>CM039675.1:383051275-384427011 GCA_022496015.1 Hordeum marinum
GCGGCTCAACAAGAAGCCCGTAGCGTCGCCGATGAAAATTGATGGCTTCTCTCTAAAGAGTTGGCCACAATCAAGGCCGATTTTGCTGCTCTTAAGGAGTCAGCTGAAGCTGAGAAGACCACTTTGACCCAACGGGTGGATGACGCCGACCAGCGGCTGATAGCTGCGGCGGATGAACTCCAAGGCTTGAAGCGTCACATAAGCAAGATGTCGGCCGCCCTCTTTGGTAATCTTCTGACAACTTTGTGTTTCAAATGGCTTCATCTTTACTTAGACTGGTGACTCATCTGAATTGTCCGGTTTATACAGGTCTTAGGAGTCGGCAGTTGGCATCTGATAGCTTGCTGCCATTGAAGGCCATCTATACCTTAACTGAGAAGTTGTACTATGGTGCAATCTGCACTATCAAGGCCGTGCAATATAAGGATAAAATTCTGGTAACTCTTAGGGGTGTTTTAGAGCTCTTCTCCACCATGCCTAAGCAAATCGCCGAGCTCAAGAAATCAGTCGCCCGCCAAGGGGCCATTGCGGGCATCAGCCGGGCTTTGGCCTTTGCTCCGGGTCTAACAGCCGCCAAGATGATGGAGGGCTTCCCTTCAAGGAAAGATGACGGCTCAGAGTTTACTGACACTGACTACAGCCGGTGCATGAAGGAGTCCCGGGTGTTAGCTTCTGTCTTGGCGGAGGAGGTTGATCTATCAACTTATCAAGCAGCCTATGACCCGGAGCAGAAGAGAGTTCGCGGTCCTTTGTATGAGTGCAAAGACTTGACGTCTGCTCGAAGTAAGGACCTCTTTGCCCCAGATCTTGACCCATCACCTTATTTTGAAGGCTCTTTTGCGGCTCTAACGAACTGCAATTGGGATTTGGACAACCTTCAGATCAGGGCCACAGAAGAGCCGACACAGAATGACCCGTCAGCTAATTAGCTTCCACTTTAAGAACTTGTATTAGCTTAACCTGCCATGTGACGGCTAAAAAACTTGTCTAAAATTTTGATCTCCTCTGGGAGTGTAATAGCTAGATGAAACTTGTTTGCAACTTGTCATGATGTTTCTATAAGATGTCCCGGCTTGTGGCCGCCATTCATCTCTGTATGCTTTGAATCATTTAGACTTGCCTTGTCATCATAGAGGACACCTGCAGCCAAGATTAGGTAAGCTACACCCGGAGGTGGTGACTCCCTTTTTGGTAATTACGGCTAATCTGGTCAGCCGGAGATGGCGTAACGCCTGGACGATAAGGCATTTTAGAAGATACACCCGGAGGTAATAATATGGCGTAAACGCTGGCGGATAAGCATTAGAAGTTGTACCCGAAGGTAAGAAGCTGCCCTTGCCGCGGCTAATTTTCCTTAGCCGGATTTTTATAAGAACAACTTATAGGCATTAGAAGCTGTACCCGAAGGTAAGAAGCCGTCGTTCACCGCAGCTAATTTCCTTAGCTATTTTTACATGGCCTTACGCTGGCTAATAGGCATTAGAAGTTGTACCCGGAGGTAAGAAGCCGTCGTTCGCGGGTCATGAGATGTTAGCTACCCGTCGGTAAAAAACCTCTCATAACCGCGGCTAAACTGGTTAGCCGGAGATGGCATAAAGCCGACTGATAGGGTGTTAGAATCGGTACCCGTCGGTAAGAAGCCCCCCTCAGCAATTACGGCGTGACCCGCCAGCGGATAGGCGTTAGAAGCTGTACCCGGAGGTAAGAAGCCGCCCTCGCCACGACTCATTTTCCTGAGCCATTTTGTTTTGTTTTGTAGCATAAAGCCTGGTGCCGTGGCTCATTTTCCTGAGTCGGGATTTTGTGGCATAACGCTTGGTGTCGCGACTCATTTTCCTGAGCCGGGATTTTGTGGCATAATGCCTGGTGCCGCGACTCATTTTCTTGAGCCGGGATTTTGTGGCATAATGCCTGGCTGATAGGCATCTACTGTCGTTTGCCAATCTCAGTTAATGCATTAACCGGAATACTGTGTAATCTTTTTCCATATGAGGATGCGTGAAACAACAGAGGCTTCTTTATTTATACATCTATGATATGTACAATGATAGTGTACAATGGTGGGTCTCGATACCCTTTAAGTGAAATAGGGCCGGAGATGCGTGATGTTCCATGGCCGACGGGTTTCCTGACCCGCCGTATCTGAGTCTTTTCGAATATCAATGAGATAATATGACCCGTTGTTGAGTTTTTTGCTGACCACAAAGGGTCCTTCCCATGGAGGTGACAGCTTATGCATATTAGTCTGGTCTTGAATCAGCCGGAGCACCAAGTCACCCTCCTGGAATGTCCGGGTCTTAACCATGCGGCTGTGATAGCGGCGCAGGTCTTGTTGATAAATCGCCGATCGGGCCGCTGCTAACTCTCATGCCTCTTCCAAAGCATCCAATGCGTCTTGGCGTGCCGTCTCGTTGTCTGTCTCAACGTAAGCCGCTACCCTCGACGAGTCATGCCGGATGTCACTGGGTAAGACGGCCTCGGTGCCGTACACCATAAAGAAGGGCGTGAAACCCGTGGACCTGTTAGGGGTGGTTCTGATGCTCCATAAGACGGAGGGTAATTCTTCGACCCAACACCCGGGCGTTCGCTGCAAAGGAACCATAAGCCGCGGTTTAATCCCTCTTAGAATTTCCTGATTGCCGCGCTCCGCCTGACCACTGGACTGGGGATGTGCCACGGCTGAAATGTCAAGCCGGATATGCTCTTCGTCACAGAATTTCTTCATAGACCCCTTGGATAGATTTGTACCATTGTCAGTAAGGATGCTGTGTGGGTAACCAAAACGGTAGATCGGCTTCTTAATAAATAGAACCGCTGTAGCCGCATCACATTTGCTGACCGGCTCTGCCTCTACCCACTTGGTAAATTTGTCAACCGCCACCAGGAGGTGCATTTTCTTGTCCTTGGATCTCTTGAAGGGCCCGACCATGTCCAGCCCCCAGACCACAAACGGCCAAGTGGTTGGTATCATTCTCAGTTCTTGAGCCGGAACATGAGCACGCCGGCCAAATTTCTGACAGCCATCACACTTGCGGACTAAATCCTCTGCATCCTTGTGAGCCGTTAACCAGAAGAACCCGTGTCGGAAAGCCTTGGCCACCAAAGATTTTGAGCCGGCGTGGTGTCCACAATCACCAGCATGAATTTCATTCAAGATCTGTCGGCCCTCCTCTGGTGAAACACAACGTTGAAAACCCCCTGTTACACTGCATTTATGCAACTCACCATTAACTATCGTCATGGACTCAGAGCGTCGGGTGATCTCTCTGGCCCAGTCTTCATCCTCGGGTAACTCGCCCCAGGTCAAATAGGCCAAATAAGGAATCGTCCAATCGGGGATAGCGTGCAAAGCCGCCACCAATTCTGCCTCCGGGTCAGGAACAGCCAAATCTTCCTCTGAAGGTATCGTGACAGTCGGATGGTGTAAGACATTCAGAAAGACATTAGGCAACACCGGCTTACGTTGGGAACCTAGACGTGATAAAGCATCAGCCGCCTCATTCTTGCGACGATCAATGTGATCTACCTGATACCCTTTGAAGTGACCCACAATAATATCAACCGCCTGCCTATAAGCCGCCATCCGCGGGTCTTTGGAGTCCCAAGTACCAGAAACTTGCTGAGCCACAAGATCTGAGTCGCCCAAACACCTGAACCGGCTCAAATTCATCTCCTTGGCTAATCTAAGACCATGAAGCAAAGCCTCGTACTCAGCCGCATTGTTAGTGTAGGGAAACATCAGTCAGAGCACATAACAAAACTTATCACCCTTGGGGGATGTCAGAACAACCCCCGCTCTAGACCCCTCTAACTGCTTGGATCCATCAAAGTGTATAGTCCAATATGTGTTATCTGGCTTTTCTTCGGGAGCTTGACACTCTGTCCAATCATTTATGAAATCCACCAAAGCTTGGGATTTGATCACCGTGCGAGGAACATACTTTAAATTAAGAGGTCCCAGCTCTAACACCCATTTAGCAATCCTTCCTGTGGCTTCTCTATTCTCGATAATATCCCCCAACGGAGCAGAACTGACCATAGTTATCTGGTGCCCTAGAAAGTAGTGTTTTAACTTGCGGTTGGCCATGAAAACTCCGTATACCAGCTTCTGCCAATGCGGATATCTTTGCTTAGATTCTGCTAGGACCTCACTGATATAATAAACCGGCCTTTGCACGGGATACTCCTTCCCAGCCTCCTTGCGCTCGACCACAATTGCAACGCTGACTGTCCTGTTGTTAGCCACCACATAAAGGAGCAATGGTTCTTTCTCAGCCGGAGCAGCTAACACTGGCAGCTTAGTCAGCTGTTTCTTAAGCGCCTCAAGTGTTTCACCCACCGCTTTGCTCTAGACAAACTTGTCTGTCTTCTTCATCATCTGATCTAAAGGAATAGCCTTCTCTCCAAGGCGACTTATGAACCGGCTCAACGCAGCAATCCACCCTGCCAGGCGCTAAACGTCATTAATGCACGCCGGCTCTCCTAGAGAAGTAATAGCCTTGATTTTATCTGGGTTAGCCTCGATGCCACGCTCAAAGACTAAGAAACCCAAAAGCTTTCCTGCTGGAACCCCAAAGACGCACTTGGTCGGGTTAAGCATCATCTTGTAGACCCGGAGATTGTCAAAGGTTTCCTTTAGGTCCTCCAAAAGAGTCTTATTCTTTTGTTGATAAGTCGCCTGGGCGTTCTTGAGCCTGAAAGGCATAGAGACATAACAGAACGCCCCAAAGGGTGTAATGAACGCCGTCTTCTCCTGGTCTTTCACTGCCATCTTGATCTGATGATAACCGGAATAAGCATCCAGGAAGCATAAGCTTTCACATCCTGCTGTAGCATCAATGATCTGATCAATACGTGGGAGGGCAAAGGGATCAGCCAGACAAGCCTTGTTAAGGTCCATGTAATCCACACACATATGCCATGTGCCGTTCTTTTTAAGCACCAACACTAGGTTAGCCAACCATTCCGGGTGAAAAACTTCAACAATAAAACCTGCAGCCAAGAGCCGGGCAACTTCTTCCCCAATAGCCTTGCGTCTCTCCTCATTGAATCACCACAGAAACTGTTTGATTGGCTTAAACTTTGGATCCACATTAAGGTTGTGCTCAACGAATTCTCTCGGTACACCTGGCATGTTAGAGGGCTTCCATGCAAAGATGTCCCTATTCTCACGGATGAATTCGATGAGCGCGCTTTCCTATTTGGGATCCATATGAGCTCCAATGATGAACTGCTTAGATGAGTCGCCTAGATTGAAATCTACTGCCTTGGTATCATCTGCTGAAAACTTTAGGGACGGCTCAACCTCCGTGGTTGGCTTTTTCAGGGGGGTCATATCCTCCGGATCAACATTCTTCTTATAAAACTTAAGCTCCTCCTGGGTGCAACTGGACTCTGCGTAAGCCGCATCTCCTTCTTCACACTCAATAGCCGTGTTTCGGTTACCATGAACGGTGATGGTACCGTTTAAGTCATGCATCTTGATTTGTAAGTAAACATAGCAGGGCCGAGCCATGAACTTAGCATAAGCCGGCCGTCCAAACAAGGCATGATAAGGGCTCTTGATCTTAACCACCTCAAACCATAAGGACTCCACTCTGTAGTTGTATTCATCGCCAAAAGCCACTTCCAAAGAAATCCTGCCCACCGGATGCGCCGACTTACCCAGCACCACACCATGAAAAACAGCGGATGAAGGTTTAAGTCCTTGTCGAGCAACTTCATCCGCCGGAAGGTGTCATAATAAAGGATGTTTATGCTGCTGCCGCCATCCATGAGCACCTTGTTCAACATATATCCACCCACTTGGGGGGCTACAACCAAAGCCAGCCGCCCCGGGTCATCAACGCGTGGGAGGTGATCTTCACAGCTCCATGTTATGTCATATTCAGACCACTTTAGATACTGTGGAAGAGCCGGCGTAACCACATTGACCGCCCGTTTTCACAACTTCTGGTCCCATCTATTGAGACTAGTCGTGAAGACGTGGTATTGCCCGGAGCTGAGTTGCTTCGGGTTACTCTGAAAACCGAACGGATTCCGCTATTGCTGTTGTTGTTGATTATTATTACCGGAGTGCGGCTGCTGTCCCCCGTGATTATCCTGACCCAGATGAGCGGATGCTGAACCGCCAGAACCAAATCCGGCTCCTGACCCGCCATGTCCTGGGCCGCCTAGCGGGCCGCCACCGTGATGGTTAGGTTGTGTGACATACCGCTTGAACTTCTGCATAAAAGAACAACTCTCCCATGTATGATTTGCCGGCCTATCAGGCAAACTGTGAGTCGGACAAGGTCGCTTAAGTAACCCTTCCATGTTCGAGGAAAAATTATCCCTACCCGAGGGCGGTCCAAACCTCCTGTTTCCCTTTGGATGATTCTGCTGGGCATTTGTGTTGGCCACCAGCTCTGATCCTGCTTCTGGATTCTTGCGCTTACTCTGGCTACCATTGTTTACCGCACCCTTGCGTTGGTTGCCCTTCTTGCCTTGACTAGCCTTTTCCTCATCAGAACCCGGATCCTTCGTGCTGTCTGAGTTGGCGTATTTCGTGAGAGCCATCATGAGCTCTCCCATGTCCTGGCACGTACGCTTGAGCCGGCCAAGTTTGTTCTTTAGAGGAATAAAGTGGCAGTTCTTCTCTAAGATCAACACCGCTTGAGCCGCCGTGACCTGCTCTGACGAGTGAATAATTGTCGAGACCCGTCGTACCCAATGATGAGCCGACTCGCTCTCCTGTTGGACATAGTGATCAAGATCCACAATAGTCATAGGCTGCTTGCACGTCCCTTGAAAGTTTTTAATGAATCGAGCCCTAAGCTCTGCCCATGAATTGATGGTATTAGGTGGTAACCCCTTTAGCCATGTACGAGCCGGGCCTTCAAGCATCATGATGAAATACTTGGCACAAACCGCCTCACTAACATCCAGCATCTCCATGGCCAGTTCATAGCTTTCCACCCAGGCCTCTGGGGGTAAATCAACGGTGTAATTTGGGACCTTGCGGGGACCTTTTAAGTCTCTCGGCAACCGCTCGCTCCGGAGGGCCGACGATAGACACGGCAGCCCTCCCGTCCTAGGGGTTACTCCTGCCCCTACGGAAATGGAAGGCCCGGGCTCTTGGTAAGCCGGCCTAGCTGGCGCCTCTTGCGGGCTTCCCGCATGGTTTACACATGCCTATGTATCTCTTCGCAGTCGGTGACCCGTTGGAATCTCTCTGTGATGGTTGCTACTGGAACCTGCTGGTGACTCGTAGCGCCGACTAAAACTATGTCTAGGAAGAGGGGTTGAATGGACGCGGCTCTGGCTATGAGCGTATCTCTCCTGGTGGGCCATGGCCGTCTGAAAGTACCCGATAGCGTTCCGCACATCCTCTGCGAAGGGTGCTTCATTCGGGATAGGGATCGTCTCAAGCCGGGTGGCAGCTGCTACCATATTCTCAGTCGGGTTAGAATAAAGACCCGCCGGCGTTGGAAAGCCCCTAGGTGAAGCTTTGTTACGCTGGGCCGGATGAGTCGCCGGCCGTTCCGTTGGGCGGCTCTCTGGTGCGCCCGCGGCTTGCCCTGTGCCAGGGGTATTAAAGAGGTTCCTCGCTTCATAATGCTCTGGTAGACGGGACTGATGCCTCCTCCAGTGTACCACCGCTGCTGACATTTGCTCCAGCCCTAGACGGAAAGCATCTGTCTTGATACATTTTGCCTCTTCTTCCATCTGGACCTTCAGTTCAGCCATCCTTTGTCGGTCCTCTGCCATCCGGCCCTTAATCCTTGCAATCTCCAAATTTCGAGCTGCTTGATTATCTAGTGTGACTTCAGTGTCCATGAGAGCCGCGAGTTCATCCATCAGCTCCACAAGAACTTGAGCCAGCGGCGGCAGGTTATCACCCAAAGGGGCAGCCCCCGCGGCTGCGTTACTTGCAGCTGGGGCTGACCCTGTCATGAACACCGCCGCATGAACCGGAGGTTTCATAACATCCGACTCAAAGCCATCCGACTTAGGGTATGCATCGTCGTAGCCCCCAAGGCCACCGTTGCGGAGCTGGTACACTGATTCTGTTTATCCACTTGAAGATTCATCTTCTGAATAAACAAGGGTTTCGTGTGACCCGGATGCTTCCAGATCCATACCTTGAGTGAAGCCTACAAAGACATGCCTCTGACCCAGATTGGCACGGGCAGGCCGCACATTACTTGCAGATTGGAGACGCCGAGCCGGCTCGACGATGTTGGTGTAGACATCCGGCCCGGGTGTAGATCCACCAGCTCTTCCGATGAAAACGTGGATCCCGCCGAACGGAATCCGGAATCCATACTCCACGGACTCGGCGTCAAGCCCCTAGCCGGTGTTGTTGATGTAGAACCGGCCGCGGCGACTCTTGCTCATCCTTCCAACCACGTATCCCTCGAGCCCAGGGATAGATCCCTTTGAGAACTCAACACCACCAAGCGCAAGCCCCAAGGTGGACGCCAACTGTCGTGGATTTATCACGGCAGATGTCTGGGTGAACAGACTTAGATTCGAGGCCATCGCTAACGTGATGGACTCAAAGGAGTTGATTGGGACGAAGGACACGAGTTTACCCTGGTTCGGCCCCTCAAGTCGAGGTAATAGCCTACGTCCTGCTATTCTTGTATTGCTTGTTGTATCGATTACAAGGGAGCTAAAGCTTGACCTAGTTCTCGATCACCTCCTCTCTCAGTCGCCCCGGGTCTGCCTTTATATAGGAGGTCAGGACCACGGGTCTTACAATTTTCTAACCGAGTCTCATTGTCGATCCGAGTCTTCCTCTATCTTCTTGTCCAAGCTGTCCCCGAGCGGCTTACACACCCAGGTCTTCTCCGTCCGGGCCACCTTGCGGCCCACACCTTGAGCCGCTTATCTTCCTGGGCCGTAGACTTTACGGCTCACCCTTGGGACGGCTCACGAGCCATCAATGTGACCCGGAACCTTAATGGTGGGTCATATTGCGGGGTTATATCCCCAACAATATCAGTTTGGTTGCTCACATTTGCAACTCAAAACAGGAACTACGGAATAGACGAAGGCTAGCAAAGGATGAAGTGACGATGCGTGTGGGAAATGGTTCCAAGGTTGATGTGATCGCCGTCGGCATGCTCTCTCTTCGATTCCCATCGGGATTAGTGATGAACCTGAATAATTGTTATTTAGTGCCTGCGTTAAGCATGAACATTATATGTGGATCTTGTTTATTGCGAGATGGTTACTCATTTAAATCAGAGAATAAAGGTTGTTCTATTTATATGAGTAATATCTTTTATGGTCATGCACCCAATGTGAGGGGTTTATTCATATTGAATCTTGATAGTGATGACACACATGTTCATAACATTGATGCCAAAAGATGTAGAGTTGATAATGGTAGTACCACTTTCTTGTGGCACTGCCGTTTAGGTCATATTGGTGTAAAGCGCATGAGGAAGCTCCATGCTGATGGACTTTTGGAGTCACTTGATTTTGAATGACTTGACACATGTGAACCATGCCTCATGGGCAAGATGACTAAAACACCGTTCTTTGGAACAATGGAACGGGCAAGTGACTTATTGGAAATCATACATACTGATGTGTGCGGTC
Organism: Hordeum marinum; assembly: GCA_022496015.1. Taxonomy (NCBI): domain Eukaryota; kingdom Viridiplantae; phylum Streptophyta; class Magnoliopsida; order Poales; family Poaceae; genus Hordeum; species Hordeum marinum. The sequence continues at coordinate 383,060,867 of CM039675.1, forward strand.
CAATGAATGTTACAACACATGGTGGATATCGTTATTTTCTCACCTTCACTAATGACTTAAGTAGATATGGGTATATTTACTTGATGAAACACAAGTCTGAAACGTTTGAAAAGTTCAAGCAATTTCAGAGTGAAGTTGAGAATCATCGTAATAAGAAATTTAAGTTCCTGCGATCTGATCGAGGAGGTGAATATCTGATTTATGAGTTTGGCAGTCACTTAAGACAATGTGGAATTGTTTCACAGTTGACACCGCCCGGAACACCGCAGCGTAATGGTGTATCTGAACGTCGTAATCGAACCTTATTAGATATGGTGCGTTCTATGATGTCTCTTGCTCATTTGCCACTATCGTTTTGGGGTTTTGCATTAGAGACAGCTGCATTCACTTTAAATAGGGCACCATCAAAATCCGTTGAGACGACGCCATATGAACTATAGTTTGGCAAGAAGCCAAAGTTGTCGGTTCTTAAAGTTTGGGGATGTGATGCTTATGTCAAAAAGCTTCAGCCTGAAAAGCTAGAACCCAAAGCGGATAAATGCATCTTCATAGGATAGCCAAAAGAGACAGTCGGGTATACCTTCTATCTTAGATCCGAAGGCAAAGTGTTTGTCGCTAAGAACGAAACATTTCTTGAGAAAGAGTTTCTCTCGAAAGAATTGAGTGGGAGGAAAATAGAGCTTCATGAGGTTATTGAACCTTTACTTCAACCAGAAAGTAGTGCAGCGCAAAAAGATGTTTCTGTGGAACCTACAACGGTTGAAGAGGAAGTTAATGATAATAATCATGAAGCTTCGGATCAAGCTGCTATTGAACCTCGTAGGTCAGCAAGGCCGCGTACTACTCCTGAGTGGTACGGCAACCCTATCTTGGAGGTCATGTTGTTGGACAACAATGAACCTACGAGCTATGCAGGAGCGGTGATGGGCCCGGATTCCGAGAAATGGTTAGCGGCCATGAAATCCGAGTTGGGATCCATGTATGAAAACAAAGTATGGACTTTGGAAGTATTACCTGAAGGGTAAAAGGCCATTCAGAACAAATGGATCTTTAAGAAGAAGACAGATGCGGACGATAATGTCACCGTCTATAAAGCTCGACTTGTGGCAAAAGGTTTTTCACAAGTTCAAGGAGTTGACTACGATGAGACCTTCTCATCCGTAGTGATGCTTAAGTCTGTCAGAATCATGTTGGCAATAACTGCTTATTCCGACTATGAAATTTGGCAGATGGATGTCAAAACAGCGTTCCTCAACGGTTTCCTTGAGGAAGAGTTGTATATGATGCAACCAGAAGGTTTTGTTGATCCAGAGAATGCTGACAAAGTTTGCAAACTCTAGCGATCCATTTATGGGCTGGTGCAAGCATCTCGGAGTTGGAATAAGCGTTTTGATGAGGTGATCAAAGCGTTTGAGTTTATACAAGTTTATGGAGAAGATTGTATTTACAAGAAAGTGAGTGCGAGCTCTATAGCGTTTCTAATATTATATGTGGATGGCATGTTGCTAATTGGAAACAATATAGAAATGCTGGATAGCGTGAAGGAATATTTGAACAAGAGTTTTTCAATGAAGGACCTAGGAGAAGCTGCTTTCATATTAGGCATTATGATCTATAGAGATAGATTGAGACGCTTAATATCACTTTCACAGAGCACATACCTTGATAAAGTTTTGAAGAAGTTCAAAATGGATCAGTCCAAGAAGGGGTTCTTGCCTGTGTTACAAGGTGTGAAGTTGAGTAAGACTCAATGCCCAGTGACTGCAGAAGATAGAGAAAAGATGAGTGTCATCCCCTATGCTTCAGCCATAGGCTCTATCATGTATGCAATGTTGTGCACAAGACCCGATGTAAGCCTTGCCATAAGTATGGCCAGAAGGTTTCAAAGTGATCCTGGAATGGAGCACTGGGCAGCGGTCAAGAATATCCTTAAGTACGTGAAAAGGACTAAGGAAATGTTTCTCGTTTATGAAGGTGATGAAGAGCTCGTCGTAAAGGGTTACGTCGATGCAAGCTTTGACACTGATCCGGATGACTCTAAGTCACAAAACGGATACGTATTTATTCTCAACGGGGGAGCGGTAAGCTGCTTCAGTTCCAAGCTAAGCATGGTAGCCGATTCTATGTGCGAAGCGGAGTACATCGCAGCCTCGGAGGCAGCGAAGGAAGGTGTCTGGATGAAGCAGTTCATGACAGATCTTACAGTAGTGCCCAGTGCACTGAATCCAATGAACCTATTCTGTGACAACACTGGTGCCATTGCTCTGGCCAAGGAACCAAGGTTTCACAAGAGGACCAGACACATAAAGCGACGCTTCAACTCCATCCACGATTACATCGAGGAAAAGGACATAAATATTTGCAAAGTGCACACGGATTTAATGTTGCAGACTCGTTGACTAAACCTCTTCCAAGGGCTAAACATGATCAACACCAGAACTGCATGGGTGTTCGATTCATTACAAATCACATAGTGATGTGAACTAGATTATTGACTCTAGTGCAAGTGGGAGACTGTTGGAAATATGCCCTAGAGGTAATAAATAAAGTGTTTATTATTATATTTCCTTGTTCGATAATCGTTTATTATCCATGCTATAATTGTATTGATTGGAAACACATTACACGTGTGGGTAAATAGACATCGCTTTGTCCCTAGTATGCCTCTAGTGAACTAGCTTGTTGGTCAAAGATGGTCTAAATTTCCTAGCCATTGACATGTGATGTCATTTGATAACGGGATCACATCATTAGGAGAATGATGTGATGGACAAGACCCAAACTACAAACGTAGCATATGATCGTGTCAGTTTATTGCTACTGTTTTCTGTATGTCAAGTATATGTTTCTATGACCATGAGATCATGCAACTCATGGACACCGGAAGAGTGCCTTGTGTGTATCAAACGTCGCAACGTAACTGGGTGACTATAAAGGTGCTCTACAAGTATCTTCGAGGGTGTCTGTTGGGTTGGCATGGATCAAGACTGGGATTTGTTACTCCGTGTGACGGAGAGGTATCTCATGGCCCACTCGGTAATACAACATCACAATAAGACTTGCAAGCAATGTGACTAAGTGTTAGTCATGGGATCTTGTATTACGGAATGAGTAAAGAGACTTGCCGGTAACGAGGTTGAACTAGGTATGGAGATACCGACGATCGAATCTCGGGCAAGTAACATACCGAAGAACAAAGGGAACATCATACGGAATTAACTGAATCCTTGACATAGAGGTTCGACCGATAAAGATCTTCGTAGAATATGTAGGAACCAATATGGACATCTAGGTCCCGCTATTGGTTATTGACCGTCGAGGTGTCTCGATCATGTCTACATAGTTCTCGAACCCGCAGGGTCAGCACGCTTAAGGTTTGGTGACGTTTCGGTAGTATAGAGTTATGTATGGTGGTGACCGAAGGTTGTTCGGAGTCCCGTATGAGATCTCGGACGTCACGTGGAGCTCTAGAATGGTCCGGAGGTAAAGATTGATATATAGGAAGTCCTATTTTGGTCGCCGGAAAAGTTTCGGGCTCATCGGTAGTGTACCGGGAGTCCCGGTAGTGTACCGGGAGACCATCGGGAGGGGTATTTCGACCCAAGAGGCTACATGGGCTGTGGGAGGATGAATACCAGCCCTTAGTGGGCTAGAGGATGTCCCACAAAGGGCCCATGTGGCTGGGAAGAAAAATCCCAAAAGGAAAAGGTGGAAAAAGGCAAAAGGGTTAAATTAGGAAGGAGTCCTAATCCTACTAGGAGTGGAGGAGGAGGACTCCTCCCTCCTGGTTCGGCCGACCCAAGGGCTGTCTCCTTGGGAGCCAAGCCTCCTCCTCCTCTCCTCCTATATATACTAGAGGGTTTTAGGATCTTGGCACAAGATTTTCAGCCACGTGCTACCCGTTCCTCCAGTGCATAATTTCTCCTCTAGATCGGATTTCTGCAATGCTTAGGCGAAGCCCTGCCGGAATAGCTCCACCACCATCGTCGGAGCGCCGTCATGCTGCCGCAGAACTCTTCTATCTCTCTTCTCCCTCTTACTGGATCAAGAAGGCAGATATCGTCATCAAGATGTACGTGTGCTGAACGCGGAGGTGCCGTTCCTTCGGTGCTTGATCGGGACGGATCTGATTGCGGAACGCTCGGCGATTTGGATCGCGAAGACGTTTGACTACACCAACTGCGTTTCTTAATGCTTCGCTCTTAGCGATCTACAAGGGTATGTAGATTCACTCTACCTCTCGTAGATGCTCATCACCATGGATAGGTCTTGCGTGAACGTAGGAAAACTTTTGTTTCCCATGCGATGTTCCCCAACAGTAGTCTCTGTAATTTCTTTGTTTTTCTCTTTCTTTTAGTCTTTTAGTATTTCTAGAGCATGCGTTGTACTCTTTTACTTCTTTGGTATGGAAGGTTTTAATGAGACAGGCGCTAATAAAACTCTACATTTATCCTAAATAATATTCTACATATTTCTACTTATTTCTAAGGGAGCAGCTATGCATCCTCTGGCAGACATTTAGTAAATATCCACCACCTCGATAACCGTCGGATCTCCGCACACGCAGCCATTCGATCTAACTCCTGCCACGCGGCTCGGTCGCCTCAGACACATTAATTCCTGAAACAATAAACCAGTTTCAGAATCAACAGCTTTGTTGCGTCCCTGACAGACCTACGTCCAGCGCGGCGGTGCCTGCAACCACCGCAAAAACGGCTGCCGCCGGCATGGTAGACCTTCATGGCACACCACATCGCGTGCCAGATGGTCGGATCGGACGCCAACCTAGCGGACCGAGGACCCCTGCTTGGAGAATGAGCCGGACCATCTTTCTCAGATCCCGCCACCACCACCGTCGCCGAGTGGCTTCCGCCACGAGCTGGATCTTCTAATTGGTTCAGAAATCCCTCGGCGGTGTTTCCTAAAGCTCCATCGAGCAGATCCCACCAACATTCTTCAGTGAGATACCCCTGTTTCTGAAACTCTAGCTTTGATCCACTCTGAAACAGGAATACCTGTGTGAAAAACAGAGCAATGAGCCTCTCAAAATTTACTTGCACATCAGCCTTTATAATTCTTGAAACTATTTGCTTTGCTCAACATGTCCAGCTTGTTTGTATCTGGAAACACGAGACACTCAGAAACTTAGTTGCATTTGTTGATGCCTCTGTTCTAGAATTCCTGTTGATTTGATTTTGTTTCATGTTTCTATTGGATGACACTAGAAAATATTAGGTGACTGTTGAAATATGAAGTGACTGTTGCACAACAAGAATTTATGAAGTGACTATTGCACAACAATATGAAGTGAATGTTGAAAAAAATGAATCTTTGTTCATGGGATCACTGGATTTGTGAAACATGATTTTTTTGCTGATTCCAAGGAAAAATATGAAGTGACTGTTGCACAACCACTATGTTGCAGGAACATGGAACTCGAACTGAAGGAAGCTATGTCCAAGGCAATTTTTGTGTTCGTGATGATGAAGATTCAGAGGGTCTGTTGTTTCCAAAAGATGCAAAACAAGGTGATTCAGATGATGGAGATGTTTCGTCGCAGCCATTCCCGCCCTATGTTGGCATGGTCTTTGACACAATTGAGAATGCCAAGAAATTCTACAATGACTATGCCTTCAAGTTGGGTTTCTGGACACATATATCTACTTCAAAATTCACACAAAAGAGAGGTCAGAAGAAAGAGGATGCAGTGGTGATAAAGAGGGTTTTTGAGTGTGTGCACGCTAGAAAGCCCGTTAAAATGGAAACGAGTAGCACATCAGAGAGCATTGCAATAGGAGAGAGCAACTCTAGAAGGCAGCCTAGTGAAGGGATAGATGTTACAAGAAAACGTCAAAAAAACAGGATGCTCCGTCATGATTGTAAGGCGCATATGATTGTTGGGCTAAGGGAGTAGCGATGGACAGTGACTTGTTTTGTTGCGGAGCATACACATCCATTGATGCAACAGCCAGAGCATGTTAGGTACTACCACTCGCACCACAGCATACCAGCTAAGGATTACCAACTCTTGTTGACAAGGCACGCTGTGAATCTATCAAATTCAGAATGCATGGGTGTCCTTGGTAGGATACATGGAGGTGACATTAGGATACTCCCGCATGTGAAGAGAGATGTTACAAATGAACGTGCAAAGCTCCGAAGAGGGTTAACATTCCAAGACATGGATATGACAGTGAAGTACTTTGAGAGAAGGAAGTCTGAGAATCCAGCGTTTTTCTTTGCGAAGCAAACAGATCCTGCAACAAACTCAGTGACTGCCTTATTTTGGGTTGATGGGAGAACAAGGGCGTTGTACCCGAAATACAAAGATTGTGTATTCTTCGATACAACCTTCTGCACCAATAGATACAACATGCCATTTTCTCCTATAGTTGGTGTAAACAACCACCTACAGACAATTGCACTTGGTTGTGCCTTGTTGCCGGACGAGACTATTGAAACATTTAAGTGGGTGTTTCAGCAGTGGATGATTGCGATGGATAACGAGCATCCTACAAATATCTTGACTGACCAGGACCAAGCTATGGCAACACCATCGATCGGGTGTTCCCAAACACTTGCCATAGGTGTTGCAAGTTTCATGTTTTTAGTAATGCGCGGTCCAAGTTGGGAAGGCTGATGAGCAGAGACGAGGCTTTTGCAGATGTATTTTACACTTGTATCAACCAATCCGAAACTGTTGAGGAATTTGAGGAAACATGGCAGCACATGTTGCACTGTTTTGAAGTTGCTGAGAAAAAACATCTGAAGAATATGTGGCGAACAAGGCACACGTGGGCTCCAGCATATTTCAAGAACAAATTCTTCCCGTTCACGAGCACAACAGGCAGGTCTGAGGGGCTGAACTCATATTTCAAGACCCTGATTCGACCCGCTGATTCCGTTTGGAGGTTTGTGCAGCAATATGAAATGTGTCAAGAAACTATGCTTGATCGTGAGGACAATGCTGGATTCACTGGTGAAATAACAGCTCCGCCACTATACTCTCGGTACATATGCTTTTGAGCACTCTGGTGAATTTTTTTTGTTGCTAAGCCTACTCTTTGTGTGATTTTGTCTCTGACCTATTTCTTGTGATGTTGTTGCAGGTACAACATTGAACGCCAAGCTGCTGCTTTCTACACCCGCAGCGTGTTTGGTAAGTTTCAGAAACAGGTGACTGCATCTACTGGCTTCGTTATCAACCAAGACATTGACTACCAAGGGCAAGGCCTCATGTTTGAGCTGAAAGCAACCTCCTATGAGAACCCAAAGACATATTTTGTGCATGTTATGATGGATGAAGGGGTGTTTGAATGTAGCTGCCACTACTTTGAAATGAATGGGCTGATTTGTGCACACATAATAAGTGCGATGGTTCATCTAAATGTGCAAGTAATTCCGCAGCAATACCTTTTGGAGAGGTGGTCTGAAGCAGCCACAACAAGCATGGGCAGGACTGGCCGGTTGCTGGACTTTGGGCACCCCTCGACGAACACACTGAAATACAACTCCTTGTGCCGAAGGTTGACATGGCTCGCCTCTAATGCATGTTGCAATGATGATGCCTACAGAATATTAGATGATGCAATTAAAGTGCTTGAGCCTGCCATAGCAACGGCAAAGAGAGGAGCACTGTCCGATCAACAAGCAGCGCAACAGAACCCAACACCACCCGCTGTAGCAACAGATACAATGAATGATGACTTGCAACAACAACAAAGCTCGGATATGCTACAAAACCCAGCTCGTGTCCCTAAGAAAGGCCGGCCAACTGACAGAGAGAAGGGAAAGAAGACGCTTGTAGAGCAGCGAGATAATGAACAAAAGAAGAAGGCGAAACAACAAGAGATAAGGCAACGACATCGGGAAAGGCAAATGATCCAAGACTTGCCAAAGTGACGCCACTCAACATGTAGAAAAAATGACAGAAAACAGTGAGGAGATCTGCAGCAACCAACTTTTTCAATTTTCCAATATTTTTTTCCATATTTGCTTGCTGTATTCAGGTTTCCTGTAACAACCTGGTACTATCTTGTTTTCTCTCCATTTGTTTAGTTGAAGCAGTTTTGATTCAGGTTACAGGACAAAAAAATTGTTTACTGTTGTTCATTTGGCTGATTGATTCGGGTTACAGGCAAAAAGGCTTGTGTTCCAGCATGTCACATGAAAAAATTGCTTGTTTCCTGTAGAATGACCTTTGCCGTAGAATTTCCTTGTTTCCTGTTCATATTCATATTTACAAAAGCAAAAAAACCTGTATTCAAAGGAAGTTACAGGAAGAAATGTCTTGTTTCCTGTTTGATTCATTTGGCGATTAACAAAAATGAAGGAACTATCATTTGTTCGTGTTAAATGTGAAAATGCATTCAGATGTTGATTATGCTAGAGTACAAAAGAAGCTCAAAAGGACCATGTTACAGAAACACAAAGGGTTATACGATATTTTGATATGGAACATGATACACCATGGTACAACAAAAAAACTTGATACTAAACACACATGAGGACCACCATTCCATTATATTATCATGTCTGAAACGGTATATAGCTGTGCAACACTGGAGCATCAGCGACAAAATGAATGCATGGATAAAGCTCCAACATACAAAAAAGAAGGCCTAAACAGGGGGGCATGCCACCAGCATGACACATTCTTCTCCAAAAGATATAGTTCCATGGACTACTAGATAGCTCAGTTACAAAACAGCTCGCACACACATGCACCAGAAAAAAGAAGGCCTAAACTACTAGTAATATCTTGTTGCGGACGATAGTTCACTTGAATCTATGACTTTTTGAGCAGGGCTTGGAACTCATCCTCTGAGCTGAGGGTGTTTTGCAGTTGTTTGAAGAGCTTTGCTGCAAGGTACTTCCGGTAGTTGAGCAAGGAGTTTGAGTCCTGAGCATACACAGCAAGAAAAAACATATAGTTAGAACTACTGCTAGCAAAAAGGGGAAAAGGCACTGTTGCAGGAAAAAAAGATGATTTCACAAAATAATTGATTCTATTTTCTTTACTACTAGTGTTGCAGAGTGTTTTCTGTACTATACATGTTTCATATGTTGCAAAAGAAAAAAACAGAGGAAAATGAGTTCAAAGTCATACTGTAGCAAATGACTTCAACCCCTTGGCAGTCAAATTCTCCATGTATAGAATAGCAAAGGTGCCACAATCATAACTGACAAGGAAGAAAGGTGGAAAAATGAGAACACAAAAATCAGATGAAGTTGCCGAAAATGTAAAGTTGCAAAAAATACTACGTTGTTGACTGTCGTGGGTAGCCTGATGGACTTAAGCAGTCAAATGTGGCAAGGTCGTGCTTCCACGGGTTTCTTTCTATGACCAGGGTTTTGAAGTTCTCTATCTGGAATGCAATATTGATTGGTATTGCAACATTGATTTGAAAAACATGGGGATAAAAAAAACAGAAACCCATTGGTATCCCATACCAGATTGCGACAAGGCTTGTCAAGGTTGCTGACATAGTCAGGGTCTTCTCTATTGGAGTCGAACACGTTGAACTATTTAACCATGAAATTTAGAACAACAACTGCCCAATGATCTTGGTGGACAATGGTGAAGAACAACTGCAAGAATTAAAGTTGATATAATTCAAAAACTGAAGCATTGTCGTGTTGAAAGTAAAACATGTTTGCACAAAATACACAAAAAATAGATGAACAAAAGACTTACTTGGTCAAATTTCACAATGTCGTTCTTCTCACATGCCCTGGTTAAATCTCTGATGCAAGAACTTGTCTTGAATGATGTTGGGTCCACACAAAGCTTAGAGTGTGTAAAACATGGGGACAAAAAGCAAAAAAGGTGAATAGATAGTAGCTATCATGAAAAAACTACTACGTTGCGTTGCGAAAACTCAAGTGACAAAAAAACTGTATTTTAGATGACTCACAGCCACATGAGGTGAGAATGCAAACTTCCTTGGTTTGGTTGAGCTGTACATATGCTCAATATTGAAACTTTCAATGTAAAGTGACATAACCTCATTGTTCACATGAGCCCGCTTTCTGAGCCCGTTGCTGAAATGTTTGAATGAAATATCAAAACCACCTATCCTTATGAACAAAGGGCTATTTGTTGCAAGAGAGAATAGAAACTTGGTTAGAAGTTGTGAAACTATTGTATGGTTTTTTTTCTCTCAACACACAAAAAAAGTACAAAAAATACTTACAGCGTCTCGCCTCGCGATGGGTCCTTTATCCTATAATTGGTATAGCAGTACCTCTGGTATATCGCATCGTCCATTGCATCAATTTTTATCTTCTTCATTTTTGGCAACTTTGCTGTAATTTGTTCGGTCAGTGCAGCTCTCTTAAGTGGAGGCTTCTTCTTATCAGGGCCTCGCCCGCTGCTGACTTCCACCACCACCTCCTCTCTTGTTTCATCAACACATGCTTCTGCCAAAAAAAGGAAAAAGGAAAGCGGAAAGAACTAGTGAGTAACATTTTTGAAGCATCCATGTACCAAGTTTCAAGAGGAGAGTAGGGTGTGTTGCATAACAAAAAGTTGCGGGAATGACTTATACAAACCTGCGGGGACTATTGATTTTGGGGGACAAGTTGCGAGTGGAGTCACATCATAAACAAGACCAACTGAAGCAACAGGAGAATTATCATCAAACAAAGGGCTCCTCGCTCGAATCTCCAAGAAAGAATCCACATCAACAGCAGGCGATTGTGGAGGTGCTTCAACTTGTACCGGATCCTGGAACAGCAAAGCATCGGGGCTACCAGGTTCAAACAATCCAAATGAAGGCCCATCTTCAAGTGTTCCTGGACTCCTAATCAAATTCACGCATGGGTAGAATGTGCTACGAGGGGACATCTGTTCAGAGCTTTTTACCTTGCTGCATAAATCTTCTCCCTTTGCATTGTTGTTATCAATTCCATTGTTGTGCTCACTCTCACTCTTGTTGGCTGGTTGGGCAGCATTTGTTTCACCAACTACCACTGCTGGATCAACACTCTTTGCGCCGTCCGGTTGCTTGGGCTGCTGCGAAGATGAAACAGTTTCATTTGCACTGGTAGTTGCTATAGTCACTTGTTTCATGCCGTCCGGTTGCTTGGGCTGCTGCGCAGATGAAACAGTTTTAGTTGCATTGGTAGTTGTTGTAGCACAATCTGGGTGCTTCTACTGCTGCGGAGACGAGCCACTAGCACTTGCATCACACATGCCATCAATAGGAGCTGCTGGTACATCGAAAGTGACATCTAGACCTTCAAATTTGGCTTCAGCACTCCTGGATCCAGCTTTGGATGCCTCGGACAACATCAGGGCCATTCGTTTGCAGTACATGCCCTCCAACAACCTCCCAAATGAGCTCAATGCACCATTAAGATCTGTAACATGGATATCTTTATGCTTGTTGTATATGGAACGCATATGTGGGGGCAGCTGCAATGCATAGAAACAAAAAACAGAGAACGGGAAAAATGACATTAGCTACATATTTTGATATTCTCTATCAAGCTAAAAGATACGATGAGGGAAAAAAGAGAGTTGCAAAAAAGAAATGCTATATGTCTCACCTCTAACTCCTCAAACGTAGGTAGCGGATGCAACCACTCCTCCAAAGAGCCACACACATCATCACCACCCGTGGTGTTATCCGGAGGTGGCTCATGCACATTCCCCTCTGTGCCATCAGCACCATCCACATTCGGAATCTGTGTTGCCGACACACCGGCTCCAACTTGGTCGTTTAACTCTGGCAGCTCCTCTGTCACACTAGCTTGGTTGGATTACTGGGCAAGTTGGTCTACGTATGGAAGAAACTTGGTTGTTGCGTACGGTGTAATGGAACTGAACTGCATTCCAGAAAACAAAACAGAGAGAAAACACATGAAAAATGTGACAAGAATCCAGAGTTGCAACTGCAACAAAAGAAACCAGAAGGTATTGTTTCCCTGCTTGAAAAAAGGATACTTACATGGCGCTTCCCGAAACCATCTTCTAGAGTGTCAACTGCGACAACAGCGGTGAAATCCAAATCCTGGACAAAACAAGCACGTGGCAGAGAATAATCGATGGTATGATCAACTATACATCCTCTTGGAATGTCGATGTGGTCCATGTAAATTAGCTGCAAAAAAGAAGAAGACACATAAGCCAATGTAAAAGCAGGATGCTCCGGAAAAAAGAAAAAGGGGTTGTTACGGGAATGAAGGAAAGTACCGGAAGCATAGGTAGACAACCGCCAATCAGGAATTTCAGTTTACCTCCATTCCTCCTATCCTGGTATTTCTGAACTTCCCTCATCACATCAAACAGAATGTACTCATCCCACTCAAACTCATGGACAACACTCATGTCTCGTAAGGTGTATAAATATTCTAGAGGCACCATATTTCCTGTCCCAGGAGCTAGCACCAATGAAAGGCAAAGTAAAATCCATGACTTGTCAATGGTCTCCGCATCACCGTCATCCGCATTTGATAAAACAGCAACTGTGGTGGGTATTGGAGCCCTTTCACCAACCAAATAAACTTCACGGAAATCTGCTTTTCCTCTTTTGCCGAATTCTAGCGGCTTGCTACCGGATGGTACATTAAAAATCTTCTTAACCATATCTCTTGTAAAGTGGATCTTATTTCGGTCATTTAACCTGCGAGACATATGAAATCAATACATTTTTCGAAAAGATAAATTGAAAAAGGGTTTTATGCAACATAGAAAGAAAAGCAAGAAAAAGAGCAATCATACTTGAGCAACCGCTTCTTTGTATCAATCCTCATGACTATGAAATCAACAAGTTCTTCTAGGGGAGGACCCCAAGGAAAGATATGAAGCAAATCCCCGAAAGAGGACTTGCTTATGACATCCCTCTTTTTGCCTTTGATGGTGTTGGCTACCTCGCATAGCCGCTTTGCCGACCATCGGGTTTGGTAGATAACCATGCTGCAAAAACAAACAAAAATGGAAACATTAGCTACTTCAAGCACACATAAACTGATTTTCAAATAGAAAAATTGCCTAACTGCCATGTCCTCAAAAGCTTCAGGAAATGCTAATATTAAACATGAAACAAAGTTCAAGCACAGACCTAAAATCAGAAGCATAAGCTTGCTTAAGTTGCAAGAAAATGCAGTAGGAAACTAACTCATAAAATTGAGTAACATACACTGAATATGCAGGCTGCTGGGTTTGTTGAGGTGCAGCATTCGTTAAAATTTCAGTACAACCATATTTCAGTCTGTCATTGTTTATAAATTACAGTAGCTGAACTACAGAAGCTGAACTCATGTATTAGATCTGAATCATTAGAGCTGAACTACAGAAGCTATGAGCTACAAAATAGAATTTTCAAGTGGTTTCAATTCCACCGATGTAAGAAATCAGTGTACAAAAATTAACACCAATAACTCCTGCAGCTCTATTGATTCCTACAACTACTACCATTTCTACAGCTCTAATGATTCGCGCAACTACTACAAAATCCTGCAACCATAACCTAAGCACCTCCTCCTCTACAAAATTCCCCACTACCGAGTTCCTAGTTTTCGAGCGCCAGCACAAACCTAAGCGCCGGGTAGCCGCTCGCCGCGGAGCCGCCGGCGAAGCCACCGGAAGGAATGGAGCACACCTCGACCGGAGCGACAAAACGTCGGAAAAATGGGGGGAAAGGAGGAGAAATAAGCAGGATCCAGTCGAGAACGTACCTGCTTGGATTGGCACCGGCCGCCGCCGCTCCCGAAGACGTCGTCGTCGTCACGGCGTTGGGTTTGCCCCCGGCCGCGCCGCCGCCCTCCCAGATCGACCGCCACCCTCCCAACCACCGAGCGCGTGGAGCGCTAGATCCAGCTGCAGGACCGTTTTCCTGAAACAACGAGAATGTTTCAGGAACCGGTCGCGGCTACGTCGTCGAACGGTGGGCGCGAAGACAATTTCGTCCGTTAGATCTAGTCAAGATCAACGGACGAGCGGGTGGCAGAACGAGCGCGTCGATCGACCGGTAGGAGGTGAGCTTTTTCGTATTTCTAAATATTTTTAGATATTTTTTATCCTGTTTTCCGGACGAAAATACGCAAATACGTGCTAATCGGGTTTCTAATCGGGCCGGCGTGCCTAATCGTGCCGCGGGGCGGTCCAATTAGCTTCCGTGCCGTGCCTGGACCGAAACCCCGATCATGCGGGCCAGCCCGGTCCGGCCCGATTAGTAAACGTGCCTCGACGATCCGTGTCGTGCCGGGCCCGTTTACTAACGGGCCGGGCCGGCCGTTTGGCCAGGTATGGTTCGAGTCCTAGAGAAGAGAGCACCGAGAGAGAGAAACCTGGGTGGAACAAAACCCGGTTAAAAACAGCGAACTAGATGTGGTTTTTTTTGCTACGATGAAAAATCGGGGGAAGAGAGCGATCGATGGGTGGGGTGTTGGTAGGAACGAAACGACGTACTTACTTCACAATTAGGAGTAGAGATAATGTACGTACGAGGCCGTCCACTCTCAATCCCGTACATAATTCATCTGCGTGCGTGCCCTTCACGTATCCGGTATCCTATTACCCCTTGTCCTTTTCAAAGCCTGCCTTCAAGGCGCCAATCAAGCTGCCACCGCACAAAAGTGGACCTTATTCCCCAGTCCCCTCCACGAAAGCATGCTAATTATCGTACTAGCTCCCTTTACAGTGCATAGCCTTCCCTGAAACGCCCCGAGATCCAGAGACCAGGAGCTGCTCCTGGCCGCAGATTACGATACGTAGCCCCCTTCAGATCCTTGCTCTCTCCCTGCTTCTGCGATTTGGTCTGTCTCATCGCTTTCAACAAATCAGCAATGAGTCATTTCCCTTTTTATGTTAGGTTGTATGTAGTCCCTTTGATTTTGCGTACGACCAGACGTCCCAACCGCAACGTATGATTGAACGGCCTGGTCTATGTCCCCTCATGCTACCCAGCCAATCAAATTGACATGTTTAAGTACAAAGTTCAAATCACACGGCAACCACCCGATCAAAGATGTAACTATATGCAAGTATATCCGTAGCATAATAATCGCTTGTGTAACAATGTAAGGGCAACTTCCTTTTTTGTGTGTGCGCGCGAGAAACTTTCAATCTATCTATTTTCAATTACGACGGTACAAAGAACACCAGAGGTAAAAAAAATTACAATCATGTCCGTGAATCACCTAGCAACGAATACAAGCACTGAAGCGAGTCGAAGGCGCGCTGCCGTCATTGCCCCTCTCTCGTTGAAGTCGGGTAAACCTTGTTGTAGTAGACACTCGAAAAATCGTCATGCTAAATTGCCATAACACCAGCGCATCATAGCAACAACCGTCGCAGATGAAGTAAGTCATAGATCGGAAGGATCAAACCTATTAATACCCAAAGGAAGACGAACAAAGACCGGATCCAAACAGATCAATCGAAGACCAGCACCGACGAAAGCCCGCGAGATACGACGAAGACACACGTCCACACATCCTCCAACAAAGCTAGACGCACCATCGAGACGGGAATAGAGCGTGAGGGGGGGCATTATTCCCTACAGAGGGACATCGCCACCGCCACAAAGCTCCAACCAAGACATTAAACCTAACAAGAACGAGAACAGGGTCCCTCCTGCCTGGGGGGTGGGGGACAAGGTCCTCCGCATCTCCATGGCCCAAGGGCCATTGGAGATGGGGCGTACCGACGACGGCGCCAACAGGAAGAGGAGGAAGGCTCTTTTCTTGTGGAGGAGGAAAAGTCTGGTGCTATGTAAGGGCAACTCTAACAGATGCCCTAAAATAAAAAATAAAGAAGGATACAACGTAGTAAACCTTTAGTGGAGTACTTATACTCCACGAAGGTTAGACCAAACCTAGCTGATCCTCTATATATAGTTGAGTATTGTTTTTGGTTTTTATCTAAACTTATGCAATTTAGTACACACTGCAACTACATATTAGCACACATATAGAAAGTAAACATAAATACGAATGTCCGAGCAAATAACGAGTATAATTTATAAACCGAATTCAAAGTTTACAGACTAAATTATCAAAATTTTGAATGGTCGAGATATATCAAATAACATGTGATAGAACAACTAGAAGGCACTATGAGGTTGCCGGTGATGCTCAATAAGATCATCTTGGAGCTGAGCATGAACTTGTCGGTTCTCAATCTTGCGATGCTCTTTAGGGAATGCCAAGATCCTATTTGGATCATACTCTGGATCAACAGAGACCAACGATCTGAAACAAGCCATATCCCTCTCGTCTTCGATATCCATGTTATCCAATATGATGTAATAAGTCATGATATATCATAGATACTTGGAGTTCCAGTACTCGGCATGACCACAAACAATCGCAAAAGCCCTTCTGAATCACATCGAAGGCTCTCTCCATGTCTTTCCTAGCACCTTCTTGACATTGGGTAAAGTGGATATTTTTGTCATCTTTTGAACGCGAAATTGTTTTGACTAATGTGGTTCATGGTGAAAAGATGCCATCTCCAAAATAGTTACTCATCGAGTAGTGAGAACACATTCAAGTCATTATGAGAACTAGGCAAACGAAAGAATGAATGCTATATCCAAAAATCCTTCGTTGCAACTGCCTCAAGAATGATCGTTGGATCGCTGCAGTGGACATTGTACCGACCCTTCCATCCAGCAGGACAATTTTTCATGGTCCGATGGATACAGCCAAGTGATCCAAGTATCCTTGGCCATCCTCTTGCTTCACTCTCTGTCATCAGCCTCAGAGTGTCTTCCTTGTTGGGTGCTCTCATGTACTTAGGTCCAAAAACATCGATCACTACTTTAGTGAACCTTCGAACGACCTCCAGGATTGTGTTTTCACCAATGCGGACATAGTCGTCAATGACATCGGTCGAACATCCATATGCCAAGACTCGAACAGACACAATGCACTTCATCAAAGGGCTTGCACTTATCTCTCCACTTGCATTTTCTCGGAACTTAAACCAGTTATCATACTTCTCAACGGCTTATACAATGGTCAAAAAAAGACTTGTGTGCATCCGAAAGCGCCGGCGAAAGAACTTCTTCGATAGGTTGGCTTTGGAGCAAATTGTTGGAAATATGAGCAATTTACCGAAAGATTTATTGTTGGAAATATGAGCAATTTATCAAAAGATTTAAACGAAATAAGCAGCTGATAAAACAAGATCATAGTAAAAGAGGCAACACTAGTTGACGAGACTCAAAGTGGTGGGGTTTCAAAAAACCTTATCACCCTTTTCCCGTACAGGACTCAAAGTGGTGGGGTTTTGGAGTCCTACTGTCCCGACCTGTGGTGGATGCCGCAAGCCGGGATGGGAAAGAACTTTGTAGCAGCTCAGGGTTTGGAACTCGAGGGTGTGAGGAAGAGGAAGTTCTGGTGTGTCTCTCTGGAGAGGAGCGACCTCCCTTTTATAGGCACATGAGAAGGCTGCGAACAGGCAACAGCGGGAGGCGAAGCAAAAGAGGGAGACAAAACGAAAAGGCAGCAGCCGAAGGGTGCAGTGTCGTATTCAATCTCCACTACAGATAAGCCTTTCAACTCCCGAGTGGCCTTCCGTATACTAGTCGTGCATGGAAAAAATTTAGACATCGGCTCGGCTCATTGCCGCAACCCACGGCGCGTCGTGACGAGGCGTGGTGTGGCAAGGCGGGCGGCGGCGAAGGAGCGTGCTTGTATGTCCCTCTTGTTCTCATGCTCATACATGTCGAGAAACATCCTCCCTTATAAGAAGGTCCAACTCCTACTAAACTAGCAATGTGGGACTAAACTTTTGTCCCACCTCTTGCTTTGCACGAATGGGATTAGTGGGCCTCTAGGATTTATTAGGAATTCTGAAAATTGTTATTGGGCTGACCCATTTTTAGAACAAATTCCAGCAATCCCCCACCAGATCCAAGAGGCACACAAAAATTTGCCATTGGTTCCAAAACACTGTTTATATACCGGTACTGCAGTGAAGACTGTTAAGTTGAACTTGCACCTAGAACTCTATGCTACACTAGTAAGCAACTTGAAAAGTGGACTATGCCTTGAACTACAAGCTTTTTATGAATCTAGCTTCACACAAAGCCTTAACCGATACTAGGCTGTCGTGGGACTTCCCCGTGGGTGGAGCTTATGCGTCATACTCCGAGGCCTTTCATGAGTTTACTAGAGAGCACCCTACTCTCATAGATTGCGAAGTTGATAATCAGACTCATATAGGCGTGTTCTTCAAAAGATGTTCTGCAGGACAACAACTCTGCTTAAATTAGCCACTTAGAACACATTAAGATATATATCAACCTGCCATGCAGATTAGGAAAGTATTGCATCTTCATGGAGTGGTATTATTAATAGTAAGGATACTTTCCTCTCAGTTGATCAATAGCTTGTCTTCCACATCTAATTCACGGGATCTCCGATCACATAGAATAGGTTAACACTATGAACACCTCATGTTGTGGGTCTCATACCCATCTCCTTTGATGCATTATCTATAACATTACGTGATAGACCCTTGGTAAAAGGATCTACTAGATTTTTAGACGTTTGGATATAATCCAATGCAATAACTCCGGAGTTTCTCATTTTTCTGACAGATTTTAACCTTCTCTGAACATGTCTTGATGACTTCATGTTATCCTTTGAACTACTCACTTTGGCAATCACAATTTGATAGTCGCAGTTCATAAGAACACCCAGTACAAGTTTCTCTACAACCGATAAGTCATTCAAGAGTCGACGAAGCCAACCTACTTCGACCGTAGCTGTATCTAGTGCTGCGAGTTCTCCTTCCATTGTTGACCTCGTTAAGATGGTCTGCTTGCAAGACTTCCACAAAACAGCGCCACCACCATGAGTGAATACATATCCGCTCGTGGCCTTTATCTCATCAGCATCAGAGATCCAGTTTGAGTCACTATACCCTTCAAGCACCTTTGGGTACCTAGTGTAGTGCATTCCATAGCTCGTAGTGCCCTTCAAATAGCACATAACTCTTTCTAGAGATTTACAATGATCATCTCCCGGTTTTGAGACAAACCGACTCAGTTTGCTAACAGCAAAAGAGATGTCAGGTCTCATGGCACTGGCTAAGTACATAAGTGAGCTAATAATTTGAGAGTATTTCAATTGATCTCTAGAAATTCTTCGACTCTTTCGAAGTAACACACTAGCATCATAAGGTGTTGGAGAGGGCTTGCAATCACTATAACCAAAGCGACTCAAGATCTTTTCCACATAGTGAGATTGAAGCAATGTAATCCCACCATTATCATCTCTCGGTAGCTTGATATTTAAAATAACATCAGCTACTCCTAAATCCTTCATCTCGAAACAATGAGATAGGAAATTCTTGACCTCCTCAATAACGTCAAATTTGTTCCGAAAATCAGTATGTCATCAACTTATAGGCAAAGGATAACTCCCTCGCCCCCACCATGGCGATAGTACATACATTTGTCAACTTCGTTTACAACAAATCCTACAGTTGTTAAAGTTCTTTCAAGCTTCTCATGCCACTGCTTAGGTGCTTGTTTGAGTCCATACAAAGACTTCAACAATCTGCATACTTTTCCTTCCTTACCGTCCACTATAAACCCATCAGGTTGTTCCATGTAAATTTCCTCATCCAACTCTCCATTCAGGAAAGTTGTCTTAACATCCATTTGATGAACGAGAATACCATGTGAGGCATCTAGTGAAAATAACACTCGAATAGTGGTTAGTTGAGCCACAAGTGAATAAGTATCAAAGAAGTCTTCACCTTCCTTTTGGGTATAACCCTTGGCCACGAGCCGTGCCTTATACTTCTCAATAGTACCATCAGGCCTAAGATTTTTCTTGAATACCCATTTGCACCCTATAGCTCCCAAGTTTCATTTGCCAAGATGGAATCCATCTCACTACGAACCGCTTCCTTCCAGTAGTCAGCGTCTTCAGATGCATAGGCCTTTGAAATAGAACTGGGAGTGTCATCTATGAGATATACAAGAAAATCATCACCAAAGGACTTTGTAGTCCTCTGTGCTCCTTTTAGGAGTCTCATCATTGTCCTCCACGGGACCTTCAAGATGTTGTGTCGAAATGATAGGTTTAGAAATTTCAACTACATCTTGACTCAATGAACTAGGCAACTCTTGATTTGATGAGCTACCCATATCCTTCATGGAAAAGATATCATCAAAGAAAGTCGCATCATTCGACTCCATGATTGTACCGACGCGCATGTCTGATACCTCAAATTTTACAATCAAGAATCTATAACCATGTTGGAAATATGCCCTAGAGGCAATAATAAATTAGTTATTATCATATTTCCTTGTTCACGATAATCGTTTATTATCCATGCTATAATTGTATTGATCAGAGACTTAGATGCATGTGTGGATACATAGACAAAAGTATGTCCCTAGTATGCCTCTAATAGACTAGCTCGTTGATCAAAGATGGTTAAGTTTTCCTAGCCATGGACATGAGATGTCATTTGATAACGGGATCACATCATTGGGAGAATGGTGTGATGGACAAGACCCAAACTACAAACGTAGCATATGATCGTGTCAGTTTAATGCTACTGTTTTCTGCATGTCAAGTATCTCTTCCTATGACCATGAGATCATGCAACTCACTGACACCGGAGGAGTGCCTTGTGTGTATCAAACGTTGCAACGTAACTGGGTGACTATAAAGGTACTCTACATGTATCTCCGAGGGTGTCTGTTGGGTTGGCATGGATCAAGACTGGGATTTGTTACTCCGTGTGATGGAGAGGTATCTCAGGGCCCACTCGGTAATACAACATCACAACAAGCCTTGCAAGCAATGTGAATAAGTGTTAGTCACGTGATCTTGTATTACGGAACGAGTAAAGAGACTTGCCGGTAACGAGGTTGAACTAGGTATGGAGATACCGACGATCGAATCTCGGGCAAGTAACATACCGAAGAACAAAGGGAACATCATACGGGATTAACTGAATCCTTGACATAGAGGTTCGACCTATAAAGATCTTTGTAGAATATGTAGGAACCAATATGGGCATCCAGGTCCCGTTATTGGTTATTGACTGTAGAGGTGTCTCGGTCATGTCTACATAGTTCTCGAACCCGCAGGGTCTGCACACTTAAGGTTCGGTGACGTTTTGGTAGTATAGAGTTATGTATGGTGGTGACAGAAGGTTGTTCGGAGTCCCGGATGGGATCCCGGACTTCACGAGGAGCTTCGGAATGGTCCGAAGGTAAAGATTAATATATAGGAAGTCCTATTTTGGTCGTCGGAAAAGTTTCGGGCTCATCGGTAGTGTACCGGGAGTGCCGGTGGTGTACCGGGAGACCATCGGGAGGGATATTTCAACCCAAGAGGCTACATGGGCTGTGGGAGAGTGAATACCAGCCCTTAGTGGGCTGGTGGAAGTCCCACACAAGGCCCATGCGGCTGGGAGAGAAAACCCAAAGAGATAAGGTGGAAAAAGGGCAAAATAGGGAGGAATCCTAGTCCTACTAGGATTGGAGGAGGAGTCCTCCTCTCCTCCTTGATTCGGCCAAACCAAGGGCTGGTCCCTTGAGGCCAAGCCTCCTCCTCTCTTCCTCCTATATATATTGGAGGTTTTAGGATTTTTTGCACTAGTTTTTAAGCCACGTGCTACCCGTTCCTCCAGTGCATAGTTTCTCCTCTAGATCGGATTTCTACAGTGCTTAGGCGAAGCCCTACCGGAATAGCTCCACCACCATCGCCGGAGCGTCATCACGCTGCCGGAAAACTCTTCTACCTCTATGCTCCCTCTTGCTGGATCAAGAAGGCGGAGATCATCATCAAGTTGTACGTGTGCTGAACGCGGAGGTGCCGTCCGTTCGGTGCTTGATCGGGACGGATCGTGATTGGATCGCGGGACGCTCGGCGAATTGGATCGCGAAGACGTTTGACTACACCAACCACGTTTCTTAACGCTTCCTACTTAGCGATCTACAAGGGTATGTGATCCACTCTCCCTCTCGTAGATGCTCATCACCATGGATAGGTTTTGCGTGAGCGTAGGAATTTTTTTGTTTCCCATGCGACATTCACCAATAGTGGTATCAGAGCTAGGTCTATGTGTAGATGAGATCTCGAGTAGAACACAAAGAGTTTGTGGGCATTGATGCTTAGATTGCTTCCTCCCTCGGTCGTGTTTTGGTTCAGCGGTATTGTGGGATGAAGCGGCCCGGACCAACATTACTCGTACGCTTACGAGAGACCGGTTCCCTCAACTGCAACTTGTTGCATAGATGGCTGGCGGGTGCCAGTTTCTGTCACTTTAGTTGGATCGGATTCGACAAAGGCGGTCCTTGAGAAGGTTGAAAAGCAACTAATGTATCACCGTTGTGGTTTATGCGTAGGTGAGAATTGTTCTTGCTAGATACCTGTAGCAGCCACGTAAAACATGCAACAACAATTAGAGGACGTCTAACTTGTTTTTGCAGGGTATATTGTGATGTGATATGGCCAATTACATGATGTGATGTATGTGATGTATGAGATGATCATGTGATGTACAGAATATTATGACTTGCATGTCGATGAGTACGGCAACCGGCAGGAGCCATAGGGTTGTCTTTAATTATTGTATGACCTACGTGCAATCATTAAGCGCTATGTAATGCTTTACTTTATCTCTAAACGGTAGCAATAGTAGTAGAAGCATGATGGGCGCGACAACCCCGATGGCGACACGTTGATGGAGATCATGGTGTCGTGCCGGTGACGATGGAGATCATGCTAGTACTTTCTAGATGGAGATCAAAAGCACAAGTTCATGGTCATATCATGTCACTTATGATTTGCATGTGATGTTAATCCTTTTATGCACCTTGTTTTGCTTAGGACGACAGTAGCATTATAAGGTGATCCCTCACTTAAATTTGAAGATGAATTGTGTTCTCTCCGAGTGTGCATCGTTGCGAAAGTTTGTCGAGTCGAGACACCACATGATGATCGAGTGTGATAGAATCTAGTTCACATACAACGGGTGCAAGCCAGTGTTGCACATGCAGAACACTCGGGTTAAACTTGACGAGCCTAGTATGTACAAACATGGCCTCGGAATACAAGAGACCGAAAGGTCGAACATGAGTCATATAGTAGATATGATCAACATGATGATGTTCACCATTGAAACCACCTCAACTCACATGATGATCGGACTTGAGTTGGTGAATTTGGATCATGTATCACTCCAATGACCGGAGGGATGTCAATTTGAGTGGGAGTTCTTCAGTAATATGATTAACTAAACTCATTATCTTGAATAATAGTCTAAGTAACCTTTGCATATTTATGTTGTAGATTACTTGCTCGCGCTGTAGCTCCCTTGAATTTTTATATGTTCCTAGAGATATAGAGTTTAAAGATGATGGTAGCAATATTGCGGACTGGGTCCGTGATCTGAGGATTGTCCTCATTGTTGCACACAAGGCTTATGTCCTTAATGCACCGCTCGGTGCGCCACCCCCTCTAGCGTCGTCTGTAGATGTTGTGAACATCTGACAGGCGCGTTTTGATGACTACTTGATAGTTTAGTGCGTCATGCATTATGGCTTAGAATTGAGGCTCTTAAACGTTTTGAACGTCACGGAATATATGAGATGTTGTAAGAGCTGAAATTAGGATCTCAGGCTCGTGCCCGTGTTGTGAGATATGAGATCTCCAACAAGATTCTTTGCCTGCAAGATAAAAGAGAATAGATCAATCGTTGAGCATGTGCTCAGATTGTCTGGGTGCTACAATCGCTTGAATCGAGTGGGAGTTGATCTTCTAGATAAGATTGTGATTGATATAGTTCTCCAAGTCACTGTCACTAAGCCACTAGAACTTGGTGATGAACTATAAAATGCCAGGGATAGAAATAATGATCCCTGAGCTGTTCGCGATGTTTGACACCGCGAAGATAGAAATCAAGAAGGAGCGTCAAGTGTTGATGGTTAGTAAAACCACTAGTTTCGAGAAGGGCAAGGGCAAGGAGGGAAACTTCATGGATGGCAAGACAGTTGCTGCTCCAGTGAAGCAACCCAAAGTTGAACCCAAACCCAAGACTATGTGCTTCTATTATGTGGAGAAAGGTCGGTAAAGCGGAACAACCTTAGATACTTGGTAGATAAGAAGGCTGGCAACATCGGCAGAAGTATATTTGATATAAGTGTTATTGATGTGTACCTTGCGAGTACTCCTAGTAGCACCTGGGTATTGGATACCGGTTCGGTTGCTAAATGCTAGTAACTCAAAATAAAAGCTACAAAAGAAACGGAGAACTAGCTAAGGGTGAGGTGACGATGTGTGTTGGAAATGTTTCCAAGGTTGATGTGATCAACATCGCATGCTCTCTCTATCTTTGGGATTAGTGACAAACCTAAATAAATGTTATTTGGTGTTTTGCGTTGAGCATGAACATGATTAGATCGTGTTTATTGCAACACGGTTATTCATTTAAGTTAGAGAATAATGGTTATTCTGTTTACATGAATAATACCTTCAATGGTCATGCACACAGTGAGAATGGTTTGTTGAATCTTGATCGTAGTAATACACATGTTCATAACATTGATGCCAAAAGATACAAAGTTAATAATGATAGTACCACATACTTGTGGCATTGTCGTTAAATGTCATATCGGTATCCATGCTGATGGATCTTTGGACTCATTCGATTTCGAATCGGTTGAGACATGCGAACCATGCCTCTTGGGCAAGATGACTAAGGACCCCGTTTTCCGGATGGATGGAGCGGGCAAGTGATTTATTGGAAATGATACATGTTGATGTATGCAATCCAATGAGTCTTGTAGCGTGCGGTGGATATCGTTATTTTCTTACCTTCAGTAATGATTTGAGTATATATAGTGTATATTTACTTAATGAAACACAAGTCTGAATCGTTTGAAAGGTTCAAAGCAAATTCAGAGTGAAGTTTAAGATCATCATGACAACAAGAAATGACTACGATATGATCGTGGAGGTGAATATCTAAGTTACGAGTTTGGCATACAACTTTAGACAATGTGAAAGTTGTTTCACAACACACGCCACCTGGAACACCACAGCGTAATGGTGTGTTTGAACGTCTTAATCGGACCTTATTAGATATGGTACATTCTATGATGTCTCTTGCTGATTTGCCACTATCGTTTTGGGGTTATGCATTAGAGACAACTGCATTCACTTTAAATAGGGCACCATCGAAATCTGTTGAGACGACGGCATATGAACTATGGTTTGGCAAGAGGCCAAAGTTGTCGTTTCTTAAAGTTTGGGGATGTGCTGCTTATGTCAAAAAGCTTCAGCCTGAAAAGCTGGAACCCAAAGCGGAGAAATGCGTCTTCATAGGATACCCGAAGGAGACAGTCGGGTATACCTTCTATCTTAGATCCGAAGGCAAAGTGTTTGTCGCTAAGAACAGAACATTTCTTGGGAAAGAGTTTCTCTCGAAAGAATTGAGCGGGAGGAAAATAGAGCTTGATGAGGTTATTGAACCTTTACCTCAACCAGAAAGTAGCGTAGCGCAGAAAGATATTTCTGTGGAACCTACGACGGTAGAAGAGGAAGTTAATGATGATGATCATGAAGCTTTGGATCAAGCTACTATTGAACCTCGTAGGTCGACAAGGGCGCGTACTACTCCTGAGTGGTACACCAACCCTGTCTTGGAGGTCATGTTGTTGGACAACAATGGACCTACGAGCTATGGAGGAGCGGTGATGGGCCCGGATTCCGAGAAATGGTTAGAGGCCATGAAATCCGAGACGGGATCCATGTATGAAAACAAAGTATGGACTTTGGAAGTATTACCTGAAGGGCGAAAGGCCATTCAGAACAAATGGATCTTTAAGAAGAAGACGGACATGGACGGTAATGTCACCGTCTATAAAGCTCGACTTGTGGCAAAGGGTTTTTCACAAGTTCAAGGAGTTGGCTACGATGAGACATTATTAACCGTAGCTATGCTTAAGTCTGTAAGAATCATGTTGGCAATAGCTGCTTATTTCGATTATGAAATTTGGCAGATGGATGTCAAAACAACATTCCTCAACGGTTTCCTTGAGGAAGAGTTGTATATGATGCAACCAAAAGGTTTTGTCAATCCAGAGAATGCTGACAAAGTTTGCAAACTCCAGCGATCCATTTATGGGCTGGTGCAAGCATCTCGGAGTTGGAATAAGCGCTTTGATGAGGTGATCAAAGCGTTTGAGTTTATACAAGTTTATGGAGAAGCTTGTATTTACAAGAAAGTGAGTGAGAGCTCTATAGCATTTCTAATATTATATGTGGACGTCATATTGCTGATTGGAAACAATATAGAAATGCTGGAAAGCATGAAGGAATATTTTTCAATGAAGGACCTATGAGAAGCTGCTTTCATATTAGGCATTAAGATCTATAGAGATAGATCGAGACGCTTAATAACACTTTCATAGAGCACATACCTTGATAAAGTTTTGAAAAGTTCAAAATGGATCAGTCCAAGAAGGGGTTCTTGCCTGTGTTACAAGGTGTGAAGTTGAGTAAGACTCAATGCCCAGTGACTGCAGAAGATAGAGAAAATATGAGTGTCATCCCCTATGCTTCAGCCATAGGCTCTATCATGTATGCAATGTTGTGCACAAGACCCGATGTCAGCCTTGCCATAAGTATGGCTGGAAGGTTTCAAAGTGATCCTGGAATGGAACACTGGGCAACGGTCAAGAATATCCTTAAGTACCTGAAAAGGACTAAGGAAATGTTTCTTGTTTATGGAGGTGACGAAGAGCTCGTCGTAAAGGGTTACGTCGATGCGAGCTTTGACACTAATCCGGATGACTCTAAGTCACAAACCGAATACATATTTATTCTCAATGGGGGAGCGGTAAGCTGGTGCAGTTCCAAGCAAAGCGTGGTAGCCGATTCTACATGCGAAGCGGAGTACATCGCAGCCTCGGAGACGGCGAACGAAGGTGTCTGGATGAAGCAATTCATGACAAATCTTGGAGTAGTGCCTAGTGCACTGAATCCAATGAACCTGTTCTGTGACAACACTGGTGCCATTGCTCTGGCCAAGGAACCAAGGTTTCACAAGAGGACCAGACACATAAAGCGACGCTTCAACTCCATCCGCGATTACATCGAGGAAAAGGACATAAATATTTGCAAAGTACACATGTATCTGAATGTCGCAGACACATTGACTATAAGACCTCTCTCACATGCAAAGCATGATCGAGCCCCAGAACTCATTGGGTGTTAGATTCATAACAGTGCGAATCACATGGTGATGTGAACTAGATTATTGACTCTAGTGCAAGTGGGATACTGTTGGAAATATGCCCTAGAGGCAATAATAACTTAGTTATTATCATATTTCCTTGTTCATGATAATCGTCTATTATCCATGCTATAATTGTATTGATCGGAGACTTAGATGCATGTGTGGATACATAGACAAAACCATGTCCCTAGTATGCCTCTAATAGACTAGCTCGTTGATCAAAGATGGTTAAGGTTTCCTAGCCATGGACATGAGATATCATTTGATAATGGGATCACATCATTCGGAGAATGGTGTGATGGACAAGATCCAAACTACAAACATAGCATATGATCGTGTTAGTTTAATGCTACTGTTTTCTGCATGTCAAGTATCTATTCCTATGACCATGAGATCATGCAACTCACTGACGCTGGAGGAGTGCCTTGTGTGTATCAAACGTCGCAACGTAACTGGGTGACTATAAGGGTACTCTAGAGGTATCCCCGAGGGTGTCTATTGGGTTGGCATGTATCAAGACTGGGATTTGTTACTCCGTGTGACGGAGAGGTATCTGAGGGCCCACTCGGTAATACAACATCACAACAAGCCTTGCAAGCAATGTGAATAAGTCTTAGTCATGAGATCTTATATTACGGAACGAGTAAAGAGACTTGCCGGTAACGAGGTTGAACTAGGTTTGGAGATACCGACGATCGAATCTCGGGAAAGTAACATACCGAAGAACAAAGGGAACATCATACGAGATTAACTGAATCCTTGACATAGAGGTTCGACCAATAAAG
Source organism: Hordeum marinum (assembly GCA_022496015.1). Taxonomy (NCBI): domain Eukaryota; kingdom Viridiplantae; phylum Streptophyta; class Magnoliopsida; order Poales; family Poaceae; genus Hordeum; species Hordeum marinum. The sequence continues at coordinate 383,088,881 of CM039675.1, forward strand.
ATCTTCGTAGAATATGTAGGAACCAATATGGGCATCCAGGTACCGCTATTGGTTATTGACCGTAGAGGTGTCTCGGTCATGTCTACATAGTTCTCGAACCCGCAGGGTCTGTACACTTAAGGTTCGGTGACGTTTCGGTAGTATAGAGTTATGTATGGTGGTGACCGAAGGTTGTTCGGAGTCCCGGATGATATCCCGGACGTCACGAGGAGCTCCGGAATGGTCCAGAGGTAAAGATTGATATATAGGAAGTCCTATTTTGGTCGCCGGAAAAGTTTTGGGCTCATCGGTAGTGTACCGGGAGTGCCGGTAGTGTACCGGGAGACCATTGGGAGGGGTATTTCGACCCAAGAGGCTACATGGGCTGTGGGAGAGTGAATACCAGCCCTTAGTGGGCTGGTGAAAGTCCCACACAAGGCCCATGCGGCTGGGAGAGAAAACCCAAAGAGATAAGGTGGAAAAAGGCAAAATAGGGAGGAATCCTAGTCCTACTAGGATTGGAGGAGGAGTCCTCCTCTCCTCCTTGATTCGGCCGAACCAAGGGCTGGTCCCTTGAGGGCCAAGCATCCTCCTATCTTCCTCCTATATATATTGGAGGTTTTAGGGTTTTTTCACTAGTTTTTCAGCCACGTGCTACCCGTTCCTCCAGTGTATAGTTTCTCCTCTAGATCGGATTTCTATAGTGCTTAGGCGAAGCCCTGCCGGAATAGCTCCACCACCATCGCCGGAGCGCCGTCATGCTGCCGGAGAATTCTTCTACCTCTCCGCTCCCTCTTGCTGGATCAAGAAGGCGGAGATCGTCATCAAGCTGTACGTGTGCTGAACGCGGAGGTGTCGTCCGTTCGGTGCTTGATCGGGACGGATCGTGATTGGATCGCGGGTCGCTCGGCGATTTGGATCGCAAAGACATTTGACTACACCAACCGCGTTTTTTAACGTTTCCCGCTTAGCGATCTACAAGGGTATATAGATCCACTCTCCCTCTCGTAGATGCTCATCACCATGGATAGGTTTTGCGTGAGCGTAGGAATTTTTTTGTTTCCCATGCGACGTTCACCAACAAACCAATGCTATGAAAAGCATATCCCAGGAAAACACAATCCACAGTTTTTGGTCCAAGCTTTCGCTTCTTTGGAATTGGTATATTCACTTTTGCCAAGCAACCCAAGAGAGTTTTAACCTTTTCTTCTCCCATTCCTCAAATGGAGTTATCTCTTTGTTCTTTGTGGGAACTTGATTTAGGACATGACATGTAGTCAATATCGCCTCCCCCTCATGCCTTAGAGAGACCCGATGTGTCTAACATGGCGTTAACCAAATCAGTTAGAGTACGATTCTTTCTTTCGGCTACCCCATTTGACTGAGGTGAATAAGGAGGCGTCCTCTCATGGATTATTCCGTGTTCCGCATAAAAAGAATAGAATTCATTGGAAAAATACTCTTCACCATGATCGGACCTAAGCCTCTTAATTTTCTGATCAAGTTGATTTTCCACTTCAGCTTTATAGTTCTTGAAAAAAATTCAAAGCCTCATCTTTTGATTTCAAAAGATACACATGGCAATATCTAGTGGAGTCATCAATTAATGTCATGAAATATTTCTTTCCACATTTTGTCAAAACACCATTCATTTCACAATGATCTGAATGTATGAGTTCTAGTGGCACAAGTTTCTTGTTTCCGCAGTTGTATGAGATTTACGAGGTTGCTTAGCTTGCACACAAACTTGACACTTAGATCCCTTGACAACAGTGAAGTTGGGGATTAAGTTCAACTTGGCTAGCCACGTCATACAACCGAAATTAACATGACAGAGATGTGAATACTAGACAGTTGATTCACTATTGTTGCAAACATGATGAACAACTTTATTACAAACATCTGACAGAGATAGTCTGAAAAAGCCTCCTGACTCATAACCTTTGCCAACAAAAGTTCCATACTTGGATATTACAAATTTATTGGACTCAAACACAAGCTTGTAGCCATCTCTACATAGAAGAGATTCGCTAACAAGATTTTTATTGACGGAGGGGACATAATGCACGTTCTTCAGCCGCACGATCTTCCCCGAAGTAAACTTCAAATCGAACGTGCCAACACCACGAACAGAAGCACTTGAACCGTTGTCCATCAGCACGGAAGTAGTTCCTGTGGCCTGATAAGAAGAAAACATGGAAATATCACCGCATACATGCACATTAGCATCCGTGTCAATCAACCAATCAGGAGAAAGACATACTGAGAGAATAGTGGGAAGTATACCATACCCAACATCCTTCATCTCAGCCTCATCAATGACAACATTTGCGATCTTTTCGCCTTTCCCATGTTGATGCTTGTCATAACGGTTAGGGAAGATAGGGGCCCAATGATCAGGATCTCCACAGACATGACACGCGCCTTTCTTCTTGTCAGCCTTCTTCTTGAAGTTGGTGTGTTGCGAAGCCTTGTTCTTCTCATCAAACTTTCCCTTTCCATCAAACTTGCCCTTGTTCTTGCCCTTGTTCTTGAAAATGTGGGGCTGGACGTTTTTCTTCTGTACCAAATTGGCACTAGAACCTCCCTCAATACCTCGAGCACGTATGTCTTTTGCTCTCGCCTTTTCTTCCACATCAAGAGTACCAATGAGATCCGGAACGGAAAACTCCTGTGCTTCATAGAGGTAGAAAAGTTCCTCCACGAGAGAGGGAGCTTAGTAATGATACCTCCGGCAACAAACTTGTCCGGTAACATACAATTGAAGTGCTCGAGTTCTCTAGCAAACTACTGTATCTCGTGAGCTTGCTCAACCATGGAGCGCGCTTCAGTCATCCTGTAGTCATAGAATTGTTCCATGATATACAGCTCAGTGCCGGCATCGAAGACCCCAAACTTGGCCTCGAGTGCATCCCACATATTTTTTCCATTGTCAATTGACGCATAAGCATCAACTATGTTCTCACCAAGAACATTCAAAAGAGCAGCCTTAAACAAGGTATCTTTTTTCTAAAAAACTTGTTCCTCTTGAGGATTAAGATCTCCTTCAGGTTTGCCAAGAGTGGCCTAATAGCAGCTCATGGTTTGAAACCATAGGACAACCCTCACAAGCCACCTCTTATAGTGCACACCCTCAAACATAGGAGGCCTCATGGAAGCAGCAAAACCACTCGGGGTAAATTGACTATAATAAGGTTTTTGGATTGTTGGAAATATGAGCAATTTACCAAAAGATTTATTGTTGGAAATATGAGCAATTTACCGAAAGATTTATTGTTGGAAATATGAGCAATTTACCGAAGATTTAAACGAAATAAGCAGCTGATAAAATAAGATCATAGTAAAAGAGGCAACACTACTCATGCGACTTAGAGGAGAATATGTCACAATAAGAGGAATGAAACTTATCAGGGAAACTAAAGGATAGTAGGTGAATATTATGTGAACATGTGAACTATACCGAAACATAGGTAGAATAGAAACTAGACCAAGTATTTGTAGAAAAACCTCGAACATGGAAAATATGAATATGTAAGCGGTGGCAGCAGCAGGGTTGGCGTTGACATCGTCACCGGCCATGTCGTCAAAGAGGTTGTTGACATCGGGGAAGAAGTCGTCATTTGGGAAGTGATCGTCTGTGTCCGTGGCGGCCGTGATGAAGAAGCCAGTAGTCGCACAGAGCGCTCCCCAAAAACCTTATCACCCTTCTCCCGTACAAGACTAAAAATGGTGGGGTTTCGGAGGCCTACTGTCCCGACCTGCGGTGCACGCCGCAAGCCGGGACGGGGAAGAACTTTGTAGCAGCTCGGGGTTTGGAACTCGAGGGTGTGAGGAAGAGGAAGTTCTGGTGCGTCTCTCTGGAGAGGAGCGACCTCCCTTGTAAGGAGGTCCAACTCCTACTAAACTAGCAATGTGGGACTAAACTTTTGTCCCACCTCTTGCCTTGCACGAATGGGCTTAGTGGGCCTCTAGGATTTATTAGAAATTCTAAAAATTGTTATTGGGCTGGCCCATTTTTAGAACAAATTCCAGCACAAAGTAGTCTCTCATGATATTGGCTAGGCCCTTCGCTCTATCATAATTGATGTTCATGCGGCCAAAGTGTGATCTTCCCGTAGGGCGCCGAATATCATCATCGAAAATCATGCTTAAAACGGTTTCAAAGTGTTTGTCGTCTTCTTCCTCTTTGGATAACGACGAGTCCCCGAAGACAATCTCCCTCAAGCTCTTCATCTACAATTCAAACGGCTCGGTTCAAAAATAAACGAAAAAAACTCACCTAGGCAATCTGTTCGACCACTTGTGGTGCGGTGGTGATGCACCGCTCAGCCGCCTTTGTTTCAGCCAAACAGACGAGCGACGAAGCGTGGGCGTGACCTGCAGTGCAATGCAAAGCAAGGTCAGATGAGACGAACGCCAAAGAGCAAGAAAATATAAATCAATCTGATGGATCGGTTATGACGACGGCGACGGTGTTTCACCTTGATACTGGCGAAGGCGACATGGGACTAACGAGCTAGATGTCGGGCGGAAGGGAGGCGGGGCCAAGGGAGGCAACAAGGTAGCGGGGGGCGGCGGGCGGTCGCCGGCGAAGAGGCAGTGGCGGGTAAAGGCGGGTGAGAGGCGAGAGAAAGGCGACAGTTTTTTCTCGAACGGTAACAACGGAGTAAATTTAGGGGCAGGATAGACATCGGAGAATAAATTACCATTCACTATCCAATTTAGGGAATCTGCTCGACGATGATTAGAGGAGAAAGACTTCAATTATTCTACGTTAATGTCAGATAGAGGATCGGCTAGAGTTGATTTTTTTAACACAGTAAAGACGCAAGCACGTATATACACACGCAACGCATACACTCATCTCTATAAACGCACACACGCACACTCTACCCCTATGAGCATATTCGAGAAACTGAGTTGGCATATCATCTTGAGATTTACGAAGTCATCGTAGACGCCTCCTCGTCGATCGCAATGCCTCCTCTCACTCGATACGCATAGTCAGAAGTTCTGAAATAAATCCAAAAATAATGCAAGTATCAGGACTCGAATCCTGATGAGCCGGAAATACCATTGTTGATCTAAACATCCAACCACATTTTGGTTGGTTTGCATCGGTTAAAGTTGCTCTAGAATGGGGTTTGACCACGGTCCACGTATCTTCTACCTCCGAAAAGCAGCATCATTCGGGTGCGCTGACCCCTCCCCTCAATTACACGATTATTACTACGCGCACGACGCGCTCATAATCTCCAGCTTCTGCCCCCATCGTGGGCTCCATCTCGCCGTCTCTCCGTACAAAAATACTCCCCCGGTCTGAGACATCCAGCCATTCGCCAGCACGTCTGCACAACTGCCGCACCCATCGATCGGTAGCCACCCCACCACCTCCGCTAGCCAGCTTCGACCGATGGACGGCGACACGACGTTCACGAAGCTGTTCGTGGGGGGCCTAGCGTGGCAGACGCAGCGCGACGCGATGCGGCGCTATTTCGAGCAGTTCGGCGACATCGCGGAGGCCGTCGTCATCGCCGACAAGCACACCGGCCGCTCCAGGGGATACGGATTCGTAAGCTTCGATTTCCGCACATAGATCAGCCACGAACTCACAATGTGACTGCGAAGTATCGTGTCCCGTTGCTAGCTGAGCTCATCTTTGGTGCTCGTGTCGATCCTTCCCAGGTGACGTTCAGGGACCCCGAGGCCGCGGCGCGGGCGCTGCAGGACCCGACGCCGGTGATCGACGGGAGAAGGGCCAACTGCAACCTGGCGGCTCTCGGCGCGTCTCAGCGCGCGCATCCCGCCGCCGCGGCGCCGTTTGGTACGATCAATTCCCATCAGCCGGTTTTCTCCTCACAGTTACCGAATTATCGCTGAAAACCTCCATGAACTGCAATGTTGTGCAGGGATGGTCAGGTCGACGCCGCCGGCGACATCGTCTTCGTCGTACCAGGGTTCTGCTGCGGCCGCGATTGCGGCCTCCTACTTCCCCCAGCAGGCTTACTACACCTATCCTTACTACTACGGGTACATTTGCTTTCTTTCGTTTGCCATTAAGTGGGCATTTCCACGCAAAAAGAAGAAGTTAATTAGGCATTTTCGTCAGGAACTGTATTCATTCTGCTTGATGTTTTACCTCTGCAGGTATACGGGAGGGTATTCTCACGAAAACATGTACCAAATGCAAATGGTTAGTATCCTTTTCAAAGATTTGATACTTGAAGCATGAGGTTTGCAGTCATACAAAAACCTAAACGGTTGTTTTGACTTTTGAGATCCCACGTTGCACAAATCATTCTTTCCCCCGTGTAAAAGAATCTATGATTCCCCCTCCCCGCGACAAAGTAGCATGGTCTTGAAAAGAAATTACTCTAATTAACCAAAGTTTATTTGAAACTAGAAATCACATTTCAAACTAAATTTAAAAGTACAAAATAGAAAATTATAAAAACAAGAAGACTAAAATAAATCAGATATATTGCTGCTGAAATATATGAATTGAAACATCCAAAATTCAGAAAAAATAACTAGGAGTATAGTTAAACAACACTAGAACTCACGAATAATTTTGATTATTCATGAAGACACACATTCCCTCACTTCGCTATTTCCAAAAGCTCCTTGGATTTTTCAATAGTTCTATGTTTTGAAAAAACCCCTCTATTTTTCAATATTTTGCTAAAATAAGCTTTGATTTCATTCTTTTTTATGTCATCATCTTCTTTGGACTGCCTTCTGTGCAAAACCACTGCGACATCATTGACTTTGGTTTAGACTTGGACGATACGGTCTCTTAATCGTCCGATTATGGAGGCATGAGAATAAGATCGTTGTCCGACAGACCTCCATCCAAACACGCCCTGAGAGTAAATGTATAGCCTCGTCAGCCGGCGAGCTTGCCTAGGCAAAAGCCTTAGCTTTGATGACTGATTACGGTATAATGTTGTATATCTAAGAAAACAAAACATTTTAAGTATCTTATAGCGATGTGCCTACCCTTCAAAAATTTGTTCATAGGCTTGAACATATCCAATATTTTCAATTAGGTACCATATTGCAAATAAAGGAAAAAAATATTGATTTCAAAGGATAGGATTCCAATAAGAAATCTTTGCTACCATCTGAAACAAATAAATCGCTATCCTAGGCTATTTCAAATTCCTATGAAACGGGATATTTCATATGAATTTTGGAGGAAACTAGTATGAGGTCCTACCTCATGTTTTCCTCTCTTTGTGTCTATACTCTATATTCCTATGTTTTTGAGTGACATTGTAATGTTGGCCTCATGTTTTCTTCTCTTTGTGTCTACATTTCTATTTTTTTTGTGGCAGCCTAGTGTCAGTTTCTACGTTTCAGTGTAGGAATGCAAAATCCTTGAGATCTAGAACACATGAACTCAAAAGATAGAAATAAAAAAACAAAATAGAAGAATTGAGATGCCATGTACACTAAGAATTGAGATGCCATGTGCACTAAATTCCTAGAGGAACTAAAACCATAATAAAACCTCGAAATTTGTGTTTGGGTGTTATAAAGAACATACAAAATTATAGACCCGAAGAGAAGTAACCTGAGGTGATGTAAGACCTTATGTTTGGCTTCCTCCATAATTCCAAATGAAATTGGTTAACTATATAGAAATTTCAGATGAATGTAGGATATTGGTACCAAAGAAATACTACATGTTGTAAAACGAGGAAAACCGCATGAGGACATGTGAAAATAAGCAACCCCTATACAACTTATTTTAGAAGCCAAATTTAAAATTTTATTTTAGCAGCCTACTAATTAAGGGTAAACTAGTAGGCTTAGAAATAAAATTTTAGATTGGGCTTATAGAATAAGACGGATAGAGGACAACTTATTTTCACATTCCTAAATAAGCGACAAAAACTGGCCCTATATGCTGTAAAGAAATACTATAGGAACTCTAAAAGAAAATACTATAAGAATTTTGATAAGATCCCATGTTTTACATCTAGTCGTGAAAGGCCCGTTGGGATAGAGGTTGTATTTTCTGTAAGAACTATGGGAAATGATTCTAATCACACGACCGATAACAACATATGCGTCCCGCGACTCCATGACCGACGGATCGGATTTTAATGATAGCTCGGGAGCAACGTATTGTCTAGACTAGTTTTCGCAACCGAATCGTTGTTGCAATGTTCTCACCGCAACAAGTGATGTGTTGCGGGACCTTGATCCGGATCATCTCATGCTCTCCCTAGCTCCCCGTCAAGATGATGCCTCCATGCGTTGAGGCCGTCAACGGGCACGCCGACGAGATCACATCTCCCTATCTCCATGTGCCCACTCGCTACCAGTGGCATGGCCGCTTGAACGCGCACGCCGGAGCTCTTCTCTGGCCGCCGTCACCCATCTATGCCGCTCCGGCCTCATGCTCCTCCCTCTCCTCTCCTTCATCTAGACAAGGCGCTGGAAGCCGCGCCGCTGTCGGGCACCCCCGCTGACGCCAGCAAGCATGCGCTCCGACATCGCGGTCGTCGACCGCCTCACCACCACCCACCCACTCTCCTCCTCTCTATTCTAGATCGACGACGCCCGCTCATGTCGCTATCGGGTGATGAAGAAGACGACATCTGCTCGACACTGATGGCGGCAAGGCTCTATCCACTTTTGCAACGTCACTGCTGTTGCAAAAAGAAAAAACAAATGTGCAACAAGACCTCTATTGTAAAAAAATCATCAACAAGATCTCTGTTGTAAAAAAGGTCCTAACAAGACATTTGTTGTAAAAATATATTTCACAACACAACATTTGTTGCAAAAAAAAACTGCAACAGAACCTTTGTTGCGCAAAAATTACGCAACACAACCTATCTTACAAATGTTTTTGCAACAAATTTCTGTTGCAAAGTAGAAAAAATACGTTCACCTCATTAGATCTGTGTCAGATCCGACGGCTCACGCGCCAGATCTGTGTCAGATCCGACGGCTCACGCGCCGGTCAACGCGTAGCCCCAAGAACTATATGCTCCAAAATTCATATGTTTTTCTTTCTTTGTTGACTAAATATAAGTTTTTTAAAAGATTCCACAAGAAGACTACATATGAAACAAAATGAGTGAATTTATACTCTAAAGTATGTCTATATACATCCATATGTAGTTCCCTAGTGGAAACTTTTAAAAGACTTATATTTAGGAACGAAGGGAGTAGATGTCAAAAAGAAAAAAACATTACCACGACACAGTTTTTACCTATATTTAGAGAAGTTGCATACATGTTGCAGAGTTACTATGGCGCTCAAGGTGGAGCGGTTGCCCAGCAGCAGCAGCAGCAGTCGCAGCTGCAAACATACTATACAGCGGCTGGGCCGGAAGGAGCTCAGCAAGGGTTTTCACCGTACTATCTCCAACAGATGCAAGCAGCCAGCAACCAAGGTCAGAATTCATCTGCGGCAGTCATGCAGTACTCCCAGATGATCCAGTACGCGGCACACATGCAGCAGGCGGCGCACGCCGCCGGGCTCCATGGCGCCGACGCTCCAGAGAGCGCCGGTGGCGCAGGTTAGGATTGCAATTTCTCCTTCGAATTGAAACAAACGATGTGTTTTTTTTCGTTTTTTTTCTGGGTGAATGTGTTGTTGGTTTTCAAGAACTCCTGAAAACCAAGTTTATCTGTCATTGCTGCAGCTACGGGGACGGGCGGAGCTGCAGCGGCCGTCGGATCTGGCTCTTCCAACACGTCGTCTGACACTGATAAGAGAGCTGCGGCTTGATGTAATCTTGCATCCCAGCCATTCCCCGTGACTAACAAAAAGTGAAGGAACGGATTGTATCCTAACACATTCTTAAAACTAGATGATACCCCACGCGTTGTTACGGGAATATATGCTAAAAATAAAATTAACCGAACACTTCTCGAAATAGACTTTCAGGATAATAAAACATTCTTGCCTGCAAAAAAAGGTATAACAAAACATTCAGGGATGAAGCATGAATTACAAATATTGATGTCTTATAATCATTGTTAGTAGTAGGACACTGGTATCAGGTGATAGTACAAATGGAAGCTCGCATAGACATCATAATCTATTACATTTGCTAAATAAAACATCTATTTGCCATAAATTATGGTTTAAAGAAACATATTATATGCATATATGACAATCAAAACTATGGACTTTACATCTCGGTAGTAAAGAAGGAATAGTTCAAATGCTCAAGGAAATATAGCAGGGAGCATGTATGAAAAAGTACGATTGATTTTGCCAAAATTACAGAACTAATCAAGAAACAAAGCTCAGTAGTTACGAGTTTAGATAAAACACACGCACACTATAATCTTCTAAGGAGTACAAATAAAAGCATGCTTTATCTTACAAAGAAATGTGCTAGATTCAAAGAAACACCGGAAGTTAGTGTGTGCTTTTATACTGTTAGCTTATCAGACAGACGTAAAGAACAATTACATGATAAAGGTGAAGACTTCTATCCAAATATTAAGGAAAATTACAAACCTTTGGTGATCCTAGATAAATAAATTTGATAATATATATGGGAACATACCAGAAAATAACCATTATTTCTTGATAATTTATGTACAACTATTTCTTAACCACCCGATTCCAATTGTACCTAACAAAAGCAAATCTACATAGAACTACACATGTCATAAGAATATATATCATATACTTGTAATTGAAATGAAACATTAATGAAATTGCATACACAATCAATCAAATAAATGTATTAACCTATTAGTGTGGTTGGGAAAAGGAGCCAATAACTTGTACTAATGCAAAAAATAGCAACACCATGGATGACATTAGCAAGAAACTGTAGGGACAATCAACATACAATTTTATGGCGGCAGACTGAAACAGAGGAAAATTGAATGACACAACATAGATAGATGGAGGACTTCAGTGGCCAAGCATAGATACATCTAAGCGCCTTGGTGACCATGGTAATCAAACAATTTAGCATATTTAAACCTACCTAATAAATGCCAACCGCAGTACATCCTTCACCCTTCTGGAAAAAGAGATGTGGAGAGAGGCAGAGAGGAAGAAAACATGTGAGAAAATAGAAAGAGGTGCAGCTCACTGCTGCACTTTCTCCTGTTCTGCGCATCCAGACTTCATGGAGAAGCACTTGAGGAACGCATGTGACACACCATAACATGAAGGCGTGGGGACCTACAAAGAAAAAACCTAAAGAAAAGAATGAAAGAGCATGATCCAAAAATTATACAACAAATTTTTTTGAAGGGCATGAATGATGATCAGAGCATGGTCCATAAACATGCCATCAGAAATTTTCAAGGACAAAAAACAAATTTGTCATTGGTAGTACTCGATAGCATCAGGAACCAGAAATAATTAGCCTCCCAGAATTTACATACTAATAATAATAGAGTAGAAGATTTAGAAATATGGAATAAAATCGCAAAAATCCTCTAAGCAGGATTAACTGAGGGAGAGGAGGCGTAACAAATAACCGAAGGAAGTGGACAACCGAAAGTAAAAAGGGAGCACCTTCTGATTGTATTTCCTGCCGCTTCAACTATAAACTATTGATCTGCAGCAGATCTTGCATGTTGCCCGGCGCCATGGACAATGCATGCAACGGTTGTGACAGTACAGGACGCCCATCGATTTGTACCTACGCTTGCACACGACCTGACCCCGTCAACTGTTATGCAATAGTGGCACCGCCGAGGCTGCTGATTGATCGGCGATGTCGATGACGGACGATGATATAACCTGTCGAGATAGTTAGCAGCGGCGGTAATGCCCAGTGAATCGGCTACCTTTGCCACCAATCCAACACCATTGTGGATCCTTGCCTCCAACTAAATCCCAGTTGGATGTGACACCTTGTAGTTCCAGCCGTGGAAGCAAGCTAAGTCAGTTGAAATATGTAGCCCAAGGCAAGTGAAGGGAGTTTGGGAAGAATAAGAACAGGAAAAGCCATATGATAATTGATTGCGGATTGAAAGAGACGTGGAAGGAGAAAGGCTAGAGGGAAGAATACAAATATGAGCAAGGAAAATCAACCGGCCAGGAATATAATAGAGAAGCTTAAGAGGCCGCATGCCGAAAGTCTATAGCGCTGAAAATCAACCGGCCAAGAATATGATAGAGAAGCTTAAGAGGCCGTATGCCGAAAGTCTATAGCGCTTAATCAGGTAGAGAGAGCATGCTCTGAGGGCCTTAAAAATTAATAACCGAAGGTTATAAATTCAGGTTATGATGAGGGCCTTAAAAATTAATAACCGAAGGTTATAAATTCACGTGGTCTTGAATGGAATTGCATGAAGTATGACGTAACTGGATGTGATTGGAGGATGACGTGGCTATGCTACATGTTAAGATAAATCAAGTAGCGAGGATGAATTTCTTAAATATATTAGATTATATGTCCAATAAACTGCACCCTTCCTCATTCATCAGGATGCTGCCTATATCTCGCTCCATACAGTAGTAATTAATCGAAATGTATCCAGCTGGTCAAGCAGCCGAACACTTATTCCATTGATTTGCCGACCATATTTACATAGAGCACTACATATTCATATTCCGCGCAACGAGCGCGCACAGAGGGTTGGAGAAGAACGGCACGCTACGTCTACAAACAGCACTCACTGGCACGGTCATGACTCGGACACCTGAAATCTCAAAGCCTCACGCAGGGTACAGTCTCACAGGTCTCACCGTCACGAACTCAATCACTGGACCTGCACGTCGATGACCTTGCGCTCGGTCTCCCTCTTGGGCACGGACACGAGCAGCACGCCGTTCTTGAGCTCGGCGCGCACCTGGCTCTTGTCGCACTCGTCGGGCAGAGCCAGGCGCATGTCGTAGGAGCTCACGCTGCGCTCCTTCCACCACCCGTCGCCGCCTTCCGCTGCTTCGCCCTGGCCTTCGCCGGCCTCCTTCTTGTGCTCGCCGCGGATGACGAGCGCGTCGTCCTCCACCATCACCTTCACCTCCTCCCGCGACAGCCCAGGCATGTCGAACCGCATCTTCACCTCCTTGTCGTCCTCCATGATGTCCCACGGCATCCGCGGCACATCGCTCGCCGCCGCCGGCGAGCGCCGCGCCGTCGGGAACCCCACGGTGTCGTCGAACAGCCGGTCCATCGTGTCCAGCATCTGCTTCATCGTCCGCATCGGCGACATCGGGTCCACCAGCCCTGCATATGTTGGCGTAAACCACGTACGTCAGCCTCTGCTTCTCCTATACAGCCACAATTTTAAAGAACAGAGGAACAGAGGACTTACCGAACGGGGAGATGTCAAATCCAGCGCGTCGCGGGCGGCGACTGACAGCATTGCCCTGCTGGCTGCCGTCGTTCTGCCTGCTGACTTGGACGTCGACGGAGTTGTCCCTGTTCTCCTGCGCCGCGGAGGCCACAGAGAGCGGGCGGGTCCTTCCGCCGGTCGAGAGCGGCGCCGGCCTCGCGACCCTCCAGGCACGGATGGGCAGGCGCGCGGCCGGGGCGAGGCGGCTGACGAGGGCGAAGGGGGCGTTCGCTGCAGCCATTGCACCAGATACTAGGAGCTACGGAAAGTCGATCGAGAATTGAAAAGAGAGAGGTTCTCTAGGAGATCGCTGGAACTCGGAAGCCGATGTGCTACGTCGAATTTCAGTGAATATTTGGTGGGAGGTGGCGAGTGTGCGGCGCCATTTTATAGAGCGGAGGGAGTTCATGCCACGGCGACGGTGGAAGGATCGGGAAAGGCGTTGAAGCGTCGGGACGACGCAGGATGCTCGCCATATCAGGTTGCAGAGCACCGCGGTAGGGGAGAGGGAGCGCTTGGCGACGACGTCGCGGGTGTTCTTCAGGCTTGTCGCCTTCGCTCGAACATTCTGGTACACTTCGCGGCACTTCGAGGTCAAGGGGCCCAATACTTCGCGAAGCCAAGGCCCATCTACCATTCCGGCCTTTAAACCCTACATCAAGCAACGGTAGTATTTGTTTTTATATTTTAGATTACATCCCGCCTCTGTACCAATAAAATACCAACTAGACATTGACGATGCACATAATGTTTAAAAAGAAAAAAAAGAAAAAAAGAAAAAGCCCCACCACAGTGGTTAATCACTCAAAACAGCAATACACAAGCCACATCCAAAAACAACACCACACTATATACGAGGTCCCGTCGCGCGTGTGGTGGCGGACCTCGCCCCCTCTACGTGCCACACGTGGTGCGCGCCGACCAACGAAAGGCCTCGCCACCACGCACGCGACTGGACGTCGCCGCAAGCCTAGCCCAGTAGGCCTCGACCGAGACACGAGATCGCCCGTGGCCACGGCCCGATGCCCGATGGTTCGCACCCTAAAGAGTTAACGCGGGCGCTATCCGCGGGGTATTGGGCGAAGGGGGCGCATGCGTAACTGATTCCACACGATCCTCGCGCTCCTGCAGATTTTTAAGGTAGGGGAGGAGGAGGAACCGAGGCTATCCTCCCATTTGCCCCATCCCCTTGTCTTCTTCCTCAAGCCCGAGAAGAGCTCTCGCGTACTCTATTCCATTGCCCCGTCGGCCGCCTTCCTTCCTTCCTTCGTGCGCCCGCCGCGCTCGTTGCCTTCGCCACTCCTCGCATGCTCCTCTTCCTCCGCGCGCCCAAAGCGCCCTCCGCCGATGACCCGTTGGGCCGCTACTTTTCCTTCACGCGCCCCTCCTTCGCACCGACGCTGTCGTCGAGCTCGAAGATGGTCGGGCCGGTCTTCAACTCCTAGGAAGGGTCTGTCGTGACTTATGAGGAGATCGAGCGCCTCCGGAGCACGTGCAATATCCCGCCGGCGGAGCGGTTCCCTGTCCGCGCCACAGGGAGCGAGCGCATGCCAGCGCCGCGGCCTAGGGATTGCGTCATGTTTGCCGTGCACTTCGCGCGAGGCTTCGGGCTGACGGCGAGCAACTTCCGCCAACAATTCCTCGACTTATGCGGCCTCCAAATCCATCATTTCAGGCCAAGCTCGGATCTCTACCTCGCCAACTTCGTCAGTTTGTACGAGGGCTATTTAGACTTTCTTCCCTTCCCCACATTCGTCCGACGCTTCTTCTTCTTCCGGGCGTAGAAGAAGGACAACATGTCGTACGCCTGCGGCGCGACGGTGATATACCTCTGACGGAATGGCCACTTCCCGCGCATTTCGCTCGTGGAGTCAGCCAAATTATGAATGTAGGACGAATTAAAAACTTTGAACATTTTCTGAAATTGTGAACAAATATTTGAAAATGGAACATTTCATGATATTGCGAAAAAAATTGAAACAAAATATTTTTTATTAGTGAATATTTCCTGAATGGAATCTTTCCTGAAATTGCGAGCAAAAATCTTGAAAAAAGATCATTTTTTGAAATACTTGAACATTTTATGAAACACAAACATTTTCTCAATTTATGACCAAATTTTGAAAGCATGAACATTTTTTTTGAACATTGAACAATTGAACAATTTCCTATATTTGTGAACAAATTTTTCGAACATTGAACAATTTCCAATTTGTGAACAAATTTTAAAATAGGAATGATTTTTGGAATTCCTAACATTTTTTGAAGTTTTGACCAAAATTTTGTAACAGGTATATTTTTTGAAAGTTCCTATATTTTTTAAAACCCGGACTGTTTTTCAATTTCTGTACATTTTTTCAAAATTCGTGAACATTTTTTAGAAATTTTAACATTTATTAAGAAGTAAGAACAAAATTTGATGTTTGGAATATTTTTTAGAAACGCAATTTTTTTCCGAAACATTGAGCAAGAATGAAAATATGATTTTTTTTTAAATACTGAACAAAAAATTTAATTCTTAAAATTTGGAATTTATGTAAAATTGGGGAAAACAGAATAAAAGAAACAGGAAAAGGAAAAGGAAATAAAAACATTAAATAGAAAAAGGGATAAAATGAAACAACATAATGAAAAATGAAAAAATTAAAAGAAAAAAGAAAAAATGGTTTGGGAACCTCCTATAAGGTTCCAAAACTGGAAAAGATCAGGTTCCTAAAACCGGGAATGCCGAACGCATTAACAGGCCGGCCCAGTTTAATGCTCGCTCGTGATCTTCTGTGCGATAGGTGGACAATATGACGCAGAATGCGGCGAGCAGGGTTTTTCGAGTTTCCGGCGAAGACATCCTTAGCACTATTTAGCGCTTAGGATCGCATTCATTTTTGGTGGCAAAGCATGGGCCCAGCTCGTGTCTGGGCCTTTGACCGCACAGAACTTGCGGGGCCAGGCCTTTTGGGCTCGGTCCTGCATACTGTTGTTTGTTTGCTCTTTTGCCCTGTCGTGGTGTTCGAAAAAGAAGCAGTACTGGAGTAAACCCTTGGCGCAAGATTCAAATCATCAACGACAGTCTCAGCCGTGCACGATTGATTTCTCTTCTTCAATCGGGTCAACAATTAGGTGAACCGTGTACGCACCTTAACCCACACTATTTACTAGCTAGGGCGCACCGAGCTACTATCTCTTTAAACTAGACTTAGTACTCCTGTCCTGGTTAACTTACTGTGCATCATAGTACAAGACAGCGGGCTTGTCCCATGAATTATTACCACTCGCACTCGTCCGGTTGGACAATGCCTACAGCACAAACCATAGACTTACCATTTCTGGCTACGTGATCTAGTCTAGATAGAAGATAGTAATTGACAACTTGGACTGCTTGGTCATGTACCAACAATTGGCTGTTGTACGCTACCCTGGGGTAACGCCATATAATTCAATCATTGATGACTTTGCAATGTTAGAACTCTTGCTGTTCGAAAACGATAGGGAGTTCGTGGTCAAGAATTAGGTGAACCTACCTTTAATACGATATACAGCACTGGATCAAATGGATCACCTTGCCCGTTGATAACTGAATTAAATACAGATCAACGAGCATGCATGCAAACTAAAGCTGTAGCTTGTGATACAATCCAGTTATGAAGCCCTCACCTTTGCTGAAGCTAATGGTCCTATGCCATGATGGACTAGTGGACAGATTGCCGCCAACCCGTGGAGTTCGGAGAAATGAAAGCCGCATGATCTTAATACCTGGCCTGTGTCGCGCATCTGCTGAAACACACCTATCAGATGACCAGATTGCACGGTTATGGCTGGTATGTGGTAACCCTGCTGCACATCCTGCTTTCGGAATGAAGCAGGCCGTCTAGCAAGAAAACCAATCCTCCGTTCCAACGAAATGCAATACTGGAAACAAAAAAATTGCAGGATAGAAAAAGAAACGAAAAATTGGTTGCGAAAATGCAAAAAATATTTTCTTTGGTTGAACTCTATGGAAATATTATTTCCATATCCATATAAACGCAGAAGTTTTCGTTAATTTCTCAAAAAGGAAATAACAGAAATTTCCATATCCGTTTATGTTCTAAAAAAGTCGTTATTTTACGATGTAGCCCGCTTCAATAGCTGTCACTATGTTTTCTGTTGGCATGTGTTATAGTCTGTATTCACATTGTATTGCTACTACTCTCTTCGCCCCATAATATAACATGTTTTTGCAAACTAAAAACGTATTATATTATGAGACAGAGAGACTAGTATTTTGTATACTATCTAAAACTTGCTAGAGAAATCTTTCATGTCATCGTATAATAAACGCAACATAGATGGAATATATAACATGTCAAACAAGGTAGCGACATCGTGGGAGAATATTATCTAAATTTACATTGTTTTGGTCTGAATCAAAAGAATGTGAAGAAACTCCCCCCCCCTCTCTTTTCCGTGTGAAGAATGTGAAAAACTACCATGCTTGCAATTCTTACTTTGGGCCACAACTATCTACAGTCATTGCTTCACGGGGGAAACCTCGTCGCCGACGCACCAGGCTCCTTCCTCCCCTCCCCTCGAGTCGCAGCCAACAGAGGGGTCAGTCGGCGAAGCCTACGCGGGATCCAGGGACGGTGGTGGAGGGGCACTTCACGGGGATGTTGCGACGCTCCGGCTGCAGGTAGTACGGGGCGGCGTCCTTGCCTAGATCGCCGTGCGGTCGTCGGCGTCTGCGTGGGCTCGTTCTGGATCCTCACGGGCTCAGTTAGTGTGTCGTTCCCTAGATTTGGAGCAGGTCGGCGTTGGGGTTCTACAGGTTGCGTTGGCGGCATGTGATACGTCTTTAATGTATCTATAATTTATAAAGTATGCATGCCATGTTTACGATAATTCTATATGATTTTGGTATGATTTTATTAGAACTAACCCGGACTGACGTTATTTTCAGTAGAACTACCGTGGTGTTGTTTTGTGCAGAAATAAAAGTTCTCAGAATGAGCTGAAAAATTACGAAGAACATTTTTGAAAAATAAAAAAAATACCGGAGTGAAGAGCTGGGTCAGGAAGTGGACGAGGAGGTCACAAGCCTACTAGGCGCGGCCACCCCTGGCCACGCCTAGCAAGCTTGTGGTCCCCTCGAGCACCTCCTTGACGTGATTCCAACGCCAAAAAGTCCTATAAATCCAGAAACCTCTGAAAAAAAACCTAGATCGGGAGTACCGCCGCCGCAAGCCTCCAGAGCCACGAAAAACCAATCGGGAGCCTGTTTCGGCACCCTGTCGAAGGGAGAAACCATCACCGGAGGCCATCTTCATCATCCCGGTGGTCTCCATGACGAGGAGGGAGTAGTTCACCCTCGGGGCTGAGGGTATGTACCAGTAGCTATGTGTTCGATCTCTCTCTCTCTCTCTCTCGTGTTCTTGAGATGGCACGATCTTGATGTACAACGAGCTTTATTGATATAGATGAATCATATGGAGTTTCCCCCTCTCTATCTTGTCGTGATGAATTGAGTTTTTCCTTGAAAGTTTTCTTATCGGATTGAGTTTTTAAGGATTTGAGAACACTTGATGTATGTCTTGCGATGGGATATCCATGGTGACAATGGGATGTTCTATTGATCCACTTGATGTATGTTTTGGTGATCAACTTGCGGGTTCGGTGACCTTGGGAATCTATGCATAGGGGTTGACACACGTTTTTGTCTTGACTTTTTGGTAGAAATTTTGGGGCATTCTTTAAAGTTCTTTGTGTTGGATTGAACATGATGAATCTGACATTATGTGATGCATATCGTATAATCAAGCCCATGGGTACTTTTGGTGACATTGGAGTATCTAGGTGACATCAGGGTTTTGGTTGATGTGTATCTTAAGGTGTTATTTTAGCATGAACTCTAGGGCTGTTTGTGACACTTATAGTGATAGCTCATAAGATTGATCAGAAAAGATAACTTTGAGGTGGTTTCGTACCCTACAATAATTTCTTCGTTAGTTCTCCACTATTTGTGACTTTGGAGTGAACTCTTTGTCGCACGAGAGGTACTTACATATGATTCAACTATGCCAATATTGTTGAGAGAAATTGCACCAGTGAAAGTATGGATCCTAGTCCTTGTTTTCAAGCATTTATACAACGTTTTGCTCGCTGTTTACTATTTGTTACATTGTTGTTTTCATATTTTAGATTACAAAAACCTATATCTACCATCCATATTGCACTTGTATCACCATCTCTTCGCCGATTTAGTGTACCTATACAATTTACCATTGTATTAGGTGTGTTGGGAACACGAGGGACTCTTTGTTATTTGGTTGCAGGGTTGTTGAAGAGAGACCATCTTCATCCTACACCTCTCACAGATTGATAAACCTTAGGTCATGCATTTCAGGAAAATTTGCCACTGTCCTACAAAACTCCGCGCTTGGAGGCCCAACACGAGTCTACAAGAAGAAGGTTGTGTAGTAGACATCAAGCTCTTTTCTAGTGCCGTTGCCGAGGAGGTGAGTGCTTGAAGGTATATCTTTAGATCTTGAAATTGAATCTTTTAGTTTCTTGTTTTTTCACTAGTTTGGTTTTATAAAAGAAAACTACAAAAAATGGAACTGAGGTTTCCTCATATCATCTTTTTAATGTCTTTCATGAAAATGATGGAAAGGAAAATTATGCTCAAGTGTTAGAAGAAGAAGTTATTAAAATGTTTGGCACTAAATCTTTGAGTGATGAGGATGATAGAAATATTGTTAGTATGAATTCTCTGAATATTTATGATGCTAATGATATGGAAAACCACAAGCTTGGGGATGTCATGTTTGACGAAGATGATATTTTTTGTCCCCCAAGTTTTGATGAGCAAAACTATTATGATGATAACATGCCTCCTATATATGATGATTATTGTGATGAAATGTATGCTATAAAGAGTAATGACAACCATTAATACTATTATCATGATTTGAATATTCAATATGGTTATGTCAATCAAGTGTCTCATGATAGTTATTTTGTTGAGTTTGCTCCCACTACTATGAATGAGAAGAAGTTTGCTTATGTGGAGAGTGATAAATTTTCTATGCTTGTATATCATGAAAAGAATGCTTTATGTGCTTGTTATATTGTGGAATTACTTCATTATGCTACTGAAAATTATTATGAGGGAGGAACATATGCTTGTAGGAATTGCAATAATATCAAGTTTCCTCTTTATGTGTTCAAAGTTTTGAAGTTGTGCTTGTTTTGCTTTCCTATGCAAGTTGATTCTTGTTCCCATGATTTGTTTGCTCACAAAATCCCTATGCATAGGAAGTGTGTTAGACTTAAATGTTCTTGTCATGAGATTCATGATGCTCTTTTGCATGTTTCAATTATTATTCCTATACAGGCATCATTGAAATCATCATGCCTAGCTAAAAGGCATTAAATAAAAGCGCTTGTTGGGAGACAACCCAACACTTTTACTTTAAGTTTTTTGTGTTCACATGATAAATCTACTATAGTAATCACGTTTTGTGTCTTTTATTCCAATACAGTACCAGGTAAAGCCTTTGGGATAGTGTGGATAGTTGCTAGTTTGATTCTGTGCAAAAACAAAAAGTTTTGTGTCTAGTATATGAATTATCTGATTTTACTGGAGCTTCAAAAAATTCTGAAATTTTTACACAACATTTATATGAAAATTCCTTGAGTTTTCCTACTTTTCTTATAATTTTTAGAGTCAAGAAATTATGCTTATCATACCGATCTTCACAAACTGTTCTGTTTTTGACAGATTCTGTTTTGCATACATAGTTTGCTTGTTTCAAGTGTTCCTATAGCTTTTATTGAGTAATATAAATTTTGGGAATAGTAGAATACAGTAGGTATAATGTGGGAACAATTATTAATATTGTCTTTACAGTACCTAAGTGAATGATTTATCTTTACTACACTAACCCTTCTCATAAAGTTCCGTTAAGTTTTGTGTGATTCAAGTTTTCAAGTTTTGGGTGAGACACCGATATGAGGAGAATAAGGAGTGACAAGAACCTAAGATTGGGGATTTCCAAGTAACCCCAAGGTAATATCCAAGGAATACTCAAGCGCCTAAGCTTGGGGATGCCCCGGAAGGCATCCCCTCTTTCGTCTTCAACACTATCGGTATATCTTACTTGGAGCTATATTTTTATTCGTCACATAATATGAGTTTTTCTTGGAGCGTCATTTTTTTTTCTATATTAGGTGTTATTTATAATATTTTTTTCAATAAAAAGTTCCAAGAATTGCCTTTAGGATGCTTGAATTGCATGTTTGCTGTGTGCCGTGTAAAAACAGAAACTTCTACTTCAGCATTTGAATTTTCATATTTTACTGGAACATGGAATTTTTTTAAAGTGTTATAATATCAATTTTATAGCAATTCCTAATTTTTCATAATTGTTTCAGTTACATAAGTACACTGTTTTCATAAATTGCTACAGACTGTTCTGTTTGGACAGATTGCGGTCATAGTTTTGTTATCTACTTATCCTATAGCTTCCATAGCCTATATTGGTAGATATAAATTGTAGAAATGATAGTATACAGTAATTAATGTTTGAAAATTATTGTGCAACTTGTCTTGGCAGTACATGAAGTGTTGATTTGTTCTTATGTGTACTAACCTATCTCACGAGTTCCTTTTTGAGTTTTGTGTGGATGAAGTTTTTGAGAATAGGTGAAACCATGATATGAGTGTTGGAAATATTCCTTAGAGGAAATAATAAATTGGTTATTGTCATATTTCATTGTTCATGATAATCGTTTATTATCCATGCTATAATTGTATTGATGGGAAACTCAGATACATGTGTGGATACATAAACAACACCATGTCCCTAATATGCCTCTAATAGACTAGCTCGTTGATCAAAGATGGTCAAGGTTTCCTATCCATGGACATGAAATGTCATTTGATAACGGGATCACATCATTAGGAGAATGATGTGATGGACAAGACCCAAACTATAAACGTAGCATATGATCGTGTCAGTTTATTGCTACAGTTTTTTGCATGTCAAGTATCCGTTCCTATGACCATGAGATCATGCAACTCACTGACACCGGAGGAGTACCTTGTGTGTATCAAACATCACAACGTAATTGGGTGACTATAATGGTGCTCTACAGGTATCTCCGAGGGTGTCTGTTGGGTTGGCATGGATCAAGACTGGGATTTGTTATTCCGTGTGATGGAGAGGTATCTCAGGGACCACTCGGTAATACAACATCACAACAAGCCTTGCAAGCAATGTGACTAAGTGTTAGCCATGGGATCTTTTATTATGGAACGAGTAAAGAGACTTGCCAGTAGCGAGATTTAACTAGGTATGGAGATGCCGACGATCGAATCTCGGGCAAGTAACATACCGAAGAACAAAGGGAACAACATACGGGATTAACTGAATCCTTGGCATAGAGGTTCAACCGATAAAGATCTTCGTAGAATATGTAGGAACCAATATGGGCATCAGGGTCCCGCTATTGGTTATTGATTGTAGAGGTGTCTCGGTCATGTCTACATAGTTCTCGAACCCACAGGGTCTGCACACTTAAGGTTCTGTGACATTTCGTTAGTATAGAGTTATGCATGATGGTGACCGAAGATTGTTCGGAGCCCTGGATGAGATCCTGGACGTCACGAGGAGATCTGTAATAGTACGGAGGTAAAGATTGATATATAGGAAGTCCTGTTTTGGTCACCGAAAAAGTTTCGGGCTCATCGGTAGTGTACTGGGAGTGCCGGGAGGGTACCGGGGGACCATCGGGAGGGGTGTCACGCCCCAAGGGGACTCATGTGCTGTGGGAGGAGACAAACCAGCCCCTACTGGTCTGGCCAAAGCCTCCACTAAATCCCGTGAGGTTTGAGAAGGAAAAAAATCCAAAGGTGGAGAGGTGGAAAGAGTTTCCAAGTGGAAAGGAGGAATCCTACTCCTAATAGGATTGGAATAGGACTCCTCCACCTCCAATTTTGGAAAACTCTTGAGGGTTTGAGGCTGCCTCCTCCCCTCCCCCCTCCTATATATACTAGAGGATTTAGAGGGGAAAGCTAACTCTAATTGCCACGTGCTCCCTCTACTTCATCTAGATCAAATTTCTCCTCTGGTCTAGTTTGACGGTGCTTAGGCGAAGCCCTAATGGAATAGTTCCACCACCATCACCGCCATGACGTCGTGTTGTGGGAGAACTCATCTAACTCTCTGCTCCCTCTTGCTAGATCAAGAAGGCAGAGATCATCATTGAGTTGTACGTGTGCTGAACGCGGAGGTGCCGTCCGTTCGGCGCTAGATCGGAAGGACTATTATCAAGATCGCGAGACGATTCGTGATTTGATCACAGGACGGATCGTGATGGGATCGTGGGACGGATCGTGATTGGATAGCGAGATGGATCATGATGGGATCGCAGGACGCTCGGCGATTTGGATCGCGAAGATGTTCGACTACATCAACCGCGTTTCTTAACGCTTCTCGCTTAGCGATCTACAAGGGTACATAGATCCACTCTCCCTCTCGTCGATGCTCATCACCATTGATAGATCTTGCATGTGCGTAGGAATTTTTTTGTTTCCCATGCAACGTTGCCCAATAGTGACATCATGAGCTAGGTCTATGTGTAGATGAGATCTCGAGTAGAACACAAAGGAGTTTGTGGGCGTTGATGCTTAGATTGCTCCTCCCTTGGTCGTGTTTTGGTTCAGCGGTATTGTAGGATGAAGCGGCCTGGACCAACCTTACTCGTATGCTTACGAGAGACCGGTTCCATCGACTGACGGGTAATTTCGTTGCACAAAGATGGCTGGCGGGTGTCTGTTTCTCCTACCTTAGTTGGATCTGATTCGACAAAGGTTGTCCTTTAGAAGGTTGAAAAGCAACTTATGTATCACCGTTGTGGTTTTGCGTAGGTGAGAATTGTTCTTGCTAGATACCCATAGCATCCACGTAAAACTTGCAACAACAATTAGAGTATGTCTAACTTGTTTTTGCAGGGTATGTTGTGGTGTGATATGGCCAATTGCATGATGAGATATATGTGATGTATGAGATGATCATGTGTTGTATAGAATATCACGACTTGCATGTTGATGAGTACGGCAACCGGTAGGAGCCATAGGGTTGTCTTTAATTATTGTATGACCCGCGTGTCAATCATTAAGTGGTATGTAATGCTTTACTTTATCGCTAAGCTGTAGCAATAGTAGTATGAGCATGGGGGGTGCGACAACCCCGATTATGATACAATGATGGAGATCATGATGATGGAGATCATGGTGTTATGCCGGTGACAATGAAGATCATGTCGGTGCTTTGTAGATGGAGATCAAAAGCACAAGTTCATGGCCATATCACGCCACTTATGATTTGCATGTGATGTTAATACTTTTGTGCACCTTGTTTT
The DNA here is from genome assembly GCA_022496015.1 of Hordeum marinum. Lineage (NCBI taxonomy): Eukaryota > Viridiplantae > Streptophyta > Magnoliopsida > Poales > Poaceae > Hordeum > Hordeum marinum. The sequence goes on from CM039675.1 coordinate 383,113,541, forward strand.
TCTTAGGACGATGGTAGCATTATAAGGTGATCCCTCACTTAATTTTCAAGATTAATTGTGTTCTCCCCGAGTGTGCACCGTTGCGAAAGTTCGTCATGTCGAGACACCACGTGATGATCGCGTGTGATAGACTCTACGTTCACATACAACAGGTGCAAGCCAGTGTTGCACATGCGGAACACTCAGGTTAAACTTGACGAGCCTAGCATGTACAGACATGGCCTCGAAACACAAGAGATCGAAAGGTCGAACATGAGTCATATAGTAGATATGATCAACACGATGATGTTACCATTGAAACCACCTCAACTCACGTGATGATCGGACTTGAGTTGGTGAATTTGGATCCTGTATCCCTCGAATGACCGGAGGGATGTCAATTTGAGTGGGAGTTCTTAGGTAATATGATTAACTGAACTCATTATCATGAACATAGTCATAGTGTCTTCGCAAATTATGTTGTAGATAGCTCACGTTGTAGCTCCCTTGAATTTTTATATGTTCCTAGAGAAATAGAGTTGAAAGATGATGGTCGCAATATTACGGACTGGGTCCGTGATCTGAGGATTGTCCTCATTGCTGCACAGAAAGGCTTATGTCCTTAATGCACCGCTCGGTGTGCCACCCCCTCTAGCGTCGTCTATAGATGTTGTGAACATCTGACATGCACGTTCTGATGACTACTTGATAGTTTAGTGTGTCATGCATTATGGCTTAGAACTGAGGCTCGAAAACGTTTTGAACATCACAGAACATATGAGATGTTCTAAGAGCTGAAATTGGGATCTCAGGCTCGCACCTGTGTTGTGAGATATGAGATCTCCAACAAGATTCTTTGCCTGTAAGATGAAGGAGAATAGCTCAATCATTGAGCATGTGCTTAGATTGTCTGGGTGCTACAATCACTTGAATCGAGTGGGAGTTGATCTTCCAGATAAGAAAATGATTGATATAGTTTTCCAAGTCACTATCACTAAGCTACTAGAGCTTCGTGATGAACTATAAAAGGCCAGGGATGGAAATAATGATCCCTGAGCTGTTCGCGATGTTTGACACCGTGAAGGTACAAATCAAGAAGGAGCATCAAGTATTGATGGTTAGTAAAACCACTAGTTTCGAGAAGGGCAAGGGCAAGGAGGGAAACTTCATGGATGGCAAGACAGTTGCTGATCCAGTAAAGCAACCCAAAATTGAAACCAAGCCCGAGACTAAGTGCTTCTATTATGAGGAGAGCGGTCGCTGAAGCGGAACAACCCTAGATACTTGGTAGATAAGAAGGCTGGCAACGTCGATAAAAGTATATTTGATATATGTGTTATTGATGTCTACCTTGATGGTACTCCTAGTAGCACCTGGGTATTGGATACCGGTTCGGTTGCTAAATGTTAGTAACTCGAAATAAAAGCTACGAAATTAACGGAGACTAGCTAAGTGTGAGGTGACGATGTGTGTTGGAAATTTTTCCAAGGTTGATGTGATCAACATCGCACGCTCTCTCTACCTTCGGGATTAGTGACAAACCTAAATAAATGTTATTTGGTGTTTGCGTTAAGCATGAACATGATTAGATCGTGTTTATTGCAATACAGTTATTCATTTAAGTGAGAGAATAATGGTTATTCTGTTTACATGAATAATACCTTCAATGGTCATGCACCCAATGAGAATGGTTTGTTGAATCTTGACCATAGTAATACACATGTTCATAACATTGATGCCAAAAGATGCAAAGTTAATAATGATAGTATCACATACCTGTGGCACTGCCGCTAAATGTCATATTGGTATAAATCGCATGAAGAAACTCCATGCTGATGGATCTTTGGACTCATTCGGTTTCAAATCGGTTGAGACATGCAGACCATGCCTCTTGGGCAAGATGACTAAAGACCCCGTTTTCAGTATGATGGAGCGGGCTAGTAACTTATTGGAAATAATACATGTTGATGTATGCGATCCAATGAGTGTTGTAGCGTGCAGTGGATATCGTTATTTTTCTTACCGTCACTGATGATTTGAGTATATATGAGTATATTTTCTTAATGAAACACAAGTCTGAAACATTTGAAAAGTTCAAAAAAATTCAGAGTGAAGTTTAAAGATCATCGTGACAGGAAGATAAAAATGTCTATGATATGATCGTGGAGGTGAATATCACAGTTACGAGTTTGGCATACAACTTTAGATAATGTGAAAGTTGTTTCACAACTCATGCCACCTAGAACACCATAGTCGTGCTCTATTGGATATGGTGCGTACTATGATGTCTCTTATTGATTTGCCACTATCATTTTGGGGTTATGGATGAGAGACAACTACATTCACTTAAAAAGGGGTACCATCTAAGTCCGTTGAGATGACATCGTATGAATTTTGGTTTGGCGTAAACCTAAGCTATAATTTCTTTATATTTGGGGCTGCGACACTTATGTGAAAGGGTTTTTTCACCTAATGAGCTCAAACCCAAAGCAGACCAATGCATCTTCATAGAATACCCTAACGACAGTTGGGTAAATCTTCTATCTTAGATCCAAGCACAAAGTGTTTGTTGCTAAAATGGGTCCTTTCTCGAGAAAGAGTTTCTCTCGAAAGAATTAAGTGGGAGGAAGATAGAACTTGATGAGGTTGTTGAACCTTTGTTTCAACCAGAGAGTAGCGCAATGCAGAAAGATGTTTCTGTGGAGCCTACGTTAGTTGAAGAGGAAGTTGATGATGATGATCATGAAACTTCGTATCAAGTTACTATCGAACCTTGTAGGTCGACAAGGAGGCGTACTACTCCTAAGTGGTACAGCAACCCTGTCTTAGAGGTCATGTTGTTAGACAACAATGAACCTACAAACTATGGAGAAGCGATGATGGGCACGGATTCCAAAAATGGTTAGAGGCCGTGAAATCCGAGAAAGGATCCATGTATGAAAACCAAGTATATACTTTGGTAGACTTGCTCGTTGGACGACAGGTCGTTGAGTACAAATGGACCTTTAAGATGATGGCAGGCGCTGATGGTGAATGTCACCATTTATAAAGCTCGACTTGTCGCAAAGAAGTTTCCGCCGAGTTCAAGGAGTTGACTACGATGAGACTTTCTCACTCGTAGCGATGCTAAAGTCTGTAGGAATTATGTTAGCAGTTGCTGCGTTTTTCAATTATGAAATCTGGCAGATGGATGTCAAAACATTGTTTCCTTCCTTGAGGAAAGGTTGTATGAGATACAACCAAAAGGTTTTGTCAGTCCTAAGGATGCTAAAAGGTGTGCAAGCTTCAGTGATCCTTCTATGGACCGAAGCAAGCATCTCGGAGTTGGAATATACGCTTTGATGAGGTGATCAAAGTTTTTGAGTAAATACAAAGTTTATGACAAACTTTTATTTACAATAAAGTGAGTGGGAGGACTATAGAGTTTCTGATAAGCATATGTGGATGACATATTATTGATCAGAAATGATGTAGAATTTCTGGAAAGCATAAAGGGTTGTTTGAAAATAGTTTTTCAAAGGAAGACCTGGATAAAGCTACTTAATTGTTGGGCATCGATATCTATAGAGATAGATCAAGACGTCTGATAAGACTTTCATTGAGTACATACCTTAACAAGATTTTGAAAGAGTTCAAAATGGACGAGTCAAAGAAAGAGTTCTTGCCTGATTTGTAAGGTGTGAAGTTGAGTGAGACTCAAATCTCGACCATGGTAGAAGAAAGAGAAAGGACGACCGTCGTTCCCTATGCCTTAGCCATAGGCTCTGTATAGTATGCCATGCTGCATATCGCACCTGTGTGTGCCTTACCATGAGTCCGTCAAGGGGTACAAAAGTGATCCAGGAGTGGAACACTGGACAACGGTCAAGAGTATCCTTAGTAACTAAAGGACTAAGGAAATGTTTCTCGATTATGGAGGAGATAAAGAGTTCATCGTAAAGAGTTACATCGATGCAAGCTTTAACACCAATCCGGATGACTCTTAGTAGCAATCCGGATACGTATAGTGGATCAGCCATTTGGAATAGCTCCAAGTGGAGTGTGGTAGCAGTGTCTACAATATGACATAGAGATTTGCAAAGTACACATGGATCTGAATGTCGCAGGCCCATTGACTACAAGACCTCTCTCACATGCAAAGCATGATCGAGCCCAGAACTCATTGGGTGCTAGATTCATAACAATGCGAATCACATGGTGATGTGAACTAGATTATTGACTCTGGTGCAAGTGGGAGACTGTTGGAACTATGCCCTAGAGGCAATAATAAATTGGTTATTATCATATTTCCTTGTTCATGATAATCGTTTATTATCCATGCTATAATTTTATTGATCGGAAACTTACATACATGTGTGGATACATAGATAACACCATGTCCCTAGTATGCCTCTAATAGACTAGCTCATTGATCAAAGATGGTCAAGGTTTCCTAGCCATGGACATGAGATGTCATTTCATAATGGGATCACATCATTAGGAGAATGATGTGATGGACAAGACCCAGACTATAAACGTAGCATATGATCGTGTCAGTTTATTGCTACAGTTTTCTACATGTCAAGTATCTGTTCCTATGACCATGAGATCATGCACCTCACTGACACTGGAGGAGTACCTTGTGTGTATCAAACGTCGCAACGTAACTGGGTTACTATAAAGGTGCTCTACAGGTATCTCCGAGGGTATCTGTTGGGTTGGCATGGATCAAGACTGGGATTTGTTACTCGGTGTGACGGAGAGGTATCTTAGGGTCCACTCGGTAATACAACATCGCAATAAGCCTTGGAAGCAATGTGACTAAGTGTTAGCCACAGGATCTTGTATGATGGAACGAGTAAAGACACTTGCCAGTAACAAGACCGAACTAGGTATGGAGATGCCGACGATCGAATCTCGGGCAAGTAACATACCGAAGAACAAAGGGAACATCATACGGGATTAACTGAATCCTTGGCATAAAGGTTCAACCGATAAAGATATTCGTAGAATATGTAGGAACCAATAGGGGCATCTAGGACCCACTATTGGTTATTGATCGTAGAGGTGTCTCGGTCATGTCTACATAGTTCTCGAACCCGCAGGGTCTGCACACTTAAGGTCCGATGACATTTCGGTAGTATAGAGTTATGCATGGTGATGACCGAAGGTTGTTCAGAGTCCCGGATGATATCCCGGACGTCACGAGGAGATCCATAATGGTCCGGAGGTAAAGATTGATATATAGGAAGTCCTGTTTTGGTCATCGGAAAAGTTTCGGGCTCATCGATAGTGTACCGGGAGTGCCGGGAGGGTAACGAGTGACCATCGGGAGGGGTGTCACGCCCCGTGGGGACTCATGGGCGGTGGGAGGAGACAAACCAGCCCCTAGGGGGCTGTGCAAATCCTCCACTAAAGCCCATGATGTCTGAGAAGGAAAAAAATCCAAAGGTGGAGAGGTGGAAAGAGTTTCCAAGTGGAAAGGAGGAATCCTACTCCTAATAGGATTGGAGTAGGACTCCTCCACCTCCAATATCGGCCATCTCTTAAGGGTTTGAGGCTGCCTCCTCCCCTCCCTCCCTCCTATATATAATAGAGGATTTAGAGGGGAAAGCTGACCCTAATTGCCACGTGCTCCCTCTACTTCATCTAGATCAGTTTTCTCCTCTAGTCTAGTTCGGCGGTGCTTAGGCGAAGCCTTGCCGGAATAGTTCCACCACCATCATCGCCATGACGTCGCGTTGTGGGAGAACTCATCTACCTCTTCACTCCCTGTTGCTGGATCAAGAAGGCGAAGATCGTCATTGAGTTGTACGTGTGCTGAACTCGGAGGTGTCGTCCATTCGGCGCTAGATCGGAAGGACCCTGATCAAGGTCGCGAGACAATTCGTGATTTGATCGCGGGACGGATCATGATGGGATCGCGGACAGATCGTGATTGGATCACGAGATGGATCATGATGGGATCACGGGACGCTCGGTGATTTGGATCGCGAAGACGTTCGACTACATCAACGGCGTTTCTTAACGCTTCCTGCTTAGCGATCTATAAGGGTATGTGGATCCACTCTCCCTCTCGTAGATGCTCATCACCCTGGATAGATCTTGCGTGTGCGTAGGAATTTTTTTGTTTCCCATGCAATATTCCCCAACAATGATATGATTGAACAAGATATAAAAGCTCAATCTTGGGGATGCCCAAGGCACTCCAAGTAAATATTTCAAGAAGTCTCAAGCATCTAAGCTTGGGGATGCTACGCATCCCACCTCTCTTCATCAACAATTACCGGTTAGCCTATGTTAAGCCTAAATTTTAACTCGTTCACATGATGCGTGTTATTCTTGGAGTGCTATTTTTGTTTTGCTTGATGTTTAAATAAAATACTCAGATCTGAAAATCTTTATCGAGAGAGAGACAGAAAGTCCTCACATATCTACTTAATTGTTTGACTACTCATTGATCTTCACTTATATGTTTTGGAGTAGTTTTGTCATTTACTCTCGTGCTTCACTTATATCCTATGAGTAAATGGTTCAATGAATTGAATATCATAAATCTGAAATTATATATGTTTTATATGCTTATCCGATGGGGAGTAATGACTTCACATATAAGAAGTTAGGTGGTAAAATTTATCTAAAATTAGCAAACACCGCATTGGTCACTTGAACCATTCATGAAAAAAATTGAAGGAAGAGAGATTTCACATATAAATATACTATCTTGGACATCTTCTATGATTGTGATCACCCATTAATTATTTTCAAATTTGAGCTAATTAGTTGAAGTTGGACAAGGAAGACAACATAATGAGTTATGGTTGCGTATATTTGCATAGAAGTCATATTGTTATGGATCCTCCAACATGTGGTGCTTGCTTCCACCTCATACTAGCCAAAACTTCCGCACCAAGTAGAAATACTACTTGTGCATCCAAACACCCTTAAACTCAAAGTTGTTCCATATGAGTCCACCATACCTACCTATATGCGGTATTTACCTTCCGCTCCAAATAAATTTGCATGTTCCAAACTCTAAACCTTAAAATAATATTATGTTTTGTATGCCCGAATCGCTCATATAGTAACTAGGGGCTGTCAGTATCTTCCATGCTAGGTGGGTTATTCTCACGATATGTGTTGATTCACTTTCATTCAAGAGAAAGTGGCTAGTAATAAGGATTCCCAGTCCCGAAATCAAAGAAAAATGCAAATAATTAAACAAAACTCCCCCAGGAAGGTTGTTGGTATGGACGGTACCTGTGCATTAGGCTCGCCGTGGAGTGTGATTGATTGGTGAAGGGGGAGTAAAAAATTTACCATTCTGTTTGGGGACCGCATATAGTGTATCTAGCATGGAAGATACCGAGATATCTTGGCTGTTATGTGATAACCCACAAGTATCGAATCCAACGAGGAGCTAAAGGCAGAACAAATATTCCCTCAAGTTCTATCGACCACCAATACAACTCTACGCACACTTGACGTTTGCTTTACCTAAAACAAGTATGAAACTATTTTTTTTGGAGTGATGCTAGAACTATTTTGCAAGAATAAAACTAGAAGTACTTTGTAAGATAATAAAAGTTAGGTGTTTAGTAAAAGGGTTTGTGTCAACAAGAAAGTTATTTGTCCGTAGGCAATCGATAACAAGTACCAGTAATCATTCTTGTAATTTTATATGAGGGAGAGGCATGAGCTAACATACTTTCTCTACTTGGATCATATGCACTTATGATTGGACCCCTAGCAAGCATACGCAACTACTAAAGATCATTAAGGTCATGAAACCCAACCATAGCATTAAGTATCAAGTCCTATTTACTCCCATACGCCATAAACCACTTATCCGTGTTTGGGCTACTGTCATCCCCTGCAACACTGACAATAAGCAAATCATGAACATATTGCAACACCCTACAGCAGGGGGCCCTCGCGTTTGCGCGAGAATGGAGGGCGCCGTAGGACAGCACCATAAATAAAATATACAATCATACCAACCAAGATCACGATTAACCCACAGGACAAAACGGATCTACTCAAACATCATAGGATAACCATAGATCATTGGGAAATAATATATGGAGTTGAGCACCATGTTTAAGTAGATATTACAGCGGGGAGAAGGTGCATAGAGGGGGATAGAGTTGGTGTTGACGGTAGCAAGATTGTTGATGTAGATCGCCGTCTCGATCGTTGCCCCGGCGGCACTCCGGCGCCACCAGGAGCGAGGGGGAGAGAGCCCCCTACTTCTTCTTCTTCCTTGGACTCCCCCTAGATGGGAAGGAGAATTCACCCTTTGGTCCATGGTCTCCTATGGCACGGAGGGGCGGGGGCCCCTTCGAGATTGGATTTCCCTCTCTGTTCTCTTTTGTTTCGCGTTTCCAGATCTGGCCGAAAACCGTTTCTTATATTTCCGGAGATCCGTAACTCCGATTGCGCTGAAATTTTAACACGGCTTTTTTCCAGATATAAGATTCCTTGCACCCGAAGTAGATCTCCAATTGACGTACGAGGTGGTCACAACCCACCACCACGCGCCTGGCTCACGGCTCGGATCCTGGTGTCTTGTGCCATGTGTGGGCCTCCGTTTGCGGTGATTCCAACTCCCAAAAATCACAAATATTCCAAAATAGTTCCCCATAAAATTTTATTGCATTTGGACTTCATTTGATATGGATATTCTGCGATACAAAAAACATGCAAAAATAGGAACTGGCACTGGGCACTGGATCAATAGGTTAGTCCAATAAATCATATAAAAAGTTGCCAAAAATATGTGAAAGTTGTATAATATTGGCATGAAAAAAATCAAAAATTATAGATACGACAGAGACGTATCAGCATCCCCAAGCTTAATTCCTGCTCGTCCTCGAGTAGGTAAATGATAAAAAAGATAATTTTTGATGTTGAATGCTACCTAGCATGAACTTAATCATATATCTAATCATGGCATGAATATTAAGACATAAGTGATTCGAAGCAATAGTCTATAATTTTACATAAAGACATCAATACTCAGGCATCCTAACAAACAACCATGTCTTTCAAAATATCAATGCTAAAGAAAGCTATCCCTACAAAATCATATAGTCTTGTCATGCTCTATCTTCTTTACACAAAGTATTTATCATGTACTACCCAGGTGTCAGCCAAGCAATTGGTTCATACTTTTTAACGCGCTTCAGTTTTTTCAACCCTCATGCAATACATGAGTGCAAGCCATGGATATAGCACTATAGGTGGAATGGAGTATGATGATAGGGGTAAATATAGAGAAGACAAAAAAGTAAGAAAGTCTCACATCGATGCGGCTAACCAACGGGCTATGGAGATGCCCATCAATTGATATCAATGCGAGGAGTAGGGATTGCCATGCAAGGAATGCACTAGGAGCTATAAGTGTATGAAAGCTCCATGTTAAAACTAGGTGGGTGTGCATCTAATCCTATAATGGAAAATTCCCACTAGTATATGAAAGTGACAACATAGGAGACTCTCTATATGAAAAACATGGCACTACTTTGAAGCACAAGCGTGGAACTAGCATGCCCCTTCTCTCTTTTTATTATTTTTTCTTATTTTTTTCTTCTTTCTTTCTTTCTTTTTCTTTTTTTATTTCCTTTTTTTCCTTTTTCATTTTTTTCTCTCATTGTCCGGAGTCTCATCCCGACTTGTGGGGGAATCCTAGTCTCCATCATCCTTTCCTCACTAGGACATGCTCTAATAATGAATAATGATGATCATCACACTTCTATTTACTTATAACTCAAAAGAAATAAAAATTACAACTCGATACCTATGACAAAGTATGACTCTATATGAATGCCTCTGGCAATACCAGGATGTGCAATGATCTAGCATAACATGTATGGAAAATGATGAACGGTGGCTGAGCCACAACTACTATGTCAGCTATATGATCATGCAAAGCAATATGACAATGCTCAAGTCATCAAAATGGAAGTGGTGGAAGTTGCATGGCAATATATCTCGGAATGGCCATGGAAGGGCCATAATATGTAGGTATGGTGGCTGTTTTGAGGAAGATATAATAAGGCTTATGTGTGATAGAGCGTATCATATCATGGGGTTTGGATGCACCGACGAATTTTGCACCGACTCTCGAGGTGAGAAAGGGCAATGCACGGTATCGTAGAGCCTAGCAAATTGCGGAAAGGTAAGAGTGCGTATAATCCATGGACTCACATTAGTCACAAGGAACTCATATACTTATTGCAAACGTTTATTAGCCCTCGAAGCAAAGTACTGTTGGGGAACGTTGCATGGGAAACAAAAATTTTCCTACGCACACGCAAGATCTATCCATGATGATGAGCATCTATGGGAGGGAGAGTGGATCTACGTACCCTTGTAGATTGCTAAGCGGGAAGCGTTAAGAAATGCGGTTGATGTAGTCGAACGTCTTCGTGATCCAAATTGCCGAGCGTCCTGTGATCCAATCACGATCCGTCCCGATCTAGCACCGAACGGACGGCACCTCCGCGTTCAGCACACGTACGGCTTGATGACGATCTCTGCCTTCTTGATCCAGCAAGAGGGAGCGGAGAGGTAGACGAGTTCTCCAACAGCGCGACGGCGTTGTGGCGATGGTGGTGGAGAAATTCCAGCAGGGCTTCGCCTAAGCACTGCTGAAACTGATCTAGAGGAGAAACTACGGACTAGAGGAAAGGGTTGCACGTGGCTGAAAATCTATGTGCAAAAAACACTAAAACCTCTAGTATATATAGGAGGAGGAGAGGAGGAGGCTTGGCGCAAGGGCCAGCCCTAGGAGGCTTCGGCCGAAGTGGAGAGGATGAGTCCTCCTCCTCCACTCCTAGTAGGATTAGAACTCCTTCCTTATTTCGACCTTTTTGCCTTTTTCCGCCTTTTCCACTTTTGAATTTCTTCCCAGCCACATGGGCCTTATGTGGGACTTTGTCCAGCCCACTAAGGGCTGGTATTCATCCTCCCACAGCCCATGTAACCTCTTGGGTCGAAATACACCTCCCGATGGTCCCCCGATACCCTCCCGGCACTCCCGGTACACTACCGATGATTTCGGAACTTTTTCGGTGACCAAAACAGGACTTCCTATATATCAATCTTTACCTCCGGACCATTCCAGAGCTCCTCGTGACGTCTGGGGTCTCATCTGGGACTCCAAAAAACCTTCGATAACCACCATGCATAAATCTATACTATCGAAACATCACCAAACCTTAAGTGTGCACACCCTGTGGGTTGGAGAACTATGTAGACATGACCGAGACACCACTACGGTCAATAACCAATGGCGGGACCTGGATGCCCATATAGATTCCTACATATTCCACGAAGATCTTTATCTGTCGAACCTCTATGTCAAGGATTCAGTTAATCCCGTATGATGTTCCCTTTGTTCTTCGGTACGTTACTTGCCCGAGATTCGATCGTCGGTATCTCCATACCTAGTTCAACCTTGTTACTGGCAAGTCTCTTTACTCGTTTTCGTAATACAAGATCCCGTGACTAACACTTAGTCACATTGCTTGCAAGGCTTGTTGTGATGTTGTATTACCGAGTGGGCCCTGAGATACCTCTCCATCACACGGAGTAACAAATCCCAGTGTTGATCCATGCCAACACAACAGACACCCTCGGAGATACTTGTAGAGCACCTTTATAGTCACCCAGTTACGTTGTGATGTTTGATACACACAAGGCACTCCTCCGGTGTCCGTGAGTTGCATGATCTCATGGTCATAGGAACATATACTTGACATGCAGAAAACTGTAGCAATAAACTGACACGATCATATGCTACATTTATACTTTGGGTCTCATCCATCCCATCATTATCCTAATGATGTGATCCCGTTATCAAATGACATCTTATGTCAATGGTTAGGAAATCTTGACCATCTTCGATCAACGAGCTAGTCTACTAGAGGCACACTAGGGACAAAGTGTTGTCTATCTATCCACACATGTAATGTGTGTCCAATCAATACCATTATAGCATGGATAATAAACAATTATCATGAAAAAGGAAATATAATAGTAAACACTTTATTTATTGCCTCTAGGGCATATTTCCAACAGTCTCTCACTTGCACTAGAGTCAATAATCTAGTTCACATATGTGATGTACATTGCAATGAATCGAACACCCATGAAGTTCTGATGTTGATCATGTTTAGCCCTTGGAAGAGGTTTAGTCAACGGGTCTGCAACATTCAGATATGTGTGCACTTTGCAAATATTTATGTCCTTCTCCTTGATGTAATCGTGGATGGAATTGAAGCATCACTTTATGTGTCTGGTCCTCTTGTGAAACCTTGGTTCCTTGGACAGAGCAATGGCACCAGTGTTCTCATAGAACAAAGTCATTGTATTCAGTGCACTGGGCACTACTCCAAGATCTGTCATGAACTGCTTCATCCAGACACCTTCATTCGCCACCTTCGAGGCTGCGATGTACTCCGCTTTGCATGTAGAATCGGCTACCATGCTTTGCTTGGAACTGCACCAGCTTACCGCTCCCCCGTTGAGAATAAATACGTATCCGGTTTGCGACTTAGAGTCATCCGGATCAGTGTCAAAGCTTGCATCTACGTAACCCTTTATGACAAGCTCTTCATCACCTCCATAAATGAGAAACATTTCCTTAGTCCTTTTTAGGTACTTAAGGATATTCTTGAGCACCGTCTAGTGCTCCATTCTAGGATCACTTTGAAACCTTCCAGCCATACTTATGGAAAGGCTGACATCAGGTCTTGTGCACAGCATTGCATACATGATAGAGCCTATGTCTAAAGCATAGGGAATGACTATCATATTCTCTCTATCTTCTGCAGTCACTGGGCATTGAGTCATACTCAACTTCACACCTTGTAACACAGGCAAGAACCTCTTCTTGGACTGATCCATTTTGAACTTCTTCAAAACTTTATCAAGGTATGTGCTTTGTGAAAGTGCTATCAAGCGTCTTGATCTATCTCTATAGATCTTAATGCCTAATATGAAAGCAGCTTCTCCTAGGTCCTTCATTGAAAAACTCTTGTTCAAATATTCCTTCATGCTTTCCAGCATTTCTATATTGTTTACAATCAGCAATATGTCATCCACATATAATATTAGAAACGCTATAGAGCTCCCACTCACTTTCTTGTTCGGACACACCATTACGCTGTGGTGTTCCAGGCGGTGTCAACTGTGAAACCATTCCACATTGTCTTAAGAGACTGCCAAACTCATAACTCAGATATTCACCTCCTCGATCAGATCGTAGGAATTTAATCTTCTTGTTATGATGATTCTCAACTTCACTCTGAAATTGCTTGAACTTTTCAAACGCTTCAGACTTGTGTTTCATTAAGTAAATATACCCATATGTACTTAAGTCATCAATGAAGGCGAGAAAATAACGATATCCACCGCGCGCTGCAACATTCATTGGACCGCACACATCAGTATGTATGATTTCCAACAAGTCACTTGCCCGTTCCATTGTTCTAGAGAACGGTGTTTTAGTCATCCTGCCCATGAGGCATGGTTCACATGTGTCAAGTGATTCAAAATCAAGTGACTCCAAAATTCCATCAGCATGGAGCTTCCTCATGTGTTTTACACCAATATGACCCAAATGGCAGTGCCACAAGAAAGTGGTACTATCATTATCGACTCTACATCTTTTGGCATCAATGTTATGAACATGTGTATCATCACTATCAAGATTCAATATGAATAAACCCCTCACATTGGGTGCATGACCATAAAATATATCAATCATATAAATAGAACAACCATTATTCTCCGATTTAAATGAGTAACCATCTCGCAATAAACAAGATCCAGATATAATGTTCATGCTTAACGCATGCACTAAATAACAATTATTCAGGTTCATCACTAATCCCGATGGTAATCGAAGAGAGAGCATGCCGACGATGATCACATCAACCTTGGAACCATTTTCCACGCGCATCGTCACTTCGTCCTTCGCCAGCCTTCGTCTATTTCGTAGTTCCTGTTTTGAGTTGCAAATGTGAGCAACCGAACCGGTATCAAATACCTAGGCACTAAAACGAGAGCTAGTTAGGTACACATCAATAACATGTATATCATATATACCTTGTTTGTGGTTGGCCGCCTTCTTGTCAGCCAGATACTTGGGGTAGTTCCGCTACCAATGACCAGTTCCCTTGCAATGAAAGCACTCAGTTTCTGGCTTGGTCAAGCCTTGGGTTTCTTTACAGGAGGAGCAACTTCTTTTCCATCCTTCTTGGATTTACCCTTCTTGCCCTTGCCCTTGCCATTCTTCTTGAAACTAGTGGTTTTATTGACCATCAACACTTGATGTTCTTTCTGGATTTCAGACTCCGCGACTTTCAACATTGCAAACAGCTCGGCGACTGACTTGTTCATCCCGTGCATGTTATAGTTCATCACAAAGCTCTTGTAGCTAGGTGGCAGTGATTGAAGAACTCTGTCAGTGATCACCTCTGACGGAAGGGGCATTCCCAACTCTGCCAGGCGAGTCGAATACCCAGACATTCTGAGTATATGTTCACTGATAGACCCGTTCTCCTCCATTTTTCAAGCATAGAACTTATCGGAGGTCTCATACCTCTTGATCCGGGCATTCTTCTGAAAGATAAACTTCAACTCCTGGAACATCTCATATGCTCCATGACATTCAAAACGTCTTTGAAGTCCCGGTTCTAAGCCATACAACATTTCACATTGAACTATTGAGTAATCTCCAGAACGTGCCTCCCAAGCGTTATTAACGTCTTCGGATGACATGTCTTCGGGTTGGTCACCAAGCGGTGCATCAAGGACATATGATTTCTGGGAAGCCGTGAGGATAATCCTCAGATTATGGGCCCAGTCCACAAAGTTACTTCCATCATCTTTCAACTTAGCTTTCTCTACGAACGCATTAAAATTCAGGGGTGCTACTGCGCGAGCCATTGATCTACAACATAAATATGCAAAGCTTACTTAGACTATTGTTCAAGATAATGAGTTTAGTTAATCAAATTACAAAAGCTCCCACCCAAATTGACATCCCTCAGGTCATCTGAGTGTCACATTATCCAAATTCACCAACTCAAGTCCGATCATCACGTGAGTTGAGGTGGTTTCAATGGTGAACATCATCATGTTGATCATATCTACTATATGACTCATGTTCGGCCTTTCGGTCTCTTGTGTTCCGAGGCCATGTCTATACATGCTAGGCTCGTCAAGTTTAACCCGAGTGTTCTGCATGTGCAACACTGGCTTGCACCCGTTGTATGTGAACGTAGAGTCTATCACACCCGATCATCACGTGGTGTCTCGACACGACAAACTTTTGCAACGGTGCACACCTGTGGAGAACACAATTCATCTTGAAATTTAAGTGAGGGATCACCTTATAATGCTACCATCGTCCAAAGCAAAACAAGGTGCATAAAAGGATTAACATCACATGTAAATCATAAGTGACATGATATGGCCATGAACTTGTGCTTTTGATCTCCATCTTGAAAGCACCGACATGATCTCCATCGTCACCAGCACAACACCATGATCTCCATCATCTTGATCTCCATAAACATGTCGCCATCGAGGTTGTCGCGCCCACCATGCTTCTACTACTATTGCTACCGTTTAGCGATAAAGTATAGCATTACATAGCGCTTAATGATTGACACGCAGGTCATACAATAATTACAGACAACCCTATGGTTCCTGCCGGTTGTCGTACTCATCGACATGCAAGTCGTGATATTCTATACAATACATGACCAGCTCATACATCACATATATATCTCATCATGTAATTGGCCATATCACATCACAACATACCCTGCAAAAACAAGTTAGATGTCCTCTAATTGTTGTTGCATGTTTTACGTGGTTACTACGGGTATCTAGCAAGAACAATTCTCACCTACGCATAAACCACAACGGTGATACATAAGTTGCTTTTCAACCTTCTCAAGGACCGCCTTTGTCGAATCCGATCCAACTAAAGTAGGAGAAACAGACGCCTACCAGCCATCTTTGTGCAACGAAGTTACACATCAGTCGATGGAACCGGTCTCTCGTAAGTGTACGAGTAAGGTTGGTCCGGGCCGCTTCATCCCACAATACCGCTGAACTAAAACACGACCAAGGGAGGAAGCAATCTAAGAATCAATGCCCACAAACTCTTTGTGTTCTACTCGAGATCTCATCTACACATAGACCTAGCTCATGATGCCACTGTTGGGGAACGTTGCATTGGAAATAAAAAAAATCCTACGCACACGCAAGATCTATCCATGGTGATGAGCATATACGAGAGGGAGAGTGGATCTACGTACCCTTGTAGATCGCTAAGCGAGAAGCATTAAGAAAAGCGGTTGATGTAGACGAACGTCTTCGCGATCCAAATCGTCGAGCTTCCCGCGATCCAATCACGATCTGTCCCGATCTAGCACCAAACGGACGGCACCTCCGCGTTCAGTACACGTACGGTTTGATGACGATCTCCGCCTTCTTGATCCAGCAAGATGGAGCGGAGAGGTAGACGAGTTCTCCGGCAGCGCGACGATGTTGCGGCGATGGTGGTGGAGAAATTCCAGCAGGGCTTCGCCTAAGCACTGTTGAAACTGATCTAGAGGAGAAACTACAGACTAGAGGAGAGGGTTGCACGTGGCTGAAAATCTATGTGCAAAAAACCCTAAAATCTCTAGTATATATAGGAGGAGGAGAGGAGGAGGCTTGGCACAAGGGCCAGCCCTAGGAGGCTTCGGCCGAAGTGGAGAGGAGTCCTCCTCCTCCTCCACTCCTAGTAGGATTAGGAGTCCTCCCTTATTTCCACCTTTTTGCCTTTTTCCACCTTTTCCACTTTGGAATTTCTTCCCAGCCACATGGGTATTCTGTGGGACATTGGCCAGCCCACTAAGGGCTGGTATTCATCCTACCACATCCCATGTAACCTCTTGGGTCGAAATACACCTCCCGATGGTCCCCCGCTACCCTCCCGGCACTCCCTCTACACTTACGATGAGCCCGGAACTTTTCCGGTGACCAAAATAGGACTTCCTATATATCAATCTTTACCTTCGGACCATTATGGAGCTCCTCGTTACATCCGGGATCTCATTTGGGACTCCGAACAATCTTCGATAACCACCATGCATAACTCTATACTACCGAAACGTCACCAAACCTTAAGTGTGCAGACCCTGCGGGTTCGAGAACTATGTAGACATGACCGAGACACCTCTACGGTCAATAACCAATAGCGGGACCTAGATGCCCATATTGATTCCTACATATTCTACAAAGATCTTTATCGGTCAAACCTCTGTGTCAAGGATTCAGTTAATCCCGTATGATGTTCCCTTTGTTCTTCGGTACATTACTTGCCCGAGATTCGATCATGGGTATCTCCATACCTAGTTCAACCTCGTTACCGGCAAGTCTCTTTACTCGTTTCTATAATACAAGATCCTGTGACTAACACTTAGTCACATTGCTTGCAAGTTTTTTTGTGATGTTGTATTACCGAGTGGGCCCTGAGATACCTCTCCATCACACGAAGTAACAAATCCCAGTGTTGATCCATGCCAACCCAACAGACACCCTCGGAGATACCTGTAGAGCACATTTATAGTCACCCAATTATGTTGTGACGTTTGATACACACAAGGTATTCCTCTGGTGTCCGTGAGTTGCATGATCTCATGGTCATAGGAACATATACTTGACATGCAGAAACTGTAGCAATAAACTAACACGATCATATGCTACGTTTATAGTTTGGGTCTCGTCCATCCCATCATTCTCCTAATGATGTGATCCCGTTCTCAAATGACATCTTATGTCAATGGCTAGGAAACCTTGACCATCTTTGATCAACGAGCTAGTCTACTAGAGGCACACTAGGGACAAAGTGCTGTCTATCTATCCACACATGTAATGTGTTTCCAATCAATACAATTATAGCATGGATAATAAACAATTATCAAGAACAAGGAAATATAATAATAAACACTTTATTTATTGCCTCTAGGGAATATTTCCAACAATTACTACTACGCATGCCCCTAGGGGAAGGGTTGGTAGGAGTTAACCATCGCGCGATCCCGACCTCGAAGCAAAGGAAGACAATCAATAATAAATCATGCTCCAACTTGATAGCATAAGGAGAGACTATACGTGCATGCTTCGGGAATCACAAACCTTAACATCAATATTATTACTAGCCACAACCGTTTACTAGTACCCCCCACATATTCCATCTCTATATTGAAAAACTATTGCAAGGAATCAAACATATCATACTCAGTGATCCATAAGTTTTATGTAGGCTTTTATGACTAACCATGCAAATGACCAATTCCTGTTGACTCTCTAAATAGATATAAGTGAAGAAATAGAGTTTAATTATTTCTACAAAATACCATTCTCTAATAAGTATAAGTGAAGCAAAAGAGCATTCTACAAATAACGGTTTTCTATGTGAAGAGAAACACACAATCCAAACTTCAAATGATATAAGTGAAGCACATGAAGAATTCTATAAAGCCATATTCAAAAGATATAACTCAAGTGCAATAATAATTCTAAAAATTAACCATGTACTATCTCATACCAGCATGGTGCATAAAAGAAAAGTGAAAAATAAACACAAAAGACGCTCCAAGAATTTACGCATATCATGTGAACGAAACGAATCCGAAAACATACTAATACTTGTTGAAGAAAGATGAGATGCCTTCCGGGGCATCCCCAAGCTTAGACACTTGAGTCTCCTTGAATATTTACTTGGGGTTCCTTGGTAATCCCCAAGCTTGAGCGCTTGCCTCTCCTCCTTCTCCTCACATCGAGACATCCTCGATCTTCGAACACTTCATCCACACAAAACTTAACCAAACTTTTAGTGGCGGGATTAGTGAATATGGTAATGAAATCCCGTCATATAATTCTGTAAAATTATTGTATAA
Organism: Hordeum marinum; assembly: GCA_022496015.1. NCBI lineage: Eukaryota > Viridiplantae > Streptophyta > Magnoliopsida > Poales > Poaceae > Hordeum > Hordeum marinum. The sequence continues at coordinate 383,132,470 of CM039675.1, forward strand.
TTATAAATAAACATTAAAAAATGTATGCTATCACAATTCTATGGCCCCAAGTCAAGGAGGCTTTAACAAGAATTCAAACATACGCCAAATAATGAAGCTATAACAGCAATCTGTGAAAACAGGACACTCTGTACAGATTTGAACATCCACCATAATTATGTAACTCTAAAATTTCTGAAAAATTAGGAAAAAATAAAAAGTTCGTATATAAATACATTACGAAAAGTTTCATAACCATTTGACGTTCCAGTAAAAAATGGAAAATCACGCACTGCAGCCAAAGTTTCTGTTTTGCACCGCACGAACCAACTAGCAATCTAATCATCCTAAAGGCAAACCTTGGTACATTATTTTTATAATACAATGGAATTTTACATGGGGATAATTATTTTTGTGAGAATATTCATGAAAAATTCTACATTGTTTCGATGAGCATGACACAAGTGTTCAAGGTCGACTCTCACTTCCGCAATGCATCACCTTTCAATCGCTTCTCTTTTTGAAAAAGTTTTAAGTTCCCCTCTATATTTTTTTTGTTTTTAAACTTTATAAAAGCACTCAACAGAAATAAATGACTCTCTAAAAATTCCGGGTTTTCTCCCTCGCAGCGCTTTCTTTAAATCCATTAAGCTAGGCATAAAGTGCTCAAGTAATGGATCCACCCGGATCCCAAGGTATATCAAAGCCAATTTGAATCAACAATGATTTAGAATTTAGTAGTGAGCACAAAGAAAAATATATCAAGCAATGACTAAGTCTAACTCTCTTCCTATGCATCGGCATGTCATACAAGAACAATTCATGCACATCAAGTAAAGGCCAATGCATAGTATAAGCAGTTTCTTCCAATTTTATCGTGTTGGAAATATAAATAGGCGGAGATGTAGTTCCTCTCTCATAATAATTGCAAGTAGGAGCAGCAAGCACATGCATATTATATTCATCAAAATTATCATGTGAAATAGTAAAAGGCAACCCATCAATATAATCCTTAATAAGAGCAAACTTCTCATGTATAGTGTAGTTGGGAGAATTCAAAAAGATAATAGGACTATTATGTGTGGGTGCAATAGCAACAATTTCATTCTTAACATAAGGAACTATAGCAAGTTCATCTCCATAAACATAATTCATATTGGCATCATGTCCACAAGCATAACTAGCATCAAGTTCATCAAAAAGGGATATTTCAAATAAATCAATGGGATCATGGCAATTATCATAGCATTCATCCTTTGGTAAGAACGAAGGGGCATTAAATAATGTATGAGTTGAAGAGTTACTCTCATTAGAAGGTGGGCATAGGTAGCTAATCCTCTCTTCCTCCGTTTGTTCTTCGCTCTCCTCGGCATCTTTTTCATCCAATGAGCTCGCAGTTTCATCAATTTCTTCTTCCATAGACTCCTGCAAAAATATTAGTCTCTTCTTGGACAGTGGAGACTTTCTCAATAAACACATCAATATTGTAATTGTATTTATAATTATCATAGAAATATTTAAGGATAGCAAGATTTTCAGGTCTATAAACTGAATCATCAAAATCTTCAAACTTTTTAAACAAAGATTCAATTTCACAAGCTCCCTTAAAAGCAACAAATTCTTCTATTCGTTCCACATCATAATAATCGTATATACCATTAGCATAAGAAGCTAAGGTTTCATTATCATTAAATTTGCATGAAAAGGGAAGATATGGAGTATTCATCCTAGAGCAACAAGTATAATCATATCTAGAGCATAGATTCCAACCATACCACTTCAATATATGAATTTGATCCCATAACAATTTCCCTTTATGAGTCAAGAGATAATCCCTAAAGTATTCACGTTGATCCAATGTTACTCCCATTATATATTTGAATGGGGTTTTCTTAGGATTATCAAAGTAGGGCATAATATCTTTCACATAATGAGCATCGAGGGTTTTAGGAGGTTACCCATCTCCATGAGTAGCAAGTACAACTATTTTTTTGGGTGTTTCGTGTTCCATATCCATAACTAAGGATAGAGAACAGCTTAGAATAGGAAATAAAAACTACTTAGTGATAAAGCAAACAAGCACACACGAGAATATTCACCCCACGCTATAACTCCCTGGCAATGGCGCCAGAAAAAGGTCTTGATAACCCACAAGTATAGGGGATCATCTGTAGCCTTCTTCGATAAATACGAGTGTCGAACCCAATGAGGAGCTAAAGGCAGAACAAATATTCCCTCAAGTTCTATCGACCACCGATACAACTCTACGCACACTTGACGTTTGCTTTACCTAAAACAAGTATGAAACTATTTTGTTGGAGTGATGCTAGAACTATTTTGCAAGAATAAAACTATAAGTACTTTGCAAGATAATAAAATTTAGGTGTTTAGTAAAAGGGTTTGTGTCAACAAGAAAGTTATTTGTCCCTAGGCAATCGATAACAAGTACCGGTAATCATTCTTGTAATTTTATATGAGGGAGAGGCATGAGCTAACATTCTTTATCTACTTGGATCATATGAACTTATGATTGGACCCCTAGCAAGCATCCGCAACTACTAAATATCATTAAGGTCTTGAAACCCAACCATAGGATTAAGTATCAAGTCCTCTTTACTCCCATACGCCATAACCCACTTATTCGCATTTGGGTTGTGTCATCCCCCGCAACACTGACAATAAGCAAATCATGAACATATTGCAACACCATACAGCGGGGGGCCCTCGCGTTTACGCGAGAACGGAGGGCACCGTAGGACAACACCATAAATAAAATATACAATCATAACAACCAAGATCATGATTAACCCACAGGACAAAACGGATCTACTCAAACATCATAGGATAACCATAGATCATTGGGAAATAATATATGGAGTTGAGCACCATGTTTATGTAGATATTACAGTGGGGAGAAGGTGCATAGAGGGGGAGAGAGTTGGTGTTGACGGTAGCAAGATTGTTGATGTAGATCGCCGTCTCGATCGTTGCGCCGGAGGCACTGTGGCGCCACCGGGAGCGAGGGGAGAGCCCCTACTTCTTCTTCTTCATTGGCCTCCCCCTAGATGGGGAGGAGAATTCCCCCTCTGGTCCATGGTCTCCTATGGCGGCAGAGGGGCGGGAGCCCCTCCGAGATTGGATCTCCCTCTCTGTTCTCTTCTGTTTTGCGTTCCCAGATCTGGCCGAGAACCATTTCTTATATTCCTAGAGATCCGTAACTCCGATTGCGTTGAGATGTTAACACGATTTTTTCTGGATATAAGCTTCCTTGCGCTCGAAGTAGAGCTCCAACCAATGTACGAGGTGGGCACAACCCACCACCACGCGCCTGGCTCAGGGGTCGGATCTTGGTGTCTTGTGCCTTGTGTGGTCCTCCGTTTGCAGTGATTCCAACTCCCGAAAATCACAAATATTCCAAAATAATTCTCCATAAATTTTTATTGCATTTGGACTTAGTTTGATATGGATATTTCTGCGATACAAAAAACATGCAAAAACATGAACTGGCACTGGGCACTGGATCAATAGGTTAGTCCAATAAATCATATAAAAAGTTGCCAAAAATATGTGAAAGTTGTATAATATTGGCATGAAACAATCAAAAATTATACATACGACGGAGACATATCATTATGGTGACAATGAAAGCATACCGCCCAAAATTATTATTCATCTCTGTTTTAAAAGCTCGAGCTCTGGCACCTCTGCAAATCAATGCTTCCCTCTGCGAAGGGCCTATCTTTTACTTTCTAGTACTTACCTTTATGCAATACTCATGGTGATCTTCACCACTTCCTATATTTTTCTTTTTTTTCTTGGCAAGCATCAGGTGTTGGGGAAAGATCCAAGCATATATGGCCATTCAAATATATTTGATCATAAATTATTATTGTTGACAATTATCTATATGATAAATAAGTTGGGAGGTGAAACATTAAGCCCCTATCTTTGTTTGTGTTCGTTGGATGCTATTTGTTCTAAAAATATGCTTTGAGTGCTAGCAATCATGGAAGACTATATGATAGTTGAGTATGTGGGATTTGCTAAATCAAAACTCTTACATATACCCTTCCTGAAAATAAGGTGAATTGCAATTGTTTGTTGACTGAAAGCATAGTTTGTTAGTCTATACTTTAACATGTGGATAGCTTGTTATTTCATCATGAGAAGTTTTATGAGATGAGCTACTGTTTATGATATATAATGATGCTAGAAAAAGTGATTGGAACTATCATTGATCAAATTTATGCACTATGCTAGCATTCACACTTCATAAATTATTTCTTTTATCATTTACCTACTCGAGGACGAGCATGAATTAAGCTTGAGGATGGTGATATGTCTCCAATGTATCTATAATTTATTAAGTATTCATGCCATGTTTACAAAAATTCTATATGATTTTGGTATGATTTTATTAGAACTAACCCAGACTGGCGTTGTTTTCAGCAGAACTACCGTGGTGTTGTTTTTGTGCAGAAATAAAAGTTCTCGGAATGGGCTGAAAATTTAGGGAGAATATATTTGGAAAATATAAAAAATATTGGACCGAAGAGCTGGGCCAAGAAGTGGACGAGGAGGTCACAAGCCTGCTAGGCGCGACCCCCCCTGGTCGTGCCTAGCAAGCTTGTGGGCTGACGAGGATATGTACCTAGGGTAGGGTCCTAGGCCTGACCTACATACCCTACGTAAGGACATTACATTGGAGGACTTGAAGATCACAAGTAAGATTTCGACTGGATTCCCGATGACGCTTAAGACACTCGATAGGCAATCCACTCGGAGACTTCTTCCTCCACTCGACCGTCGACTGTCACTCGCAAGACCTCATTTCCACTCGATGCCAGAAGACCAGAAGCCACCCCTAGGAGGCCAACTGGCAGGCGTTAGACCTTTTCATCATTAGTAGCTTTTATTATGTACGTTACTAGTAACGCCAGTCTTTAAACCCATGATCGGACCCTTGGATGTCGGGCAATTATGAGGGGCAGCGAACTCTATATAAGCCGCCCCTCCCCTCTGGCACAAGGGTTTGCAACAACTGTAATTTCAACATTCCACACGACAAAGCTCCCGAGCGCTGAGACGTAGGGCTGTTACCTCCATGAGAGGGGTCTGAACTCATACATCCGTGTGTACACCCTCGTCGTATCTAGGACTCTGCCCTCTCCTTTTGTACCCCTACCTTCTACTGTCAGACTCGTTCCCATGACAGTTGACGCCCACCGTGGGGCAGGCATCTAGGCGACTTTCGATGAGGTTGTGTTTTTCATCCTTCAACATGTCTTCCGGCGGTGTTTTTGCTCTGGGCCACGAGATCCATTTCGAAGCGCTCACCTTCATCGTCGACGATTCGGCATGGCTTCAGGAAGCGCCTCTCGATGTCGAGGCGCTCCCGGTCCGCGGGGCCACGCACTTCCACGCGAGTTCCTGTGGCGTGCTGTTGCGTCAGCCGTCGACTCCCTATGTGTCGGCTCCCCTTGCTGTCCGCTGTCGCAAGCGGTCCGACCGTTCACGACTCCAGTGTTGGGTCAAACATGAAGTGGTGCGTCAAATTTCTTCTCCGTAGATCGCAACACTCGAACCCACCAAGTCCCTTCATGGCGTGTTCGAGTCAGATTCCGATCCATCCAATGTCCCTTCCGAGTGCGAGAGCTGCGATCCAGTAGCGGAGGTCCGTATGGCGGGCTCTCATCAAAGCCCGCCGCCGGGCTTTGGACACGACAAGCGCGATGCTGGCGGCGCGTCGTGTGAATAGCCCCGTCGCGATGGTGACGTTCTTCATACTCCCATCGTCGGTACAACCACCGAGGCTCAAGCCTTGGAGGCCACGCGTATTCAGCTGGAAGAGCTCCAGAGGGAACTCTACTAGCACGCTCGCCAGCATCCACCAGTTGCCGGTCGACGACAAAGACATTTGTTCCTGACTGGATCCCACAACAACATTGAGGTATATCGTACCCCTGTGTTAAATGTTGCAGCTGTTGCTAGGATAGCAGATTCCATTCAGCCGTCGCGGTCAGAGGCTGGAAGAGGGTTGATGCAAATCAGAGCCTTGCTAGATGCAGTGCAGCGTCAGAATTGTGTTGTTTCACAGTCCCGCAACAGGATACACAGTAACTCACCCAGGGCGAAAACCGTTCAGTCGGCACATAGCCTTGGATCTCCCTTGCACCGTAGGGGTGGAGGCTTTCGTGAAGAGCAGGTCAGAGATCAGTTCCACCGTCGAGTGCCCACTCCTTCGCAGGGTGGTTCACATGTGCCCCGACACCAGGATGAAAGGCGCTCGTTCGGTGATGAGCGGAATGCAGGTTTTGATGCTCGTGATATCCTCACCCAGAAGCGGATTGACAGGGGCAGAGCTCACAGAGAAGGACAAGATAGAGATTTTCCGAGTGGCAGCTCAACTGTGATTTCTGGTCCTGAGTGTTTTAGCAGAGCCATCCATTCTGCAGAGATTCCCCCAACTTCAGGTTGGCGGCTGGGATCGGGAAGTTTTCTGGCGAGTCAAAGCTAGAAACTTGGTTGGATGATTATCGAGTGGCTGTACAAATTGGTGGCGGCAATGATAATGTCACAATGAAACACCTGCCCTTGATGTTGGATGGTTCAGCTCGTGCTTGGCTGAATCGGTTGGCTCCATCCAGTATATATTGCTGGGATGATCTTGCCTGAGTGTTCATCCAAACCTTCAAGGGCACTTGCAAGCGTCCTGCCAGGCTGGTCGACTTACAACATTGTGTCCAAAAGCCCAATGAGACCTTGTGTGACATCCCAGGTGATGTCCCTACCCTATTTGGCATGTAACCCATTGTATGAACCTTGTGTCATGAGATCTATGTATGAGTTGCACCTTGTCATCCATGTGTGGTTTGCATTCATGCATCATTGCATCATGGCATCTATCTTCCATTCTTCTTGCATGCTTGCTTTCTAGTGTCTCATGTGTTGTGTTTGTTGTGTATGTGCTATATGTGTGAGTGTGTGTGTGTGTCCCTTAGTGAGTTATACACATATGTGGAGTTGTGTGTGTATGCACCTAATGGTGTATATGCACATGTGTGCATATGTAGATGTGTGTGTAAGTGTGTTGTGGTTGTGAGTGTAGGTCATGCACGTATGTATGTGTGTGAGTGTGTTTTGCATACACATAGGTGTAGGTTTAGTGTGTGTGTGTGACACATACACATGCTTGTGTGTGTGTGCTTGTGTGTTGTGTGGTGTGTGGCTTTGTGTAGTGTGTGTGTGTGCTTGTGTGTTGTGTGGTGTGTGGCTTTGTGTAGTGTGTGTGTGTATGCTATGCATACACACTTGTGTGAGTGTGTGTGTGGTGTAGTGTAGTGTGTGAGCATGTTAAGCATGGACATATGTGGTGTGTGTGTGTGTGTATATGCCTAAGGCATATACACATGGGTGGTTTTGTGTTGTGATGTGTGTATGTGCTTTGCACCTACACATATGCTAGTGTTGTTGCATAGATGTAGGTGGTGTGAGCCTTTATATATATATGCATGTGGGTATGTGTGTGTGCATGGGTAGTTCCATGTGTAGGTTCTCTTTATAGGCATATGAGCATAGTTTTCCTTCTAGATAGTTTCATCCTTGCTTATTGATGCTATGCCATGTTATCATGTCCCTAACATGTTAGTTAACCACTTCCAACATGTATCTATGGAGCACATGTGAATTTGGGGCATTTTCATTAAGTTTCATAAGTGACATAAGTCACCCATGCCCCAGGGAGGTCAAATTTCGACCTAGCTTTGCTCCCTTTTGTTCCATTCAAGAATATGGGTATGAGTAATGATTTTGGGGGTAGAATCAACCCATGTATGCACCTGTGAAGTTAGATTTGACTTTGGGGCAACTTGACAAAACTGCATTTTTATGTTGTGATGCCCTTTTGTCTTTTTATTATGAATTAATATATGCATGATTCTAAGTTCTTGCCAACATGAGTTTGTTAGTAAAAGTTGCTGGTAATGTCCCAGTATTTTTTTATTCATGTCAAGTCATTAGATAAGTGGGAACCATGCTGTTAAGTTGCCTACTTTCTGTTTCTGGCAACCTGCTTAAAAATGACGAAGTCTGGGAGATCTGCTGTTATTGTTTTGCCATGAAGAGTGCGTTGTAGCTAGTGATGTGGTTGGTATTTGCTCATGATCAGTGTTAGTTATTTGTATTATATATTTTCATATACCATCCTGTTAATTTTGTTACCAACAGAAGCTCTCTAGCATATTTAACCAGTGCTGTCAACTTGCTACTTTATTAACCCAGATTCTAGAAAACTGGAATTTTCACTAAGTCCCTGAAAAGCTGATTCATCATGCCAACTTGCTTGGTTCATGCATATTGATGTGAGCCTCTTTTGATGATTTCATAGTTGTATAATTGATGTGGGTGTTGAGTAGAACCTGTCCATGTCTTGTTTGTGGCTGTAGGTTTTTTGTACCTCAAGTTGTGAGTTTCTCAAGTTGCTATGTTGCTGTTTGTGACAGATTTGGTGTGATTTTGTTTTGTGACTTGTGGGAGCTATAATCCATGGAATTGCTTGATTCTTGAGCCTATTGTGATTGATTTTTCATCACCTATCCAGTGGCTACCTTGGAATGCCCAGAATTATCACAGGTATTTGGTGATCTTGTGTTTTGCCTCCGTACCTTGTCGTGAGCGTATCTCGAGAACCGTAGTTCCGTTTCTTGTGATCTTTATATGCATTTCCATAGATTTTGCATGATGCATCCATATTTTCCATGTTAATGCATGTTTTAATAACTTAACATGAGGTTCTGTCCAGGTTCACTAATATACAAACTTTGCATGTGAAACTTGACTAGAATTGGATTGCCATGTTAAAATCTTCACTAAATGAATCATACATCATCTTGGTTGTGCATTGCACCTGGGTTGGTTATTTATTTTCTGTTTCTCTTGGGTAGATGTGAGTGTCGAAACTGAGTTCAAGGACCCTGGAGAGTACCACTACGAGGATCCCGCTACTTGTTTCGCTGAAGAACCAACAGGCAAGATGATCGTACCCGGATCCCAATACTATCTTTGCTTGCTAGTTTCTCGTTCTTATCGTTACAATTTCACTATCTACCACATGATATCATCCCCCATGTTGCCATGACAGCCTCTAACCTTCACATCCCAGCAAACCATTGATTGGCTAAGTTACCGCTGCTCAGCCCCTCTTATAGCGTTCTTAGTTGCAGGTGCAGGTCGTTCCATGTGATAACATGGTTTGGATAACACAAATAAATTCTGTTATTTAATTTAATGCACATATATATCTGGTATTGGTGGAAGGTTTGGCCTTTTGCTAAGTGATTTGTTCCGCTCGTACCGCCATTAGTTCCTTGTTACCGGTGTTATGTTTTCCATATTTTGCGCTCCTAAAACGCTTGGGGTTGTTATGGGGCCCCCTTGTTTATTCGGTTGAGATTAAAACTTGTCTGGCAAGACCCAACTTTGGTACTACATTTGCTATAACTAATGAACTTGCATAGGGCTTTGCAACCCCGTGGATAATTTAATCAACCCCGGGCTAGTGCTTCGCATGAGTGTTGGTCCAAAAATGTCAACCGCCGGTGGCCACCAGGGGCAACTCTGTGTTTGGCCTACCGGAAGTTTGGACAATCCGTCGTGTCCTGAGACTAAGATATGTGGCTCTTATCGGGTTCGTCAACATGTCGGGATGTCTTGCTGGATTTGTTTTACCTTTATCGAATGTCTTGCGTGTGGACTCTGATTTTCTTCGGGTTTACTCGAGGTGTTGGAAATCCTTTGGAATTACCGATGAAGATCACGACATCCGTGGTCGAGGAATTCCCGTGGAGTGTGGTTATTTGTGATGGACTAGTTAGAGCACCCATGCAGGGTTAAATCTTTCGAAAAGCCGTGCCCGCGGTTACGTGGCAACTTGGATATTTGTTTAACACCCGGTTTAGAAAACTTGAAGTAAACTCTAATTGAAATACACCAACTGTGTGAGTAACCGTGATCGTCTCTTCTCGTGAACATGATCCGAGAGAGAACACGCTGGGGTTATGATTGACGTAAGTGTTCAGAATCTCATAGAGATTACTCTAGATTCGATCGCTAAACGTAGACCACTCACATTTACATTCCTGTTGCGTAAGTTAGCCACCATATAATGTTTAGTGCTGCTACAAACTAAACATCACCCCCTTCCTTCCTAAAGCTTAAATAGTCTTGGTACCCCAGCACATGATAGTTGAGTTCTCTGTGGCTCACAGTTTAATACAATAATCCAGGTGTAGGTTCAGATGAGTTCATGCAAGATGACCTTACTCAGCTCCAGTGGGAGTATGATGAGGAGAGAGGCAGGATGTACGTGACGTATCCGGATGAGTAGAGGACCTGGTCGTGATCTTTGGGACAGCTTGATAGTATCATTTGCAACTTCTTTTATCGTTTGATTTCGTCCGTAGTCGGACCCTGTGTTCATCTTGATGCTATGATTTGAGTGACATTGTAAGTTAGCATGTGGCGAGTGTAAGCCAACTTGTATACTCTTCTCATTCAGTATTGTATGTTGTGATGATACTATTCTTGCTAACGGCAAGATGCACCTCTATCCCTTGCGAGGTGTTCGTGCCTTAAATGGATAGGCACGCATCTTGGGCATGACACCTTGAGAGGTTATATTTAGTGTTGGTCCACTCTGCATCATACAGTGGAGAATGTTTCAGAACACCAAGCTATGTGTGCCTTCAAGGCTGGTGTGAGATACAGAGAGCTTTATTTGAAGTTTGGTCGAACCGGTGACATTTCACTCGGCAAGATGATGGAGATCGCCACTCGATATGCCAATGGGGAGGAAGAAGACCGCCTCCATAGCGGCAAAGGAAAAGCAGTCGTTAGTGATACTGGCGGTAATCCCAATCGGAAACAGAAGCGGAAAGCCGATGGTCCGGTCCAGGCGGAGGCAGCCGCTCTGGCGACTCAGGCAAAGAATAAGGGAAAAGCTAAAGGACAGTTTGCCCCTAAGAAAGGAAAGAATCAGTCATGGACTGATATTATGGATCAGACATGTGTTATTCACACGAGGAAAGATGAGGAGGGTAATGTGATTTTGCCCAAGCACACCACTCGGCAGTGTCGGACGCTTATTCAGCAGTTCAACGAGACTCCGCCGAGTGACAAGACTCCTAAGAAGGATGATGATGAAGATAAAGAAACATTCCCAAATGTCACTGCTACACTTGTGATTTTCGCTGATGTAGAGAGCAAGAGTCGACTAAAGGTCATCAATAGGGAAGTCAACATGGCCATACCTGCTACCCCCACCTACCTCAAGTGGTCCCAGTATTCCATCACATTCTACCAAACAGACAATCCTCCTCATGTGGCCACTCCTGGTCGACAGGCTTTGGTGGTTGATCCGGTGGGGGGGCACTCGACTCCGAAAGGTCCTCATGGACGGTGGCAGCGGTCTGAACATCCACTATGCGGATACCCTGAAAGGGATGGGCATTCCGATGTCCCGACTGAGTGAAAGCAACATGCAATTTCACGGAGTCATCCCAGGGAAGAAGGCCAAGTCACTCAGCCAAATTGCATTGGACGTGACATTCAGGAACGATAGAAAATTTTGAAAGGAAAAGTTGACGTTTGAAGTCGTGGATTTCCAGAGTGCCTATCATGCCATTTTGGGTCGACCCGCGTATGCTCGTTTCATGGCCCGTCCAGGTTACGTGTATCTCAAGTTGAAGATGCCAGGCCCTAAGGGTGTGATCACGGTCATTGGCAATCGACAACGAGCTGAATAATACCTCCAGCAAGGCTCCAAGATCGCCGATCATCAGATGGCCATGGTCGAGCTGGAAGAGTACAAGAAGAGCGTTCACCCTGCTGATTTGCTCCATGCAAAGAAGCCCACTTCTGAGTTGGCATTTTAGTCGGCAAGGAAGTGAAGAAAGTGCACATACATCTGACGGATCCAACTACGACCCCGACCAATATATCATCAACACTCGACAGCAAATAGGAAGCCGAGCTCATCCAGTTCCTCCGTGAGAACTGGGATATCTTCGCATAGAAGCCTGCTAACATGCTAGGGGTTCCCAAGGGACTGGCTGAGCACCACCTGAGAGTTGATCCGAAAGCTAAACCCGTCAGGGAGCATTTGCGTCGATCGGCGGCGGAGGAGCGCAAAGCAATCGGTGAAGAAGTTGCCTGTCTCTTGCAAGCCAAATTCATTCGGGAGATTTACCACTCCGAGTGTCTCTCGAATGTTGTGATGGTGCTCAAGAAGGATAAGTCATTGCGTATGTGCATTGACTTCAAACATCTCAATCGGGTTTGCCCGGAGGATCATTTTCTGCTCCCCCACATAGATCAGATTGTTGACTCGACTGCGGGATGCGAGCATTTATCGTTTCTAGATGCTTACTCTAGGTACCATCAGATCTGTCTGTATGGCCCAGATGAAATAAAGACAACCTTCATCACCCCATTCGGATGTTTTGCTACATCACTATGCCATTCGATCTGAAAAATGTCGGCACTACTTTTATGCGCATGATTCAGAAGTGTTTACTCAACCAGATCCCTTGGAATGTCAAGGCGTACATGGATGATATAGTGGTCAAGTCCCGCAAAGGTTCCGACCTGCTGGCTGACTTGGCCGAAGCATTTGCCAAACTGAGGAGATACGACATAAAGCTGAATCCGTCCAAGTGTACTTTCGGCGTCCCTGGTGGCAAGTTACTCGGTTTTCTCATTTCCGAACGAGGGATCGACGTCAATCCTGAGAAAATCAACGCCATTACCCGAATGAAGACTCCCGTGCTAGGGCACGATGTTCAGAAACTCACAGGTTGCTTGGCAGCATCGATTCGATGCATTTCCTGTCTCGGTGAGAAGGTGCTGCCTTTGTACCAATTGACGAAGAAGTCTGACATGTTTGAGTGGACTCCAGACGCCGAAGCAGCGTTTGTTGAGCTCAAAGCCCTGCTCTCCACCTAGTCGATGCTTGCCGGTGCTTGCCGCTCCTTGCAGCGAAGAGCCCTTGCTCCTGTACATCGCGGCCACTAATCAGATCGTAAGTATAGTGCTAACTATCGAGCGAGAAGAGGAGGGTAAAGCTTACAATGTCCAACGACCAGTTTATTATGTCTCTGAAGTTCTGTCCCCCTTGAAGCAAAGATATCCACACTACCAGAAGTTGGTTTCTGGTATTTACCTATCAGCGAAGAAGGTGGCGCATGATTTTCAAGACCACTCAATTTCAGTCATCAGTGATGCTCCATTTTGCGAGATTTTCAACAATCGAGACGCATCTGGTCGAGTGGCTAAGTGGGCAATCGAACTCGGACATTTTGACATTAAGTTTGAAGCCAAGAAAGAAATCAAGTCTCAGGCACTTGCAGATTTTATTGCTGAGTGGATTGAACAGCAACAGCCAACTCAGATTCACTCGGCACACTAGACCATGTTCTTCGATGGCTCTAAAATGTTGAATGGATCCAGTGCTGGTGTTGTCGTCATATCTCCCAAAGGCGACAATCTCAGTTATGTCTTGCAAATTCACTTCGATTCCTCCAACAATGAGGCATAATATGAAGCACTTTTGTATGGGTTGCGCATGGCCATTTCACTCGGCGTCAACTGCCTGATGGTTTATGGCGACTCAGATCTGGTGGTGAATCAAGTGATGAAAGAGTGGGATGTTCGAAACCCCGCTATGACTACATACTGTAATGTTGTCAGAAAGTTGGAAAAGAAATTCGAAGGCCTTGAACTTCATCATGTTCCCTGACTGAAGAATCAAGCGGCCGACGAACTAGCAAAGATTGGGTCCACTCGACGGCCTGTCCCCAGTGATGTGTTTTTAGCGCACCTGTATACTCCTTTGGTGCAAGAAGATCCTTTCACCGAAGAGCCCCCGCAAGCTATGAGCTCCACTGATCTGACTGAAGTCCATGTCCCTGCAGTAATTGATTTGGTCATGGAGATGCTGGTTGTCATTCCTGATTGGATGGTGCCTTACATTGCCTATATCCTCAGACAAGAACTCCATGAAGACGAAACAGAAGCTCGACAGATTGTGCGAAGGTCAAAGGCCTTTACTGTGATTGAGAATCAGTTGTTCAGAGAAAGCACGACTGGCGTGACGCCGCATTGCATCTCCCCCGAAGAAGGTCGAATGATTCTGGATGAGATCCACTCGGGAATATGCGGCCATCATGCATCCTCAAGGACAATCATCGCTAAAGCATATCGAGCTGGTCTCTTCTGGCCACGGGCTAATGAGATGGCTACAGACATTGTTGATCATTGTGATGGATGCCAGTTCTATGCAAACTTGTCACACAAGCCGGCCTCTGCTCTGAAGACGATTCCCCTCGCCTGGCCATTTGCTGTTTGGGGACTCGACATGGTTGGTCCCTTTCGGACCGGAAAAGGCGGGTTCACTCATTTGCTGGTTGAAGTCGACAAGTTTACAAAGTGGATAGAAGCCAAGCCCATCAAGAAGTTGAACTCCCGCACGGCGGTCACATTCATGAGAGAAATAAATTTTCGATACGGTGTTCCTCATAGCATTATCACGGATAACGACACCAACTTTGACTCGGAAGAATTCAGAAACTTCTGCACCTCTCAGGGCACTCGGGTGGATTATGCATCTGTTGCACATCCTCAAACCAATGGGCAAGTCGAGTGAGTTAATGGACTCATCCTGCAAGGTCTGAAGCCTCATCTCATGCCTGATCTGGATCATGCCGCCAGTGCCTGGGTGACTGAGCTACCGTCTGTTTTATGGAGCCTGAGAACGACGCCTAATCAGTCGACAGGACGGACTCCTTTTTTCCTGGTCTATGGTGCCGAGGCTGTCTTGCCGAGTGACTTGTTTCACAATTCTCCTCGAGTGGAACTTTATTCTGAAGATTAAGCTGAACAAGCTAGGCAGGATGGTGCCGATCTCCTTGAGGAAGAGCAAGAGATGGCTTTGATCCGGACTACAGCTTATCAGTAGGATCTGCGGCGCTTCCATGCGAAGAATGTCAAGAGTCGATCATTTCATGAGGGAGACTTGGTGCTACGAGTGGATCAACAATGACCTCATAAGCTTTCTCTAGTGTGGGAAGGTCCATTCGTCGTCACCAAAGTGTTGAACAATGGAGCTTATCACCTGTACAACCTCAAGAAACAGATAGACGAGCCACGGGCCTGGAATGCAGATATGCTCCGACGCTTTTATACTTAGAGACAGAAGAGTTTTTTATGTAATAAAAATACTTCATCTATGCAAATCAGACTTCCACAATCTATTGTCGATTCCGATCGTGCAGTTTCACACTTGGGAATTCTCCGAGTGTTGAGCAACCCTCACACTCGGGGGCTTAGATGCGAACATGCTTTCGCCTAAGTTAAAAACCCTATCAGGTGGATAGTAATCCATTCACTCGATGACCTATTTGCGAATCAGTCTTCGCTTAGGTTCAAAGATTCTCCAAGTGATGAGCAATCCTCACACTTGGGGGCTTAGCTGCGAACATGCTTTTGCCTAAGTTAAAAACCCTGTCGGGTGGATAGCAGTCCATTCACTCGACGACTTAGCTACGAACCAGCCTTCGTCTAAGTTCAAAATTCTTCTCCAAGTGTTGAGCAATCCTCACACTCGGGGGCTTAGCTGCGAACATGCTTTCGCCTAAGTTAAAAACCCTGTCGGGTGGATAGCAGTCCATTCACTTGACGACTTAGCTACGAACCAGCCTTCGTCTAAGTTCAAAATTCTTCTCCGAGTATCGAGCAATCCTCACACTCAGGGGCTTAGCTGCAAACATGTTTTTGCCTAAGTTAAACTCCCGCCGAGTGGATAGTAACTCATCCACTCAACGTCCTAGCCATGAATAAGTCTTTGCCTAGGTTCAAAAATACTCCGAGTGTTGAGCAATCCTCACACTCAGGGGCTTAGTTGCGAACATGTTTTCGCCTAAGTTAAACTCCCCGTCGAGTGGATAGTAACCCATCCACTCGACGTCCTAGCCGTGAATAAGTCTTTGCCTAGGTTCAAAAATACTCCGAGTGTTGAGCAATCCTCACACTCAGGGGCTTAGCTGCGAACATGTTTTCGCCTAAGTTAAACTCCCCACCGAGTGGATAGTAACCCATCCACTCGACATCCTAGCCGCGAATAAGTCTTCGTATAGGTTCAAAAATACTCCGAGTGTTGAGCAATCTTCACACTCGGGGGCTTAGCTGCGAACATGTTTTCGCCTAAGTTAAACTCCCCGCCAAGTGGATAGTAACCCATCCACTCGACGTCCTAGCCGCGAATAATTCTTCGCCTAGGTTCAAAAATACTCCGAGTGTTGAGCAATCCTCACACTCGGGGGCTTAGTTGCAAACATATTTTCGCCTAAATAAGAATTCCTATCGAGTGGATAGTAATCCATCCACTCGGCATCCTAGCTGCGAATAAATCTTCACCTAGGTTCAAAAATACTCCGAGTGTTGAGCAATCCTCACACTCGGGGGCTTAGCTGCGAACATGTTTTCGCCTATGTCCGGAAACAAAGTCAGTCAAACAAGCGATTGAAAGCCAAAAGCGGATAAATCCAAACGTTTGATCGTAGATAAGTGTTTCGCGAGAAAGCAAACGTGCTCAGGCTTAAGGCCTGAATGAAGTTTTAAGCTGATACAATTCCACTCGTCATACCGAGGCAAAGAAAGTTTTTCTCTCAAAGATCAAGTTTTCAAGCACCCGACGGGCTAGCTGGCTCGACGAACGTGTCCAAGTCGATGTCGTCCGTGATCCTGGTGGCTGCGTCTATGAAGGTCTCCCTGAAATCTTCAAACTGAAGTTTCTTCGTATTAACCACTCGGAGCTCCTTCAACTTGTCTTCCCTCACCTCCTTGCAATGGACCCTAACAAGGGAGAGTGCCATGTCAGCGCCGCAGCGAGCAGCAGATTTCTTCTAGGCTTGCACTCGACTGGGGAGGTCGTTCGGGCGTGCCATAACAGATGTGAGGTCGAGCTAAAGAGTGTCTTCAGGCCACAGCTCCTTGTCGATCCTCTCCATCACAGTTTTCAATCGAAGACATATGCTTGAACACCCTGGAGCCTGAAGTTGAGTCTGAGCATGTTCATGGCCACCGCATCTCCAACAGGTGACTTGGTGGGATCCAAATTGGGATCGATATCCTCAGTCTCTTTTCAAAGTCTTGGCAGAATTCTGTTGGGAAGAAAGAATGGGAGGAAGTTGGATGAGATGCAATCATCAAAGATTTTATACAGTTCAGTCGATAGAGATACTCATCGTTGAGCATGATATACATCTTCCTCGAGAACTCTCCTAAGTGCTTCTCCAGGCCGTTGCTCCTCTTGGTTAGCCGCTCAGTCTTCTTGATAAGGTCCACACGCTCTTGCTTCAGCTTTGAGTTCTCTTCCTCCATCCTCTTCACGGCAGTCAGCTTCTGGTCAGCAGCTTCAGTTTTCTCCTTCACCACACGTTGGGCATCAGTGAGCGCTTTGTCCATGTCCTCGAGCGCTTTCTTCATGGTATCTAAAGAAACAACATTTTTGAGTCACGCTTGGAGTCGACGGTTTTCATTGCGTACGTCTGTTCGAGTGAAGGCACTCGGTCCAAAGCATGGAAAGTGAGGATAAGAATGCAGTGGGTCGACAGAAGTTACCTCCCAGAGTTTTCAGCTCGGTCAGCACTCGCTCCAAAGCATTGTTGGAGGCCTCCAAGTCCACGTGCAGCCGGTTCCTTTCATATTCAAGGTCCTTGTACTACGTGCCCAGTTCACATGCCCTCTGAGACCAACAAAGAAAGAAATTCAATCGACAAGAAATATCAGCACTCTAAAGTGCAGAAGACCAAAAACGGTCGACTGGGCAGCGCACACCACCCCGCCCCACTATCCTGGAAAAGTGTCATATCATGGTTGATCAATGATGTCCATGAAACCTGCGTCTAGGGGAAGGAGAATTCAACCAAAAGTACACTCGACATGTCGAGTGGCTCGTGTAATCCGCATACCATAAGCAAGTTCAAGACAGTCTTTATCAGACCCCCGCCAGTGTAAAGCATTCGACGACGGTCTCGGGGACTACACCCAGTGGGTGCACTCAGAGTGCCCCCGCTGGAACGGTTAACACTCGATCTGTCGAGTGTTCCGTCGACCCCGTTCCGCACCTTTGAAGTAGTGTCATATAATGGTTGATCAAATGGTGTCCATAAAACCTACAAGATAGCTTCGGAGCGGGACAACCAAGAAAAAATATATATACAACTTGACATGTCGAGTGACAACCGTACTCCGCGTACAACAGAAATTCCGATTTCAAGTTTTCAAGACTACTGCTTATCATCTTCGATCAAAAGTAGCCTTGGGGACTACACCCAGTGGGTGCACTTAGCGTGTCCTCACTGGTTATTAAACAGTCAACAAGGTTTGCCCTGTCAGAACATTCAACAGTCTCTATCAGACCCCTACCGGTGCAAGCACTCGACGGCGGTCTCGGGGACTACACCCAGTGGGTGCACTTAGCGTGCCCACACTGGTTTTGCCAACTCTTGAACTGTCGAGTGGCAGAAAGTATCCACCATTGGAACATCCATCATTCGATTTGTTGAATGGCATGCCACCCCACTCCGCACCTTTGGAAAGGTTCACACTGACAATAGTGAAGTGCAGTCTATCCTTATGTAGCATCATATCATGGTTGACCAATGATATCCATGAAACCTACAAGGTAGCTTTGGAGTGGTTCGGTCAAATGCAAACGTATCCCATATACGACAAAAGACCCCTGCCGGTGCAAGCAGTCGACAATGGTCTCGGGGACTACACCTAGTGGGTGCACTCAGAGTACCCCCACTGACCTAAAACCTACTCGAGCAAGACATGATCTATTCAAGTGGAAGACTTTCAAACATTCTACAAGTTGTAAACAAACACCCACTGGGTGTGCAGTCAAACAAGACAGGAATTCAATCGGAAATGTACTTACACTCGAACTTACTCGGACATTGGTGCGAAGCGCTATGCTAGCGTCATAGGCCAACTTGCTGGACTCGTACGCTTCCTTGGTGCGCAACATCATCTGCTCCGCTTGGATCATGGCCTCCTTTGCAACTCCGGTCTGGTCTTCCAAAACGCGATGCAGAGGGAAACCCGTCACAGGCGGGATCGGCGTAATGGTTGGCCCAGTCAAGGTGGTGCGAGTAGGTTCGATTGGAGTTGATGTCACGATAATCGAAGCAGCTAGAGGGGCACTCGACAGAGGCACTGCAGGTTCATCTATGACTCGTGTAGAGTCGCTTATCCCCTGGGAAGATCCGACGGTCGAGCGTTGAGGCGTCTACGCAGATGAAGTTCTTCGAGTGCGTATGCGCGAGATGCCTAGGGTCTCGCCTTTGCCTCCCATGCCCCCAAGGTGTTCTTCATCATCTTCCAGCTGGATGATTTCTGCAATTATCAATCAATAGTATTAGCTTTGGCAATCGACAAACCATATTCAAGAAGCAGAACTGAAGAATCAATTACCTCTGTGAGAAGTGGATGCATCGGCAGTGTCTACGTCCATTGCGTCCCCTCCGTCATGTTGAGGCGACGTCACTGAAGTAGAAGCTCTGATGGATCAAATAACATTCAATCAACAAGGATTCAAAGTCACAATCGACAGTGAGAATTCAAAAGTAAACACTCACGTAGAGACTACAGGCACAACCATCTTCATGCGAGGCAGGGCTTTGTGAGGCTTGGTCACATTCGGTTTGGGTTGCTTCGCTGATCGTTCACTCGACTCAACGGTCGAGGGTCGGCTCTGCTTCGGGTTCTTCTCGGTTGGGCCCGAGGCCCTGTCCTCAGCAGTCGCAAGGTCTTGGCGAGACTTGGAGCGGCGTTCAGAGCGAGGATGGGACTCGACTTCTTCCTCATTCTCACCCGAGTTTTCGTATTCTTCTTCGGAGTCATAAGAGCCCTCACCGTCCATGCTACCGCCCTTGCTCACCCCACCGTCTTCAGGCTGGTTCCTGTTTGGTACAGGCAAGTACATATGTGTCCATTCCTGCGTGATTCAAACAAGGAAGTCAGTCAATAAATCAATCGATCACTCGACAGTACAAGTACTCCAGTCGATGAAATTCAGCTTACCATATTCTTTGGCGGGTTTTCGGCCGAGTAAGGTCGGATCCTCTTGGCTCCTAAGGGACTTTCACAAGCCCCTGTGATGTTGCGAAACCATTGCTCGACAGTTTCTTGCGAAACCTCTTCTGGATGTGTCCTTGTCGAGTCCTCGGGGCCTGCATAGTGCCACATGGTGTGATCCCTAGCCAGGAGTGGCTGGATCCGTTGACTGAGAAATGTCTCCAAGAGATCTATGCCGATCACTCCGCCCCGGATAAGTTTCACCACAACGTCCACCAGGTTTCCCACTTGGACTTATTCCTCTTCAGACACCTTTAGAGATTTGGGGACGGCTGGGCGATCGGATGTGAAAGGGGAAAGACCAGTTGACATGTTGGGAGAAGCTACATCTTTGCAGTAAAACCAAGTCGACTGCCAATCTCTAACAGTTTCAGGAAAGGTCATAGAGGGGAAAGAACTATGAGCTCTCTTTTGAAGTCCTAACCCCCCCCCCCATAGCTACAGTACATGAGTTTTCCCATCCTCTGGGAGCACTTTCTTCACAGTCTGAGATCTAACCGTAAAAATGTGCTTGAACAGTCCCCAATGAGGAGGACAACCCAGGAAGCACTCACACAAAGTAATGAAAGCAGATAAGAAATTGCATTCAGCGGGAAGTGGTGGAGCTGAGCACCAAAGAAGTTCAGAAATCCTCTAAAGAACGGGTGGGGAGGCATGGAAAAATCTCTTTTGATGTGAGAGAGGAGGAGAACCCACTCTCCCTCGCGCGGCTCCGGCTCGCGCTCTCCCTCTGACAACCTCCAGGCGCCATCCGCCATGAGCCCGTCGGCAACCAGGCCATCGATGTCCGCTCAAGAGACCACCAAAGGGAGGAAGTCTCCCTGCATCCATCCCGCCGGCGCGGTGAACCGAGCGGTCGAGGGCTTCTTCCCTTGCCCTTCACCATCCCCTTCTTGGCGTGCTCTAAATTCTCCATCGTGCCCTTTGTCATCGCGGTGGCTGCGCTCATCGAAGATGGGCGGAGTGTTGCACTGAGGGCGGAGGAGGCGGAGGAAGAGAGGAACATTGGGGGAGAATACTATGCAAACCATGGTGCTTCGGGATTTATACCCCGCCGAGTGCCTCACTGACGGGTGGGCCGACGAGATCACCACGCACGCCAACCGCTAACGGTGTCCAGTACGTGGCGAAATGACCGGCGCAAGAATCGAGGCGTCATGCCCCCACATGCCCCGATCGTGGCGTCATCGCCGCAGGCCCGGGTGCTTCCCAAATTTTCGTATCCCGCAAAATCCGGGTCTCACAGACTGACCCGTCGCCTCAAAATATTCCTTCAGATCACGCGGAACAAAATCGACACTGAGCATTCACTCGGGCACTTTCAAGGCTGAATTGATCCGGGCGAATGATGAAGAGTTCGGTCGATGCAAGTTTCGTTGAAGCCCCGAATATCATTCGGCAGATTTGGTGTCTTGTTCTGAACTGACATCGATATCCCCCATTCGCCACTCGAACCCTGATCCATTGAGGGGCTAATGACAAGGATACGTACCTAGGGTAGGGTCGTAGGCCTCACCTACATACCCTACCTAAGGACATTACATTGGAGGACTTGAAGATCACAAGTAAGATATCGACTAGATTCCCGATGACGCTTAGGACACTCGACAGGCAATCCACTCGGAGACTTCTTCCTCCACTCGACAGTCGACTGTCACTCGGAAGACCTCATTTCCACTCGACGCCAGAAGACTAGAAGCCACTCCCAGGAGGCCAACGGGCAGGCGTTAGACCTTTTTCTCATTAGTAGCTTTTATTATGTATGTTATGAGTAACACCAATCTTTAAACCCACGATCGAACCCTTGGATGCCGGGAAATTATGAGGGGCAGCGAACTCTATATAAGCCGCCCCTTCCCTCTGGCACAAGGGTTCGCAACAACTGTAATCTCAACATTCCACGTGACAAAGCTCCCAAGCACTGAGACATAGGGCTGTTACCTCCACGAGAGGGGCCTGAACTCATACATCCGTGTGTACACCCTCGTCGTAGCTAGGACTCTGCCCTCTCCTTTCGTACCCCTACCTTCTACTGTCAGGCTCGTTCCCACGACATGGACCCCTCGAGCACCTCCTTGACGTGATTCCAATGCCAAAAAGTCCTATAAATCCAGAAACGTCCGTAAAGAAACCTAGATCGGGAGTTTCGCCCGCCGCGAGTCTCCAGAGCCATGAAAAAACAATCGGGAACCCGTTCCAGCACCATGCCGGAGGGGGAAACCATCACCGGAGGCCATCTTCATCATCTCGGTGGTCTCCATGACGAGGAGGGTGTAGTTCACCCTCGGGGCCGAGGGTATGTACCAGTAGCTATGTGTTCGATCTCTCTCTCGTGTTCTTGAGATGGCACGATCTTGATGTACCGTGAGCTTTCTTGATATAGATTAATCATATGGAGTTTTCCCCTTCCTATCATGTTGTGATGAATTGAGTTTTCCCTTGGAAGTTTTCTTATCGGATTGAGTCTTTAAGGATTTGAGAACACTTGATGTATGTCTTGCGATGGGATATCCGTGGTGACAATGGGATATTCTATTGATCCACTTGATGTATGTTTTGATGATCAACTTGCGGGTTCCGTGACCTTGGGAATCTATGCATAGGGGTTGGCACACATTTTTGTCTTGACTTTTCGATAGAAATTTAGGGGCACTCTTTGAAGTTCTTTGTGTTGGATTGAACATGATGAATCTGAAATAATGTGATGCATATCGTATAATAAAGTCCACGGGTACTTGTGGTGACATTGGAGTATCTAGGTTACATTAGGGTTTTGGTTTATGTGTATCTTAAGGTGTTATTTTAGTATGAAATCTAGGGCTGTTCGTGACACTTATAGGGATTGCTCATAAGATTGATCAGAAAAGATAACTTTGAGGTGGTTTCGTACCCTACAATAATTTCTTCATTAGTTCTCTGCTATTTGTGACTTTGAAGTGAACTCTTTGTCTCACGAGAGGTACTTATATATGATTCAACTATGCCAATATTGTTGAGAGAAATTGCACTAGTGAAAGTATGGACCCTAGGCCTTGTTTCCAAGCATTTATACAACATTTTTCTTGATGTTTACTATTTGTTACCTTGCTGTTTTTATATTTTCAGATTACAATAACCTATATCTACCATCCATATTGCACTAGTATCACCATCTCTTCGCCAAACTAGTGCACCTATACAATTTACCATTGTATTGGGTATGTTGGGGACACAAGAGACTCTTTGTTATTTGGTTGCAGGGTTGTTGGAGAGAGACCATCTTCATCCTATACCTCCCACGGATTGATAAACCTTAGGTCATCCACTTGAGGGAAAATTGCCACCGTCCTACAAAACTCTGCGCTTGGAGGCCCAACACGAGTCTACAAGAAGAATATTGTGTAGTAGACATCAACATGCGTGACCATGGTTGCGCGGTTGTCCATTGGAGCTGGCCAAATCATGAATGGACCCGGTCTAGCCCATCCTCCACCTCTCTTCCCCTAAGAGACTGGATCCCGCTACCCATGTGTTGCTTGTGCCACTGTCAACACCCGACGGTGGTGGATGTCAACGCCCGATCTGTTGGGGAACATTGCATGGGAAACAAAAAAAATCTATGCACATGCAAGATCTATCCATGGTGATGAGCATCTACGAGAGGGAGAGTGGATCTACATACCCTTGTAGATCGCTAAGCGGGAAGCGTTCAGAAACGCGGTTGATGTAGTCGAACGTATTCGCGATCCAAATCACCGAGCGTCCCATGATCCCATCATGATCCATCTCGTGATCCAATCACGATCCGTACCGCAATCCCATCATGATCCGTACTGCTATCAAATCACGAATCGTCTCGCGATCTTGATCATGGTCCTTCCGATCTAGCGCCGAACGGACGACACCTCCGTGTTCAGCATACGTACAGCTCGATGACGATCTCCACCTTCTTGATCCAGTAAGAGGGATCAGAGAGGTAGACGATTTCTCCGGCAGCGCGACGGCGTTGCGGCAATGGTGGTGGATCTATTCTAGCAGGGCTTCGCCTAAGCACCGCTGAATCCGATCTAGAGGAGAAACTACGATCTAGAGGAGAGGTAGCACGTGGCTGTTTTTCTGTGTCTCAAAACCCTCAAAACCTCCACATATAGAGGAGGCTTGGCACCCAAGGGGCCATCCCTTGTCCTTGGCGCAAGGAGGAGAGGAGTCGTCCTCCTCCAATCCTAGTAGGATTAGGACTCCTCCTTCCCACTTGGAAACTCTTTCCACCTTGTGTTTTTTCCTTCTCAATCCACTCCAGATGCATGGACCCTTAGAGGAGGCTTCGGCCAGCTCACCAGGGTCTGGTTTACCTCCTCCCATAGCCCATGTAGCATCTTGGGTTGAAACACCCCTCCCGATGGTCCCCCGGTACCCTCCCGACACTCCCGGTACACTACCGATGAGCCCGAAACTTTTCCGGCGACCAAAATAGGACTTCCTATATATCAATCTTTACCTACGGACCATTCCAGAGCTCCTCGTGATGTCCAAGATCTCATCCGGGACTCCGAACAACCTTAGGTCACCACCATACATAACTCTATACTACCGAAACGTCACCGAACGTTTAAGTGTGCAGACCCTGCGGGTTCGAGAACTATGTAGACATGACTGAGACACCTCTACGGTCAATAAACAATAGCGGGACCTAGATGCCCATATTGGTTCCTATATATTCTACGAAGATCTTTATCGATTGAACCTCTATGTCAAGGATTCACTTAATCTCGTATGATGTTCCCTTTGTTCTTTGGTATGTTACTTGCCCAAGAATCGATCGTCGGCATCTCCATACCTAGTTCGGTCTCGTTACCGGAGTCTATTTACTCGTTACGTAATATAAGATCCTGTGGCTAAAACTTAGTCTCATTGCTTGCAAAGCTTATTGCGATGTTGTATTACCGAGTGGGCCTTGTGATACCTCTCCATCACACAGAGTAACAAATCCCAGTCTTGATCCATGCCAACCCAACAGACACCCTCGGAGATACCTGTAGAGCACCTTTATAGTCACTCAGTTACATTGCGACGTTTGATACACACAAGGTACTCCTCCGGTGTCACTGAGTTGCACGATCTCGTGGTCATAGGAACAGATACTTGACATGCAGAAAACTGTAGCAATAAACTGACACAATCATATGCTACGTTTATAGTTTGGGTCTTGTACATCACATCATTCTCCTAATGTTGTGATCCCGTTATCAAATGACATCTCATGTCCATGGCTAGGAAACCTTAACCATATTTGATCAACGAGCTAGTCTATTAGAGGCATACTAGGGACGTGGTGTTGTCTATGTATCCACACATGTATCTGAGTTTCCGATCAATACAATTCTAGCATGGATAATAAATGATTATAATGAACAAGGAAATATGATAATAACTAATTTATTATTGTCTCTAGGGCATATTTCCAACACAACCTGGGTGGCCCCTGTCGTGGACGGTATGTGGTCATGTGATGCGGCTGCCTTCTCCGGTGTTGCTCTGACTGGTAGTGTGGGGGTGTGCTGGTGTTCTCGGATAAATGCGGCGATCCTAGGGTTCCTCTTGCATCAAGAAGAAGATCTTCCTGACACCTGTCCTTCTTGATTTGGCCAGAGTGGTTCTGGAAGGCTCCGACGGAGAACTCCCATGGGAGTGTTATGCCCTGGAGATTATTGGACCGGGTGGGATTCAGTCGTGCCCATTGGTTCTCCGTTAAGGAGCGAGTGGCGCGAAGCTCTACTATCTGTTGCCATCAGGAGATATGTTTATCTCCATGGTGAAGTTAGAGACGAAGAATGTCATGGAAGCCGAGACTGGAGGACTAGTAGTGGTGAGGAACTTCCTTTGAGTTTCTGGATTCGTGGCAGCGGTATGTAAGTGGTGGCGACAGCATAGGTGAAATTCAAAGTCTTGCTTTTGAGGGTGAAAATCCAAGGTCTGGCCTTAATTGGTTGGGTGTGGCAATGGCCTTGTTAAAGGCATTATTTTGAGAGTGAGGATTATATCCAGGGTGAAAACCCAAGATCTACGATTGTGCGACGGCTGCGATGGTGCATTGTTTCCTTCTTGGAGGCGTCGCTTTTGGAGAACTTGGACATCGGGTATTGTCTTGGTGGTGGTTGTTCTGCTGTTGCAAGGACTGGAACGTTGTATCGAGAGTTTTTTTGGCTGTGTGCATCCGTCGTGCCATTAGGGCAATGCGTTGTTGCAGAGGCTGGATGTAATTGGTATCTCTGTGATATTAATATATACTTTTTATATAAAAAATGTATACCTAAACTTTGCAACAATACGATATTAATAGCTACTCAAGACATCGATTATGTATACATACAAATTATTAAAATGATAAAATGGTTTGGTAGAGACCAAGGCCTGCAACAAAAAAATCAGTAGTTACTACCTTCTTTTGCAACACCGAGACTAGATGAAGATTTCTTAACAATGATGCCCCAGGAAGGGAACGGTGTGCGTGGGTCGTCATCACTGGATCCAACCACATAGGCTAGATCCACAGTTTCACCTAGAATGAAAAGACCAAGCACACTCTAGATAATCCCTTCAACAACACAACAATTGATTGCCATTACTAGGTGCAACCAATTAAGATTATAGTTAGGGTTCTCATCGATGAACCCGACACATGGTACTCGAACAACGCCACAAAAAACAAGGTATCCTACGAGATTGCCGCCACCAAATTGGCAAGAAGAAATCTTGCTACAGTGACCCAATCCGCACTGGAATCACATACCAAGATGAAACCCACACATCAAATTTGTTGAGACATCACCATTAATTGCAAGCATTATTTTCTGGCACAGAAAACATCAACACATGCATCGATGTGAGGCGTGGCCCGACTATCACTAGAACTCAACGGGTACCCCTGCAGTCGATTCTTCGTGGGGTAGGGATCGAGGTAGCCCGTCGCGCAAAGCTAGGTATCCAAATTGCGTGCACCAACTCCAATGGCCTCAACAGTCAAGTCGCCGCTGCCATGTGCCACACCACCACATGTTCATGTCTGTAGCCTATAGGTGTCCATGAAAAGGAGGGCAATGGACGAAGCGGACGACCATAATGTGTGTGTCTCCTCCAAGGCAAGACTGAAAGAGAAGGGGACAACACAAGGGAGGACACCAACGAATCATGCCGCACTAATCCTAGCTACTTGCTTTCTCACTAGACACGACACGATCCACCACCAATAACCTAGTGGCAACATACACCTCCGTTCCCGGGCCCACATTTTCTAGTGTTCACGGTTCTGTCGGCATCCTCTACATGTGTGGTTTTGGCCCCGGCGACGTGGTAGATGTGTTCCTTTCGGCTACCTCCGCTCAGTGGTGCCCTGATGACTATGGCCTCGACGGCTCAGATTTGCGTCTTCCAACTCCTTGCGTGTTAGCGTTATCGGCCGTTGGCGTTTCCCCTGTGTCGGTTCTGGCCCGTTTCCTCCCGTCCATGCCCACCTTCATGCCTCGTCTTGCACGTGAACCATTGCTCGCAGTCCAACGGTGCCCGGTGTCGTCCTCCGGTGACAAGTGCAGCCCACACTCCCTTCCTAAGGTAGCGGTTTTGACTAGCGGCCTGCCTTCCTCATCTTTGACTTCCGACATTGCGGCCATGGGATTGTTTGGACTCAGGACAGGGCAAAAGCCCTACTCAGCTTGCCGATGCTGGATTGTGGTGTTATTTTCCTTCTTGGAGGCGATGTCATGGCCTTCATCTACGCCCCTCTTCAAGCACAGGGGAAACCCTTGGTCCGCTTCTTCAGATAGGATGATGATGGTGTCAGAGCGTTGTTCTCGTTCTTGAAGGCGTCATCTTGTTTGCTCGTGGTGTCCCGTGGTTGGCTCTTGTGACGTTAGCTGCCGTGGTGGTTCCGGCATGCCCCTTTACTTCATGACTCGCTGAGTTTAGCTGTGATGTATCCTTTGTTCGGGTTGGTATCTGTTTTCTCTCTACTCAGGGTAGCATGTCAACGCCATTTTGCGTTTGTGTATGAGGTAATAATACCAGTAGTGCCTAAACTTGCCATCCATGATCAGTCTGATGCTTGAACTTGAAAAATACATCGAACTGGTTCTATAACTTGGCAGTATGGTTCAAAGACGGTTTAAATCACATTCAGTACGTATGTACTACTAACTACACATGCCAGCATGACGCGATGCCCATTTACAGTGCTGGGACATAGTAACATAGAGAGTGTGCACCTCAATGACCATCGGGTCCCACCTGTCAACGAACAATTGAAATAAACAAAAAATAGAGAGCACCTGGTATTCGAAAAGTTGACCTGTGCGCTATCAATGACCTGCGCTAACCAAGTCACCAATATAAGTTTGTTGTCTACCGCAGGGTTAAACGGGTTGCAATCAGTGCCACCCATTTTCCACATATTAGTTATTTTTCCTTTTTTAGAAGTTACAAAAATATTCAAATTATAATTACTATATTAAGTAAATGTTAAATTTAATTTTAAATATTCATGAATTTAAATAAGAGTAAATAATTAATAAAATGTTTTCAGAACTTTTAAAACCGTTTGCATATAAAATAAAATAATTTTACATTTTCAAAATGTTAATCTAACTTTATATACTACCTGCATATTTTGTAATTTCTAAAACAACAACAACTAACAGGTGGAAATGGCTGCAGTAACTTTACCCCATTTAACTTGATGGTCTTGTCGGGTAGATAAACTTTAGTGACGCAAAATAGACAATAAATTTACCTTATGAAAGTGATTATGTAGATAATTCATGGAGCATAGTTCACTGCTTCGATTCCCAGCCTAACCAATTTTTTTATTACAGTTGTGTACTGATAGGTTTTTTTTCGAAAAGGGACGCTTTATTACTTAAAAGGTTTAAGCATTACACCCGGCTTCTTCATAACTAAGATGCAGACAGCCAATAAAGTTCTCTCACCAAGTCAAAAAGAAGAAAAAAGGTGGAATACAAAGAAACGTGAAGAATATGTATAACGCCTAAGTCATAGGTGCCCTAATCCTAAGATCATGCTGTCATCCATGTTGGGTAAAAGTATCCCTCGCCGAAGCCTCCAATCGTGTACACACCTCCGTAAATAGGCCTCGATTCTCCACTCGTTGTAGAGAGGACCATAAACGAAACGTCCCAGTACATCTGTAGATAACCTGCATAAGAGAAGTACTTTTATCATTTCTACATAGCCACAGCGACCAAATCACGGCAAAGCGCTCCCACCCTGAGAAGAATTCTAAACTTGTGATCAATCCCATGTAACCAGTTGCCAAATATATTAGCAACACTACAAAGAGGATACAAGCCAGAAGCTATTTGGATGACTGACCATATAGAACGAGCCAATTTGCATTGAAAGAACAAATGTTTAATTGTCTCATCATGCGGACAAAAGACACATTGTGTACTTCCATGCCAATTTCTCTTAATAAGGTTATCTTTAGTAAGAATGACTCCGTGACGAAGATACCATGCAAAGATTTTATTCTTAAGAGGTATCTCCATCTTCCAGATCTTCTTCTTATTATCAACTGGCACATCAGACTGGATCAAAGCTCTATACATAGACTCTACCGAGAATATCCCATTCCCATGTAGGTTCCAACGGAATACATCGGACCCTTGTGACAGTTGTACGGTGGTTAACCGTTGGGGCAGTATTTCCACGACTGTAGTCTCGGTCCAAATAGATCCCTTCTGAACATCACATTTGACGGAAATGATTTCAAAACCTTGACGATAGTATCACCCTTGTGACGCACAATATTGTATAGAGCTGGATATTGTTTCTGGAGTGTAGCGTTGCCTAGCCACTTATCCTCCTAGAATCTAATTTCCGAGCCATCCTTAATCAAGAAGGAACCATAGCGGAAGAAATATTTCTTCGTTGCCATTATTCCCGCCCAAAAATGGGAGTCCCCAGGCTTCCAGTATACTTGGGATACCGCCTTCGAACCCACATATTTTCTCCTTAGGAGGGTTTGCCATACACCATCTTCCGTCAATAACATAAACAACCATTTGCCGAGGAGGGCCCTATTCTTGACCTCAAGGTCATGGATGCCCAACCCGCACTGATAGGTAGGACCCAATGGTGAGTGAGACACACACACTTCGTGTCTATCCGACATTGCAAGTTGGGGGGGGGGGGGGCGAAGCTGGTATGCCTAGTCAGCAATACATACATATCTAAACGTACTTTGAACCATATTTGAATCATATTGTCAAGTTTTGAAACTAGTTCGGTGTATTTTTCAAGTTTAGGAACCAGAATGAACATCGATGACAAGTTTAGGCACCGCTGGTGTTATTCCCTCTTTGTGTATTGTGTTGTATCCTCTCATATATTCATTTTAATTCGTTTTATCAATGAACGTACGCAAACCGCGCTATCCCACGTGTATGACGACACCGCGTACGTACGTGCTCACATCCATCAATTCAAGCACTGTACTGCTTCTTCCAGGATCAAGCGAGTTGACAATAGCTAGTCCACGAAGAGTCAGACACATTTAAAATTGTGATAAGTACGCAAAAGCTAGAAACGGCCAACTACTTCTTGCACTACTGCTGATTAAATGACGCCCAACTGAATTCAGGCACGGGGTGGCTCCGCTCGAACCATCTTATCGAGTACGTAGCACCAACTGAGGAACTTTCTCCTCCGTCCACGGGAGTCCAAGCATTGTTCTAGATTTCTTCTGGTATCCCCAGCTAGCTTGGGCCAGCGACTAGTTCAAATGCTACTCTTGTCGCAGGGACGGAATCATGGCAGATCCAATGATCGATCCTAGAGTGCAGCTGTAGGCTGCATCGGTGGTCATTACTGAGAGGACTGGGCACCTCTCTCCGTGTACAGCCCACAGGCGATGCCAACTTGGAGCATGGGGTAGCAGCAGCAGCTGTGCCATTAAATTGCGAGCAGCCTCATGGCTTACGCACCACAGCCTCGCTGACAGCGGTGACCGGACGGTCCTTTTCTACAGCGCGGCAGTCGGGCATCTACCCGGCACAGCATCAATATGTTCTGCTACCGATCATGAGCGACAGCAGCTTCAAGTGGAATTTTGTCTCCGAATTAACCCGGATCAAGTGCTACTGAAGCTGCGGGCAGTTGATACCGCATGCCGCTTGTTCTGGTCGATTTGTTGGTTTTAGAAAACTGGAGTCAGCAGGAGATTTGAAAAGGTTGCATCAACAAGTTAGAGCATCTTCAACAGTGCGACCCAAACGGACACGTGTAGTTTGTCCGTCTTTTGTCTGTTTGGATCGGCCTGTCCGTCTCCTTTTTTAAATGGGTCGGTCGGTCGCCCAACGCGCCTATCCATTTTTTATCCGCAATTTTCGGTTTTCAAATTAAAAAGGGCCCGCGGCCATCGATCATGCGCCATGTCATCCAAGTTAGAGTTCGCGTCGACGACATGCCAACGGCCGGCAAACGTATAGAACAGGACAAATAAAAGCATAGTTCTAATAAATAGTTATAAAACCACATAAATATGGCATAGTTATTACAAACCAAATGAACATTAAATTGTTTTAAATTGCATTTCAAAGAATAGAATACCGATACTTCTATTGATTGCCAACATGAGCCCACATGTGCTCCACCAAATCATTTTACAGCTGCCTGTGAGTCTGTCAATCACGCATCTGATGATGAAACTCCATGAATTGTGCAAACGTTGCTGGGTCGGCATGCCGAGGCTCAACATTGATACCCTGAAACTGAAATCCCTGGTCACAGAGGCGCTCTAGATGCTCATCCTCTACGATCATGTTGTGCATGATCATAAAAGCAGTCATCACCTCCCAAAGCTTCTGTGTGCTCGAAGTTCTTGCAGGGTGTCGGACAATGCCCCATCGAGATTGCAGAACACCGAAGGCACGCTCCACATCCTTCCTAGCACTCTCTTGCTCTTGGACAAATCTCTTTTTGTTCTCTCCCTGAGGGTTGGAGATTGTCTTGACAAGAGTTGTCCACTGTGGATAGATACCGTCAGCTAGATAATATCCCTTGTCGTAGTGGTGGTCATTGGTCACAATATCGACCTGCGGGGCATTGCCTTCAGCCATCCTAGCAAACACTGGAGAGCGCTGGAGCACATCAATATCATCGTGAGATCCAGCCATGCCGAAAAAGAGTGCCAAATTCAGAGATCTTGTGAAGCAACGGCCTTAAGTATCACAGTGCATTTTCGGACATGACCTTTGTACTGCCTCTGCCAAGCAGAAGGGCAGTTCTTCCACTGCCAGTGCATACAGTCTATGCTACCAAGCATCCCAGGAAACCCCCTGCTGCATTCATCGCCAACAACCGTTCTGTATCAGCAGCATTTGGCTCTCTCAAGTACTCCGGACCAAACACAGCTATGATAGCCTTGCAAAAATGGTACATGGACTCAAGGCAGGTGGACTCACTCATCCAAACATACTCATCAATGAGATCACCGGAACTCCGTATGCAAGCATCTGAATGGCAGCAGTGCATTTCTGGTAAAAGGAGAAACCAAGGTTTGCAAGTGCATCCCCCTTGCACTCGAAATACTTGTCATACTTCACCTCCCTCCCGAATACGATTGAACACATGCCTAGCAATACGGAAACGACGCGAGAACATTGATGGAAATATGCCCTAGAGGCAATAAATAAAGTGTTTATTATTATATTTCCTTGTTCATGATAATCGTTTATTATCCATGCCATAATTGTATTAATTGGAAACACATTACATGTGTGGGTAAATAGACAACACGTATTCCCTAGTATGCCTCTAGTGAACTAGCTCGTTGATCAAAGATGGTCAAGGTTTCCTAGCCATTGACATGAGATGACATTTGATAACGGGATCACATCATTAGTAGAATGATGTGATGGACAAGACCCAAACTACAAACGTAGCATATGATCGTGTCAGTTTATTGCTACTATTTTCTGCATGTCAAGTATATGTTCCTATGACCATGAGATCATGCAACTCACGGATACCGAAGGAGTGTCTTGTGTGTATCAAACATCGCAACGTAACCGGGTGACTATAAAGGTGCTCTATAGGTATCTCCGAGGGTGTCTGTTGAGTTGGCATGGATCAAGACTGGGATTTGTTACTCCGTGTGACAGAGAGGTATCTCAGGGCCCACTCGGTAATACAACATCACAATGAGCCTTGCAAGCAATGTGTCTAAGTGTTAGTCATGGGATCTTATATTACGGAACGAGTAAAGAGACTTGTCAATAATGAGGTTGAACTAGGTATGGAGATACCGACGATCGAATCTCGGGCAAGTAACATACCGAAGAACAAAGGGAACATCATACGGGATTAACTGAATCCTTGACATAGAGGTTCGGCCGATAAAGATCTTCGTAGAATATGTAGGAACCAATATGGGCATCCAGGTCCCGCTATTGGTTATTGACCGTAGAGGTGTCTTGTTCATGTCTACATAGTTCTCGAACCCGCAGGGTCTGCATACTTAAGGTTTGGTGACGTTTCGGTAGTATAGAGTTAAGTATGATGGTGACCGAAGGTTGTTCGGAGTACCGGATGAGATCCCGGACGTCACGAGAAGCTCCGGAATAGTCCGGAGGTAAAGATTGATATATAGGAAGTCCTATTTTGGTCACCGGAAAAGTTTTGGGCTCATCGGTAGTGTATCGCGAGTGCCGGTAGTGTACCAGGAGACCATCGGGAGGGGTATTTCGACCCAAGAGGCTCCATGGGCTGTGGGAGAGTGTTTACCAGCCCTTAGTGGGCTGGTGGAAGTCCCACACGAGGCCCATGCGGTTTGGAAAAAAGGCCCAAAGAGAAAAGGTGGAAAAAGGCAAAAATAAGGTGAATCCTAGTCCTACTAGGATTGAAGGTGGAGTCCACCTCCTCCACCTGGTTCGGCCGACTCCTTGGGGGCTTGGCCCTTGTGCCAAGCCTCCTCCTCTCTTCCTCTTATATATACTGGAGGTTATAGGTTTTTTGCACAAAATTTTCAGCCACGTGCTGCCCGTTCCCCCAGTGCATAGTTTCTCCTCTAGATCGGATTTCTGCAGTGCTTAGGCGAAGCCCTGCCGGAATAGCTCCACCACCATCGCCGGAGCACCGTCATGCTGCCAGAGAACTCTTCTTCCTCTCCGCTCCTTCTTGCTGGATCAAGACGATGGAGATCGTCATCAAGCTGTACATGTGCTGAACGCGGAGGTGTCGTCCGTTCGGCGCTAGATCGGAAGGATCGTGATCAAGTTCGTGGGATGGATCGTGATCAAGTTTGTGGGATGGATTGTGATCAAGTTCGGGGGACAGATCGTGATGGGATCGCGGGACGGATCGTGATTGGATCGCGGGACGCTCGGCGATTTGGATCGCGAAGATGTTCGACTACACCAACTTCATTTCTTAACGCTTCCCGCTTAGCGATCTACAAGGATACGTAGATCCACTCTCCCTCTCATAGATGCTCATCACCATGGATATATCTGCGTGTGCGTAGGAAATTTTTGTTTCCCATGCAATGTTTCCCAATAGTGGCATCATGAGCTAGGTCTATGTGTAGATGAGATCTCGAGTAGAACACAAAAGGTTTGTGGGTGTTGATGCTTAGATTGCTTCCTCCCTTGGTCGGATTTTGGTTCAGCGGTATTGTGAGATGAAGCGGCCCAGACCAACATTACTCATACGCTTAGGAGAGACTGGTTCC
Source organism: Hordeum marinum (assembly GCA_022496015.1). Classification (NCBI taxonomy): domain Eukaryota; kingdom Viridiplantae; phylum Streptophyta; class Magnoliopsida; order Poales; family Poaceae; genus Hordeum; species Hordeum marinum. The sequence continues at coordinate 383,167,364 of CM039675.1, forward strand.
CTCGACTGCAACTTGTTGCATAGATGGCTTGCGGGTGCCAGTTTCTCTCACTTTAGTTGGATCGGATTTGACAAAGGCGGTCCTTGAGAAGGTTGAAAAGCAACTAGTGTATCACCATTGTGGTTTTTGCGTAGATGAGAATTGTTCTTGCTAGATACCCGTAGCAACCACGTAAAACATGCAACAACAATTAGAGGACGTCTAACTTGTTTTTGCAGGGTATGTTGTGATGTGATATGGCCAATTACATGATGTGATATATGTGATGTATGAGATGATCATGTGATGTATAGATTATCATGACTTGCATGTCGATGAGTACGGCAACCGGCAGGAGCCATAGGGTTGTCTTTAATTATTGTATGACCTGCGTGTCAATCATTAAGCGCTATCTAATGCTTTACTTTATCGCTAAACGGTAGCAATAGTAGTGAAAGAATGTTGGGCGCGACAACCCCGATGGCGACACGTTGATGGAGATCAAGATGATGAAGATCATGGTGTCATGCCGGTGACGATGGAGATCATGTCGGGGCTTTCTAGATGGAGATCAAAAGCACAAGTTCATGGCCATATCATGTCACTCATGAATTGCATGTGATGTTAATCCTTTTATGCACCTTGTTTTGCTTAGGATGACGGTAGCATTATAAGGTGATCCCTCACTTAATTTCAAGATAAATTGTGTTCTCCCCGAGTGTGCACCGTTGCGAAAGTTCGTCGTGTTGAGACACCACGTGATGATCGGGTGTGATAGACTCTACGTTCACATACAACGGGTGCAAGCCAGTGTTGCACGTGTAGAACACTCGGGTTAAACTTGATGAGCCTAGCATGTACAGACATGGCCTCAGAACACAAGAGACCGAAAGGCCGAACATGAGTCATATAGTAGATATGATCAACATGATGATGTTCACCATTGAAACCACCTCAACTCACGTGATGATCGGACTTGAGTTGGTGAATTTGGATCATGTAACACTCAGATGACCTGAGGGATGTCAATTTGAGTGGGAGCTTTAGTAATTTGATTAACTAAACTCATTATCTTGAACAATAGTCTAAGTAACCTTTACATATTTATGTTGCAGATCAATGGCTCGCATAGTAGCACCCCTGAATTTTAATGCGTTCCTAGAGAAAGCTAAGTTTAAATATGATGGAAGTAACTTTGTTGACTGGGCCCGTAATCTGAGGATTATCCTCAAGGCTTCCCAGAAATCATATGTCCTTGATGCACCGCTTGGTGACCAACTAGAAGACATGTCATCCGAAGACGTTAAGAACGCTTCGGAGGCACATTCTGGAGATTACTCAATAGTTCAGTGTGCAATATTGTATGGCTTAGAACCGGGACTTCAAAGATATTTTGAACGTCATGGAGCATATGAGATGTTCCAGGAGTTGAAGTTTGTCTTTCAGAAGAATGCCCGGACCGAGAGGTATGAGACCTCTGATAAGTTCAATGCTTGCAAAATGGAGGAGAACGGGTGTATCAGTGAGCATATACTCAGAATGTATGGGTATTCGAAACATCTAGCAGAGTTGGGAATTGCCCTTCCGCTAGAGGCGATCACTGACAGAGTTCTTCAATCACTGCCACCTAGTTACAAGAGCTTTGTGATGAACTATAACATTCACGGGATGAACAAGTCAGTCGCCGAGCTATTTGCGATGCTAAAAGTCGCCGAGTCTGAAATCCAGAAAGAACATCAAGTGTTGATGGTCAATAAAACCACTAGTTTCAAGAAGAATGGCAAGGGCAAGGGCAAGAAGGGTAAAACCAAGAAGGATGGCAAAGCAGTTGCTATTCTTGTAAAGAAGCCCAAGCATGGACCCAAGCTAGAAACTGAGTGATTTCAGTGCAAGGGAACTGGTCACTGGAAGCGGAACTACCCCAAGTACCTGGCTGACAAGAAGGTGGCCAACGACAAACAAGGTATATATGATATACATGTTATTGATGTGTACCTTACTAGCTCTCGTTGTAGTGCCTGGGTATTTGATACCGGTTCGGTTGCTCACATTTGCAACTCAAAACAAGAACTACGGAATAGACGAAGGCTGGCAAAGGATGAAGTGACGATGCGCGTGGGAAATGGTTCCAAGGTTGATGTGATCGCCGTCGGCACGCTCTCTCTTCGATTACCATCGGGATTAGTGATGAACCTAAATAATTGTTATTTAGTGTCTGCGTTAAGCATGAACATTATATCTAGATCTTGTTTATTGCGAGATGGTTACTCATTTAAATCAGAGAATAAAGGTTGTTCTATTTATATGAGTAATATCTTTTATGGTCATGCACCCAATGTGAGGGGTTTATTCATATTGAATCTTGATAGTGATGATACACATGTTCATAACATTGATGCCAAAATATGTAGAGTTGATAATGATAGTACCACTTTCTTGTGGCACCGCCGTTTAGGTCATATTGGTGTAAAACGCATGAGGAAGCTCCATGCTGATGGACTTTTGGAGTCACTTGATTTTGAATCACTTGACATATGTGAACCATGCCTCATGGGCAAGATGACTAAAACGCCGTTCTCTGGAACAATGGAACGGGCAAGTGACTTATAGGAAATCATACATACTGATGTGTGCGGTCCAATGAATGTTACAACACGTGGTGGATATCGTTATGTTCTCACCTTCACTGATGACTTAAGTAGATATGGATATATTTACTTAATGAAACACAAGTCTGAAACGTTTGAAAAGTTCAAGCAATTTCAGAGTGAAGTTGAGAATCATCATAACAAGAAGATTAAATTCCTGCGATCTGATCGAGGAGGTGAATATCTGAGTTATGAGTTTGGCAGTCACTTAAGACAGTGTGGAATTGTTTCACAGTTGATACCGCCCAGAACACCACGGCGTAATGGTGTGTCCGAACGTCGTAATCGAACCTTATTAGATATGGTGCGTTCTATGATGTCTCTTGCTGATTTGCCACTATCGTTTTGGGGTTATGCATTAGAGACAGCTGCATTCACTTTAAATAGGGCACCATCAAAATCCGTTGATACGACGCCATATGAACTATGGTTTGGCACGAGGCCAAAGTTGTCGTTTTTCAAAGTTTGGCGATGTGATGCTTATGTCAAAAAGCTTCAGTCTGAAAAGCTGGAACCCAAAGCGGAGAAATGCGTTTTCATAGGATACCCGAAAGAGACAGTCGGGTATACCTTCTATCTCAGATCCAAAGGCAAAGTGTTTGTCGCTAAGAACGGAACATTTCTTGAGAAAGAGTTTCTCTCGAAAGAATTGAGTGGGAGGAAAATAGAGCTTGATGAGGTTATTGAACCTTTACTTCAACCAGAAAGTAGCGTAGCGCACAAATATGTTTCTGTGAAACTTACCACGGTTGAAGAGGAAGTTAATGATGATGATCATGAAGCTTCGGATCAATCTACTATTGAACCTCGTAGGTCGACAAGGGCACATACTACTCCTGAGTGGTACGGCAACCCTGTCTTGGAGGTCATATTGTTGGACAACAATGAACCTACGAGCTATGGAGGAGCGGTGATGGGCCCGAATTCCGAGAAATGGTTAGAGGCCATGAAATCTGAGATGGGATCCATGTATGAAAACAAAGTATGGACTTTGGAAGTATTACCTGAAGGGCGAAAGTCCATTAAGAACAAATGGATCTTTAAGAAGAAGACGGATGCAGACGGTAATGTCACTGTCTATAAAGCTCGACTTGTGGCAAAGGGTTTTTCAAAAGTTCAAGGAGTTGACTATGATGAGACCTTCTCACCCATAGCGATGCTTAAGTCTGTCAGAATCATGTTGGCAATAGCTGCTTATTTCGACTACGAAATTTGGCAGATGGATGTCAAAACAGCGTTCCTCAACGGTTTCCTTGAGGAAGAGTTGTATATGATGCAACCAGAAGGTTTTGTCGATCCAGAGAATGCTAACAAAGTTTGCAAACTCTAGCAATCCATTTATGGGCTAATGCAAGCATCTCAGAGTTGGAATAAGTGCTTTGATGAGGTGATCAAAGCGTTTGAGTTTATACAAGTTTATGGAGAAGCTTGTATTTACAAGAAAGTGAGTGGGAGCTCTATAGCGTTTCTAATATTATATGTGGATGACATATTGCTGATTGGAAACAATATAGAAATGCTGGAAAGCGTGAAGGAATATTTGAACAAGAGTTTTTCAATGAAGGACCTAGGAGAAGCTGCTTTCATATTAGGCATTAAGATCTATAGAGATAGATCGAGACGCTTAATAGCACTTTCACAGAGCACATACCTTGATAAAGTTTTGAAGAAGTTCAAAATGGATCAGTCCAAGAAGGGGTTCTTGCATGTGTTACAAGGTGTGAAGTTGAGTAAGACTCAATGCCTAGTGACTGTAGAAGATAGAGAGAAGATGAGTGTCATCCCCTATGCTTCAGCCATAGGATCTATCATGTATGCAATGCTATGCACAAGACCCGATGTCAGGCTTTCCATAAGTATGGCCGGAAGGTTTCAAAGTTATCCTGAAATGGAGTACTGGGCAGCGGTCAAGAATATCCTTAAGTACCTGAAAAGGACTAAGGAGATGTTTCTCGTTTATGGAGGTGATGAAGACCTCGTCGTAAAGGGTTACATTGATGCAAGCTTTGACACTGATTCGAATGACTCTAAGTCGCATACTGGATATGTATTTATTCTTAACGGGGGAGTGGTAAGCTGGTGCAGTTCCAAGCAAAGCATGGTAGTCGATTCTACGTGCGAAGCGGAGTACATCGCAGCCTCAGAGGCGACAAAGGAAGGTGTCTAGATGAAGCAGTTCATGACAAATCATGGAGTAATGCCCAGTGCACTGAATCCAATGAACCTGTTCTGTGACAACACTGGTGCCATTGCTCTGGCCAAGGAACCAAGGTTTCACAAGAGGACCAGACACATAAAGTGACGCTTCAACTCCATCCGCGATTACATCGAGGAGAAGGACATAAATATTTGCAAAGTGTACACAGATCTGAATGTTGCAGACCCGTTGACTAAACCTCTTTCAAGAGCTAAACATGATCAAGACCAGAACTGCATGGGTGTTCGATTCATTACAATGTAAATCACATAGTGATGTGAACTAGATTATTGACTCTAGTGCAAGTGGGAGACTGTTGGAAATATGCCCTAGAGGCAATAAATAAAGTGTTTATTATTATATTTCCTTGTTCATGATAATCATTTATTTTCCATGCTATAATTGTATTGATTGGAAACACATTACATGTGTGGGTAAATAGACAACACTTTGTCCCTAGTATGCCTCTAGTGAACTAGCTTGTTGATCAAAGATGGTCAAGGTTTCCTAGCCATTGACAAGTGATGTCATTTGATAACGGGATCACATCATTAGGAGAATGATGTGATGGACAAGACCTAAACTACAAATGTAGCATATGATCGTGTCAGTTTATTGCTACTGTTTTTTGCATGTCAAGTATATGTTCCTGTGACCATGAGAGCATGTAACTCACGGACACCGGAAGAGTGCCTTGTGTGTACCAAACATCACAACGTAACTGGGTGACTATAAAGGTGCTCTACAGGTATCTCCAAGGGTGTCTGTTGAGTTGGCATGGATCAAGACTAGGATTTGTTACTCCGTGTGACGGAGAGGTATCTCAGGGCCCACTCGGTAATACAACGTCACAATAAGCCTTGCAAGCAATGTGACTAAGTGTTAGTCATGGGATCTTGTATTACGGAACGAGTAAAGAGACTTGCCAGTAACGAGGTTGAACTAGGTATGGAGATACTGACGATCAAATCTCGGGCAAGTAACATACCGAAGAACAAAGGGAACATCATAGGGGATTAACTGAATCCTTGACATAGAGGTTCGGCCGATAAAGATCTTCGTAGAATATGTAGGAACCAATATGGGCATCTAGGTCCCGCTATTGGTTATTGACCGTAGAGGTGTCTCGGTCATGTCTACATAGTTCTCGAACCCGCAGGGTCTGTACACTTAGGGTTTGGTGACGTTTCGTTAGTATAGAGTTATGCATGGTGGTGACCGAAGGTTGTTTGGAGTCCCGGATGAGATCCCGGACATCACGAGGAGCTCTGGAATGGTCTGGAGGTAAAGATTGATATATAGGAAGTCCTATTTTGGTCGCCGGAAAAGTTTCGGGCTCATCAGTAGTGTACCGGGAGTGCCGGTAGTGTACCGGGAGACCATCGGGAGGGGTATTTCTACCCAAGAGGCTACATGGGCTGTGGGAGAGTGAATACCAGCCCTTAGTGGTCTGGTTGAAGTCCCACATAAGGCCCATGTGTCTGGGAAGAAAAGCCCAAAGAGAAAAAGGTGGAAAAAGGCAAAAAGACCAAAATAAGGTGGAGTCCTAGTCCTACTAGGATTGGAGGAGGAATCCTCCTCTCCTCCTTGGTTCGGCCAAAGCCTCCTCCTCTCTTCCTCTTATATATACTAGAGGTTTTAGGGTTTTTGGCACTTGATTTTCAGCCACGTGCTACCCGTTCCTCTAGTGCATAGTTTCTCCTCTAGATCGGTTTTCTGCAGCGCTTAGGCGAAGCCCTGCCGGAATTGCTCCACCACCATTGCCGCAATGCCATCACGCTGCCGGAGAACTCGTCTACCTCTCCGCTCCCTCTTGCTGGATCAAGAAGGCGGAGATCGTCATCAAGCTGTACGTGTGCTGAACGCGGAGGTGTCGTCCGTTCGGTGCTTGATCGGGACGGATCGTGATTGGATCACGGGACGCTCGGCGATTTGGATCGCGAAGACGTTCGACTACACCAAGCGCGTTTCTTAACGCTTCCCGCTTAGCGATCTACAAGGGTACGTAGATCCACTCTCCCTCTCGTAGATGCTCATCACCATGGATAGATCTTGCGTGTGCGTAGGAATTTTTTTGTTTCCCATGCAACGTTCCCCAACATATAGTTCTTATTAACTTTTCTCATTTAATGTGATATGCTAACGTATCATAAATATGACAGTAGAACCTTCTCTCGGATACTTTATTGAAGTAGTACTCATGATATTGCCACTCTGGGGACTTGGGGGAAATTTTCATGATGTGAACGGTAAGTTTGCTCATGGCATCCATGTCACTACGTTTTTTAAATGGTCTACCATCACATCCCGGCCTTCATTATCCCATGTTGTTGTTATAGAAGCAACTTTAGACTAGGGGGGATTCTTAATAGTGCAATCATAAGAAATTGCTCACAGTGTGCAAGGCGACCTTTGGTAGTCATACACTTGACAAGAGTGACATGATGTTGTTTATTGAATAGGTTTAGTAGCCTTCGCAGAGGGCGGCCTAGTCCTTGTTAAGAAGGCCTTTGAGTAGGGTGGATGGTTGCAGGCTATGAGTCGTGACATGACTACTCGAAACCCTCTCCCAAATTCCCGCACAAGGTCGATGCGCCTCTGGATGCGGCTTTTCGGTACTTGAACCTTGAGTGAGTAGGCTCCAAGATTCGTAGTGTCCATCTAATTCACGTTGCTGCTCCTTTGAGATCGACCTTGTGTTCTAAGAGAAAACTCCCATATCTCAAGTGCTCTTCCCTTGAGTTTATTCAAGTGAGAATGAGTAAGTTACATGCCCATCGAAGACCTTATATAAGTGAGAGGGTGCTTTGAAAATGATCAAGGCTATCCATGTCGATCGATGGTATGTAGGAGGGGTGTAGTACAACCAGAGAAGGTTCATAGTCCACCATGGTGCACCACTACCCTTCATCCATGCATGAACGTGCATTAGCAAGTTGGACTTATTTAGTCTTGGGCTTCTTTGCTTCTTTCATTCTTTTTTGATTTTGGCATTTCATTTTCCCTTCTTATTTTATTGTTGATCATGGGCACTTGCTTGGACTTTGGTCGACTCCCTTGCATGTTATTGACTTTTGTTAACCATCTTGGACCTTGTTGATCGCATTGGAACTTTTTTTAACTTGCCACGTATGACTAGTGGGATCCCCATACGTGATTCTTTAGCAGCCCCTGGCCTAGTGCCACAAAGATCACCACCTATGACTGTAGGTCAACTATTCCTCATGACAAAGTATTCTAGGGATAGTCTTGAATTTGCAAGTTGGTCTTGAATTATCTTCTTCTTGATCTTGTTCAAAGGTAGTGTGCAACTTGCTCTTTGTGCCGGAACAGAGGGTTGGTCTTGCTCCTCGTGCAGAGTGAAGGGTTGGACTTGCTCCTCGTGCTAGAGGGAAGGGTAGGGAAAAGATCTTGGTGCGAAGGGTCAATGAATAGGTATCGGGTGGGTATTTTTCTTCAAATTCTTAGAGTTTTTATATATATTCCCCCTTTTGAATTTTTGCAGGCCTCCGGCGGTTTTCCGAAGGAAACCAACATTTTTGACAACTTTGTTTTTGGAGAAAGATTGCTAAAAAATAGACACTTGGGAAATACCTTTACAATTTTCACAAAGTTAAGGGAGCTAGGTGTTAATTTTCCTTTTTTAAACAGGCCTATCGAGGAAATAACTATTTGTCACTCATTCCAACAAAATGTTGGACTATCGCCTATGTAGTGATTTAGTTTTTTTTGCTTCACTCGTTTTTCTATGGTTTTCACGTTTCCTATTTCTCTCATTTTATCCTTTTTGTTCGATCAATATTGTGTTCGTCGATTTTAGGTTTTCATTTTCTGGTTTCATTTTTATTTCGTTCTTGCTTTCTCTATACTTTTTATTATCCACATTTTCGAAAAAAAATATTTTTATGCATAATAGTTCATATATTGTTGTTTGAATATTACACATTTTTTTCAAAATATGTGTGAACATTTAATAAAAATGCGAACACTTTCGAAGATTTCATGATTTTTTTCAAATATACTTTTTTATGAAAGTGCATGGATGCTTTTAAATAGTATGATTTTTTATAAATATGCAAACATGTATTTAAAATATCTAAATACTTTTCAAACAAGATGAACTTTTCTTAATGCACAGACATTTAAACTGTCATGAGAACTTCCTATCCGAAACATCCACAAACACTTAAAAATATTCTTAAAAATGTGAACACTTTTTAAAATATCACGAACATTTTGTAAAATACCTTTTGAAACTGCATAAATATTTATTATATTCTATACCTACTAATAAAGGAAATAGGTATTCTTAGTCCATCATCCTATTTTATAGAAACCCCCCTGATATTTCTGATATTAAACCAGCGGCACATATCAAATGTTTTAGAAAATACTCATATCTTCTAAACCGTACTCTAAATTTAACATGTTATATATGAAATTTAATTAGATAAATATGTAGAATCTAAATATGATGTTATTTTACTTGTTAACAATTTAAAAAATACTATGTAGGTTGCAATCTTAATCAATAATGCATTATCCATTTTTCTTTCATACCGGTACCGATTCGAATTGGGGACGAACACCTAAGCAAAATCAGGATTAGACACGAAGTTGAAGATAAATTTGCTAGAGACACCCAATAAATAAGGACATGCATCACAAGAAGTAAAAGAAGGACCCAATAAAGATAGGATGTCCGCTATAAAAGAATTAAAAGAAAAAATGCAGAGAAGATCTGATAAAGATGAGATGTTGCGCTATTCTCCTATATATAAGAAGAAGAAAAGGAGGACATGAATGACAAAAAGTGAAAAAGGAGGCATGCATGACAAAAAAAAGACATATTTGATAAGATATAAATAGTGATGAAACAAAGACCAATACCTATGACATGTATGGCAAAAAATAGTAATGGAACAGGAACGCAAGTACATACGTCCACAGGAGACCATACAAAAATGTTCTTTTCCAAACAAACAAAAACATCTCTTTATGATTAAAAAATAATGTATCTTTTTAACAACTCTTCATGTATTTAAGAAATATGCATGTGAAAAAAGTGTTCAAGAGTTATCCTAAATTGGTGATGCTTAAACTAAAAAGCGTTCTTGATGCACACGTGTCTCCGTAATGTGCTAATGTGTCATTCTTTGTTTTTGTTGTTTTTCTTTATCGGCCTGTAACAACACCTCATTACGCATATGACATGAATAAATGCATGATCACTTGCCGTTTTTTTGTATGAATTAAATCTATAAGCAAGCCGTGTTGAAATAGAATACCCGTGAAATCTTGAACTGCGTTTTTGTAGGCGACCATCTTTGTTTGGGCCGAAGCTATAAATTCTTAGATTATAGACCTTTTTTTATAAATTAAAAGCTTCCGTTGCAAAGCACGACCTTTTTTGCTAGTCTAAATAAAAATGGAAAGAAGTAATAACAAATGTAAAGAAGAAAATATAAAATAAGATAAAATCCAGCCAACTTGTGATAATGGGCCGACCTATAATATACAAGTTAGCAGGCGGTGCAGTGTTATTGGACGTTGTAAGCATTCTATAATAGCCCTTGCGTTATCGGGGACGTGGTGAATTGCCTCCGTGGTTCGTGAGTGCGTGAATCTCTTCTAAATCATGCATCATATGTAACTAACACATGACCTTCTCTCAGACCCAAAATTCATGTCCAACGAAAGCTAAGGATGACAGTGCAAGAAAGAAAAACCCAACATAACTTAACCCCACAACTAGGGATATATAAATGGCATGATAGTTCATTTTCTGAAAACTTTCTTCAATTGTTAGACCGATAAGTAGGCTTAAACGACACGCCGTTTACATCGTAACCCGCAAACTATCATCCCAGCAATGATATGGCCAAACACAATTGATCTTTCACAAACAAAGAACGATGCTGTGAAGCGTGCAGACAGCTTGCGAGGAAGGGACAAGACAGAGGAACGCAAACCTCTAGTATGAACAACTAGTTTTTTTTTCTTGGTCATGCAAGTCTCAGTCTGACTGATCCACCCAACCACCAATATACCACCCTCGGCAGGCTGCAATTACTCGAGCTACATGTCGATGCAAAACTTTTTCTGAATTCATATACCGGAATAGACCCGTGGGACGAAGAATGAGCGCATGTGGCGCAGCAGCTGGCCATCGGAGGCGCTGGGAAGAACCTGTCACGCAGCTCGCTCAACCAACACGAGCTTCGCAACACATGCGGACGCTGTTTTTAATTAAAAAGGAGAAAGCTAGGTCAACCAAATGAATTGATGAACGTGATCTCGAACGAACAAAGAGGCAACAGAGCGTCCGCGTGTGACGTTGCCCGTCGTCGTCCCCCGCCGGCCAGGCCAGGCCACACCACGGCCGCGCCGTTGGATGGCTCGAGGCTGCCGCTACGTACGCAGCCTGCCCATGTAGCAGTACTGCTGTACGCGTCGTCTACCTGTGCCTGCCTCCTTAATTCCAAGTGGTTGAGCGCCCCGGGTAACCACCGCCATTAATAGGCCACCCTCCCTACCTGTCTACTATCCATCCCTCTCTCTTTCTTTCTCCGGTTCGCTTGCTGCGCCCTCGTGCGGGTCCCACCCCCCTGACGCCTCTCCTCCTCCGGGTCAATCCATGACTCCATGAAGTAACGCGAGCTGTCGTAACAGTAACACTTTTGGATTAGTTTAGACGTGGTCGATGCACACGGCTCCGTCGTGGTCGTTACCTGGAGTTGTACCAGTATACCAAAAGTTTGGGTAGTACGTGCAGTTTTCATCGTCAGAAGAGAAAAAAAGAGTTTGCGTACAGGTGCAGGCCGGACTGTAGTAGTAGTTGGAGTAGTCCGTTTCGGAGTAGGCGCGCGTTTTCCCGCCGTCGCCGGTACGTACACCGATGTGGAATACGGGTCGGCCGAAGCTTCCGTGTCCGCCTCGCGGTTTGGGCGCCTATAAGTTTGACTGCCCCGGCAGCTGCAGAGGCCACAAGTTTGTTTCGGGAGCCACCGTCGCCGTCTGGTTGTACGCGCACCCTATATATATCGAGCCGCCCGCCGAGGCCAACTCACGCTTCCGGTTCCGGCGCCTCGGTCCAAACTCACACCAAAGGCGACACGCGAGTACGCACGTACTACGTCTCGAGATCCATGGAGTCTGCGCCGGCGGCGGCCTTCATGGAGCGGGAGCGCCTCACGGCGGAGGTGACCTTCTCCGGGGACGCGCAGGCGGCGGCGTCCGAGGGCGCCGAGCGCCTGCCCAGCATCATCATCAAGATCCGGCGTCGCCTCCCGGACTTCGCCCGCTCCGTCAACCTCAAGTACGTCAAGCTCGGGATCCGGCACGGCGGCAGCCTCACGTCCTACCTGCCGATGTTGTGCGTGCCGGTGCTCGCGGCCGCGGCCTACTCCTTCGTCCGCCTCGATGTCATCTACCTCTCCATCGACCTGCTCAGCTGCGTCGCCTGGCTCGGCACCGCCATGCTGCTCCTCACCGTTTACTACTTCAAGCGGCCTCGCCCGGTGTACCTCGTCGAGTTCGCGTGCTACAAGCCGGAGGACGAGAACAAGATCACCAAGGAGGCCTTCCTCGACATGACCGAGAGCACCGGGTGCTTCAATGACGAGACGCTCGCGTTCCAGACCAAGATCACCACCCGCTCCGCCCTCGGCGACGAGACGTACCTGCCCCCTGGCGTCCAGGCGCGCCCGCCGAGGCTCAACATGGCTGAGGCGCGGCTGGAGGCCGAGGCCGTCATGTTCGGCTGCCTGGACGCTCTGTTCGCGTCCACCGGCATCGACCCGCGCCGCGACGTGCGCATCCTCATCGTCAACTGCAGCCTCTTCAACCCGACGCCGTCTCTGGCGTCCATGATCATCCACCATTACAAGATGCGGGAGGACGTCAAGTCGTTCAACCTGGGCGGCATGGGGTGCAGCGCCGGCCTCATCGCCATCGACCTCGCCAAGGACATGCTCCAGGCCAACCCCAACTCGTACGCGGTTGTCCTCAGCACTGAGAACATCACCCTCAACTGGTACTTCGGAAACGACCGCTCCATGCTGCTCTCCAACTGCATCTTCCGCATGGGCGGCGCCGCGGCTCTGCTCTCGAACAGGGGCGCGGACGCCGGGCGCGCCAAGTACCGCCTCCTCCACACAGTCCGGACGCACAAGGGAGCCACGGACGAGTGCTTCAACTGCGTGTACCAGCGCGAGGACGACGTCGGCAAGGTGGGCGTGTCGCTGGCGCGGGAGCTCATGACGGTGGCCGGCGACGCGCTCAAGACCAACATCACCACGCTGGGCCCCCTGGTGCTGCCCCTCAGCGAACAGCTCAAGTTCCTCAAGTCGCTCATGATGCGCCGGGTGTTCCGCGCCAAGGGCGTGCGCCCCTACATCCCCAACTTCCGGCGCGCGTTCGAGCACTTCTGCGTGCACGCCGGCGGGCGCGCGGTGCTGGAGGAGGTGCAGCGCAGCCTGAGCCTGGAGGACAAGGACATGGAGCCGAGCAGGTGCGCCCTGCACCGGTTCGGCAACACGAGCAGCAGCTCGCTGTGGTACGAGCTGGCGTACGCCGAGGCCAAGGGCCGGGTGAAGCGCGGCAACCGCGTCTGGCAGATCGGGTTCGGGTCGGGGTTCAAGTGCAACAGCGCGGTGTGGCGCGCGCTCCGCGACGTGCCGGCCGTGTCGCCCCCGCCCACCGCCGCCGCGGCGCCCGGACCGGAGAAGAAGGCCTGCAACCCGTGGGTGGACTGCGTCGCCAAGTACCCGCCCAAGGCGTACGTCTGATGATCATTACGCTGCTGCATGACTCCACACGAAGATTACATGATTCTTTTCTCCCCACGGTCAAGTGCGGTGGGGAGATTATATACTCTTTACTATACTTTTTCTGTATTTCCTATCACGTAGGTGGCTGTAATTCAGGTTCCATGGGCGAGCAGTGCCATTGTTTTCAGCTTTTGTACTTCAAGTGTGAATTATAAACGACAATATATACGACGAGGTTTCATTCAGGTTATGATTGTATGATCGTCGATTAGATTGCTGCTCCGGCACTCGGGCCCCGTTTGGTTTGTAACGTGTGGATTGAGTTCGCGGTCTCATCACGTGAGCCTCCCGAAACATTGTGTCACGTTTCTCTTCTTGTGGTCGCCTAACGACCTGGGTGCCTCGGCGCTCGATTCCGTTTCTTCCTTAATCTGAACAAGCTGACCACGCCTGCCGCGTGTTCGGCTTCTGGCCCAACCGAGTAAGACTCTTGATGACATGCTCATTGGTGTAACGTGTAAGGTATATGATGAGCGATACGTACTTGTGTGTGCTTGAGCACAACTCCTCTTTGCCCCCCGTGGAAAATATCCAATTCGAGGCATGCTTGATTAATGTTGGTATGGTGGTTCGGTGTTGGATTGACTTACCAATCCATGTAGTTATAGGTCGTTCATCAGCAAATTAATTGCGGCATCCATCGGTCTATTTTGCATGGCCATCACACAACGCTCCTCTGACTTTCTGCATTGATAGTTGTATGTATACAACGGTCGAAAACTAGAAAGCGTACGGTGTACTCCTACTCTTAGTACTGCTATATATATATATATATATATATATATATATATATATATATATTGTCCCTTCAAAAACGAAAATGCCTTTTGAAGCTCGGTTTTCATGGAGGCCGGTTTTTGAAAAACCCAAAATTCATGAAAATTCATATTTTGATATTTCAAAAAAATCTGAAAAAATATAGATACACATGGAGGCATAACACACGTGTGTGTAAATTTTTAGGACGAAATACGTTGAAATGAAGGTTGTGCAAAAAAGACAAATCTGAGGCTTTTTAACACATGATACTATTCATCCTCAAAGTCCAGAAATTTGTCTTTTTTGTACAGGTCGCATTTCAAAGTATTTCATCTTGAGTTTTTACACACACATACATTTCATCCTTGTATAGTTGCACAATTTTTTCCAGAATTTTGTGAAATCAAAAAGTTTGAATTTTGATTTTTTTTAAATAAAGGCTCCATGAAGCTCGGTCACCAAAACGTCCTACTCAAAACATAACTGTTAGACTTTGTATTATGGCCCACCATGTAACCTATACCTAATTGGTATAGGACTCTTATTGTATCTTGTACACCACTATATATATATATATATATATATATATATATATATATATATATATATATATATATATATATATATATATATATATATATATATATATATATATGAGATAGGCCACCCCATAAAGGGTTGAGCCAGTTCCCTCAAAACCCTTTGTCTTACATGGTATCAGCTTAACCTAGATCCTCTCGCGCTCTAAACCCTAGGGCCACCGTCGCCGCCGCTGCCGTCACGCCCTAAACCCCTGGGCCGTCACCGTCGCGACCATGATTGCTTCCGCTTCTAGTGCCGCCAGCTCCGGGTCCATCCCCGCGTCGCTTGCCGCTCTCCTCAGCATCCCGGTGCCTCCGCCGGTGCCTTCCTCCTTCGCCACCACTGCTGTGGGGTCGATCCTCTCGGCTCCGCTGTCACTTGCGATCTCGGTCGCTCTAGTGACAGACCCGTTCGCGGAGCTGCCGGCCGCCTCATCTGGCTCGTCCCCGACACTCGCCGATCTCCCGGTGGCCTCGGGGGCTCCAGTTGCCCCGCACGCCGCTGCACTCGTACCGGCTGTGCCCGTGTCGGCTCCTCTCGCTCCGGTTGCTCCGCCTGCTCCAGCTGCACCTATGCCGGTTGCGGCAGCCGGGCCTTTTCACTTCGACAACCTGATCGCTATCCGTCTCACGCCGGATAACTACCTGTTTTGGCGTGCCAAGGTTCTCCGACTACTTCGCAGCCGCTCCCTCCTTGGGTACGTCGATGGCTCCCTGTCGTGCCCTCCGCAGGTTGTCCCAACCATCCACGGGCCGGCCATCAACCCGGAACACCGTGTGTGGGTGCAGCAGGACCAGGCGATCCTCTCTGCCATCCAGGGCTCCCTGGGTGACGGGGTCGCTGGGCTTTGCCTCTTCGCTGCTACCTCCCTAGATGCTTGGACGACCGTGGAGCATGCCTTTGCCCAGGTCTCCACCTCTCTCTCGATGGCCCTTCGCAGCGAGCTTGGCGACGTCAAGAAGCTGGACTCCTCCGCCATGACCTACTTCAACAAGATGAAGGTCCTCGACGTCGAGTACGACAATCTCGCAGAGGCCGTCCACAATGCCAAGCCGCCGATGCCCCCGCACGAGCTCTACTCCCGCCTTCTCACCGAGCAGCGAATCGAGGCTCGCCGCTCCTCCGTCACTATCACCACGCAGTCGGCTGCCTTCTGGGCGTCCCGCGGACAGCGGTCGCCTGCTCCTCCATCGGTCGGTCGGTCGGTCTGCCCTGCCCCCTGCATCCAACTCGGGTGGGGCTCCTCCTGTGGGCTGGGTGGAGTCCCGCGTCTGTCAACTCTGTGGCCGCGAGAAACACATCGCCTCCCGGTGCCACCGTCGCTTTCAGAGAAAGCTTCCTCGGTATTGGTAATGATGGCAAGGGCAATGAGCGCCAATTTGCCATGGCCGACTTCGGCCAACATGCAGCCGGCTCAGCTGCCCATGGTGCCGGTCCGATTGCCCATGCTGCCACCAGGGGCAAGGGTCCACGCATGGAGCAGGGGTACACGCCATCGTACCCTGTTGATCCAGCATGGTATATGGACACCGGCGCCACGGATCACATGACGAACGAGCTCAACAAGCTTTCCACCTACCAGCCCTACTATGGGCCTGATCAAGTTCACACCGCCAATGGCATAGGTATGCCCCTCTCTCACATTGGCTAAGCATCTCTTTTAACTAGTCATCCCTCTAGGCAGCTCCACCTTCATGATGTTTTGCGGGTACCTTCGGTGACTCGTAATCTTTTATCCGTTCCCAAGCTCACCCTTGATAATCGTGTCTTATGTGAATTTCACCCTTTTGATCTTTTTGTTAAGGACCGAGCAACCCGGGACGTTCTGCTTAGTGGCCGTCTAAGCCAAGGCTTGTATCGTTTGGAGGATCCATCCGCCCCACGCATCTTCAGCGGTGTTCGTGTGTCTCCATCCCAGTGGCACTCTCGTCTTGGTCATCCCGCCACCCCAATTGTTCGCCACATACTCCACCGTCATGAGCTGCCATTAGAGTCTAGCAATAAAGAGATGTCCGTGTGTGATGGCTGTCAACAAGGCAAAAGTCATCAACTTCCTTTTGTTTCGTCTATTAGAAAAGTAAAAAGTCCTCTTGAAATTGTGTTTTCTGATATGTGGGGTCCAGCACAAACATCTGTTAGTGGTCACAACTACTATGTCAGTTTCGTTGATGCTTATAGTCGCTTCACATGGCTTTTTCTCCTCAAGCGCAAACCTGATGTGTTTGATATATTTATTCAGTTTTAATTGCATGTTGAATGCCTCCTCAAGCATAAAATCATCCATGTTCAGTCAGATTGGGGGGGGTGAGTATCGCAACCTCAATACCTTTTTTAATAAGCTTGGGATCTCACATCGTTTATCATGTCCACATACACATCAGCAAAATGGCACCGTTGAGCGTAAACATCGCCATGTAGTTGAGACTGGTCTCACACTTCTAGCTCATGCCTCTGTACCTTTCCGCTTTTGGAGTGATGCCTTTGCCACCGCATGTTTTCTTATTAACAGATTGCCTACGTGTGTTCTTAATATGAAAACTCCTCTTGAGCTTCTCTTGCATGAAACTCCTGACTATACCTTTCTCAAAGTGTTTGGGTGTGCTTGTTGGCCCCACCTTCGTCCATATAATGATCGAAAGCTTGAGTTTCGGTCCAAAAAATGTGTGTCCTTAGGGTATAGTTCTCTCCATAAAGGCTACAAGTGCCTCCATGTGCCAACAAATCGTGTCTACATATCTCGTGATGTTGTCTTTGATGAGAACGTGTTCCCGTTTTCTGCCATGCCTAGCCAATCACCACAGCCCCACCTATGCATTCATCTCCTCTTATGCCTGGCCAATTTGAAGATGTTGCATATTTGCATGTGTTGTTGCCTAACCATGGTGCAGGAACTGGACGTAGTGCTCGCCTGGAACTCCTACCAGATGCACCACTTACGTCGGAAGAGCCGCCTATGCCGGCTACACTGTCGGAGCCGGCTACGTCTATGCCGGCAGCTTCCAGGCCGGCTACTCCTGAGCCGGCTGCTTCGATGCCGGCCACTCCCGAGCAGGCTGCTTCGGTGCCGGTTGCTCCATCTTTGCCGGCCTCTCCCGAGTCGGCTATGCCTAGACCGACTACTTCACAGGTGCCGGCTGCACTTGTGTTGGCACCTCACGGGATGGCTGAACCTGTGTCGACGCTCCTCGGGCTGGCTGCTCCACAGGTGCGGACTGCTCTCATGCCAGATCCGCCTCCCACGCCGGATGCACCACCCGCCCCTGTGCTTGCTGCTCCACGGTGTCCGCACACGCGCAGCTGTAGTGGCATCATTCGCCCCAAGGAGCGCACCGATGGCACCGTTGCATACCTGGCTGCTTGCTTATCTCATGCTGTGGCCGACCCAACCGCCGAGCCGTGCAATTTTCAAGCTGCTATGAGTATCCCACACTGGAGAGCTACTATGAAGGAAGAATATCATGCACTTATGCAGAATGAGACCTGGACGCTTGTTTCTCCCCCACCTTGGGTCAACATCATTGATTCCAAGTGGGTTTTCAAAGTAACTAAACATGCTGATGGTTCTATTGAGCGCTACAAAGCGCGTCTCGTGGCGAAAGGCTTTAAACAACGCCATGGACTGGATTATGAGGACACATTCAGCCCGGTTGTCAAACCCACCACCATTCGTCTCCTCCTGTCTCTAGCTGTTTCTAGTGGATGGTCTCTTCGTCAGCTTGATGCACAAAATGCTTTTCTTCATAGTTTTCTTGAAGAAGAAGTCTACATGCGGCAACCACCTGGATTTGTTGATCACACTCAGCCTCATCACCTTTGTCGCCTGATGAAGGCTCTGTATGGACTGAAGCAGGCGCCTCGTGCTTGGCATGCTCGTCTGGCTACTGCTCTCCGTACTCATGGGTTCGTTCCTTCGACAGCTGACACTTCGTTGTTCTTGTTTCAGCGCCCGAGTGTGACCATGTACTTGCTTGTGTACGTGGATGACATTATCCTGGTCAGCTCCTCTCCGACAGCTGCTGATGCTCTTGTGACTGCACTTGGTAGAGATTTTGCGGTTAAGGATTTGGGACAACTTCACTTCTTCCTGGGTACTGAAGTCGCTCATCAGTCTCGTGGCAGCTTGGCTCTCTCCCAGAAGAAGTACTCTCTTGATCTCTTGCGTCGTGCTGGTATGCTCAACTGCAAGACATCTCCCACGCCCATGTCCTCCGCTTACAAGCTTTCGGCTGCTGATGGTGCTCTTCTGTCTCCTGAGGAAGCGACTGAGTATCGGAGTGTTGTTGGTGGTCTCCAGTATCTAACAATCACACGTCCTGATCTCTCCTTTGCAGTGAACAGGGTGTGCCAGTATCTTCATGATCCCACTGATGTGCACTGGTCTGGTATGAAACGCATTCTTCGCTATGTGCGTCTCACAGTCTCCTACGGTCTCCACCTACGTCCGAGTTCCTCCGGGGTTCTTTCTGCCTTCTCAGATGCTGATTGGGCTGGGTGTCCGGATGACAGGCGATCTACGGGGGGATATGTTGTGTTCTCAGGTCCTAATTTGATTGTCTGGAGTGCGCGCAAGCAGGGCACTGTCTCTCGTAGCAGCACTAAAGCCGAGTACAAGGCAGTTGCCGATGCGACTGCCGAGCTTATATGGATTGAGTCTCTACTTCGAGAGTTGGGAGTCTCTCAACCACATCCTTCGGTCCTTTGGTGTGACAACATCAATGCTACGTTTCTATCGTCAAATCCGGTGTTTCATGCACGAACCAAGCACATTGAGATTGACTATCATTTTGTGAGGGAACGTGTTGCACAGAAACTACTACAAATCAGGTTTATCTCTTCAAAAGATCAACTTGCACACATCTTCACCAAACCTCTATCTTCACCCATGTTTGAGGTCTGTAGGCACAGTCTCAACCTCGTTGACACTTGAGGAGTGAGTTGAGATTGAGGGAGGGTGTTAGACTTTGTATTATGGCCCACCGTGTAACCTATACCTAATTGGTATAGGACTCTTATTGTATTTTGTACACCACTATATATATATGAGATAGGCCATCCCATAAAGGGTTGAGCCAGTTCCCTCAAAATCCTTTGTCTTACAATAACCAACACATAGTTATCTCAGTATTTGGAAAAGAGGATACAAATGAAATAAATTTGAAACGGTAGCCCAACCTCTCTGCTGTGTTTTTTTTGGCGGAAACATTAAAAATCTACTGCATATCTGACGTTTTTCATGATAATTTATATTAACGTGATAATGACCAATTTAGCTTGCAAGGCACAATATTTTTTTAATAAAAAAATGATTTGAGACGGATTTATCATGCTTACCAACTAAACTTACCATCATTGAAGAACAAATTGCAATAAAAAATATTCAATCTGCCATGGTAAAAAGTCTAACGCTGGATTTGTAGGAGCGTCTTTCTTTTAGAGAAAGTTTGGTAAAAAAAAAAAATCTAACGTACAAAGGAAGCATTGGCGCATCGCCCTGGTTTGAGTGTGACGATCCAAACAGAACCATGGTATGGTAGGCTGGTACACTTGGTTAGGTAGCGTCTTTTCCATTTAAACTAAGCAGCTAAGCAAATACAGTGCTCCTCGACAGCTTAGCGCCACCAATCGGCCATAAACCCCTGCTACTTAATCGCATTCAAGACGATGGCTAAAGAACAGAGAAATGACATTCAAGACAAGCTAATCTTCAAAGGGATACCGTGACAAGAAAGGCCAGAAAATTTCAAAGCGGCCAGGCAAGAGCCGCGAGAAAGTGACCAAACAACTCTCAACCCCCAACCATCCACTTTAGGACTCAATATGAACACACGAGAACGCTGGAAAATCAAAAATGGCCGGGGCCAACCCAAACCGGGAGTCCAACCGAGTCCAACCATTCAATTCTGACCGCGCCGCGGCACCGGATGGCCTGCCGCCTGGAGACCTCAGAGGACTGCATTGATTGGGCGGGCGGTCACTTTCCTGACGCCCGACTGGTTGAATTCTGATTGAGATGATGAGGTGATGGGCAGCGGGCAGCGGCATCCGGCTGCGGATGCAGTACAGGACATGCAACTGCGTACCAGCATACGGTTACGATCTAGGCCGCGATCCACGATGGACGGTAAGAGCAAATTCAACCGGACGATTTAAACGGACGTGTGGTTTATCTGTTTTGTTCGTTTGGATCATTATGTTCGTTCCTTTTTTATTTGAATCGGTTATGCGTCTAACGCGTTGACTCTTTTTTCGTTCACATGGCCGGCATGCGATCATTTTTTGATTGTTTTCCATATTCAATAAAAATATAAATATTGCATAGTTTGAGAATCGCATAAATATCTTATAGTTTACAAACCAAATAAACATTAAATTATCTCAAATACATTCGAAAGGAAAGATGATCGATACTTCTATTGGTTGCCAACATGAACTCATATATGCTCAATCAAATCATTTTCTAGCTGCATGAGTTCCCCAATCACGCATCTGATGATGAAACTCGATGTGGTGTGCAAACGTTGTCTCTCCTCCATGCTCAGGCACAACAATGTCCTTCTGAATCTGAAACCCTTGATCGTAGAGACATTCTGGGTGCTCATCCTCTACGATTATGTTTTGCGTGATCACACAAGCAGTCATCACCTTCTAAAGCTTTTGGGCGTTCCAAGTTCTTGCAGGATACCAAACAATGCCTCATCGAGATTGCGGAACACCAAAGGCACACTCCATCCTTCCTAACACTCTCTTGCTCTTGGGAAAATCCCTTTCTCTTCTCTCCTACAGGGTTGGGGATTGTTTTGACAAGAGTAATCCATTGTGGATAGTAACCATTGTTGTAGTGGTGGCCATTGATCTCAACATTGACCTTCGGATAATTGCCTTCTGCCTTCCTAGCAAACACTTGAGAGCGCTGGAGCACATTTGATGTCGTTGTGAGAGCCGACCATGCCAAAGAAAGAGTGGAAAATCCAGGGATCTTGTGAAGCAACGGCCTCAAGTACGATAGTGCAAGCTCGGACATGGCCCATATACAGCCCCTGCCAAGTAGAAGGGCGTTTTTTCCACTTCTAGTGCATACGGTCTATGCTACCAAGCATCCCCGAGAACCCCTTGCTGGCATTCTTCCCCAACAACCGTGTTGTATGAGCAACATTTGGCTCTCTCAAGTACTCTGTCCCAAACACAGCTATGACAACCCTGCAGAACCTATACATGGACTCAAGGTGGACTCACTCATCGGGACATATTCATCAATGAGATCACCAGGAACTCCGTATGCAAGCATCCGAATGGCAGCAGTGCATTTCTGATAATAGGAGAAGCCAATATTTCCAAGGGCATCCGTCTTGCACTAGAAATAGTTATCGTGCCCCACCACCCCCTCCTGAATACGGTTGAACACATGCCTAGCAATACGGAAACAGTGCCGGAACATGTGATGATTGAAGAGCGGGTTGGGGTTCTCGAAGTAGTCGTTTTAGAGTAGGAGATGGCCACTCTCCCGGTTGCGATTCAACGCCGGCGTGTGCCCCGGTATCAAGCCCCTAAACAATGGCTGCCGCCTACTTAGGTGCTCATGGACAACCAACGCAGCTGCCAGGATCTCCTCATTACCGGATGAAGAATCATCTGAATCACAAAGAACATTGTAGAAAAATAACTCGTCGTCGAAATCCATTTGTACCTTACGGGCAAACCGACGAACAGCTTGCGGGCAACCTGGAAGATGTCGGCCATTGAAGAGCCTCGTGCCCCACCGAGACAAGGTAGGAATTGGCCGGTGGCGCCGACATACGAGGCGGTCGGGAGGGTGACCTATCTATGGCCGGTGGTGCCGATGGAACTGGGCGGCGGCGGCGAGGGGTGGGGGCAGTCGGGTGAGTCGGGGGCGATGAGAGAAAGAGGAGACTGCCCTGCGTGCCATCGACTGGCGGGTCAGGGGAAAAGGGCGGGCGTCGCGCGCGTCTGTCCTGTGGCCGCGCCGACGGAAATGCGACACAAATTGGGGCTGGAATGGGTCGCGGGCAGACAGAAAACAAACGTGCGTCCGTTTGGGCCACCGCGTTGGGCCGAGTCTTGTGTGTGCGGCGACCCAAACGAACATGCGTGAACGAAATGGGTCGCCCGATTGGAGTTTCTCTAAAGGCCAAATGCCGCTGGTGTGTGACGGTGCGGACCGACAAGTTCCGCTTCTCCCTCGGTCTTCTGTTGTGATGCGGTGTGGATTATCGTCAAGTTCTGCGCATGCGCATAGAGGTAGAGGATGACCGGACCCGACATAGTTCGCCCATGTCATGCATGCGACGACACGAACCGGCCAGGTTGGTGTGTACTCGCTGAGTTTCTACGTGCAGCGGCAACCAAACAATTTTTGGTAGTGTGTGTTTGGTTTGGTTCGGCCCCGGTGGCGCTAGGCGGCCTCGGATCCTAGGGTTGTTGATGGAATACTTGGCTTCTGATGAAAAGCTTGTGGGGTAACAACGTTCATGGATGTCGTCCTCATTGGAGGTACCACTATGGAGCCGTTTGCCTTTCGTACCACATGGCGTGAGATGTCCGGGTGAAAACGTATGTTCGGGTTGTGCCTGATCGGGTGATAGCGGTGTCCTCGTCATTGTTTTCCTCCTTGGAGATCAGGACGATGGATTCCGATGGTATGCACGATTGATGACGGAGTTTGGATATGTGGTGCTGCCAACGAGGTCTTTTCTCTTTCACTTTTTGCGCTGCCTTTTTTGCGTTGTTTTCCTCCTCTCGGGGTTGCTTTTCTAATAACTCTTTCTAATCAACAAATTTGGCAATTCTCCTACCAACATTAGAAATAATCGATGATCAAGCTATACATGTTCCCCTAACATTTAACTTCCTAACAAATTTCCAATGATGGATTAAATTTTGTTTACAGACCACATTTCAACTACATATTTGCACACATATTAAATCCAAATTTGATAATAAAAATTCACATATGCACAAATAATAAAAAATTAAAGTTTACAAATCAAATATTCAAATTCAAACACACAGAAGAATGCAAATGACCTAAGGAGCACGATAGAAGCACAATAATGAAGTGCCATGGACAAATCAAATTATTCAAATTCAAACACACAGAAGAATCGCAATGACCTAAGGAGCATGATAGAAGCACAACAATGAAGTGCCATGGAGTAGCCACTAATGCTCGAAAACATTATCTTGACATTGAGTATTAATTTCTTGGTTCTCGATTCTCACGAGAGATGTAGCAAAATTCTCTAGCATGCCTCTCTCATTTTCAATGATAATATTATGGAAGGTTATGCAAAATGTCTTTACTTGCCATAGGACATGTGGGTTCCAATACTCGCTAGGGCCACGAATAGTGCCAAAGCCATTCTGAAGAAGCTCTCTCAAGACCCTTAATTGCCGACTCTTGATGCATTGCAAAATGGGATCACTTTTTGCTTTGAGGATGTGGGATTGTTTTTACAAATGTGTCCCATGGAGGATATATGCCATCGGCAAGGTAGTAACTCGTCGTGTATTGATGGCCATTGACAACATAGTTGTAAGGAGGAGCATCTCCGACAACAAGACTTGTGAACAGTGGTGATCTCAACATCACATTCAAGTCTTTATTAGAGCGAGACAATCTTAATTATGAATGCCAAATCCATAGATCCTTTGATGCAAAAGCCTCAAGAATAAATTATGGATCTTTCGAGTGTTGTTTGTAGATATCTTTTCATCTCACAGGCCAATTCTTTCATGTCAAGTGCATGCAATTAAATTATCTAAGCATCCGAGGCCATCCTCATTCTTCACTCAAACCCAAGAATCTCTCGGTGTCTCCACCATCAAATGCCGTTAAGTACTCCGGCATAGATCTCAATTGTGTGTATCTTATAGCGGTCTCCAGGATTGAAATTTTCCCGATGCGGACATAGTCATCAATGGCATCGACCGAACACCCATATGCAAGCACTTGGTCAGCCTTTACACACTTCATCAATGGGTTCACACTTATCTCCGCCAATGCATTCCTCCTCACTTTAAACCATTCATCATGTTTATTTGCAGCTTTTGCAATGGTGAGGAAGAGACATCGACGCATCCAAAATCACTGACGAAAAAAATTCTCCGTATAGCTTGCATTGGGGTTGAAGTAATCGCTCATAATCTTGGCATTTCCCTCCACTCTATATCGACTAACATACAAATGGTCGGACTGTGATCCTAGTTTATCGAAAGTACTCATTAGCGATCACAATAATGGCCATTTCAAAATCACCCTCGTCTTCTCGCTCCTCATATGACCAAGAGTCGTCGATGAACGTCTCTCTTGGCATCTTAATCTACTAAGCAGTATTTTAGGTTGAATTTGATTGCAAAAACATCAAAACATAATGAGAAAAGCTTTAAAATGCACCTAGGCAATTCGTCGAACACTTTGAGGGCGGAGGAGGTGAGAGTGCCGACCGGCGGCGTTGAACTGATGCTAAAGCTAGGGGCGGATGGCAGGCGTGCAAGATAACCAAATTAGATGGCGGAGCTCCGATGAAAAGTTTTGGAATACATGAAGCTCCTTCGGTAGTTCTTTCATTCATCAGAAAAAGGCGGCGACGGAGATATGGCGGTGAACGATGACTGGATCTAAGTGGGAACGGAGGTGCAGCAGAGGCTGTGGGGTTTTGGCGTCGACTTCAGCTGTGGGTGGACGCTGGAGGCAACATTGATGTCGATGCGGTGTGGGTGGGGGAGAGGGCGAGCGCAGGAAGACTAAATTTATCCTGGAAAGTGGCGTTGGTCGATTATATTTAAGGGTCAACTAGCGCGTCTCTTATATTTTTTGAGTTAAGCTAGATAAAGGTTTCGCTAGGACCGGTTTAACTCCCCAGAACAAAAATTATAAGGAGTTAAAGCCGTTTAAGGAATTGGCTAGAGATGCTCTGAACTTGTTAGAGGCATGATTCAGTACACCGCCTTAAAAAGTTTTTCAAGTTCGATGCAAATCGATGAAGTTCGATCCAAATAATCAAGGGCACCCATCAGTCTAGAGGAAATTACATTATGCACCACTAAACCTTCCCATGGTTTCATTTTAGTCCATTTTCGTACAATTCGAGCAAACCAATCACTAAACGTGTTTGCTGTTTTTTAGAATGTATCAATACTAATAGTTTATTTTGATCTAAGCCTAAACTTTTGAATATAAATATTTTTTACCCCTCGAGATATATGATTCCATGCATATTGAACCTTTACCTCGCTCGCAATCCCATAGACCACGCCTTGGGTCGGCCCTCCATTTTCCTTGGCAACTAAAGTAGAAGGCAAGGTGCAAGGTTGGTCCTAACTTTTCAGAGGCCCGAAAAAACTTAAAATATAGCCTAAAAACTATAGTATAGTGAAAAAGTTCAGTTTTCTACATTCATAACACGAAAAATTGTTTGACATAAAACATCTAGCTGAATAGTGGTAGCTAGAAAATTTCATTCGTAAATAACGCCTCACGATACACCATGGACATGGACCAATGCACACAATACGAGTTTTGGTAACATCTAATAAAGTCCTAGTTCTTAACCAAACACAATATTATATTCCTTGTAAGTTCCTTTTCAACAAAAATATTTCTAGAATTATTGTCAAGATTGTCCGAAGTTCAAGTGACATGAATATCTAAAAGACAACTTCTTGTTCATTAACTTTTGGTCGGAATCATTGTTATGCCCTTTTCTTAAGTGGGGGCAAAGATTTGTCCCCCCATATTAATTAAGGAGAGTGTTACAGAAAAAATAAGTAAATGGTCTCAAAAATGTTCTACTCTTGTGACATGATCAAATTGAAACTCTCAACCCGCCACCACCCATAACCGGGCCTCCTCTTTGATGTTATTAGAAATTACTGCTGCAAGTATGAAGCTAATCTAAACACTCGCATTATGATCATTTCAAACCCCCCATGAGAAAAGCAGGAAGGAAACCATTTCTTTCCTCGTGCCCTATGTAAGGGCATATTTCTCCCTAAGTGGTTTTGGTGATTGATGACAATACCTTTACGGACTAATCGTGTGCATTGAGCATTTCAGATATCTTAGGTCTAGGCACAAGACGATTCAGTGCCCCTCGGAATCTCTCGAAGATGGTTGTTCTCTATGTTTCTTTTTGGTGGATTTGAGTCGTACTATTAAGAGGGGGTCCGCTTCGGAAAGGTCTGGGTGGAATCAACACATACACATCTATTCCTTTGCACCACCTTTCCCTCTCTTCAATGGAGCACCAACTCATTTTACTTCTATGTGCAAAAGGAAAGCCAGCTAGGTGTTTGTGTTCAGTGGTCTGTGGTAGTACCGCTCA
Organism: Hordeum marinum; assembly: GCA_022496015.1. Lineage (NCBI taxonomy): Eukaryota > Viridiplantae > Streptophyta > Magnoliopsida > Poales > Poaceae > Hordeum > Hordeum marinum. Next base: position 383,194,701 of record CM039675.1, read on the forward strand.
AAGGAGTGGTAGTACCGCAGGTGCCAGCGGTAGTACCGCTCTCTCCTGCCCTGGCCCCTATACCTGTGGTAGTAGGCGCGAATGTAATTTTTACATCCGCCCTACTGCGGTAGTACCGTGATTCATGTCCGGTACTACCATGCCGGACTTTTTCGCAGAGTTTCCCTCTGCGGAGGTAGGCACGAAAGTAATTTTTTACTTCCGTGCACCTCCAGTGGCTGCCTCTGCCGACCGTGCGGTAGTACCGCACGGGCTCATGGTAGTACCGCTCCGGCGGTTCTACCGCTTGCTGTCCTATGCAAACGGCCACAACCAGTTACTCCCGCACGAGCGGTAGTACCGCACGTGGCTGCGGTAGTACCGCAAGCCGTCACAGTAGCACCGTGTCTGTTGCGTTAGTACCACGACGTGCGGGGCTGAGGGAGTGGATAATGGTTGGATCTTTCCCCCCACTACAAAAGGGAGGTCTTCTTCCCCAAGAAGCTCACCTCTTCCTTCCCAAACTCCATTGTTGCTCCAAGCTCCGTTTTAGCTCGATCTCTCTCCTTAGCCAATCAATCTTGTTGATTTCCTAGGGATAGGTTGAGAAGGCCCCGATCTATACTTCCACCAAGAGAAATTTGATTCCCCCCACTAATCCCTTGCGGATCTTGTTACTCTTGGGTGTTTGAGCACCCTAGACGGTTGAGGCCACCTCGGAGCCACATTCCGTTGTGGTGAAGCTTCGTGTTGTCATTGGGAGCCTCCAATTCAGTTGTGGAGATTGCCCCAACCTTGTTTGTAAAGGTTCGGTCACCGCCTTCAAGGGCACCAATAGTGGAATCATGACATCTCGCATTGTGTGAGGGCGTGAGGAGAATACGGTGGCCCTAGTGGCTTCTTGGGGAGCATTGTACCTCCACACTGCTCCAACGAAGACGTACTTCTCCACAAGGGAAGGAACTCTGGTAACACATCCTCGTCTCCACCGGCTCCACTTTTGGTTATCTCGCATCTTTACTTCTTGCAAGCTTTTATTGTGTTATATCCCTTGCTTGCTTGTGCACTTGTTGTGGTTAGCATCATATAGGTTATTCGCCTAGTTGCACATCTAGCTAACTTAGTTGATGCTAAACCTTAATTGTTAAGGAAAAGTTAGAAAGTGTTAGTTGCCTATTCACCCCCACTCTAGTCAACCATATTGATCCTTTCAATTGGTATCAGAGCCACGTCTCTTTATTAAGGGTTTCACCACCCGAAGAGTATGGCTGGCAAAGAGGTGCGTGTGGGAGAACTTCCCGAGGCCACGGGTGTGAACACGGTCTCACGCGAGGATTTGAATGAGGCTTTGACCTTACTCAAATCCTCCATGGCGACCGAGGTTCAATCCATGTTTAAAGATTTCCTTAATACTCTTAAAATGTCTACCGATGCGGGGCAAGTGGTCAAACCCACTAACTCGTCATCGGATGTCAACTTCGGTAAGGAGGGGGCTAGTGCAGACAAAGATAATCATTCTCAAAGAGTTAACGGGTCGGGGATCTTTGCCTATGTTCCCCCTCTCGTGGTCTATGGAGGACCGGTGCACCCACCTTACATAGTTAATCTCGGTCCTCCTCCTAAACTTGTTAAGAATGATTTTGCTAACTGGGTTTTTAGTATCAAGTCTCATTTAGATCACAACTCAATTCATCTCATGAGAGTCATTGAACAAGGATACTATCCTCATGATCCACGGAATCTAACTCCAAGAGAACAAGCGGATAAACAACTAAATTCTTCCGCCTTGTTCATACTCCAAGCTGCTATTCCTCCTGAAGATCTACCTCACCTGTGACCCTTCACTGTTGCTAAAGAGTGTTGGGAACACATCATCTCCATGTACAAGGGCAGCTCAAGCATTCAACAGTCAAACTATGAAGTTGTTCTTGATCAGTCAAATGAGTTTGTGATGATAGATGATGAGGAACCGCATGAGCTCTATAGAAGGGTGACCGCACTCGTTGTTTCCCTCAAGGATCATGACAGCAAGGATGTGGATGATACTTGGATCAAGCGTAAGTTCCTGAAGGCTATCATGCCCTACAACAAGGCCATGTCCGTTGTCATCCGTCAAAGGCCAGACTTTCACACCTTATCCTCTGGTGATGTGTTGGATGAATTCATTGCAATGAACATCCTGAACATGACAGCGGACAATGCTCTCGCTCGTGGTCAACGGTCAAGGAAGTCCTCTCCCAATCTTGCATTGAAGGCCAAGGTCAGTCAAGAGGAAGAAGAAGAAGAAGAAGAAGAGGTTTGCCCTGAGGACACCAAATATGCTTATCATGAGCACATGGCTCTTGCGTCTAGACAATTTTGGGGCAACAAGAGAAACTCAAGGCCCAACTTCTCCAAGAACAACTCAAATGGGTCAAAGGGAAAGCAACGTGTGAGAACTTGCTACAACTGTGGTAATGTAAGTCACTTTGTGGTGGATTGTCCATATGAGAAGAGGTAAGACAATGGTGGCAAGCTCATTCGCAAAGATAAAGCCAAGTCATTCCCAAACAAAACCAACTTTATCAAGAAGGCTCCTCACAAAGTATTGGTAGCTCAAGAAGAGTATGCCTCGGATGATGATGTTGATGACGAAGACACAAGCGGTGAAGGAATGGCAATGGCATCTGTGGCAATTGCCTCTTATACCCCGACAAAGGTGTCACTCTTCGACGCTCCCAATGAGAACATCGTCGCGAGGTGCCTCATGGCTAAAGGTATCACTAAGGTAACCTCCAACGTCATAACCTCAAACATTAATACTTACATTTCTTCCACTTCATCCTTAGATTGTGTGGATGAACTTGAGGAGGGGAAAGAGGATAAAAATGAGTTTGAAAAATTCATGTGTAATCTCAAGGGAGAGTCCAAGAAGCACTTCGTTGCTCTCTTGGAACAACTTGGTGAGGCCCATGACACTATTGAGTCTCAAGAAGAGTGTCTTGAGGAACTAAGAGGTCATAGTCATGATTATGCCGACGAGATAGCAGATCTATCTATTGCTCTTGAGGAAGAGCAAGGTCTTCGTATGACTCTTGAGGAGTCACAAAATGTTGACCTTACTAAATTACATAAAGATTATGATCATGCTATTATTCTTAACCACGCTCTCAAGTCTGAGAAGGTTGCACTTGGGGTGGATCATGATCATCTCAAAGTTGAGCTTGACACACTTGACAATGCTCACAAGGCATTGACGTGTGCTCATGCCTCTCTTAAGGAGTCACATGATCAACTCCAAGTGAAACTCACCAAGGAAATTTCCACATGTCCTCCTTTTGTTCTAATTTATAATGCATCTGCTACTAACCCATGTTGTGAGCATGCACACCTTGTGGAGGGAAATGCCAAGCTAAAAGAGCAGCTTAAAAAGGGTTTGGTGACGTGTATCCAAGGTGAGAAGACACTCAATGACCTTCTGAGTACTCAGAAGGAAGTTGTGGCAAAAGAAGGAGTGGGGTTTGTACCCAAAACTAATGAGAAGAGAAGGTAAACACCAAGGAAGTTCCATCGCTCAAGCGAACCTTTGTAAGAGCTGGAGAAGGTACTGATGAGAAGAAGAAAGACCAAGTTATGTTGGAGAATGCCAATAAGGGCAAGAACAAGAACATCCAACCCAACAAGACCGACGACTTTAACCCCTCTTATGTTTTATGCCATGCTAGTGATGGGCATGTTTATGCCAAATATGTTGGTTCTTCTTATGAGTACATTGAATGGTATATTTGGGTTCCCAAGACCCTTGTTGCTAACATGAAAGGACCCATTAAAGAATGGGTACCTAAAGCCAAACATTGATCTCTTGTAGGGGTTTGCTTCCGAAGGAACATCATGGTTGCTCGATAGTGGAGCGACAAATCATATGACTGGAAGCAAGGACTTGGTGGTGGACATTAATCCTGACACATCTATGGCCACCCAAGTCTCATTTGGTGATGATGCAATTTCAAAGGTATTGGGTCTTGGCAAGGTGGTAATCTCTCCATAACTCACCATAGAGAAGGTCATGCTTGTTGAGACCCTCACATACAATTTACTTTTAGTTCATCAACTTGGAACCATGGGTTTTAGTACCTTCTTTAGTATTGACTCTGTGACCCTTTTGTGGAGCAAGACTCTTAAAGTAGCTTTTGTTGGGCATGTCGAGAACGGTCTCTATGTGGTGAACTTCTCGAAGCAACCCACTAAGAATGCGACTTGCTTAATGGCTAAAGTTGATGTGGGATGGCTTTGGCATCGCCGGCTAGCCCATGTTAATATGAGATCTTTGCAAAGTCTCCTCAAAGGGGATCACATCCTTGGACTAACAAATGTGAGTTTTGCCAAAGATCGTGCTTGCAGTGCTTGTATCGAAGGAAAGCTACATGATAAGGCTCATCGTCCAACCACTACAATATACTCTAAGAGGACCTTAGAGCTCCTTCACATGGATCTCTTCAGTCCTCCATCTTTTGACAGTCTTGGTGGAAGAAAATATTGCTTGGTGATTGTGGATGATTACTCGAGATATACTTGGGTTTATTTCTTCAAGAATAAGAGTGAGACCCAACAGACCGTCATCGACTTTGCAAATGAAGTCCAATGCCAACATGATGCAAAGATTTTGACGATTCGAAGTGACAACGACACGGAGTTCAAGAATTACACCCTAAATGATTTTCTCAGTGACGAAGGGATCAAGCACCAACATTCCACACCTTACACCCCTCAACAAAACGATGTTGCTGAGAGGAAGAACCGGACGTTGATTGATGCGGCGAGAACCATGATGGCGGAGTTTAAATCTTCGTACAACTTTTGGGACGAAGCCATCAACACAGCGTGCCATGCATCTAATCGGCTCTATCTTCGCAAAGGTTTGAACAAGACTCCTTATGAGATTCTTATCGGGAACAAGCCCAACCTCACATACTTTCGGGTGTTCGGTTGTAAGTGTTTCATTCTCAAGAAAGGTGCTCATTTGTCTAAATTTGAATCTAGAGCCCATGAGGGCATATTTGTTGGTTATGCTGCAAACTCTCATGCTTACCGTGTCCTCAACAAGTCCACAGGACTCATTGAGGAGACGAGTAACATAGAGTTTGATGAAAATAATGGCTCACAAGTGGAGCAAAGTGGTCTTTGTGATGTAGGTGATGAAATTCCTCCCCAAGCCATAAGAAGAATGGGTGTGGGATACTTCCTACCCATTGAGGAACCCCTTGTGGCCCAAGAAGAAGGACAATGTTCCACTCAAGTGGAAACATCACCGACGCAAGACCCACACGCTTCCGACGAACAAACTGAAGGTCCTCTACCACATGAACAAGATCAAGGGCAAGATCAATTCACTGGTGATGGTGTCTCACCAAGTGATGCCCAAGATCAAGTTCCTGTCTCCGAGCAATCTCAATCTCAAGATCTTCTTCAAGATCAAGAGCAAGCTCAAGAAGGCGCTCAAGATCATCAAGATGATGAATCACAGAATGTTGTCCCTCAACCTTCCATGGAATTAATCTTAGAGATACAAGCCGCCAAGAAAGCCGCCAAGACAGCCGCTAAGAATGCCGCCAAGCTCAAAGTTAGACAACATCTGTTGGAGAACGTCTACGGTGACATGCAAAAAGGGGTGACCACTCGTAAACGATTAACAAACTTTTGTGAACATCACGCGTTTGTTTCTTGCATTGAGCCCCTTAAGGTTCAAGATGCGCTCGAGGATATGGAGTGGGTTGAAGCTATGCACGATGAACTCAACAACTTCGAGCGCAACCAAGTGTGGCGACTGGTGCCAAGACCTAAGGATAATCACAATGTCATTGGAATGAATGGATCTTCAAAAACAAGCAAGATGCGAACGGTATTGTCATTCGCAACAAGGCAAGACTGGTGGCACAAGGATACTCCCAAGTCGAGGGTATCGACTACGATGAAACCTTTGCTCATGTTGCTCACCTTGAATCTATTTGCATGTTGCTTGCATATTCCTCTCATCATAATTTTAAATTACATCAAATGGATGTCAAGAGTGCTTTTCTTAATGGCCCTCTTAAGGAGTTGGTATATGTCAAGCAACCCCTGGGGTTTGAGGATCCCAAGTTCCCCAATCATGTATACGTTCTTGATAAGGCTCTCTATGGCCTTAAACAAGCCCCAAGTGCATGGTATGAGCACCTTACCGAGATGTTGCAAGATCGTGGGTTTGAAATTGGGAAAATCGACCCCACTCTTTTTTCAAAAAGGGTCAACGGGAACTTGTTCATATGCCAACTATATGTTGATGATATTATTTTTGGTTCTCCTAACAAAGCTTTCAATGAAGAGTTTTCCACTTTGATGACAAACAAGTTTGAGATGTCCATGATGGGAGAGTTGAAGTTCTTCCTTGGTTTCGAAGTCAAGCAACGAAGTCAAGGTACCTTCATCAATAAAGCCAAATACACTCAAGACATGCTCAAGAGGTTCAAGATGGATGAGTTCAATCCTCCCAAGGACAACACTCCCATGCCACTCAAATGCCATCTTGACAGTGATCCCAATGGTAAAGCGGTGGATCAAAAGGTATATCGCTCCATGATTGGATCCTTGCTTTACCTTTGTGCATCTAGACCGGATATCATGTTAAGTGTGGGTATTTGTGCACGATTTCAATCCGCACCTAAGGAGAGTCACCATGTGGCTGTCAAGCGAATCTTTCGATATTTGGCTCATACCCCAAACTTTGGCTTATGGTATCCCAAGGGGTCTTCGTTTGATCTCGTTGGATATTCTGACTCGGATTGGGCGGGAGACCGTGTGGATAGAAAGTCCACTTCCAGAGGCTACCAATTTCTTGGTCGGTCTTTGGTAAGTTGGTCTTCAAATAAACAAAATTGTGTTTCTCTCTCGTCCACCGAGGCCGAGTATGTAGCTGTTGCCAGTTGTTGTGGTCAGATTCTATGGATGAGGCAAACTTTAAAGGATTACGGTGTCAATTGTGACAAAGTGCCTCTTTACTGTGATAATGAAAGTGCCATTATGATTTCCAGCAACCCAGTTCAACATTGCAAGACGAAGCATATTGATATTCGTCATCACTTTCTTCGGGAACACGTCAAGCGTGGAGACATCAATATTATTCATCTGAGCACTAACGAACAACTTGCAGATATTTTTAGGAAGCCATTAGATGAAGCAAGATTTTGCGAGTTAAGGCATGAGCTAAATATCATTGCTTCGAGCAATGTGGATTGACTTAGTGCACACCTCCCCACACTCATCGTTATGTCTTGTCTAGGTGTAGGCATAGATTTAGGGGGAGTCTAGTTTTCTCAATGAACTATCCCTCCTCCTATTATGCATAAACTAATCAAAGTCTTTCACACTTGCCATTTTTGATGGTTACTGTGCTTCAAAAGACGAGTCTTGGTCATGGGCCCAAGGATAATTCTTCGCGGTGCCATACCATCTGACTCAAACATAGGTGGCTCTAGGGCCACCGCCCTCTCTTCATGTGAAGTAGAGGCTCACTATTTGGTCCTATTTTATTCTCTCTTCTCCGATGGACCATGCTCGTGTTTTTGTCTTGGATCATAGTTTATCTTGTCTCTTGTTTTTGTGTGGAAATATCTCTCTCTCTCATTCCATTTTTCGATTTTATGCACTTAGAGGGCAGCACAGTACTACCGTTGTCGTTGTTTTCTCACGACAGATGCCATAGGGTGGCTTATCGGTGGTGTTGGGGCCATAGGATGCCGTTGGGCTCCAGGTGCGAGATTGGGTACAAGAAGGTGGAGACACGCAATGTACCCAGGTTCGGAGCCCTCCGTGGGAGGTAATGCCCCTAGTCCTGCTTGGATTCGTTGGATGGATGGATAAGTATACAGAGGTACTCCTAGAGCTGTGTTTGGAGGAGGAAGAAAGGAGCAGCCGGCTCGTCTCCCTTTGCTATTGGGAAGGGTATGAGAGCTCCCTATGTGTGTGTTCTTGATCGAGGGTTCCGTCCCCGTTGCATGGGGGGATCGGGGGTTTTTATAGGCCAACCCCCCGGCTCTTACAATCTGATTTAGGTACGAGGGTGGAGGGACCCGGCTGGCAGCCTCTCCGCCTGGCCAGGGGGTCCCGCGGCTTGTATTGTCTCGTCATGGGCGGGGCCTACCGGCCGAGCGGTTCCATCCCTGCTGGGACCTTCCGACGGGCGCCGCGATTGGCCCTCCCCCACCTGCCCCGGCACGGGCCGCCCGGGAGGCGTCGCTTAGCGCCAGCCGGCCGAGGTCGTCGGTACGGCCGGCGACACTGTAGCCACGCCGGGGCACGCACTCGAGTGGCGGAGGCATGCTGGAACTGTTCGCCGTACGGTCATCCTCACTGAGGTCAGCGGGCCAGACGGATGGACTGTAGCCATGCAGGACGACGCGTCAGCGATCACTGTGGCCACAGGGTCGCTCGTCCTGCCAGTCATGTCGCGCTGCTGTACCTGCGGACAGGGAGACGGGACAGGGCGTGTCCGTCCCCAAGTCAATGGGCTGCTCGGCTCGTGGGCAGCCGACTGCTTGGCCAGCCGGGCGGGAGCACGCCCGGCCGCTAGGCCAACCGGGCGAAACGCCAGCCGAAGACGGCTCGTGTGGCGTGTCCCCAGCCGGCCTCGTCTAGCTCGCCGATTGGTTTTTCTTCGAAGCGGAGTGGGGAGGACCCCGTTGCCTTGGCCTACCCCGGGATATAAACCCCGTCAGTAGCCCCCGAAGCCGGCGGGGGCCCACGTTCGGCAGATGGTTGGGTGCCGGCGGCTTCCCCCAGCCTAGCCCGCCTCCGGCCCGAAGGTGAAGGGGCAGCCGGGCCAGCTATAGGACCCGACGCCTCGGGTTCTGGCGCATCGCTCCGGGGCACGCGCCGGCATGTAACTTGCCACGTGGTGCGTAATGATGCATTGGGCCCCACACACACGGGGAGACGTGACGTCGCTCAGGCCTAGTCCGGTAGGGCCCAGGCGTAGCCCGATAGGCCTCGGGGCCGGGGCCAGATCCTCTGTGCCCCAATACGGCCGTTACGACCCGAAGCGACCCACTCGCGTGGGCTTTCCGGGGAATGTGGGCGCAGACGATCCCACGTCCCCGGTCGTGTCCTCCCCTGTAAAAGGGGAGGGAAGGGCAAGGGGCGTAGTTACCTACGCCCCACTTGCCCCCTTGCAGCCCTTCTCACCATTGCTCCTTGCTTCTTGACCTCGCCTCCCCTCATGCTGCCGCACTCGAGCCCGCGCACGCGCCCGCACACCGCCCCACCGCTGAGATGGCCAACGGACACGATGGCGGCTGGGGAGGATCCTTCGTCACTGATGCCGATATCGAGGATGTTGCCGCCGCCCGAGCGGGTGGCCGCCCGTGCGCCGAGCAGCAAGCTGGTGCCGGCGCCGCAGCCAGGGGAACGAGTAGTGTTCCTCTGGCACTTCTCCCGGGGCTTCGCGCTCCCGATGAGCAACTTCTTCCGCCTCTTCCTTGAAACCCTCGACCTTCAACCCCACAATATTGGTCCCAATGCCATCTTGTATCTCTCTGCCTTCGTGGCGTTGTGTGATGGGTATCTGGGAGTTCTTCCTTTTCTTGGCCTCTTCAACGTGCTTTTCTATCTCAAGCCGTTGATCAACAATGCGTGCGGGGGCACCGTAGTGTGATGCCGTGGCGTTGTCCGCTTCCCTCCCCTTTCTTTGATTGACTCCGTCAAGGGGTGGCACCGCACATTCTTCTACGTGCGGAATGTCGACCCGGCGACGGACTACATTAGGCTGCCGCCGTTCGAGGACCGCCAGTCGTCCCAGGAGAACTGGCTGGCATTGGCCCCGTGCGGCTTCGCTGTGGAGGAGCTGGGCCGGCTCGGGGAGCTGAAGAGCTCTGAGGGGCTGGTTGCCTCCGACCTGGTGGCGGCCTTCATATCGTGCCAGGTGTCGCCTCTTCAGATGAGGCCGCACCGGATCTGCGACATGTCAGGCTCAGGTGGCGAAGCGGGTGAACGCCCTCACGATGTTCAAGCTGAAGCCCGCTTCGTGGTCGTTCGGCATGGAGCCGTATGACCGCATCAACCGGCCCCCTGGTAAGTATTCTTGTAGGGGTTTGTCTTTTTCTTGGTATCCCCAGCCGGTAGCCGGTGGGAGAACTTATGATGGGGTACCGACCGCAGCGGCTGGTGCGACAAAACACCCCAGACGGCCCGCATCCACAAATCTTTGAGGCGGAGCGAGCGTACTCCGACTCCCGGGACTTCTTGACGGGGGGGTCCCGCGGAAGAGGGTGTGGACTCCTCCGGGGAGGCCGACGAGCCGACGGGGCCGTGAGGCGGCGCTCCCGGAGGAGCCGGAGGGTCTGGAGCGGCCGGAGCAGCCATGGGACCCGGCGGAGCGGGTGAGTTCCCTCTTGGTCCCACCATCCACGATTGGACAGACGATGACGACGATGATGATGAGATGATGATCCTCGATGGACCTCCTCCTGCAGCGCGCCCGGACCGACGGAGCGAGGAGCGCCCGCCTCGAGGCCCGGTCGCCGAGCCGGCCGGCCTAGGAGGGGTCGGTGGCTCCACCACCCGACCTGAAGCGGGTCAAGGTGGCTGCACAGAAGCCGCCGCCATGCACCAAGTGGGCCCTGCCCCTCGTCGTCGCATAAGTCCTCTATGCTTCTTCGTTTGTTTTTTTTTCTATTTTTGTCTTACGAGCTGGTCGATGACCGGGGCTTGGATGTTGTAGTGACTCCATCGAGCTCCGAGAGGAGGGGGCGCCCGATGAGCAGGCGGACGCCGCCAGCCGGCTAGCCCGCGAGCATGCGGCCACCCAGAGGGAGGAGAAGAGGAGGCTCGCGGAGTTGCGAGCCTCTGGTCCGGCACGCGGGGAGGGGCCGCATGCTCCGGAACTTCAAGCGGCCGGCGACGCAGAGGGGTGACCAAGCCACCGCCAGCCTCGAACTCAGCGGCGGAGTCCACCCGTATGTCAAGACCCCCCTCCAGTGAGCCGCGAGACGTGGCCATGGGTCTGCCGCCGCCCCCGCCCGCGCGAGAGACGGCGACGGAGCCGGCCCCCGAGGCGACTTGGCATGAAGTGCCGGAGGTGACCCTGCCAGCTCCTGAGCCGGCCCGGGAGGAGGTGATGCCACCGGCTCCGGAGGCGCCGCCAAAGGCGGTCATTATGGAGGTGGAGCGGCCCTCCGGTGCGACCGACGCGCCGGAGTGGCCGACAGGTGAGGCGGCGACGGCGCCCGACGAGGGGCTGGCGGGAGGCGACTCCTGGTCTCTCGCCATTATCAACCCGCCCCTAGCGGCCGGAGCCACGGCGAGCCCGGGCGGTAGCGGCGGCCGTGCTCGGCGAATCCTACGGTCTATGCAGGAGGTCAGCCGGGACTGGGAGGCGCTGGCAAACATGCTGGCCCTACCGGCGCCTTCGGCAGGCAGCCCAGTCTCCTCCTTTGGGGATCTAGGGAGTGTCCTGGATAGGTGCCGGCAGGAGCTGGCCCGGTTCACGGAGGCAGCGGACACCGCCCTTCGGCGTGCTGAGGTAAGCTTCTTCTTCCGTCTTTAGTATTCTTAGTGGGGGCGCGCAAGCGCACCCACTGGGTGTAGCCCCCGAGATACGGGCCGGCTGACCGGCTGACGGGCAGCCAGGCCGGATCTCCTTCAAGCGCGTTTTTGACGTTCTCCCCCTTTTGCAATAGGAGGGAGCCTCCCTGCGGTAGAAGCTCTTCGCGGAGGCGGTCACCATCCACGACCATGGCAAGTACATCTTCTAATGTCTGGAGGAGGAGCTGGCCCGTGTGCAAGGTGAGTTGCATTTTGCGGGTGGAGACGTGTAGCCCCCGGGAGTCGGTGGCTTTACGCCTGTTTTATTGATGTTATCATTGTTACGCAGGCGAGCTGGCCGCCCTTCGAGAGGAAAAGGTCGGGCTCGCCGCCGAGCGGAACCAGCTGGCGCGGGATGTCCAGGCGGCCATGTAGGAGATGGACCGGCTGGCCACGCTGCTGGTTGACGGCAAGGCGTCCCGCGACCGGCTCAAGGCCGAGGCGGCGAAGGAAGTGGCGGCCCGGGAGGCGGCCGTCAAGGAGGCGGCTGACGCCGCCTTGAGGACTGCCGCCCTCCAAGATGAGGTGACCCACCTCGAGAAGTCGCTCGAGGAGGCCAAGGGCTCTCTTGCCACCTCGGAAGCGGCTCGGGCGGCCGAGCGGGCGGCGGCGCTCAACTTCGCCATCAGTGTGGATGATGCGATCGAAGGTAAGCACTTGTTTCTTTCTTTTTCGATTGGTTGCCTTCTGCTTGCCGCCTCTTTGTGCTTCATCTGGTTTTCCTTCTCTTCTTCCCTTCTTCCCCTCAGTGCGGTTCCCGGAGACCCACTGCCGTGCCGCGCGGGCCGTTGAGGAGCACCGGGAGCACCTCTGGGGGTACGGCCGCTCCATTGATGAGCATGCCCCATGGGATGTGGACGAGACCGGGCTCGCCGTCGAGATGCGGATGACCCATCTCGAGTGGAGCATGGAGCGGCTCAAGACCATCGGCAAGGAGGTCATTGCCGCGCTGTGGTCGGGCCACGGAGGAGCTCCGACACATCGCGTGGTGCTATGGCTTGAGCACGCCGTCTCCCGCCTCGAAGCCTGGAAAGCCTCGACTGCCCGAGCTAGAGCGTAGATGGCGCTTTGGTTCGTCACTTCATGGTACCGGGGGGTGGACCTCGCCCGGCTAGCGACGATGCGGGACGTGCCGGCCGTGGAGCGGGAGGCTCGCGAGCCGGCCCTTGTCTTGCGGGCGAACGAGCTCGCATCATATGTCGACGCAGATGAGTTCCTGCCGCCCCTTGGAGAAGATGGCGAGCCGCTGCCTGAGGACTCCTTCGGCATACCCAGGGCCCGGACGACGCCAAAGTTGCCGACAAGAGCACCAACTCGAGCGGCGAGACGGCAGAGACCGAGGAGGCCGCTGCGAAGGGCAAGGCAGCCGACCCGAAGGCCACGAGCACCTCCGGGACGGGGACCGAGCTGCCTCTCGACGTGCCGGTTGGTGACGCACCGACTGGCGATGGGCCGGTGGCTTGAGCCCCCAGGCATCTTCCTGTTTTGGTCTTTCTTTTTCTTCTTTCCTACACTTTGAACTTGGATTCGATCCACCCACTGGGGGTGTGTATGTAATGAATTGAACGCCGGCCGTGGGCCGTTTTGCTTTATGTTATGAATACTTTATGTTTTATGCCTTATGAATCTTGCCGCTTCCACCTTACCCCCTTTTCACCCACCATGCCCCTTTGCACTTCTACTCCGCTTCCCCTTTGGCCTCAGCCCCGCCAGCCCGACAGCCGGGAGCCGGTCTGTGGCTGGGTCGTGGCGTCTGCCTCGGGGAGCCGTTTCAAAACTTAGGAATCATGGAAGGTTTTTTCGGTGTAAGTGAAGCGGCAAGAGACGCGGCAACGGTCCGACTGGGCCTAGAAAAGACCCCTTCCCGTTTTGACCTTTGGTGCGAGCCGAACCTTGCCGCCCCGAGGCCCCGTCAGCCGGACAGCCGGGTGCCAGTCTGTAGCTAGTAAGGGTGGGGAGGCTTGGCCAGCTCACATTTACTTAGTATTTTCTGCGGAGAGACACTTCTGGGTCCAGCCGGCTAGCCCCCAGGCCCGGGAGCCGGACCGGGGAGCCGGTGAGTGCGGAAAGCTTTGAGATAAACGAAACAAGGTGCACCCCAAGAGCCGGCTTGGGACGCCCATTGCATTCATAAGCCCAAAAGGACGGGGATACATACATACGTTGGTTTTTCTTTAGCAGTAAAACGGGTGCAGGAGTGCCGCGTTCCACGGATGCTCCGTTTCTTCACCGGAGGCGTCTCTCTTGCGCTTCTGTGGCTTCTGGGCGTCTATTAGATAGTACACATTGTTGTGTAACGCCTTGCTGACGATGAACGGGCCCTCCCATGGGGAGGACAGCTTGTGTTGACCGGCGGTTCGTTGGATCCGTCTGAGGACCAGGTCCCCCTCACAGAATGAGAGCGGCCGGATCCTCTTGCTATGATAATGCCGGAGCTTCTGTTGGTAGGTTGTCGTCCGGCTCAAGGCTAGCTCGCGAGCCTCCTCGAGCAGGTCGACGCCGTCTTCTCTTGCTTCCTTGGCATCCTTCTCCGTGTATAGGGCGACCCAAGGCGAGTCGAATTTGATGTCGGTGGGGATGATCGCCTCGAACCCATACACGAGAAAGAATGGGGTGTAGCCGGTTGAATGGTTAGGGGTGGTCTTGAGGCTCCAAAGGACGACCGACAGCTCGTCGATCCAGCAGCCAGCCAAACTGACTAGCGGAGTCACGAGCTGGGGCTTGATGCCGGATAGGATGAGGCCGTTTACCCTCTCGACCTGGCCGTTTGATTGCGGATGAGCGATGGAGGCCAGGTCAAGCTGGGTCCCTTGCTTGGAGCAGAAACGCGCGAGCGCGCCTTTGGCAAAGTTGGTGCCGTTGTCGGTGATGATGCTGTGGGGGATGTCGTAGCGTATCGTAATGTCATCGATGAACCGGATGGTCATGGGGCCGTCCAGCTTCTTGCTGGGCCGTGCTTCGATCCACTTGGTGAATTTGTCCACGGACACCAGCAAGTGCGTCATGCTGCCTCGAGCAGTTTTGAAGGGGCCCACCATGTCCAGCCCCCAAACGGCAAAGGGCCACGAGAGGGGGATGGTTTGGAGGGCTGCTGCCGGCAGGTGGCTTTGCGTGCTAAAGCGTTGGGAGCCCTTGCACTCGTCGACCAATTTCTTGGCCGCCTCGAGAGCCGTGGGCCAATAGAAGCCATGGCCACCAGGGTCCAGGAGGCGGCGTGGTGCCCGCACTCGCCCTGGTGGATGTCGAGGAGGATCTCTTGGCCTTTTTCCGGCTCGACACACTGCTGGAAAATGTCGGTGGTGCTGCGGTGGACGAGCTCATTGTTGATGATGCTATAAGCCGAGGCCCGGCGCTAGATCTGCCTAGCTAGAGCCTCGTCCGGAGGCAGCCCGCCTTGTAGAAGGAACACCAAGATGGGCTGGGCCCATGAGGGGGCTGTGACGACAGTCGGCTGGAGAACTCCCGGGGCTGGTTGATCAGCCCCCGGGACCTGCTCGGGAGCCCCCGAGGCTCGTTGGTCAGCCCCCCGTCCTAGCTCGCCGGCCCCTGGAGCCGGCTAGTCGATGACCATCATGACGACCGCGTCGGTGGGTCCGTCCGCTCCGGGTGCAGCTGGTTCGACCGGGGCTGGCTGGGCAACCGACAGTTCGAGAGCCGACGACGGAGTTGCTGGGGAGGCGGCCGGTGCCGTTGATGGGCCGGCGGCACTTGCCGGCACGAAGATTGACTTCGACTCTGGGGAGGGCTTGACCGACGACTTGAGCAGCCGCTCGATAGAGATGCCGACTGGGATGGCCTGCCGGGTGGAGCCGATCTTTGCCAACGCGTCTGCCGCCTCGTTATCCGCTCGGGGGATATGGTGGAACTCGCAGCCCTCGAAGGAGTCGGTGAGTTGTTGCACGAGGAAACGGTAGCTGGCCATGTTGGTATCCCTGGCGTCCCATTCGCCAGAAACTTGCTGCACCACGAGGTCGGAGTCGCCGAAGCAGAGGATGCGCCTGATGCCGATCTCCTTGGCGAGCCGGAGGCCATGAACGATGGCCACGTACTCCACCACATTGTTGGAGGCGGCAAAGTGGATCTGGAGGGCATACTTGAGTTGATCACCTTTCGGGGAGGAGAGGACTATGCCGGCACCCAGGCCGGTCCTCATCTTCGAGCCGTCGAAGTGCATTCGCCAATGCGTGGAGTCCGGGGAAGGCGGGACGAACTCCGTCTCTGCCCAGTCGACGAGGAAATCCGCTAATTCTTGCGACTTGACGGCGGTTCTCGGCTCGTACCGGATCTTGTGATCGGCGAGGGTGATCACCCACTTGGCAATCCGGCCGGTGGAGTCCCGGCCACTCATGATCTCGCCGAGCGGGGCCGTGCTCACCACGGTGATGGTGTGCTCTTGGAAGTATTGTTTGACCTTCTTGGCAGCAAAGTATATGCCGTAACACATCTTCTGGTAGTGGGGATAGTTCTGCTTGGACGCGGAGAGGACCTCGCTGAGGTAGTAGACGGGCCGCTGGACCGGCAGGGCCTTGCCCTCCTCCAGCCGTTCAACCACCAGCACGACGCTGATGACCTGGGTCGTCGCGGCGATGTACGCGAGCAGTGGTTCCTTCTCAGCCGGCGCAGCCAAGATTGGCGCGCGGGTGAGAGCCTTCTTGAGGCTGCGGAAGGCCTCGTCCGCCTCGTCAGGCTAGTCAAAGGTGCCCGGCTTCTTGGTTTGACCTGTCTCGATGAGAGCCGTCTTGCGAAAGAGCCCATAGAGGGGCAGAGCCTTCTCCCCTAGCCGGCTGATGAACCGGATGAGCGAGGCAAGGCAGCCGGTGAACTTCTGGACGTCGCGGATCCGGGTCGGCTTTGGCATGCGCTCGATCGCGTGGATCTTCTCGGGGTTAGCTCCGATGCCGCGGGCGGACACGAAGAAACCCAAGAGTTGACCGACGGGAACGCCGAAGACACATTTCTCCGGGTTGAGCTTGACCTTGTATTCGCGCAAGTTCGCGAAGGTCTCCTGGAGGTCGTCGAGGAGGCTGAAGTGCTTCTTGGTTTTGACGACGATGCCGTTAACGTAGACATGGACATTCCTGCCTATCTGAGGCAGGAGGCACTTTTGCATGCACCGTTGGAAGGTGGCACTTGCGTTCTTCAGGCCGAAGGACATGGTGATGTAGTAGTATGCCCCAAAGGGCGTGATGAAGGAGGTCTTGAGCCGGTCTTCTGGGTCTAGCTTGATTTGGTGGTAGCCGGAATAGGCATCCAAGAAGGACAACAAGTCGTAGCCAGCCGTGGAGTCGATAACTTGATCGATCCGTGGCAGGGCGAATGGGTCCTTTGGACATGCCTTGTTCAGGCTTGTGTAGTCGATACACATGCGCCAGGTCTTGTTTTTCTTCAGCACCAGGACTGGGTTGGCTAGCCAGTCTGGGTGGAACACTTCCATGATGAACCCAGCAGCGAGCAGCCGGGCGATCTCTTCTCCTATAGTGCGCTGCTTTTCCTCGGAGAAGCGGCTTAGGGGTTGCTTGACTGGCTTGATGTCCGACCGGACGTGTAGTTTGTGCTCGGCGAACTTCCTCGGAATACCCGACATGTCCTTGGGGGACCACGCGAAGATGTCCCGATTCTCACGGAGGAAGTCGACGAGCTCGCCTTCCTATGTGCTATTGAGGCGGGAGCCGATTGTGACACACTGAGCCGGGTTGGCCAGGTCGAGCGGGATTTGCTTGGTGTCCTTGGACGGCTGGAAGGAGGCCTTGCTGGTGGATTGCGAGGGAGGAGCTGGCACGGCCAGCTGACTGGTGGCAAGGGCCACGAGCCGGTCGATCTACTGCTTCTCCTCGTCGATTTCCAGGGCCTCTGCCAGCCGGCTACCGTCTCGAGCGCATTCGAGCGACATCTTGTAGTCGCCCTTGATGGTAATGATTTCCTTGGGGCCCGATATCTTGAGCTTGAGGTAAGCGTAGTGCGGGACCGCCATGAAGCTGACTAGAGCCGGCCGACCCAGCAGCGCGTGGTAGGGGCTTGCGAGGTCTACGACCTCGAACAGTACTGGCTCGCGACAGAAGTGGCCGGGTCTGCCGAAGAGGACGTCGAGCGTGATCTTGCCTACAGGGGAGCAAGACTTTCCAGGCACGATGCCGTGGAAAACCGTCTGGCTCGCCTGTAGGTCTTCTATCTTTAGCCCCAGCTTGTGCATCATGTCGAGGTAGAGGATATTGATGCTGCTGCCACCATCTATCAGCACCCGCGTAAAGCGGCAGGCTCGATCCTTGGTGGCGATGGTGGGATCGAGGACCAAGGCGTAGCTGCCGGGATTCGGCATCACCGCGGGATGGCTGGCCTGGCTCCACGTGACCGGCTTCTCCGACCAGTGCATGAACTGGGGAGTTGCCGGCATGGTGGCGTTTAGTTCACGGCGGAGCTGGTGATCCGCGTGCTTGCCCGTCTCTTCACTGGTGAAGACGACGTAGCAACCGTCTTGGTTGGGGTACTGGTCGACTAGGCGACCGTCGTTTGGGGCCATTGCCGGCGCTGGGGCGGCAGCTTGGACCGGGTCTGGCGCATGGGCTGGTGGCACGAGAGGAGCCGGAAGGCCGTCCCCCCGGGCCAATCGCTGTGAGAAGCTGCACTGCCGGAGCGTGTGCATGGAGGGTTTGGCCCCCCGAGTGATTCTTGCATGGAAGATCGAGCATTTGCTCGAAGGTGAGCTTCGGATGCTAGGCAGACTTGCTGGTGCGCTGGTGCTGGCTGGAAGGCTGGCCAGCCGGCTCCTGATCCTCGACGGTGTTGACCTGCCGGCTCTCGTAGCGGGGATCCGGCTGGTCATTCTTGCGCTTGTTGCTCTGCGGCTACCGGTTGTCAACAGCCGGCCGGGCCGCGGCCGACGTCGTTATCGCCTTGGCCGGTGGGGTCGTCTTGACCCGGATGGCCGAGTCGGCCATGGTGTATTTGTCCGCCTTGGTCATGAGTCCGGCCAGCATGGTCGGCTCAGAGCATAGAAGCTTGTGCTTGAGAGGGGTGCCGTCCCGGCAACCCTCGATGAAGTATTGCACGGCTTGCACCTCATGCACTCCCTCGCAGGAGTTGCGGAGCTCGGTCAACCGGGTGAGGTAGTCGAGGAGGGATTTGTCCGGCCCCTGAACACACATAGCAAGTTCATGGGGCCGGCCAGGCCGCTTGTAGGTGCCGGTGAAGTTGCGGACGAAGGCCTCCTCGAAGTCCATCCACGTGTTGATGCTGCCGGCTGCCACGTTGTTGGGCCAGGTGCGAGCCGAGCCGATGAGCATGAGGGGGGCGTAGCGGACGGCCACGCGTTTGTTTCCCCTGGCGATGCCCACTACGGTGGTGCAGTCGATCAGCCAGTCTTCTGGCTTGGCAGCCCCGTTGTACTTTGGGGTGTCCCTAGGGAGCATGAAGCCCTTCGGGAATGGCTCGGTGTGGATCCGGGGACCGAAGCAAGCCGAGCCGATCGAGCCCTCCTCCTCGAGCAGGGCGGATTGCGCGAGTTGGTCGATGTGGTTGCGAGCATCGTCCTTGCTACGGGGGACGCGTGGCCCGAGCCGGGCTGAGAGCTCGGGGCGGATGGTGGGCAGCGTTGATTGCCACGACTCATGTTGCGGGGGTGGTGTGTGCCCCCGGCTGCGACGGCTGCCGGATGTCGGCGCTTCGCGATAGCGGCCGCTACGAGGCGGCTCGTTGGTGCGCCAGCTGCTAACAGTCGGCTGCTCACTCCTCGACGGCTGAGAGGGTCGGGGGTCGTGTGTCTCGATCCGACGACCGGAGACGCGAGGGGAACAGGAGTATTGCGCCGCCTAGCGGCCGGCAGTTCCCTTGCCCTCGCGCTCGGGCCGGGGGTCTTCAGCGGTGGTGCCGCCTGGCACGAGCTGATGCTGCTGTGCGTCAGCAGCATCGATAAGCTCCTTGATGTGGCGCTCGTGGGCGGCATGCTCTTCGCCCTCCAAGGTGTCCAGTTCCTCGTAGGCCACCTTTAGGGCCCGCAGGTTAGCTGCGGGGGTGTCATAGACGGGCATTTTGCTGCTGAGGATTTCGGCGACCACGCGGTCGCGGTCGCGCACGGCCCCGCGCCGGCTGGGCTCGGCGCCAGCCGGGGTAAGGCCGTAAGCGGAGGCGTATTCCCGCTGTGCCGCTTCCATGCGGCGGCGCGTGGCGGCGAGGGCGGTGGCATCCTCGAAGAGGATGCGACGAGCCGCCTCGAGGTCGGCCGCGGCGGTATCGGGGTTTGCCGTCGGGGCGATCGGGGTGCTCAAGCCCCGAAGGGCCGCACCGATCGGGTCGGACATGCCGACGCGGGCGGCAGCAGCAGTGGCCGTTACCCGCGCTCGTCCGGAGGTGGTGGAGGAGGTGATGGCCATCACCCCCTCACGGTCGCGGGACCCGCTGGGGCGGGCCGCAGTGAGTACTCCCATGGTTGTGGGCGGGCTGGCGCAGACGAGTACCCCCGCGGGGTACTCACCCATGGTCGGAGCCTCGGCAAGGCTGAGCTTGCCGAAGCGCTCGGTGAGTGCGTCGATGTCGGCCGCTAGGCCGTCGGAGTCGCCCACAGGGCGTGCTGCAGCATGCCCCACGATCCCCCACGGTTTCGCTGGGCCGAGCGGCAGCGGCGGGGAATGGCGAGAGGTCCTGCCCGGAGCATGAACCCGAACGGTGTCGCGGATGGCCCCACGATGGGCGCCAACTGTTGTCGTTTTCTAACGACAGATGCCATAGGGTGGCTTATTGGTGGTGTTGGGGCCATAGGACACCGATGGGCTCCGGGTGCGAGATTGGGTACAAGAAGGTGGAGACTCGCAATGTACCCAGGTTCGGGGCCCTCCGTGGGAGGTAATGCCCCTAGTCCTGCTTGGATTCGTTGGATGGATGGATAAGTATAGAGAGGTTCTCCTAGAGATGTGTTCGGAGGAGGAAAAAAGGAGCAGCCGGCTCGTGTCCCTCTGCTACTGGGAAGGGTATGAGAGCTCCCTATGTGTGTGTTCTTGATCGGGGGTTCCGTCCTCAGTGCATGGGGGGCTCGGGGGTTTTTATAGGCCAAACCCCCGGCTCTTACAATATGATTTAGGTACGAGGGTGGAGGGACCCGGCTGGCAGCCTCTCCGCCTGGCCAGGGGGTCCCGCGGCTTGTATTGTCTCGTCATGGGCGGGGCCCACCGGCCGAGCGGTTCCATCCCTGCTGGGACCCACCGACGGGCGCCGCGATTGGCCCTCCCCCACCTGCCCCGGCACGGGCCGCCCGGGGAGGCGTCGCTTAGCGCCAGCCAGCCGAGGTCGTCGGTATGGCCGGCGGCACTGTAGCCACGCCGGGGCAGGCACTCGAGTGGTGGAGGCGTGCTGGAACTGTTCCCCGTCCGGTCACACTCACTAAGGTCAGCGGGCCAGACGGATGGACCGTAGCCATGCGGGACGGCGCGTGAGCGACCACTGTGGCCACAGGGTCGCTCGCTCCGCCAGTCACGTCGTGCTGCCGTACCTGCAGACAGGGAGACGGGACAGGGCGTGTCCGTCCCCAAGGCAATGGGCTACCCGGCTCGTGGGCAGCCGACTGCTTGGCCAGCCGGGCGAAACGCCAGTCCGGAGACGGCTCGTGTGGCGTGTCCCCAGCCGGCCTCGTCCAACCGGTCGATTGGTTTTTCTTCTAAGCGGAGTGGGGAGGACCCCGTTGCCTTGGCCTACCCCGGGATATAAACCCCGTCAACCGTGGAGGACCATGGTACTACCGCTTGGAGCGGTACTACCGCTTACCGCGTGGAAGTAAAAAATTACTTCCGCCTGTTGAGTGGTACTACTGTGATGACCGCGGTACTACCGTAACAACGAGTGCGCGTGGGGGTTAAGAGCCGGCAGGGGGGTTTCCCATCTTCCCCATACCCCATTTTCTCTCTTCCCCTCACGTCTATCTCTCCTCCTCTCTACCGGCGCCGGAGCACCTCGCCGGATCTCCATCTCCGGCCACCCTCTTCTTATTTTCTCCAGTGGGATCGTTCCCCACCTCGTCCTCTTGCAATAGACCTCGGTATTTCCCCGATCCTTTCTTGTTTTGCTTCTATATTTTTGAATCTAGGTTTTTGAGGAAATATGAGATGGTCTAGCTTTGTTTGATCCAATCTATGCATGAGGAGATATTTTAAGGGTGTTATTGCAGTAGAAGTGCATATTGATAGGATAAAATGGGATAATTTTCGATCTAGGGCAGTACCAATACCATATGTAGATTTCTATTCTTGTGAATTCCGCCCCGTGCGGTACTACCGCACCTTGTGCAGTACTACCGCTCGTCGGGCGGAAGTAAAATATTACTTTCGCTGATGCCACGGTACTACTGCTCCCACGGTACTACCGCGTCGTGGGCGGTACTAAATTTTTACTTCCATCCACTGGGCGGCAGTAAAATCTTAGTACTGCTCTAGCCACGGTACTACCGCTCCCAGCGGTACTACCGCATTTGTAGCGGTAGTAATTTTTTACTTCCGCTGACTGGGCGGTAGTAACACTTTACTACCGCTCTAGCCACGGTACTACCGCTCCTAGCGATACTACCGCGTCTAGAGCGGTAGTAAATTTTTACTTCCGCAAGAAGTGCTGGTACTACCGCTTGATCCCCAACTACCTTGTTTTGTCCTGTCTATTCTCCCTTCTACATGGTTTTCGTGTTTGCTTTTGTCGCTGCCTTACTTTTTCCAGTTGTCCATTGTGTTTGCGTTGTGTGCCATAGGTGGTGGCTCTGGTTCCAGCTCTGCTCCAAGACATTCCAATCCGTCTCGTGACACAAGCTGAAAGCGGTTCCGCAATCCTGATGCTCCTGAGGGATCCAATGATCCACCCTGCAATTTCAAGAGAACCGCATCCAAGCTCAAGCGAACAGTTGAGAACTATGAGGTCATGCCCCAAGCTGAGTTTCTGGCTCGACGGCTGATCAATCCCTACGACAAGCCAAGGGAAGTTTCCAAGGCTAATGACTTGTTCTGGTCCAAGCAGCAGTATCTTATTCACATTGATGTGATCAAGGGCAAGAAAAATCTTTATGTTCCTTTCCAATACATTGATCTAGAACACATGAGGAAGCATCCAACATACTTCAGTGAGGCTCTGGAGTTGGTATAGCAGTTTTCTATCACAGACATCATTTCATTCCACCTTGACCTTGATCCCGAGATAGTGAGTCAGTTCTTTGCCTCTGTCCACTTTCACTCTGATGAGCTGTAGACCATGACATGGATGACCCATGGCGAGCAACCGTCTGCCACCTAGAAGGACTTCATGGACTTGCTGCGTGTTCTGATTCCGGGCTTGATGTGCCAATTGGACTGCGCCCTCACGGCAACCCTCAACCAACACGTAAGGAGCAACTTGTGCCTTTCTATATTCTAAAGACTTTACGATCTGGTGAGCAAATTCCTGTGCTCAACCCTTTCCTTGATGTCATGCACCGGATCTTCCGCAACTCTCTATTTCCTCGCATGGGAGACAAGGACAAGGTACACTCCTATCTGGTGATATGTTGCTACTATGTGAGAAAGGAAGAAATGAAGACCTTGGCATCCTTGATGTGTCTCACATTATGTGGTCTGAGCTTCGCACTGCTATGTTTCATCATAAGGTCCCCATTTATGGGCCATACTTGTTCTACCTGATTCGTGCTACTTGGGACAAGACCTTTTCGGGTCAGGACATGCTGGAGCACTTGTTTCTTCATGAGCCCATTCATTTTTGTATGAAGGACAAGTGGGCCAGCACCGCCACTAAGCCAACTTCTGCTCGTATGGAGGTTGATGAGGATGAGATCGAAGAGGAGGAAGATAAAAGTTCTGGGTCCTATGTGCCACCGTCTTCTGAGCCATCTTGGGCCAAGAAGCTCTCTTACAAGATGAGGACTTTGTTCTGCATGCAGGCCAAGGGTCAGTATCAGGCTCACGTTGCTCAGAAGGAGAGTCGTCAGCGTGACAAGCGTATTCTGAGGAAGCTTGGCGAGACCATCTCGAGTGGGGTCTAAGAAGGACATCACCCTTGAGGCCACTTGGATGGTGAAGCAGCAGTTCCAGTGGGCTGATTCAGATGCGGAGTCCATCCCAGACGCTTCAGAGGAGTCAGATGACTGACCTTTCTACATGGGAGCTACCACCTATGTGTTAGGTGTCCTCTCTGCCTTTTTGGTGTCTCGATGCCAAAGGGGGAGAGAGTGTAGGATTTGCGCGGATTTGTGTTTGTCTTTTCGTCTTCTCTCTGCTTTCGTTGAACTTTGGTTTATGTCGTTTGTGTGTGTGACCAGGAGAATTCCTCTATCATATGGTGTGAGACATATGTTATCACTACTACCTTATTATTGTCTAGTATGATTCGTAGCTTGTGAGTCTGTCTATTATGTACTCTTATCTTAATTCTCACATGCTATGCCTAGTTTCCATACTTAGTTTTGTTCATTCTGTTGCAAAGATTGCATTGCTATAAAATATAGGGGGAGTGTTGATCCTAGTGTGTGTGCCTTGTAGTCCAAAGCATATCTAGAATATGCACACATCTAGGGGGAGCTCTTCTATATTTTGTAGGTCTTGGGTTTTGCATATGCTCATTTTATATCCTTATGTGCAAATTCCGTATTGTCATCAATCACCAAAAAGGGGGAGATTGTAAGGGCATATTTCTCCCTAAGTGGTTTTGGTGATTGATGACAATGCCTTTGCGGACTAATCGTGTGCATTGAGCATTTCAGATATCTCAGGTCTAGGCACAAGATGCTAAACCTTAATTGTTAAGGAAAAGTTAAAAAGTGTTAGTTGCCTATTCAACCCCCCTCTAGTCCACCATATTGATCATTTCACCCTGGACACCATATTTCTCACTGATGTTGGCCATATGCACCACTAATTAACGGGTGAAGTGAACTTGTCCGAATCTTCACTATGTATATCAACTAGCCCAGGACACACTATAGCTACACCTGAAATGCACCTAATGTATCTACATTTGAATAACATATGAGCCATGAATTCCGCTTTTCTCATGCATAATTGGCATAGGGTACAATTAGTCCATACACGCTGTTGTAGATGATCACCCATCTAGAACTGACCCTGGCGAATGAGCTAAGCAAAGAACTTGTGCCCACTTGAATAGCTACCTTGATCGTGATCATCTGCAAAATCTAAGGCTTGTACGAGTTGTTGTTATTCATCATTATTAATATAAGGCCTCAAAATATGTGCACATCTCCTCAAAAGAGCAACCTGTATAACAAAACAAAAATGATCAAACCATACAAAGATGAAATGAAGAAAGGAATCAAAAACTGCAAGAATTTTGTGACCCATTAACCCAACAAACTACCAGGGTTGCTACTTGCAAAGAAAACCGAGCCGAGGTGCTAGCGTGATGCCTCCATTCATCGATTAGGAGTACTTATAGGAGGGAAGAAATGATAACTTTATATGGGAGTAATATGAAAAACTTAAGAGTGGATCAAAAAGTTCATTACAATGGCAATAGCCATTGATTTGTTAGGCATTCAACATGGTCAATCTGGAAGCACCAAAGCACTTGCATCTTCAATGGCCGATGACCCTACCTTCTGGACCTGATGCTCTCCATCCGGAACGAAGCTCGCAGCTGGGTAGAAGTAGGTGCCATGGGCATGGACAACATAATCCATGTTACTTAGTTATTTGTTCGTTTGGGGCTGATCTGTTGGGAAACGTTGCATGGGAAACAAAAAAATTCCTACGCACACACAAGATCTATCCATGGTGATGAGAATCTACGAGAGGGAGAGTGGATCTACATACCCTTGTAGATCACTAAGCGGGAAGCGTTAAGAAACGCGATTGATGTAGGTGAATGTCTTCGCGATCCAGATCGCCGAGCGTCCCGCGATCCCATCACGATCCATCTCGTGATCCAATCACAATTTGTCCCGCGATCCCATCACGATCCGTCCCGTAATCAAATCACGAATCGTCTCGCAATCGTGATCACGGTCCTTCCGATCTAGCGAAGAACGGACGACACCTTCGCGTTCAGCACACGTACAGCTCGATGATGATCTCCTCCATCTTGATAGAGCAAGAGGGAGCGGAGAGGTAGATGAGTTCTCCGGCAGCGAGACGGTGATGGTGGTGGAACTGTTTCAGCAGGGCTTCGCCTAAGCACCGCCAAACTAGACTAGAGGAGAAAGATGAAGTAGAGGGAGCACGTGGCAATTAGAGTTAGCTCTTCCTCTAAATCCTCTAGTATATATAGGAGGGAGGGAGGGGAGGAGGCAGCCTCAAACCCTAAAGGTTTGGTCGAAATTGGAGGTGGAGGAGTCCTACTCCAATTCTATTAGGAGTAGGATTCCTCCTTTCCACTTGGAAACTCTTTCCACCTCTCGACCTTTGGATTTTTTGCTTCCCAAACCTCATGGGCTTTAGTGGAGGCTTCGTCCAGCCCACTAGGGGCTGGTTTGTCTCCTACCACAGCCCATGTGGCCCCTCGGGGCGTGACACCCCTCCCGATGGTCCCCCGATACCCTCCCAGCACTCCCGGTACACTACCGATGAGCCCAAAACTTTTCCGATGACCAAAACAAGACTTCCTATATATCAATCTTTACCTTCGGACCATTCCGAAGCTCCACGTGACGTACGGGATCTCATCTGGGACTCTGAAAAACCTTCAGTCACCATCATACATAACTCTATACTATTGAAACGTCACCGAACCTTAAGTGTGCAGACCCTGCGGGTTCAAGAACTATGTAGACATGACCGAGACACCTCTATGGTCAATAACCATAGCGGGAGCTGGATGCCCATATTGGTTCCTACATATTCTATGAAGATCTTTATCGGTCGAACCTCTATGTCAAGGATTCAGTTAATCCCGTATGATGTTCCCTTTGTTCTTCGGTATGTTACTTGCCCGAGATTCGATCGTCGGCATCTCCATACCTAGTTCAACCTCGTTACCGGCAAGTCTATTTACTCGTTCCGTAATACAAGATCCCGTGGCTAACACTTAGTCACATTTCTTGCAAGGCTTATTGTGATGTTGTATTACCGAGTGGGCCCTGAGATACCTCTCCGTCACACGGAGTAACAAATCCCAGTCTTGATCAATGCCAGCCCAACAAACACCCAGGAGATACCTGTAGAGCACCTTTATAATCACCCAGTTACGCTGTGACATTTGATACACGCAAGGTACTCCTCTAGCGTCAGTGAGTTGCATGATCTCATGGTCATAGGAATAGATACTTGACATGCAGAAAATAGTAGCAATAAACTGACACGGTCATATGCTACGTTTGTAGTTTGGGTCTTGTCCATCACATCATTCTCCTAATAATGTGATCCCATTATCAAATTACATCTCATGTCCATGACTAGGAAACCATAGCCATCTTTGATCAACGAGCTAGTATATTAGAGGCATACTAGGAACATGGTGTTGTCTATGTATCCGCACATGTATTTGAGTTTCCGGTCAATACAATTATAGCATGGATAATAGACGATTATCATGAAGAAGGAAATATGAGAATAACCAATTTATTATTGCCTCTAGGGCATATTTCCAATAGTCCCCCACTTGCACTAGAGTTAATAATCTAGTTCACATCACCATG
Source organism: Hordeum marinum (assembly GCA_022496015.1). Lineage (NCBI taxonomy): Eukaryota > Viridiplantae > Streptophyta > Magnoliopsida > Poales > Poaceae > Hordeum > Hordeum marinum. Next base: position 383,221,876 of record CM039675.1, read on the forward strand.
TGATTCGCATTGTTATGAATCTAACACCCAATGAGTTCTAGGGCTCGATCATGCTTTGCGTGAGAGAGGTCTTTTAGTCAACGGGTCTGCGACATTTAGATCCGTGTGTACTTTGCAAATCTGTACGTGATACTGTAGACACTGCTACCACACTCCACTTGGAGCTATTCCAAATGGCTGCTCCACTATACATATCTAGATTGCTACTAAGAGTCATCCGGATTGGTGTTAAAGCTTGCATCAACGTAACTCTTTACGACGAACTCTTTATCACCTCCATAATTGAGAAACATTTCCTTAGTCTTTTAGTTACTAAGGATAATCTTGACCGCTGTCCAGTGATCCACTCCTGGATCACTCTTGTACGCCTTGACGCACTCATGGCAAGGCACACACAGGTGCGGTACACAGCATGGCATACTATATAGAGCCTATGGCTAAAGCATAGGGGACGACCTTCGTCCTTTCTCTTTCTTCTGACATGGTCGAGCTTTGAGTCTTACTCAACTTCACACCTTACAAATCAGGCAAGAACTCTTTCTCTGACTGATCCATTTTCAACTCTTTCAAAATCTTGTCAAGGTATCTACTCATTGAAAGTCTCATCAAGCATCTTGATCTATCTCTATAGATACCGATGCCCAACATTAAGTAGCTTTATCCAGGTCTTCCTTTGAAAAACTCTTTTCAAACAACCACGTATGCTTTCCAGAAATTATACATCATTTCCGATCAACAATATATCATCCACATATGCTTATCAGAAACTCTATAGTGCTCCGACTCACTTTATTGTAAATACAAGTTTCTCATAAACTTTGTATAGACTCAAAAACTTTGATCACCTCATCAAAGCGTATACTCCAACTTCGAGATGCTTACTCCAACCCATAGAATGATTGCTGGAGCTCGCACACCTTTTAGCATCGTTAGGACTAACAAAACCTTTTGGTTGTATCACATACAACGTTTCCTCAAGTAAACCGTTAAGGAAACGATGTTTTGACATCCATTTGCCAGATTCCATAATTGAAAAATGCAGCAACTGCTAACATAATTCCAACAGACTTTAGCATCGCTATGAGCCAGAAAGTCTCATCACAGTCAACTCCTTGAACTTGTCGGAAACCATTTTGCGAGAAGTCAAGCTTTATAAATGGCGACATTTACCATCAGCATTTGTCTTCATCTTAATGGTCCATTTGTACTCGATGACGTGCCGTCCAACGAGCAAGTCTACCAAAGTCTATACTTGGTTTTCATACATGGATCCTTTTTAGGGTTTCATGGCCTCTAACAATTTGTGAGAATCCGGGCCCATCATCGCTTCTCCATAGCTCGTAGGTTCATCGTTGTCCAACAACATGACATCTAAGACAGGGTTGCCGTACCACTCAAGAGGAGTACGCGTCCTTGTCGACCTATGAGGTTCAATAATAACTTGATCCAAAGCTTCATGATCATCATCATTAACTTCCTCTTCAATTAACATAGGCTCCATAGAAACAACTTTTTGTGCCGCGCTACTCTCTGTTTGAACAAAAGTTCAACAACCTCATCAAATTCTATCTTCCTCCCACTCAATTCTTTCGAGAGAAACTTTTTCTCGAGAAAGGACTCAGTTTTAGCAACAAACAATTTGTACTTGGATCTGAGATAGAGAGTATACCCAACTGTTCTTAGGGTATTCTATGAAGATGCATTTGTCCGATTTGGGTTTGAGCTCTTTAGGTGAAAACCCTTTTCACATAAGCGTCGCAGGCCCAAACATTAAGAAATGACAGCTTAGGTTTCGGCCAAACCATATGGTGTCATCTCAACGGATTTAGATGGTGCCCTATTTAAAGTGAATGTGCTTGTCTCCAATGCACAACCCAAAACGATAGTGGTAAAACGATAAGAGACATCATAATTCGCACCGTATCCAATACAACACGACGACGACGCTCGGACACACCATCACACTATGGTGTTCCAGCTGGCATGAGTTGTGAAACAACTTTCACATTGTCTTAAGTTGTATACCAAACTCGTAACTCGGATATCCACCTCCACGATCACATCGTAGACATTTTATCTTGTCATCACGATGATCTCAAACTTCACTCCGATTCTGCTTGAAGTTTTCAAACGCTTCAGACTTGTGTTTCATTAAGTAAATATACACTATATATACTCAAATCATCAGTGAAGGTAAGAAAATAACGATATCCACCGCACGCTACAACACTCATTGGACCATATACATCAATATGTATCATTTCCAATAAGTTACTAGCCCGCTCCATCATACTGAAAGCAGGGTCTGTAGCCATCTTGCCCAAGAGGCATGGTCCACATGTCTCAACCTATTCGAAACCAAATGAGTCCAAAGATGTGACACCCCCAATTTTGTCCGTACGCTAAACATACATGCAATGCGTACGACCAAGATTAGAGACTCACTAATCAATATCACAACACAACTCTAGACAGAAATTAGAGTCATACAGCTTCATATTACAAGCCAGGGGCCTCAAGGGCTCGAATACAAAGGTCGACAAGCACGAGTCAGCAGAAGCAAATAATATCTGAGTACAGACATAAGTTAAAAAAGTTTTGCCTTAAGAAGGCTAGCACAGACATAACAACGGATCGAAAGATGCGAGGCCTCTTGCCTGGGAACCTCCTATCCTACTGTTGGTCGGGGCCTGCCTCCACGTAGTAGTAGGCTCATGTGGTGGTGTAGTAGTCGTCTCCGGCATACTACATCTCCTAGGCTCCATCGTGTGAACGCAGAATCGTATTGAGGGGGAAATAGAAAGCAAAGCAGCGGTGAGTACTCATCCAAAGTACTCGCAATACTAACCTCGTAACTATGCCAAGTATGCATCATTATCAAGGGGAGGGGGTATATCTGGACAGACTACAGAAAGCAAGAATAGGGGGAAGGCCTAGTGCTATCGAAGACTAGCATCTTCAGCATCTTGCAGCATTAGAAGAGAGTAGACTGGTATCTCACATATAATCATATTATGGTAGCAATTTCATTAAGTAATCATGCTCAGAGATTCTTCCTCGACTCCCTGCGAGGAAGCAATCCCGGAGCCAACATTCATTTCAAATTTAAGTCACAATTGTACTTGTATAAGGTCAAGGTACAACTCCAAGTCATCCTGTTACCGTGGACACGACTATTCGAATAGATAATTTCTTCCCTGCAGGGGTGCATCGCATTTCCAACACGCTTGATCACCTCCGGCCGAACACACTTTCCGGGGTAATGCCCGGCGTCGGGATCCAAAACATCGTCGCCCCACCTAGACTCTGTTGGGTAACGTTGCATGTGAAACAAAAAAATTCCTACGCACACGCAAGATCTATCCATGGTGATGATCATCTACGAGAGGGAGAGTGGATCTACGTACCCTTGTAGATCGCTAAGCGGGAAGCATTAAGAAATGCGGTTGATGTAGTCGAACGTCTTCGCGATCCAAATCTCCAAGCGTCCCGAGATCCAATCATGATCCGTCCCAATCTACCACCGAACGAATGACACCTCCGCGTTCAGCACACGTACGGCTTGATGACGATCTCCGCCTTCTTGATACAGCAAGAGGGAGCAGAGAGGTAGACGAGTTCTTCGGCAGCGTGACGGCGCTACGGTGATGGTGGTCAAGTAATCTCAGCAAGGCTTTGCCTAAGCACATCTGAAACCGATCTAGAGGAGAAACTACAGACTAGAGGGTAGGGTTGCACGTGGCTGAAAATATTGTGTCAAAACCATAAAACCCTCTAATATATATAGGAGGAGAGGAGGAGGAGGCTTGGCGCAAAGGCCAGCCCCTCTAGGCTTCGGCCTAAGTGGAGAGGATTCCTCCTCCTCCTCCACTCCTAGTAGGATTAGGAGTCCTTCCTTATTTCCACCCTTTTTGCCTTTTCCACCTTTTCCACTTAGGAATCTCTTCCCAGCCGCATGGGACTTGTGTGCGACTTTGGCCATACCACTAAGGGCTGGTATTACTCCTCCCACAGCCCATGTAGCCTCTTGGGTCAAAATACCTCTCTCGATGGTCCCCCGGTACACTACCGGCACTCCCGGTACACTACCGATGAGCCCAAAACTTTTCCGGCGACCAAAACAGGACTTTCTATATATCAATCTTTACCTTCGGACCATTTTGGAGTTCCTCGTGATGTATGAGATCTCATCCGGGACTCCGAACAACCTTCGGTCACCACCATGTATAACTTTATACTACCGAAACGTCACCAAACCTTAAGTGTGCACACCCTGCGGGTTCGAGAACTATGTAGACATGACCGAGACACATCTATGGTCAATAAACAATAGTGGGACCTGGATGCCCATATTGGTTCCTATATATTCTACGAAGATCTTTATCGGTCGAACCTCTATGTCAAGGATTCAGTTAATCCCGTATGATGTTCCCTTTGTTCTTCGGTATGTTACTTGCCCGAGATTCGATCGTCGGTATCTCCATACCTAGTTCAACCTCGTTACCGGCAAGTCTCTTTACTCGTTCCGTAATACAAGATCCCATGACTAACACTTAGTCACATTACTTGCAAGGCTTATTGTGATGTTGTATTACCCAATGGGCCCTGAGATACCTCTCCGTCACACGGAGTAACAAATCCCAGTCTTGATCCATGCCAACCCAACAGACACCCTCGAAGATACCTATAGAGAAGCTTTATAGTCACCTAGTTATGTTGCGACGTTTGATACACACAAGGCACTCCTCCGGTGTCCGTGAGTTGCATGATCTCATGGTCATAGGAACATATACTTGACATACAGAAAACTGTAGCAATAAACTGACACGATCATATGCTACGTTTTATAGTTTGGGTCTTGTCCATCCCATCATTCTCCTAATGATGTGATCCCGTTATCAAATGACATCACATGTCAATGGCGAGGAATCCTTGACCATCTTTGATCAACGAGCTAGTTCACTAGAGGCATACTAGGGACAAATTGTTGTCTATTCATCCACACATGCAATGTGTTCCCAATCAATACAATTATAGCATGGATAATAAACAATTATCATGAACAAGGGAATATAATAATAAACACTTTATTTATTGCCTCTAGGGCATATTTCCAATAGTCTCCCACTTGCACTAGAGTCAATAATCTAGTTCACATCACCGTTTAGCCCTTGGAAGAGGTTTAGTCAACGGGTCTGCAACATACAGATCCGTGTGCACTTTGCAAATATTTATGTCCTTCTCCTTGATGTAATCGTGGATGGAATTGAAGCGTCGCTTTATGTGTTTGGTCCTCTTGTGAAACCTTGGTTCCTTGGACAGAGCAATGGCACCAGTGTTGTCACAGAACAGAGTCATTGGATTCAGTGCACTGTTCACTACTCCAAGATCTATCATGAACTGCTTCATCCAGACACCTTCCTTCGCTACTTCCTAGGCTGCGATGTACTCGGCCTCGCATGTAGAATCGGCTACCACGCTTTGCTTGGAACTACACCAGCTTACCGCTCCCTCATTGAGAATAAATACATATCTAGTTTGCGACTTAGAGTCATCCGGATCAGTGTCAAAGCTTGCATCAACGTAACCCTTTACGACGAGCTCTTCACCTCCATAAACGAGAAACATCTCCTCAGTCCTTTTCAGGTACTTAAGCATATTCTTGACCGTTGTCCAGTGCTCCATTCCAGGATCACTTTGAAACCTTCTGGCCATACTTACGGCAAGGCTGACATCGGGTCTTGTGCATAGCATTGCATACATGATAGAGCCTATGGCTGAAGCATAGGGGATGACACTCATCTTCTCTCCATCTTCTACAGTCACTGGGCATTGAGTCTCACTCAACTTCACACCTTGTAACACAGGCAAGAACCCCTTCTTGGACTGATCCATTTTGAACTTCTTCAAAACTTTATCAAGGTATGTGCTCTGCGAAAGTGCTATTAAGCGTCTCGATCTATCTCTATAGATCTTAACGCCTAATATGAAAGCAGCTTCTCCTAGGTCCTTCATTGAAAAACTCTTGTTCAAATATTCCTTCACGCTTTCCAGCATTTCTATATTGTTTCCAATCAGCAATATGTCATCCACATATAATATTAGAAACGCTATAGAGCTCCCACTCACTTTCTTGTAAATACAAGCTTCTCCATAAACTTATTCCAACCCCGAGATGCTTGCACCAGTCCATAAATGGATCGCTGGAGTTTGCAAACTTTGTCAACATTCTATGGATCGACAAAACCTTCCGGTTGCATCATATACAACTCTTACTCAAGGAAACCGTTGAGGAACGCTGTTTTGACATCCATGTGCCAAATTTCATAGTCGAAATATGCAGCTATTGCTAACATGATTCTGGCAGACTTAAGCATCGCTATGGGTGAGAAGATCTCATTGTAGTCAACTCCTTGAACTTGTGAAAAACCCTTTGCCACAAGTCGAGCTTTATAGACGGTGACATTACCGTCCACGTCCGTCTTCTTCTTAAAGATCCATTTGTTCTGAATGGCCTTTCTCCCTTCAGGCAATACTTCCAAAGTCCATACTTTGTTTTCATACATGGATCCCATCTCGGATTTCATGGCCTCTAACCATTTCTCGGAATTCGGGCCCATCATCGCTCCTCCATAGCTCGTAGGTTCATTGTTGTCCAACAACATGACCTCCAAGACAGGGTTGCTGTACCACTCAGGAGCAGTACGCGCCCTTGTCGACCTACGAGGTTCAATAGTAACTTGATCCGAAGCTTCATGATCATCATCATTAACTTCCTCTTCAACTATTGTAGGCTCCATAGAAACATCTTTCTGTGGTGAGCTACTTTCTGGTTGAAGTAAAGGTTCAACAACCTCATCAAGCTCTATTTTCCTCCCACTCAATTCTTTCGAGAAAAACTCTTTCTCAAGAAATGTTCCGTTCTTAGCGACAAACACTTTGCCTTCGGATCTGAGATAGAATGTATACCCGACCGTCTCTTTCGGGTATCCTATGAAGACACATTTCTCCGCTTTGGGTTCCAGCTTTTCAGGCTGAAGCTTTTTGACATAAGCATCACATCCCCAAACTTTAAGAAACGACAACTTTGGCCTCTTGCCAAACCACAGTTCATATGGCATCGTATCAACGGATTTCAATGGTGCCCTATTTAAAGTGAATGCAGCTGTATCTAATGCATAACCCCAAAACGATAGTGGAAAAATGGCAAGAGACATCATAGAACACAACATATCTAATAAGGTTCGGTTACGACGTTCGGACACACCATTACGCTGTGGTGTTCCGGGCGATGTCAACTATGAAACAATTCCACAATGTCTTAAGTGACTGCCAAACTCATAACTCAGATATTCACCTCCTCGATCAGATAGTAGGAATTTGATCTTCTTGTTACGATGATTCTCAACTTCACTCTGAAATTGCTTGAACTTTTCAAACATTTCAGACTTATGTCTCATTAAATAAATATACCCATATCTACTTAAGTCATCGGTGAAGGTGAGAAAATAATTATATCCACCGCGCGCTGCAACATTCATTGGACCGCACACATCAGTATGTATGATTTCCAACAAGTCACTTGCCCTTCCATTGTTCCGGAGAACGACGTTTTAGTCATCTTGCCCATGAGGCATGGTTCACATGTGTCAAGTGATTCAAAATCAGGTGACTCCAAAAGTCCATCAACATGGAGCTTCCGCATGCGTTTTACACCAATATGACCCAAATAGCAGTGCCACAAGAAAGTGGTATTATCATTATCAACTCTACATCTTTTGGCATCAATGTTATGAACATGTGTATCATCACTATCAAGATTCAATATGAATAAACCCCTCACATTGGGTGCATGACCATAAAAGATATTACTCATATAAATAGAACAACCATTATTCTCTGATTTAAATGAGTAACCGTCTCGCAATAAACAAGATCCAGATATAATGTTCATGCTTAACGCCGGCACTAAATAACAATTATTCAGGTTCATCACTAATCCCGATGGTAATCAAAGAGAGAGCGTGCCGACGGTGATCACATCAACCTTGGAACCATTTCCCACGCGCATCGTCACTTCGTCCTTAGCCGGCCTCCGTCTATTCCGTAGGTCCTGCTTTGAGTTGCAAATGTGAGCAACCGAACCAGTATCAAATACCCAGGCACTACAACGAGATCTAGTAAGGTACACATCAATAACATGTATATCATATATACCTTGTTTGTTGTTGGCCGCCTTCTTGTCAGCCAGGTACTTGGGGCAGTTCCGCATCCAGTGACTAGTTCCTTGACGTTCTCATATGCTCCATGGCGTTCAAAACGTCTTTGAAGTCTCGGTTCTAAGCCATTCAACATTGCACACTGAACTATTGAGTAATCCCCAGAACGTGCCTCCTAAGTGTTCTTAACGTCTTTGGATGACATGTCTTCATGTTGGTCACCAAGCGGTGCATCAAGGACATATGATTTTTGGGAAGATATGAGGATAATCCTCAGATTATGGGCCCAGTCAACAAAGTTACTTCCATCATCTTTCAACTTAGCTTTCTCTAGGAACGCATTAAAATTCAGGGGTGCTATTGCGCGAGCCATTTATCTACAACATAAATATGCAAAGGTTACTTAGACTATTGTTCAAGATAATGAGTTTAGTTAATCAAATTACTAAAGCTCCCACTCAAATTGACATCCCTCAGGTCATATGAGTGTCACATGATCCAAATTCACCAACTCAAGTCCGATCATCACGTGAGTTGAGGTGGTTTCACTGGTGAACATCATCATGTTGATCATATCTACTATATGACTCATGTTCGACCTTTCGGTCTCTAGTGTTTAGAGGCCATGTCTGTACATGCTAGGCTCGTCAAGTTTAACCCGAGTGTTCTGCATGTGCAACACTGGCTTGCACCCTTTGTATGTGAACGTAGAGTCTATCACACCCAATCATCATGTGGTGTCTCGACACGACGAACTTTTGCAACGGTGCACACTCAAGGAGAACACAATTCATCTTGAAATTTAAGTGAGGGATCACCTTATAATGCGACCGTCGTCCTAAGAAAAACAAGGTGCATAAAAGGATAAACATCACATGCAAATCATAAGTGACATGATATGGCCATGAACTTGTGCTTTTGATCTCCATCTTGAAAGCTGCGGCGATGGTGGTGAAGTAATCTCGACAGGGCTTCGCCTAAGCACAACTGAAACCGATCTAGCGGAGAAACTACGGAATAGAGGGTAGGGTTGCATGTGGCTGAAAATCTTGTGTCAAAACCCTAAAACCCTCTAGTATATATAGGAGGAGAGGAGGAGGAGGCTTGGAACAAGGGCCATCCCCTCTAGGCTTCGGCCAAAGTGGAGAGGAGGAGTCCTCCTCCTCCACTCCTAGTAGGATTAGGACTCCTTCCTTATTTCCACCCTTTTTGCCTTTTTCCACCTTTTCCACTTAGGAATCTCTTCCCAGCCACATGGGCCTTATGTGGGACTTTGTCCAGCCCACTAAGGGCTTGTATTAGTACTCCCACAGACCATGTAGCCTCTTGGGTCGAAATACCTCTCCCGATGGTCCCCGATACACTACCAGCACTCCCCGTACAACTCCGATGAGCCCGAAACTTTTCCGGCGACCAAAATAGGACTTACTATATATCAATATTTACCTCTGGACCATTACGGATCTCCTCGTGACATCCGGTATCTCATCCGGGAATCCGAACAACCTTCAGTCACCACCATGTATAACTCTATACTACCGAAACGTCACCAAACCTTAAGTGTGCAGACCCTGCGGGTTCAAGAACTATGTAGACATGACCGAGACACCTCTACGGTCAATAACCAATAGCGGGACCTGGATGCCCATATTGGTTCCTACATATTCTACGAAGATCTTTATCGGTCGAACCTCTATGTCAAGGATTCAGTTAATCCCGTATGATGTTCCCTTTGTTCTTCGGTATGTTACTTGCCCGAGATCCGATCGTCGGTATCTCCATACCTAGTTCAACCTCGTTACCGGCAATTCTCTTTACTCATTCAGTAATACAAGATCCCGTGACTAACACTTAGTCACATTGCTTGCAAGGCTTATTGTGATGTTGTATTACCGAGTGGGCCTTGAGATACATCTCCGTCACACGGAGTAACAAATCGCGGTCTTGATCCATGCCAACCCAACAAACACCCTCGGATATACCTATAGAGCACCTTTATAGTGTAGGAAATATGCCCTAGAGGCAATAATAAATTAGTTATTATCATATTTCCTTGTTCATGATAATCATTTATTATCCATGCTATAATTGTATTGATCGGAGACTTGGATGCATGTGTGGATACATAGACAAAACCATGTCCCTAGTATGCCTCTAATGGACTAGCTCGTTGATCAAAGATGGTTAAGGTTTCCTAGCCATGGACATGAGATGTCATTTGATAACGGGATCACATCATTAGGAGAATGATGTGATGGACAAGACCCAAACTACAAACGTAGCATATGATCGTGTCAGTTTATTGCTACTATTTTCTGCATGTCAAGTATATGTTCCTATGACCATGAGATCATGCAACTCACGGACATCGGAGGAGTGACTTGTGTGTATCAAACATCGCAACGTAACTGGGTGACTATAAAGGTGCTCTACAGGTATCTCCGAGGGTGTCTGTTGAGTTGGCATGGATCAAGACTGGGATTTGTTACTCCGTGTGACGGAGAGGTATCTCGGGGCCCACTCGGTAATACAACATCACAATGAGCCTTGCAAGCAATGTGACTAATTGTTAGTTGCGGGATGTTGTATTACGGAACGAGTAAAGAGACTTGCCGGTAATGAGGTTGAACTAGGTATGGAGATACCGACGATCGAATCTCGGGCAAGTAACATACCGAAGAACAAAGGGAACATCATACGAGATTAACTGAATCCTTGACATAGAGGTTCGACCGATAAAGATCTTCGTCGAATATGTAGGAACCAATGTGGACATCTAGGTCCCGCCATTGGTTATTGACCGTAGAGGTGTGTCGGTCATGTCTACATAGTTCTCGAACCCGCAGGGGCTGCACACTTAAGGTTTGGTGACGTTTCAGTAGTATAGAGTTATGAATGGTGGTGACCGAAGTTTGTTCAGAGTCCCGGATGAGATCCTGGACGTCATGAGGAGCTCCGGAATGGTCCGGAGGTAAAGATTGATATATATATATAGGAAGTCCCATTTTGGTCGCCGGAAAAGTTTCGGGCTAATCGGTAATGTACCGGGAGTGCCGGTAGTGTACCGGGAGACCACCGGGAGGGGTATTTCGACCCAAGAGGCTTCATGGGCTGTGGGAGAGTAAGTACCAGCCTTTTGTGGGCTGGTGGAAGTCCCACACAAGGCCCATGCGGCTGGGAGAAAAAGCCCAAAGGGAAAAAGGTGGAAAAAGGCCAAAAAAGGGAGGAATCCTAGTCCTACTAGGATTGGAGGAGGAGTCCTCCTCTCCTCCCCACTTTGGTCGACCCAAGGGCTGGCTTTTTGGTAGCCAAGACTCCTCCTCCTCTCCTCCTATATATACTAGAGGATTTTAGGGTTTTGGCACAGAATTTTCGGCCACGTGCTACCCGTTCCTCTAGTGCATAGTTTCTCCTCTAGATCGGTTTTCTGCAGTGCTTAGGCCCTGCAGGAATTGCTCCAGCACCATCGCCAGAGCGCCGTCACGCTGCCGGTGAACTCTTCTTCCTCTCCACTTCCTCTTGCTGGATCAAGACGGTGGAGATCGGCATCAAGCTGCACGTGTGCTGAACGCGGAGGTGTCGTCTGTTTGGCGCTAGATCGGAAGGACCGTGAACAAGATCACGAGACGGTTCGTGATGAATTCACGGGACGGATCGTTATGAGATCGCGGGACGGATCGTGATGATATCGCGGGACGGATCGTGATGAGATCGCGGGACGGATGGTGATTGGATCGCGGGACGGATCGTGATGCGATCGCGGGACGCTCGGCGATTTGGATCGCGAAGATGTTCGACTACACCAACCGCGTTTCTTAACGCTTCCCGCTTAGCGATCTACAATGGCATGTAGATCCACTCTCCCTCTCATAGATGCTCATCACCATGGATAGATCTTGCGTGTGCGTAGGAATTTTTTTGTTTCCCATGCAACGTTCCCCAACAGTGGCATCATGAGCTAGGTCTATGTGTAGATGAGATATCGAGTAGAACACAAAAGGTTTGTGGGTGTTGATGCTTAGATTGCTTCCTCCCTTGGTCGGATTTTGGTTCAGCGGTATTGTGAGATGAAGTGGCCCGGACCAACATTACTCGTACTCTTACAAGAGATCGGTTCCCTCGACGCAACTTGTTGCCTAGATGGCTTGCGGGTGGCAGATTCTCTCACTTTAGTTGGATCGGATTCGACAAAGGCGGTCCTTGAGAAGGTTGAAAAGCAAATTATGTATCACCGTTGTGGTTTATGTGTAGGTGAGAATCGTTCTTGCTAGAAACCCGTAGCAGCCACGTAAAACATGCAACAACAATTAGAGGACGTCTAACTTGTTTTTGCAGGGTATGTTGTGATGTGATATGGCCAATTACATGATGTGATATATGTGATGTATGAGATGATCATGTGATGTATAGAATTTCACGACTTGCATGTCGATGAGTACGGCAACCGACAGGAGCCATAGGGTTGTCTTTAATTATTGTATGACCTGCGTGTCAATCATTAAGCGCTATATAATGCTTTACTTTATCGCTAAACGGTAGCAATAGTAGTAGAAGCATGTGGGGCGTGACAACCCCGATGGCAACACGTTGATGGAGATCATGGTGTCGTGCCGGTGACGATGGAGATCATGTCGGTGCTTTCAAGATGGAGATCTAAAGCACAAGTTCATGGCCATATCATGTCACTTATGAATTGCATGTGATGTTAATCCTTTTATGCACCTTGTTTTGCTTAGTACGACGGTAGAATTATAAGGTGATCCCTCACTTAAATTTCAAGATAAATTGTGTTCTCCCCGAGTGTGCACCATTGCGAAAGTTTGTCGTGTTGAGACACCACGTGATGATCGGGTGTGATAGACTCTATGTTCACATACAACGGGTGCAAGCCAGTGTTGCACGTGCAGAACACTCGGGTTAAACTTGATGAGCCTAGCATGTACAGACATGGCCTCGGAACTCAAGAGACCGAAAGGTCGAACATGAGTCATATAGTAGATATGACCAACATGACAATGTTCACCATTATAACCACCTCAACTCACGTGATGATCGGATTTGAGTTGGTGAATTTGGATCATGTATCACTCGGATGACCGGAGGGATGTCAATTGAGTGGGAGTTCTTAAGTAATACGATTAATTGAACTCATTATCATGAACATAGTCAATAGTGTCTTTGCAAATTATGTTGTAGATTACTAGCTCGCGCTGTAGCTCCCTTAATTTTTATATGTTCCTAGAGAAATAGAGTTGAAAGATGATGGTAGCAATATTGCGGATTGGATCCGTGATCGGAGGATTGTCCTCATTGATACACAGAAGGCTTATGTCCTTAATGCACCGCTCGGTGCGCCAACCCCTCTAGCGTCGTCTGTAGATGTTATGAACATCTGACAGGTACGTGCTGATGACTACTTGATAGTTTAGTGCGTCATGCATTACGGCTTAGAATTGAGGCTTCGAAACGTTTTGAACGTCACGGAACATATGAGATGTTCTAAGAGCTGAAATTAGGATCTCAGGCTCGTGCCCGTGTTGCGAGATATGAGATCTCCAACAAGATTCTTTGCCCGCAAGATGAACGAGAATAGCTCAATCGTTGAGCATGTGCTCAGATTGTTTGGGTGCTACAATCGCTTGAATCGAGTGGGAGTTCATCTTCCAGATAAGATAGTGATTGATATAGTTCTCCAAGTCACTTTCACTAAGCTACTAGAACTTGGTGATGAACTATAAAATGCGAGGGATAGAATTAATGATCCCTGAGCTATTCGCGATGTTTGACACCGCGAAGGTAGAAATCGAGAAGGAGCGTCAAAGTGTTGATGGTTAGTCAAAACCACTAGTTTCGAGAAGGGCAAGAGCAAGGAGGGAAACTTCATGGATAGCAAGTCAGTTGCAGCTCCAGTGAAGCAACCCAAAGTCTAACCCAAACCCGAGACTAAGTGCTTCGATTATGAGGAGAACGGTCGCTAAAGCGGAACAACCCTAGATACTTGGTAGATAAGAAGGTTGGCAAAGTCGACAGAAGTATATTTTATATACGTGTTATTGATGTGTACCTTGCTAGTACTCCTAGTAGCACCTGGGTATTGGATACCGGTTCGGTTGCTAAATGTTAGTAACTCGAAGTAAAAGCTACGGAATAAACGGATAGTAGCTAAGTGTGAGGTGACGATGTGTGTTGGAAATGTTTCCAAGGTTGATGTGATCAACATCGCACGCTCTCTACCTTCGAGATTAGCGACGAACCTAAATAAATGTTATTTGGTGTTTTTGCGTTGAGCATGAACGTGATTAGATCATGTTCATTGCAACACGGTTATTCATTTAAGTTAGAGAATAGTAGTTATTCTATTTACATGAATAATACCTTCAATGTTCATGCACCCAGTAAGAATGGTTTGTTGAAACTTGATCGTAGTAATACACATGTTCATAACATTGATGCCAAAAAGATACAAAGTTAGTAATGATAGTACCACATGCTTGTGGCACTGCAGCTAAATGTCATATTGGTATAAAGGGCATGAAGAAACTCCATGCCGATGGATCTTTGGACTCATTCGATTTCGAATCGGTTGAGACATGTGAACCATGCCTCTTGGTCAAGATGACTAACGACCCGTTTTCTGTTTTGATGAAGCGGGCAAGTGATTTATTGGAAATGATACATGTTGATGTATGCAATCCAATGAGTCTTGTAGCGTGCGGTGAATATCATTATTTTCATACCTTCACTGATGATTTGAGTTGATATAGTGTATATTTACTTAATGAAACACAAGTCTGAATCGTTTGAAAGGTTCAAGCAAATTCAGAGTGAAGTTTTAAGATCATCGTGACAAGAAGATAAAAATGTTTGCGATATGATCGTGGAGGTGAATATCCGAGTTACGAGTTTGGCATACGACTTTAGACAATGTGAGAATTGTTTTCACAACTCACGCCACCTGGAACACCATAGTGTGATGGTGTGTCTGAATGTCATAGTTGTGGTCTATGGGATATGGTGCATGCTATGATGTCTCTTATCGTTTTGTTACTATAATTTTGGGGTTATGCATTAGAGACAACTACATTCACTTTAAATAGGGCACCATCTAAATCCGTTGAGATGACACCGTGTGAATTTTGGTTTGATAGAAACCTAAGCTGTCATTTCTTAATGCTTGGGGCTACGACGCTTGTGTGGAAAATGTTTTCACCTAATGAGCTCATACCCAAAGCGGACAAATGCATCTTCATAGAATACCCTAAAAACAGTTGGGTGAACCTTCTATCTTAGATCCAAGCATAAAATGTTTATTGCTAAAACTCGGTCCTTTCTCGAGAAAAGGTTTCTCTTGAAAGAATTGAGTGGGAGGAGGATAGAACTTGATGAGGTTATTGAACCTCTACTTCAACCAGAAAGTAGCGCATCGTAGAAAGATGTTTCCGTGAAGCCTACGTCAGTTGAAGAGGAAGTTAATGATGATGATCATGAAGCTTCGGATCAAGTTACTATCGACCTACGAGGAAAATAGAACTTGATGAGGTTATTGAACCTTCACTTCAACCAGAAAGTGGCGCCAGCGCAGAAAGATGTTTCTGTGAAGCCTACGTCAGTTGAAGAGGAAGTTAATGATGATGATCATGAAGCTTCGGATAAAGTTACTATCGAACTTCGTAGCTCGACAAGGATGTGTACTGCTACTGAGCGGTACGACAACCCTGTCTTGGAGGTCATGTTGTTGGACAACGATGAACCTACGAACTATGGAGAAGCGATGATGGGCCCGAAAACCAACAAATGGTTAGAGGCCATGAAATCCGAGAAAGGATCCATGTATGAAAACCAAGTATAGACTTTGGTGGACTTGCTCGTTGGACGGCAGGTCGTTAAGTACAAATGGATCTTTAAAATGAAGACAGACGCTGATGGTAAATGTTACCATTTGTAAAGCTCGACTTGTTGCAAAGTAGTTTACGACAAGTTCAAAAGAGTTGACTGCGATGAGACTTTCTCACTCGTAGCGACACTAAAGTCTGTTGGAATTTTGTTAGCAATTGCTGCATTTTTCAATTATGAAATCTGGCAGATGGATGCCAAAACATCTTTTCCTTCCTTAAGGAAAGGTTGTATGAGATACAACCAGAAGGTTTTGTCAGTCCTAAGGATGCTAAAAGGTGTGCGAGCTTCAGTGATTCTTCTATGAACTGAAGCAAGCATCTCGGAGTTGGAATATACACTTTGATGAGGTGATCAAAGTTTTTGAGTCTATACAAAGTTTACAAGAAACTTGTATTTGCAATAAAGTGAGTGGGAGCACTATAGAGTTTCCGATAAGTATATGTGGGTGACATATTGCTATTCGGAAATGATGTAGAATTTCTAGAGAGCATACATGGTTGTTTGAAAAGAGTTTTTCAAAGGAAAACCTGGATAAAGCTACCTAATTGTTGAGCATCAAGATCTATAAAGATAGATCAAGATGTTTGATAAGACTTTCAATGAGTACATACCTTGACAAGATTTTGAAAGAGTTCAAAATGGATTAGTCAGAGAGAAGTGTTCTCGCCTGCTTTGTAAGGTGTGAAGTTGAGTGAGACTCAAAGTTCGACCACGGCAGAAGAAAGAGAAAGGACGAATGTCGTCCCCTATGCTTTAGCCATAGGCTCTGTATAGTATGCCATGCTGTGTACCGCACCTATGTGTGCCTTGCCATGAGTCCGTCAAGGGGTACAAGAGTGATCCAGGAGTGGATCACTGGACAGCGGTCAAGATTACCCTTAGTAACTAAAAATACTAAGGAGATGTTTCTTGATTATGGAGGTGATAAAGAGTTCGTCGTAAAGAGTCACGTCGATGCAAGCTTTAACACCAATCCAGATGACCCGTAGTAGCAATCTGGATACATATAGTGGAGCAGCCATTTGGAATAGTACCAAGTGAAGTGTGGTAGCAGTGCTTACGGTTTGACATAGAGATTTGCAAAAGTACACACGGATCTGAATGTCGCAGACCCGTTGACTATAAGACCTCTCTCACATGCAAAGCATGATCGAGCCCCAGAACTCATTAGGTGTTAGATTCATAACAATGCGAATCACATGGTGATGTGAACTAGATTATTGACTCTAGTGCAAGTGGGAGACTGTTGGAAATATGCCCTAGAGGCAATAATAAATTAGTTATTATCATATTTCCTTGTTCATGATAATCGTTTATGATCCATGCTATAATAGTAACATACCGAAGAACAAAGGGAACATCATACGGGATTAACTGAATCCTTGACATAGAGGTTCGACCGATAAAGATCTTTGTAGAATATGTAGGAACCAATGTGGACATCTAGGTCCCGCCATTGGTTATTGACCGTAGAGGTGTCTCGGTCATGTCTACATAGTTCTCGACCCCGCAGGGTCTGCACACTTAAGGTTTGGTGATGTTTCGGCAGTATAGAGTTGTGAATGGTGGTGACTGAAGTTTGTTCGGAGTCCCGGATGAGATCCCGGACATCACGAGGATCTCTGGAATGGTCCGGAGGTAAAGATTGATATATATATAGGAAGTCCCATTTTGGTCGCCGGAAAAGTTTCGGGCTAATCGGTAATGTACCGGGAGTGCCGGTAGTGTACCGGGAGACCACCGGGAGGGGTATTTCGACCCAAGAGGCTTCATGGGCTGTGGGAGAGTAAATACCAGCCTTTTGTGGGCTGGTGGAAGTCCCACACAAGGCCCATGCGTCTGGGAGAAAAAGCCCAAAGGGAAAAAGGTGGAAAAAGGCCAAAAAAGGGAGGAATCCTAGTCCTGCTAGGATTGGAGGAGGAGTCCTCCTCTCCGCCCCACTTTGGTCGACCCAAGGGCTGGATTTTTGGCAGACAAGACTCCTCCTCCTCTCCTCCTATATATACTAGAGGAGTTTAGGGTTTTGGCACAGAAATTTCAGCCACGTGCTACCTGTTCCTCTAGTGCATAGTTTCTCCTCTAGATCGGTTTTCTGCAGTGCTTAGGCGAAGCCCTGCCGGAATTGCTCCACCACCATCGCCGGAGCGCGGTCACGCTGCCGGTGAACTCATCGTCATCAAGCTGCACGTGTGCTGAACGCGGAGGTGCCGTCTGTTCGGTGCTAGATCGGAAGGACCGTGAACAAGATCGCGAGACGGTTCATGATGAATTCGCGGGACGGATCGTGATGAGATCGCGGGACAGATCGTGATGAGATCGCGGGACGGATCGTGATGAGTTCGCGGGACGGATCGTGATTGGATCACGGGGCGGATCATGATGCGATCGCGGGACGCTCGGCGATTTGGATCGCGAAGATGTTCGACTACACCAACCACGTTTCTTAACGCTTCCCGCTTAGCGATCTACAAGGGTATGTCGATCCACTCTCCCTCTCATAGATGCTCATCACCATGGATAGATCTTGCGTGTGCGTAGGAATTTTTTTGTTTCCCATGCAACGTTCCCCAACATATAGTCACCCAGTTACGTTGCGACATTTGATACACACAAGGCACTCCTCCGGTGTCCGTGAGTTGCATGATCTCATGGTCATCGGAACATATACTTGACATGCAGAAAACTGTAGCAATAATCTGACACGATCATATGCTACACTTATAGTTTGGGTCTTGTCCATCACATCATTCTCCTAATGATGTGATCCTGTTATCAATGACATCACATGTCAATGGCTAGGAAACTTTGACCATCTTTGATCAACGAGCTAGTTCACTAGAGGCATACTAGGGACAAATTGTTGTCTATTCATCCACACATGCAATGTGTTTCCAATCAATACAATTATCGCATGGATAATAAACAATTATCATGAACAAGGAAATATAATAATAAACACTTTATTTATTGCCTCTAGGGCATATTTCCAACAGACTCAACGAAGAGGCCAGCCCGTCGGTCTAACTCCTAAGCGCGCAAGTTCGTGGGCCACTTTCCCTTGCACTCCTACACGATGCGAACGCGGCCGGAAGCAGACATAGTACACTCAGACCGAGAGTTGTACCTTCCAGTCCAGTCCGGCGCGCGCCGCTCCATTGCTGACGTCCGAAGAGCTTCGTCTGATACAACGATGCTGAGCACCCATAATTTCTCCCATGTGAAGGTTTAGTGCGTAAAAGGTCATGGACCAACTCAGATCGAATACCCAACCCATTAGCATTTTATTAATGCGAGGCAAGCATGAACCATAATGCAGTCCATTGCCCCACCAATAACTCTCAGGTGCCTTACCGACGCACCCCTCCAAGTCTTCGGATGCCTTGCGACGCATCCCACCAAATCTTTCCCACACGGGTACCCTTGGAGCCGACCCGTCACCAACATGTTTCTATAACCAGGTCATAGTAACTGTGTGTATAAAACATCAAGGCGGGAACTAAGGAATCACCCTCAATGGTCCCCGCTCGATGTAACCATCAAGGTGGAATTTAGAGGAATCACCCTCGAGGGTCCCACACTTGAGGGGTTGCACGACAGAGACATCATTGGGAATGGTGAAGGAGGAATCACCCTCGATAACCACAACCGACTAGCTGCGCTACAGGGCTAGCATAATGAGTACTTCACGAGGTTTCACCCACGGTACTCGATAGTAGCACTACAGAGTCACACAATTAAGGGGAGTGCGGTGACGTGAGGGGTCTGGGTTGTCGGTCGGTTGACTGAGTCTTCGAGTCGTTGAATCGTCGGGTCATCGATGAAGAAACAGGGGCAACTGGGACTAAGGGGTCACTGGGGATTCACTAACCAACCTATACTAAGTAGTTGGTATGGTTTGCAAGAATAGTAGCAGTTCATCAAAAATAGGCTATGCATCAGAATAGGAGCTAACTAAAATAGTAGCAAAATTCTAATGCAAGAATAACAGGGAGAGAGGTGGGTGATATCGAAATGCTCAAGGGTTTTTGCTTGCCTTGCTGCTCTGCTGCAAAAGGCTGGTCGTCAGGGCCGTAGTCGTACTCGGCAGCAACGTCGGTCTTGGGGTCTTCTGGTAAGAAGAGGGGGAGAAACAATAAATATAAAGCAAACAGGCGCACCATGATGCATGACAGGACAATATGCAGAGCTAGGTATGCACTAACGCAATACTACACGCATCAGACGGTGCGGGAGAATACCTGACGATATTTCCCGGGTCTACGGATTTATCGGACAGTTGCGGAGGGGAAAGCTCCATGTTCATCATGCTAGGAGCATGCTACAGATGAATGAATGGCATATTTGGATTCGTGGGATTTTTCTGATCAACTTTCATATATAAATTATTTTCATCTGAGCTACGGTTTAAAAGATATGATTTTCTAAAGTTTTTATAAATTTCTGTAATTTAGCAGATTATTATTAATTCGGAAACTGCTTTATGATGTCAGCATGACATCATCATTGCATCAGCAGTCAACTCTGACTGACCAGAGTCAAACCTGACATGTGAGGGCCACATGTCATAGACTAGGGGTTATTCCAGTGTTTTAAATTAAACTAAACAGATTAATTAACAAGTGGGGCCTACATGTCTATGACAGATTATTGTAAATTCAATAATTTAACTCAATTAGTTACTAATTAAGCACCTGACAGGGTGAGGCCCAATGTCATAGACCTTGGGGGTTGGGCCCCACATGTCAGTGGCTGGTCAACACCCAGCCAGCCAGTTGACTGGGTCAACCCAGTCAATTGGGGCCAGGGGCCCCACCGACAGTGACCTAGGGGCGGGCCCTAGGTGTGCCACGTCGGTGGCCGGCGCCGGAGCATCGCCAGCCGAAAGCTCCGGTGAGCTCGGGTTTCGCCCACAAGGCACAGAAAAGGGCGCGGTCAGTCCCATTCGATCGGGCATTCGACGCCGCATCGATCCATGGCCTAGCGCGAGCTGAGACGGCCGGAGACGAGCGCTAGGACCTCTCCAGCGGCGAGCGTTCTCGAGTGAGCAATGGGGACGGTGATGCGTTGCGCGTGCATGCATTCTAAGCAGCTAGGAATGACCTAAGTGCGTGTGCAATCATGATGGCCATGAGCCCGTGACCAAAAGGTTAGAGGAGAGGCGTCGGCGCGTTCGGGCTCTGGTGGAAACTAGCGGTAGGAGTATCGGCTTGTCGCGAGGAGCAAGGGGGGGAGAAGCAGGAGCTCACCACGGGGTGTTGCCGTTTAAAATGGGCTCGGAGAGGGCTCGACGGCGACGAATCGAAGTGGCGGAGCTCCGGGCGCCCGAGGAGGAAGACGATGGCAAGGGGGCGATGCAGAGCTCCCGGGGCTTGGGCTCGTAGTCGAGGAGGACGAGGAGTACATGGCGAGGAGCTCGTGGATGCGACGATGAGGTGAGGGGAGCACAGTGGCCGTGCTAATCCACGGCCATGGTGACAGTAGAGCTCGGGCGAGCTGTGAGCGAGGGAGGGAGCGCGAAAGGTGGATCTGAGCGGGGGTAGGGTTTGCGGGGGAGGGAGAGAAGGCTCGTGGTACCATTCTTATCCCCCAAGGCGCCGGGGCGACGTGGTGCATCGGCGACGGGCGGGGACGCCGTTCTGTAGCGACCGCTCTGATCGCTACAGAGGAAGACGATGGCGAGGGTGGGCCTAGGCCTACACTATGGCACTGGGCCAAGTGCACAGGTAAGCCCTTTTCTTTTTATTTCCTTTTCTGTTTTATTTTTCGTTTCTGTCTCATTTATTTTTAGTCACCATTTGCTTTAGCAAAAATGTGGGACATGGTCCAAAACAATATGCATTATTCCAAAGGTCCACAACAACTTTGGGGATTATTTGAAACTGTTTGTATTTTCAATTTGAATTTAAACTGATTTAAAAATACTTTCAGATACTGTTATTAATGTTGGGGACCACACCAGTATCTTGGTGATGTTGTTTTCCTCAACATTATTTATTTTGGAATATTTCACAAGCATGCAACATTTTATCTTTGATGTTTGAGGATTTAAATTTGCCATATGAAACTATAGAGCATTTGAATGGAATTTTGAATTGGAATTTGAAATTCCATCTTGATCATATTCCACTTAGCAAAATAATTAGTTGCTAACCATGCCATTACTGTAGCTTAATTACACTGATCATTGTAGCAGAAATCCAGGGTGTCACAATTCTCCCTACTAACAAGAATTCTCGTCCCGAGAATTAAGAAGTAGATGGAAAGAGCCCAGGGTATTTGGAACGAAGGTGATCTTCGCGTTCCCAAGTGGCCTCATCTTCAGAATGATTTGCCCACTACACTTTGAAGAACTTGGTAACCTTCTGACGAGTCTGACGTTCGGTTTCATCAAGAATGCGGACTGGTTGTTCTTCGTAAGAAAGGTCTTGTTGCAGTTCAAGCATATCATGGTCCACTGCTCGGATAGGATCCTTGAAGCAGCGACGAAGCTGTGACACATGGAACACATCGTGAACCTGAGAATGGTTTGGCGGTAGTTCTAGTTGATATGCCACTTTTCCACGCCTTTCGAGAACAATGAAAGGACCAATATAACGAGGAGCTAGCTTGCCCTTGATACTGAAACGGTGTGTACCTCTCATTGCCGTGACTCGAAGATAAACATTTTTGCCAGGTTGATTGACCATATCCTTGTGATGACGGTCAATACTGACTCTTCTGATGAGACCGAGTAGCCTTCAGATTTGCATGAATAATGTAGACTTGATCTTCTGCATGTTGGATAATATCCACACCGATAAGTGAACGTTCCCAGTTTCTGACCAATTCAGAGGAGTCCGACACCTACATCCATATAATACTTCAAAAGGAGCCATCTTCAGACTAGCTTGATAGCTATTGTTGTAGGAGAACTCAGTATAGGGAGAGATTCCTCCCATTTCTTGCCAAAAGAAATGACACAAGATCGAAGCATGTCTTCGAGAATCTGATTGACTCTTTCAACTTGTCCCTGGGATTGAGGGTGAAAGGCGGTGCTGAAGGACAAATGAGTTCCCATAGCTTCTTGGAAACTTGCCCAGAATCTTGAAGTGAATAAACTACCACGGTCTGAACTAATCACCAAAGGAATACCGTGGAGGGAAACAACCCTGGACATGTAAAGATCTACTAGCTGACTAGCGGTAATAGTTTCCTTGACAGTCAGAAAATGTGCAACTTTGGACAGTCGGTCAATGACGACAAGAATAGCATCATTACCCTTCTGCGACCTGGGAAACCCAATGATGAAGTCCATTTCAACATGATCCCATTTCCATTCAGGAATAGAAATAGGTTGCAGAGTTCCAGCAGGCTTCAGATGTTCCGCTTTGATACGACGGCAAGTGTTGCATTCTGAAACATAGCGAGCCATGTCTTGTTTCATATTTGACCACCAGAACCTTTGACGGATGTCTTGGTACATCTTGGTACTACCCGGATGAATAGACATTGGAGTATCATGAGCTTCTTTCAGTATTCTATCAGTCATATTCAGGTTTTCCCTTTTTGTTGGAACGAACAAGCGTCCCTTGAAGTACACATCACCATCATTAGCAACGGTGAAACATGAGGGTTTACCTTCCGACAGATAGTATTTAATCCTTTCAACTTCGTCGTCATAGCCCTGCATTGTTTTAATACCGCCCATGAGATCTGGTTCAACAACCAGGTTACTCAAAGAACCCTGGTTAACAACACAAAGGTTCATCTTGCAAAACTCTTTAGGAGGGGGAGCGAGGTAACCCTGAGGAACAATATGGAGGTTCAGCTTGCAAAATTCTTCTTGAAGAAGGGGGTGAACCTTGGGAACCTGAAGGTGGTTGCAGTATGACTTGCGGCTCAAAGCATCAACCATCACATTAGCCTTGCCAGGGGTATAAGAAATTCCCATGTTGTAATCTGCTATGCGCTCCATCCATCTCTGTTGACGGAGATTCAAATCTGGCTGAGTAAACAAGTACTTCAGACTTTGGTGATCGGTGTAGATCTCGCATCGATTACCAACGAGGTATTGTCGCCACTCTTTTAGTGCATGAATTACTACAGCAAGTTCAAGGTCATGAACTGGGTAGTTCTCTTCATGAGGACGCAATTGACGAGATGCATAAGCAACCACCTTGTGTTCTTGCATTAGGACACAACCTATTCCCTGACGCGAAGCGTCACAATAAATGAGAAAGTCCTTACGAGTATCCGGAGGAGCAAGAACTAGAGCAGACGTCAGTTTGTCTTTAAGTGCCTGAAAGCTCTCCTGACATTTTTCTATCCACTCATATTTAACACCTTTGTGAAGCAGATTGGTTAAGGGCTTTTCAATCTTGGAGAAGTTCACGACAAATCGACAACAATAGCTGGCAAGCCCAAGAAAACTTCTGACTTGCTTGACATTTTTCGGGGGAGTCCAGTCAAGAATAGCCCGAAGTCATTCAGGGTTGACCGCAATACCATCCTTGGAGATCACATGACCAAGGTAGGTTACTTCATCCATCCAGAATTCACACTTGGAATACTTGGCATATAGCTGATGTTCCCGAAGTCTTTCCAGTACAAGACGAAGATGTTCAGCATGCTTTTCTTTATTCTTGGAAAATACCAGAATATCATCCAGATAAACCACGACGAATTTGTTGAGGTAGTCCATGAAGATATAATTCATTAAACGAGAGAAGGTTGCTGGAGCATTGGTTAAACCGAAAGACATGACGGTGTACTCGTATGAACCATAGCGAGTAACAAATGTGGTCTTCGGAATATCCTCTTCACGAACACGGATCAGATGGTAACCCAACCTCAAGTCGAGCTTAGAGAAAATAGAGGCACCAAGAAGTTGATCATACAAATCATTGATTCGAGATAGCAGATATTTGTTCTGAATTGTAGCTTGGTTGATTGATCGATAATCCTGGACCGGACGGTTTGTCCCATCCTTCTTCTTAACAAACAGAGAATGTGCTCCCCAAGCAGAGGAACTTGAATGAATGAAACCCAGCCGTAGCAAATTGTCAATTTCTTGCTTAAGTTCAAGGAGTTCATGTGGTAGCATCGTATACAGACGCTTGGCTATAGGAGTGGTACCAGGTACCAAGTCGATGACAAACTTGATAGCTCTAGCAGGGGGAATCCCTGGGAGTTCTTCCGGAAAAACATCTTGGCAATACCGGACAACCGGAATTGTCGGGGATATACCCCGCGGTATGACCCGGCCTGGCAACTCACACAAGACCTCATAAACACATGACATCTTATTAATGACCTGGCAGGCGGGTCGCAGGATGACCAAGCCCAAGACCCGGCGGGTGAGCCGGTGCCTGGCGGCTCACAAGAGAAGGCCCGAAGAGAGAAGGATTCCCTTAAAGGAAATAAGACCCGGAGTAGGATTCATGAGAGGCTAGTCGTAATTCTACTCCTAGTAGGACTCTATTTGTAAGCCTACCCTCTCCACCTATATAAGGAGGGGTAGAGCACCCCTAGAGAGAGAGATTGACAAGTCCACAAGTTTAGACAAGACAAGTTAGGTTAAGACAGATTAGACGCCTCAATAGATAGTTTAGAGGCCAGACAAACACTCTTGTAACCAAGAGTTTCTCCTCATCATCAATACGAGACAAGCAGGACGTAGGTTTTTACCTCCATCGGAGGGGCCGAACCTGGGTAAACCGCCTTGCGTCTCTCGATTCCGACCAACCCCTTCAAGCCGCCACATCGCTGCGATGCCGCGAACCTAAGTCCGTGACCCGGACATCTGCCATGACAAATCCACGACAGTTGGCGCCCATCGTGGGGCTGCACGGTGGTGTTGTGTTCTTGAAGGGATCTTTCCCACGGATCAAAGATTTTACAATTCGCCGGATCAACAAGAGCTGATACAGAAGGGTCTACGTCAATCCTAAACCTCGTCAACTAAGATCGAAGAAAAAGAAATTTGTCACACCACAACGGATGATCTCTACAATTTGTTTTCCTCAATTTATGTTGGCCGTCAAGCGATGATACACAAGGCAGTGAAGCGTGCAGGATCCAAGATGCGTGTAATTCTGCCCGTATGTACCTACCATAGAAAATTGAAAGTCGCCGGTTATTTCCAGTCAAAAGACAGACGGTCGAATTGGCCGCTGCAGGTTCGATCCGATCTGTAGCAAAACTAAATTGGAAAGCATAAGGAATCAAGAAACAAAGTGGAATAAGGGGGGGGGGGGGGGGGGGGTAAAAGAATCCCATGACCTAGAGGAAAACACGTATACGGATCGGTCAAACCGGCTGCAACCTGGAGGAGGACTCAGACGTGGATTCTCCAGAGAGCAACCACCGCTGCTGACCATGGTGCTTCACCTCGACGCCACCGCTGATCTCACGTGCCTCGGCGGCTCGCCAACCCGCCCATCGTCGTTCGTACCTACTATCGTTGCCCGTCCGGTGGCTCCTTTCCAACACGCGTACACGCTTGCGTGGCCTCGCTACCACCGCGTCTCTGGGCTTGGCAGCCGGCCGCCGTCACTCCTGCCGGGTGCGCCGCTCGGCACTGTCTCTTATGAGCTGCCGCATTGTGCCACCGCTCCTGCATACGAGCCGCCCTGTGCTTCCAGGACGTCGTTTCCTCCAAGACGCTTCTGCTTCCATGGCACCTGCAGCTCTGCCCCGCCGGTCTCCGCCTCTGGGCCGCTGCGGTCTCCACCAGCATCTGTCGCTCGCTTCTGCCGTCACGCCATGAGTCGCGCCCACTGCTCAAGCTCTGCCTCGCTGTGCGTCGCCATTTCCGCGCGCTGTCGCCGAAACGCCACTCCTGCCGTGCCCTGTTGATGTGGATCTGACCCGCCTCCGTCGGCACCTCTCCGAGTCGGGATCGGGGTCGACTTCGTCCGCGTCGCCTCGCCACGCCTCGAGTCACACCGCCGTGAGCCGCGTCGTCCCGCTCCTGGGCAATCCGACGCGCCCAGCTGCTACTGCCGATGACAACCGCGCCCTGCCTCCACCACCGAGGACTCGCTCCGCTGCGCTGGCCTCTGTCGCCCTCGTTTCGCCTCGACACCCGTCGGCTTGCCGCTGTAGCCTTGCCTCTATGTCGGCCTCATCTTGGCCTTGAAGCCACCCTCGCCGGTGGCCTATCTCACATGGACAAATAACGGGTCAGAAACATCAGCTGAGCAAAATCATAGTTATATGCAAGGGGAGAAGTTTGACTCAGCCAAATAAAAAAGAGAAGCTCAGTCAAAATTAGATGTGCATCCGTTTCATCTGATTACTTTCGCTATTATCCGATGTCGGTGTCCATATTCTTCCGACGAAAAATCTAGGTGGTATTCATCATATCTATTTTTTTCATACATATTAACCCATTCGAGAATAATTACTCCATCTCTTCCAATATTTTTTATGCAGGACAATTATTCATGTGGCATGATACCGCGGAGTCAAAGCGCACACCAGCATGTCGCGTTGCTTGATGGACACGCGTGAGTCGCCGCCCTCGCGGACAGTCTACATCAAGACGTCGACTGATATGCCACGGCCGTCTCTCACGACCGCGCCGACTTACAATGCCGCGGCCGTCTCTTGCGACCGCGCCGTCCTCAAATGTCGCGGCTGATCTCTACATCTACATCAACATGCCAGGGGCCGCGTTTACCAATACGAGCCGCCCAATGGATGGTTCTGAATCGCCGCCTTGTGATGCAATCTACAACATATCAGTGCAGGGCTCATCGATATGAGCCGCCCAACGGATGCGCGCAAGACACCACCCACAGTTTGATCTACATCAATATATTGGTGCAGTGCTCATCGATATGAGCCACCCAGCGGACAGGCGCACAAGTCGTTGCCACTACAATTTGGTTCACTTCAACAAACATTCGAGATGAACTATCAACCGGATTATTAAAGCAAAACATGCGGGATCATCTATAACCCGCCACGGCCAACCTCAACTTTCAGTGGAGATTCTCAAACCGCCTCTTCAAGTCAACTTAAGAATCGGGGGCTACAGACATGGCAAGACACATTTGGTTGTTTCTAACGAAAACCTTGGATCTTTGCAAGAGAAAGTCCAATCCTGGGGGCTATTACATTACTCGCGAAAGATTAAAAGTTGCCCAAGAGAACGAACCGCCGTGATGCACCATTCAAACATAGGTGCCCGGATTTATTGGGTCATCACTTGGAGCTTCTTCCATTTCTTTATACAAGATGGCGGTTTACAAGATGGCGACTTACAAGAAGAGTTCAAAAATGTTCCGGTTGATACATCAACTGAGATCGGCGAACGACGACT
Organism: Hordeum marinum; assembly: GCA_022496015.1. NCBI lineage: Eukaryota > Viridiplantae > Streptophyta > Magnoliopsida > Poales > Poaceae > Hordeum > Hordeum marinum. Next base: position 383,250,298 of record CM039675.1, read on the forward strand.
TCTTTCCTCCGGGTACAGCTTCTAACGCCTATTAGCCGGCTGTAGAGGCACAAAATTCTGGCTCAGAAAAATGAGTCGCGGTGAGGGCGGCTTCCTACCTTTAGCCGGTACAGCTTCTAACGCCTATCCGCTGGCGCTTTGCGTCGTAATTGCTGAAAAGGGGGCTTCTTACCGATGGGTACCGCTTCTAACACCCAATCGGCTGGCTTTATGCCATCTCCGGCTAACCGGTTTAGCCGCGGTTATGAGAGGTTTTTTACCGACGGGTAGCTAACATCTCATGACCCGCCGAACTCTTACCAGTTACTCTCGCCTAGAGACCCTGAACCGTTCAAAGAAATTGACGTCCACTCTCGATAGAGACCCTGCACTGGTTAAAGTTAAAACGGCTTGACCCGCCAAACTCTTACTAGTTAATCTCACCTAGAGACCCTGAACCGCTCAAAGAAATTGACGGCCACTCTCAATAGAGACCCTGCACTGGTTAAAGTTAAAACGGCTTGACCCGCCGAACTCTTACCAGTTACTCTCGCCTAGAGACCCTGAACCGCTCAAAGAAATTGACGGCCACTCTCGATAGAGACCCTGCACTGGTTAAAGTTGAAACCGGCTCAGGAAAATGAGTTGCGGTGAGGGCGGCTTCCTACCTTCGGGTATAGCTTCTAATGCCTATCCGCCGCTTTATGCCAAAAAATGTTGACAAATTAACATTACATCATACATTGCATCTTGCATCATACATGGCATCATACATTGCATCATATTCACATATCATGCCGGTTTATCAAGCCGGGTCAGAGCCAGATTATGAAAGAAGGAGCAATGTTATGAAAAGATATAACATCTCCGGGTTGTGCTTTTCCAAGCCGCCCTTACAACAAATGCAGAATATATTCTGTCTTGTTTATTTTTTGCAGGTATTATCTCTTAAGATGAGCCGCCGTTAAGTATTTTGCAAGAACAAATGGATTTTTTAATAGCCTACCTGGCTGGATCTTCATGGTTTAACATAACCAATACTAAATGATTGCGTTTTCAAGCCAGCTCGGGAATTTAGTATTTTTCAAGAGCCGCCCTGTCAGATATAATGTCGTGTCATCTAATTGACCGGTTCTCGGATTTCTTCAAATATGCTCTGTAGTAATCTACAACACTCATGGATTTTTTCAACATATATTTGCCGGGTTGCACCGCAACCACGAGCAGGGATTTCATGTCAAAGACAAAGGAATTATTCTAGGATATTCATTTCGGGTTATATTACAACCACGATCAAGGATTCATTCAACAAATTATAGTGAGTCATATTATTCTTACATAGTCCCAAGTCGCCGTAGGCAGACAACCCGGCACTTGGGGGCTACACTATTCAAGTCCAGTTTATATCAAATATGCAAGTCCCATGTCACTACAAGCACGCACCACGGCACTTGGGGGCTAATGCAAGCCGGTTTTCAAAACACTATTATCAGCAAGACCATGTTATCTCAAGGAGATGAACCGGCCTTTTTATATTTTCCTAAAGTCCCAGCCCAGTAATTCTTACTGACCCAGAACTTGGGGACTACACCGCTCAGATCAAATTTTCTAAAAGTTCCAAGTCGCCGCAGGCGTGCGACCCGACACTTGGGGGCTACAGTATTCAGCTATTCAAACAGATTATGAGGTTCAAATTGAAGATCCAGCGCATCACATTCTGATGAGCCGGCCCTTGGGGGCTGCACCTACTGAAGCTTTCTGATGAGCCGGACCGTGGGGCTACACCCGCCGAAGTTTCATAAGGTATAAGACAGTTATAAGCCCTGGGTTGCTACAGGCAGGTCAACCCGGCACTTGGGGGCTACACAGTCCAAAATATTATTGCAAAGCACCAAGTTATCATGGATAATCTCGGAGCTTGGGGGCTACAGGTAATATGGACATATCAAAAACTTTGAAGAGAATTTCCAAGATGTTCATTATGGAGTTCAATTATTAGACCCGGTGTCACCAACACTTATGACCCGGTGTTATCAAAAGAGCGTAACCCGCCAGATTTTATAAGCCGCCTTGCTTCACAACAATGGAAGTCCGGTTTTATATCAGATGGATTTTCATCCCAATATTTTTATCAAGTTAGCCGGATTCTAGTTATTTGACCCGGCATCGCCAACGATAATGACCCGGCAAGAGTATTGGAAGCCGATTCACTGGCATATGGGTGTTCAATTCTCAATATTTTTCAAAGGATATTGGCAAGCAAGATGACTATCAAGACAACTCATTCATATGCAAAAAAGATCCAGATTTCTGAGGAGCCATTTTATAAGCCGGCCAAAGGAGCAAGCCGGCCACTTAACATATTTGTTACTCTTATTTTAGGAGCTTACCATGAATAAATTCAAGCTAACCTGGGGGCTAATGTCGGGGATATACCCCGCGGTATGAACCGGCCTGGCGACTCACACGAGACCTCATAAAGACATGACATCTTATTAATGACCCGACAGGCGCGTCGCAGGATGACCAAGCCCAAGACCCGGCGGGTGAGCCGGTGCCTGGCGGCTCACAAGAGAAGGCCCGAAGAGAGAAGGATTCCCTTAAAGGAAATAAGACCCGGAGTAGGATTCGTGAGAGGCTAGTCCTAATCCTACTCCTAGTAGGACTCTATTTGTAAGCCTACCCTCTCCACCTATATAAGGAGGGGTAGAGCACCCCTAGAGAGAGAGAGATTGACAAGTCCACAAGTTTAGACAAGACAAGTTAGGTTAAGACAGATTAGACGCCTCAATAGACAGTTTAGAGGCTAGACAAACACCCTTGTAACCAAGAGGTTCTCCTCATCATCAATACGAGACAAACAGGACGTAGGTTTTTACCTCCATCGGAGGGGCCGAACCTGGGTAAACCGCCTTGCGTCTCTCGATTCCGACCAACCCCTTCAAGCCGCCACATAGCTGTGACGCCCCGAACCTAAGTCCGTGACCCGGACATCTGCCGTGACAAATCCACGACAGGAATGTTTTCAATCCCCTCAAGAGGTGACTCATTTAATGCATTCATGGAATATAGTCGGGCTTCAGCATATCGAACAAGATGAGCATGGTAGCTGACTATCTCATTCGAAGGATGCAGAAGGTGGACAGTTTTGGTGGCACAAACGACAAAAGCAGTATGTGCTTTCAGCCAATCCATTCCGAGTATAAGGACGATCTTAGAGGACTTCAATAAAATGGGGGAAGCATGGAATTCCAGTCCTTCTATTTCAATGGGGACGCCTGGACAAAACATGGGGGTTTGACATTGGCCAGCGGGGGTGTTTACCACTATTGGGGTGTTCATGTCCGCGTACTTAATGACATGCATGTATGCAAAATCTTCAGACATAAAGGAATGCGATGCTCCTGTATCAAACAATACAGAAGCTGGTACTGAGTTGACAAGAAGGGTACCTATCACAGTAGCAGGCTAGTCTTGAGCTTCATTCAGATCAACATGGTTAACTTGAACATGTCCCTGAGCACGCTTGACATTGTTGTTGCGGGGTTGGTTGGAAGGCAGTGCAAGTTGATTCTGATTCTGCCTGCATTCTCTAGCATGGTGTCCTAGACGACCACACTTGAAGCACAACCCATCCTCAGGACGAGAAGGGGGGTAGGAGCTCGTGGTGGCAGAGCTGGGAGCCTCGGTTGCCTAGTTGGGGGTGAAGGCAGACTAGGTGCAACATAGGACGGCCTTGGAGCAGGAGCAGATGCATGGTACATGTTGTGGGGAATCCAGATCTTGTGCTTCTGACTTGCTGAGCGCGAAGATGAGCCCATGTCACGGTTGCGCTTGCTGCTGTCCTTGTAGTCCTGCAGGCCTGTTTCCACTATTATGGACTTGTTCACCAAGGTGGCGAAGTTGTCAAAGTCCTGAACAAAGAGTGCTAGTTTGATATCAGGGTGGAGGCCTTCACGGAACTTCTCCTGCCTACGAGCATCAGTTGCAACATCTTCTTCAGCATAACGATATAAGTCCAGAAATTCCCGCTGATAAGCATCCACAATCTTGTTGCCCTGGACGAGATTGCGGAACTCACACTTCTTCTTGTCCATCATTCACTGAGGAATATGGCGAGCACAGAATGCAGCTTGGAACTCCGGCCAGGTGATGATTGTTCCAACAGGCTGTGAGTGCCTGTGGCTGTCCCACCATTGAGCAGCGGGACCGTGCAAAAAGTACGAGGCAAAGGTGACATAGCTAGCCTCTCGGGCACCTGAAGATTCCAGCTCATAAGTGATGTCATGGAGCCAGTCATCTACGCCAAGCGGTTGAGTTGAGCTGCGGTAGATCCCAGGGTTGAGGCGCATGAAGTCTTGCAGAGTCATTAGGGTTGGCTGTTGATTCATGTTCGGCCTTGGGAACTGGTCCATAAGCCCTTGCATAAATTGGCAATTCGGTTTAAACTGCTGCATCATAGCAGCCATGTATTCAGGTGGCAGTGGGGGGTCAGCTACACCATGACCACGACCAGCTGGCCTAACTATTCTGTCGAAACAACTAACAGTGGTATTTTAGCATTGGGCATTGCAAAGACAATGAGTTATTTATGAAGTAAATTGCTCAATGAAGGAAGTGCAATAGATACGACATAGTAGTTCGAATTCAACATACAGATCCATACATAGGTCTATTACAAACTATAAGTCAGTTACAACATAGACGATAGGTCCGGCATGAAATTAACCTAAAAAACTAGGCGGCACGCAGGCATGCGGTAGAGGGATACAACAACGGACATAGCAAAAAGCTACATCAATGTCGGGGACAACGAAAGAACCCATGGAACTGCAGATGACCCTGAATGCTGAACCTGGTGGCAGGGTTCTGCATCCTGTGCAAACTCTGATGTATACGCTGCATACTAAGCGGGAGCGCAGGTCCACAGGCTGGAACACGACCTCCAACATCAGGCCACTTAAGACCTAGAGGAAACGCAGTCTGAGGTGGGTAAAGGATGTTCTCCGGATGTATCCCCGCGGTGACTGCTAGCAACAAATGCGCCAAAGCCCGATAAAGATGATCACGGGTGGCGTACAACACGATGTTAAGAGCCCTGACAGTGCGATCCAATGCCTCAATGTACTGAACCAGAACCTGTGGGTCGTAACAACGAATCATGTAGGGGATGCAGATAACGGTGTAGGATCGGTCGTTGCGCTGCCCTGCGAAAGGGGTCAAGACCTCAGCGTCGGCGGCAGTATCAACTCCAGCAGGAACATACGAAATGTATTTGTATGCCGTCTCCTCCAAACAAGAGTTCGCTGCATGGAGTCGAACAATAGCAGCATAAGCAGCATCCCATACAGCCATCTCGACAGTCACTCCAATGCTACGGAAGGTGTGTAGCTCAGTGATGGAGAGGTCCTGTCGATCATAGATAATCATCATAGCCTCATACTGTTCCTGGTTGAACTCATGGTAGTCCTCGTAAACAGTGTACTCGGGGTAGCAGCGATATGCCAGCTTCTTCAAGAGGTCGACTAGAATAGCCGGGAACCCAGTCGTATTGTGCGCGAAGGTCAGACGGACTATCTGCCTACCGGGACGCATCTGTAACTGGAAGATTTAAGATGCCAAATGACAGTGTGTGCATTACAATTTCAAAAGAAACAATTGTCGACGAAACAAATCTCCGGTGGATGTGATCACGAGAACCTAATGTTAGAGTTAACAAAATCTTTAACCCGAAAGAGGAGAGAGATCAGAACCGAGAGTATAGACGAGGAATAAAAGATCCTAATACCACCTGATTGAGATATGGGCCCATAAGCCACACAACAATGTTAGTAAAAGTTTTTCAAGTACTAGACTCAACTTCGGCCAAGGAGTTGGAAATGGGGCTACCTACACGCAGTCAGCTCTGATACCAACTTGAGATGCCCCCAATTTTGTCCGCACGCTAAACATACATGCAATGCGTACGACCAAGATTAGGGACTCACTAATCAATATCACAACACAACTCTAGACACAAATTAAAGTCATACAGCTTCATATTACAAGCCAGGGGGCTTGAGGGCTCGAATACAAAGCTCGACAAGCACGAGTCAGCGGAAGCAAATAATATCTGAGTACAGACATAAGTTAAACAAGTTTTGCCTTAAGAAGGCTAGCACAAACATAACAACGGATCGAAAGAGGCGAGGCCTCCTACCTGGGAACCTCCTATCCTACTGTTGATCGGGGGCTGCCTCCACGTAGTAGTAGGCTCCTGGGATGGTGTAGTAGTCATCTCCGGCGTACTCCATCTCCTGGGCTCCATCGTCTAAACGCAGAATTTTATCGAGGGGGAAAGAGAAAGCAAAATAGCGGTGAGTACTCATCCAAAGTACTCGCAAGACTGACATCAGAACTATGCTAAGTATGCATCATTATCAAGGGGGGGTATATCTGGACAGACTGCAGAAAGCAAGAATAGGGGGAAGGCCTAGTCCTATCGAAGACTAGCATGTTCAACATCTTGCAGCATTAGAAGAGAGTACACTGGTATCTCACATATAATCATATTATGATAGCAATTTTATTAAGTAATCACGCCCAGAGATTCTTCCGCGACTCCCTGCGAGGAAGCAATCCCGGAGCCAACATTCATTTCAAATTTAAGTCACAATTGTAGTTGTATAAGGTCAAGGTACAACTCCAAGTCATCCTGTTACCGTGGACATGGCTATTCGAATAGATAATTTCTTCCCTGTAGAGGTGCACAACATTTCCAACACGCTTGATCACCTCGGGCCGGACACACTTTCCGGGGTAATGCCCGGCCTCGGGATACAAAACGTCGTCGCCCCACCTAGACTCAACGAAGAGGCTGTTGGGTAATGTTTCATGGGAAACAAAAAAATTCCTACGCACACGCAAGATCTATCCATGGTGATGAGCATCTACGAGAGGGAGAGTGGATCTACATACCCTTGTAGATCGCTAAGCGGGAAGCGTTAAGAAACGCGGTTGGTGTAGTCGAACGTATTCGCGATCCAAATCGCCGAGCATCCTGCAATCTCATCACCATCTATCCCATGATCCAATCACGATCCATCCCGCGAACTCATCACGATCCGTCCCGCGATCTCATCACGATCCATCTCGCGATCTTGATCACGGTCCTTCCGATCTAGCGCCGAACGGACGACACCTCCGCGTTGAGCACACGTATAGCTTGATGACAATCTCCGCCTTCTTGATCTAGCAAGAGGGAGCAGAGAAGTAGACGAGTTCTCCGACAGTGTGATGGCGCCGCGGCGTTGGTGGTGGAGCTATTCCGGCAGGGCTTCGCCTAAGCACTGCAGAAATCCGATCTAGAGGAGAAACTATGCACTGAAGGAACGGGTAGCACGTGGCTGAAAATCAAGTACCAAAACCCCTAAAACCTCCAGTATATATAGGAGTAAGAGAGGAGGAGGCTTGGCCCTCAAGGGACAAGCCCTTGGTTCGGCCGAATCAAGGAGGAGAGGAGGACTCCTCCTCCAATCCTAGTAGGACTAGGATTCCTCCCTATTTTGCCTTTTTTCCACCTTTTTCTCTTTGGGTTTTCTCTCCCAGCTGCATGGGCCTTGTGTGAGGCTTCCACTAGACCACTAAGGGATGTTATTCACTCTCCCACAGCCCATGTAGCCTCTTGGGTCGAAATACCTCTCCCGATGGTCTCCCGGTACACTATCGGCACTCCCGGTACACTACCGATGAGCCCGAAACTTTTCCGGCGACCAAAATAGGACTTCCTATATATAAATCTTTACCTACGGACCATTCCGGAGCTCCTCGTGATGTCCGGGATATCATCCAGGACTCTGAACACCCTTCGGTCACCACCATGCATAACTCTATACTACCGAAATGTCACCAAACCTTAAGTGTGCAGGCCCTGCGGGTTCGAGAACTATGTAGACATGACCGAGACACCTGTACGGTCAATAACCAATAGCGGGATCTGGATGCCCATATTGGTTCCTACATATTCTATGAAGATCTTTATCGGTCGAACCTCTATGTCAAGGATTCAGTTAATCCCGTATGATGTTCCCTTTGTTCTTCAGTATGTTACTTGCCCGAGATTCGATCGTCGGTATGTCCATACCTAGTACAACCATGTTACCAGCAAGTCTCTTTACTCATTCCGTAACACAAGATCCCATGACTAACACTTAGTCATATTGCTTGCAAGGCTTGTTGTGGTGTTGTATTACCGAGTGGGCCCTGAGATACCTCTCCGTCACACGGAGTAACAAATCCCAGTCTTGATTCATGCCAACCCAACAGACACCCTCGGAGATACTTGTAGAGTACCTTTATAGTCACCTAGTTACGTTGCAACATTTTATACACACAAGGCACTCCTCCGGTGTCAGTTGGTCGCATGATCTCATGGTCATAGGAACAGATACTTGACATGCAGAAAACAGTAGCAATAAACTGACACGATCATTTGTTACGTTTGTAGTTTGGGTCTTGTCCATCACATCATTCTCCTAATGATGTGATCCCATTATCAAATGACATCTCATGTCCATGACTAGGAAACCATAGCCATCTTTGTTCAACGAGCTTGTCTATTAGAGGCATACTAGGGACATGGTGTTGTCTATGTATCCACACATGTATCTGAGTTTCCGATCAATACAATTATAGCATGGATAATAAACGACTATCATGAGCAAGGAAATATGATAATAACCAATTTATTATTACCTCTAGGGCATATTCCAATAGTCTCCCACTTGGACTAGAGTTAATAATCTAGTTCACATCACCATGTGATTCGCATTGTTATGAATCTAACACCCAATGAGTTCTTGGGCTCGATCATGCTTTGCATGTGAGAGAGGTCTTATAGTCAACGGGTCTGCGACATTCAGATCCGTGTGTACTTTGCAAATCTCTATGTCAAACTGTAAACACTGCTACCACACTCCACTTGGTACTATTCCAAATGGCTGCTCCACTATACGTATCCAGATTGCTACTACGAGTCATCCGGATTGGTGTTAAAGCTTGCATCGACGTGACTCTTTATGACGAACTCTTTATTACCTCCATAATCGAGAAACATCTCCTTAGTCTTTTAGTTACTAAGGATAATCTTGACCGCCGTCTAGTGATCCACTCCTGGATCACTCTTGTACCCCTTGACACACTCATGGCAAGGCACACATAGGTGTGGTACACAGCATGGCATACTATACAAAGCCTATGGCTAAGGCATAGGGTACGATGTTCATCCTTTCTCTTTCTTTTACCGTTGTCGAGCTTTGAGTCTCACTCAACTTCACACCTTACAAACCAGGCGAGAACTCTTTCTCTGACTGATCCATTTTGAACTCTTTCAAAATCTTGTCAAGGTATGTACTCATTGAAAGTATCATCAAACATCTTGATCTATCTCTATAGATCTTGATGCTCAACAATTAGGTAGTTTAATCCAGTTCTTCCTTTGAAAAACTCCTTTCAAACAACCCTTTACGCTTTCCTGAAATTCTACATCATTTCCGATCAACAATATGTCAACCACATATGCTTATCAGAAACTCTATAGTGCTCCTACTCACTTTATTGTAAATACAAGTTTCTTATAAATGTTGTATAGACTCAAAAACTTTGATCACCTCATCAAAGTGTATATTCCAACTCTGAGATGCTTGCTCTAGTCCATAGAAGGATCACTGGTGCTTGCACACCTTTTAGCATCCTCGGGACTAACAAAATCTTCTGGTTGTATCACATACAACCTTTCCTCAAGCAAACCGTTTAAGGAAACGATGTTTTGACATCCATGTGCCAGATTTCATAATTGAAAAATGCAACAACTACTAACATAATTCCAACAGACTTTAGCATCGCTACGAGTGAGAAAGTCTCATCGCAGTCAACTCCTTGAACTTGTCGTAAACTACTTTGCAACAAGTCGAGCTTTATAAATGGTGACATTTACCATCAACGTATGTCTTCATCTTAAAGGTCCATTTGTACTTGATGACCTGCCATCCAACAAGCAAGTCTACCAAAGTCTACACTTGGTTTTCACACATGGATCCTTTCTCGGATTTCATGGCCTCTAACCATTTGTCGGAATCCGGGCCCATCATCGCTTCTCCATATCTCGTAGGTTCATCGTTGTCCAACAATGACCTCCAAGACAAGGTTGTCGTACCACTCAGGAGCAGTACGTAACCTTGTCGACCTACGAGGTTCGATAGTAACTTGATCCGAAGCTTCATGATCATCATCATTTACTTCCTCTTCAACTGACGTAGGTTCAACGAAAACATCTTTCTGCGCTGCACTACTCTCTGGTTGAAACAAAGGTTCAACAACCTCATCAAGTTCCATCTTCCTCCCACTCAATTCTTTTGAGAGAAACTTTTTGTCGAGAAAGGACCCAATTTAAGCAACAAACATGTTATGCTTGGATCTGAGATAGAAGGTTCACCCAACTGTTCTTAGGGTATTCTATGAAGATGCATTTATCCGCTTTGGGTTCGAGCTCCTTAGGTGAAAACCCTTTTTCACATAAGTGTCGCAGCCCCAAACATTAAGAAATAACAACTTAGGTTTCTGCCAAACCATATGGTGTCATCTCAACGGATTTATATGGTGCCCTATTTAAAGCGAATGTAGTTGTCTCTAATGCATAACCCCAAAATGATAGTGGTAAAACGATAAGAGATATCATAATTCGCACCATATCTAATAGAGCACGACTATGACGTTCGGACACACCATCACACTATGGTGTTCCAGGTGGCGTGAATTGTGAAACAACTTTCACATTGTCTAAAGTTGTATGCCAAACTCGTCACTCAGATATTCACTTCCACGATCATATCGCAGACACTTTTATCTTCTTGTCACGATGATCTTAAACTTCACTCTGAATTTGCTTGAACCTTTCAAGCGATTTAGACTTGTGTTTCATTAAGTAAATATACACTATATCTACTCAAAACATTAGTGAAGGTAAGAAAATAACGATATCCACAACACGCTATATGACTCATTGGATTGCATACATCAACATGTATCATTTCCAATAAATCACTTGCCTGCTCCATCAATCCGGAAAACGGGGTCCTTAGTCATCTTGCCCAAGAGGCATGGTTCGCATGTCTCAACCGATTCGAAATCGAATGAGTCCAAAGATCCATCAGCATGGAGTTTCTTCATGCGGTTTATACTAATATGACATTTAGCGGCAGTGCCACAAGTATGTGGTACTATCATTATTAACTTTATATCTTTTGGCATCAATGTTATGAACATGTGTATTACTACGATCAAGATTCAACAAACCATTCTCACTGGGTGCATGACCATTGAAGGTATTATTCAGTAAACAAAATAACCATTATTCTCTAACTTAAATGAATAACCGTGTTGCAATAAACACGATCTAGTCACGTTCATGCTCAACGCAAAACACCAAATAACATTTATTTAGGTTCGTCACTAATCCTGAAGGTAGAGAGAGCGTGCGATGTTGATCACATCAACCTTGGAAACATTTCCAACACACATCATCACCTCACCCTTAGCTAGTTCGCCGTTTATTCCATAGCTATTATTTCTAGTTACTAACATTTAGCAACCGAACCGGTATCCATTACCCAGGTGCTACTAGGAGTACTAGCAAGGTACACATCAATAACATGTATATCAAATATACCTCTGTCGATGTTGCCAGCCTTCTTATCTACCAAGTATCTATGGTTGTTCCGCTTTAGTGACTGCTTCTCCTCATAATCGAAGCACTTAGTCTCGGATTTGGGTTCAAATTTAGGTTGCTTCACCGGATCAGCAACTGACTTGCCATCCATGAAGTTTCCCTCCTTGCCCTTGCCCTTCTCGAAACTAGTGGTTTTACTAACCATCAACACTTGACGCTCCTTCTTGATTTCTACCTTCACGGTGTCAAACATCAAACAGCTCAGGGATCATTATTTTTATTCCTGGCATTTTATAGTTCATCACCAAGTTCTAGTAGCTTAGTGACAGTGACTTGAAGAACTATATCAATCACTATCTTATCTGGAAGATCAACTCCCACTCGATTCAAGCGATTGTAGCACCCAGACAATCTGAGCACATGATCAACGATTGAGCTATTCTCTTTCATCTTGCAGGCAAAGAATCTTGTTGGAGATCTCATCTCTCGCAACACGGGCACGAGCCTGAGATCCTAATTTCAGATCTTAGAACATCTCATATGTTCCGTGACGTTCAAAATGTTTCGGAACCTCAATTCTAAGCCGTAATGCATGACGCACTAAACTATCAAGTAGTCTTCGAAACACGCCTGTCAGATGTTCACAACATCTACAGACGATGCTAGAGGGGGTGGCGTACCGAGCGGTGCATTAAGGACATAAGCCTTCTGTGCAGCAATGAGGACAATCCTCAGATCATGGACCCAGTCCGCAATATTGCTACCATCATCTTTCAACTCTATTTCTCTAGGAACATATAAAAATTCAAGGGAGCTACAGCACGAGCAAGTAATCTACAACATAATTTGCAAAGACACTACTGACTATGTTCATGATAATGAGTTCAATTAATCATATTACTGAAGAACTCCTACTCAAATTGACATCCCTCCGGTCATTCGAGTGATACATGATCCAAATTCACCAACTCAAGTCTGATCATCACGTGAGTTGAGGTGGTTTCAATGGTGAGCATCATCATGTTGATCATATCTACTATATGACTCATGTTCGACCTTTCGGTCTCTTGTGTTCCGAGGCCATGTCTGTACATGGTAGGCTCGTCAAGTTTAACCCGAGAGTACTGCATGTGCAACACTGGCTTGCACTCGTTGTATGTGAACATAGAGTCTATCACACCCGATCATCGCGTGGTGTCTCGACACGACAAACTTTCGCAACGGTGCACACTCGGGGAGAACACAATTCATCTTGAAATTTAAGTGAGGGATCACCTTATAATGCTACTGTCGTCCTAAGCAAAACAAGGTGCATAAAAGGATTAACATCGCATGCAAATCATAAGTGACATGATATGGCCATGAACTTGTGCTTTTGATCTCCATCTTGAAAGCACCGGCATGATCTCCATCGTCACTGGCACGACACCATGATCTCCATCATCTTGATCTCCATCAACGTGTCACCATCGGGGTTGTCGCGCCCATCATGCTTGTACTACTATTGCTACCGTTCAGCGATAAAGTAAAGCATTACATAGCGCTTAATGATTGACACACAGTTCATACAATAATTAAAGACAACCCTATGGCTCCTGCCGGTTGCCGTACTCATCGACATGCAAGTCATGATATTCTATAAAACACATGATCATCTCATACATCACATATATCACATCATGTAATTGGCCATATCACATCACAACATACCCTGCAAAAACAAGTTAGACATCCTCTAATTGTTGTTGCATGTTTTACGTGGCTGCTACGGGTATCTAGCAAGAATAGTTCTCACCTACCCATAAACCACAATGGTGATACATTAGTTGCTTTTCAACCTTCTCAAGGATCGCCTTTGTCGAATCCGATCCAACTAAAGTAGGAGAAACTGCCACCCGCCAGCCATCTTTTGCAACAAGTTGCAGTTGAGGGAACCGGTCTCTCGTAAGCGTGCGAGTAATGTTGGTCCGGGCCGCTTCATCCCACAATACCGCTGAACCAAAACACGACCAAGGGAGGAAGCAATCTAAGCATCAATGCCCACAAACTCTTTGTGTTCTACTCGAGATCTCATCTACACATAGACCTAGCTCATGATGCCACTGTTGGGTAACGTTGCATGGGAAACAAAAAAATTCCTATGCACACGCAAGATCTATCCATGGTGATGAGCATCTACGAGAGGGAGAGTGGATCTACATACCCTTGTAGATTGCTAAGCGGGAAGCGTTAAGAAACACGGTTGGTGTAGTCGAACGTCTTTGCGATCCTAATCGCCAAGCATCCCGCGATCTCATCACGATAGGTCCCGCGAACTCATCACGATCCGTCCCGTGATCTCATCATGATCCGTCTCGCGATCTAGATCACGGTCCTTCCGATCTAGCATCGAATGGAAGACACCTCTGCGTTCAGCACATGTACAACTTGATGATGATCTCCGCCTTCTTGATCCAGCAAGAGGGAGCGGAGAGGTAGACAAGTTCTCTGGTAGCGTGACGGCGCCGCGGTGATGGTGGTGGAGCTATTCCGGCAGGGCTTCGCCTAAGCACCGCGGAAATCCGATCTAGAGGAGAAACTATGCACTGGAGGAACGGGTAGCACGTGGCTGAAAATCAAGTACGAAAAACCCTAAAACCTCCAGTATATATAGGAGGAAGAGAGGAGGAGGCTTATCCCTCAAGGGACCAGCCCTTGGTTCGGCCGAATCAAGGAGGAGAGGAGGACTGCTCCTCCAATCCTAGTAGGATTAGGATTCCTCCCTATTTTGCCTTTTTCCACGTTCTTCTCTTTCGGTTTTCTCTCCCAACCGCATGGGCCTTGTGTGGGACTTCCACCAGCCCACTAAGGGCTGGTATTCACTCTCCCACAGCCCATGTAGCCTCTTGGGTCGAAATACCCCTCCCGATGGTCTCCCGGTACACTACCGGCACTCTCGGTACACTACCGATGAGCCCGAAACTTTTCCGGCGACCAAAATAGGACTCCCTATATATCAATCTTTACCTTCGGACCATTCCGGAGCTCCTCATGATGTCCGGGATCTCATCCGTGACTCCGAACAACCATCGGTCACCACCATGCATAACTCTATACTATCGAAACGTCACCAAACCTTAAGTGTGCAGACCCTGCGGGTTCGAGAACTATGTAGACATGACCGAGACACCTCTACGGTCAATAAACAATAGCGGGCCTGGATGCCCATATTGGTTCCTACATATTCTACGAAGATCTTTATCGGTCGAACCTCTATGTCAAGGATTCAGTTAATCTTGTATGATGTTCCCTTTGTTCTTCGGTATGTTACTTGCCCGAGATTCGATCGTCGGTATCTCCATACCTAGTTCAAGCTCATTACCGAAAAGTCTCTTTACTCATTCTGTAACACAAGATCCCATGACTAACACTTAGTCATATTGCTTGCAAGGCTTGTTGTGATGTTGTATTACCGAGTGGGCCCTAAGATACCTCTCCATCACACGGAGTAACAAATCACAGTCTTGATTCATGCCAACCCAACAGACACCCTCAGAGATACCTGTAGAGTACCTTTATAGTCACCCAGTTGCGTTACGACGTTTGATACACACAAGGCACTCCTCCAGTGTCAGTGAGTTGCATGATCTCATGGTCATAGGAACAAATACTTGACATGCAGAAAATAGTAGCAATAAACTGACACGATCATATGCTACGTTTGTAGTTTGGGTCTTGTCCATCACATCATTCTCCTAATGATGTGATCCCGTTATCAAATGACATCTCATGTCCATGACTAGGAGACCATAGCCATCTTTGATCAACGAGCTAGTCTATTAGAGGCATACTAGGGACATGGTGTTGTCTATGTATCCACACATGTATCTGAGTTTCCGATCAATACAATTATAGCATGGATAATAAACGATTATTATGAGCAAGGAAATATGATAATAACCAATTTATTATTGCCTCTAGGGCATATTTCCAACAGAGACCAGCCCGTCGGTTTAACTCCTAAGCGCGCAAGTTCGTGGGCCCACTTTCCCTTGCACTCCTACACGATGCGAAGGGGCCGGAAGCAGACCTAGTACACTCAGACCAGGAGCTGTACCTTCCAACCCAATCCGGCACGCGCCGCTCCATTGTTGATGTCCGAAGAGCTTCGGGTGATACAACGACGTTGAGCACCCATAACTTCTCCCACGTGAAGGTTTAGTGCGTAAAAGGTCAACACCAATTTAGATCAAATACCCAACCCATTAGCATTTTATTAATGCGGGGCAAGCACGAACCATAATGCAGTCCGTCGCCCCGCCAATAACTCTCAGGTGCCTTAGCGGCGCACCCCACCAAGTCTTCGGACGCCTTGCGACGCATCCCACCAAATCTTTCCCACACGGGTACCCTTGGGGCCGACCCGTCACCAACATGTTTCTGTAATCCAGTCATAGTAACTGTGTGTATAAAACATCAAGGCGGGAACTGAGGAATCACCCTCAACGATCCCCGCTCGATGTAACTGTCAAGGTGGACTTTAGAGGAATCACCCTCGAGGGTCTCACACTTGAGGGGTTGCACGACAGAGACATCGTCGGGAATGGTGAAGGAGGAATCACCCTCGATAACCATGACCGACTAGTTGCGCTACAGGGCTAGCATCGTGAGTACTTCATGAGGTGTCACCCTTGGTACTCGATAGTAGCACTGCAGAGTCATACAATTAAGGGGAGTGCGGTGATGTGAGGGGCCTGGCTTGTCGGTCGGTTGACCGAGTCTTCGAGTGGTCGAATCGTCAGGTCGTCGATGAAGAAACAGGGGCAACTGGGACTAAGGGGTCACTGGGGATTCACTAACCAACCTATACTAAGTAGTTGGTATGATTGCAGGAATAGTAGCAGTTCATCAAAAACAGGCTATGCCTCAGAATAGGAGCTAACTAAAACAGTAGTAAAATTCCAATGCAAGAATAGGAGGGAGTGAGGTGGGTGATATCGGAATGCTCAAGGAGGTTTTGCTTGCCTTGCTGCTCTGCTGCAAAAGGCTGGTCGTCAGGGGCGTAGTCATACTCGACAGCAGCGTTAGTCTCAGGGTCTACCAGTAAGAAGAGGGGGGAGAAACAATAAATATAAAGCAAACAGGTGCACCATGATGCATGATAGGACAATATGCAGAGCTTGGTATGCACTAACGCAATACTACACGCATCAGACGGAGCGGGAGAATACCTGACGATATTTCCCGGGTCTGCGGATTTACCGGACAGTCGAATCGAAGGGGAAAGTTCCATGTTCATCATGCTAGGAGCATGTGACGGATGAATGAATTGCATATTTGGATTCATGGGATTTTTCTGATCAACTTTCATATATAAATTATTTTCATCTGAGCTACGGTTTAAAATATATGATTTTCTAAAGTTTTTATAAATTTCTGTAATTTAACAGATTATTATTAATTCGAAAAATGCTTATGACGTCAGCATGACATCATCAGTGCATCAGCAATTTACTCTAGCTGACCAGAGTCAAACTTGACATGTGGGGGCCACATGTCATAGATATAGGGGTTATTCCGGTGTTTTAAATTAAACTAAACAGATTAATTAACAAGTGGGGCCTACATGTCAATGACAGATTAGTGTAAATTAATTAATTTAACTTAATTAGTTACTAATTAAGCACCTGACTGGGTGGGGCCCAATGCCATAGACACTAGGGGTAGGGCCCCACATGTGAGTGGCTGGTTAACACTCAGCCAGCCAATTGACTGGGGCCAGGGGCCCCACCGATAGTGACCCGGGGGCGGGCTCCAGGTGTGCCATGTCGGTGGCCGGTGCCAGAGCATCGCCGGCGAGCGACAACCGCAGCAGAAAGCTCCGCCAAGCTCGGATTTCGCCCACAGGGCACGAGAAAGGGCGCGGTCGGTCCCATTCGATCGGGCGTTCGATGCCGCGTCGATCCATGGCCTCAGCGTGAGCTGAGACGGCCAGAGACGAGCGCTAGGACCTCGCTGGCGGCGAGCGTTCTCAGGTGAGCAACGGCGACGGCGATGCGTTGCGCGTGCGAGCGTTCTAAGCAGCTAGGAATGACCTACGTGCGCGCGCAATCACGATGGCCATGAGCCCGTGACCAAAAGGCCACCGGGGAGGCGCCGGCCACGAGGTCAGGCAGCGGCGCGTTCGGGCTCTGCTGGAAACTAGCACTAGGAGCACCGGCTGATCGCGAGGAGCAAGGGGGGAGAAGCAGGAGCTCACCGTGGGGTGTTGCCGTTCAAAATGAGCTCGGAGAGGGCTCGACGATGACTAATCGAAGTGGCGGAGCTCCGGGTGCCCGAGGAGGAACACGAGGGCAAGGAGGCGATGAAGAGCTCCCAGGGCTTGGGCTCGTGGTCGAGGAGGATGAGGACGGCACGGCGGAGCTCGTGGACACGATGGCAAGGCGAGGGGAGCACGGTGGCCATGCTAATCCATGGCCATGGCAACGGCAGCGCTCGGGCGAGCTGTGAGCGAGCGAGGGAGCGCGAAAGGTGGATCTGAGCAGGGGCTAGGGTTTGCGGGGGAGGGAGAGAGGGCCCGTGGGACCGTTCTTATCCCCCACGGCGCCGGAGGCGACGTGGTGCGTTAGCGACGAGCGGGGTCGCCGCTCTGTAGCGACCGCTCTGGTTGCTACAAAGGAAGACGATGGCGAGGGTGGGCCTGGGCCTGCACTGTGGCACTGGGCCAAGTGCACAGGTAAGCCCTTTTCTTTTATTTCCTTTTTTGTTTTCTTTTTAGTTTCCGTTTCATTTATTTTTAGTCACCATTTGCTTTAGCAAAAATGTGGACTATGGTCCACAAAACAATATGCATTATTCCAAAGGTTCACAGCAACTTTGGGGATTATTTGAAACTATTTGTATTTTCAATTTGAATTTAAATTGATTTAAAAATACTTCCATCTACTGTTATTAATGGTGGGGGCCACATCAAAGTCTTGGTGATGTTGTTTTCCTCAACATTATTTATTTTGGAATATTTCACAAGCATGCAACATTTTACCTTTGATGTTTGAGGATTTAAATTTGCCATATGAAACTATAGAGCATTTGAATGGAATTTTGAATTGGAATTTGAATTTCCATCTTGATCATATTCCACTTAGCAAAAATAATTAGTTGTTGACCATGCCATTACTGTAGCTTAATTACAATGATCACTATAGCAGAAATCCAGGGTGTCAAAAAAGATCCATCAACATGGAGTTTCTTCATGCGATTTATACCAATATGACATTTAGCGGCAGTGCCACAAGTATGTGGTACTATCATTATTAACTTTGTATCTTTTGGCATCAGTGTTATGAACATGTGTATTACTACGATCAAGATTCAACAAACCATTCTCACTGGATGCATGACCATTGAAGGTATTATTCATGTAAACATAATAACCATCATTCTCTAACTTAAATGAATAACCGTGTTGCAATAAACACGATCCAATCAGGTTCATGCTTAACGCAAACACCAAATAACATTTATTTAGGTTTGTCACTAATCTCGAAGGTAGAGAGAGCGTGCGATGTTGATCACATCAAACTTGGAAATATTCCCAACATACATCGTCACCTCACACTTAGCTAGTCTCCGTTTATTCCGTAGCTTTTATTTTGAGTTACTAACATTTAGCAACCGAACCGGTATCCTATACCCAGGTGCTACTAGGAGTACTATTAAGGTACACATCAATAACACGTATATCAAAATATACTGTTGTCGATGTTGCCAGCCTTCTTATCTACCAAGTATCTAGGGTTGTTCCGCTTCAGCGACCGCTCTCCTCATAATAGAAGCACTTAGTCTCGGGTTTGGGTTCAACTTTGGGTTGCTTCACTGAAGCAGCAACTGACTTGCCATCCATGAAGTTTCCCTACTTGCCCTCGCCTTCTCGAAACTAGTGGTTTTACTAACCATCAACACTTGATGCTCCTTCTTGATTTCTACCTTCGCAACGTCAACTATCGCGAACAGCTCAGCGATCATTATTTCCATCCCTGGCATTTTATAGTTCATGACGAAGCTCTAGTAGCTTAGTGACAGTGACTTGGAAAACTATATCAATCACTTTCTTATCTGGAAGATCAACTCCCACTCGATTCAAGCGATTGTAGCATCCAGACAATCTGAGCACATGCTCAACGCTTGAGCTATTCTACTTCATCTTGCAGGCAAAGAATCTTGTTGGAGATCTCATATCTCACAACATGGGCACGAGCCTGAGATCCCAATTCAGCTCTTAGAACATCTCATATGTTCCATGATGTTCAAAATGTTTTTGGAGCCTCAATTATAAGCCGTAAAGCATGACACACTAAACTATCAAGTAGTCATCAGAACGTGCCTGTCAGATGTTCACAACATCTATAGACGACGCTAGAGGGGGTGGTGCACCGAGCGGTGCATTAAGCACATAAGTCTTCTGTGCAGCAATGAGCTACAGCATGAGCTAGTAATCTACAACATAATTTGCAAAGACACTACTGACTATGTTCATGATAATGAGTTCAATTAATCATATTACTTAGGAACTCCCACTCAAGTTGACATCCCTCCGGTCATTCGAGTGATACATGATCCAAATTCACCAACTCAAGTCCAATCATCACGTGAGTTGAGGTAGTTTCAACGGTGAACATCATCGTGTTGATCATATCTACTATATGACTCATGTTCGACCTTTTGGTCTCTTGTGTTCCGAGGCCATGTCTGTACATGCTAGGCTCATCAAGTTTAACCCGAGTGTTCTGCATGTGCAACACTGGCTTGCACCCGTTGTATGTGAACGTAGAGTCTATCACACCCGATCATCATGTGGTGTCTCAACAAGATGAACTTTCGCAACTGTGCACACTCGGGGAGAACACAATTTTACCTTGAAATTTATGTGAGGGATCACCTTATAATGCTACCGTCGTCCTAAGCAAAACAAGGTGCATAAAAGGATTAACATCACATGCAAATCATAAGTGACATGATATGGCCATGAACTAGTGCTTTTGATCTCCATCTTGAAGGCACCGGCAAGATCTCCATCATCACCTGCATAACACCATGATCTCCATCATTGTGTCGCCATCGGGGTTGTCGCGCCCACCATCCTCATACTACTATAGCTACCGTTTAGCGATAAAGTAAAGCATTACATAGCGCTTAATGATTGACACGCAGGTCATACAATAATTAAAGACAACCCTATGGCTCCTTCCGGTTGCCGTACTCATCGACATGCAAGTCGTGATATTCTACACAACACATGATCATCTCATACATCACATATATCTCATCATGTAATTGGCCATATCACAACACAACATACCCTCCAAAAACAAGTTAGACGTCCTCTAATTGTTGTTGCAAGTTTTACGTGGCTGCTACAGGTATCTAGCAAGAACAATTCTGACCTACGCAAAACCACAACGGTGATACATAAATTGCTTTTCAACCTTCTCAAGGACCGCCTTTGTCAAATCCGATCCAACTAAAGTAGGAGAAATAGACACCCGCCAGCCATCTTTGTGTGACAAAGTTACACGTCAGTCGATGGAACCGGTCTCTCGTAAGCATACGAGTAAGGTTGGTCCGGGCCGCTTCATCCCACAATACCGCTGAACCAAAACACGACCAAGGGAGGAAGCAATCTAAGCATCAACGCCCACAAACTCTTTGTGTTCTACTCAAGATCTCATCTACACGTAGACCTAGCTCATGATGCCACTGTTGGGGAATGTTGCATGGGAAACAATTTTTTTCCTACGCACACGCAAGATCTATCCATGGTGATGAGAATCTACGAGAGGGAGAGTGGATCTACATACCCTTGATCTCTAAGGGGGAAGCGTTAAAAAACGCGGTTGATGTAGTCGAACGTCTTCACGATCCAGATTGCCGAGCGTCCCGCGATCCCATCATGATCCATCTCACGATACAATCACGATCCGTCCCGCGATCCCATCACAATCCGTCCCGCGATCAAATCACGAATCGTCTCGCAATCTTGATCACGGTCCTTCCGATCTAGCGCCGAACGGACGACACCTCCGCGTTCAGCACACATATAGCTCGATGACGATCTCAGACTTCTTGATCCAACAAGAGGGGGAGGAGAGGTAGATGATTTCTCCGGTAGCGCGGCGGTGCGGCGGCGATGGTGGTGGAACTAATCCGGCAAGGCTTCGCCTCAGCACCGCCGAACTAGACTAGAGGAGAAAACCGATCTAGATGAAATAGAGGGAGCACGTGGCAATTAGGGTTAGCTCTTCCTATAAATCCTCTAGTATATAAAGGAGGGAGGGAGGGGAGGAGGCAGCCTAAAACCCTCAAGGTTTGGTCGAAATTGGAGGTGGAGGAGTCCTACTCCAATCCTATTAGGAGTAGGATTCTTCCTTTCCACTTGGAATCTCTTTACACCTCTCCACCTTTGGATTTTTTTCCTTCCTAAACCTCATGGCCTTTAGTGGAGGCTTCGTCCAGCCCACTAGGGGCTGGTTTGTCTCATTCCACAGACCATGAGGCCCCTCGGGGCGTGACACCACTCCCGATGGTCCCCCGGTACCCTCCCGGCACTCCCGGTACACTACCGATGAGCCCGAAACTTTTCCGGTGACCAAAACAGGACTTCCTATATATCAATCTTTACCTCCAGACCATTTCAGAGCTCCTCGTGATGTCTGGGGTCTCATTCGGGACTCCGAACAACCTTAGTTCACCACCATACATAACTCTATACTACTGAAATGTCATCGAACCTTAAGTGTGCAGACCCTGCGGGTTTGAGAACTATGTAGACATGACCGAGACACCTCTACGGTCAATAACCAATAGCGGGACCTGGATGCCCATATTGGTTCCTACATATTCTACAAAGATATTTATCGGTCGAACCTCTATGTCAAGGATTCAGTTAATCCCGTATGATATTTCCTTTGTTCTTCGGTATGTTACTTGCCCAAGATTCGATCGTCGACATCTCCATACCTAGTTCAACCTCGTTACCAGCAAGTCTCTTTACTCATTTCGTAATACAAGATCCCGTGTCTAACACTTAGTCATATTGCTTGCAAGGCTTATTGTGATGTTGTATTACCGAGTGGGCCCTTAGATACCTCTCCGTTACACTGAGTAACAAATCCCAGTCTTGATCCATGCCAATCTAATAGACACCCTCGGAGATACCTGTAGAGCACCTTTATAGTCACCCAGTTACGTTGCGACGTTTGATACACACAAGTTACTCCTCCGGCGTCAGTGAGTTACATGATCTCATGGTCATAGGAACAGATACTTGACATGTAGAAAACTGTAGCAATAAACTGACGTTACATTTGTACTTTGGGTCTTGTTCATCGCATCATTCTCCTAATGATATGATCCCGTTGTCAAATGGCATCTCATGTCCATGACTAGGAAACCATAGCCATCTTTGATCAATGAGCTAGTCTATTAGAGGCATAGTAGGGACATGATGTTGTCTATGTATCCACACATGTATCTGAGTTTCCGATCAATACAATTATAGCATGGATAATAAACGATTATCATGAACAAGAAAATATGATAATAACCAATTTATTATTGCCTCTAGGGCATATTTCCAACATGATCAACCCCCTCTCCTCTTATGCTCCCGTGTAGCCGTTTGTTCGTTTGGGGCTGATCAACCCCCTCTCCTCTTATGCTCCCGTGTAGCCTTGCCACGCCTCTCTGTGTACATGTATCTGAATGCATCTAAATTTCAAATTGTGTCTATCAATGGAATGAATACAGAGTGAGAAGAAGAAGAAGTCCTAACGTAGATATGGCATGCATTATAAGCAACAACAATATCTTTTTCTATTTGTATTCTAGTGTACAAGCACCGACACTTGGACCGACCAATATGCACATCCAAGAAGGTAGGGTTGCTGGATGGAGTAGCCACGGTATGGGCATTTAGGCCTTTTGAATTTATGAACATTTTTTGAATTTCAAAAATTCCTTTTGAATTCATAAACATGTTTTGATTTTTTTTTTAAATTCACAACCTTTTGTTTTTGTATTCATGATTTTTTCAAATTATAAATTAAACTAACGAAAAGAAGAGAAATGAGCGGAAAAAACCAGCGCCATCTAGCTCGGGCAGACCTATCGTGCGCGAGGGAAGCGGACGATGCTCGGGTCACACACACGTATATCGTGGCGCGACTATGTCTCGCTTCAAGGAAGACATAGGGAATATTATATTTGGCGCTTCACTCGTTCATTATTGGGCATTTTGCAAATGTTTAGTTATTTTTTCCATTTTTCTATTTTCTATTTTTTATTTAGTTAAATTTTGTGAATATTTTCTAAAAGCAATGAAATGTTTCAAAATGATGAAAACTTTCTAAATTCGTGAAAATTTAACAGAATTTGCTGAATTTTTTCAAAAAAATGAATTTTATAGAAAATGCTGCAAATCGGTGAACTTTTTCTCAAATGCGATGAACTCGTTTCAAAATAGATGATTTTTCCAATTTTGATGGACATTGTTTTAAGTTACTGAACTCTTTTATGAAGTTCATGATTTAAAACAAAATCCATGAACTTTTTGGATTCTAGTTTTTTTTCTTTTTGACGATTTTCCCAGTTATTTTTCGTTTTTTTCTCAAATATGAACGTTTACATTGGCCGGTCCACGAGCGCCTGCGCCTGAAGTGCCGAATAAGGAGCTCCCGAGACATAGCTTCGGCTTGCTTCACGCGCCTCCCTACATGGGCTAGCCCAGAGCATTGGAGACCATTGCCTCTTTTTTCCTTCTTTTTTTCACAATATTATTTTATTTTTCAGTTTTTATATTTATTTTTATATCTTCAAATTTTCTCTTGAGAAATTGTTAACCAAGTATTTGGAAAATGTTAAATATGTAAAGAGGAAATGTTTCCCATGTATTTGAAAAATATATATAAAGACATACAATACCTATGAGACAATTGATCATGTATTTTTTGTAAATATTAAGCAAGTATTTGCAAATACTTAAATGTTTGTAATGTATAGAAAAATAATGCACAATAAAATATAATGTGAATGCAAAATATGATCAACATGTATTTGAAAAATATTAAACATGTATAAAAAATGTTCCTGGTGTGTACGAAATATGTCTATCATGCATACATAATGGTACTTAATATTGTAGTCTTTTCAAAAATACAGATTGCATATAATTTTTTCTAACCATATATTTAATTTTTAAACATGTATAAACAATGTTACTGGTATATACAAAAAATTTAAAACATGTACAAAAAAGTATTCGCAAAATTTGAACAAATGTTAAACATCTATAAAGATGTTACCAATGTATAAGAAAAATGTAGACATGTACGAAAAACTTGAACATGTAACCATATTTTTTAAACATCTTAATCATGTATCAAAAAATATTAGTCATATATTTAATAATATTAAATAGGTACTAATTTATTTCCTGATATATGGAAAAACATTTGCAATACATATGAAGAAAATAATCATCAAGCATTTTCTTAATGATAATATTGTATTTAAAAATGTTAAACATGTATGGAAAATATTTCAGATGTCCACGAAAAATGTAGGAAGGTGTATACAAAATATAGACATGTGCTGAATAAAAAATATGGATAATGAAACCCAATTCAAACTGAAGAAACGAAACAAAAACAAAGAAAAACAAGAAAGATAGAAACAAAATAGGAAATACTAAGGAAAAGCCAAAACTCTAGTGAAAACCGGGAAAGAAACAAAAAAAAACCTATGAACACCGTTAAGGCAGTTAAGGAAACCAATGGAAACAGAAAACATAAACCTTACCGAAACAAAGAAAACTGAAAACAAAACCGAAAGAAAAAACAAAAAACATGAAAAACCCGAAGAAAACAAGGTAGGAAAAAATAAATAAAAAATAGAGATAAGAAAGTAAAAGAAAAAAAAGTGAAACCAAAAAATCGTGGAAAAAATCAATGAAAGAACGAAAAAACCAAAGAAAACCAAGAAGAAACGAAGGAACCCGAAAAGGAAAAAATAGAAAAAAAATCTAGCAAGTCGAATGAAGCTACAACTGCAACTGCAACTGTAACGAGCGACCGAAGGTGAACTTCGCCGCGATCAAAAAGAATGAAAAGGCCAACCCAGTTTACGACAGGATGAAAAATAGTTGAGCGAGAAGAAAGCTTTCTATGTGTGCTATAAGCGAGATATAATCTCCGCACGTGTATTGCTCGCATCGTGCAATTCACCGCAATGACCGCTTTAGGCAAGTCTTAAAACAAAAGAGAAACCTACGAAATCACTAGTTGCAAAGGTCACTTCCACTTTTTAGGTTGCAACAAATGTCATACTACATATGCGTCGCTTGTTGCAACATGAAAGTTTTTCTTTTTTTTTGTAGATTCATTTATTCAAAATGTTTTATGTCCCAAACCGTGCGTCCAAATCTAGAATCGTTTTCACAGTTGGATTCCTCGCGTCAAAATGTTTAAAACCAGATCCCATGTTGATAGGTTTGAACAATTTTTTTAAGGATAAAATGGAAAAGAAACTGAGTCGAAAGCATTTCCCCCCTTTTCGAGAGGGAAGACTGTGTCTCTCGTGAAAGGAAAAAAAACATTTTTCTTTTTTCGAGAGGCATGACCGTGACTCTCGTCGAAGCAAATCCGTGCCTCCATGAGAGGCAAATTTGTTCCTCTCGTGGAAGAAAAAAACATATTTTTTCTTTTTTTTTCGAGAGGCACCATCGTGCCTCTCGTGAAAGCAAATCCGTGCCTCCACATGAAGGAAATCGGTTCCTCTCATGGAAGGAAAAAAATGTGTTTTTTCTTTTTCAAAAGGCACGACCGCGTCTCTCGCGAAAGTAAATTTGTGCCTTTACGATAAGCAAGTTTGTGCCTCTTGCGGAAGGAAAAAAACAGAATATATATTTTTCATTTTTCGAGAGGCATGACGGTTCCTCTTGCGGTACCAAATCCATGCCACGAAGAGAAGCAAATCTGCGCCTCTCCCAAAACAAAAGAAAAAAATATTTTCTCACGCAAAAAAACTTTTTTCCCATTGTTTTTGTTTCAAATCCTAGGAAAAACCAGGGAAACTAAAAAGCCAAAAATTCCAAAAAGATCATCTTAAAGCCAAAAACCCTTATAAAAATAGAGATTAAAATACGAAAAGAACGCCAAAAGAGAGTGCTCCAGAAAAAATCAGCTACGGCCGAGCTTGGTTGGGTGGCGCAGGAGCAAGCATACTGTGATTTCTGTCGTCGTGTCAAGAGAGCAGTGGCGGAGCCAGGAATTTGCTTCTTGGTATTCTTTTTTCCAGTGCAATGTAAATACATACTAGATAGGACAACAAATGTATATAGTAAGCTAACAACGTCAATAAATCAACAACTATATATCAATAATAGTAGCAAAATAACATTGTGAAAATATTTGTAATAATTAAGAAAGTTTAGAAAACATCAAAGAAAATTACAATATAACTCTATGGTCCCTTTTTGGAATAGATTGACGACATCCTTATATTTTACTTGCTTGAAGAATTCTTTCTTGGCTAATTTAACTAAGCAATTGTTCAAATAATCATCACCCATTTTGTTCCTCATTTATTATTCACACAATTCATTGAGAAAAATACCCTTTCCACAGTAGCAGTGGCAACCAAAGGGATGTGCACCAACTTTAGAAGTTTGTAAATAATATAATATTGTTCATGCTTTCTTGCCTCAACCATCATAACCTTTTTTTTTGCTGCGGGTACTCAACCATAACAATTGAAAGCTCACATAGATTTTTATTTTTTTTAAATCTTTTATCCACTGTGACGGAAGTGTTAACAGTTCATCATCTATATTACAACAAGACAAGACAAAATAATTAGATTTCTTCTAGAATTTCATCAAACAAAGCAGCAATCGATGGCAGTGGCATGGACACACATCTTCATACGGTGATTTTGTGGTTCGTTCTAAATCAAAGGAGAATTTACCCGTGCACGATCAAATAGCGAAGCGGCGAGCGTGAGCAGCCTAGAGTTGCGGAGGGAAGGGAGAGGCTGGGACCGGCACCGGACTTGCTTGCCGCCGCGCCACAGCCACCACTTGCCTGCAGCTGCCGTCCAACGCAGCAGCTAGATAGGTCGGGAGCAGGGGAGAATAGGAACTGTTGAGGCCTTGGCTGTTGCGTCCGTGTGCAGGACCTATTGGCTGGACCTGACTGAACCGCCGAACGGTGGTATATGTATATCTAATTTTTGTTTCTGACAAAATCTTTGGCATTCCATGAAATGCCAAGGAATACCCCTGGCTCCGCCAGTGCAGGAGAGGATCTTAGATGGATGGATGTTGATGGAGTGCTCGTCGCAAGAAGTGCTTCTGGTTCATATTTTCGCAAACTATTTAGACTTTTTTAGAACATATATAGCCCTCGAACTTCGGTGGAGTAGTTCACGTTCAGTTCAAGCAACAAAACGGTCTTCAGTTCTGAAGTTGACTTCTGAGATATCTTGCCTAAAGAATTAGAGAGTAGAATAACAGAATTTCCAATGAAATACTAGGTCGAGAAGTTGTACCTGAGCCCTTTTCTCAGAGAATTCGTGTTCGTTGTGACTCATAGCTAATCTCATAATGATACTACTACACCGGAACCGGTGACCTCAACCACTCAGCTTTGCCTCTATACATCATCACGTACCACTCCATTGCCAGGCTCCCCTATAAAGGTCTCCATAACCCAGTGGACAAGCACAAACACAAACACAAACACAACAAGCCCTGGCCTCATACACACATAAGCTTCTGGGGAGACCACGAAATCCCATACACAGTAGCCATGGAACCCCTCTCCTACGCCGCCATGTGCCTCTCGCTGGCGTTTCTTCTCCATTCCGCCGCGGCGACGGTGCCAACCGGCATGCTTGAGCGGGAAACCAAGCAGCAAATCCTAGCGAGCATCCCGCCGCACTGGGAGGAGAACCCCGTGCTATTCCTGACGTCGCCGTCCGGCAAGTACGCGGCGCACTTCATGCGCAGCCAGACCGTGCCGGGCGCGGGCGGCCTCGGAGCCGACTTCTGCTACGTGGAGATCCTCGAAACCACCGAGCCGGGCGCAGAGGGGCGGAGCGTGTGGGAGTCGGAGTGCTTGGCAGTGAGCACCATCAACACGTGCGCGCTCGTGTTCTCGTGGGAAGGGCTGGAAGTGTTCGACGGGAGCAACTCCGTGTGGCACACGCACGACACAGAGTCAGTCGACAACAACTTCCTCAAAACCCTGCAGCTGGTGGACGAGGGTGACATGCGCATCCTCGACAAGGGCGGCGAGCTCGCGTGGAAGGCTAGCGACGAGCCGCGCGCGGCGCAACACTGCGGCATGCCCGGCTCGCCCGGCCTGGTCTCGGCAATGCCGCCCTTCGCGGAGCCGGTTGGGCATGGAAGCAGCAACCTGCCATTCGGACAGGAACAAGGAGGCAACGGCCACGCCGGTGTAGCACAGCCCGCTCTGCCGCTAGCGCCGGTGCCAGAAGCCGCAGGGTTCGGTGGTGTCGCTGGGCAGGGGCATGCAGTGGAGGATGTGGGGCAGACGATTGGATTTGGCAGCCAACCATTGGTGGACAACAGCCCATACGACAGTGGTGCACCGAAGCAAGGATGCAGCTTACTTGCAATTGGAGTTGCATTGGGCGTCAGTGCTGCCACAGCCATGGCCCTCGG
This sequence comes from Hordeum marinum, assembly GCA_022496015.1. Taxonomy (NCBI): domain Eukaryota; kingdom Viridiplantae; phylum Streptophyta; class Magnoliopsida; order Poales; family Poaceae; genus Hordeum; species Hordeum marinum. Next base: position 383,279,700 of record CM039675.1, read on the forward strand.
CCTCTGATTTCTGTACTTGCGCTCTTGACCCGTAGTGGCGTTGGTGATTTGTTGAATTTGTTGTATGTATTTCTGGCGCAATAAGCCAGGGATGTGTTGTGACTTGTGAACTCCTGAGCAGCGGTGACGCCTTTTCGGTGCGTGGGCCAGCTGGTAGGATTGCTTTTCATTTGAATCATCACGAAGTCTATTTTCTCGATTGCTCAATTGTAGTTTAATATTTTTATAGCATCATCCCATATAATCATATAACAAGTTATTACGATCATTCATTATAACATATGCCAGGTAGGACGAAAACCTATTAATAAGAACACCATCCGACCAATTATCAAATTTAAATTTAGCAATCTCAACTGAAACAAGATGTGGTTACAATAGTAGCCCACCAAAACCTAGAGTTCTATTACATCTCAATTTTTTACGGAAAGCTCTCTGAGGCTCCAATTGGTAATTTTGTACCATTAGATGAGGATGCAGCGGTGGATATCTCGGAACTTTGTGCAGAGGAGAGCAAGGTGTGCAACTCTCCTTTTATAGAAAACGAGGTGTTTGAGGCTATCACGCAAAAGAAGAATAAGGTGTCTGGTCTGGATGACTTTTCGGCGGAGTTTTATCGACAGTGCTGAGCGATTATTAAGGTGATTTGTTATCCCTGTTCCAAGATCATTGTAACGTACAACTTTAGCTTTTTATGCTTCGCTTTGGGACATTACCCGACTCTCTAAGGAAAAATAGGCGGTTCGCATTAGATAGTCAGGCTGATTTTTTTGCTCAATATAAGCTTCATTTTTTCTTATCAAAGTGGGTACTAATCATCTCACACAAATTCCGCATGCTGTGGTTTAGCCGACTTAGTGAGCTTTCATGTCTGGACGACCAATTGTAGAGGGTGTTGTCGTTCTACATGAAAAAACTACACGATATTCATTCAAAGAAACTTGATGAAGTTGTCTTCAAAGTGAATTTTGAGAAGGCTTGTGATAAAGTTAAGTGGTCATTCCCGAGCCTGTGCCTATGAAGAGCTTCGATTCATCCTGGAGGAAGCCGGTCGAGGCTTTTGTATAAGGAGGAAGTGTCGGGATTAAGGTAAATGATGATGTGGGTCATTATTTCCACACACAAAAGGGGTTGAGTGAGAGAGATCCGATGTCCCCTTTCCCTTTTAACATTCATCAGATATGCTGGTAATCCTCATTGGAAGGGCCAAGGAGGACGGTTAGGTAAGGTAGGGGGGCTTATCCCGCATCTAGTGGATGGGGGTGTCTGCATTCTACAATATGCTGATGATACTATAATTTTTATGGAGTATGGCATGGCTAAAGCGAGAGACATGAAACTAGATTTATGTCTGTTTGAACACTTGTCCGAGTTGAAAATAAATTTGCCTAAAAGTGAACTATCCAGCTTTGGGCGCACTAAGGATGAAACTACACATTGTTGTTAAGTTGTGGCATTCGATCCCTTGCATTTAATTATCTTGGGATTCAAATTCACCATCGAAAGCTAACTAACAAAGAATGAAAATGTATTGAAGATCGATTTGAGAAGAAGCTAAACCGTTGGAAGGGCAAGCTTATTTCATACGAGCTAATTCTTATAATTTTGTGCTTACAAGTATGCCAATGTTCATGTTATATTTCTTTGAAATTTCAAATACCCGTAGGGGTACAAAAAATATTGGACTTTTACCGATCATGATTCTTTTGCAAAGTGAGGAGAATAAAACTAAATACTGGCCGACTAAGTGGGGCATACTATGTAGGCCAAAATATCAAGGGGTTTGTGGATTAAAAATCTAGAGGTAAAAATAAGCGCCTACTTAGCAAATGGTTATATCGTTTATCCTCTAAGTAGGAGGGGGTATGGTTATAGTTACTATGTAACAAATACTTACACTCGAACACTTTAGCACAAATAAGGGCACAACTGAATGATTCACTCTTTTCAAAGGGTTCGATCAAAACAAATGTCACATTCTTTAACATGAGTAAATTTATTATTGGGAATGGACACAATACTAGATTTTCGGAAAATACTTGGCTGGGGGAGATGCCTATAGCTTTGAAGTATCCAACGGTTTATAATATTATACAACGTAAAAACGCATTTGTGACTACAATATTAGGTTAAGCTCCCGCAAAATATATAGTTCGTGCATGCACTGGTTGGGGGATGACGGGATAGATGGCTACATTTAATGCGTAAGTTGATGAAGGTTAACTTTTTTATGAGCCGAATGTATTATGGAAACTTTCACTTCAGGCATATTCTCAATTAAACCTATGCATGTGACTTGATTAATCGAGACCCCACGGTATATTCATACATGGAAAAAGGTGTCTTTAAATATCAATATTTTTTATGTCATTTGTGCATAAGGTGAGTCATTCGCCGGGAGTAAACGATATTGTTTTTGAGAGCGCATAAGGGAATCATTCGCCGGGAATAAACGATGTTGTTTTTGAGACCACGAGGAAACTATTCAACATTTATTTCTCGCATGCCCACTAGCCAAGTTATATTGGAGAACAATACATGTGTCCTTTAACATACCTCCATGTAGTAGTCTGTCCAATTTGTTTGGTAACTGACTAGGTGGGTTGAGCCTAATACAATAGTGCAAATCCACGTGGAATTTTGCGCATTACTTTGGACAATTTGAAACTATCTGAATGATGTTGTGTTTAGCAGGACATATATGATTATATGTGGTGAACCTAACACCGCAATGTGAATCCACATGGGGGTTTGCACATTACTTTGGGATATTTCTAACTGTTGCAATGTTGTTGTGTTTAACGGGACAAATCTGATAAAATTTTTGCAGGTTATCTACTGTGCGTCTAGATGAATCTGTATGTGGTCACTAGTACACTATGCATAAGTGAGGGAGCTTATGACCTCTGGATGCAACCGATGGGAGACGTTAGAACCTGCTACATAACACCGTTTGGATGGAGGTGCAATTATAAAATATGTGTTTAGGCATGTTATCCTATTTCGCCAGTCGTGGCTATTTTGTTTACTTTCTTGGTTCGGTTTAGCAACTTAAGATGTTATTTGTACTTTGTGACTTTATTTAGTTAAATAAATCGTTGTGTGCATCACTTGATGCAAAGGCTGGGGTATACATCCTTTTTGAAAAAAAGTAATCTCAGGCACCACAACATTGGCCTGCCTTTGATTTTAGATAGCAAAACAAATTTTCAAAATCTTGATGCTAAGCGCTTCCTTTGTCACATCAACCAACGAGAACCTGTCATGATTTTCATTTACAAGGAAGGAAGCTGAGGGAGTTCGGGATTAAGGGGTCCTCAGGTTGTCGACCTATTTCTGCGGGCCGAAAAGTGGGCTGCCTTGTGATTGTCGATGAAGGCCCGGACACCATAACCAAGATGGAATTTATCAGGACTTGACGTGCACTCCAAGTACACGATGATGGCTTCGGCATATTCCTTTCATGATGTAACCGATGTTATGTAACCCTAGATACCCCTGATGACTATATAAACTAGAGGGTTTAGTTCGTAGGGTAAGTTAAGCTCATTACTCCTAGGTTTTAGACCACATCATACGATCTCGAGGTAGATCAACTTTGTACTCGATACCACATATTCAATACAATCAAAGCAGGACGTAGGGTTTTACCTCCATCAAGAGGGCCTGAACCTGGGTAAATACCGTCTCCCTCGTCTCCTGTAACCCATCAATCCAAGATCCACAGTTCGGGACCACCTACCCGAGATCTACCGGTTTTGACACCGACATTGGTGCTTTCATTGAGAGTTCCACCGCGAGACTGCCAAAAGGATTCATGGTTCGCTTGATCTTCAACAGCAGAATATGTAACAGGGACGTCTTTGTCTCCAGACAAATTTTCACGTTCAGTAGCATCGTGCTGCACACAGACCTGACAGTCCGCTTGGGCCATATCGGAAGCTTCGCCCCTGATCAGGAGTTCCGGTTCGGTAACCTAGAGTTCATTGCTGACTCCAGGGGAGATATCGTCTTAGTCACATTGCTTGCAAGGCTTATTGTGATGTTGTATTACCGAGTGGGCCCTAAGATACCTCTCCATCACACGGAGTAACAAATCCCAGTCTTGATCCATGCCAACCCAACAGACACCTTCGGAGATACCTGTAATGCACCTTTATAGTCACCCAGTTACGTTGCGACGTTTGATACACACAAGGCACTCCTCCGGTGTCCGTGAGTTGCATGATCTCATGGTCAAAGGAACATATACTTGACATGCAGAAAACAGTAGCAATAAACTGACACGATCATATGCTACGTTTGTAGTTTGGGTCTTGTCCATCACACCATTCTCCTAATGATGTGATCCCATTATCAAATGACATTTCATGTCCATGGTTAGGAAACCTTAACCATCTTTGATCAACGAGCTAGTCTATTAGAGGCATACTAGGGACATGGTTTTGTCTATGTATCCACACATGCATCTAAGTCTCCAATCAATACAAGTATAGCATGGATAATAAACGATTATCATGAACAAGGAAATATGATAATAACTAATTTAGTATTGCCTCTAGGGCATATTTCCAACACTTGCAGCGGGTGGAATTGTGTTTCGTCAACTCCTCTAGGGTTTTCCAAAAATATGGGAATTTATAGGCTTGATAGTCGGTTGAGGGAGGGTCCCGAGGTGGGCACCCTCCACCAGGCCGTGGCGCGCTCCCTGGTGGAGGGTGGCCACCTTGGCCCCCCTCTTCTGGTGCTCCTTGGCCCATCCAGGCTCTTCTGGTCCATAAAAATTCTCCAAAAATTCCCGTAGCGTTTGGGCTCCATTTGGTACTGATTTTCTACGAAGTAAAAAGAAACAAAAACAACAACTAGCACTTTGTCACTATTTCAATAGGTTAGTCCCAAGAATTGATATAAAGTTGCTATAAAATGATTGTAAAACATTCAAGATTGATAATATAACAACATGGAACAAGCAAAAATTATAGATACATTGGAGACGTATCAGCATCCCCAAGCTTAATGGTAAAAACAATTTTTTTGATGTGGAATGCTGCGTAACATGTCCGTCATATATTCTTTTCTTTGTAGCATGGACATTTGGACTTTTAAATTGTTCAAAGCAATAGTCTAGTTTTGACATGAAAACTTCAATACTCAAGCATATCAACAAGCAACCATCTCTTTCAAAATATCAACGCTAAATCAAGTTATCCCTAGCCCATCATGCTCAATCATTTATCCATTCACAATACAGACTCAAATATTAGCTACACCTAATGCTCAAGTACAATCATAGTGCCTCCTAGTTGGTGCTTTACAATATAAGATGGAGACTCAAATTGAAAAATAAAAATTGCATAAAGTAAATAGATAGGCCCTTCGCAGAGGGAAGTAGGGATTTGTAGAGGCGCCAGAGCTCAAGTGTTTAAATTGATAGAGAAAAATATATTTTGACTAGCATGACTTTCCTGTCAACGAAAACGACTGGGAGATTTGAATATCTTTCCAAGCTAGATACATCATAGACGGTTCCCAAACAGAAAGTAGAGTTTATTACTTTTTCCACCATACTTTCACTTTCCATGGCTAGCCGAATCCACGGTTGCCCTCCATACGAACACTTTCCAAGGAATTTATTATTTGACAACATAAAGGAAATATTTTTTCTTTTTTCTTTTGGGACTGGGCATCCCTATTACCACCATACTCCCGTGCAATGACAAGTGTATAAACACTCATCTTGAGAATAACACATCTAGCATGGAAAAATATCGGTCACCCCCTACCATTTCATGAGCGGTACGAGCACACAAAAAGGAAGATTTATTTTGAAATTTAGAGATGGCACATCAAATTTGCTTGGAACGGCATGGAAATACTGTATATAGGTAGGTATGGTGGACTCATATGGCAAAACTGGTTTAAGGATTTTGGATGCACAAGTAGTATTTCTACTTAGTACAAGTGAAGGCTAGCAAGAGATTGAGAAGCATCCAACCAATAAACAAAAAATCACATAAGCGAGCATTAAGTATAACTAACACTAAATAGTGCACCATAAGTAGGATGTAATTTCATAGAACAACTATTGACTTTCGTGCTTGCATAGGGAATCACAAACCTTAACACCAATATTCTTACTAAGCATAATTACTCACCAACATAACTCACATATTACTGTTGTCATGTATCAATACTATTACAAAGAATCAAGTTTAATTTGTCTAATGATCTTCATGAAAGTTTTTATTATATCCCTCTTGAATATCTATCACTTTGGGACTAGTTTCATATATTGCAATTGCTTTTGATAATCTCATATGGATATAAGTGAAGAACATGAGCATACAAGTTTCATATTTCAAAATAATGTAAGTGAAGCATGATAGGATTTATTTAATATTACTAACTCTCAAATTAATATAAGTGAAGCATGAGAGCATTTCTTCAAACATGTAAAAGCACGCCATGATAAAAAAAGGTATAAGTGAAGCATAAGAGCAATTCCGTTGCTCAATAGATTTAAGTGAAGCACAAAGAACAATTATAGCAAATCATAGCACAATTTTGGCTAACTCAAATAGGTGTGTTCAGAAAGGATAAAAGCAAATAAATCAAAGATACAAAACGCTCCAAGCAAAACTCATGATATGTGACGAATAAAAATATAGTTCCAAGGAAAATACCGATGGTTGTTAGAAGAAAGAGGGGATGCCACTCGGGGCATCCCCAAGCTTAGTTGCTTGTTAATATTTGGATATTTCCTTGGTGTTATGTATCATACCCAATCTTAGTCTCTTATTACTCCTTATTCCTTCATCCATCGTGATCTCACCCAAAACATGAAAACTTCAATCACACAAAACTTGACAAAATTCTCGTGAGATTCGTTAATATAATAAAGAAAATTACCACTTTAGTTACTGTTGTAAACCTATTAATATTTTTTTATTCAAGTATAAATACTGTATTATAACTTGACCATGACTTATACCCCCCGATACAAGCCATATATTCATCAAAACAAGCACAAAATGCAACGAAAACAGAATCTGTTTCAGACAGAACAGTCTGTAGTAATCTGTATTGTACCCATACTTCTGGAACTCTAAAAATTCGGAAAAAATAGGAAAACGTAAATAATTTGTATAGAAATACTTTGTTAAAATTTTAGCTTAATATCACGTTCAATTAAAAAAGGAAAATTCGTGCACTCGGAACAAAGTTTCTGTTTCAGATTCAGCATTCTTTCTACTCATCTTATGGGTCATCCTAAAGGCATTACTTGGCACAAACACTAAATAAAACATAAAAACACAACCATAACAGAATCATAATTGTGAAAAACACTCAAAAACAGAAATCAAAGGATAAAAATAATTTATGCATTGGGTTGCCTCCAATAAGCGCTATCGTTTTACGCCCCTAGATGGGCATAACACATAGATTCAAGTATTGTCATCCTTAGTTTTCACTCCATAAAAGGTCCTCATGATTGATTCATATGGTGGATTAATTATTGTTATAGGTAAGTGTTTCATACCCTTTCTAAGAGGAAAATGAAACTTAATGTTGCCTTCTTCAATATCAATCACGACACCTATAGTGCGTAAAAACAGTTTACCAAGTATGATGAGACAAGATGGATTGCAATCAATATCAAGAATAATAAAATCAATGGGCAGATAATTCCTATTTGAAATAATAAGAACATCATTAATTCTTCCCAAAGGCTTTTTAATAGTAGAATCCACCAAGTGCAAATTAAGAGAACATTCTTCAATATTGGTAAGACCAAGCACATCACATAAAGATTTCAGAATTGTGGAAACACTAGCACCCAGATCACATAAAGCAAAGCATTAATAATTTTTAATCTTGACTTTAATGGTAGGTTCCCACTCATCATGCAATTTTCTAGGGATTGAAATCTCTAATTCCAACTTTTCTTCTAAGGATTTCATTATGGCATCAACGATATGTTTAGTAAAAGCTTTATTATGTTCATAAGCATGGGGTGAATTTATCATAGATTGCAGAAAATAAATACAATCAACCAAGGATCAACTCTCATAATTAAAGTCTTTGTAATAAAAAATAGTGGGCACATCACTAGTTAAAGTTTTGACCTCTCCAAACCCACTTTTATCAAAATTTTCATCAAGATTTTCACCCTCCAAATCATTGGGACGCCCTCTAGCTAAAGTTGACTCTTCTTCAGTCCCTCTATAAAAAATTTAACATTACTAAACAAGGAATCAATAGAGAAAACACCAATCATTTTAAGATCTTCATCATTGTTATGAAAGTAATCGCTAGAAAACGTTTCTTCTAAAAATTCTCTTTTACCTCTAAGCATAGCGGTTCTTTTCTTACTTTCATCCATAGAAACATATAAATCTTTAATTGATTCATTTATATTAGGTGGAAAATCATGCAACTTGATATTTTCTACATCATTGGAAATTCTATCAATGCTTCTAAACATATCATCAATCTTATTCAACTTTTCTTCTATCGTAGTATTGAAAGAGTTTTGCGCATTGATAAATTATTTGAAAATATTCTCAAGATCAGAGGTGTTCCTATTATTATTATTATTATTATTATTATTACCATAATTATTAGAGGAATTTCCAGGAAAAGGCCTAGCATTAAAATTACCTCTATAAGCATTGTTATTGATATTATTTCGCGAGATGAAATTCACATCTACGGAATCACTATTTTTCTCAATCAAGGTAGACAAAGGGATATCATTAAGATCAATAGGAGCATTTTTAATAGCAACCAACTTCATAAGAGCATCAACCTTTTCACTCAAAGTACTAATTTCTTCCACCGAATTAACCTTTTTACTAGTAGGTGCTCTTTCAGTATGCCATTGTGAATAATTTGCCATAATATTATCTAGCAATTTGGTAGCTTCACCCAAAGTAATTTCCATAAAAGTACCACCCGCGGCGGAATCTAAAATATTTGTAGAAACAAAATTCAATCCCGCGTAAAAAAATTATATGATCATCCAAAGATTTATACCATGAGTAGGACAATTTCTTAACACCAACTTCATTCTTTCCAAAGATTGTGTAACATGTTCATGCTCAAGTTGCTTAAAATTAATGATTTGAGTTCTAAGGGAAATAATTTTCACGGGCAGAAAATACTTAGTAATAAAAGCATCCTTGCACTTATCCCAGGAATCGAATCTATTGCAAGGCAAAGAAGAAAACCAATTTTTTGCACGATCTCGCAAGGAAAAAGGAAATAATTTAAACTTCACAATATCATTGTCCACATATTTTATAATTTTCATATCTCATAATTCCACGAAGGTGTTTAGATGGGACGCGACATCCTCATTAGGAGTACCGGAAAATTGATCTTTCATGACAAGATTCAAGAAAGCGACATTAATATCACAAGACTCCGCACTAGTGGCGGGATGAGCAATAGGAGTTCTAATAAAATCATTATTATTGGTATTGGAAAAATCACACAACTTGGTGTTTTGTTGAGTCATCGTGACTACGCAAACAAGATTGCAAGCAAACAAGAGATCTGATGAGAAAAAGGCAAACAAAAAAGAGAGGGCAAATAAAACGGCAAATTTGTGAAGTGAGGAGAGGAAAACGAAAGGCAAATGGAAAATAATTTAAATTTCAAGGACATGAGATTTGTGATTAGGAACCTGGTAGCTGAGTTTGCTTCCTCCCCGACAACGGCACCAGAAATTCCTTTGACGTGGCTTGAGACCGCGTCGGTATTTCCCCAAAGAGGAAGGGATGACGCACCACAACGACGGTAAGTATTTCCCTCAGTTATGAAACCAAGGTATCAATCCATAGAGGAAGATCACACACCCACATAAACAGCACATGCACAGAAAGAACAAATACTTGCAACCCGACGCGAAAGAGAGGTTGTCAAGCTCTCTACAGTAATTAGATAGATTAGGTAATGATAGTTTTGGCAAATAGATCTCACAAGAACACAAAATAAAATAAGTAAACAAAAAGTTCAGCAAGGTATTTTTTTGGATTAATAGATCTGAAAATAAAAGGGAAAAATAATAGATCGGAAAGCAATATGTTGGAAAAGTAGACCCGGGGCCGCAGGTTTCACTAGTGGCTCCTCTCATGAGTATATCACATGGTGGGTGAACAAAATACTGTTGGGCAATTGATACAAGATCAAATAATCATGACGATATCCAGGAAATGATCATTATATAGGCATCAGTCCAAGATAAGTAAATCAAAATGATTTTGCATCTACTTCTATTACTCCTCACATCGACATCTATCCAGCATGCATCTAGTGTATTAAGTTCATGGGAAAATGGAGTAATGCAATAAGAACGGTGACTGTTGGAAATATGCCCTAGAGGCAATAATAAATTAGTTATTATCATATTTCCTTGTTCATGATAATCGTTTATTATCCATGCTATAACTGTATTGATCGGAGACTTAAATGCATGTGTGGATACATAGACAAAACCATGTCCCTAGTATGCCTCTAATGGACTAGCTCGTTGATCAAAGGATGGTTAAGGTTTCCTAGCCATGGACATGAGATGTCATTTGATAACGGGATCACATCATTAGGAGAATGATGTGATGGATAAGACCCAAACTACAAACATAGCATATGATCGTGTCAGTTTATTGCTACTGTTTTCTGCATGTCAAGTATATGTTCCTATGACCATGAGATCATGCAACTCACGGATATCGGAGGAGTGCCTTGTGTGTATCAAACGTCGCAACGTAACTGGGTGACTATAAAGGTGCTCTACAGGTATCTCCGATGGTGTTTGTTGAGTTGGCATGGATCGAGACTGGGATTTGTTACTCCGTGTGACGGAGAGGTATCTCAGGGCCCACTCGGTAATACAACATCACAACAAGCCTTGCAAGCAATGTGGCTAAGTGTTAGTCACGGGATCTTGTATTACGGAACGAGTAAAGAGACTTGCCAGTAACGAGGTTGAACTAGGTATGGAGATACCGACGATCGAATCTCGGGCAAGTAACATACCGAAGAACAAAGGGGACGTTATACGGGATTAACTGAATCCTTGACATAGAGGTTCGACCGATAAAGATCTTCGTAGAATATGTAGGAACCAATGTGGACGTCCAGGTCCCGCCATTGGTTATTGACCGTAGAGGTGTCTCGGTCATGTCTACATAGTTCTCGAACCCGCAGGGTCTGCACACTTAAGGTTCGGTGACGTTTCGGTAGTGTAGAGTTATGTATGGTGGTGACCGAAGGTTGTTCGGAGTCCCGGATGAGATCCCGGACGTCACGAGGAGCTCCGGAATGGTCCGGAGGTAAAGATTCATATATAGGAAGTCCCAGTTTGGTTTCCGGAAAAGTTTCGGGCTCATCGGTAGTGTACCGGGAGTATCGGTATTGTACCGGGAGTGCCGGTAGTGTACCGGAGGACCTCCGGGAGGGGTACTTCGACCCCAAGAGGTCCATGGGCTGTGGGAGAATAATAACCAGCCCTTATTGGGCTGGGAAAACAGCCACAAAGGCCCATGGCGCAGGAGAGAAAGTCCTAAAGCAAAAAGTGGAAAATCAGCCAATAGGAGGCAATCCTACTCCAACTAGGATTGGAGGTGAAGTAGGATTTCTTCCCACCTCCTATTTCGGCCGACCCAAAGGCCTTGGCTGCCTCTCCTCTCCTCTCCTCCTATATATACTAGTGGATTGGGTGGTTTTTGGACAGAATTTCCGGCCACGTGCTACCCGTTTCACCGGTGCACAGTTTCTCCTCTAGATCGGATTTCTGCAGCGCTTAGGCGAAGCCCTGCCGGAATTGCTCCACCACCACCATCACCGGAGCGCCGTCACGCTGCCGGTGAACTCTCTCTCCTCTCCACCTCCTCTTGCTGGATCAAGATGGTGGAGATCGTCATCAAGCTGCACGTGTGCTGAACGCAGAGGTGCCGTCCGTTCGGCGCTAGATCGGAAGGACCGTGATCGAGATCGCGAGACGGTTCGTGATGTGATCACGGAACGGATCGTGATGAGTTCGCGGGACAGATCGTGATCAAGATCGTGAGACGGATCGTGATGAGTTCACGGGACGGATCATGATGTGTTCGCGGGACGGTTCGTGATTGGATCGCGGGACGCTCGGCGATTTGGATCGCGAAGAAGTTCGACTACACCAACCGCGTTTCTTAACGCTTCCCGCTTAGCGATCTACAAGGGTACGTAGATCCACTCTCCCTCTCGTAGATGCTCATCACCATGGATAGGTTTGCGTGTGCGTAGGAAAATTTTGTTTCCCATGCGACGTTCCCCAACAGTGGCATCATGAGCTAGGTTGATGGTTCGATAAGATCTCGAGTAGAACACAAAAGGTTTGTGGGCGTTGATGCTTAGATTGCTTCCTCCCTTGGTCGGATTTTGGTTCAGCGGTATTGTGAGATGAAGCGGCCCGGACCAACATTACTCGTACGCTTACGAGAGACCGGTTCCCGCGATGCAACTTGTTGCTTAGCTGGCTTGCGGGTGACAGTTTCTCTTACTCTAGTTGGATCGGATCCGACAAAGGCGGTCCTTGAGAAGGTTGAAAAGCAAACTAGTGTATCACCGTTGTGGTTTTGCGTAGGTGAGAATTGTTCTTGCTAGATACCCATAGCAGCCACGTAAAACATGCAACAACAATTAGAGGACGTCTAACTTGTTTTTGCAGGGTATGTTGTGATATGATATGGCCAATTACATGATGAGATATATGTGATGTATGAGATGATCATGTGATGTATAGATTATCACGACTTGCATGTCGGTGATTACGGCAACCGGCAGGAGCCATAGGGTTGTCTTTAATTATTGTATGACCTGCGTGTCAATCATTAAAGCGCTATGTAATGCTTTACTTTATCGCTACGGTAGCAATAGTAGTAGAAGCATGCAGGGCGTGACAACCCCGATGGCGACACGTTGATGGAGATCATGGTGTCGTGCCGGTGACGATGGAGATCATGCCGGTGTTTCGAAGATGGAGATCTTAAACACAAGTTGATGGCCATATCATGTCACTTATGAATTGCATGAGATGTTAATCCTTTTATGCACCTTGTTTTGCTTAGGACGACGGTAGCATTATAAGGTGATCCCTCACTTAATTTCAAGATAAATTGTGTTCTCCCCAAGTGTGCACCGTTGCGAAAGTTCGTCGTGTTGAGACACCACGTGATGATCGGGTGTGATAGACTCTACGTTCACATACAACGGGTGCAAGACAGATTTGCACATGCGGAACACTCGGGTTAAACTTGACGAGCCTAGCATGTACAGACATGGCCTCGGAACACAAGAGACCGAAAGGTCGAGCATGAGTCATATAGTAGATATGATCAACATAATGATGTTCACCATTGAAGCCACCTCAACTCACGTGATGATCGGACTCGAGTTGGTGAATTTGGATCATGTGACACTCAGATGACCTGAGGGATGTCAATTTGAGTGGGAGTTCTTAAGTAATATGATTAATTGAACTCATTATCATGAACATAGTCAGTAGTGTCTTTGCAAATTATGTTGTAGATTACTAGCTCGCACTGTAGCTCCCGTGTGTTTTTATATGTTCCTAGAGAAATAGAGTTGAAAGATGATGGTAGCAATATTGCGGACTGGGTCCGTGATATGAGGATTGTCCTCATTGCTGCACAGAAGGCTTATGTCCTTAATGCACCGTTCGGTACGCCACCCCCTCTAGCGTCGTCTGTAGATGTTGTGAACATCTGACAGGCACGTTCTGATGACTACTTGATAGTTTAGTGCGTCATGCATTACGACTTAGAATTGAGGCTCCAAGACGTTTTGAACGTCACGGAACATACGAGATGTTCTAAGAGCTGAGATTGTGATCTCAGGCTCGTGCCCGTGTTATGAGATATGAGATCTCAAACAAAGATTCTTTGCTTGCAAGACGAAAGAGAATAGCTCAATAGTTGAGCATGTGCTTAGATTGTCTAGGTGCCACAATCGCTTGAATCGAGTGGGAGTTGATCTTCCAGATAAGATAGTGATTGATATAGTTCTCCAAGTCACTATCACTAAGCTACTAGAACTTGGTGATGAACTATAAATTGCCAGGGATAGAAATGATTCCTGAGCTTCTCGCGATGTTTTGACACCGCGAAGGTAGAAGTCAAAAAGGAGCATCAAAGTGTTGATGGTTAGTAAAAACCACTAGTTTCGAGAAGGGCAAGGGCAAGTAGGGAAACTTCATGGATGGCAAGTCAGTTGCTGCTCCAGTGAAGCAGCCCAAAGTTGAACCTAAACCCGAGACTGAGTGCTTCCATTATGAGGAGAACGGTCACTGAAGCGGAACAACCCTGGATACATGGTAGATAAGAAGGCTGGCTAAGTCGACAGAAGTATATTTGATATGCATGTTATTGATGTGTACCTTGCTAGTACTCCTAGTAGCACCTGGGTATTGGATACCGGTTCGGTTGCTCGAAATAAAAGCTACGGAATAAATGGAGAACTAGCTAAGTGTGAGGTGACGATGTGTGTTGGAAATGTTTCCAAGGTTGATATGATCAAACATCGCACGCTCTCTCTACCTTCGGGATTAGTGACGAACCTAAATTTTATTTGGTGTTTTGCATTGAAGCATGAACGTGGTTAGATCATGTTTATTGCAACACGGTTATTCATTCAAGTTAGAGAATAATGGTTATTCTGCTTACATGAATAAATACCTTCAATGGTCATGCACCTAGTAAGTGTGGTTCATTGAATCTTGATCATAGTAATACACATGTTCATAACAATGATGCCAAAAGATGCAAAGTTAATAATGATAGTACCACATACTTGTGGCACTGCCGCTAAATGTCATATTGGTATAAAGCGCATGAAGAAACTCCATGTTGATGGATCTTTGGACTCATTCGATTTTGAATCGGTTGAGACATGCGGACCATGCCTTTTGGTAAGATGACTAAACCCCGTTTTCTGGCTTGATGAAACGGGCAAGTGACTTATTGGAAACAATGCATGTTGATGTATACGATCCAATGAGTGTTTATAGCTTGCAGTGAATATCATTGTTTTCTTACCTTCACTGATGATTTGAGTAGATATAGTGTATATTTACTTAATGAAACACAAGTCTGAATTGTTTGAAAGGTTCAAAGCAAAGTTCAGAGTGAAGTTTAAAGATCATCGTGACAAGAAGATAAAAATTTCTGCGATATGATCGTGGAGGTGAATATCTGGGTTACGAGTTTGGCATACAAATTTAGACAATGTGAAAGTTGTTTCACAACTCACGCCACCTGGAACACCATAGTGTGATGGTGTGTCCGAACGTCGTAGTCATGCCTTATTTGATATAGCACATACTATGATGTCTCTTATCGTTTTAATACTATCGTTTTAGGGTTATGCATTAGAGACAACCGCATTCACTTTAAAATAGGGCACCATCTAAATCCGTTGAGATGACACCGTGTGAATTATGGTTTGATAGAAACCTAAAGCTGTCATTTCTTGATGTTTGGGGCTGCGAAGCTTGTGTGGAAAATGTTTTCACCTAATGAGCTCAAACCCAAAGCGAACAAATGCATCTTCATAGAATACGCCAAGAACAGTTGGGTATACCTTCTATCTCAGATCCGAGTGCAAAGTGTTTGTTGCTGGAATGGATCCTTTCCTGAGAAAAGGTTTCCCTCGAAAGAATTGAGTGGGAGGAAGATAGAACTTGATGAGGTTATTGAACCTTGTTTCAATCAGAGTAGCGCAGCGCAGAAAGTTGTTTCTGTGAAGCCTATGTTAGTTGAAGAAAGAAGTTAATGATGATGATCATGAAGCTTCGGATCAAGTTACTATCGAACCTCGTAGGTCGACAAGGACGTGTACTGCTCTTGAGTGGTACAACAACCCTGTCTTAAAGGTCATGTTGTTGGACAGCGATGAACCTACGAGCTATGGAGAAGCGATGATGGGCCCGGATTCCGACAAATGGATGAGACCATGAAATCCGAGATAGGATCCATGTATGAAAACCAAGTATAGACTTTGGTAGACTTGCTCGTTGGACGGCAGGTCGTTGAGTACAAATGGATCTTTAAAAATGAAGACAGACGCTGATGGTAAATATCACCATTTGTAAAGCTCGACTTGTTGCAAAGTAGTTTGTGACAAGTTCAAGGAGTTGACTACGATGAGATTTTCTCACTCGTAGTGGTGCTAAAGTCTGTTGGAATTATGTTAGCAGTTGCTGCGTTTTCAATTATGAAATCTGACAGATGGATGTCAAAACATCATTTCCTTAACGGTTTACTTGAGGAAAGGTTGTATGTGATACAACCAGAAGGTTTTGTCAGTCCTAAGGATGCTAAAAGGTGTGCAAGCTTTGGTGATCCTTCCATGGACTGAAGCAAGCATCTCGGAGTTGGAATATACACTTTGATGAGGTGATCAAAGTTTTTGATGTTTATACAAAGTTTACGAGAAACTTGTATTTGCAATAAAGTGAGTGGGAGCACTATAGAGTTTCTGATAAGTATATGTGGTTGACATATTGTTGATCGGAAATAATGTAGAATTTCTGGAAGGCATAAAAGGTTGTTTGAAAAGTGTTTTTCTAAGGAAGACCTGGATAAAGCTACCTAATTGTTGAGCATCAAAATCTATAGAGATAGATCAAGATGCTTGATGAGACTTTCAATGAGTGCATACCTTGACAAGATTTTGAAAGAGTTCAAAATGGATCAGCCAGAGAAATAGTTCTCGTCTGATTTGTAAGGTGTGAAGTTGAGTGAGACTCAAAGCTCGACAACGGCAGAAGAAAGAGAAAGGATGAATGTCGTCCCCTATGCCTTAGCCATAGGCTCTATATTATGCCATGCTGTGTACCGCACCTATGTGTGCCTTGCCACGAGTCTGTCAAGGGGTACAAGAGTGGTCCAGGAGTGGATCACTGGACAGCGGTCGGAATTATCCTTAGTAACCAGAGGACTAAGGAAATGTTTCTTGATTATGGAGGTGATAAAGAGTTCGTCGTAAAGAGTTACGTCGATGCAAGCTTTAACACCTATCCGGATGACTAGTAGTAGCAATCTGGATACGTATAGTGGAGCAGCCATTTGGAAATAGTACCAAGTGGAGTGTGGTAGCAGTGATTACAGTTTGACATAGAGATTTGCAAAGTACACACGGATCTGAATATCGCAGACCCGTTGACTATAAGACCTCTCTCACATGCAAAGCATGATCGAGCCCCAAAACTCATTGGGTGTTAGATTCATAACAATGCGAATCACATGGTGATGTGAACTAGATTATTGACTCTAGTGCAAGTGGGAGACTGTTGGAAATATGCCCTAGAGGCAATAATAAATTAGTTATTATCATATTTCCTTGTTCATGATAATCGTTTATTATCCATGCTATAACTGTATTGATCGGAGACTTAAATGCATGTGTGGATACATAGACAAAACCATGTCCCTAGTATGCCTCTAATGGACTAGCTCGTTGATCAAAGGATGGTTAAGGTTTCCTAGCCATGGACATGAGATGTCATTTGATAACGGGATCACATCATTAGGAGAATGATGTGATGGATAAGACCCAAACTACAAACATAGCATATGATCGTGTCAGTTTATTGCTACTGTTTTCTGCATGTCAAGTATATGTTCCTATGACCATGAGATCATGCAACTCACGGATATCGGAGGAGTGCCTTGTGTGTATCAAACGTCGCAACGTAACTGGGTGACTATAAAGGTGCTCTACAGGTATCTCCGATGGTGTTTGTTGAGTTGGCATGGATCGAGACTGGGATTTGTTACTCCGTGTGACGGAGAGGTATCTCAGGGCCCACTCGGTAATACAACATCACAACAAGCCTTGCAAGCAATGTGGCTAAGTGTTAGTCACGGGATCTTGTATTACGGAACGAGTAAAGAGACTTGCCAGTAACGAGGTTGAACTAGGTATGGAGATACCGACGATCGAATCTCGGGCAAGTAACATACCGAAGAACAAAGGGGACGTTATACGGGATTAACTGAATCCTTGACATAGAGGTTCGACCGATAAAGATCTTCGTAGAATATGTAGGAACCAATGTGGACGTCCAGGTCCCGCCATTGGTTATTGACCGTAGAGGTGTCTCGGTCATGTCTACATAGTTCTCGAACCCGCAGGGTCTGCACACTTAAGGTTCGGTGACGTTTCGGTAGTGTAGAGTTATGTATGGTGGTGACCGAAGGTTGTTCGGAGTCCCGGATGAGATCCCGGACGTCACGAGGAGCTCCGGAATGGTCCGGAGGTAAAGATTCATATATAGGAAGTCCCAGTTTGGTTTCCGGAAAAGTTTCGGGCTCATCGGTAGTGTACCGGGAGTATCGGTATTGTACCGGGAGTGCCGGTAGTGTACCGGAGGACCTCCGGGAGGGGTACTTCGACCCCAAGAGGTCCATGGGCTGTGGGAGAATAATAACCAGCCCTTATTGGGCTGGGAAAACAGCCACAAAGGCCCATGGCGCAGGAGAGAAAGTCCTAAAGCAAAAAGTGGAAAATCAGCCAATAGGAGGCAATCCTACTCCAACTAGGATTGGAGGTGAAGTAGGATTTCTTCCCACCTCCTATTTCGGCCGACCCAAAGGCCTTGGCTGCCTCTCCTCTCCTCTCCTCCTATATATACTAGTGGATTGGGTGGTTTTTGGACAGAATTTCCGGCCACGTGCTACCCGTTTCACCGGTGCACAGTTTCTCCTCTAGATCGGATTTCTGCAGCGCTTAGGCGAAGCCCTGCCGGAATTGCTCCACCACCACCATCACCGGAGCGCCGTCACGCTGCCGGTGAACTCTCTCTCCTCTCCACCTCCTCTTGCTGGATCAAGATGGTGGAGATCGTCATCAAGCTGCACGTGTGCTGAACGCGGAGGTGCCGTCCGTTCGGCGCTAGATCGGAAGGACCGTGATCGAGATCGCGAGACGGTTCGTGATGTGATCACGGAACGGATCGTGATGAGTTCGCGGGACAGATCGTGATCAAGATCGTGAGACGGATCGTGATGAGTTCACGGGACGGATCATGATGTGTTCGCGGGACGGTTCGTGATTGGATCGCGGGACGCTCGGCGATTTGGATCGCGAAGAAGTTCGACTACACCAACCGCGTTTCTTAACGCTTCCCGCTTAGCGATCTACAAGGGTACGTAGATCCACTCTCCCTCTCGTAGATGCTCATCACCATGGATAGGTTTGCGTGTGCGTAGGAAAATTTTGTTTCCCATGCGACGTTCCCCAACAGTGACATGATATAGTGAATATCTATTCATGTAGGAATAGACCCCATCTTGTTTTCCTTAATGGCAGTGATGCTTGCATGTCTTGCTTCCCCTTCTGTCACTGGGAAAGAACACCGCAAGATTGAACCCATCACAAAGCACCTCTTGCCATGGCAAGAAAATCGATCTAGTTGGCCTAACTAAATCAAAGATTCTAAGAAGAAATATGAGGCTATAAGTAATCATTCAAATAATATATCAAAGAAGACTCAAATCATATTCATGGATAGAAACTGATCATGAACTCAAAATTCATCGGATCCCAACAAACACACCGCAAAAGTCATTACATCAAATAGATCTCCAAGGGACCATCGTATTGAGAATCATAGAGAGAAAGGAAGCCATCTAGATACTTCCTACGGACCCGTAGGTCTATGGTGGACTACTCACACATCGTCGGAGAGGCACCTATGATGAAGATGAACCCCTCCATGATGGTGTTAGATTGGATCTCGAGGTTCTGGAACTTGCGGCAGCTGGAATTATGTTTCATCGACTCCTCTAGGGTTTTCAAAAAATATGGGAATTCATAGGCTTGATAGTCGGTTGACGGGGGTCCCGAGGTGGGCACCCTCCACCAGGCTGTGCCAGGGGCCTCTGGCGCGCCCTGGTGGAGGGTGGCCACCTTGGGCCCCTCTCCTGGTGCTCCTTGGCCCATCCTGGCTCTTCTGGTCCATAAAAATTCTCCAAAATTCCCGTAGTGTCTGGGCTATATTTGGTACTGATTTTCTACGAAGTAAAAGAAGCAAAAATAGCAACTGCCACTTTGGCACTATGCCAATAGGTTAGTCCCATAAAATGATATAAAGTTGTTATAAAATTATTCTAAAACATCCAAGATTGATAATATAACAACATGGAACAAGAAAAATTATAGATACGTTGGAGACGTATCAGTAACCCTTAGCAAGACGCCAAAGTCTACTTCCTTCAAACATGCGGACAAGATACTAAAATTTTGAGTACACCCAACGGACCCAAATAAAACATCATCCATAGGAGCTCAGCTGGATCTCGTGGTCGACAAAGCATTGCATGCATTCTTACGCAAAAATTGGGACATGTTCTTCTGGCACCCCTCAGATATGCCAGGAATCCCGCGAGGACTCGCAGAGCACAACATGAATATAATCATAGGCTTCAAACCAGTTGATCATGCATTACACCGATTTTTCGTACCTAAGCATCAAGCCATGGGTACCGAACTAGAAAAATTGCTGGAGGCCAGATTCAGCCGTGAAATTGAGCACCCGAAGTCGTAGGCAAACTTGATCATGGTGCCAAAGAAGGACAAATCCTGGCGGTTGTGTGTGGATTTCAAAGACCTAAATAAAGCATGCCCCAAGGACCCTTTCCTCTTACCCCGCATCAACAAAATCATCGATGCCGCCACTGAACACGACTCGCTATGCTTCCTTGTCGCATACTTCGGATACCACCAAATAAAAATGAAAGAGTCGGACCAGGCTGCCATCGCGTTCATCACCCCTTATGGGCCCTTCTGCTTCAGCACAATACCCCAGTTTGTATCAATGCATGATTATGATGTGCCTTGAAAAACAAATCATAAAAATAGTTGAGGCATATGTGGATGATGTGGTCATCAAGACCAAACATGTCACCCAGCTGGGTACCGATCTCCGAACAACCTTCAACAATCTGTAGGCTTACGACATCCGGCTAAACCTAGACAAATGCATCTTCGGGGTTCCGGTCGGTAAACTGCTCGGGTTCATCGTTGCTCGTAGAGGAATAGAGGCCAATACAGCTAAAATTCAAGCTCTATCCCAATTGGAAATCCGAACGGAATTGAAGCACGTACAAAAACTGGCAGGTTGCTTGGTAGCTTTAAGCCGCTTTATATCCCGCCTCGGTGAAAAGGCCCTGCCACTCTACAAGCTTCTCAAACAGACCAAAAAGTTCGAATGGATTGACGAAGCAACAACCGCGCTATAAGAAATCAAAACACTGCTGTCTAGTAACCCCATTCTTACGGCACCCACCACTGGTGAACCAATGCTCTTGTACATATTAGCCACTAATTAGGTGGTTAGCACAGTCCTAGTGGTCGAACGTGAGAAGGAGGGCCACAAGCTCCGAGTGCAAAGGCCAGTCTACTATGTATCAAAAGTGCTCACCCCATGCAAGACATGGTACCCGCATTATCATAAGATAGCCTATACAGTTTTCATGGCATTTTGAAAACTTTGACACTAATTTCAAGAGTGCTCGGTCACAGTGGCATCCGAAGTGCCCCTTAATGATATAATCAACAATAGGGACGCCATGGGCTACATAGTCAAATGGGCCATCGAGCTCTTACCTTTTGAAATCTTGTACAAACCACGTCGAGCCATTAAATCTCAGGTGTTGGCAGATTTCTTGGCCGAATGGACGGAGGACAAACTCCCTAAAGAGTATAGTACATACTCCCATTGGACAATGTAATTTGACGACTCCAAAATTTTCGCCAGACTGGGGGCTAGTGTCGTACTTACGTCCCTCACCGGCGATAATATCATGTATGTACTGCAAATAATATACATAGATTCCAATAACACGGGCGAACATGAGGCCCTGCTGCATGGACTTTGGATGGCAACATATACGGATGGCAACATCTTGCGGTAGTACTCTGAGGCGGTGAGGTCCTTCTTCTCCAGATTGAAGAGCTGATAGCACAACTACATGACACGGACACGATTCTGTGAGGCAAACATGTCATGGAGAGTAGTCCAGACCTATTCAAACATGAGGAGCTAGGTTATCTGTCCAAGGATATCCTCGATCATGGATCCGAGGAGAGCAATCATCGTGAGCTGGTTCTACTGGTACCACCAAAGAAATGTTGGGTTGTCCACCTCCTTGGCCGCATCGTCGGTGCCCTCCGTGATGGTGTGTGGTGGCACCGGTTCGGAGTCGGAGACATATCCGAACAATCCATTCAAGGCGAGAGCAGGGACAACATGGGTCTTCCACAAGAGGAAGTTGTCCCTTGTGAGACGTAGGGTGATGAGATTTACGATCGAGGTGATCGTGGGTGCGGTAGATGAGTTGGAACCGGTGGTGACGGTGCCGGTGGCGGTGATGAGGAGACTAGGGGAGCTGCCGGTCATGGTGGGAGTAGATGGGATCTTGGTAAGTTAGAGAGAATAGTTTGTCGTGCAATACCCCAAGGGGCCGGTCATGTATTTATACGGGCAATGACTTGATTGCCAAGATTACAATCTAAAAGATAAGTACAACAACCGTGCGTCTAGATAATGGTTGTTCAAACAAGATACACATGACCTAAGCCTAACTAACATACGTTAGGATCTTGTATGTTAACACTGGGCGTTGATCCTCTATGATTTTGTTGCGCGTGATCACACAAGAACTCATCACCTGCCAAAGCTTCTAGGTGCTCCAAGTTCTTACAGGATACCGAATAATGCCCCATCAAGATTCCAGAACACCAAACGCATGCTCCACATCCTTCCTCGCAATCTCTTGCTCTTGGGAAAATCTCTTTCTCTTATCTCCTATAGCCTTGTGAAAGCACATTTGCTCCCGTGGTGGTTTTGGCAATTAATAACAACATATATGTCATTGAACTAATGTTTCCACTAAGCATGTTTCAGGAAAAGTTCAATGATGGGTTGGCAAAAGGATTGTGGAATACCCCAAGATGCAAGGAAATAGATTGGCAAAGCTTCAAGCAAAAGGACTCTGCATTTTACTTTGTGAGAAATCACTTTGAGTCCATAGGAAAGCCAATAATATCAAAAGGGGGAAAGGTACTGTTGGTGAACAAAATGCTCATACGTGCACAAGTGATAGTATCCACATACACCCAGAAGCTCTTCCACAAAAGTCTGTCCAAAGCCAAATATCCAAAATCGGTGCAACCAACACTTTCCTCTCGATGACACCGATTCTCATCCTCAGACAGACTCAGCCAAACCCTAGCCCTTCGGTGCAACCGATTCTGCTTAGGTGCCACCGAGTTTGGGTTGTCAACTTTCTGTTATGCAAATTCACAAAATTGGTACCATCGAGTTTGTTTAATCGGCGTCATCGAGTCCGGCAATCTGACCGTTGGTCACCTTATCAATGCATCCAAGTTTTATGTATCGGTCTTACCGAGATTCAAAAGTTGCTACCTCTGAGGCAACTCAGTACCACCGAGATTAACACATTGGTGTCACCGGGTTTGACTTATTAGGTGTAACGGTTGGATTTTTGGAGATCCCTATATATATATATATATACCCGTCCACCACCACCCCCTCGTAAGAGAAGCACTCAGAACAGATCCCCACCTATCCTATCAGATTTTTTGAGAGAGAGCCACCTACTCATGTGTTGAGATCATGCCATTCCATTCCAACCATATGAATCTTGATATCTAGCCTCCCCAAGTTGCTTTCCACCCAATCAATCTCTCCCACGAAGCCAAGTCTGTGAGAGAGTGATTGTGTGTTGAGGAGTCTATCATCTTAAAGCACAAGAGCAAGGAGTTCATCGACATTATCGAGCCTATTACCTTTTGGAGGGTGGTGCCTACTAGATTGGTTAGGTGTCACTTGGGAGACTCCTACTTCATGTTGTGGAGTGAACCAAGAAGTTTGTAAGGGCAAGGAGATCGCCTACTTCGTGAAGATCTACCCCGAGTTAGGATAGTCCTCCGTGGACGTAGGCCATCATGGTATAGTCAAGGTTGCTTCTTCGTGGAACCCTCCGTGGGTAGAGACCTCCGTGGACTCTCACGATCGTTACCCTTCGTGGGTTAAAGACTCCATAAACGTGGACGTACGATAGCACCACCTACCGGAACCACGGGAAAAATCTTCGTGTCTCCAAATTGTGTTTGATCTTCCTACAGTTCCTTTACTACTCATGCTTGTCATTACTTTACGCTGCGATACTCGTAGACATGCATGTGTAGGGTATACTTGACTTGCTATGAATGCTAATATATGCCAACACTTAAAATTGGGAAGAAGTAGATTTTTATTTGGTCAAGTAGGCTAATCACCCCCCCCCCTCTAGACTTACTTTCTATCCTACAAGTGGTAGCAGAGCTTTGGTCTCCATTGCATTGGTTTCACAACCTAGGAGAGTATGGCATCTAGTGAGGGAAATTATCACCGTAGAGGTCCGTACTTTGATGGCACTAGTTTTGCTAGTTGTAAGCACAAAATGAAAATGCATCTTCTTGGTCATAACCCCGCCGTTTGGACTGTTGTTCGTGTTGGATTGCAAGGTGAATTCTTTGCGGATGGAAGGGAACCGGATCGCAAAGCGACTACGGATGAATTGAAGATGTTGCAACTAAATGCTCATGCATGTGACATTCTCTTCAACTGCCTATGCCCTGAAGAATTAAACAAAATAAGCCGTCTTGAGAATGCAAAAGATATTTGGGATACTTTGGTTGATATGCATGAAGGTACCGAATCCGTGAGAGAATCCAAGTTGGATGTTCTTGAAAGTCAGCTTGACAAGTTCAAGATGAAGGATGGTGAAGGAGTCGCTGAGATGTACTCTAGGCTAGCTCTCATCACCAATGAGATTGCCGGCTTAGGAAGCGAAGAAATGACAGACAAATTCATCATCAAGAAGATACTTCGAGCCTTGGATGATCGATATGACACCGCATGCACATTGATCCAAATGATGCCCAACTACAAAGATTGCAAGCTAGCGGGACTAATTGGAAGGATTGTTGCTCATGAGATGACACTCAAGGACAAGGAAGAGCTTCACCACAAGTCTAGCAGTGCTTAGAAGGCCACAAGTGATGCTCCTACTACCTCAAGCGACAACCTTGTCAAAAATGAAGAGATAAGCCTCTTGGTCAAGAAATTCAACAAGTTATACAAGAATAGAGGCAAAGATCGAAGCTCCACCTCAAGATATGAAGAGAAGCGTTCGTCAAGTCGTGACCAAAACTGCTACAATTGTGGGAAGCTCGGACACTACTCCAATGAGTGCACAACTCCTTACAAACGTAAAGAAGAGTCACCAAGAAGACAAAGCTCAAGAGACGAGTCACCTTGAAGAGAGAGAAGGAGTAGAGATGATCGTTATGAACGAAGACCCTCAAGAAGAAGTAGGGACTCGGAGAAGAAGGACAAGTACACCAAGAGATACTCAAGAAGAAAACATCAAGCTCATGTTGGTGAATGGGTTTCCGGCTCCGAATCTGACAACCACTTCGAGAGAAGCTACCACTCCAACTCCGACTATAGAAAGATGAAGGTGTTGCCGGACTGCACTAGTGACAACTGACTCCTGCGACATATTTGATTCACCAAATGAAGGGAGTGGATGTTGCTTCATGGCTAAAGGCCCCAAGGTATCACACCCCGAGTATCTTGATTTCAATAGTGATGAGGCTGACTTGTTAATTGAAGATGACTTTCTATTTGACAAATCTAGTAATGTTAGTCAACATGAACTTGCTAGTAATCACTCTAGTCTAGATAAGTCGTGTAATGATGATAAGTTGGAAATAGAACGACTAACTCAAGAACTAAAAAAATCTTAAGTTAGCTCATGAGTCTACTCTACAAGATCATAGAGAGCTTGAAAGGACACGTAAAAAGCTCCACTTTGAGAAGCTCAATTTAGAGCAAGAGCATGAGTTCCTTAAAGCTATCAATGACGATCTTCGAAAGAAGACTTCCTCTTATCTAGCCAAACAACTTCTCTTGTCTACATTCATGCCACAAGTTAAGACTAAGCAAGCTAGGAACAAAGGCAAGAAAGGTTCTTCAACTAGTAGCAAAAAAATGATAGATCCAATGATATTGCTTCTAGTAGTTCCACTGATCCCACTAACTCTTCTCTTAGCCAAGTTACACTTGAGCAAGAAAATGAACTTTTGAAAGGGGTTATAGAGAAAGGTATCTACAAGAGTCTTGCCGGGTGCAAACAATTTAAGGAGATTGTACGCAAGCACGGATGATACCGGAAGAACCATGGTGTTGGCTACTTTAATGCTAATGGAGTTGAATGGGAAGAAGGACAATACCCCAATCCCAAGTTTGTTCCTCAAAAAGAGAAGTATGAAAATACTCTCCCCAAGGGAACAAAAGCTCAAGATGACCTTCCACCACAAGACCCCAATCTCAAGGGAAAGAACAAGCTTCAAGAGGACATTGAATCGTATGAAGATGAATCCCAAGATTTGGTGAAGTGGGTTCCCAAGGCTACTACAAGCTCAACTTATACAAGTGCTACTTCAACACCAAGGATACCCATCAACTTGATGTGGATCCCCAAGAAGAAGAACTAGAGAAGTTCTTGAGGGGTGACTCCACCAATGAAATCCACCCATATTCATTATTGGCAAGAACTAGTTGCAATCAACATCAACATCATGCAATAGTTCAAGGAGTCACACATTCCCTCTGAGGTAAGCAAGGTACAAGGTAACCAACAAATCAATGGACATCATCATGTATGCTTTGCACTCCATGTCCATACATATCCTTGTATTTGTCTCTTGTGTGTTGGGACTAACCCATGTAGGTGATAAGAGTAATGAAACAACAAGGATGCTCCCAACTCATGGTGATCCTCATCAACTTTGAGCATCCACCACTACTTCACCTACATGAAGTCTTCATCACCAAACCCAAGGTTAGTTTATCCCTCCTATAGGGGGATGTCACATCAAGGGGGAGCTTTACTGTGAGACTTGAGCCAAAGCATCTCATAGTATGTGGCAACATTAAATGCTTTATGTAAAAGTGGTAACCCCACTTGTGCTTAAACGATGAGTATGAGCTATGATCAAGTATTCTTACTTGGCTCCTAAGTCAATATACTCATATATAGATGACTTCATCATCGCCAAAGTGCTTGTTAGATGATAGTGTGTTTGTGCATGTTTGCCATGTTTTCTTTTGAAATCTTATTGTGTGAGCATGTTGGTCTGCATTTATTTGCTCATTCAAGGACATCCAATTGTTGCTATTTGGCTTTTGTTTTTTATTTGCCAATTGGATGTACAAGAATGCCTAGGACCACTCCTCTAGATATCTATGCTTTCTCACCTCATGTTCTATTCATGCTGCATCACAAAATTTGAACAAATACTTGTCGATCTCTCTGTGTGAGGAGCACTCAAAGTCCCGTATCGACAAAGGACTGACCATTAAAACCTCCCAAGTGCATCTCGGTGGAACCAACACAAAAGTCTCGGTCTCACCGAATGCCTAGGGTTGATCTGGTTTTCTATATCAGTACTACCGATTCCATATTCTCAGTTACACCGAGTTTCCCTGTCAGCTGACAGTTGAGAAACTCGGTGACACCAAAATTTTAGAATCGGTGTCGCCAACAGCGAGGAGTATATATGTTGTGGACCCGACGCTTTGAAATCCAATCCTCAAACCAGTCGCGCCCCCAAACCCTAAGGTGCCAAAAAGGACCCCCTGGTCATCGTCGTTGTCTTCCTGAGCGCCTCTGCCGTTGGAAGTCCACGCCATCGATGGAATCTTCACCCCCATCATGATCGTAGCGATGTCGTTACCAAGCTAGGGTATGATTTCAAACCCTTCATGCGCTCCCCTCTCCGATTCTTGTGCATTAAGGTTTTTACATCCATAAGCCACCATTTGAGATCGATCTATCCACAAAAAATTCTATTAGAATAGCAAACAATCGATTTTCTAAGGTTTGCCGTCCGCCCGATGAAACTCGGTGGAACCGAAGCAAACAAATCGGTGTCACCGATTAGCCCTGTGTGCTGCTGAGAACGATGTCGGTGAAACCGAGTACTCTTTTTCGGTCTCATCGAAAAGAGTGCTAAGTTTCTGTTAAAGAGAAAGTCAGTCTTGGTAGCACCGAAATTTTTGCTTCGGTTGTACCGAATTTCATGTGCAGAATGCAAACCTTGAGAATATTTCATTCAAATTTTCAAAAACCAGCTGCATTTTGTGATGACTTATCCTATTCCACTCTTCTATACTCTATTCACACGGTCAGATATGTCATATGTTGAGGACAGCCAGAATTTGCAGGAGCAGAACATTGACATGAGTTCAGGCACTAGCCCTTCTTTTTCAGATCCAGGCACCCCTAGTTCTCATGGGTTGCCCAAGGATGCTACAAGGACCAGGAAGAAGCTGAATTCAGATGAGGAGGATTCAGACTTTGTGCCAGAGGAGGTTCTTGCCAAGAAGCAAGAGAAGGCTGCCATGAAGTCAACAAATGAAGGCACCTCTTCCAGGAGGGTGGTCAGCAAAACATATGCCCTTCTAGAGACTACGAGAGCACCTAAGAGTGCTAGGGCTACCATGACCATTGAGCCCCCAAGGAAGTCATTGCCTAAGAAGCCAGGAGAGAAGAAGGCCAAGAAAAGGATCATCCGTGTTGTTTGCAGGCCTACCTTAATGTTTGAGGACCCTGAGGAGGCTGCTGGTGTTGGTGTTGAGGAGGAGGAGGAAGGAAGAGCAAGTTGTCAAGGCGCCTCCCAAGAAGAAGCAGAAGAAGCTGTTGGCAGATGCTATGCCAAAGCAAGGTCCCTCCAAGAGCACCAAGTCTGCAACCAAGAAGGTTGTTGCTGAGAAGTCCAAGAGGATTACCAGAGACATCACATCTTTTGAGAAGAACAAGGGATTTGCCTTCAGAGAAGCTGATGAGGATGCTATGTTTTCTTTGATGAATCTCATAACTCACCTTGCAGAGCACAATGCCATCCATCCACTTGCTATTGATATGAAGAAGAAGGATACAGTTTTGAGAGAGTGGAGAGCCATTGATCCTTACTCTCAGAGGAGGAAGACAACTGTGGACTACAGGTTCTACACCAAGGAGCAACATGATTTCTATGAAACTATGTTGCTTGACAAGAGTTGAGTTGTAAATGACATGAGATATGTTGATTGGAAGTACATCAAGGAGAATGAAGACTACTTCCCGAGTGTGCAAGACAACTTCCACTGCATTGTCCTAGACAAGTTTGTTGGCAAATAATTCATTGCATGGAACGACAAGATGATCATGCAATTCTACTCCACTTCTCACTTCTATGGAGATGGTATGATTGTGTGGATGACAGAAGGAGCAAGATATGAGTCTACCGTTGATGAATGGGCTGCCATCTTAGGAGTACCAGAGGCATAGGATGGAGATATATGCATATACTCAGAGTCCAAGGCAAGCCACAATGCCATGAAGGACATGTACAATGCCATTCCTGCTGCATAGCTTCAGTCCCACAAGCTAGGATCTATCTATCACCTCCAGGCAGGTCTCCGAACCATGAACACTATTTTGAGGCATACTTTGATGCCCAAGTTAGGTGACGAGAAGATGATCCGAGGCTACTCCATCAGCCTGTTGCTTCTTATTGACCAGCACCAGATATTCAGAGTGATGGATCAGATAGTGGAGACTGTGAAGAGGGTTGCTGCTGATCAGAAGCGCTCATGCAGCTATGCACCCTACATTCAGATGCTCATCAACTCCAAGCTAGAGAAGCATATATTTTCTCTGGACAGACCCCACTTGCCCCTACAGCCAGACTTCAAGGGCAACGTTGTGGTGATGGACCCAGACCATCCCACATCAGCTGTAGCTAAGGCACAGGCGGACGCAGAAGGAGAGGTAGCTAGAGCCACTAATGCTCAAGCCCTAGATCCAGGAATGAGAAGATGGATCTCTTGATATCTATAGACATGAACATGAATAAGGATATTAAAGGCATACTAGACAATCAGAAAAGTCTTGTGAACATCTTTGAGGATAGAGTGAAGACCCTACATGACAAGGTGGATGGGCTGACCAAGACCGTGAACGGGCTCAAGAAGGAAGTAGATGTAGCTCATATCCGTCGCACCTCTTCAGAGTCTGATTCTAATGATGATGAGGATTGTGCACCTGTCAAGACGACTGCCTAGTTCAGGACTCAGGCCAGGACACCTATAGTGCCAGCTCCTGTGATGAGACCTTCATCGTTTGCACCAGCTACAGTGACTTCAGCTCCATCAGCTCCTCTAGTGCCTCCAGTTGCTACTCTAACACCATCCAGGACATCTGCAGAGGTCTTCGCTGATGCGGTTCTCTCGACTCCTAAAAGCACAATGTGCTCCCTTGGTGGTTTCGATAATTCATGACAACATACATTGTCTCTTAGACTAATACTTTTACCTAGTGTATTTCAGATAAAGTCCATAGAGAGATGGGTTGGCAAAAGTAGTATGAAGAGTATCCCCATGAAGAAGGAGAAGGAATAGCATTGACAAAGCTTCAAGCAAAGGACTCTACATTTTATCTTTTGGGAGAAATCACTTTGAGTCCATAGGAAAGCCAATACTATTAAAAGGGGGTAAGGTTTTTTTGGTGAACAAAATGCTCATACGTGCACAAGTGATAGTCACCACATACACCCACAAGCTCTTCCACAAAAGTTTGTCCAAAGCCAAATATTGAAATTCGGTGAAACCAACATTTTCCACTCGTTGGTCACCTTATCGGTGCAACCGAGATTCCTATATCGGTCTCACCAAGATTCAAAAGTTGCCACCTTTTGGTCACTTCGGTACCATCGAGATTAACATATCGGTGTCACCGAGTTGGTCATTTTGTGTGTAACGGTTATATTTTTGGAGATGGCCATATATGCCCCTCCACCACCACTCACTCGCAAGATAAGCACTCAGAACAGTTCCCCACTCATACCTACTGATTTTCTGAGAGAGAGCCACCTACTCATGTGTTGAGATCATGCCATTCCATTCCTACCATATGAAGCTTGATCTCTAGCCTCCCCAAGTTGCTTTCCACCCAATCAATCTCTTCTACCAAGCCAAATATGTGCGAGCGTGATTGTGTGTTGAGGAGTCTATCATCTTGAAGCACAAGAGCAAGGAGTTCATCGACACAATCGAGCCTATTACCTTTTGGAGGGTGGTGCCTCCTAGATTGGTTAGGTGTCGCTTGGGAGCCTCCTACTTCGTGTTGTGGAGTGAACCAAGAAGTTTGTAAGGGCAAGGAGATCTCCTACTTCATGAAGATCTACCCTGAGTAAGGCTAGTCCTCCATGGACGTAGGCCGTCATGGTATAGTCAAGGTTGCTTCTTCGTGGAACCCTCCGTGGGTAGAGCCCTCCATGGACTCTCGTGACCGTTACCCTCCATGGGTTGAAGACTCCATGAACGTGGATGTATGATAGCGCCACCTATCAGAACCCTGAGAAAAATCTTGTGTCCCTCATGTGTTTGATCTCTATATCTCTACTCCTTAATTCCATGTGTAATGTCTTTACTTTCCGCTGCTATACTTGATGACTTGCATGTGTAGGGTGTTCTAGATTTGCTATGTATGCTAGAAATTTCCAACACTTGATTTATGCTTGCGGTAGTTTTAAATTCCTGCAAATAGTCTATTCACCCCACTCTAGACATACACTTCTAGTGATCCCGTAATTGGTATCAGAGCATTGGTCTCCATTGCTTCGGTTTCAACACCGTGGAGGAAGATGAATGTGTCTAGTGTGGAGAGTTTGTATTGTAGAGTGCCCATTCTTGATGGAGAGTACTATAGTCGATGGAAGAATGCCATGATTGATCTATTTGATAAATTCCATTTGAGAAAACATATTGAAAATCCCTATGTGCTCCCCATTGACGAATTGCATCCCACACACGAAGAGGAAATTAACATGCTTGGTAACCTTAGAACTAGTCAATCTTATCGTTAGAGGTTTACCAAGATTCGTGCTTTCTCAATGAAGAACTTTGCATGTGCTTATACTTTGTGGACTGATTTGGAGAAACGATATCCAAATCTTTCATTAGGAAATCTTGATGAAATTCTTCACAAATTTGTCGCTTTTCAAAAAATGAAGCCTAGTGATCCAAACTTTGATAAATGTCTATTTGAGCTCCGTGATCTTATGCGTGCTAAAGGAGATGTCACAACTATCAACAACATTATTATTGAAGCCATTTGCATTCATAAACTTGAACACTGTCAAGATCACAATTCTAACGAATCTCTTGTTCTTTATGACGAGGATTTCCCACTTGATGATGACAATGTGGAACATAACTACTATGATGAAGATGACCAGTTTGACATAGAGTATGAGAAGATCATGAAGAATCTAAGTCTAATGACTAAATTCAAGGATTACATGGCCTGTGGAAAAGAGTGGATTCTCGACAGCGGATGCACGGATCCCATGACTGGTGACAAAGACATGTTTCAAGAGATCATACCTAATCAAGGTCCTCGAAGGTATGTGACCTTTGGAGACAACTCTAAGGGTAAGGTACTTGGCCTTGATAAGGTGGCCATATCTCATGATAGCTCAATTCAAAATGTGATGCTTGTTGAATCGCTTGGTTACAATCTTTTTTCCGTATCTAGACTAGCAGACTTCGGTTTCAATGTGCTATTTACAAAAGTAGATTGCCAAGTGTTTCTATTTGATAATCATAAAATTGTCTTTGACGATATTCGTAGAGGTGATCTATACATTGTTGATTTCACTAAAAAGGCCCAACCTCGTACTTATCTCATTGCAAAATCATCTAAAGGTTGGTTGTGGCATAGAAGGCTTGGACATGTAGGCATGTGCAATCTAGATAATCTTACCTAGGGTGATCATATTCTTGGTCTTAAGGATGTTATCTTTGACAAAGATAGACTTTGTAGTGCTTGTCAGGCAGGAAAGCAAGTAGGTGGAAGTCATTCGGTCAAAAATATCATGACTACTAGGAGACCACTCGAGTTACTTCATATGGATCTCTTTGGTCCCAATGCTTACAAGAGTCTCAGTGGAACTCTTATGGTCTAGTTGTAGTTGATAATTTTTCCAGATTTACGTGGGTATTATTTCTTGATGATAAGTCACAGGTACAAAAGATCTTCAAGAACTTCGCACGCAAAGCGCAAAATCAATTTGAAGTGAAGATCAAGAAGGTTCGAAGCGATAACAAATCAGAGTTCAAGAACACCCGTGTGGATACCTTTCTTGACGAAGAGGGTATTTCACATGAGTTCTCGGCTACGTACACACCTCAACAAAATGGAGTTGTTGAGAGAAAGAACCGAACCCTCATTGAGATGGCAAGAACGATGCTTGATGAATACAAGACACCAAAACACTTTTGGGCAAAAGCCGTGGAAACTGCATATCATGCCACAAACCGACTTTACTTGCACGAGCATCTCGGTAAAACGGCATATGATCTTCTCACCGGTAACAAACCCCAAGTGGGATACTTTCGGGTATTGGGCTCAAAGTGCTACATTCTTGATAAGCATCGTCGTGCTAATTTTCCCCCTAAATCTCATCAAGGATTCCTACTTGGTTATGGATCGAACTCAGACACTTACCGTGTCTACAACAACTTCACTCGAAAAGTTGAAGAGGCGGTAGATGTGAAGTTTGATGAGTCTAATGGTTCGCAAGTTGAACAATTGCCGAATGATGTAGGTGATCAAGATACTTCGGAAGCTATCCAAGACTTGTCTATTGGCAAGATTTGTCCCATGGAGGTGAAGGAAAGCACTTCATCAACCCAAGTGGAAGCTCCTACTTCGGATCAAGGCTACCGACTATACGACATGGAGGCATCCACAAGCGGTACACAACGAGGTGATGAAAAGGAGGAAGTGCATCATGAAGATCCAGCACAACCTCCTGCACCACACCTTCAACAACAACAAAGACGAAGGAGATGATGATGAAGAAGAAGCTCCACCATCCAACAATCAGAAGCTGACCCGAGTTCGAGCACAAGTGACCAAGAACCATCCCCTAAACCAAATTTTTGGTAACATACAAACTGGGAGAACCACTCACTCTAAAACTCACCTAGCTAACTTTTGAGCATTATTCTTTCATCTCTAGCATTGAACCCTTGAAGGTAGAACAAGCTCTTGAAGAGGCGGATTGGGTGAATGCTATGCATGAAGAGCTACACAACTTCGAGACGAACGAAGTGTGGACACTCATGGAGAAGCCTGAGAATGAGCAAAACATTATCGGCACGAAATGGGTATTTCAGAACAAGCAAGATGAAGACGGTCAAGTCGTACGCAACAAGGCTTTCCTCGTAGCTCAAGGATATACGCAAGTGGAAGGTATGTACTATGGTGAGACCTACGCCCCCGTTGGTAGATTAGAAGCTATTCAAATTCTTCTTGCCTATGCTAATCACCATGATATCACACTTTATTAAATGGACATTAAAAGTGCTTTATTAAATGGTGAGATTGAATAAGAGTTCTATGTTAAGCAACCACCTAGTTTTGTAAATCCTAAGAAACCTGACCACGTTTACAAACTTCGCAAAGCTTTATATGGACTTAAGCAAGCTCCTCATGCTTGGTATAAATGCCTAACGAAGTTACTTATTGAAAAAGGATTTGAAATTGGTAAAATTGACGCAACCTTATTCACTAAGAGGGTTAATGGTGAATTATTTGTGTGCCAAATTTATGTGGATGATATTATCTTTGGATCTACTAACCCACAATTTAGCGAGAAGTATGAGATGTCTATGATGTGTGAGATGAAATTCTTTCTTGGTTTGCAAATTAAGCAATCAAGAGAAGGAACTTTCATCTCTCAAACTAAGTACACCAAGGACATAATCAGGAAGTTCAACATGTAGGAGTGCAAAGGTATGAAAACTCCCATGCCCACTAGCGGACACGGTGATCTCACTAAGGAGGGTAAACCGGTTGATCAAAAGGTTTATCGATCAATGATTGGTTCATTGCTTTATCTATGTGCCTCTCATCCCAATATTATTCTTAGTGTTTGCATGTGTTCTAGATATCAAGCTACACCTAAAGAATGTCATCTTAAGGTTGTGAAACGTATTGTGAGATACTTGATTCATACATCAAACTTTGGCATTTGGTATCCCAAGGGATCTTCTTTTGATCTTGTTGGCTACTCCGACTCGGACTATGCCGGTGACAAGGTTGGTAGAAAATCCACCTCGGGTAAATGTCAATTTCTTGGTAGATCTCTTGTGTCTTGGTCCTCCAAGAAACAAAACTTGGTATCTCTATCTACCATTGAAGCTGAATATATTGCTGCTGGATCATGTTGTGCGCAATTGTTATGGATGACACAAACGCTTAAATATTATGGAATCTATGTTAAAAATGTGCCCTTACTTTGTGACAATGAGAGTGCTATTAAGATTGGTCATAATCCTGTGCAACATTCTCAAACCAAGCATATTCAAGTTCGACATCAATTTCATTTGTGATCATGTTGCCAAAGGAGATATTAATCTTAAGCATGTTCGTACTAACAAGCAATTGGCCGATATCTTTACTAAGCCACTTGATGAAAAAGTGTTTTGTTATTTGAGGAGTGAGTTGAACATCATTGATGCTTCAAACTTGAGCTAAGCTCACTCGGATGCATGCAGAGAGATGAGCTTCAATGACCATTCCATGCTATTACCTTGAATATCATATATCTTGGAATCCTATGCTCCCTTGTCTTGCATATAACACTTTTGTAGGTACTTGGAAGAACATCACTCCACAAGATTGCCAACAACTCGTATCTTAAGCAATCTTGTCATGACCAAGTATCCACAACCTCGCTTTGATGATGAAAGGAAGAAGACAACAAAACATATCCTTGACATATATTTCTCAAATGCTAAATCTCAATTGGTATCATGTCATTTGGATATATCATGTTTTTCCTTGTGTGACTAACCTATGTAGGTGAAAAGGTAATGAAAACGACAAGGATTTCTACAAACTCAAGATGATCTTCATCAACTTTGCGCATCCTCATCAAGTTCACCTACAAGCTACGTCAACAACATCACTCAAAGGTATGTAATCGTATTCTTGATATAGCTTTACTCCAAGTCATGAGATAAAGCGCCTCGAGTGATATGAAGGCATTAAAATGCTTAATCAAATAATGCTAACCCCATTTTGAGCTTAACGATGAGTATGACCTATGATCAAGTATACTTGCTTGGCTCCTAAGTCAATATACTCTAGTATAGGTGACCTAGTCACCGCCCATCATCTAGATAAGAATCTTGTTTGGTCCATTCTCTTTTGCAAATTTCTTGGAACCATTCAAATCTTTTCTAGTTGATACCTCCGAGTAAATTATTCGCAATTGGTACAAATTATTCGTTTCTCTTCCCTGTTTGATTTTCGGTTATTTGTAGGTTTCTGTTGAATGCCTCGGAGTCTCCGATTCAAATATCTCGGTTCTACCGATTTAGCAGATGAGCTGCAAAATAACTTCATCTTGGTTCCGCTGATTGATTTGTGCCAGAGTCATCAATTTTATTTTTCTTAGTCTATGTTTCTTTAGTGATTTTAATTATTTATTTTGATGACCTTGTTACTTCAATGATCCCTTAAAAAACTTAGGGGGAGAAAACTTTATTCAAGGATCCCTATCTCAAAGGAGGAGAAGTTCTACAAATTCTCAGTTTAGCCAAAGGGAGCAAAATTATTTTCAATGATTCCCTCATTTTTCTCATGATTTTCATATTCTATGAATCCTACTATCAATGATCCTTGTTCTCAAGGATTCATTGTTGTAGTGGTGGACATTGATCCCAACATTGACCTCTGGGCAATTGCCTTCTGCCATCCTAGCAAACACTGGAGAGCGTAGGGGCACATTGATGTCATTGTGATAGCCGGGCGTGTCGAAGAAAGAGTAGCCAAATCCAGACGTCTTTTGAAGCAAAGGCCTCAAGTATGATAGTGCAAGCTTGGACATGGCCCTTATACTGTCCCTGCCAAGCAGAAGGGCGGTTTGTCCACTTCCAGTGCATACAATCTATGCTACCAAGCATCCCCGAGAACCCCCTATTGGCATTCGTCGTCAACAATCATGTTGTATCAGTAACATTTGGCTCTCCCAAGTACTCCGACCCAAACTCAACTACGATAGCCCTACATAACCTATACATGGACTCAAGGCAGGTGGACTCACTCATCTGGACATACTCATCAATGAGATCACCAGAAACTCCATATGCAAGCATCCAAATGGCAGCAGTGCATTTTTAACAAAAGGAGAAGCCAATCTTTCCAAGGGCACCCGTATTGCACTCAAAATAGTTATCATGCCCCACCACCCCCTCTCGAATACAGTTGAACACATGCCTAGCCATACGGAAATGGCGCCGCAACATGTGATGTTTGAAGAGCGGGTTAGGGTGCTTGATGTAGTCGTTCCAGAGTAGGAGATGGCCACTATCCCGGTTGCGATTCAACACCGGTATGTGCTCTGGTATCGAGCCCCTAAACAATGGCCGCTGCCTACTTAGGTGGTCATGGACAACCAACGCAGCTACCACGATCTCCTCATCATCGGATGAACAATCATATGAATCGCAAAGAATGTTTTAGAAAGAGAACTCATCGTTGGAATCCATTTGTATCTTGTGGGCGAACTGACGAACAACATGCGGGCGACTTGGAAGATGTCGGCCGGTGAAGAGCCTCGTGCCCCACCGAGACAAGGTAGGAACTGGATGGCGGCGATGACAGATGAGGCGCCCGGGAGGGTGAGCTATCTATGGCTAGTGATACGTCTCCAACGTATCTATAATTTTTTAATGTTCCATGCTATTATATTACTCCCTCCGTTCCATAATGTAGTGCCTATAGTTTTTTCTAAAAGTCAAGCATTACAAACTTTGACCATATTTATAGAGAAAAATAGGTACATCTATAGTACCAAATGCACATCATTGGAAACATCATGAGTTATATTTTCATAATATACATGTTTGGTAGTGTAGATGTAGACTATTTTCTCTATAAACTTGGTCAAAGTTGGTA
Organism: Hordeum marinum; assembly: GCA_022496015.1. Classification (NCBI taxonomy): domain Eukaryota; kingdom Viridiplantae; phylum Streptophyta; class Magnoliopsida; order Poales; family Poaceae; genus Hordeum; species Hordeum marinum. Next base: position 383,317,856 of record CM039675.1, read on the forward strand.
AAGTTTGACTTTTAGAAAAATCTATATGCACTACATTGTGGAATGGAGGGAGTATCTGTTTTGGATGTTTTATATGCATTAATATGCTATTTTATATTATTTTTGGTACTATTCTATTAACCTAGAGGCTAGTGCCAGTTTCTGTTTTTCCTTGTTTTTGAGTATTATAGATAAGGAATATTAACCGGAGTCCAAACGGAATAAAATCTTCGCGTTGATTTTTCTTGGACCAGAAGACATCTACCAGACTTGGATAGGAAGGCAGAAGACCTGCCAGGAGGTCACTAGCCACCCTAGGGCGGCTAGGGGGCGCCCCTAGCTTGTGGCTCCCCGACAGGTCCTCTAACCCTAATATTTGGCCTATAAATTCCCAAATATCCCCCCAATACCAAAAAGAGCAACGATGATACTTTTCCACCGCCGTAAGCCTCCGTTCCTGAGAGATCCAATCTTGGAGCCTTTTTCGATAATCTGTCAAAGGGGGATTCGATCATGGAGGGCATCTACATCAACTCCGTTGCCCCTTCGATGATGCGTGAGTAGTCCACCGCAAACCTATGGGTCCATAGCTAGTAGCTAGATGGCTTCTTCTCTCTATTTGTGGTTCAATACCATGTTCTCCATGATCTTCATGGGGATCTATCCAATGTAATACTCTTTTGTAGTGTGTTTGTCGAGATTCGATGAATTGTGGGTTTATGATCAGCTTATCTATGAATATTATTTGGTTCTTCTCTGAATTCTTATATGCATGATTTCATATCTTTGCAAGTCTCTTCGAGTTATTGGTTTGGTTTGGCCAACTAGATTGGTAATTCTTAAAATTGGAGAAGTGCTTAGTTTTGGGTTCAATCTTGCGGTGTCCTCACCCAATGACAAAGTAGGGGTAGCGAGGAACGTATTGTGTTGTTGCCATCAAGGGTAAAAATATGGTGTTTTCATCATATTTCTTGAGTTTATTCCTCTACATCATGTCATCTTTCTTAATGTGTTACTCTGTCCTTCATGAACTTGATACTCTAGATGCACGCAGGAGTCGGTCGATGTGTGGAATAATAGTAGTAGATGCAGAATCATTTTGTTCTACTTGACATGGACGTGATGCCTATATTCATAATCATTTCCTTGGATATCTTCATAACTATGCACTTTTCTATCAATTGCTCGACAGTAATTTGTTCACCCACCGTGTTATTTTCCTTCAAGAGAGAAGCCTTTAGTGAAACCTATGGCCCTCGGGACTATTTTCCATATTATATTTTCATATCTATATACCAAAAATAACTTGCTACAACTAATTTACCTTTTACTTCTTGCAATCTTTCCTATCTATCTCTATCAGATCTAATCCTTGCAAGTAACCGTGAAGGGATTGACAACCCCTTTGTAGCGTTGGGTGTAAGTGTTTGATTGTTTGTGTAGGTGTTGTTGGAAATATGCCCTAGGGGCGATAATAAATATGTTATTATTATATTTCCTTGTTCATGATTGTCATTTATTATCCATGCTATAATTGTATTGATTGGAAACTAAATACATGTGTGGGTATATAGACAACACTGTGTCCCAAGTATGCCTCTAGTAGACTAGCTCGTTGATCAAAGATGGTCAAGGTTTCCTGAATTATCTGAATCCTCGACATAGAGGTTCAACTAATAAAGATCTTCATAGAATATGTAGGAACCAATATGGGCATCCAGGTCCCATTATTGGTTATTGACCGTAGAGGTGTCTCGTTCATGTCTACATAGTTCTCAAACCCGCAGGGTCTGCACACTTAAGGTTCAGTGATGTTTCAGTAGTATTGAGTTATGTATGTTGGTGACCGAAGGTTGTTTAGAGTCCCGGATGAGATCCCGGACGTGACGAGGAACTCCGGAATGGTCTGGAGGTGAAGATCGATATATAGGATGAATGGAATCGGAGTCCAGAAGCGTTCCGGGGGTACCGGGTTATGACCAGGAGTACCGAAAGGGGTTTCAGGGGGGGGGGGCGACAAGAGTTGGGGGCCTCATGGGCCAAGGGGAGGGGGCAAACCATCCCACTAAGGGGATGTGCGCCGCTCACCCTTGCCCATGTAACTAGGAGAGGTGGGGCGCCCTATCTAGGGTTCCCTCCACCTGGCTTGGGGGGCAAGTCACCCTAGGGTTTCCCTAGGGGGCGCCCCCATATGCCTTGGCCGCCACCCCCCTCGATGGGGTATAGGGGCGCCACCCCTCCTCCCATACCCCTATATATAGATGAGGAGAGGGAGGGCAGCCGCACCTAAGAAAAGCCATGTGCTGCCCTCTCTCTCCCTCTTGATATGTTCTCCTCTAGATTTTTCAGGATAGCTTGGCGAAGCTCTGCCGGATCAGCTCCACCACCACCACCACCATGCCGTTGTGCTGCCGGTGAACTCACCTACCTCTCCGCCCCTCTCGCTGTATCAAGAAGGTGGAGATCATCATCGAGCTGCACGTGTGTTGAATGGGGAGGTGTCGTCCGTTCGGCGCTAGATCGGAAGGACTACGACTGGATCGCGGGATGGATCGACTGGATTGCGGGACGGATCATGATGGCATCGAGGGAAGGATTGCAATTTGGATCGCAAAGACGTTTGACTACATCAACCATGTTTCTTAACGCTTCCCTCTTAGCGATCTACAAGGGTATGTTGATCCACTCCCCCTCTCGTAGATGCTCATCACCATGGATAGATCTTGCGTGTGCGTAGGAATTTTTTTGTTTCCCATGCAACATTCCCAATCAGTGGCATCATGAGCTAGGTCTATGTGTAGATGAGATCTCGATTAGAACACAAAGGAGTTTGTGGGCGTTGATGCTCAGATTGCTTCCTCCCTTGGTCTTTTCTTGATTCAGCGGTATTGTGGGATGAATCGGCCCGGAACAACCTTTTCGTATGCTTACGAGAGACCGGTTCCATCGACTGACATGAGACTTTGTTGCATAAAGATGGATGGCGGGTGTCTGTATCTCCTACGCTAGTTGGATCGGATTTGACAAAGGCGGTCCTTAAGAAGGTTGAATAGCAATTTGTGTATCACCGTTGTGGTTTTTGCGTAGGTAAGAATTGTTCTTGCTAGATACCCAGAGCAGCCACGTAAAACATGCATGTCACATCCCTATCTAGGAGTCATAGGAACAACATGTGTTTGCATCATGTTTCAATTTGGCATCAACTTGAAATGGGGAACTAAAGAAAACCCAAGCTCACTTTATATCAAAACAATTCAAATTTGGTGAAAATTCAACAAATCCAAAATGCCCACTAAAAATGTTCCCTATGTCTAGTAAATTTGGACATGATTATAACAGGAATCGTTTCAATTATTTGAAAAATCAAAACAATTTAAAAATAAATGATAAAGCCTGTGAAAATACCAAATAAAGCATTTATCATTATTTTAGTTTTCAAATATCCTGAAACTTTTTGGATAAGTTTGAAATATTTAAACTTGATTATATAAAATATTGGGATAATTTTGAGATAACATTTGTACCTGAAAATAAAATAATACAAATAACAGAAAGTAGAAAACAGAGAATAAAAAGAAATAGAAAGAGGAAAGGCTTACCTGGCCGCAGCCCACCAGGAGGCCCAGCCCACCAGGGGCAGCCCCGTCATCTACCTCTTGCCAGAAGGCAGAGGAGACACACGGGACGGCGCCCGCGGCGGTGGCGCCACGCCACCTACCTGCCTGGCCGCCCCCTCGTCACGCTGGCGAGCTAGAAGACCTCTCCAGTGACATGCTGGCCCCCTCTCCTCTCCATTTCCCCCTGGTTCCCCCTTTCCCCTCCTCTGCCGAGCGTCGCTGTAGCCGCCGTTCACCGCTGCCGCTACCTCCGGCCTCCCCTCGCCCCTCTGCCATGCTCCTGAGCATCGCCGCGACCCCCTCGTCCTCCCCGTGGCGCCAAAAGATCCCAAGGGACCCTCGAAGCCGCCGTCGTGGTCATCTTCAACCTCAGGACCCGCCAGAGCTCCGTCGTCGATTTCGCCACAGTCGGGTTGTCCCTGAGCCCGCTAAGCCCCCTGCAGCTCTCTCTGTGAGCACCCCGTCCTCCTCCCTCTCTCTCCTGGTCTCTCCGTGCTCCCTGGCGTCCTCCTCGTCGTGGCCGTACGGGCGCCGCCGCGGAAAGTGCTTTTCGGAAGTCTCCGGCGACCCCAAGCCCCCCTGGCGAGCCCACTCGATGCGGTCGAGCACGGGCTTTCTCCCAATGCTCTCTGTGCGCTGATTTGAGCCCTCTAGCGGCTTCTGGCGAGCCTCCGCGATGTCGGATGGTCGTCGGCGACCACCCTCCGGCCGGTGCCAACGTGGCCAGCCGGTTAGCCTCTAATCCCCCCTGTTTAATTAGCCAGTGACGCTGACAGTGGGCCCCAGGGTGGGTCAAACCCCCTGGTCAGCGTGGAGGTTAAGCCTGAGACATTGACGTGCGGGCCCTGCACGTCAGGTTTGACTCTGGCCCGGTCAGCTGACCAACTAACGTCACAGTGACGTCAGGCTGATGTCATTTTCCCCTTTTCTAGTTTAAAAATAATTCCAGAAATTATTCAAAACTTCAAAAATTCATATAAATTAATATGTAAATCAGATGAAAATAATTTATATATGAAAATTTATCAGAAAACTCCAATGAATCCAATGGTGCTATTGTCATGCATGTTAGATCAATCTAAATAGGTGAACATTGACATTTACTAATAGGTTAGTATATGGAATTGAAATAAAGAACGATTTTGAATCTATATTCAACTTCATTTCAAATCAACATGAACACTAGTTGCATTAGCTCATCCATACATGCTATCATGCCATGATCATGCATCATATTGTTGCACTTGCGTGTGTTGATTATTTCCTATCTGCATTGTGGTAGGCCCTGCTTTTGAGGATACCCCCGAGTATCCTGACGAAGGAGAGAACCTTTCCGCTACCCAGCAAGGCAAGCACCCCCTTTGATCATCCCGATAACATCCTACTCTCTCGCTCCTACTCTTGTTTATTGCATTAGGACAGTCGATCACATGTTAGTCATACACGGTAGATGATCCTATTCCGCTGCATAACCTGACATTGTCATAGTAAATAGCTAAACCTTGCAACCTAGCATACCTGATAGATGCTTGTGCCATGATGTGCTTAGCTTACTTTGCCTGCTATGCTTAGAGTTGTGTCAGGTCTAATTCATCTGGGTGATGAACTGAGTGAAATGATGTTGTTCTGATGTGGTGATATAATGATGAACTCGATTTGGTAAAGGTAGCGATGAGAGGCTATGTAGGAGTACATAGCGGGTTGTCTCATTGGGACCGTTCTTAGGAACTGAGTTCCATGTTTGTTATCCAAGACTAGTTACTACCACATGCTGGGCCCTGAAATATGACCCTGCTCGACTTATCATTCGCTTAGTCCTTGGTCCAGGAGTTGCAAGTAGTTTCTGGTGTTTATAGCATGCTGGAGGCCGTGCGTAGCAGCTAACCCTAGGGGTGGATTACGACACGGTAGGCAGTGGCACGGTGTACCAAGAGTCACCCGAATGGTGGGCTTGGGAACCCTGCGCACATCGTTTGGGGCCGTAGCGGAAACTTCGGCCGGACTTCCATGTGGTTTCAGTCTCAAGGAGGCGATAGCCTGGACTAGAGATCTTATGTGATTGACGGTCATGGCCGACTCCCTTGTTGGGTATCCTCTTGAAGGTTGCCGAGGTGCATGGTTTTATGAGCACACATCGATAAGTGGCGAGAGCGTGTGTGAAGAAGTACACCCCTGCAGGGTATGAAACTATTCGAATAGCCGCGTCCTCGGATATGGACTACTTGGAGAACTTATGCTCTTCATAGATAATCAAATGGATACTCATAAAAATATCAAGACAAGTGTGAGTACCATGGATGGCACTCTCCCAGGAGAGGGAAGTGAATCCATGGTGATGTATTGTCGTGGAGTTAGTGGACTCGTCTGCGATATCTAAAGTTGTAACAAAGAGTTAAAATTTGAGTAGGGTAGGTTAGCCATGCGTCAAAGCTGGCATTGTTGCATAAACTCCACCACTTCCTTGTGATACATGAGCATGATTAGACTAGGTCTGTTTTAAAGATTTGCTGAGTACGTTTGTACTGACGTTTGCTTAAAAAATGTTGCAGATGAGACCCAGGACCCATCAGGTGGGTTCTATCTAGATGTCGACGATGCCGAATAGCTAGTGTCCTAGATACGACCTTTGCCCTGTGGCAGGCTGTAGATAGTCAGGCCATGTGCCTTTTTACCCCTTTCATCTGTCTGTACTCAGACAGCTTATGCTTCCGCTTGGTTTGTATGAACATGTTTGTATGACTTGAGTGTCGGGTCGTGTGACCCCTATCTGTAAGAACATATTATGCAAGGCTCATCTGAGTCTCTTAAATAAAAGTCGTGTTGTTATATGGTTATGTTGTGATGCCATGGTTGTATCTATGCATATCGGGCATGTCGTGCGTACGTGTGACATGCAACGGTATGTATGGGATCCGACACCTAATCGTGTGCCTTTAGTGGTACTCTTTACGGGAAACTGCCCTCTTTGTGCTTCCACCGAGCCACGGTAGCTTGCTACTGCTCCGGACACACTGATTGACCGGCATGTATCCTTCTTTGCTGCTGTGTCTGTCCTTTTGGGGAAATGTCACGTAGTGTAATGGAGTCCTTGTAGCTTGCTACGACTCGTCTACACACGCTTGAGGCCGACACCTGCATTGTTGGGTTACGTATGCCTGCTTCCGCATGGATGTGCCGCTTGGGTTCTATGACTAGACATGTCGGCCTGGGTTCTGTGTCGTTTGATTGCCAGCGACATGTTCACATACGTGAGCCAAAAGGCGCAAACGGTCCCGATTAAGGTAAGGCTGCAGCCGTGGAACTTACCGTGCGTGAGGCTGCAAAGTGATGTGATATGTTACAGTCTGGATTCATATGACTTAGGATCGGGGTCCCGCAGTGTTGATATCAGAGCCTGACTGACTGTAGGACTACCAAGCCAAACCGGTCGAAGTTGAGCCTAGAAACACTATAGAAAAGTAGGGGAATTGATTGTGGAAGGAAACGTAAGGCTCTTTTTACTCCTCTTCCCAAGTTATTCTGTTCTGAGACATTCTCATCTTTTGTACGGGGATAAGAACTAGGCTGCTCATCCATTGCTTAGGATGCCGAGTTACTAACCATGGACCACTAGCTAGCTTGTTTGCAAGTGAATGTAGGCACTTAAGTATTGTTGGTGTGACAAACAGATGGAGAAGATATTTGAGTCCAGAAAGTCGAGTGGTTATGCTTTTCCAATCTTTTGCAGTTGTCTCAAAATCCTTTTTGAGCAATTACAGCCGTTATGTTGTCCAATTTCTGCTAGAGTCTCTAATGTCTTTGCATCATTCTCTGTTTCAGATGCCCCCTCGTCCTTCCCGTCAGGTGGTCCATCTGACCAGGTGCATCGATGTACAGGGTCACACGGCCATGTTGGTTAGAGTTATGATGGAGGCTGGATACCGTTAGTACCCAGAGTACTCAGTGGAGGAACAGTATCGAGATTTCAACCAGAGTCAGTATCTATGTACCGTCAAGATTTATCCTTCATACCCTGGAGCTGTAGAGCCGCTTCACTGGACTTATGGTTTAGGTGTCACCATAGATATGGCAGTTCAGGAGGCCGCTTACACCATGCTGACTATCATGAGGTTTCACCATGGTCTGCTTCAGGACACAGAGTTTTGTTATGTTCCTGCTTCTATGGGAGGAGAGGATGGTTATCTTACTGCAGCCTACTATGATCATTCCCATGAGGACCCTAGGCTGCAGGTGACCGCTCAGATGTTGGAGAACAGGGATCGTGATGCACGCGCCCTTCGCATGGAGCTTTATGCTACCCGTGCACGTCTTTGGACAGCCCTGACGCAGTTGGCACCTGTCGTGCAGATAGGCTATGGAGATTTGGAGATGCTGACCCCATCGCGGACTCATCTGCTAGCACACGTAGACTGGCCCGATGTTGGAGGCATCATCCCTCTTCGAGGACCGTTGTTGCCACCGACAAGGGGACCAAGGCCACATCCGTGTCCTTATGGCTCCTAGGGATCACAGGCTAGAGTGTTTCCAGATCCTCAGGTTCAGCTCTCGGGTCATGGGGATAACCTGTATGAAGCATTCTACGTCGATGCTTGAGTACGTGGATGTTAGTTCTAGTATGGTAGTAATCGTATCGCCATAGTCCTGCGTGTCTTGTGGGATATGATGAGGTTGAGAGTTGAGTTCCGGAGGTGTAAATAGATAATGTATAGGAAGCTTGTAATGCCTCCGATGAGTTGTGTCATCTCTCCGTAGTTGTATTTCAGCTTGGCTTGTACTGAACTATGTCATGGTGTGTATGAATCATGGTGTTCATATGGCAGTTGTTTTACCATGTTGACTGGTGTTTACCCTGCATGCCATGTTGTCCAATACATTCCTTATCTTATGTCATAGAGTTGTTGTTCCCTATGATTAAGCTGTGGGTTTGTTTTCCCAGGATGGTGGCAACTAGGAATAACCCCGTGCCTACCCCTGAGCAGGGCGAGGGAAGCCAGCCAAGGCAAGAGGATCTACCACATGCGCCTTCCTTGGCGGAAGTAATGCTAGAAGCTGAACGAAACAAGAGGGAGACCAACAGGCTGTTGGAAAGAATCGAGCAGAACACAACACATGCTCCCCGCAATGATCTCAATGATGGCGTATCACTTGGTGATTTCATCAGATTGTGCCCACCCAAGTATCATCATTCGGTTGACCCACTCAACGCGGATGACTGGCTGACTAGCATGTATCGCAAGATCTGGTCTGCCAATGTGACTGAGGCCAACAAGGTGACCTTTGCAACTTACTTTCTAGAAGGACCCGCCAATCTGTGGTGGGAAAATTTTGAAGCCATGCGTCCTGCAGGCCCCGCACCAACTTGGACGGAATTCAGTGCAGCCTTTCATACCCATCACATCCCGGAAGGGCTGATGGATCGTAAGAGAGAGGAATTATGTGCCTTCACCCAAGGCAGACTGCCAGTGGATGCTTATAGTCGTGAGTTTGGAAACCTTGCTCGCTATGCTCCTAAGGAAGTTTCTACTGATGCCAAGAAGAAGGCTAGGTTCCGCAAGGGACTTAATCCTGAGCTCCGTCGAGATCTTTGCCTGCATGAGTGCACCACTTTCCAGGCTCTCGTCAACAAGGCAATCAATGCCGAGATTGGACAGACTGATTATGAGGCCACGAGAAAGCACAACCGTGACTTCAACCCTGCATCTGGCTCGGCCCCCAATAAACATCGGGTCTGGGTGCCCAATGCAGCTTTGCCGCCAAGATACAATGTGAGGCCATCCTTCCAAGCGCCTCACCCAGCTCAGCCCAACCCTCCAGTCAGGCCATTTGGAGGACCGCCTGCAAATGTTTCACCCCATGCCACCGTGGTCTGCTATAAGTGTGGAGAACCGGGACACTACTCCCGTGAGTGTCCCCAAAATAATGCTAAGCCCGCTGGACGTGGAAAGCCAGGAAAAGCCTTCTTTGTGAAGCCAGCTCCTGCTCGTGGACGAGTGAACTATGTGTCTGCTGAGGAAGCCCTTGAGGATCCTGATGTTATCCTAGGTATGATCCTTGTCAATAGTCATCCAGCATCTGTTCTATTTGATACTGGGGCATCTCATTCCTTCATCTCAGAAAGTTATGCACAGTTGCATAACATGTCTTTTTGTGATATGTCTACTCCTTTAGTAGTTCAGACTCCTGGTTCAAAATGGCAAACTTCTAGAGTGAGCCATGATAATGAGATTCTGGTGGATAGATTAGTCTTCCTAGCATCTTTGATAGCCCTCAAGTCTTCGGACATCAATATCATTCTAGGTATGGATTGGATGAAAGCCCACTATGCCAAGATTGATACTCATTATACGAATGTTCAACTTACACATCCATCGGGTGAGATAGTTAATGTCTCCACTCGAACAACCAAGTGCCAACTCTATTCCCTCAATACTAGCCCCTTCCAAAGTTAGAAGATATTTCGGTAGTCCGTGACTTTCCGGATGTCTTTCCAGAAGAACTGCCAGGAATTCCTCCTATCAGAGATGTTGAGTTTGTGATAGAGCTCATCCCAGGGACTGTCCCAATAGCCAGAAGATCCTATAAGATGGCACCCTTAGAACTAGCCAAACTTAAGATCCAACTCGATGAGGCTTTGAAGAAAGGTTTCATCCGTCCTAGTTCTTCTCCTTGGGCTTGTCCCATCCTCTTCGTTAAGAAGAAGGATGGTTTAGATCGGATGGTTATGGATTATCAGCCAGTGAATCTGGTCATCATTAAGAACAAGTATCCGCTCCCCAGAATCAACGACTTGTATGATCAACTCGCTGGATCCTCTGTCTTCTCCAAAATGGATTTGAGGTTGGGATACCATCAAATCAGAATTAGGAACGGGGACATTCCAAAAACGGCTTTTGTTACTCGTTATGGCCAATACGAGTACACCGTCATGTCCTTCGGTTTAACCAATGCCCCAGCCACCTTCTCTCGCTTGATGAATTCGATCTTCATGGAGTATTTAGATGAATTCGTCGTGGTTTACCTCGACGATATACTCATCTACTCGAAGAACGAACAAGAACATGCCGAGCATCTAAGTCTGGTATTGACGAAACTTCGAGAGCACCGTCTGTACGCCAAATTCTCCAAGTGTGAATTTTGGTTGCTAGAAGTGACCTATCTGGGCCACATGATTTATGGTAAAGGTATTGTTGTCAATCTCGAGAGAGTTCAAGCCGTCCTTGATTGGACTCAACCTGAATCGGTTAAGCAAGTTCGGAGTTTCCTTGGCTTAGCGAGCTATTGTCACCGCTTTGTCGAGAATTTCTCCAAGGTTGCAAAACCTCTGACTGAACTCCTCAAGAAAGATAAAAAGTTCGAGTGGACTCCACAATGCGAGCACAGTTTTTAGGAGTTGAAAAGATGACTGACCTCTGCTCCCGTTCTGGTGCCGCCAGATTTCTCTAAGGACTTTGTTATCTATTGTGACGCCTCACGACAAGGATTAGGTTGCATTCTCATGCAAGATCGTCATGTGATTGCATACGCATCTCGACAGTTGCGTCCACATGAGGATAATTATCCAACACAGGATCTTGAGCTTGCAGTTGTAGTCCATGCACTGAAAACCTGACGACATTACCTTCTGGGTAATCGTTGTGAAATTTTCACCGATCACCAAAGTCTAAAATATATCTTCACCCAGCCGGATTTAAATCTCAGGCAAAGACGGTGGGTTGAGTTGATCACAGATTACGACTTAGGTATAGCTTACACCCCGGGGAAAGCCAATGTCATGGCTGATGCACTAAGTCGTAAGTCTTATTGTAACAATATGATGTTACAACAAGGTCAACCATTTCTCCATGAGGAATTTTGGAAGTTAAACCTCCATATTGTTCCTCAAGGATTCCTATCCAACTTGGTGGCGAAACCTACTCTTAAGGATCAAATTATAGCTGGCCAGAAGCGTGATAAGGGTATTTCTCGGATCAAAGAGAACCTTGTTAGCGGTATCGCTAAGGATTTCTCTATTGATGATCAAAGTGTGGTGCTCTTCCAGAACCGCTTGGTGGTTCCCAAGAGCCAACATCTTCGGCAGCTGATTCTTAAGGAGGCTCATGATTCTCGTCTCTCAATTCATTCGGGTAGTACCAAGATGTATCAAGACCTACGCCAGAGGTTCTGGTGGACTAGGATGAAGAGAGAAATTGCTTAGTTTGTTGCTAACTGCGACGTTTGTCGTCACATGAAAGCAGAACATCAAAGGCCTGCTGGCACCCTTCAACCTTTAGCTATTCCCGAATGGAAATAGGATAAGGTCGGTATGGATTTCATTACCGGATTTCCCAGGACCAAGAGAGGGAATAATGCTATCTTTGTGGTCATCGACCGTCTTTCCAAAGTGGCTCATTTTCTTCCTGTTCAAGCAATCATAACTGCTAGCCAACTAGCAGAGTTATATGTTTCTCGAATAGTTTCTCTTCATGGTGTTCTTTTGGAGATTAACTCAGACCGTGGAAGTATCTTTACTTCCCGATTTTGGGAAAGTTTTCAAACCTCTATGGGGACTCATCTATCCTTTAGCACTGCTTTCCACCCGCAATCAAGTGGTCAAGTCAAGCGAGTCAATCAAATCCTTGAAGACATGCCCTGAGCTTGTGTTATATCTTTCGGTATGAACTGGGAGAAATGTCTTCCATTTGCTGAGTTCGCATATAACAATAGTTATCAATCAAGCTTGGGCAAATCCCCTTTTGAAGTTCTCTATGGATGAAGGTGTCGAACACCTCTTAACTGGTCGGAAACCGGAGAGAGGAACTCTTTGGCCCGGATATGATCCAGGATGCAGAGGAGCAAGTTCGCATTATTCGTGAAAAGTTGAAAACAGCCCAATCTCGTCAAAAGAGCCAATATGATCACCGTCATAAGGCTGTGACCTATGAAGTTGACGAGAAGGCTTACCTTCAGATTACACCTCTGAAGGGTACCCATCGATTCGGTATCAAGGGCAAGTTGGCTCCTCGTTACATTGGACCTTTTCACATTCTTGCTAAATGAGGAGAGGTTGCCTACCAATTGGAACTTCCGCCGCATCTTTCCAAGGTTCATGATGTATTCCACGTCTCGCAACTCAGGCGTTGCTTCTCGGACCCTGTCCATGAGGTAGACCATGTAGCGCTTGATCTCCAAGATAACCTTACATATCGAGAATACCCTGATCGTATTCTTGATCAAGCTGAGCGTAACACTCGGTGTCGGAACATCAAGTTTCTCAAGGTTCAGAGGTCACACCATTCTGAAAAGGAGGCCACGTGGGAAAGAGAAGATCGTCTTCGACTAGAGTACCACGCACTCTTCCCGACGACTTCAAAACCTCGGGACGAGATTCTTTTGAGTGGGGGTGAGTTGTCACATCCCTATCTAGGAGTCATAGGAACAGCATGTGTTTGCATCATGTTTCAATTTGGCATCAACTTGAAATGGGGAGCTAAAGAAACCCCAAGCTCACTTTGAATCAAAAAAATTCAAATTTGGTGAAAATTCAACAAATCCAAAATTCCCACTAAAAATGTTCCCTATGTCTGGTAAATTTAGACATGACTATAACAGGGATCATTTCAATTATTTAAACAATCAAAGAAATTTAAAAATAAATGATAAAGCCTTTGAAAATACCAAATAAAGCATTTATCATTATTTTAGTTTTCAAATATCCTCAAACTTTTTGGATAAGTTTGAAATATTCAAACTTGATTATATAAAATATTGGGATAATTTTGAGATAACATTTGTACCTGAAAATAAAATAATAAAAATAACAGAAAGTAGAAAACAGAGAATAAAAAGAAATAGAAAGAGGAAAGGCTTACCTGGCCGCAGCCCACCAGGAGGCCCAGCCCACCAGGGGCAGCCCCGTCTTCTACCTCTTGCCAGAAGGCAGAGGAGAAGCAGGGGACGGTGCCGGCGGCGGTGGCGCCACGCCACCTGCCTGCCTGGCCGCCCCCTCGTCGCACTGGCGAGCTAGAAGACCTCGCGAGTGACGTGTTGGCCCCCTCTCCTCTTCATCTCCCCCCTGGTTCCCCCTTTCCCCTCCTCTGCCGAGCGTCGCCGTAGCCGCTGTCGTAGCCTCCAGCCTTCCCTCGCCCCTCTGTCGTGCCCCTGAGCATCGCCGCGACCCCCTGGTCCTCCCCGTGGCGCCAGAAGATCCAGGGAGCCCCTCGAAGCCGCCGTCATGGTCATCTTCAACCTCGGGACCCACCGGAGCTCCGTCATCGATTTCGCCGCAGCCGAGTCGTCCCCAAGCCCACTAAGCCCCCTGCAGCTCTCCCAGTGAGCACCCCATCCTCCTCCCTCTCTTCCCTGGTCTCTCCATGCTCCCTGGCGTCCTCCTCATCGTGGCCGTACAGGCGCCATCGCGGAAAGTGCTTTCTGGCGAGCCTCCGATGACCCCAAGCCCCCTGGCCAGCCCGCTCGATGCGGTCGAGCACGGGCTTTCTCCTAGTGCTCTCTGCGTGCTGATCCGAGACCCCTTGCGGCTTCCGGCGAGCCTCCACCATGTCGGATGGTCGCCGGTGACCACCCTCTGTCCTGTGCCGATGTGGCCGGCCGGTTAGCCTCTAATCCCCCCTGTTTAATTAGCCAGTGACGCTGACGGTGGGCCCCAAGGTGGGTCAAACCCCCTGGTCAGCGCGGAGGTTAAGCCTGAGACACTAACATGCGGGCCCCGCACATCAGGTTTTTCTTAGGACCTTGTTTTTCTTAGGACGACGGTAGCATTATAAGGTGATCCCTCACTAAAATTTCAAGATAAAATTGTGTTCTCCCCGAGTGTGCACAGTTGCGAAAGTTTGTCGTCTCGAGACACCACGTGATGATCGGGTGTGATAGACTCTACGTTCACATACGACGGGTGCAAGCCAGTGTTGCACGTGAAGAACACTCGAGTTAAACTTGATGAGCATAGCATGTACAAACATGGTCTCGGAACACAATAGACCGAAAGGTCGAACATGAGTGATATAATAGATATGATCAACATGATGATGTTCACCATTGAAACCACCTCAACTCACGTGATGATCAGACTTGAGTTGGTGAATTTGGATCATGTATCACTCGAATGACCAGAGGAATGTCAATTTGAGTGGGAGTTCTTAAGTAATATGATTAATTGAACTCATTTGTCATGAACATAGTCTAAAGTGTCTTTGCAAATTATGTTGTAGATAGCTCGCGTTGTAGCTCCCATGTTTTATTGATACGTTCCTAGAGAAAAGTAAGTTGAAAGATGATGGTAGCAATAATGTCGACTGGGTCCGTGATCTGAGGATTGTCCTCATTGCTGCAAACAAGGCCTATGTCCTTGATGCACCGCTCAGTGCACCACCCCCTCAAGTGTTGTCTGTAGATGTTGTGAACATCTGACAGGCACGTTCTGATGACTACTTTATAGTTCAGTGCGTCATGCATTACGGCTTGGAATTGAGGCTCCAAAACATTTTGAACGTCACAGAACATATGAGATGTTCTAAGAGCTGAAATTGGGATCTCAGGCTCGTGCCCGTGTTGAGAGGTATGAGACCTCCAACAAGATTATTTGCCTGCAAGATGAAGGAGAATAGCTCAATCGGTGAGCATGTGCTCAGATTGTCTGGGTACTACAATCGTTTGAATCGAGTGGGAGTTGATCTTCCAGATAAGATTGTGATTGATATAGTTCTCCAAGTCACTGTCACTAAGCAACTAGAGCTTCGTAGTGAACTATAAAATGCTAGGGATGGAAATAATCCCTGAGCTATTCACAATGTTTGACACCGCGAAGGTAGAAATCAAGAAGGAGCATCAAGTGTTGATGGTTAGTAAAACCACTAGTTTCACAAAGGGCAAGGGCAACAAGGGAAACTTCATGGATGGCAAGCTAGTTGTTGCTCCAGTGAAGAAACCCAAGGTTGAACCCAAACCCGAGACTAAGTGCTTCTATTACAAGGAGAACGGTCGCTAAAGCGGAATGACCCTAGATACTTTGTAGATAAGAAGGCTGGCAATGTCAACAGAAGTATATTTGATATACGTGTTATTGATGTGTACCTTGCTATTACTCCTAGTAGCACTTGGGTATAAGATACCGGTTCGGTTGCTAAATGTTAGTAACTTGACATAAAAGCTACTGAATAAACGGAGGCTAGCTAAGGGTGAGGTGACGATGTGTGTTGGAAGTGTTTCCAAGGTTGATCTGATCAACATCGCATGCTCTCTCTACCTTCGGGATTAGTGACGAACCTGAATAAATGGTATTTGGTGTTTCCATTGAGCATGAATGTGATTAGATCTATTTATTGCAATACGGTTATTCATTTAAGTTAGAGAATAATGGTTATTCTGTTTACATGAATAATACCTTCAATGTTCATGCACCCAATGAGAATCGTTTGTTGAATCTTGATCGTGGTAATACACATGTTCATAACATTGATGCCAAAAGATACAAAGTTAATAATGATAGTACCACATACTTGTGGCACTGCCGCTAAATGTCAAACTGGTGTAAAACGCATGAAGAAACTCCATGTTGATGGATCTTTGGAGTCTTTCAATTTTGAATCGGTTGAGACATGCGGACCATGCCTCTTGGGACAGATGACTAAAACCCCGTTTTCTGGCTTGATGGAACGGGCAAGTGACTTATTGGAAATGATACATGTTGATATATATGGTCCAATGAGTGTTGTAGCGTGCGGTGGATATCGTTATTTTCTTACCTTCAGTGATGATTTGAGTAGATATGAGTATATTTACTTACTGAAACACAAGTCTGAAACGTTTGAAAACTTCAAGCAAATTCAGAGTGAAGTTTGAGATCATCATGACAAGAAAATAAAATGTCTACGATATGATCGTGGAGGTGAATATCTGAGTTACGAGTTTGGTATACAACTGAAGACAATGTGGAAGTTGTTTCACAACTCACGCCAACTGGAATACCATAGTGTGATGGTGTGTCCAAACGTCATAGTCATGCTCTATTGGATATGGTGCATACTATCATGTCTCTTATCGTGTTGCCACTATCATTTTGAGGTTATGCATTAGAGACAACTACATTCACTTGAAATAGGGCACCATCAAAATCCGCTAAGATGACACCGTATGAATTATGGTTTGGCAGAAACATAAGCTGTCATTTCTCGGAGTTTGGGGATGCGACGCTTATGTGTGATGAGCTCGAACCCAAAGCGGAAAGGTGCATCTTCATAGGATACCCTAAGGAAACAATTGGTATACCTTCTATCTTAGATCCGAGGGCAAAGTGTTTGTTGCTAAAAATGGGTCATTTCTCGAGAAAGAGTTTCTCTCGAAAGAATTGAGTGGGAGGAAGATAGAACTTGATGAGGTTGTTAAACCTTTGTTTCAACCAGAGAGTAGCGCAGCACAGAAAGATGTTTCTATGGAGCCTATGTCAGTTGAAGAGGAAGTTAATGATGATGATCATGAAGGTTTGGATCAAGTTACTATCGAATTTCGTAGGTCGACAAGGACGTGTACTGCTCCTAAGTGGTACGGCAACCCTGTCTTGGAGGTCATCTTGTTGGACAACGATGAACCTACGAACTATGGAGAAGCGATGGTGGGCCCGGATTCCAACAAATGGCTAGGAGCCATGAAATCCATGTAAGGGTCCATGTATGAAAACCAAGTATGGACTTTGGTAGACTTGCCCGTTAAACGGCATGTCGTTGAGTACAAATGGACCTTTAAGATGAAGACAGACGCTGATGGTGAATGTCACCATTTATAAAGCTCGACTTGTCGCAAAGAGGTTTCCGCCAAGTTCAAGGAGTTGACTACGATGAGACTTTCTCACTTGTAGCAATGCTAAAAGTCTATTGGAATTATGTTAGCAATTGCGGCATTTTTCAATTATGAAATCTGGCAGATGGATGTCAAAACATCGTTTCCTTAACGGTTTACCTGAGGAAAGGTTGTATGTGATACAACCAGAAAGTTTTTTCACTCCTAAGGATGCTAAAAGGTGTGCAAGCTCCAGCAATCCTTCTATGGGATGGAGCAAGCATATGGAGTTGGAATATATGCTTTAATGAGGTGATCAAAGTTTTTGAGTTTGTACAAAGTTTATGAGAAACTTGTATTTACAAGAAAGTCAGTGGGAGCACTATAAAATTTCTGATAAGTATATGTGGATGACGTATTGTTGATCGGAAATGATGTAGAATTTCTAGAAAGCATAAAGGGTTGTTTGAAAGGCGTTATTCAAAGGAAGATCTAGATAAAGCTACTTCATTGTTGGGCATCAAGATCTATAGAGATAGATCAAGACGCTTGATGAGACTTTCAATGAGTCCATACCTTGACAAGATTTTGAAAGAGTTCAAAATGGATTAGTCAAAGAAGGAGTTCTTGCCTGATTTGTAAGGTGTGAAGTTGAGTAAGACTCAAAGCTTGACCACTGCAGAAGAAAGAGAAAGGACGAAGGTCGTCCCCTATGCCTTAGCCATAGGTTCTATATAGTATGCCATGTTGTGTACCGCACCTGTGTGTGCCTTGCCATGAGTTTGTCAAGGGGTACAAGAGTGATCCAGGAGTGGATCACTAGACAACGGTCAAAATTATCCTTAGTAACTAGAGGACTAAGGAAATATTTCTGGATTATGGAGGTGATAAAGAGTTCGCCGTAAAGGGTTATGTTGATGCAAGCTTTAGCACCAATCCGGATGACTCTGAGTAGAAATCCGGATACGTATAGTGGAGCAACCATTTGGAATAGTTCCAAGCGCAGTGTGGTAGCAGTGTCAACAGTATGACATAGAGATTTGCAAAGTACACATGGATCTGAATGTCATAGACCCATTGACTAAAGACCTCTCTCCCATGCAAAGCATGCTCGAACCCCAGAACTCATTGGGTATTTGATTCATAACAATGTAAATCACATAGTGATGTGAACTAGATTATTGACTCTAGTGCAAGTGGGAGACTGTTGGAAATATGCCCTAGAGGCAATAATAAATTGGTTTGTTCATGATTATCGTTCATTATCCATGCTATAATTGTATTGATTGGAAACTAAATACATGTGGGTATATAGACAACACTGTGTCCCTAGTATGCCTCTAGTAGACTAGCTCGTTGATCAAAGATGGTCAAGGTTTCCTGGCCATTTACATGAGATGTCATTTGATAACGAGATCACATCATTAGGAGAATGGTGTGATGGACAAGACCCAAACTATAAACGTAGCATATGATCGTGCCAGTTTATTGCTATAGTTTTCTACATGTCAAGTATCTGTTCCTATGACCATGAGATCATGCAACTCAATGACACCAGAGGAGTACCTTGTGTGTATCAAACATCGCAACGTAACTGGGTGACTATAAAGGTTCTCTACAGGTATTTCTGAGGGTGTCTGTTGGGTTGCCATGGATCAAGACTGGGATTTGTTACTCAGTGTGACGGACAGGTATCTCAGGGCCCACTCGGTATACAACATCACAATAAGCCTTGCAAGCAATGTGACTAAAGAGTTAGCCACGGGATCTTGTATTACGGAACAAGTAAAGAGACTTTCCAGTAACGAGATTGAACTAGGTATAGAGATATCGACAATTGAATCTCGGGCAAGTAACATACCGAAGAACAAAGGGGACATCATGCGGATTATCTGAATCCTTGACACAAAGGTTCGACCGATAAAGATCTTCGTAGAATATGTTGGAACCAATATGGGCATCCAGGTCCCGCTATTGGTTATTGACCGTAGAGGTGTCTCGGTCATGTGTACATAGTTCTTGAACCCGCAGGGTCTGCACACTTAAGGTTCGGTGATGTTTTGGTAGTATTGAGTTATGTATGTTGGTGAATGAAGATTGTTCGAAGTCCCAGATGAGATCCTGGACATGACGAGGAACTCTGGAATGGTCCGCAGGTGAAGATCATATGCCCTAGAGGCAATAATAAAATGGTTATTATTGTATTTCCTTGTTCATTATAATTGTCTATTGTTCATGCTATAATTATGTTAACCGGAAACCGTAATACATGTGTGAATACATAGACCACAACAAGTACCTAGTGAGCCTCTAGTTGACTAGCTCGTTGATCAATAGATGGTCACGGTTTCATGACCATGGACATTGGATGTCATTGATAATAGGATCACATCATTAGGAGAATGATGTGATGGACAAGACCCAATCCTAAGCATAGCACAAGATCGTGTAGTTCGTTTGCTAAAGCTTTTCTAATGTCAAGTATCATTTCCTTAGACCATGAGATTGTGCAACTCCCAGATACCGTGGGAATGCTTTGGGTGTGCCAAACGTCACAACGTAACTGGATGGCTATAAAGGTGCACTACAGGTATCTCCAAAAGTGTCTGTTGGGTTGGCACGAATCGAGACTGGGATTTGTCACTCTATGTGACGGAGAGGTATCTCTGGGCCCACTCGGTAAGACATCATCATAATGAGCTCGATGTGACTAAGGAGTTAGCCACGGGATGATGTGTTACAGAACGAGTAAAGAGACTTGCCGGTAACGAGATTGAACAAGGTATAGGGATACCAACGATCGAATCTCGGGCAAGTATCATAACGGTAGACAAAGGGAATTGTATACGGGATTGATTGAATCCCCGACATCGTGGTTCATTTGATGAGATCATCATGGAGCATGTGGGAGACAACATGGGTATCTAGATCCCGCTGTTGGTTATTGATCGGAGAGGTGTCTCGGTCATGTCTACGTGTTTCCCGAACCCGTAGGGTCTACACACTTAAGGTTCGATGACCCTAGGGTTATAGGGAAATAGTGTACGTGGTTACCGAAGGTTGTACAGAGTCCCGGATGAGATCCCGGATGTCACGAGGAGTTCCGGAATGGTCCGAAGGTAAAGATTAATATATAGGAAGTGAGGTTTTGGTCACCGGAAGAGTTTCGAGCGTCACTGGTAACGTATCGGGACCACCGGAAGGGTTCCTGGGGGTCCACCAAGTGGGGCCACTAGCACCAGAGGGCTGCATGGGACGCAAGTGGGAGGGAACCAGACCCTAGGTGGGATTGTGTGCCCCCACAAGGGCCCAAGGCGCAGCACAAGGGTGGAGGGGGGCAAACCCTAGAGCAGATGGGCCCTAAGGCCCACCCTAGGGCAGCCGCACCCCTCTCCCCTCCTGGCCGTCGCACCAGATGAGATCTCGGGCTTCCGCCGGCCCCTAGGGTGGGAACCTTAGGGCGCAGCCCTCCCTCCTCCTCCTCCTATATAAAGTGGAGCACTTGGGGCAGCCGGAGACACGCATCTCTCTCTCCCACGGCGCAGCCCTACTCCTCCCTCTCCTCGTCCTCCGTAGTGCTTAGCGAAGCTCTGCCGGAGTACCACGCAGCTCACCTGTCACCACTGCTATCGTGCTGCTGGAGCTCTCCCTCAACCTCTCCTTCCTCCTTGCTGGATCTAGGCGTAGGAGACGTCACCGGGCTGCACGTGTGTTGAACGCGGAGGCGCCGTTGTTCGGCGCTAAGATCGGATTCCACCGTGATCTGAATCGCTGCAAGTACGACTCCACCAACCGCGATCTTGTAATGCTTCCGCTTAGAGATCTTAAAAGGTATGAAGATGCAATATCCCCTTACTCATTGCTGGTTTATCCATAGATAGATCTTGGTGGTCGTAGGAAAATTTTGATTTACTACTACGTCTCTCAATAGTGGCATCATGAGCTAGGTCTATGCGTAGAATCTATGCACGAGTAGAACACAAGTTGTTGTGGGTGTCGATCTTGTTAATTTGCTTGCCGTTACTAGTCTTATCTTGATTCGATGATATTGTGGGATGAAGCGGCCCGGACCAACTTTACACGTACGCTTACGTGAGACCGGTTCCACCGTTGACATGCACTTGTTGCATAAGGTGGCTAGCGGGTGTTTGTCTCTCCCACCTTAGTCGGATTGGATTCAATCAAAAGGGTCCTTATGAAGGGTAAATAGCAATTGGCATATCACGTTGTGGTTTTGGCATAGGTAAGAAACGTTCTTGCTAGAAACCTATAGCAGCCACATAAAAACTTGCAACTACAAATTAGAGGATGTCTAACTTGTTTCTGTAGCATATGTCTTGTGATGTGATATGGCCAAAGGATGTGATGTGATGCATTATGATGTATGAGATTGATCATGTTCTTGTAATAGGATTCACGACTTGCATGTCGATGAGTATGACAACCGGCAGGAGCCATAGGAGTTGTCTTATTTTATTGTATGACCTGCGTGTCAATCATAAACGCCATGTAATTGCTTTACTTTATTGCTAAATGTTAGCCATAGTAGTAGAAGTAATAGTTGGAAAGACAACTTCATGAAGACACGATGATGGAGATCATGATGATGGAGATCATGGTGTCGTGCTGGTGACAGTGATGATCATGGTGCCCCGAAGATGAAGATCAAAGGAGCAAGATGGTATTGGCCATATCATGTCACTATATTGATTGCATGTGATGTTTATCATGTTTACATCTTATTTGCTTAGAACGACGGTAGTAAATAAGATGATCTCTCAATAAAATTTCAAGAAATGTGTTCACCCTAACTATGCACCGTTGCCAAGGATCGTTGTTCCGAAGCACCACGTGATGATCGAGTGTGATAGGTTCTAACGTTCGCATACAACGGGTGTAAGCCAGATTTACACACGCGAAACACTTAGGTTAACTTGATGAGCCTAGCATGTACAGACATGGACTCAGAACACGGAAGAACGAAAGGTCGAACATGAGTCGTATAGTAGATACGATCAACATGGAGATGTTCACCATGCATGACTAGTCCGTCTCACGTGATGATCGGACACGGGCTAGTCGACGTGGATCATGTGTCACTTGGATGACTAGAGAGATGTCTATCTAAGTGGGAGTTCATTAAATAATTTGATTATGTGAACTTAATTATCATGAACTTAGTCTAAAATTGTCTTTACAATCTATATTGTACATCCAATGGCCAACGCCAATGTCACCCTCAACTTCAATGCGTTCCTAGAGAGAACCAAGCTAAAAGATGATGGAAGCAACTATGCGGACTGGGTCCATAGCTTGAGGATTATCCTCATAGCTTCCAAGAGATTGTATGTCCTTGATGCACCGCTAGGTGACCCACCCATTTTCCCAATGGACCAAGACGTTACGAATGCTTGGCAGTCACGCTATGAGGATTGCTCCCTGGTTCAGTGCGACATGCTTTATAGTTTAGAACAGCGGCTCCAAAAGCATTTTGAGCAACACGGAGCATATGAGCTGTTCCAAGAGCTGAAACTGGTTTTCCAAGCTCATGCCCGGGTCAAGAGATATGACGTCTCTGACAAGTTCTTCAGTTGTAAGATGGAGGAAAATAGTTTTGTCAGTGAGCACATACTCAAGATGTCTGGGTTGCACAACTGCTTGACTCGGCTGGGAGTTAATCTCCCGGATGACTCGGTCATTGACAGAATCCTCCAGTCGCTTCCACCTAGATACAAGAGCTTTGTGATGAACTACAACATGCAGGGTATGGAGAAGTCCATTCCCGAGTTGTACTCAATGCTGAAATCAGTGGAGGTCGAGATAAAAAAGGAGCATCAAGTGTTGATGGTGAATAAGACCACTAGTTTCAAGAAAGGCAAGGGCAAGAAGAACTTCAAGAAGGACGACAAAGCTGTTGCCGCGCCCGGTAACAAAGTTGTCGGGAAGAAGAACAAGCATGGACCCAAGCCTGAGACTAAGTGCTTTTATTGCAAGGGTACCGGTCACTGGAAGCGGAACTGCCCCAAGTACTTAGCGGATAAGAAGGCCGGCAATGTGAAAGTTATATGTGATATACTTGTTATTGATGTGTACCTTACCAGCGCCGTAGTAGCTCCTGGGTATTTGATACCGGTGCAGTTGCTCACATTTGTAACTCCGAGAAGGAGTTGCGGAATAAGCGGAGACTGGCAAAGGACGAGGTGACGATGTGTGTCGGGAATGGTTCCAAGGTTGATGTGATCGCCGTCGGCACGCTACCTCTACATCTACCTTCGGGATTAGTTTTAAACCTCAATAATTGTTATTTAGTACCATCTTTGAGCATGAACATTGTATCTGGATCTCGTTTGATGCGAGATGGCTACTCATTTAAATCTAAGAATAATGGTTGTTCTATTTATATGAGAGAAATGTTTTATGGTCATGCCCCGCTGGTCAATGGTTTATTTTTGATGAATCTCGAACGTGATGTTACACATGTTCATAGTGTGAGTACCAAAAAGTGTAAGGTTGATAACGATAGTCCCACTTACATGTGGCACTGCCGCCTTGGTCATATTGGTGTCAAATGCATGAAGAAGCTCCATGTTGATGGACTCTTGGAGTCTCTTGATTTCGAATCATTTGACACGTGTGAACCATGCCTCATGGGCAAGATGACCAAGACTCCGTTCTCCGGAACAATGGAGCGAGCAACTGACTTGCTAGAGATAATACATACCGATGTATGCGGTCCAATGAGCGTCGAGGCTCGCGGTGGATACCGTTATGTTCTCACCCTCACCGATGACTTGAGCAGATATGGGTATGTCTACTTAATGAAACACAAGTCTGAAACCTTTGAAAGGTTCAAGGAATTTCAGAGTGAGGTAGAGAATCAACGTGACAGGAAAATAAAGTGCCTACAATCTGATCGTGGCGGAGAATATTTGAGTCGCGAGTTTGGCACACACACCTAAGGAAAGATGGAATTGTTTCACAACTCACGCCGCCTGGCATACCTCAGCGAAATGGTGTGTCTGAACGTCGTAATCACACTCTATTAGATATGGTGTGATCTATGATGTCTCTTACCGACTTACCGCTATCATTTTCGGGATATGCATTAGAGACTGCCGCATTCACTTTAAATAGGGCACCGTCTAAATCCGTTGAGACGACACCGTGTGAATTATGGTTTGGAAAGAAACCTAAGTTGTCAGTTTCTGAAAGTTTAAGGATGCGATGCTTATGTGAAGAAACTTCAACCTGAGAAGCTCGAACCCAAAGCGAAAAAGTGCGTCTTCATAGGATACCCTAAGGAAACTATTGGGTATACCTTCTACCTCAGATCTGAAGGCAAAGTCTTTGTTGCCAAGAATGGATCCTTTCTAGAGAAAGAGTTTCTCTAGAAAGAAGTAAGTGGGAGGAAAATAGAACTTGATGAGGTAATTGTACCTCCACTCGAACCGGAGAGTAGCACAGCACAGGAAGTTGTTTTTGTGGAGCCTACACCGGCTAGAGAGGAAGTTAATGATGATGATCATGAAACTTCAGATCAAGTTACTATTGAATGTCAAAGGTCCACTAGGACACGTTCCGCACCAGAGTCGTACGGCAACCCTGTCCTGGAGATCATGTTGCTGGACAACGGTGAACCTTCGAACTATGAAGAAGCGATGGCGGGCCCAGATTCCAACAAATGGCTTGAAGCCATGAAATCCGAGATAGGATCCATGGATGAGAACAAAGTATGGACTTTGGTGGACTTTCCTGATGATAAGCGAGCCATAGAAAATAAATGGATCTTTAAGAAGAAGACTGACGCGGATGGTAATGTGACTGTCTATAAGGCTCAGCTTGTCGCCAAGGGTTATCGACAAGTTCAAGGAGTTGACTACAATGAGACTTTATCACTTGTAGCGACGCTGAAGTCTGTCCGAATCATGTTAGCAATTGCCACATTTTATGATTATGAGATCTGGCAAATGGATGTCAAAACGGCATTCCTTAATGGTTTCCTTAAGGAAGAACTGTATATGATGCAGCCGGAAGGTTTTGTCGATCCTAAAGATGCTAACAAGGTATGCAAGCTCCAGCGCTCCATCTATGGGCTGGTGCAAGCATCTCGGAGTTGGAACATTCGCTTTATGAGGTGATTAAAGCGTTTGGATTTATACAGGTTTATGGAGAACCCTGCATTTACAAGAAAGTGAGTGGGAGCTCTGTAGCATTCCTCATATTATATGTAGACGACATATTGTTGATGGGAAATGATATAGAAATCTTGGAAAGTATAAAGGCCTACTTGAATAAATGTTTTTCAATGAAGGACCTTGGAGAAGCTGCTTACATATTAGGCATCAAGACCTATAGAGATAGATCGAGACGCCTCATAGGTCTTTCACAAAGCACATACCTTGACAAGGTATTGAAGAAGTTCAATATGGATCAGTCCAAGAAGGGGTTCTTGCCTGTGTTACAGGGTGTGACATTGAGTATGACTCAATCCCCGACCACGACAAAGGATAGAGAAGAGATGAGCGTCATCCCCTATGCTTCAGCCATAGGCTCTATTATGTATGCCATGTTGTGTACCACACCTGATGTGAACCTTGCCATAAGTTTGGTAGGGAGGTACCAAAGTGATCCCGGAGTGGAACACTGGACAGCGGTCAAGAATATCCTAAAGTACCTGAAAAGGACAAAGGACATGTTTCTCGTATATGGAGGTGCCGAAGAGCTCGTCGTAAAGGGTTACGTTGATGCTAGCCTCGACACAGATCCGGATGACTCCAAGTCACAAACCGGATACGTGTATATTTTGAACGGAGGGGAAGTCAGCTGGTGTAGTAGCAAGCAAAGCGTCGTGGCGGCATCTACATGTGAAGCGGAGTATATAGCTGCTTCGGAAGCAGCAAAGGAAGGAGTCTAGATGAAGGAGTTCATCACTGACCTAGGAGTAATTCCCAATGCGTCGGGGCCGATGACTCTATTCTGTGACAACACTAGAGCTATTGCCCTTGCCAAGGAGCTCAGGTTTCACAAGAAGACAAGACACATCAAGCGCCGCTTCAACTCCATCAGTGATTACATTCAGGAGGGAGATATAGATATTGTAAAGTACATACAAATCTAAATGTCGCAGATCCGTTGACTAAACCTCTCTCACGAGCGAAACATGATCAACACCAGAACTCTATGGGTGTTCAATTCATCACAATGTAACTAGATTATTGACTCTAGTGCAAGTGGGAGACTGTTGGAAATATGCCCTAGAGGCAATAATAAAATGGTTATTATTGTATTTCCTTGTTCATGATAATTGTCTATTGTTCATGCTATAACTGTGTTAACCGGAAACCGTAATACATGTGTGAATACATAGACCACAACAAGTCCCTAGTGAGTCTCTAGTTGACTAGCTCGTTGATCAATATATGGTCACAGTTTCATGACCATGGACATTGGATGCCATTGATAACGGGATCACATCATTAGGAGAATGATGTGATGGACAAGACCCAATCCTAAGCATAGCACAAGATCGTGTAGTTCGTCTACTAAAGCTTTTCTAATGTCAAGTATCATTTCCTTAGACCATGAGATTGTGCAACTCCCGGATACCGTAGGAATGCTTTGGGTGTGCCAAACGTCACAACGTAACTAGGTGGCTATAAAGGTGCACTACGGGTATCTCCGAAAGTGTCTGTTGGGTTGGCACGAATCGAGACTGGGATTTGTCACTCTATGTGACGGAGAGGTATCTCTGGACCCACTCGGTAAGACATCATCATAATGAGCTCAATGTGACTAAGGAGTTAGCCACGGGATGATGTGATACGGAACGAGTAAAGAGACTTGCCGGTAATGAGATTGAACAAGGTATCTATGGTGCATCTATTGGTGACTTGGGTGTTCCTCCTACCGGATTGATACCTTGGTTCTCAACAATTGAGGGAAATACTTATCTACTTTTCTGCATCACCCTTTCCTCTTCAAGGGAAAACCAACACAAGCTCAAGAAGTAGCAGCTGGCGGCGTCGGCAGAACTGGGCAACGACGGTGAGAGGTGGGACGGCCAGGTTAGTCGGGGGCGATGAGAGAAAGAGGATACCAGGGTTGCGTGGCACCGACTAGTGGGCCAGGGCCGTCCTGTGTCCATGCCGACGCAAATGCGGCCCAAATTCGGGCCTGGAATAGGTCGCGGGCGGACAAAAATGGATGCACCTCCATTTGGGTCATCGTGTTGGGCTGAGTTTTGTGTCCACGGCGACCCAAGTGGACACGTGCGAACGAAATGGGTCGCCCGGTTGGAGTTGCTCTAAAGGCCGAACGCCGCCAGTGTGACAGTGTGGACCGGCAAGTTTTGGTTCTCCCTTGGTCTTCTTTTGTGCCGCGGTGTGTATTATCGCACAGTTCTACGCATGCGCATAGAGGTAGAGGATGACCGGATCTGACATGGTTCGCCCATGTCCTGCATGCGGTGACATGAACCGGCCAGGTTGGTGTGTACTTGCCGAGTTATTGCGTGCAATGGAAACCAAACAATTTTTGATAGTGTGTGTTTGGTCTGGTTCGACCCTGGTAGCACTAGGCGGTCTCAGATCCTAGGTTTATCGATGGGATACTTGGCTTTGAATGATAATCTTGTAGGGTAACGACGTCCATGGATGTCGTCCTCATTGGAGGTACCATTGTGGAGCCGTTTTGCCTTTTGTACCACATGGCGTGAGATGTACGGGTGAAAACGTATGGTCAGGTTGTGCCAGATCGGGTGATAGCAGTGTCCTCGACATTGTTTTCCTCCTTGGAGATCCCGACGATGGATTCTGATGGTGTGCACGATTGATGGCGGATTTTGGATCTGTGGTGCTGTTAACAAGGTCCTTTCTCTTTCACTTTTTGCACTGCCTTTTTGCGTTGTTTTCCTCCTCTCGAGGTTGTTTTTCTAACACCTCATTCTAATGAACGAATTTGGCAATTCTCCTACCAACATTAAAAAACGATGATCAAACTATACATGTTCCCCTAGCATTTAACTCCCTAATAAATTTCCAATGATGGAGTAAATTTTGTTTACATACCAGATTTCAACTACATATTTGCACACATATTAAATCCAAATTTGATAATAAAAGTTCACATATGCACAAATAAAAAAGTTTACAAATCCAATTATTCAAATTCAAACAAATGGAAGAATCCAAATGACCCAAGGAGCATGATAGAAGCACAATAATCAAGTGCCATGGAGTAGCCACTAATGCTCAAAAAGATCATCTTGACGTTGAGTATTAATTTCTTGGTTCTCAATGCTTTGACGCACTATGAGGAATCTTAGTATCATGTTTGTGTCGCATTCCAGCTCGACACGATCCTCATGAGATATGTAGCAAAATTATCTAGCATGCCTCTCTCATTTTCAATGATAATGTTATGTAAGATAATGCAAAATGTCATTACTTGCCATAGGACATGTGGGTTCCAATACTCGCTAGGACCATGAATAATACCAAAGCCATTCTAAAGCACACAAAAATCTCTCTCAAGACCCTTAATTGCCGACTCTTGACACATTGCACAGTGAGATCACTTGTTGCTTTGAGGACGCGGGATTGTCTTCACAAATGTGTCCCATGGAGGATAGATGACATCAGCAAGCTAGTAACTCGCCATGTATTGATGGCCATTGACAACATAGTTGTAAGGAGGAGCATCTTCGGCAACAAGCCTTCTAAACAGTGGTCATTTTGACATCACATTCAAGTCATTATGAGAGCCAGACAATCTGAATTATGAATGTCAAATCCATAGATCCTTTGATGCAACAGCCTCAAGAATAATTGTTGGATCTTTGGAGTGTTGTTTGCACATACCTTTTCATCTCGCAAGCCAATTGTTTCATGTCAAGTGCATGAAATTAAATTATCTAAGCATCCGAGGCCATCCTTGTTCTTCACTCAAACCCAAGAATCTCTCGGTGTCTCCATCATCAAATTTCATTAGCACTCCGGCCCATAGATCTCAATTGTGTTTATCCTAGAGCGGTCTCCAGGATTGAAATTTTTCCAATGCAGACATAGGCAAGCACTCAGTCAGCCTTTACACACTTCATCAATGGGCTCACACATATCTCCGCCAATGCATTCCTCCTCAAATTTAACCATTCATCATGTTTATTCGCAGCTTTTGCAATAGTGAGGAAGTGACATCAATGCATCCACAATCATCGACGAAAAAACCTCTCCATATAACTTGCATTGGGATTGAAGTAATCCTTCATAATCTTGGCATTTCCCTTCACTCTTTCTCGACTAACATACAAATGACCGAACTGTGATTCTAGTTTGGTCACCGAAATTTCTAATTAATGATCACAACAATGGCCATTTCAAAATCACCATCGTCTTCTCCCTCCTCGTATGACCACGAGTCATCGATGAACATCTCTTAATCTACACTGAGCACTATTTTAGGTTAAATTTGATTGCAAAAACATCAAAATATAATGAGAAAAGCTTAAAAGATGCACCTAGGCAATTCGTCGAACACTTTGAGGGTGGAGGAGGTGAGAGTGTTGACCGGCGGCGTTGAACTGATGTCAAAGCTAGGGGCAGACGACAGACTTGTTAGATAACTGAAATTACATGGCAGAGCTCCGATGAGAAGTTTTGGAATACATGAAGCTCCTTTGGTAGTTCTTTCATTCATCGGAACAAGGCGGCGATGGAGATATGGCGGTGACCGGCGACTAAATCTAAGTGGGAAAGGAGGTTCAGTGGAGGTTGCAGGGTGTTGCCGTCGACTTCAGATGTGGGCGGACGTTGGAGGCAACATTGGTGTCGATGCGGTGTGAGCGGGGGAGAGGGTTGGCGTAGGAAGACTGAATTTATCCTGGAAAGTGGCGTTGGTCGATTATATTTAAGGGCCAACTAGCACGGCTCTTATATTTTTTGATTTAAGGCAGATAAAGGTTCCACTAGGACTGGTTTAACTCCCCAAGACAAGAAAAATAAGGAGTTAAAGCCTTTTACGGAATTAGCTAGAGATGCTCTAAACTTGTTAGGGGTATGATTCAATACACCGTCTTAAAAAGTTTTTGAAGTTCGCTACAAATCAATGAAGTTCGATCCAAATAATCAAGAGCACCCATGAGTCTAGAGGAAATTACATTAGGCACCACTAAACCTTCCAATGGTTTCACTTTATAGTCTTTCAATTCGAGCAAACCAATCACTAAACATGTTTGCTGTTTTCAGGAATGTATCAATATTAATAGTTTATTTTGATCTATGCCTAAACTTCTGAAATATAAATATTTTGTACCCCTCGAGATATCTCATTCCACACATTGTGAACCTTTACCTCGCTGGCAATCCCATAGACCACGCCTTGGGTCGGCCCTCCATTTCCCTTGGAAACTAAAGTAGAAGGCAAGGTGTAGAGTTGGTCCTAGATCTTTAGAGGCCCCAAGGAAACTTCAAATATAGCCTAACAACTATAGTAGAGTGAAAAAGATCAGTTGTCTACATTCATAACACAAAAAATTGTTTGACGTAAAACATCTAACTAAATAGTGATAGGTAGAAATTTTCATTCGTGAATAACGCCTCACGATACACCATGGACATGGACTGATGCATACAATACGAGTTTTGGGATCAACTAATAAAGTCCTAGTTCTTAACCAAACACAATATTAAATTCTTTGTAAGTTCCTTTCAGGAAAAATATTTCTAGACTTATTGTCAAGATTGTCCCTGTGGGGAACATTGCATGGGAAACAAAAAAAATTCCTACGCACACACAGATCTATCCATGGTGATGAGCATCTACGAGAGGGAGAGTGAATCTACGTACCCTTGTAGATCGCTAAGCGGGAAGCGTTAAGAAACGCGGTTGGTGTAGTTGAACGTCTTCGCGATCCAAATCGCCATGCATCCCGCGATCCGATCACGATCCGTCCCGCGACCTTGATCACGATCCGTCCCACGAGCTTGATCATGATCCTTCCGATCTAGCGCCGAACGGACGACACCTCCGCGTTCAGCACACGTACAGCTTGATGACGATCTCTGCCGTCTTGATCCAGCAAGAAGGAGTGGAGAGGAAGAAGAGTTCTTCGGCAGCGTGTGGTGCTCCGGCAATGGTGGTGGAGCTATGCCGACAGGGCTTCGCCTAAGCACTGCAGAAATCCGATCTAGAGGAGAAACTATGGACTAGAGGGTAGGGTTGCACGTGGCTGAAAATCTTGTTCAAAAACCCTAAAACCCTCTAGTATATATAGGCAGGATAGGAGGAGAGGAGGCAGCCTTGGCTTCCAAGCCAAGGAGGCTCGGCCGAACCAGGAGGGAGGAGTCCATCTCCTCCACTCCTAGTAGGATTAGGACTCCTTTCTTATTTTGCCTTTTTCCACCTTTTTCCTTTTGGAATTTTCTTCCCAGCCGCATGGGCCTTGTGTGGGACTTCCACCAGCCCACAAAGGGCTGGTATTCACTATCCCACATCCCATGAAGCCTCTTGGGTCGAAATACCCCTCCCGGTGGTCTCCCGGTACACTACCGGCACTCCCGGTACATTACCGATTATCCCGAAACTTTTTCGGCGACCAAAATAGGACTTCCTATATATCAATATTTACCTCCGGACCATTCCGGAGATCCTCGTGATGTCCGGGATCTCATTCGGGACTCCGAACAACCTTCGGTCACCACCATACATAACTCTATACTACCGAAACGTCACCAAACCTTAAGTGTGCAGACCCTGCGGGTTCGAGAACTATGTAGACATGATCGAGACACTTCTACTGTCAATTACCAATAGCGAGACCTGGATGCCCATATTGGTTCCTACATATTCTACGAAGTTCTTTATCGGTCGAACCTCTATGTCAAGGATTCAGTTAATCCCGTATGATGTTCCCTTTGTTCTTCGGTATGTTACTTGCCCGAGATTCGATCGTCGGTATCTCCATACCTAGTTCAAACTCGTTATCGGCAAGTCTCTTTACTCGTTTCGTAATACAAGATCCCACAACTAACACTTAGTCACATTGCTTGCAAGGCTTATTGTGATGTTGTATTACCGAGTGGGCCCTGAGATACCTCTCCGTCACACGGAGTAACAAATTCCAGTCTTGATCCATGCCAACTCAACAGACACCCTTGGAGATACCTGTAGAGCGCCTTTATAGTCACCCAGTTACGTCGCGACGTTTTATACACACAAGGCACTCCTCCGATGTTCGTGAGTTACATGATCTCATGGTCATAGGAACACATACTTGACATGCAGAAAACAGTAGCAATAAACTGACACTATCATATGCTACGTTTGTAGTTTGGGTCTTGTCCATCACATCATTCTCCTAATGATGTGATCCCGTTATCAAAAGACATCACATGTCAATGGCTAGGAAACCTTGACCATCTTTGATCAACGAGCTAGTTCACTAGAGGCATACTAGGGACAAAGTGTTGTCTATTTACCCACACATGTAATGTGTTTCCAATTAATACAATTATAGCATGGATAATAAATTATTATCATGAATAAGGAAATATAATAATAAACACTTTATTTATTGCCTCTAGGGAATATTTCCAACAGTCTCCCACTTGCACTAGAGTCAATAATCTAGCTCACATCACTATGTGATTTACATTGTAATGAATCGAACACCCATGCAGTTCTGGTGTTGGTCATGTTTAGCCCTTGGAAGAGGTTTAGTCAACGGGTCTGCAACGTTCAGATCCGTGTGCACTTTGCAAATATTTATGTCCTTCTCCTCGATGTAATCACGGATGGAGTTGAAGCGTTGCTTTATGTGTCTGGTCCTCTTGTGAAACCTTGGTTCCTTGGCCCGAGCAATGGCACCAGTGTTGTCACAGAATGGGTTCATTGGATTCAATGCACTGGGCACTACTCCAAGATCTGTCATGAATTGCTTCATCTAGACACCTTCCTTCGCCGCCTTCCAACGCTGCGATGTACTTCGCTTCACATGTAGAATCGGCTACCACGCTTTGCTTGGAACTGCACCAGCTTACCGCTCCCTCGTTAAGAATAAATACGTATCCGGTTTGTGACTTAGAGTCATCCGGATCAGTGTCAAAGCTTGCATCGACGTAATCCTTTACGACGAGCTCTTCATCACCTCCATAAACAAGAAACATTTCCTTAGTCCTTTTCAAGTACTGAAGGATATTCTTGACCGCTGCTCAGTGTTCCATTCCAGGATCACTTTGAAACCTTCCAGCCATACTTATGACAAGGCTGACATCCGGTCTTGTGCACAGCATTGCATACATGATAGAGCCTATGGCTGAAGCATAGGGGATGACACTCATCTTTTCTCTATCTTCTGCAGTCACTGGGCATTGAGTCTTACTCAACTTCACACCTTGTAACACAGGCAAGAACCCCTTCTTGGACTGATCCATTTTGAACTTCTTCAAAACTTTATCAAGGTATGTGCTCTGTGAAAGTGCTATTAAGCATCTCGATCTATCTCTATAGATCTTAATGCCTAATATGAAAGCAGCTTCTCCTAGGTCCTTCATTGAAAAACTCTTGT
Source organism: Hordeum marinum (assembly GCA_022496015.1). Lineage (NCBI taxonomy): Eukaryota > Viridiplantae > Streptophyta > Magnoliopsida > Poales > Poaceae > Hordeum > Hordeum marinum. The sequence continues at coordinate 383,351,780 of CM039675.1, forward strand.
TCAAATATTCCTTCATGCTTTCCAGCATTTCTATATTGTTTCCAATCAGCAATATGTCATCCACATATAATATTAGAAACGCTATAGAGCTCCAACTCACTTTCTTGTAAATACAAGCTTCTCCATAAACTTGTATAAACTCAAACGCTTTGATCACCTCATCAAAACGCTTATTCAAACTCCGAGATGCTTGCACCAGCCCATAAATGGATCGCTAGAGTTTGCAAACTTTGTCAGCATTCTATGGATCGACAAAACCTTCTGGTTGCATCATATACAACTCTTCAAGGAAACCGTTGAGGAACGCTGTTTTGACATCCATCTGCCGAATTTCATAGTCGAAATAAGCAGCTATTGCCAACATGATTCTGACAGACTTAAGCATCGCTACGGGTGAGAAGGTCTCATCGTAGTCAACTCCTTGAACTTGTGAAAAACCCTTTGCCACAAGTCGAGCTTTATAGACGGTGACATTACCGTTCGCGTCTGTCTTCTTCTTAAAGATCCATTTGTTCTGAATGGCCTTTCGCCCTTCAGGTAATACTTCCAAAGTCCATACTTTGTTTTCATACATGGATCCCATCTCAGATTTCATGGCCTCTAACCATTTCTCGGAATCCGGGCCCATCACTGCTCCTCCATAGGTCGTAGGTTCATTGTTGTCCAACAACATGACCTCCGAGACAGGGTTGTCGTACCACTCAGGAGTAGTACGCGGCCTTGTCGACCTACGAGGTTCAATAGTAGCTTGATTCGAAGCTTCATGATCATCATCATTAACTTCCTCTTCTACCGTCGTAGGTTCCACAGAAACATCTTTCTGCGTTGCGCTACTTTCTGGTTGAAGTAAAGGTTCAATAACCTCATCAAGCTCTATTTTCCTCCCACTCAATTCTTTCGAGAGAAACTCTTTCTCAAGAAATGTTTCGTTCTTAGCGACAAACACTTTGCCTTTGGATCTGAGATAGAAGGTATACCCGACTTTCTCTTTCGAGTATCCTATGAAGACGCATTTTCCGCTTTGGGTTCTAGCTTTTCAGGCTGAAGCTTTTGGACATAAGCATCACATCCCCAAACTTTAAGAAATGACAACTTTGCCCTCTTGCCAAACCACAGTTCATATGGCGTTGTCTCAACGGATTTCGATGGTGCCCTATTTAAAGTGAATGCAGTTGTCTCTAATGCATAACCCCAAAACGATAGTGGCAAATCAGCAAGAGACATCATAGAACGCACCATATCTAATAAGGTTCGATACGACGTTCGGACACACAATTACGCTATGGTGTTCCGGGCGGTGTCAACTGTGAAACAATTCCACACTGTCTTAAGTGACTGCCAAACTCATAACTCGGATATTCACCTCCTCGATCAGATCGCAGGAATTTAATCTTCTTGTTACGATGATTCTCAACTTCACTCTGAAATTGCTTGAACTTTTCAAACGTTTTAGACTTGTGTTTCGTCAAGTAAATATACCCATATCTACTTAAGTCATCAGTGAAGGTGAGAAAATAACGATATCCACCGCGTGTTGTAACATTCATTGGACCGCACACATCAGTATGTATGATTTCCAATAAGTCACTCGCCCGTTCCATTGTTCCAGAGAACGGCGTTTTAGTCATCTTGCCCATGAGGTATGGTTCACATGTGTCAAGTGATTCAAAATCAAGTGACTCCAAAAGTTCATCGGCATGGAGCTTCCTCATGCGTTTTACACCAATATGACCTAAACGGCAGTGCCACAAGAAAGTGGTACTATCATTATCAACTCTACATCTTTTGGCATCAATGTTATGAACATGTGTGTCATCACTATCAAGATTCAATATGAATAAACCCCTCACATTGGGTGCATGACCATAAAATATATTACTCATATAAATAGAACAACCTTTATTCTTTGATTTAAATGAGTAACCGTCTCGTAATAAACAAGATCTAGATATAATGTTCATGCTTAACGCAGGCACTAAATAACAATTATTCAGGTTCATCACTAATCCTGATGGTAATCGAAGAGAGAGCGTGTCGACGGCGATCACATCAACCTCGGAACCATTTCCCACGCGCATCGTCACTTCATCCTTTGCCAGCCTTCGTATATTCCGTAGTTCCTGTTTTGAGTTGCAAATGTGAGCAACCGAACCGGTATCAAATACCCAGGTACTACAACGAGAGCTAGTAAGGTACACATCAATAACATGTATATCATATATACCTTGTTTGTAGTTGGCCGCCTTCTTGTCAGCCAGGTACTTGGGGCAGTTCCGCTTCCAGTGACCAGTTCCGTTGCAATCAAAGCACTCAGTTTCTGGCTTAGGTCCATCCTTAGGCTTCTTTACAGGAGTAGCAACTGCTTTGCCATCCTTCTTGGTTTTACCCTTCTTGCCTTTGCCCTTGCCATTTTTCTTGAAACTAGTGGTTTTATTAACCATCAACACTTGATGTTCTTTCTGGATTTCAGACTCAGCGCCTTTTAGCATTGCAAACAGCTCAGTGACTGACTTGTTCATCCCATGCATGCAAAGCTCTTGTAACTAGGTGGCAGTGATTGAAGAACTCTGTCAGTGATCGCCTCTGGCGGAAGGGCAATTCCCAACTCCGATAGACGAGTTGAATACCCAGACATTCTGAGTATATGTTCACTGATAGACCTGTTCTCCTCCATCTTGCAAGCATAGAACTTATCGGAGGTTTCATACCTCTCGATCCGGGCATTCTTCTGAAAGATAAACTTCTACTCCTGGAACATCTCATATGCTCCATGACTGTTCAAAACGTCTTTGAAGTCCCGGTTCTAAGCCATAAAATATTGCACAATGAACTATTGAGTAATCTCCAGTACGTGCCTCCTAAGCGTTCTTGACGTCTTCGGAGGTCATGTCTTCTGGTTGGTCACCAAGCGGTGCATCAAGGACATATGATTTCTAGGGAAGCCATGAGGATAATCCTCAGATTACGGGCCCAGTCAACAAAGTTACTTCCATCATCTTTCAACTTAGCTTTCTCTAGGAACGCATTAAAATTCAGGGGTTCTACTACGCGAGCCATTGATCTACAACATAAATATGCAAAGTTTACTTAGACTATTGTTCAAGATAATAAGTTTAGTTAATCAAATTACTAAAGCTCCCACTCAAATTGACATCCCTCAGGTCATCTGAGTGTCACATGATCCAAATCCACCAACTCAAGTCCAATCATCACGTGAGTTGAGGTGGCTTCAATGGTGAACATCATTATGTTGATCATATCTACTATATGACTCATGTTCGACCTTTCGGTCTCTTGTGTTCCGAGGCCATGTCTGTACATGCTAGGCTCATCAAGTTTAACCTGAGTGTTCTGCATGTGCAACATTGGCTTGCACCCGTTGTATGTGAACGTAGAGTCTATCACACCCGATCATCACGTGGTGTCTCAGCACGACGAACTTTTGCAACGGTGCACACTCGGGGAGAACACAATTCATCTTGAAATTTAAGTGAGGGATCACCTTATAATGCTACCGTCGTCCTAAGCAAAACAAGGTGCATAAAAGGATTAACATCACATGCAATTCATAAGTGACATGATATGGCCATGAACTTGTGCTTTTGATCTCCATCTAGAAAGCACCGGCATGATCTCCATCGTCACCGGCAAGACACCATGATCTCCATCATCTTGATCTCCATCAACGTGTCGCCATCAGGGTTGTCGCGCCCAACATGCTTCTACTACAATTGCTACCGTTTAGCGATAAAGTAAAGCATTACATAGCGCTTAATGATTGACACGCAGGTCATACAATAATTAAAGACAACCCTATGGCTCCTGCCGGTTGCCGTACTCATCGACATGCAAGTCGTGATAATCTATACATCACATGATCATCTCATACATCACATCATGTAATTGGCCATATCACATCACAATATACCCTGCAAAAACAAGTTAGACGTCCTCTAATTGTTGTTGCATGTTTTACGTGGCTGTTACGGGTATCTAGCAAGAACAATTCTCATCTATGCAAAAACCACAACGGCGATACACTAGTTGCTTTTCAACCTTCTCAAGGACCGCCTTTGTCGAATCCGATCCAACTAAAGTGAGAGAAACTGGCACCCGCAAGCCATCTATGCAATAAGTTGTGGTAGAGGGAACCAGTCTCTCGTAAGCATACGAGTAATGTTGGTATGGGCCGCTTCATCTCACAATACCGCTGAACCAAAATCCGACCAAGGGAGGAAGCAATCTAAGCATCAACACCCACAAACCTTTTGTGTTCAACTCGAGATCTCATCTACATATAGACCTAGATCATGATGCCACTGTTGGGGAACGTTGCATGGGAAACAAAAAAATTCCTACGCACACACAGATCTATCCATGGTGATGAGCATCTACGAGAGGGAGAGTGGATCTACGTACCCTTGTAGATCGCTAAGCGGGAAGCGTTAAGAAACGCGGTTGGTGTAGTCGAACATCTTCGCGATCCAAATCGCCGTGCATCCCGCGATCCAATCACAATCTGTCCCGTGATCCAAACACGATCCGTCCCGCGAACTTGATCACGATCCGTCCCATGAGCTTGATCACGATCCTTCCGATCTAGCGCCGAACGGACGGCACCTCCGCGTTCAGCACACGTACAGCTTGATGACGATCTCCGCCGTCTTGATCCAGCAAGAAGGAGCGGAGAGGAAGAAGAGTTCTCCGGCAGCGTGATGGCGCTCCGGCGATGGTGGTGGAGCTATTCCGGTAGGGCTTCGCCTAAGCAGTGCAGAAATCCGATCTAGAGGAGAAACTATGGACTAGAGGGTAGGGTTGCACGTGGCTGAAAATCTTGTTCAAAAACCCTAAAACCCTCTAGTATATATAGAAGGAGAGGAGGAGAGAAGGCAGCCTTGGCTTCCAAGCCAAGGAGGCTCGGCCAAACCAGGAGGGAGGAGTCCACCTCCTCCACTCCTAGTAGGATTAGGACTCCTTCCTTATTTTGCCTTTTCCCACCTTTTTCCTTTTGGGCTTTTCTTCCCAGCTGCATGGGCCTTGTGTGGGACTTCCACCAGCCCACAAAGGGCTTGTATTCACTCTCCCACAGCCATGAAGCCTCTTGGGTCGAAATACCCCTCCCGATGGTCTCCCGATATACTACCGGCACTCCCGGTACATTACCGATTAGCCCGAAACTTTTCCGGCGACCAAAACAGGACTTCCTATATATGAATCTTTACCTCCGGACCATTCCGGAGCTCCTCGTGACGTCTGGGATCTCATCCGGGACTCTGAACAACCTTCGGTCACCACCATACATAACTCTATACTACCGAAACGTCACCAAACCTTAAGTGTGCAGACCCTGCGGGTTCGAGAACTATGTAGACATGACCGAGACACTTCTACGGTCAATAACCAATAGTGGGACCCGGATGCCCATATTGGTTCCTACATATTCTACGAAGATCTTTATCCGTCGAACCTCTATGTCAGGGATTCGGTTAATCCCGTATGATGTTCCCTTTGTTCTTCGGTATGTTACTTGCCCGAGATTCGATCGTCGGTATCTCCATACCTAGTTCAACCTCGTTATCGGCAAGTCTCTTTACTCGTTCCGTAATACAAGATCCCACAACTAACACTTAGTGGCATTGCTTGCAAGGCTTATTGTGATGTTGTATTACCGAGTGGGCCCTGGGATACCTCTCCATCACACGGAGTAACAAATTCCAGTCTTGATCCATGCCAACTCAACAGACACCCTTGGAGATACCTGTAGAGCACCTTTATAGTCACCCAGATACGTTGCGACGTTTGATAAACACAAGGCACTCCTCCGATGTTCATGAGTTGCATGATCTCATGGTCATAGGAACACATACTTGACATGCAGAAAACAGTAGCAATAAACTGACACGATCATATGCTACGTTTGTAGTTTGGGTCTTGTCCATCACATCATTCTCCTCATGATGTGATCCCATTATCAAATGACATCACATGTCAATGGCTAGGAAACCTTGACCATCTTTGATCAACGAGCTAGTTCACTAGAGGCATACTAGGGACAAAGTGTTGTCTATTTACCCACACATGTAATGTGTTTCCAATTAATACAATTATAGCATGGATAATAAATGATTATCATGAACAAGGAAATATAATAATAAACATTTTATTTATTGCCTCTAGGGCATATTTCCAACAGTCCCAAGTTCAAGTGACATGAATATCTAAAAGACAACTTCCTGTTCATTAACTTTTGGTCGGCATCATTTTTGTTCCCTTTTTTAAGTGGGGGCAAAAGATTTGTCCCGTCATTTTAATTAAGGAGAGTGCTATAAAAAATAAGTAAACGGTCTCACACATGTTCTACTCTTGTGACATGATCGAACTGAAACTCTCAACCCGCCAGCACCCACAACCGGGCCTCCTCTTTGGTGTTATTAGAAATTACTGTTGGCATGTATGAAGCTAATCTAAACACTCTTGCTTTATGCTCATTTTAAACCCTCCATGAGAAAAGAAGGATGTAAACAATTTCTTTCCTCGTGCCCCGAACACCATATTTCTCACTAATGTTGGCCATATGCACCACTAATTAACGGGTGATGTGAACTTGTCCCAATTTTCACTATGTATATCAACGAGCCCAAGACACACTTTAGCTGCATCTCAAATGCGCCTAATGTATCTACATTTGAATAACATACGAGCCGCGAATTCTGGTTCTCTCATGCATACTTGGCATAGGGTACAATTAGTCCATACAGTCGTTGTACATGATCATCCATCTAGACCCGACCCTAGTGAATGAGCCAAGCAAAGAACTTGTGCCCACTTGAATAGCTACCTTGATCATGATCATCTGCAGAATCTAAGGTTTCTACGAGTTATTGTTATTCATCAATATTAGTCTAAGGCCTCAAAATATGTCCACGTCTCCTCAAAAGATCAACCTGTATAAAAAACCAAAAATCATCAAACCATACAAAGATGAAATGAACAAAGGACTCGAAAATTGCAAGAATTCTATGACATGTTAACCCAACAAACTAGCAGGGTTGCTACTTGCAAAGAAAACGGAGCCGACATGTTAGCGTGATGCCACCGTTAGTCGAATAGGAGTACTTATAGGAGGGAAGAAATGAGAAATTCGTATGGAGTAATATGGAAAACTTAATAGTGGATCAAAAAGTTCATCTACAATGGCAATAGCCATTGAATTGTTAGGCGTTCGGCATGGTCAATCTGGAAGCACCAAAGCGCTTGCATCTTTCACGACTGATGACCCTTCCTTCTGGACTTGATGCTCTCCATCCGGGGTGAAGCTCGCAGCTGGCTCGAAGCAGGTGCCATTGGCATGGACAACATAATCCATGTTACTTAGTTATTTGTTCGTTTGGGGCTCATCAACCCCCTCTCTCTTATGCTCCTGTGTAGCCTTGCCACGCCTCTTTGTGTACATGTATCCGGATGCTTGTAGATTTTAAACTCTGTCTATCAATGGAAGAAATACATAGTGAGAAGAAGAAGAAACACTAATGTTGTTGTGGCTTGCATCGTAAGTAGCAACAATAGCTTTTTCTATTTGTTTTCTAGTATAAAAGAACCAAAAGTTGGATCGACCAATATGCACATCCAAGGAGGTGCGGTCGCTGGATGGAATAGCCTCGGTATGGGCATTTAGGCCTTTTGAATTCATGAACATTTTTTAAATTTCCAAAATACCTTTTGAATTCCTAAACATGTTTTGTTTTTTTAGAATTCACAACATTTTATTTTTGTATTCACTTTTTTAAAATTATAAATAAACTAACAAAAAGAAGAGAAAATGGTTGGGGGGGGGGGACGAGCACCATCTAGCTCGACCACACCCATTGTGCGCGAGAGAAGCGGACGATTGTCGGGTCACATACCTATATCGGGACGCGACTATGTCTCGTTTCAAGGGAGAGGGAATATCCTATTTAGCGCTTCACGCGTTTATTACTGTGCATTTCGCAAATGGGCGCCTGAAGCCCTTCAAGCTAGGCTGACCAGTTTAGCTATTTTTTTCATTTTTCTCTTTTCTTCTTTACTTAAATTTTGTGAACATTTTCCAAAATTCATGAAGTTCTTTTTAAATGATGAACTTTTCCAAATTTGGGAACTTTTTACAGAATTTGGTGGTTTTTGTTAAAATAAATGAATTTTATAGAAAATTCTGCAAAACCGATGAATTTTTTTCAAATTCGATGAACTCGTTTCAAAACCGATGATTTTTTTAAAAAAATTGTTAAATATTTTTCTCGAATTAATGATTTGTTTCTCAAGTTGATGTTTTAAAAAAATATAAAAAATTTGAATTCCAGATTTTTTTTCTATGTTTGACGGTTTTTCCTTTTTTTGTTTTCGTTTTTTCTTAAATATGAACGTTTACTTGGGCCAGTCCACCAGCGCCGGCGCCTGAAGCGCCAAACAGGAGCTCCAGAGACAAAGGCTCAGCTTTCTTCACGCGACTCCCTAAATGGACTGCCCAGCACGTGGGAGAGCATTGCCTCTTTTTTTACTTCTTTTTTTTCACAATATTATTTTTTTTTCTATTTTTCTATTTATTTCTATACCTCCAAATTTTCTGTGGAGAAATTGTTAACCTAGTATTTAAAAATGTTAAATATGTATAGAGGAAATGTTTCTCATGTACTTGAAAACTATATATAAAAAGATACAATGTGTATGAAACAATTGATCATGTATTTTTGTGAATATTAATCAAGCATTAGAAAAATGTTAATCAAGTATTTGCAAAGACTTAAATGTGTATAAATAAATTTTTGTCATATATAGAAAAATGATACACAATGAAATATAATGTGGATGAAAATAATGATGAACATGTATTTTAAAAATATTAAACATGTATAAAACAAATGTTCCTGGTGTATACTAAATATGTCGATCATGCATACATAATTGTACTTAACATTGCAAACTTTTCAAAAATGTGGATTGCATATTATGTTTTTAAACATATATTTAAATTTTAAATATGTATAAATAATGTTACTGGTCAATAAAATTGGAAAACATGTATGACAGAGTATTCGCAAAATTTGAAAAAATGTTAAATATCTTAAAGACGTTACCGATGTATACGATAAATGTAGACATGTACGAAAAACTTGAACATGAAACATATTTTTTAAACATGTTAATCATGTGCCAAAAAATATTAATTTTATATTTAAATAATATTAAAGAAGTACTAAAAATGTTCCTGGTATATGGAAAAGTTTGCAATGCATATGAAGAAAGTAATCATGAAACATTTTTTAATGATAATCTTGTATTTAAAAAATCTTAAAACTGTATGGAAAATGTTTCTGATGCACATGAAAAATGTACGAATGTGTATGAAAAATAGAGACATTTTCTGGATAAAAAAATATAGATAACGAAAACCAATTAAAACTGAAGAAACCAAAGAAAACTAAAGAAAAACAAGAAAGATAGAAATAAAACTGGGAATACTAAGCAAAAGCCAAAAATCTTGTGAAAATCGAGAAAGAAACAAAAAAACCTATGAACACCGTTAAAGTAGTGATGAAAACCAATAAAAAAAGAAAACAAAAAACTTAAGGAAACAAAGAAAACTGAAAACAAAACCGAAAGAAAAAACCAAAGAAAACAAGGAAGGAAAAAAGAAACCAAAAATAATATAAACAAGAAAGTAAAAGAAAAAAGTGAAACCAAAAAATCATAGGAAAAAAAGCAATGAACAAAAAAGAAAAACCCAAGAAAACCAGGAAGAAACGAAGGAAACCGAAAAGGAAAAAACAGAAGAAAAAAAATCTAACAAGTCGAACGAAGCTACAACTACAACTGCAAGGAGTGATCGAAAGTGAACGTCGCCACAATAGAAAAGAATGAAAAGGCCAACCGAGTTTACGACGGGGATGAAAAATAGTTGAGCCAGAAGAAAGCTATACGTGCTATAAGCAAGATATAGTCTCCGCACGGGTATCGCTCGTAACGTGCTATTCACATCAACGACCGCTTTAGGCAAGCCTTAATAAAAAAAACTACAAAATTACTAGCTGCAAAGGTCACTCCCATCATTTTAGGTTGTGACAAATGTCATACTACATATGCGTCGTTTGTCACAACCTTTTTCTTTTTTTTCGTAGATTCATTTATTCAAAATATTTTATCTCCTAAATCGCATGTCTAAATCTAGAACCGTCTTCGTCGTTGGATTCTTCGTCTCAAAATGTTTAAAATTAGATCCCATGTTGATAGGTTTGAACGAACTTTTCTAAAGAAAAAATGGACAAAAAACCCGAATCAGAAGCATTTCCTCCCTTTCCGAGAGGCGCGTCTCTCGTGAAAGGAAAAAGTATCGTTTTTTCCCTTTTCTGAGAGGCATGACCGTGTCTCTCACGGAAGCAAATTTGTGCCTTCACGAGAAGCAAATTTGTTCCTTTTACGAAAGAAAAAACAAACTTTTTTCATTTTTGAAAGGCACGGTCGTGCCTCTCGCGAAAGCAAATCTATTCCTTCACAAGAAGCAAATCCGTGCCTCTCACGAAAGGAGAAACACGTTTTTCCTTTTGGAGAGACACGACTGCGTCTCTCACGGAAGCTGATATGTGCCTTCACGAGAAGCAACTCTGTGTCTCTTACGGAAGGAAAAATATATATGTTTTTTTCATTTTTCTGGGAGGCGCGACGGTGCCTCTTACGATAGAAAATCCGTGACATAAAGAAAAGATAATATGTGCTTCTCCCAAAAGAAAACATGTTTTCTCATGCAAATTTTATTTATTTTTCCATTTTTTGTTCCAAATCCTGAGAAACCGGGGGAAACCGAAAAGCCAAAAACCAAAAACACTTATAGAAAAAAAAAGAAAATATGAAAGAAATGACCAGATCAAGAGAGGTGACGGATGCTGAGAACGCACTACTTGACGTGCTCTCAACCATTAGTTGCTCCCACAAACCTAAGGTTTAGGCCCCATTAGACTGGGCTCTTGGATGTCGCGCGTCTCGGCTTGGTCCAGGGCCGGCCTTGGCAGGTATTCTTAAAAAAGAGAGTGCTCCAGAAAAAAATCAGTTGTGGCCGAGCTTGGTGGGGGTGGCGCAGGAGCAAGCCTACTGTGATTTCTCTCGTCGCGCGAGGAGAGATCTTGGATAGATGGATGTTGATGCAGCTGGTCAGCTGGTGGAGGTGGAGGGGTTCGGGAGTGCCCGTCGCAAGAAGTGCCTCTGGTTCATATTTCCAGAAACTATTTAGACTTTTTTGGAACACTAGCACGATGCCCGTGCGTTGCCACGGAAACACTGACTTATAGAATTTTAAATGACCATAGTAGGTTGGAAAGAGACTAAAACCAAAATCGATTTTGAGTTGAAGTCACAATTTTGTGTTTGTTATTTGTGCATTTATAAAAAAATGGTATCACAGGAAAGTAGTGTATTTGTTTATTTATGGTGGATCCCACATTATGAATAAAGTACATTTATTTATATGTCTCTTGGAAGGTTGTTAGTTTCATGCGTGGGGATGCGTATATTTGTTTATTTAGAAAGGATATTGGACCCATATGTGAACTCCGTTAGAATAAATTCGAGGCATACCGTCGATCATCCGAGGACCAAGCAATCACCCGATCACGACATCAAAATTTGTTAACGAGGTTCACCGGTATGGCTACATCCCGGGGCATTGACTATGGGCGCTCCTCTCCGTGACACCGTCACAATACCGCACACTGGCCGCCCTGAACAGCGGCACACGTCACCGGCTCCCCCTGCGCGCCTGTTCTATTATGTTGGCATATGTTACATCGTGTGTCTACCTCCGCTATATATGAGAGGCCTAGGATACAAGTGTCCTATTAGGACACGACTCCATATTATATGTAAACACAATACAAGTCAGAGTCCAACTATAACCTACCTTGCATACTATATTCGACACAACTCTAACAAACTCATCACCAACTTTAAACTTTATAAATAGGAAAAATAATATATTGCCCTCGAACTTCGGTGGAGTAGTTCACGTTCAGGGGAAGCAACACAAAGGTCTTCAGTTTTGAAGTTGACTTCTCTGATATCTTGCCTAAAGAACAGGAGAGTAGAATAACAGAATTTCTAATGAAATAGGTCGAGAAGTTGTACCTGAGCCCTTTTCTCAGAGAATTCGTGCTCGTTGTGACTCATAGCTAATCTCATAATGATACTACTACACTGGAACCGGTAACCTCAACCACTCAACTTTGCCTCTATACATCATCACGTACCACTCCATTGCTAGGCTCCCTATAAAAGGCCTCCATAACCCAGTGGACAAGCACAAACACAAACACAACAAGCCCTGGCCTCATACACACATAAGCTTCTGGGGAGACCACGAAATCCCATACACAGTAGCCATGGAACCCCTCTCCTACGCCGCCATGTGCCTCTCGCTGGCGTTTCTTCTCCATTCCGCTGCGGCGACGGTGCCAACCGGCATGCTTGAGCGGGAAACCAAGCAGCAAATCCTAGCGAGCATCCCGCCGCACTGGGAGGAGAACCCCGTGCTATTCCTGACGTCGCCGTCCGGCAAGTACGCGGCGCACTTCATGCGCAGCCAGACCGTGCCGGGCGCGGGCGGCCTCGGAGCCGACTTCTGCTACGTGGAGATCCTCGAAACCACCGAGCCGGGCGCAGAGGGGCGGAGCGTGTGGGAGTCGGAGTGCTTGGCAGTGAGCACCATCAACACGTGCGCGCTCGTGTTCTCGTGGGAAGGGCTGGAAGTGTTCGACGGGAGCAACTCCGTGTGGCACACGCACGACACAGAGTCAGTCGACAACAACTTCCTCAAAACCCTGCAGCTGGTGGACGAGGGTGACATGCGCATCCTCGACAAGGGCGGCGAGCTCGCGTGGAAGGCTAGCGACGAGCCGCGCGCGGCGCAACACTGCGGCATGCCCGGCTCGCCCGGCCTGGTCTCGGCAATGCCGCCCTTCGCGGAGCCGGTTGGGCATGGAAGCAGCAACCTGCCATTCGGACAGGAACAAGGAGGCAACGGCCACGCCGGTGTAGCACAGCCCGCTCTGCCGCTAGCGCCGGTGCCAGAAGCCGCAGGGTTCGGTGGTGTCGCTGGGCAGGGGCATGCAGTGGAGGATGTGGGGCAGACGATTGGATTTGGCAGCCAACCATTGGTGGACAACAGCCCATACGACAGTGGTGCACCGAAGCAAGGATGCAGCTTACTTGCAATTGGAGTTGCATTGGGCGTCAGTGCTGCCACAGCCATGGCCCTCGGCCTCTGATTTCTGTACTTGCGCTCTTGACCCGTAGTGGCGTTGGTGATTTGTTGAATTTGTTGTATGTATTTCTGGCGCAATAAGCCAGGGATGTGTTGTGACTTGTGAACTCCTGAGCAACGGTGGCGCCTTTTCGGTGCGTGGGCCAGCTGGTAGGATTGCTTTTCATTTGAATCATCACGAAGTCTATTTTCTCGATTGCTCAATTGTAGTTTAATATTTTTATAGCATCATCCCATATAATCATATAACAAGTTATTACGATCATTCATTATAACATATGCCAGGTAGGACGAAAACCTATTAATAAGAACACCATCCGACCAATTATCAAATTTAAATTTAGCAATCTCAACTGAAACAAGATGTGGTTACAATAGTAGCCCACCAAAACCTAGAGTTCTATTACATCTCAATTTTTTACGGAAAGCTATCTGAGGCTCCAATTGGTAATTTTGTACCATTAGATGAGGATGCAGCGGTGGATATCTCGGAACTTTGTGCAGAGGAGAGCAAGGTGTGCAACTCTCCTTTTATAGAAAACGAGGTGTTTGAGGCTATCGCGCAAAAGAAGAATAAGGTGTCTGGTCTGGATGACTTTTCGGCGGAGTTTTATCAACAGTGCTGAGCGATTATTAAGGTGATTTGTTATCCCTATTCCAAGATCATTGTAATGTACAACTTTAGCTTTTTATGCTTCGCTTTGGGACATTACCCGACTCTCTAAGGAAAAATAGGCGGTTCGCATTAGATAGTCAGGCTGATTTTTTTGCTCAATATAAGCTTCATTTTTTCTTATCAAAGTGGGTACTAATCATCTCACACAAATTCCGCATGCTGTGGTTTAGCCGACTTAGTGAGCTTTCATGTCTGGACGACCAATTGTAGAGGGTGTTGTCGTTCTACATGAAAAAACCTACACGATATTCATTCAAAGAAACTTGATGAAGTTGTCTTCAAAGTGAATTTTGAGAAGGCTTGTGATAAAGCTAAGTGGTCATTCCCGAGCCTCTGCCTATGAAGAGCTTCGATTCATCCTGGAGGAAGCCGGTCGAGGCTTTTGTATAAGGAGGAAGTGTCGGGATTAAGGTAAATGATGATGTGGGTCATTATTTCCACACACAAAAGGGGCTGAGTGAGAGAGATCCGATGTCCCCTTTCCCTTTTAACATTCTATCAGATATGCTGGTAATCCTCATTGGAAGGGCCAAGAAGGACGGTTAGGTAGGGGGGCTTATCCCGCATCTAGTGGATGGGGGTGTCTGCATTCTACAATATGTTGATGATACTATAATTTTTATGGAGTATGGCATGGCTAAAGCAAGAGACATGAAACTAGATTTATGTCTCTTTGAACACTTGTCCGAGTTGAAAATAAATTTGCCTAAAAGTGAACTATCTAGCTTTGGGCGCACTAAGGATGAAACTACACATTGTTGTTAAGTTGTGGCATTCGATCCCTTGCATTTAATTATCTTGGGATTCAAATTCACCACCGAAAGCTAACTAACAAAGAATGAAAATGTATTGAAGATCGATTTGAGAAGAAGCTAAACCGTTGGAAGGGCAAGCTTATTTCATACGAGCTAATTCTTATAATTTTGTGCTTACAAGTATGCCAATGTTCATGTTATATTTCTTTGAAATTTCAAATACCCGTAGGGGTACAAAAAATATTGGACTTTTACCGATCATGATTCTTTTGCAAAGTGAGGAGAATAAAACTAAATACCGGCCGACTAAGTGGGGCATACTATGTAGGCCAAAATATCAAGGGGTTTGTGGATTAAAAATCTAGAGGTAAAAATAAGCGCCTACTTAGCAAATGGTTATATCGTTTATCCTCTAAGTAGGAGGGGATATGGTTATAGTTACTATGTAACAAATACTTACACTCGAACACTTTAGCACAAATAAGGGCACAACTGAATGATTCACTCTTTTCAAAGGGTTCGATCAAAACAAATGTCACATTCTTTAACATGAGTAAATTTATTATTGGGAATGGACACAATACTAGATTTTCGGAAAATACTTGGCTAGGGGAGATGCCTATAGCTTTGAAGTATCCAACGGTTTATAATATTATACAACGTAAAAACGCATTTGTGACTACAATATTAGGTCAAGCTCCCGCAAAATATATAGTTTGTGCATGCACTGGTTGGGGGATAACGGGATAGATGGCTACATTTAATGCGTAAGTTGATGAAGGTTAACTTTTTTATGAGCCGAATGTATTATGGAAACTTTCACTTCAGGCATATTCTCAATTAAACCTATGCATGTGACTTGATTAATCGAGACCCCACGGTATATTCATATATGGAAAAAGGTGTCTTTAAATATCAATATGTGGGGCATGGAAGCAGCAACCTTCCATTCGGACAGGAACAAGGAGGCAACGGCCACGCCGGTGTAGCACAGCCCGCGCTGCCGCTAGAGCCGCTGCCAGAAGCGGCAGGGTCCGGTGGTGTCGCCGGGCAGGGGCAGGACGTGGGGCAGACGATTGGATTTGGCAGCCAACCATTGGTAGACAACAGCCCATACGACAGTGGTGCACTGAAGCAAGGATGCAGCTTGCTTGGAATTGAAGTTGCATTGGGTGTCATGGCCCTCGGTCTCTGATCTGTGTGCATGCGCTCTTAGCCGCGTGGTGGCGTTGGTGGTTGGTCGAATTTCTTATTATTATTTCTGGCGTAATAAGCCAGGGATGTGTTGTGAACTCCTGACGAGCGGTGCCTTTTCTGGGCGTGGACTTGCTGGTAGGATTGCATTTTATTTGAACCACGAAGTGTAATTTTTCGATTGTTCAAGTTTTCTTTATAAACTTGCTTTAATGTGGCTTCTATCATGCTCCGACTGAATATTTGAATAAAGTGTTGAACAAGGCAGATATTAAAAATTAAATAATGTGTTGGTCGGTCTTAAACCGTGATAACACATTGAATTAGATGCAATTGAATTGACAACGGAAAACGGCAAATATATTTTGACCGTTTTATGGTACTTTATACTGCTAGGGGAGGAGAGCAGTATAACCGAATCCCACATTGATTTCCTTGGGTTAGTATAGGCATTTCTAGTTCTTTTATAACTAACGTGAAATGGCATTGAGATCGTGAATGGCCAGTCAAGCTCGCGGCAACTACCGTCACGTCATAGCCAACCTTGCTGCCGTGTTACCAGTATCCTAAGGCATGCTCTCGCCATTCCTCGCTTTGCCGCCAACGCATTTAATCTGGATGGTCACGTTCTTGTCGAACTTGGCGTCGCATCCATGCACGTCCGACAAACCAAAGGCGCCTGGGCGGCTGCCAAAACCCTAGTTGACGAGGATTACCACCATGTGGAAAAGGGACTTGATCTTTATAATGATGTGAGTGATAGGCTAAAACATTTCCTCTCCCTAAATTGCCCTCATATCATGTACTCCTTCTCTTTCTAAATATTTGTCATTTTAGAGATTTCACTATGAACTACATACGGATTTATATAGATATAATTTAAAATATAGATTCATTCATTTTGCTTTGTATGTAGTCTATAGTTGAATCTTTATAAAGACAAATATTTAGGAACGAAGAAAGTATATTGTTCTTCCCAGAGCGGCCGCTACAAACGATACTGCTAGAACGTTGCTGACCCAATCACGTAGATGAATCACCAACATCGGATTTCGAGAATGAACGGTCCATATTCATCTCACGGCATCATAAAAGAGCTCATTTTGGATGGCACGCTCTTGTGTATCGATTTGACATAACGTTTCCCCATTTTGTGTAAACAATTTGGATAAGAGTTTTTACAAACTGTTTTTTTTGGGTGAGTTACAAAGTGTCCTAGAAGAACATCATATTTTTTAGGATGCATACAACTAACATTAACATACACATTTCATTCTTTTAGAACGCATCTCTCCTTTCATTCTTCCTAGAAGCTACTCCCGACTAGGATTTCTCCTCCTTCCATTGGCGTCGCCACCGGTCCGCCCCGCCTTCGATTGCCTTTAGGCCGTGGAGGCGCGCAGGACCCCGACCCCTCGCCCGCGGCATCGATCCCGCTCTAGTTCTTGTTTCGTTTAGCCTCCGGGTTGGGGGTTGTGTGACGACGGTGATGCCCTCTAGTAGGAACAATGTCAGGGATGTCCAATCCCCACCCCGATGGTGTGCTAGCATCATCGGAGGGCATATGGTGGTGTCTCCCCGTCGGATCTTGTGGAATTCAATCGGTGCAAGTCTTCGGCAGATATGTTGGATCCAGTCTTCATTCGTCTACGGTCGTGTGTTTACGGTGTTGATCTTTTCAATCTACATTCTCTCCATCAGCGACGATTATTGTTTTTGTGTGTTGGTATTATGGGGCCTTAGCACGATGACTTCACGATTATCTACTACAACAATGTCTACACGGCTCCAGCGAGGGAGGTGCGATGACAGTGGGACGCCTTCAGCTCGATCTAATGTTTAGAGTCGTCACTAGGTGGTCCACAGGTCAGGTTGTAATTTTCTTGACTTCTGATGTTCTTTGTACTATGATGACAGATGATGGATAGATTGGAAGTTTTTCCGGCGAAAAAACATCAACATACAACATAACATAAAAAAATGTGACCTCCACAAGACCTGTCGAAGCAAACTAAGCATGCAGTCACAACCATCAACATCAACAATCACCAAGGGCAGTGCCATATCGTGAGAAAGTTGATTCAAACAATGACAACTCCATGAAGGTAGCGATGTGGATGCATCGTCGTTGTCATATCCACCCACAGAGGGTTTTTTTTGGGGTCAGTGGGAATTGATCCCACCCACAGAGGTTAGATCTTCATAATTATACTGAAATATGTCATAGCCACAGATCATCATAATTACATCTAAATAAATTGCAATTGATAGATTCAACATGTAAACTTTAAATGATTGAGCGTCTGGCTTCCACAGTCTAATTTTTTTTATATCACAAAGTCATCTATCATCATGGGCTAAGGGCCCACCAAGACTTGAGCTCAAATCTTCGATTCTATGTACACGCTAACCTGAGACTGTACCCCTAAAAAAAAACTAACCTGAGATTGTATACAAACAACACAACCGAGTTTTCTTGCCTACATTATTAGAATCTGGTTTTGTGTCGAGTTCCATAATTTTGTCAAGCACATTCTATCGGGGAACTCGGCAAATTTGTGTCTGTCAAGTTTGACTTAAAATTGGACTTGTCGGTGATACGCAACTCGGCAGGCCTCGTAGTTTGCCTAGTTCCAACGAAAAATGACTCGGCAAACAAAATAAACTCTGTAAAATCTCAAGTTCGACGAGTTTAGAATAGAAAAGAATCTCAGCAAAGTCTGATAGGTGGGTCTTGCTGTCAAGCAGGCGACAGAGTCGTGACGGCAATCATTCTTTGCTGAGTTACGGTAACAGAAGAGTTGTTCTGTACTAATGAAATAAGAATTTATTTAGAAAACAAGAAACTAAAGCCAAAACCAAAAAGCATTATATGCTCCTGAAATGAAATGAAATCAAAAGAAAAAACAAATAGAGAAGTCCAACACTCGGTAGTTGCAAAGTGAGGTCCCGAGTGCCGAGCAACTAAAAAAAGTAAGGTGCAGGGCTGGAGTATCAACAATTTGCTTCATTGAATATCCAGCTGTCAATATGCTTTTTTTTTTTTGCAAAGACGTTGGTGCTTGTATTTTTTTGGATTTATTTCAGATCTTTCGACGATGTGCTTTCAGTGGGAAGAGACGTTTCTATCGATAACAAATGCGTCTATAGCGACTTCGTCAATCTCAAGATGATATGCCGACTTAGTCTCTCGAAGGTGCTCATAGGGATAGGATGAGCGTGTGTGCGTTCATAGGAACTAGTAAATGTGTACGTGCAACGCACGTATTGAATTATAACGTTGCACCGGAAGAAAAAAAATACTCTCCCTTAACCCAATAGCTCAAGACCATACTTTGCTGCATCACTAAGATATTCTCGCTTAGTATATCTCTGTACAAGACATTGCTTAGAGCATCAACTATGTAATGCACTTACCAACCGTCTTAAAAATAGGAAGTCCATGTATGAACTGCTATACTTCAATCCTAAAAGTATGTAACAACTGCCTCGCAGTAAAGAATTGGTTAATCTAAATATCTAAATTACCTTCATCAGTTGAAATATTATTGAGCCTAAAATCATGAGGACAATACATGTGTGTCCACAAACTAAAGAAATTGTTGAATAAGAAATTGAGGTTTATATTGGTAGGTTACGAGATGTCCGTAAGTAATTACGAAATTACCATATACTATAGAAAAAACATAATAAAACATCATCTTGAATAATGAAAAGAAAATCATTAATTCACCACAAGAATTCTCTACATATGGCTCATATCCAATATGAGGTTCGTGGGACTACATACATGATATGACAAAGAACATATCACTCTAGGTGCATATGATTGGTTGTAAGTAGCCACAATCTAAGCATGATAAGTGGCCTTCAATCGGCTGTACTCCAATTCTTCACAAAATAATATGAATTTGACACTGCACGTGTTAGATGGTGGTGGTGGCCTTCAGTTGGTTGTACTACAATTCTTCACGAAAGAATATGAATTCGACACCATATGATTGATTGTATTGGTGGACATCGTGGTTGGCGACACCTTCGATGACTTACATGTCACCGCAAGGAGCATTGGCCTGGTCTCTGCCACCACCCAACATGGCGAGACCAGGATGATGGTGGCTCGAGCCTGGCTGCCCTTGGACTGGAACAACTTGGTGGCTAGCGCCTAGAAAAAGACCAAAGTACATAGTATGCAGTATTTACATTCGATTCAACAAAAACAAATAAATATGTAAAGCAAAATATGAGTGTAAGGAATATGTGCTAATGAATTTTATCCATACTGCGAGCACAATTAGGAAATAGCAGAAACAAGAAGACGAAGACATGAGTAAATAATAGATTTAAAATTCATTGACACAAAAATCAGCATAAATGAAGATAAAATTCAGAAAATACAAGAAGCACGGACTCCATATCTAATACATGAAAGAAAAGTAAACCCACCATCAGTTACCCAAACCACTAAGAAAAAAGCTATTGCTGTAGCAAGACAGAATGGAGCTGCAAAACATGTTAAGTTGGAGTTGAACAGCCTAACTTAACATTGTACCACATCTTTTTCGTTTTGAACAGAATTACATCAGGTAGAGTCCAGCAAAAAATCATTTCTCTAGTTAGATTAGATCTCACTTGCAGATTTGGCAATGCTCCAATTTGTTTCAGTAGCTTCCTCACTTAACACAAACCATACCCTCTAGATTTATTTTAACTTTAATTCCCTATGCTCTAAGCCTCTAACTACGAGGGAATCTACATTCATTCTGATATGCTCTAAGCCTCTAACTACGAGGGAATCTACATTCATTCTGATGGAATGTGCATTAGTATGAAGGATGCACACATATATGGTAAGTTTAGTAGTCTGTACAACTGCAAAATATTTGTAGCCTTGTGCTAAGACATCATATTTCACATGCATGATTTAGCAGGTCACTTGAACGCACCTGATAATAAACTGCTGGCTACATTTTAAGTGCAGTACATATGAAACATAAAATGAAAGAGATCACTTAAGAGGAAAAAAATGTCAAACATTATAGTAATTTTGTAGTTAAAAAGATCACAGTAGGATTCCTAGAACGGAAAGACCTCAGATATTGTATCTGGCTGCTCTTGGACAGGGAAGACCTTGAATCTTAGGTTTCTTTTCTCGTGGTCCAGGAAGACGTCAAAGCTTGGGATTGGCTGCTCGGGGACCTGCTGCTATTGGGCGGCGGCCGCGGCCACGGTGACCAACAACCCTTCTTGATCCAAGACACAAGTTACCTCATAAAAAAATCACAAAAGATCACGGATCAACTATGGGCCAATTATGATATGAGGCGGATCTAGCACCGGAAAGAAAAACAGAAGGAGCTTTGTATGCCTGTGACTATCTCACAAACAACTGTTGCACTTGCGATCATATCAATTACCTATCAAATTTCATTATTTGGCAGAAAATTCTAGTTAAGCATCTAATTGTGCACTTGAATTAGAAATCAATAATCAAAACAATACATGTGTTGAAGCAACAATTATATGCTATTGAGCTTGTTCTCAGTTGCATTGGCCCCATCACAGGAATAGGGGGAAACATTTTCTTTTAACTAAAAGTTGTTAGAGAAAATTCTGCTGAACGCGTAATTTACATGGATGATTCCTGATGTTCGTTTCACCCATTCAAACTCTATTTTAATTACAAAGTAGAGTCGCTTATTTTGGGATGGAGGGAGTACTATTTACCACATAGGGGTATTGTTATGTATGTACGTATGTATTTTTTTGTATCTAAAATGACACGAATGTGTCACATACTCACATGGCATATAAGTCATGTATGCACTGTATGTACATAGTTTTTCTACCTTACATGTCTTTTAGAGACGGCATGCATGTGTTTCTCAGCACCGTACAATTTCTGCTCCTGTAAGGCATGCTCCAGCTTTTCATCTGGAATGTATCTGCAAGAAGTATATGAGATAAACACGCATGTGATCCAGTATCAAGAACACATGTGCCTGAGATATGTATTAATTATCATCTCTGGTGCTTAACTTACCCACTGCTTTCCTTGTCGAAGTATTGGAATGAAGTATAGAGGTGATTTTCCTGTCCCTTTTGTTCATGTCTACCATTGCAGTGAGACAGTGACGAACTCCTCATAGTCAATCGATCCCAGGCACCTTGTCATATCGTCCGTACCTAATTCACAGCAAAATCTCTAGGAACTTGGAAGGTGGAAAACTGAAAGAAACTTTCTCTAAGATAACAATTTTGTTAGGAAACATAGCTTCTAGTGTTTATGATTCCAATGCTGGAATGCTAATTGGATGCCGAAAAAAAATATGTTCACTAAACATACCCTAGTTGTTATTCATTCTGAAAAATACTGGAGGCCTTATCCACCAGCTCCCTCTCCTAGCCGGCCGTTGACGTGCCACCCAGATGGTGCCTGGCTGTGCCCATCCACAACTGTAGCCATTAACCCCCCGCTCAATGACCGTCATATGCCTCCTCTACGCTTCACTGAATATATTATCAAAACCATGGCTCGATCAGCGGTCGGTGTTCTTACGGACAGAGAAAGATCTGGATAAAGAATTCCATCAATGAAAGTTGAACCAGATGAGCGGGTCGAGTTCCTGCTACAGATTGTTAGACACAACTCTTTGGCTCGGCCGGAACTACACGGCCACCAAACAGAATAACACTATTTTGATCATCTCAAAGCCTGAATTGCATAAGGAAGAGGTTACACAGGTTCTGAAAAAAATGATATATCAGTATATTGGAAGCACAAGTGGAGGGCACCGTGGACATCAAATTTGTATATTAGCACATCTCACGGGAAATATGTTGCTAAGTCATGAATCAATCCACATGCAGTAGCAACATCATTCTGTAGCTGAGAATCAATTAGAGAGAGAAAGAGAGAGAGAGAGAGCTGTGTTCGGTGGCCGCTGTGCATCAAAAGAGGAACTTTTGGTGGCTGCTCTCCGTCAAATAGCAATGGAATTTTACTACTAATTAGAGAAGGGAGAGGAACTTACAGTGGCTACCCTGCATCAAATGTGCCGATGCAGCACATGGAATTGTCCCATCTGCCGCCGTCCAACAGCAGTAGTAGCACCACCGGGGCTCCAACTCAGCCCCGCAGGATCCATTCGCCCCTTTCACAAGCCTCCTTCGTCCCCTTCTTCCTCCTGTATCTCTCTCATCTCTCTCTGGCCGTACCTCATCACTCCCCCTCCCCGGCGCAGGAGACGGGCACCGCCAGGAGCCCAGGACCTCCTCGCCACTCCAGGCACCCTCTCCTTCTCCTTGCCTCTCCTCCTTCCTTCTATCTCTCCCCTCACCTATGTCTCTCTCACAGGTGCAACACCACATTCATCATGGAGAGACACCGCTGGAGCTTGCCATCTCGCTCAGAACCGGCGAGGAACGTTGTCGCCATGAAGTTGGAGTTCGAGCCCCACCATTGGACCCCCTCCCGCGCCTCCTAGTTCGCCTCCACGCCGTAACCGCAATAGGATTCGGCCCCTGCCGCGCCTCCTCGACTGGATCTGACCGGATATCGCCGCCGTCGTGCCCACCGTCGTGTGCATCAACCGCCACATCTGGACTCCAGACCACCATGGGCGCTGGCCCTGCGCCGCTGTCCATCGAGATGAGCGCGGGCAGTGCGGATCCCGCCGTATCCGATGACGGGAGGGGTGCGGTGGTGGCCGTGGGGGTGAGGAAGCAAAGTGGTGCAGGAGCCGGGCCGTCTGGAAGGGTGGTGGCCGTGGGGGTGCGCGCCGAAGGAGGGAGTAGTAGGAGGCGGGGGCGGGGGAGGGAGCGTGGGGGGTTACAGCGTGCTGCGTGCGTTGGGGAGGGAGTTACGCTAGGGGTTCGTGGGTGGGATTTTTTGGGGGTGATTTTTTATTGCGGGTGCGGGAGCGGGGCTGGGCGAAGACGTGGACGACGTTGTGGGTTTCGTTAACGAAGACAACGTATTTAAACCCTTGATTTGATGAGGTGATCAGTGGTTCAGATTTTAAGTTAAATTTATCTTTTTTTATAGGGATAGTAGATGAATTGTATGTGTGTATATGAACGACTCTGCTAAAAAAATGCTATTTTTTAATGTAGCATGCCAATATACGTTCGTATACTTAAAAATGTAGAAACAATCAATGAGGTTCCAATTCCCATGAAATTATACGCTACACACAACTAGTCCAACACCCGATACAAAGCACCCACGTTATTCGACGATGAGGGAAGAAAAACCTCCCAATCGGTATCTCGGACTGGCGACATCCTTGCCTCCTTCCATCCTAGGCGACCTCGGCAACCATCCATTACACGGCGTGCATGGCGAAGGCCGGTGCGCCTGTCTCTCTGTTTGCTCTCTTGTAAGAGCGGTTGGGTAAGGGCATCTTTAACGTTGACCTTTAAATCATTCGCAACCATCTGGCTCGCGTTGTTCGGACGTATTGTGTCATCCAAGGCGGATCTGTATTGGTCCGTCGAGCTGTTCAGACATACTTTTTGCCATAAATAGAAGCAAAGTGGGGGAGGGGGCTTTACGGGAGTTAGGACAGCAACCACGTAGGACTTCGACACTTCCGGTCCACTAATCCTCCCTCCTGATATCATTTTCTATCATTCCTCCTCTTCTCCCTTGCATTTGCACCCTCCTCCTCCCACATCGACGCCGCCGTCGTTGTAATTCTCCGGCTGCTCACCTTTCACGACGACGTCGTCCACCCAAGACTTGTCCGTAGGAAACTACACTCCACCCTCTCCCCTCCCCCGGTCGTTGTCGTCTATCATGGACGCCATCCCGATAGGTGTTCGGTCAAATGCCACTGAGCTTATTTTTTAACGCCATGTCATTTTTTAGAGTAAGAAGGATGGCGGAGTACTCAGTCATGGATTACGAGTTATTGTGAGATGCATGGTTGGTCGTATCCACGGATTTCGTAGGTAGGAGTAGAGGGGGCATTCTAGCAGCAAGTGAATCAATCGTTTCACGCACGAAAGCATATTGCGACATACGACATGCACATCATCCATGATCACAATGTGAAGTTGTTATCTTATCGATGGTACATCATCCAGACCTACGTCACCAAGTTTTGTTGTGTGGTTGATATGATGGAGGCAAGGTGGCCATTGCGCGTGGTAGAGGAGGTGATCGTAAGTGTTGCTTCTTCTTGATCAACTCATTGATTGATTCCTTGATTCATTCAATGTTGCTATTCACATTGTGTAGCTCGCACACGCTGCCGTGATGTGCCACGGGATTGAGGGACGACCATTTATGCACATGCATTGTTGGATGAAGCTGAAGGGGCAGTATGTGTGGTATGACTGGCCCGTTCAAGAAAAACACGTCGAAAATCCGGGTAATCTCATTGAATTTGAATTATTATTGTACTATACTCATTTTCATGTTATGTATGAATGATTTTTGCTATTTTCTATCCGAACTTTGATGAAATCCCTCGCTTTTGCATGAATTTCGTCCGGCTAGTTGAAACAATGGTTGAAATGTATGCGGGCAATGTTGGATGGCCTCCTTCGGCATCTCCGTCCCATGGATGTCAGAGCAGATTTGTGGGTTGGCGTTGGAGATGCACTAACCCCCAACTATATGGGTGAAGTAAAGTAGCCATAAGTAATTTTCAGTACATGAACAAAATTTATCGAACCAAAAGGAGTTCTTTCAGCAAACAAAGTCACGAGTACTAACACACAAAAACAATACAAACTTTCTGTCATTGGGATAAATCAATCAAACATTAAACCCACTACTCTGCACCACTCCCTCTGAATAAGTACCTGGCCAAAGAGAGAAATAGACAGAGAGCATACAAAGCTACTTAATTATACAACAAAGAAAGTTCAAAATATTCAATAAAATTCAATGAACAATCTCATCATAGAGTGAAAATTCATCACATCACAACAAACACACCACCAATTACATCATATGGATCCCTGCCATGTGCGGCCTCTCACGGTAACTTTGTATTAAATCACAATGGAGAGAGTATGTCGTCTGGCTACTACTATGAATCCTAAGGTCCTACAGACCTACTCACACATGGTCATGGAGGCACCAACAAGGTTGTCAGAATTACGATTCTATTGTACGATTCTATGACTTTATGATCCAAACTAACCACTCAGATTCTATAAATTTGGTTAGTAGAATCTACTTTTTTACGATTTTGATACTTAAGATTCTATGATTTGTGATCCTGCCATCGGAGCTCTGATCCAATTTAGAATCATGACTCCGACAACCTTGGGCAGCAAGATTGATAACGAAGCCTTCTGTGATGGATTCCCCCTCCAACAAGGTGTCGAAACAGTCCTCCAGATGGATCTCCTCGGAATAGGAAGTTATGGCAGAGGAAAAAATAGAGAAAATTGGTGCGGAGGGTTCTGTGAAATATGGAATTTGTATGCGAAAGGATGGGCATAAGACGGTGCACAGGGGGCTCACTCGGCCTAGCCACGTGGGTGGTCCCTGCCCCCCCCCCCCCCGGTAGGTCCTGACTTGGAAAATTATATTAAATGATCAGATTTTTTGACCTCTATAGATTGATTTTTTTGAAAATTCAAAAAGATGGAGAGAACGACAATTGGCTCGGGGTAATTAACTATTAGGTTTGTCGAGAAGATTAATATAATTTGCTATAGAAAGTGAAACTGATAATCTAAGAGCATGAAACAATAGAAATATGAAAAATTCATTTGAGACGTATCACTTTCCTCTCGTGTCCATCCGCCGACATGTGGACCCCACGGCAGGAGCCCTAAATCACATGGAGCACGGGCGTACACAAATTGAGTATGGGCCACTGTCATGGCGACAGAAGGGCACAACGACGGCGAGCTTGGAGGGGCTTGTGCTGCAATATGATGGGAAGGCGCGAATGGGGGAGTTCACAATGCACCGGACCATGGAGATCATGGAGTTTCCATCCCGCGAAGTCAGCGTCCTCTATCCGCTCCTCACCCATAGGTCCACCATTCTCGGTTGCGTCCTCTTCGCGGGTTCAGAAGGTGGTTGATGGCAACGGGCTATGATGGAAGGAGTTTACCGATTCGACAAACATAGGGGCACTAACACATGTCGTTTGTGAGCTAAAGGTCGGGTAGTGCAAGATGTTGCAATGATAGTGGTGCCACAAGATCTCGGTGGTGTTTCTTCGGTGTTGTATGTCAATGTGTCGGTGCCGACGTCCCGGCGTGTGAGAGAGGTGGATTTGATGATGTCAGCATTTGTAGAGGCGGCAATGCAGACAACATTGTCATAAATGGATGCACTGGGTGTTGGCCTCCACTGGCCAATGCAGTGGATGCAGCGGCCCTCGATGAGCATGACAATGAGATCAAGTAGCACAACAACCCATCAGAAGGTGGGTTCGTGTATTTGCGGGCACATCGGCGATGGCCGTGTGCGACACTCATCGACGGGACAAAGAGAATTTTCATCTGAGCGAGGGTAGCGTCCATGGCACAAGGATTCTCAATACAGCGACGGAAAAATTTGGGACTAATGAGCAAGGGGCACACTGGCGGTTCCTTGTCAACTTCTAGCTCTTGAGTGGTGACTCTGACAGTATGGTGGATGCTATAGTGTGACTCATGCCAGTGTGAAGTGGCAACCAGTTCGATGTTGAGACATGTGGATGACCACCTAATAGCCATGGAAATAGTCTTAAGGTGAGGAGGAGGCCACCAATCAACTAGTGCCTTTTGCCCTACCGTGGAGCACTGACGAGGACGACTATTGAACGATATGTCATCAAGATGTTGATTGGAGCACCGCTTCATGTTCATGGTAAAACATCTTGACCTGAAATTTATTGGTTGTGCTCGATAGCGATGAACTTGCATCATTACCTAGTGAAGGCATTGTCTACTTGTTGTTGTATTGGTCTTAATTGGTTGGTCTCTACAAGCATGATGAAAATCCTTTTCCACACCATCTTTGGCCAGACATGACCACGATGACACAAGGACAGTCATCCCTCCTTGAAGGCAATGTTGTTGAATAATTCAATTTGTCTTAGGTGTTAATTTCATATCTTATAATAGTTTGGCCATGGTTTCCTTTGTTGTATACTCTATTGCATAGTTAATAAAAATGAATATGTGTGTCATAATGATGCATAAGTCAGGGTTTTTAACCTCTTTTTAAAAAGACACAACTAGTTTTGCTAATTTCTTAACATGATTAATCTCTATTTTAACAACAGATACATCGTTTATGAGGAATGATATAACTTTATTTAAAGGCCCCTCGAACCAATCAACACTAGAAGAAAATCTAGTCAATCTAGTAAGCTCATAAGAAATCTTATTTGCTTCTCCATTACAATATTCAAATCTAGAAATAGAAAAATCACAAGCAGTAAAATAACAATCATCAAAAAGTGTCGTTGTCGACCGTCCTCCATTATTCATGGTATGAATGGCATCCAAGTTATCAGAATTAGTGACAAGTCAGTTGCATCCGCCTATGCGCCAAGGATAGACTGAATCTAAGCGCCAGGGCTTCCACCGTGAGAACGTCTACACACCAGTTTATTCTCCACAAGCCTCCTCTAATGAATTTTCCTTAATTGTCCCTATGGACCATTTCTCCAACTCAACCTATACCTACTAATAAAGGAAGGAGAGTTTCTACCTGTCTGCCATACATTTTACAGAAACCCCCTCCCTTTTCTGGTTACTAACCTGAAGTTTGCCCTTAAGTGACAGAAAAAAATGAATCTTTTTTGCATTTCTGTAGAACCCCCTTGCCTTTTCTCATAATTAACCCATAGTTCCCTTTAAGTGATATGAATTAAAGAGAAAATTACTTGTTATCTCGGTTAATCAACTCACATTCCATCTAGAACAAATCTTTTTTAAATATAATCATATCTTTTAAACCCTAATCAAATTTTATTATATATAAAATTGCATCTAAAAATGTGTAGAATATGAATATGACGTAATTTTACATGTTAACCATTTTTAAAATGCTATTTGGGGTGCAACCTTAATCACACGATCCATCATTCTTTCGTACCAACACGATTCGAATTGCAAATGAACAACTTAGCAAAACTAGATTGCAGACGAAAGAAACCTCGATAACCACGCATGCACGCCTAGGCAAAGCCTCGTAGGGGGAAGAAAAGCATATTGCTTATCTTCTGCCGAGAGATAGACCATTGTTGACGTGGGTGGGAAGGAGGATAAGCGGCAACACAAATGGGATGTCATGTTGAAACAGAGGACGTGAACCTATTGACGTCTTCAGTCATGGTTAGTGGGTTAGGGGCATATACTATTATTTTCTTCCGTTGCAAGAGCTCTTTTGCTAGTTAAATTAGTATACTAAAGAAAACCAAAATCTCCATAACTCTCCTCCACTCAACTCAAAGATGAAAGACCCAAAAAAAAGTTCGAAAGGATTACATACGAAAAGCCCATAAACAAGTAAACAACCAAGGAACACTACCAAAATAACTGCTTACGCCGACGGCCTAATCTACGCCGACAGCCACCGTCGGCATAGAGAGAGGTATGCCGACGGCCTAGGCAAAGCCGTCGGTATAGAAAAGTCGTCGGCATACCTAGAGATATGCCTACGGTGGCCGTCGGCGTAGCCTGGCCGTCGGCATATCGTAATATATGCCTACAGTGGCCGTCGGCATAGAAGGGCCGTCAGCATATATGTGGGACCGGCGAGTCTTCGTCCACCGGCAATCTGACACCGTCATGTCTATGCCGACGGCCCTGACGGCGTCCATCGGCATAGCTATGCCGGCGGCAAGGCCGTCGACGTAGGTGTGGTCCACGTCACCGATCCGCGACGCGTGCCACGTCATCGATCCAAGGCCTACCGGTCGATCCGTGGGCAAACCTATTTGCCGTCGGCATAGCTTTGTTTTATCTGTTTTTTTACTTATTTTTGTATTTTAGTTTTTTTTAAATTAAAATTTGATTAACTTAAATGTGCCTTATCTAAACATAAACATACATAATAAATTATATATAGATTTGTGTTGAATTTTTCATATATTATGTATATGTAGTTTGTATTTGTTTTCGAGTATGTTAGTAATGTGACCACATGTTCTTTTGCATATAGGTTCCTATACTTTATTAAAATCACAAACAATTGATAACTACAATTAGTTTGACAAGTTCTATATGTTTTTATAAGCATCTTGAAAGTGCTAGATCCGTCGGTCAACTGTGCCATGGTTAGGCGGGACGATGTACTTGGGGGGTCTTGGGCTGGGCCCGGACCTTGTTCGGGAGTGTAGCAATGGGCAGGACTATCACAACCAGGTGAAAAGGTCCATCGGTCAAACCCCGTCCGGCGAAAGTCAAAGGCATAGATCCGCCGGTCAACTTTGCCAGGGTTAGACGGGACGGTGTACTTGGGGGTAGCTACGCCATCAGGTCTTGCGCTGGGCCCTCTTACAGGTCTGGAAGCATGGTGGCACGTGCAAGCACCCGACACGCGGCTCCGTAGTGTGACCCCCCTCACGGACATTGCTGTCGCCGTTGTATGGAGGGGGGAAACGACCACGCCAGGGCCTATCACAGCCAGGTGAAAATGTCCCTCGGTCAAACCCCGTACGGTGAAAGTCAAAGGGGTAGATCCGTTCGGTCAACAGTGTCAAGTGTTAGATGGGACGGGGGACCTAGGGGTGGCAATGCCGCCAGGTCTTTCCCTGGGCCCTCTTACGTTCGGAAACTGTCGCATCGAGTCGACACCAAGGGGATCTTGCGGTTTGTTGGGCCCGGACCTTGTGCTAAGATGTTGCTATGGGCTAGCCTATCACAGCCAGGTGAAAATGTCCCTCGGTCAAACCCCGTTCGGTGAAAGTCAAAGGGGTAGATCCATTCGGTCAATAGTGTCAGGGGTTAGATGGGACGGGGGACCTAGGGGTGGCAATGCCGCCAGGTCTTTCCCTGAGCCCTCTTACGTTCGGAAACTGTCGCATCGGGTCGACACCGAGGGAATCTTGTGGTGGTTTGGGCCCGACCTTGTGCTAAGATGTTGCTATGGACTGGCCTATCGCAGCCAGGTGAAAATGTCCCTCGGTTAAACCCCGTCCTATGAAAGTCGAAGGCGTAGATCCGTAAGGTCAACAGTGTTAGGGTTAGACGGGATGGGGGACCTGGTGGGTGCCAATGCCGCCAGGTCTTGCCCTGAGCCCTCTTACGTTGGGAAACTTTCGCATCGAGTCGGTACCGAGGGAATCTTGCGGTGGCTTGGGCCCGAACCTTGTGCTAAGATGTTGCTATGGGCTGGCCTATCACAGCTAGGTGAAAATGTCCCTCGGTCAAACCCCGTCCGGTGAAAGTCAAAGGGGTAGATCCGTTCGGTCAACAGTTTTAGGGTTAGACGAGACGGGGGACCTGGGGGTGGCAATGCCGCCAGGTTTTGCCCTGGGCCCTCTTACGTTGGGAAAATGTGGCATTGGGTCGATACCGAGGGAATCTT
Source organism: Hordeum marinum (assembly GCA_022496015.1). NCBI lineage: Eukaryota > Viridiplantae > Streptophyta > Magnoliopsida > Poales > Poaceae > Hordeum > Hordeum marinum. The sequence continues at coordinate 383,383,189 of CM039675.1, forward strand.
GTGGTGGGTTGGGCCCGGACCTTATGCTAAGATGTTGCTATGGGCTGGCCTATCACAGCCAGGTGAAAATGTCCCTCGGTCAAACCCCGTCCGGTGAAAGTCAAAGGGGTAGATCCGTTCGGTCAACAATGTTAGGGGTTAGACGGGACGGGGGACCTAGGGGTGGCAATGCCGCCAAGTCTTTCCCTGGGCCCTCTTACATTCGGAAACTGTCGCATCGGGTCGACACCGAGGGAATCTTGTGGTGGGTTGGGCCTAACCTTGTGCTAAGATGTTGCTATGGGCTGGCCTATCACAGCCAGGTGAAAATGTTCCTCGGTCAAACCCCGTCCTGTGAAAGTCGAAGGGGTAGATCCGTTTGGTCAACGTGTCAGGGTTAGACGGGACGGGGGACCTGGTGGGTGTTAATGCCGCCAGGTCTTGCCCTGGGCCCTCTTACGTTGGGAAACTTTTGCATCGAGTCGGTACCGAGGGAATCTTGCGGTGGCTTGGGCCCGGACCTTGTGCTAAGATGTTGCTATGGGCTGGCCTATCACAGCCAGGTGAAAATGTCCCTCGGTCAAACCCTGTCCGGTGAAAGTCAAAGGGGTAGATCCGTTCGGTCAACAGTTTTAGGGTTAGACGAGACGGGGGACCTGGGGGTGGCAATGCCGCCAGGTCTTGCCCTGGGCCCTCTTATGTTGGGAAACTTTCGCATCGAGTCGGTACCGAGGGAATCTTGCGGCGGCTTGGGCCCGGACCTTGTGCTAAGATGTTGCTATGGGCTGGCCCCTCACAGACGTTGCTGATGCCGTCTCACGGAGGGGAAACGGCCACATCGGGCAAACACAAAGGGAATCTTGTGGTAGATTGGGGCCGGACCGTGTTCGGGGGTGTAGCTATTGGCTGGCCTATGACAACCAGGTGAAAAGGTCCATCGGTCAAACCCCGTCCGGTGAAAGTCAAAGGCATAGATCCGCTAGTCAACTGTGATAGGGTTAGACGAGACGGTGTACTTGGGGGGGTAGGTACGCCACCAGGTCTTGCGCTGGGCCGTCTTATAGGTCTGGAAGCATGGTGGCATGTGCAAGCACTAGGCATGCGGCTCCGTAGTGTGATCCCCCCTCACGGACGTCGCTGCCGCCGTCTCACGAAGGGGGGAAACGACCACGTCGGGCAGACACGGAGGGAATCTTGTGGTGTGTTGGGGCTGGACCTTGATCGGAAGTGTGCCTATGGGCTGGACTATCACAACCAGGTGAAAAGATCCATCAGTCAAACCACGTCCGGCGAAAGTCAAAGGCCTAGATCCGCCGGTCAACTGTGGCACGGTTAGACGGGACGGTGTACTTGGGGGGGTAGCTATGCCTCCAGGTATAGATAAGCCACAATTTAATTAATGATTTTTAAGGAAAAAGCATATATAAAAAATTATTAAAAAAAATTGAACGTAGATACGCCGACGGTTAAGCCGTCGGCATACCCCCTTGCCACGTCATCGATCCGCGCCACCGTGGGGGGCCCAAAGAGTTGCCGACGGCATAACCGTCGGCATAGACCCCCTGCCACGTCATCGATCCGTGCCATCATAGGGGGGCCCGAAGATATGCTGCCGGCATAACCGTCGGCATAGACCCCCCTTATCCGGTCGGGCGGCCTCTCCCTCCTCCCTCATCCCCTCCCCCAACTCCGATCCCGACCTGACCCCGCGCCGCCGCCCCGCCCTAGCACCGCCGCCCCAGCCCCGCACCGCCCTAGCCCCGCCCCGCGCCGCCGCCCTGCACCGCCCCAGCTCTAACCCCGCCATAGTGCCGCCACCGCCCCTATCCCAGCCCCGCCACCTCGACGTCGTGGCGCCGCCGCCACCACCCTCTCCACCCCCTAACCCCACCACCACCTCGACGTCGCGGCGCCGCTGCCCTGCACCGCCCCTGCTCATACACGCCATCCCACGGCCTCCCTCCCCTGCTCGGGCATTGGCCCTTGTCGTGCCGGCCGGGGCTTGGAGCCCCCCTCCGCCGACACCCTGCAGCGGCAGCCCCGTCCCCCGTCCACCCTTCCTCGGCTCCGCCCCCGGCCTTCCTGCACGCGCGCTGCATTGGCGCCCAAAATGCCCCCGGTGAGCTTTTTTTTCATTTTTTGCATTATGTTTATGTTTGGTATCTACATGGATGCATGGGTGAATTTTGTTAGATGGATTGATGAATATTGGTAGATGGATGGATTGATGAATGTTGGTAAGTTTTGTTAGATGCATTTGTGATATATGGATGGATTGATGAATTTGTTAGATGGATTTGTGATAGATGGATGGATGAAATTTTGTTAGATGGATTTGTGATAGATGGATGGATGGATGATCTAACATTGCATATTTATGACCGAAAGGATGGATGGATGGAATGTTCGTCAAATTTGTTATCAATGGATGTCATTATCAGTATGATTTTTGTCCAAGTTTGAAGTGTCAATATTGTGTGTGACGTTGTCATATATACTTTTCTCACGGTGGAATTAGCATTCTATGTTGTGTCGGGTCTCCCCGGAGTGACCCTCGTCGGAACCGGTTGTCTCTGATGAGTGGTTTTTCGGATGGATGGATGCTATCATTTTGTCATCAAAGATTGCTATACGAGATGTGATGACCTATTTTTTTCACTTGTTGGAATTTATAGGCTTTGTGGTGTTGCATCTCCCTGGAGTGATCGTCGACGTCGGGGCTGTTGGTCCTCGATCGTCCTCTGTTGTTTGACTACTTCCTCTACAACCGAGGGTGAGCTAAAAATCCACCACCTCCTCATCTGCTTTTTTTATGTCACTAGATTTTTCTTTTCACGTCAAGTCCCGTAACCTAGGCGTCTCCCGTCCGAAAGGGTTGCATCGATAAATATGCATTCAATTGCATATTTATCACCGCAACTCTTTTGGATTGTCCAGCGTTTTCCACGGACAGCCCGAGGATATGTAGATTGGGTACGTTCTCCATGCCCTACCCTGTTCCGAGACAAGATTTCGGTGGCGCCTCCCCATTGTTCTCCGGAGCACATTCTCTCGGCTATTTGCCGAGATGTGTATCTGGAGAACAGCGGGGAGGTGCTGCCAAATTTTTTGTCTCGGAACGGGGTAGAGCATGGAGAACGTACTCAATCTAGACATCCTCGGGTGGGATTAGGACCCATCTTTACCTATTAGAGATGTTGGATTCACCATTGAAAATAAAAATTTGATGTGATTAATTCAAATGAATCCTTAATTTTGTTGTGTGGCTCCCAATAAAACAGAGGATGGCAGATAATCAGTGGATGTACAGTGGTTTTATCCGTCGGAATCGAGTAACATCAGAGTGGATCGCGAAAACCGATGTGTATTTGAAGGATATATTCCATAGTCCAATGAGAATTATCCCACCATGCCCATGTGCGAGATGTGGCAGACGTCACCGTAAAAATCAGAAGGACATGACTGACCACCTTCGCACGCACGGATATATGGCAAACTTTGACATGCCACCGATAAACTTAGCTGAGCATGACCGTGGCAGAGAGGAGGTGATGCGACAATGCGTCGATACTTATGAAGACGACGGGGTCAGGGACATGCTAGATGATATCATTGCTATAGAAACGACAAATGCGACACCTTCAGAGAATGAACTAGAGGAGCCAGAGGCAATCGTAAAGGCCTTCTTGGAGGTCTTGTCCTCGTCGAAGAAACCTCTTTATGAGGGTGCCAAAATATCTCAGCTGGATGCCATCTCGCAACTTATTGCAGTCAAGGATGAGTATGGCTGTAGCCAGAAATGCTTTGAAGCATTCCTGGGAGTATGGGCTAACAGCCTCCCCGAGGGTCGTCAACTGCCGAAAAGCATGTATGCTACAAAGAAAATCATGAAGGCACTCTCTATGGATTATAAGAAAATACATGTTTGTCCAAAGAATTGCCTTTTGTTTAGGCACGAGTATGCGGATGACAAGTACTGTAGGGAGTGTGGTTCGTCTCGGTACCTTGAGGTGGTCGGTGAGGATGGTGAGAAAAGGCAGCTAACCATCCCTGCTAAGGTTCTTCGGTATCTCAATTTCATACAAATACTGCAACGCCTTTTCATCACGGAGGAGTCTGCCAAAATGATGAAGTGGCACAAGGAAGGTAAAAGGTATCATCCAAATAAAATCGTACATCCATCAGAAGGTGAAGCATGGAAGTCATTCGATGAAGAATACCCCGAGGAAGCAGCAGAGGTTGGGAATGTCAGAGTTGCAATAACAGGTGATGGGGTCAATCCATATGGTATGTCGACCAATCCATACAGCTGCTGGCCCGTGTTTGTTATTCCGCTCAATCTCCCTCGAGGTGTCCTAATGCAACACAACACCATGTTCTTGTCGCTGATTATTCCAGGGCCTGAATACCCGGGGAAGAATTTGGCAGTGTTTATGCAGCCGATGGTGGATGATTTGCACCATTCTTGGTACTTCCCAAGGTTGACATACGACCGACATCTGCAGAAAAATTTCTTGATAAAAGTTTGGTTGATGTATTGCATGCATGACTTTCCCGGCTATGCTCTATTCTGCGGATGGTGTACAAGTGGGAAGATGCCATGCCCAGTGTGCATGCAGGCTCTGCGTTTGATTTGGCTGCAGATGGGTGGCAAGTATTCAACCTTTGACCTGCATCGACAGTTCCTCCCTCTAGACCATCCAAACAGGAAAGACAAGAAGAACTTCACGAAAGGTCGGGTTGTCCATGAAGTAACCGAGATTCCAACATTTTCGAGGGCAAATGTTCTTGCTCAGCTAAAAGCTCTCAAGCCAAAAGTCAAAGGCAAAGGCAAAGGCAAACGCTTCGAGGGATATGGTGAGACGCACAACTGGATTCACATTACCCCCTTCTCGAAGCTTCCCTATTTCAAGGACCTCAAACTTCCTTACAACATTGATGTGATGCACACCAAAAAGAATGTCGCAGAGTCCCTTTTCCGCGCGATCCTCAACATTCCTGATAAGACGAAGGATAACCTCAAAGCTAGAGCCGATCAACAGAGAATTTGTGATAGACCACGTCTAAACATGAAGCTTCCCACAGGCGGTCGAAGAAGCTGGTTCAAGCCAGATGCTGACTTTGTCCTTAAACCGCCAGAAAAGAAGGAAGTATTTATCTGGATGAAACACATTTTGAATTTCACCGATGGTTATGCATCGAATATAAGTAAGGGAGTCAATCTTTCAACGGGCAAAGTGACCGGGCTCAAGAGTCATGACTACCATGTGTGTATTGAGCGGATAATGCCGGTGATGGTTCGAGGCTATGTCCCCAAGCATGTCTGGCGAGTGCTTGCCGAACTAAGCCATTTCTTCCGCACGCTCTGTGCTAAAGAAGTAAGTAAAGATGTGATCGAACAATTGCATAAGAAGGCAGCGGAGTTGATAGTCAAGCTAGAGAAGATCTTTCCGCCAGGCTTCTTCACTCTGATGACACATCTCATTATGCACCTTGCGAAAGAGGTATTGTTGGGGGGGGGCCTGTGCAGAATCGTTGGCAGTATGGCCTGAAGAGACAGAACAAGCATCTCCGACAGAAATGTGGAAACAAAGCTAAGATTGAAGCTTCCATAGCTGAGGCAGTTATCCTAGAGGAGGTGTCAAACCTCAGGACATCGTACTATCCAGACCACGTCCCCATCTGCATAATAAGGTGCCTCGATACAATATAGAAGAGCCCAAGTATTAACCCAAGCTCCATCTATTCAACGGGCAAGGTGGCAGGGCTGGGGCCTCGAAATCTTATAACATGCCACGACAAGAGTGGGAGGACCTTATGTTCTATGTCTTGCACAACATCAAGGAAGTCGAGGAAGTGTGGATGAGGTAATACCACTACACCATTCCTTTATGCACATCATCATGTTCTATGTTCACTTAATCCCGGTTCTCTTCATCATGCACATTATCATCTAACACCGCTTCTCTTCTTTTAGTGATTTCGTTCAAGAGGAATGAACGGGAATGAATCCTCCTACTGAGGCGGAGTCACTTACTCTTCTCTGTCATGGAAACCCTGGAAAAAAAAAAGTTGTTGCTTGGTTCATGAAGAAAGTAATTTTCCACATTCCCTATTAAATACATAGTTCAACATTTATTAGTTAACCGAACTAATGCACCCAACAATTTCAATTATACTTGTAGGGAAAAGATCTGAACATATCTATGGATGATGAGGAGATGGGTTTCCATGGGTTTTGACCCTGCCGTCATGACATGTAAAAAGTATGATGTGAACGGGTATCGCTTCCATACAGAGGAGCACCAGAACAGCCGGCCTGATCCCAAAACTATAAATACCGGAGTGTACACCCCCGGTCAAAATTCAATAGACTACTACAGAAAGGTCCAAAATATATACGAGATTACATTCCGCAAAGGGCGCGAAACCCTAAGTCTACCCGTGTTCAAATGTCGATGGTTCGATCCGCTGGAGGGGCAGAGACATACGCCTTCCATTGGTTTGGTCGAAGTTAAACCATCAACCGTCTATGCTAGAGCTGATCTCTTCATTGCGGCTACCCAAGCTACACAAGTTTATTATTTGCCTTACCCATGCCAGAAAAAGTACCTACGGGGTTGGGAAGTTGTGTTCAAGGTGTCGCCACATGGTAAGCTACCGGACCCGAACGAAGATGATTACCACAACATTAACCCCATGACATACGAGGGAGTGTTCTATCAAGAGCAACCCTATGATGATGTGGTAAGAAACGATGACGCTAGACCATTGAGCGATGATGATGTGGATCCAAACGATGACGATGCACGGAATGATGGTGAGACCATTGTTAATGAAAATGACATACTTCTGCTAGAAAAGTTAAATGAAGACGCTGATGACGAGGAAGAGCCTCCACCTCCGTCAGACAACGAAGATGATATGATTGATACTGATGATGAGACCGAGTGAGAAATCGGTTACAACAGTGATGATTCGTACGGGTTCTAGCAAATGTACGTTTCATGTCTTTTTTCCCTATGGTTTAGGAATATGCCTTTTTATGCTTATTTGTAATGTGTTTATTATTATGCTTTTTCCTTCATTATTAATGTACTAATTGTTTATTCTATTTTTAATGCAGGTTCGTGTAACATGGGCAAGGGGAAGGCCGACGGCGCGGGTTTCATACGCAAGGTCGTCGGCATTGCTAGTCGGAGTGGTCAAGCACGTACTGTTATCTCCTGACTACTTGAGGATGACTCCTCACATGAAGAGAGAGGGAGAGGTGCCCCTAGAGGAGGAGGGCGCGGGAGGAGAGCCCATGGAGGGAAAGGGGGTGGTGAGAGAGCCACTAGAGGGGGTCGCGACCAGAAACAGGGCACCCTCACCGACTTAGGGGTGTTGTCTTCGAGGCCCTCCTCTAGTGAGGTACCCTCTGCCAAAGAGGAGGAGGAGGACGACGAGGAGGTGGTTCGCGAGGAGGGGTGAGGAGGAGGAGGAGGTTGGGGAGGGGGACGAGGAGGAGGAGGACGAGGAGGAGGCAGGCGGGGATGATGGTGGTGGTGGGGACGCTGGTGGTGGCGGGAATGGCAACAATAAGGGATGGTTGCGTGATAACGCAAAGGTCCCAAAACATATTCCTACTACCGAGGAGCAGAAGTGGCTCATTGAGACAAAGGGGATAGAGTAAGTTCCACTAAATAATTTCAACCATAATTTAATTCTTTTGCTTGTCACATCCTAATATTTTCATTCTTTAAATCTTTTGCAGTAACTAGGTACATCCTGGGCCCGTGTTCCCAACGGCATCATCACCGTCTTGCTGAACTGTCCGGATCTAGTCAGGCACCCGGATCTTTGGGTTTTGGTAAGACCTGGGAGCACTGGGAAGCGCCCCCCCACGCGGAGTATGTGACCCATGCTAAGGCCGTGATCACTAATTTTTGGGTGAGTTCTCTTCACAAGCACACGTCCATTCTGGTTTCATTAATGATTTAACTCATGGCTTCTTCCATTCTGGTTTCATGAATGATTGTAGAAATACTATCGAGTTCTTCCGGAGCACAAGGCCGCTGCCGACGAGATCGTGCTGCGCCAAGCGAAGAAGAAGGCCCGCCAGATGCAGTACGAGGTGCGGTTGGTGGCCATCACGCAATACTATCATGACTATCTTGGTATGAAGATGACCAAGGAAGGAGCGAAGGCGCGACACATTACCTTGGAGAGGGACGAGTACTTGTCAGTAAGTATTAACGATTTTTCATTCCGAAGTTTGTGGTAAATTTCATCGTTTCGTGTTAGACATGCCATTATGCTTCCTATTATGTAGGTGTGTCCAAATTGGTGTTATGGAAAAAACGAGTCCTGGGCGGCATCGGTGGACCTGTGGTGTGGTCAGGATGAAGCCTGGGCAGCTACTAGCAGCAAAAACAAGGCTAACCGAGGGAAGGAGGGAGTACATGCTCAGGGAAACCGGAACCACTTTCTCCACAAGACACTTCAGGTATGACTAACCTCATTAAACAATCTTCTTCTATTTACCTTCACTTTTTTATGTATGACTAACATCTGTTTGTTGGTGCAGGAGGAAAAACTCAAGCATCCGCTCTCACACATGGAGGCGTGGGAGATCGCCCATACTCGAAGGAAGCCCAAGCCTGGGGAAGACAAGTACTACGGTAAGACCGCGGAGAAGAAGAAGAACTACTCTGCGGCGTATCTGAATCTACATCCTGACACACCTGACCCCATCAAGGCGCCTTTGGACGACAGGGCGGTGGTTGGCATGGGGCCGAAGGCTCATGGTCGGCAGCCGGTTATGGATGCTGTGGTCACTCCTTCTATCTCCTACACACAGCTCCGAGCTACCGACCCAAGCCTGAGACAGCGCACGCCCACGACCACTGCGCAGTCACAGTCCCTCCTAGCCGAGCGACATTCTGTAAGTATTTTCCCTCTTATCTTCGTTGCTCACTTTATTTCCCGCATTTATATGTTTAATGAGTTCCATCACGTCATATTGTAGGCCTACATGGAGTACACACGACAGGAGACCATGGCGTGGAGCGCGAGAGTTGCAGCCGTCCAGGACCACATCACTCGCATGATGACGGTTAGTTTAGCCCCTTTCATTTCATTTCCATATTGACACTCTCATTTCTTCTGACATTGGTGTTTGCTTTGTCAATTAACATGCAGCTCGTGTTTGAGAGCATGAGGAACAGCATGATTCCTGAAATGGAACCAACACCACCAGCTGCAGGACCACAACTAGTGCTGCTTACCTTTGAGGAATTTCTAGCACAACAACCAGGGACAACGGTGGTTAGTACATCCCCAAACTATTCCACCAACGCTTACTGTTTATTCAACACAATATCATTCACTCAACATGTCTTTTCAAAATCCAAGAACCGGTAGATCATCCGTTGGTGGTGGTGCCGGTGTTCACATCAATACCGAGTCACGGAGCCCGGTCACTCCAATCCACCGAGGCGGTAGCGCTGCCGCTAGCAGTGAAGACCTAGGATTTGGCGGACTTGGCGTCGACGACCTTGGAGGTGGACGTATTGGCGCTCCTTAGATGACTTGTGCTCTTTTTACGCTTCTTAGATGACTTGTATTTCGCTACTTATATTTCGGAGCTCCTTATGTTGTTGGTTGTGAGGATGTGATGATGGTGGTGCTGATGACGTCCGTCTGTTTACGCTACTTATATTTATGATGCTCTTGATGGTGCTGCTGTGCATTTATTTTTCATTGTATATATCCTGATATTTTGAATTGAAATGAATTTGTATGAAACAGGAAAAAGAAAAAAAAATCAGCACAAAACACGCCGACGGCTAAGTCGTCGGCATAGAGGGCGTTCGAGTTATCAGCGGCTGCCACGTGGTAAGATATGCCGACGGCTAGGCCGTCGGCGTAGCTTTTTAGCCTATGCCGACGGCTTGAGCCGTCGGCGTAGACACGCCCCAGGAACTACCAGCGGCCGCCACATGTCAGTGTATGCCGACGGCTATGCCGTCGGCGTAGTTTCAGACCTATGCCGACGGTCCCAGCCGTCGGCATAGGTATGCCACCAGGGACCATCTCCGGCCGCCACGTGGCAGTCTATGCCGACGGTAAGGCCGTCGGCATAGTGCGACACGTGGCGGCCGGCGATGCGATGCTCTTGACGGTAGCGCTGCCAGACGTCGTTTGCCATGGAGCTATGCCGACGACCGGGGCCGTCGGTATCGATATACGGACACCGTCGGCATAACATCTATGCCGACGGCAACCTGGGGTACGCCGACATATATGGTGCCGACGGTGCTATGCTGACGGGGACCGTCGACATAGGTCTATGCCGACGGGAATCGGTGCTATGCCGACGGCCTGAGCCGTCGGCATAGGATTGTATTCTGGTAGTGGAAGAATCCCAACTAATCACAGATTGTACAAAGCTGGTCGGATGGCTAAGATAGTTGACCAATATTAATAAATTTTCTAACAAAAATTTAACAAAAATTAAGCATACTCCTTCGAAAATAAATTAATAAATATTAGGATATTGATTCATCATCAAACTTGTTGCGTGGAAGACCAAATTCTGACGCTGGCAGATCGACTTTGTGCCCGTTTGCTTTACTAATCTCCCCCTGATATATTGGATCCGGTGACTTCAACCACCCAACCATGCCTTTTTGAAAAAAAAAAAAAGATTCAACTTTGCCTTCGCATCATCGTCCTGCACTCCTGTACCACTCCATTGCCAAGTCTCCCTATAAGAAGAGCACACCACCCCATGCACAATGCAAGCACAAGCACAAACACTATCTGGCCAGGTAGCGAAATCCAAGCACCAGTAGCCATGGGGCTCGTCTCATACATTGCCATGTGCCTCTCGTTCGCCTTCCTCCTCCCTTCCCACGTCGCAGCGACAGAGCCAACCGGCATGATAGAGCGGGAAACCAAGCAACAGATTCTGGCGAGCATCCCGCCGCACTGGGAGGAGAACCCCGTGCTGTTCCTAACATCGCCGTCCGGTAAGTACGCTGCGTACTTCATGCGCAGCCAGACCGTGCCGGGTGCGGGCGGCCTCGGGGCCGACTTCTGCTACGTTGAGGTCCTCGACACCACGGCGCCGGGCGCGGAGGGGAGGAGCGTGTGGGAGTCGGAGTGCTTGGCTGTGAGCACCGTCAACACGTGCGCGCTCGTGTTCTCGTGGGAAGGGCTGGAGGTGTTCGACGGGAGCAACTCTGTGTGGCACACGCACGACACGGAGTCGGTCGACAACAACTTCCTCAAAACCCTGCAGCTGGTGGACGAGGGTGATATGCGCATCCTCGACAAGGGCGGCGAGCTCGCGTGGAAGGCCAGCGACGAGCCGCGCGCTGCGCAGCACTGCGGCATGCCCGGTTCGCCTGGCTTGGCCCCGGCAATGCCGCCGTTCGCTGATCCGATTGGAAAGGGGAGCAGCAACTTGCCATTCGGACAAGATGAAGGAGGCAACGGCAACAGCTACGGTTCCCTCGGAGGAGTGGCACAACCCGAGCTGCCGTTGGCACCGCTGCCGCAAGCCGCAGGGTTGGGTGGTGTTGGTGGGCAGGGGCAAGCTGTGGAGAGCGTGGGGGAGACTATGGGCTTCGGTAGCCAGCCACTGGTGGACAATAGCCCATACGACAGCGGTGCACCGGAGCGTCCGTGGGCTAGAGTTGCTAATTTGGGTCTCAGCGTTGCCATTGCCATTGCCATGGGCCTGGGTCTCTGAATTTGGTGGTACCGGTGGCCTCTTCGATTTTTCTCCCGGGCATACTAGTGGCCTCTTCGATTTGTTATTTAACTTGGTAGTATCTATTCTGGCGCAATAAGCCAGAGGATGTGTGGTTTTTTATTTTTTCGAGTTGAGGATGTGTGTGGTTTGAAGTGATGCTTTTCATGATTCTGATTGTATTTGTATTTAATATTCAAAAATGATTTTTTCACCTTTATTTATTTCTTCTTGTAAATGTAATTTCACACTGTTTTTTCTTTATATTAGAATTATGTATTCCTTACACATATTGTAGCTCTGAGAAAGGCACCAAAAAGAGCATTGCCAGGTCCTCCTCTCCGACGACCCCACAAATTGCAATTTACGGTGAAAATCCCTAAATAACCAGGAATGACAAAGGTTGGATCCCTCGCCAAAATCATCCTGGCCGAAGGCCGTAAGAAGAGGAGAGATCTAGAGGAGGGGGCATTGGAGGAGACTTTGGAGACTGGGCAAGGAAACAAGGACATCTGTCGAGTTATGCTTGTCCAACAACTACCTTTTTTTCTTAAAGAAGTCACGTTGAATACTTCATGAAACTAGTCGGCGACATCCATCGGGCCTTGATCTCATCGGCATAACCATAGTGTATGTGTGTGGCTTCCCCCTCCCCCTCCCCCGCCCCTCCCAAACAAAAACCCCGACATGAATGCCCCTGGAACAACCCGCCATCTTCGCCAGAGTCCGCCAATGGCCTCGGGCATGGCAGAGTTCGCCGGAGGTAGCTAGAGAACGTTGGGGCTTGCCACCTGTCATCGCCATGGATCGAGCGATCTAGAGTTTGACGGGTGATTATTTTTCCTTTTTAAAGCAAAAAAGAAAAAAGAAAAATAATTCAGAAGATAATTTTAGGAGGTGGTTGGAATGCCTATCCAAAAGTCTCTAAAGTAGAGTGCGCCCCTGAAAGATGTTTATGAGGCAAATTTAAGGGAGTAGTTGGACTTGGTCTTTACGCTCTACTGCTCTAGAATTACTTCCATGATCAATTTTCTTTGATCCGTCGACTTCAAGTACTTGAAGACAGAGTATGTGAATTTCTCGACTGGTCATCTGCATAACGAGCGTACGCTAAACATTTTTTTCTTCTAAAACGAGGCAAAAGATTTGTCATTTTTATTGATTAAGAAGAAGGGAGTTGCCCCGATTAATTGACGGAAAATCGGGCTAAAACACAACCCATATTACATGGGCACCACCGGCCAACCTGGCCACCTACATGGAACACGAAGCTGCAAAAAAGAAGGACGTCCGCCGCGGAGTCGCAAGCGTCATCGTCACCACCGGTTGCCTCGAACATGTGACTCCGACTTCACCGTAGAGCTCCAACATCGAAGTCACTCCGCAAACAGTTGCATAGAAGCCAGGACGACACATGCCACCGGATGACCACATACGCAAGCAGCCGATAGCTCCAACTTTGACGACGAGCATCACAAGGAAAATATGCAGGACTTGCGCCGACCATGCTCTTCGCAAACGGAAGACCACCTCGGACACGTCGGGAAGAACCAACTACCAAAGTCCACGCCACGACCCGAGCTGTTCTCAACGCCATCATCGTTGCCAAACAGAAACCAGCGCCCCGCCTCAGCAAACCACGCGGTGAAGATGCCGCCATCCACGGCGAAGATGCCGCAATCCACTAGTCTCCCAGTCGTAGCCGGCTTCGATACGATGTCCCCAAGGAGGAGAAAGACGCAAAGACGCCTCCATCACCCAATCCAGCGGGTCTGAGGTTTCCCTCCGGAGCCCAAGCCGTGGGGAGGACTAGCACACCTCCACGACGACGCTTCCAAGAAAGATAATGGCACCCACAGGCGCCGCCGTCGCCAGCTCCGATGATGACTGGAGCAAAGATTTCTCCCAGAGTTGCGTCAAACACCCGCCGCCACCGACCGCCGCCCACTAACCACCAGTAGCCGAGGTCAGCCTCATTCTGGCCACGGGATCCCACGATCCACCGTGACAAAACACACCGCCCCCTGGCCGAAGCCGCCGCCACCACATCCAGGGCCGCCGCCCTGGAGCCCTAGAGCCACAGCAGCCGCCGCTGTGGAACCCGTTGCCTGGACCACCACCACCTTGAGCACAGCCATCGTCAAGCCCTAGCGAAGGCAGTCACCATGCCGTCCGACCACCACCTCGCACCGCCCAGATCTGGCCAAAGCAGAGCCGCAGTGTCGCCATCCTCGCACCACCATGCCACCAGAAGCTCATGCGGCCAGATCAGACCCACCTCAAGTCCACCACCCACCTCGGACACGCCCAACCGCGCTCTTCACAGCCCATAGGCCGCCGCGGCCGCCCGGGCAGTAAGCAACAAAGGACCTCCGCTGCAGCCGCCCGCCACATCCGGCCACCACGCTGCCCCCGCAGCCCGTGACGGCGCGGACACCACCGAGAGTTCCTGGGGCCGCCACCCCAGCGCCCAGCTCCGCCGTCCCGCGCGCCGCCCAGGGATGAGGCCACGCTCCAGCCGGCGGCCTCCTGGAGAGGAAGGAGGCGAGCCTGCCACCGCCATTCGCCGGATGAGCTTCGCTCGCCGGCTTCCTCCTCCGACGACGAGAAGATCGGGAGGGAGAGAAGGCGGGGGCGACGGCGGCTAGTGTTCGCCCAAGCCGCCCCCTGGGAGCAGCGCGAGCAAGATGTGAAAACTGCGTATGATGGAAACAGATTCGCGTACGCTAAATATTCATCTGCAGTTCCAAGAAAATAAACACCATTTGCACGATCGTAATTGTTGCATCGTGGCGTGAAGCGCCAACACGGCGATGCTGGCCACGCCGAGGTACGCAATCCCGGTCAGTATTCTTTTCCGTGCTCCGGCCGTCAGTCATGACACGCACATGGCTGCCGCAACCAACCTCTGTCCTCATACATAAACCATGCGCCGTGCGTTGTTTATGATCCACCCCGACAGATGAAGCACACCACATCAGTGAAGAACCGCTCCAGCTCTCTCTCCCTCCTGAAAATTTGAAATTTCACACGTCCCGTTTCCTTTTAAAAAACGGGAGCACAAAACACATGACTGGTCCGTCCAGCAGTCCAACCAGCCACTCAAACGATTGAACGAGAGCTCGATTAGATCAGGGGCAAATTTCACAAGTGATATCGCCTTCATCGGACAGGCGGTGGTTAATTTCTCTGACAACGACGTAAATTTGAATTGAGCGTAACTACTGTACAGATCGGTCGCTGGGAAAAAGGGAAGAATCACGGACGAAATGATCGTTGGATAGGTACAAAGTATAGCGGGTTGGGAGTACTGAGTACTGACCATCCACTGTCAAATCCGCAAGCCCATCGCTGAGCTTTTCTTCTTCCCGCCGAGCTGTTCACATGAGCACCAACCAGTACCAGTCCCAGTCCCTGCTGCAGTATCAAGAGCCAACCCCGGCCACACTGTCACACCGCCCTATATATACCCATGCACACCGGCCTCTTCATCTCATCCAAACTCACCAGTGTTTCTTCTACTGCAGAGGCAGCAGCAGCAGCAGCAGCAGAGTTCTTCCACCATGGGGCCTCGGCTGGTTCTCTTCGGTGCTCTCGCTCTGCTCCTGGCCGTCGGCTTCGGCGCGGCCCAGGAGGCGCCGGCCGTCGTGGTTGGCTCCGTCAAGTGCTTGGATTGCTCCCCCGACGACGTCAGTGCTGAAGATGCCCTCAAAGGTACGTGTCATCGCCCCTATACGTTTAGCTGTAGCTATGAACACTGGTCTTCTCTCAACATCTTCCCATCAAGTGCAGGGCTTCAGGTAGCCATCAAGTGCAGGTCCGGCGCCGGCGAGACCTACGAGACGCAGACGGTCGGGCAGCTCGACGACAACGGCGCCTTCAGCATCCCCCTCCAGGCAGGGCTCCTACGCGAAGACGGAGAGCTGGACCGCGACTGCTTCGCCCAGCTCCACAGCGCGCCGGACACGCCGTGCGACGGGCCGGCGCCGCCCAGGATCGCCCCAGCCAAGCCCGGCACCCAAGGCGTCGCCGACACCAACACCTACCTCGCGGTCGCCGATGACACGGTTTTCTCGCCCGTCGCGTGCGCGTGCAAGAAGAAGAAGAAGAACTTCATGGTCGGCCCGCCACCGCCGCCGCCGCCCAGGCCGGAGCCCTCATACGGGCCACCGATGCCGACGCCGACGCCCACTCCCACGCCGTCCTACGGTCCTCCTTCGACGCCCAAGCCGCCCGCGCCAGAGGATGACCCGAAGCCGTTCTTCCACAAGCACCCCAAGATGAAGATGATGCACAAGAAGAAGCCGTGCCCGCCGCTCGGCGAGGAGGACAAGCCCGAGCGCAAGAACTGACCTGCCAGTCTGCCACGACGCATGCAGCGGCGGTTCGCTTACTTGCCCATCGAGTGACATGCATGGCTGCAAGGAGGAGGCGTCGGGCACTACGACATTTGGAGATTGCTGTTTGTTGATTCATCAGTTATGTTGTTGATTTGTTAGTGCTTTGTTGTTTTGTTTTGTTCCTGCCATTGTGCCGGCATTGGTGTTTGAAGTCGCTGCTTCGTTCGTGGAATAAAGAAAGTGTATGATCTGTAGCATAACATTGTCGTGATTTATGCTTGTGGATTAGTTTCCAACTAGAGCTTTGCGTTTGCAAACTGGTGGTTATTGGACGGGTTTATCAGTCACGAGTCGATAGAACTTGGTTTTACCCAAATTCTGCATCTCGAATTCCGTCATCAGGTAAGAACTCGCTTCCTTAATATCCTCAGCTTTGCTGATTATGTTTAAATCGTTTACGTACACCGAGATTATACATAATACATCTTGTGATCACCATATAAAAACATATGGACAATCTTTATTGCTCGTGTAACCCTTCTGACGAAGGAAATCGCTTAGGCAATTATACCACATTCAACTAGACTGTCTGAGTCCGTACAATGTCTTTTAAAGTTGAACACTGTAGAGACTCATATTTGCTCTATCATGGTTCGGAACAGGGATACCTTCAGAAACCTTCATGTATATGTTCGAATCCAAGTTACCATACAGGTAAGCAGTGACAACATCTATTAGCTTCGTTTTCAGGCCCATGTTTACTACCACTGAGATCAAGTATCTAAAGGTAACTCCATCCATGATCGGGGAATAAGTCTCCTCAAAATCAACACCAGGTCGTTGAGTGAACCCTTGAGCAATGAGCCTTGCTTTGTCCCGTACTACCTTATTATTTTCATCTCTCTTTCGAACAAAAACCCACCTATGGCCAACAGGGCGTATGTGGGGGAGGAGTTCGACAAACTGGTTCGAACACCTTCCTTTTATTGAGAGATAATAATCCGACAGTAATGGCCTCCTGTCAATCTTTCCAATCCGACCTTTTCTTCCAATCAGCGAGCGTGTTAGGTTCAAGGTCAAGATCTATGATTGAGGCAACTTTCGTAGCAAAGTTAATGTCAACAATCACCGTTGCTCGGTTCAGGGACTCCTCCGTATAAATATAATTTATGGCCATTTCATCATGGAGCTCATCTGGTGCTAACACTTGCTCTACCAAATTTCCCATACTGGGAGCAAGGTCCTTTGGATTTCCCACGTCGATGTATGCGCACACATCTCCGCTGGGTGTTTCCCCTGTGGGAAAGTTTAAGTCCGGAATTTCGTGCACTGAATTTTCCGTACTTGTGACATGTCTCGAATGGCTCCCCGTTTCACTTTGGGACACTTGGGTGACACACTGTAATAAATCTCTCTTATCCTTGTTCGTCGCGCGTCACCGAGTACTTGGGATTTGAGAAGCCGGATCTCTCGTCCTTTTAGGCCTTCGGACGGGAGTGGGTATACTATCATTTTAACCCTTTTCGGTGCATTGTGAGCATGCACATGCGATTTTGTCACAATCTTGAAGTCACTAAAGTGGTCAGGGAATTGATTTGCCAATGACTGCAAATCTATTATCTTTTGGACTTCTCTCTCAATCTCAGTAGTGCGCAGGTCATGAGCGTGGGTTCCCATGGCATGCCACGTGATTTCTCGACTTTTAGCATCAAACGGTTGATTCTCTCCCCCTAAAGTCGGGAAAAATCCTCGTCAAAAATCCACACCCTAGGTAGATTAAATTCGAGAAAAAACTAATCGCAAAAACAGAATCGTGGTAACATGATGAATCCATTTTGCAAGAAGAGAGATCGGATCTTATACCTCCGTGGGATCGACGAAAGCCTGCTTGGGGCAGGCTTGATGCAGGCTTGATGGAGAGTTGGTGGAGCAAAGTGTGTTGATAATGTGTTCTGCAACTTCGCCGGTGAGTCCGGTCCGAGGTTGCGAAGCGAGAGCGAGCGTCGTCGACGAAGTAGTCGAACACGCAAAAGTAGATGAACACAGGGAAGTAGAGAGGAGACTATCTTTATTAATGATTGATCTCTGTTACAATGATTGCTCCTTATCTCTTTATACAGGGGTAGGGGTCACACGATAAGTACCCACTTAACGCAAAGTGTGGAAACGGGAGGGGCTAGTTGTGTGCCTCGCACGAAGCCGCCGCCGCCGCCCATCGTGATGGGCCCGGTTTCCCAAGACTCCCCCTTGGGTAATTATTCGTATATCCATGTCTCAAAACTCAAAAAAACATAGTGGAAAAAATATGGAGAAAGAACGCATAGTATACGTTGTTGTATTGCACGAATTGCCTCCTCAAAAAACTTAGGTGAGAAACATCAGGAAAACTCACTCAAGGGAAAGAAAGTACAATCCACTCAACCATCAGGTTGGGTACTCAATCATCGGGAGCGAGATTTTAATGGCGAGTTTGTGAATTTTCTCCCTCTGAACCTTGCATCTCTCTAAGTATAATCATACCGATTCCACGCACACACCTCTCAAAGGATTATGCCGGTAATGATTTAGTGAACATATCAGCAAGATTGCCACATGACTTAGTATGCAAAATTCTAACCTCGTTCAGCTGCTGCAGTTCATGTGCATAGAAGAACTTGGGACTAATATGCTTTATGAGTTTACTCTTCACATAACCCATCTGGACTTGTGCAACACAAGCATCATTATCTTCATAGATAATGGTAGGGTTTTGTACGGTGTTCATCCCACACGTCTGTTAGATGTGGCTGATCATCCGCCAAAGCGATACACATTCTTTTGACACTTTGAATAGTGCCATGATTTCTAAGTGGTTCATGAAAGTCGACACAAGAGTTTGCTTGGTCGATCTCCAGGAAAATGCAGTTCCACCACAAAGGAAAACATATCGAGTCCTTGATTTGCAATCATGCGGGTCCAATAGGTACCCAGCATCATCATAGCCTATAAGAGATAGGTCTTGATTCCTTCTTATAAAATAGGCCAAGATCTTTGGTCCCTTGCAGGTAACGGAAGCCGTCCTTGACATCTTTCCATGTCTCTTAGTAGGTTCAGAACTGTGCCTAACAAGCAAACTAACGGTGAAAGCAATGTCTGGCCGTGTAGAATTTGCGAGGTACATGAGTGTTCCAACTGCATTCAGGTAAGGAACCTCTTGTAGGGATCGAAAGTAGGTCTAGAGGGGGGGGGGTGATTAGACTACTTGACCAAATAAAAACCTAATCTTTTCCCAAGTTAATTGGTTGGAAGATTTTAGCAATTCTAGCATATCAAGTTCACCCTACACATGCATGTCTATGAGTATTGCAGCAAAAAGTAAAGACAAGCATATGTAAGAGGATATGGGTAGGAAGATCAAACGCAATTTGGAGACACGATATTTTTTTCCGTGGTTCCGATAGGTGGCGCTATCGGACATCCACATTTATGAAGACTTCAACCCACGGAGGGTAACAGTCGCGAGAGTCCACGGAGGGCTCCACCCACGAAGGGTTCCACGAAGAAGCAACCCTGTCTATACCATGATGGCCTACGTCCACGGAGGACTAGCCTAACTCGGGGTAGATCTTCACGAAGTAGGCGATCTCGTTGCCCTTACAAACTTCTTGGTTCAACTCCACAACACAAAGTAGGAGGCTCCCAAGCAATACCTAACCAATCTAGGAGGCACCACCCTCCAAAAGGTAATAGATGCGATAGTAATGATGAACTCCTTGCTCTTGTGTTTCAAATGATAGTCTCCTCAACACTCAATCACTCTCTCACAAATTTGGCTTGGATAGAAGCGATTGATTGGGTGGAAAGCAACTTGGGGAGGCTAGAAATCAAGATCCATATGGTTGGAGTGGATGATCTTGACCTCAACACAAGGATAGGTGGTTCTTTCTCAGAAATTTGGATATGGGAAGTATGAGTCTGTTCTGAGTGCTTCTCTTTCGAGTGGGATGCGGTGGAGGGGTATATATAGGCATCTCCAAAAATCCAACCGTTACAACATTATTGCCCAACTTGGTCAAACCAAAGTCAAAACTCGGTTGCACCGACTAGTGCAAAATGTCGTGACTTTGGCGTTTTCAGTGAGACCGATATAGAATTCTCGGTGGTACTGATATGAGTGGTCGAGGACAGTTACACAACTCGGTTTGACCGATTCACAATTCTCGCAAATTCTGATTCTTGTGAAACTTGGTAGTAGCGAGAAGTAGGTTTTGGCTAGGGTTTCTATGTAGGGTTTTGACTCGGTGTAGACGAAGTGATATTGTTGGTGACACCGATTTTGAGTGGTAGGGTCTAAGACAATATATTTGTGGGAGAGCTTGTGAGTGTTTTTGGTGGCTAACACTTTATCATTTTGATCATTTCATTCACCATTATTACATCACTCCCTTTTGATGGCATTGGCTTTCCTATGGACTCAAAGTGATTTCTCACAAAGTAAAATGTAGAGTCTTCATGCTTGTAGCTTGGCCAATCCCGTTCCTTGCATCTTGGGGTCTCCTCACAATCCTTTGCTAATCACACATTGAACTTTTTCCTAAAATATATGTTGTTATTAATTACCAAAACCACCTAGGGAGAAGTTGTTCTTTCAATCTCCCCCTTTTTGGTAATTGATGACAACATATAGATCAAAGCTTCAATAGAGTTATAATCAATGAATAGCATCATCGCTTTGAGAGGTGCGTGATAAGCAAGAGCTCTCCTAAATTTGTGCATTATTTAAATTTGTGTTTGAATGCAAATTCACAATCATTCAGGATCATGGGTCACTATTCCATGTCACATACAACTTCGTGGTGCACAAAAATTAATATGAGTGAATTACATAAGCACATCACACCAAACATTAAGTGAATGATCATCATATAGACATCTCAAAGATAGGCAATAGTGGCATCACACAAGAGTATATGATCAAACACCGACAAAAGTTTGCAACATCAAACGATAAACCAATTGTTTTAAAATGCAGAGAGGAATGAAAATGCAACTCTCTCTCTCTCTCTCGAATCCCTATGATCTATAACCTCTCCCCTTTTGGCAACAAGCTGCAAAAAAAGTTCAGAGTTATAGAGCTAATTGTCGCTCTGGACAAGATCTCCTCCATGAGACGATGAAGCTGCTCCGATGGCTGACGATGGAGTCGAGAGAAGAGCATCTGCGAAGGCTTCAGCTAAAGTCCTCTGAGGTGGTGGAGTATAGACACTAGAGCTGATGGAGCTGTGGTAGGTGCTGAAGAAGAAGGCCTCAACTTTGGAGCAGGCATTATAGGAGTTGTGGCTTGAGACTTGAACTGAGTGCTAGTCCTGAGAGGTGGACTTCTGTCATCATCATCAGAATCTGAAGAGTGGGGAATGGGAACCGCATCCACTTCCTTCTTAAGTTCATTCATAGTATTAGTCAGCCCATCCAATTTGTTGTTCAATGTGGAAAACTTATCCTCCATGATCCTCACATGTGTCCCCTTATTACACAGGATGGTCTTGATGTCCTTCTGTATGCCTTGAACTGTGCTAAGTAGAATATCCATTTGTTCACTCCTTGTCCTAGGCACCTAAGCACTAGTGGATCTGGCTGCCTCAGCCTCTGCCTGTGCAGTAGATGAAGTGGGATGACTGGGATCCATCACCATGACATTATCCTCAAAATCTGGCTGGAGTGGCAAATGTGGGCGATCAAGTGCATATACATTCTTCTCTAACTTAGAGTTGATGAGCATATGAATGTATGGTGCATATCCACAAGATCTCTTCTGGCCTGCTGCTTTCCTCTTCACTGTCTCAACTATTAGATCCATCACCCTGAACCTGGTGTGGGTGTCAATGTGGTGCAGCATGTTGATGGAGTAGCCTCGGATCATCTTATCATCTCTTGACTTGGGCATCAAGGTGTACCTCAAGATAGTGTATGTAGTAGGCAATCCTGCTTGCAGATAATAAACTGAACCAAACTTACGCAAATGCACATAATCAGTAGGGATCTCCTTGTATATCTTTACCATGGAGTTGTGACTCATTTTGGCCTCAGTGTACACATCCAAGTCACCTTCTTGTACCTATGGGCTCCTAAGATGGTAGCCCATTCATCAATAATGGATTGGTACCTAACACCTTCAGTCATCCATATGATCCTGCCATCTGGATAGAAGTGACCAGTAGAGTAGAACTGCATGATTATCTCACCGTTCCAGGAAGTAAACTCTTTTCCAAAAAAGTTTGCAATGTCAATGCACTCGAAGTTGTCTTGCACACTTGGAGAATAACCTTCATTTTCCTTTATATAAGCCCAGTCAACATACCTCATGTCACTAACTCTTAGGCTCTTATCCAATAGGACAATCTCATAAAAGTCCTCATGTTCCTTGGTGTGAAATCTAGCGTCCACAACAGTCCTTCTCCTGGAGGCATAGGGGTCATTTTCTCTCCACAACCTCAGCACTGAGTCCTTCCTCTTCTTCATATCCTCAGCTATAGGGTGAGCATCATCATGAGCTGGTATATGGTACCTAAGTTTCCTTAACACTGTCAAATCTTCCTCAGCATCTTTGAAATTTGAAGTCTTGTTCTTGATATCAAGAGGGATGTCCCTACTAGTCTTCTTGGACTTAGAAGCAACTGGCTTCTTGGGTGCAGATATGTTGCTTGAGGAAGCTTGCTTTGACATAGCATCAGTAAGAAGCTTCTTCTTCTTGGCAGGAGGAGCCTGGGCAGAGCAACACCTGGATCTTCATACATGGAAGTGGGCCTTCCAATGACTTTCACTATCCTCTTTTTGGCTCTTATCATATCACATTCCTTCTTAGGCATGGAACCGTTTGCTGGCTCAATAGAAACAGAAGTGTTGGCCTTCGCACTCTGAGGTGCCCTCATGGCATCAGCAGTCGCATAGACCTTCTTGATTGGCCTCTTAGAAGAAGTAGTCTCAGTAGTGGGAATCTTGGCAGCCTTCTCTTTCCGCCTCTTGGCTATCTCTTCTTCTGGAACAAAATTAGAATCCTCTTCATCAGAATTTAGCTTCCTCCTTGCCCTGGTGGCAGCCTTGGGCAAATCAGCTGAACTGGGTTTTTCATCAGAAGAAGATGAGCTAGCTTCAGGGCTAGTGCATGAAGTCATGTCCCCATCTCTCTCTTTGAAGTTGTTCTGGTTGTCATTAGATCCTGTCATGCTGACCCTGTGAATAGAGCATATTAGAGTAGGGAGGTTTGAGCATCACAAAACACAGATGATTTCTCAAAATTTGAGCTCAGAATCTTAGTTTTGAACTTCTGCAAATGGAATGTAGATTGCAATGAGTTCAATTTTTCGGAGCCACCGAGAGTGACAACTTGCCTTAACAAAGAATTGGCGGCCTTTTCAGTTTCACCGAAAAGAACTGCTCGGTCTCACCGAAGCTGTTCTTAGTAACCCTAGAAACGACACCGGTAGAACCGATTTTTACAACTCGGTGTCACCGAAGATGTTCTCTAATCTAATGGAGTTTGTTGTGGATTGGATTGATTTCCAACTATGGATTATAGATGGAGCGATCCTAAAGCACAAAAAATTGACAAGTGAGTGCAAGAAGGGGTCGCAACCATACCCTAATGCGGTGATGGCTCCGCTAGGCGGCGATAGTGGTGAAGATTACATTCGATGGCGAGGATCCTAGTGGCAAGGGCGCACGGGGAGGCAAGGGCGACGACCAGGGGTCCAAGTGCGGCAACTAGGGTTGGAAGAAATGGACATTTGAAGATTCAATTTCAAAGGTCGGGTCCATCATAATATATATCCTTCGCTATCGGAGATGCCGGTTCAAAAATATCGGTGCCACCAAGTGTCGGGGCTGGATGCACTCGATCACCTATGGGGCCGCAAGCCCCTTTGTGGTTTGACAAGGGCGAGATCACTAGCACAAAGAGCGGAGATGGCGAGACGGAGTGGCGATCGGGACGCGGGTGTTTTACCCAGGTTCGGGCCGTTGTGAAGCGTAAAACCCTACCCCTGCTTTTGGTGGATTGATCAAAGGAACACGAAAGATACACAGCGCTCAAGCCCGACAAGGGTTGCCTTCGGGGAAAGAGCTTCTACGCGAGTACAAGTGTCCAAAGGTCCGAATCTTTAGCGAGGCTGCCTTGGGCCTCCTTTTATAGTCCAAGGGGTAACCACAAAGGCAAAACAGACATTGTTTGATGATTAGATAGCTAACAGTGCTATCATACCTAAATCTGGCACTTTAGGACAAAATATCATAAATGCAGTCTAGGTGGCGTATGGGGGTGCATCCCCAGCAAGCTCCTACCATCGCTCTAGCTAACTACTACACCACAGCTTTACACGCCTACGGAGGGGTGTCAAGGGGGCATAATTCGTCTTCCAGCATGTCGCCACATGCTTATTGAGAGCCACTTAGCCACTTGGGAGCTCGACACCGCATCGATAAGTGACTGGAGTAGCGATGTGGTGGAGCGGTGGTGTAGGATCGAAAGTAGGTCTAGAGCGGGAGTGATTAGACTACTTGACCAATTAAAAATCTACTTCTTCCCAATTTTAAGTGTTGGCAGATTTTAGCATTCATAGCAAGTCAAGTACACCCTACACATGCATGTCTACGAGTATAGCAGCGGAAAGTAAAGACAAGCATGAATAGTAAAGGAAGGGTAGGAAGATCAAACGCAATTTGGAGACACGATGATTTTTCCCGTGGTTCTGATAGGTGGTGCTATCATACGTCCACGTTGATGGAGTCTTCAACCCACGGAGGGTAACGGTCGTGAGAGTCCATGGAGGGCTCTACCCACGGAAGGTTCCACGAAGAAGCAACCTTGACTATACCATGATGGCCTACGTCCATGAAGGACTAGCCTAACTCGGGGTGGATCTTCACAAAGTAGGCGATCTCCTTGCCCTTACAAACTTCTTGGTTCACTCCACAACATGAAGTAGGAAGCTCCCAAGCGACTTCTAACCAATCTAGGAGGCACCACCCTCCAAAAGGTAATAGGCTCGATAATGTTGATGAACTCCTTCCTCTTGTGCTTTAAGATGATAGACTCCTCAACACACAATCACTCTCTCACCGATTTGGCTTTGGTGGAAGAGATTGATTGGGTGTAAAGCAACTTGGGGAGGCTAGAGATCAAGATTCGTATGGTTAGAATGGAATGGCATGATCTCAACACATGAGTAGGCGGCTCTCTCTCAGAAAATCAGTTGGTATGAGTTGGGATATGTTCTGGGTGCTTCTCTTGCGAGTGAGTGGTGGTGGAGGGGTATATATAGGCATCTCCAAAAACCCAACCATTACACCTAATAAGTACAACTCGGTGACACCGATGTGTTAATCTCGGTGGTACCGAGTTGCCTCAAAGGTAGCAACTTTTGAATCTCGGTGAGACTGATACATAAAACTCGGTTGCACTGATAAGGTGACCAACGGTCAGATTGCCAGACTCGGTGACGCTGACTCAACAAACTCCGCGAGACCAATTTTGTGAATTTGCGCAACAGAAAGTTGGCAACCCAAACTCGGTGGCAGTGAAATGGAATCGGTTGCACCAAAGGGCTAGGGCTTGGCTGAGTCCGTTTGAGGCTGAGAATCGGTGGAACCGAGTGGAAAGTGTTGGTTGCACCGATTTTGGATATTTGGCTTTGGACAAACTTTTGTGGAAGAGCTTGTGGGTGTATGAGGTGACTATCACTTGTGCACGTATGAGCATTTTGTTCACCAACGGTACCTTACCCCCTTTTAATAGTGTTGGCTTTCCTATGGACTCAAAGTGATTTCTCACAAAGTAAAATGTAGATTCCTCTTGCTTGAAGCTTTGCCAATCTATTTCCTTGCATCTTGGGGTATTCCACAATCCTTTTGCCAACCCATCATTGAATTTTTCCTGAAACATGCTTAGTGGAAACATTAGTTCAATGACATATATGTCGTTATTAATTACCAAAACCTCCAAGGGAGTAAATGTGCTTTCAATCTCCCCCTTTTTGGTAATTGATGACAACATATAGATTAAAGCTTCAACATATTATATAATCAATGAATCTAATTTTCGCATTGAGAAGTATGTGATAAGCAAGAGCTCCCCCTAAATTTGTGCATTATTTTTAAATTTGTGTTTGAATGCAAATGCACAATCGATTAGGTACATGCAGCACTTCTTCCATGTCACATACAACTTGGTGGTGTGAGAGAGTAATAAGAATCAATATAATAGAACAACACATCAAGCAAAGTGAATGATCATCTCATAACCATCAAAAGGATAGGAAATAGTAGCAAGACACATTAAAGCATATGATCAAACACGAACGAAAGTATAACACATCCAAACCAAAAGACCAAATGCTTTTGAAATAGCAATAAAACCAAACGCTCTCTCACTCGAAGCCTAAAGATCTATATAAAACTTCTCCCCCTTTGACAACAAGTTACCAAAAAGTTCAAAGAGATAAGTGCGATCTCCTCCGATGGGGCTGATCTCCTCCGGTGGTCGATGTCGGAGTCGAGAGAAGTGCATCAACGAAGACCTCTGCGGATGTCCTGGACGGAGTTGGAGTATCAACTGGTGTAACTGGAGGAGCTGATGGAGCTCAAGTCACTGTAGCTGGTGTAGACGATGAAGGTCTCATCTCTAGAGCTGGCACTATAGGTGTCTGATAACCCACAAGTATAGGGGATCGCAACAGTTTTCGAGGGTAGAGTATTCAACCCAAATTTATTGATTCGACACAATGGGAGCCAAAGAATATTCTCGAGTATTCGCAGCTGAGTTGTCAATTCAACCACACCTGAAACACTTAATATTTGCAGCAAAGTATTCAGTAGCAAAGTAGTATGGAAGTAACGGTAATGGTAGCAAAAGTAACAGTAGCAGTTTTATAGTGATTGTAACAATAGCAACAGAGAAGTAACTTAGCAAAGATCAATATGTGCAAAGCTCGTAGGCAATTGACCGGTGATGGATAATTATGCTGGATGTAATTCATCATGCAATAGTTATAACATAGGGTGACACGGAACTAGCTCCAATTCATCAATGCAATGTAGGCATGTATTCCATATGTAGTCATATGTGCTTATGGAAAAGAACTTGCATGACATCTTTTGTCCCGCCCTCCCGTGGCAGCGGGGTCCTAATGGAAACTAAGGGATATTAAGGCCTCTTTTTAATAGAGAACCGGACCAAAACATTAGCACTTAGTGAATACATGAACTCCTCAAACTACGGTAATCGCCGGAAAGAATCCCGGTTATTGTCACCCTGGGGGATGCGGATCATAACTCGTAATAGGTGTCTACAACTTGCAAGATAGGATCAAGAACACATATATATTCATGAAAACATAATAGGTTCAAATCTGAAATCATGGCACTCGGGCCCTAGTGACAAGCATTAAGCATAGCAAAGTCATAGCAACATCAATCTCAGAACATAGTGGATACTAGGGATCAAACCCTAAGAAAACTAACTCAAGTACATGATAAATCTCATCCAACCCATCGCCCTCCAGCAAGCCTACGTTAGGATTACTCACGAACGACGGAGAGCATCATGGAATTGGTGATGAAGGATGGTTGGTGATGACGATGGCGTCGATTTCCCCTCTCCGGAGCCCAAAATGGACTCCAGATCTGGTCTCCCGAGGAAGAACAGGAGGTGGCGGCGGCTTCGTATCGTGAAACGCGATGAACTCTTCTATCTAATTTTTTATCCGGGATTAGGGTTATATGGAGCTGGAGAGAAGGTCGGAGGAGACACGAGGGCCCCACAAGCCCGCAGGTGGCCCCCTCTAGTTAATTCTTGCACCAATATTTTTTATTAAATCCAAAAATATTCTCCGTAAATTTTCAGGACGATCCGAGAACTTTTATTTCTGAACAAAAATAACACCAAGGCAATTCTGCTGAAAACAGCGTCAGTCCGGGTTAGTTCCATTCAGATCATGCAAATTAGAGTCCAAAACAAGGGCAAAAGGGTTTGGAAAATTGGATACGATGGAGACATATCAACTCCCCCAAGCCTAACCCATTGCTTGTCCTCAAGCAATTCAGTTGATAAACTGAAAGTGATAAAGAAAAACTTTTACAAACTCTGTTTGATCTTGTTGTTGTAAATACGTCTAACTGATGTTCAGATTTTCAGCAGAGATCATGGACTAACCACGTTCACAATAACATTTAGGTCTCACATTTACTCATATCAATGACATAATTAACTAGCAAGCAATAATAATAACTCTCGGATGACAACACTTTTTCAAAACAATCATGATACAATATGACAAAATGGTATCTCACTAGCCCTTTCTGAGACCGCAAAACATAAATGCAGAGCACCTCTAAAGAACTAGGACTGACTAGACATTGTAATTCACGGTGAGACAGATCCAGTCATGCTCATACTCAATATCAATTAACAGCAAGCATACAAATGACGGTGGTGCTCTCTAACTGGTGCCTTTTATAAGAAGATGATGACTCAACAATAAAGTTAATGGAAAGGCCCTTTGCAGAGGGAAGCATTGATTTGCACAGGTGCCAGAGCTCGAGTTTTCAAAACAGAGATAAGTAATGAATTTTGAGCGGTATGCTTTCATTGCTCACTTAACGACCAAGAGGTTTTCAAAATCTTCCATGCTAGATAAATTATAGGCGGTTTCCAAACAGAATGATAAAGTTTTTACTCCCCCTCCACCAATCAGTCACACTCCACGGTGAGCCGAATCCACAGGTACCGTCCATACAAATACAGTTTTGGGGGAGTTTTGTTTAATTATATTTTTCTTTTATTTCGAGCATGGAACTGGGCATCTGATACGTCTCCAATGTATCTATAATTTATGAAGTATTCATGCCATGTTTGCAATAATTATATATGATTTTGGTATGATTTTATTAGAACTAACCCGGACTGACGCTGTTTTCACCAGAACTATCGTGGTGTTGTTTTTTTGGAGAAATAAAAGTTCTCGGAACAAGCTGAAAATTTACGGAGAATATTTTTGGAAAATATAAAAAATACTGGAGTGAAGAGTCACCCGAGAGGAAGGCTGAGGAGGCCACAAACCCCAGGGGCACGGTCACCCCCCTTGTCCACGACCACTAGGCTTATGGACCCCTCAGGAGTCCACCGACCTCCCTCTCAGCTCTATAAATCCTGAAATATTCCAAAACCTCCGAGGAATAACCTAGATCGGGAGTTCCGCCGCCGCACACCTCCAGAGCCACGAAAAACCAATCTTGGCCCTCGGGAGTTCCGCCGCACACCATGGAGGCCAAGGACCAGAGGGAGAACCTCTCCCCACAGAGGGGGAAGGCCATGGAGGAGGAAGCACGAGTGGGAGAACCTCTCCCCCTCTCTTCCGGTGGTGCCAGAGTGCCATCAGGGGAACCATCGCCGTGGTGATCATCTTCATCAACATCACCTTCTTTGTCACCATCCTTTTTAGCGATCAAATCTCCCACACCCCGCTGTAATCACCTACTTGAACATGGTGCTTTATGCTACATATTATGATCCAATGATGTGTTGCCATACTATGATGTTTTGAGTAGAGTACTTTTGTCCTATTGGTTGATTGATGATCATGATTGGTTTGAGTTGCATGTTTTATTATTGGTGCTATCCTATGGTGCTCTCCATGTCGCGCAAGCGTGAGGGATCCTCGCTGTAGGGTGTTGCAATATGCTTATGATTCGCTTATAGTGGGTGGCGTGAGTGGTAGAAGCACAGACCCGAGTAAGTAGGTTGTTTGCGTATGGGAATAAACAGGACTTGATACCTTATAATGCTATGGTTGGGTTTTACCTTAATGATATTTAGTAGTTGCGGATGCTTGCTAGAGTTCCAATCATAAGTGCATATGATCCAAGTAGAGGAAGTATGTTAGCTTATGCCTCTCCCTCGTATAGAATTGCAATAATGATTTCCGATCTTGTTAACAATTGCCTAGGATAATTCCGCACACTGGCCCATCATTATTTCACACTCGCTATTTGTAATATATTGTAATATTATGACAACAGCACCTATATTTATATTATAGTTCTCTGATATCATGCAAAACTATCCTCTGCATACCCACAACATAGTTTTATTTCTCCTTTCTAGATGGAAGCAAACGTTTGGTGTACGTAGAGTCGTGTTGGTGGCAGATAGGACTTGAGAGAATATTGATCTTACCTTTAGCTCGTTGTGGGTTCGACACTCCATACTTATCACTTCCACCTTTGGAAATAGCTACGATGATTCCTTGCACTTGGGGATTATCAAGCTCTTTTCTGGCGCCGTTGCCGGGGAGCAATAGCGTGGGGTTGATATTCTTTTGTATGCTTGTTTGCTTTCTTCACTAAATAGATTTTGTTTTCCCTTTTTTATTTTCTGTAGTTGTGGGTGAAACGAACAAAAAAAATTAAAAAAATGAGAAATACAAAAAGAGTTACTTGCCCCTTTTTCCTAAGAAGTTTTTCAAAAAGAGAAGTGTTTCGAAGGTTGTGCATTGGAGAAGTGAGGGTCGACCTTGAACACTTGTGTTTATGCTCATGGAAACAATGTAGAATTTTTCATGGAAGATTATGAAAAATAATTTATCACCTTGTATTTATCCATTGTATTATAAAATTAATGTGCCAAGATTTTCTTTTAGGATGATTAGATTGCTTGTTTGGTGTGTGCAGTGCAAAAACAGAAACTTTGGCTGTAGTGCGTGAATTTACATTTTTTACTGGAACATCAAAAGTTTCTCAATTTTTTACGCAGTACTGCTATACATTTTTTTAATTATTCCTAAATGTTCAGAATTGTTTTAGTTATAGAAGTATACTAAGTTTCTAGATTACTACAGACTGTCCTGTTTTAATAGATTCTGTTTTCTTAGCATTGTTCTCTTATTTTGATGAATCTATGGCTTGTATCGGGGGGTAGGAACCATTTTGAAGTGGGACTAACATTATATATAATGCTAATATGAATTTGGAATGAGTTCACAACAGTACTTTAAGTAGTAATTTGCTTTATTATACTAACGGATCTCATGAGGGTTTTGTTAAGTTTTGTGTGAATGAAGTGTTCGAAGATCGCGGAGGTATCGATATAAGAAGAATACAGAGAGACAAGAGTTCAATCTTGGGGATTCCCAAGGCACCCCAAGTAAATATTTCAAGGAGACTCAAGCACTTAAGCTTGGGGACGCCCCGGAAGGCATCCCATCTCTATTCTTCAACAATTATCGATATACCTCGATTTTTGTTTTATTCACATGACATGTGTCTTTAATGTTTGTCTTTTCCTTTATGCTCCCTTCTAGTATGAGATAGTCCTTGAAGAATTTGTTGAATGCTCTTTGTTCTTCACTTAAATCTTTTGAGTATGCATTTGTAGAATGCTCTTTGTGCTTCACTTAAACCTTTTGAGTACGGCTTTATAGAATGCTTCGTATGCTTCACTTATATATTTTGAGCTTGGATGTTGGTTAATCTATATTAATTAATAATTCTCTATGAACTTCACTTATATCTTTTAGAGTATGAAAATAATGATCATCGGAATTTGGCTTGGAAGAGTATCATTGTAATATCATGCCTAGCTAAAAAGGCATTAAAGAAAAGCGCTTGTTGGGAGACAACCCAATACTTTTACTTTCTGTTTTGAAGTGTTAACATGATTAAGCTACTGTATTAATCATGTTTTGTTCCTTTCATTTCAATAAAGTGTCAAGTAAAGCCTTTGGAATAGTGCGGATACTTGCTTGTTTGATTCTGTGCAAAAACAGAAAGTTTTGCGTCCAGTATTTGAATTGTTTGATTTTACTGGAGAGGTCAAAAAATTCTGAAAGTTTTACAAAACATTTCTATGCAAATTTTGTGATATGTCCTAATGTTTCAGAATTGTTCTAGTCAGGGAAGTATGGTGATCATTCAGATCTTTACAGACTGTTCTGTTTTTGACAGATTCAGTTTTGCATGCATTGTTTGCTTGTTTCAAGTGTTCCTATAGCTTATATTGAGTAACATAAATTTTGGGAATGATATAATACAGTCGGTATCATGGGGGAACAATTATGAATATTGTCTTGACAATACCTAAGTGAATGATTTATCTTTATTACACTAACCCTTCTCACGAAGTTCCGTTGAGTTTTGTGTGATTGAAGTTTTCAAGTTTTGGGTGAGATACCGATATGAGGGGAATAAAGAGTGACAAGAAACCAAGATTTGGGATGCCCAAGGCACCCCAAGGTAATATTAAATGAACACTCAAGCGTCTAAGTTTGGGGATGCCCCGGAAGGCATCCCCTCTTTCGTCTTCAACACTATCGGTATATCTTACTTGGAGCTATATTTTTATTCATCACATAATATGAGTTTTTCTTGGAGAGTCATTTTTTAATTTTTTTTATCTGTTAGGTGTTATTTATAATCTTGTTTTTCAATAAAAATTTCCAAGAATTGCCTTAGGATGCTTGCATTGCATGTTTTATGTGTGCTGTGTAAAAAACAGAAACTTTTGCTGTAGTGTATGAATTTTCATATTTTACTGTAACGCAGAAAGTTTCTGAAATTTTAACACAGTATTTTCATATAAATTCCTTAGCATTTACTAAATTTTCATAATTTTTAGAGTTACAGAGGTACACTTGTTTAATAAATTACTACAGACTGTTCTGTTTGGACAGATTGCTGTCATAGTTTTGCTATCTACTTATCCTATAGTTTCCATAGCCTATATTGGTAGATATAAATTGTGGAAATGATAGTATACAATACCTAATGTTTTAAAATTATTTTGCAACTTGTCTTGTCAGTACATGAAGTGTTGATTTGTTCTTATGTGTACTAACCTATCTCATGAGTTCTTTTTGAGTTTTGTGTGGATGAAGTTTTTGAGAATAGGTGAAACCGGGATATGAGAGGATTGAACAAGATAAAAAAGCTCAAGCTTGGGTATGCCCAAGGCACCCCAAGAAAATATTTCAAGAAATCTCAAGTATCTAAGCTTGGGGATCCTACGCATCCCACCTCTCTTCATCAACAATTATCGGTTAGCCTATGTTGAGCCTAAATTTTTAATCGTTCACATGATGCATGATATTCTTGGAGTGCCATTTTTATTTTGTTTGATGTTTCGATAAAATCATTGGATATGAAATTTTAATAAGAGAGAGTCCTCACATGGATATTTATCTAATTAACTACGCATTGATCTTCATTTATATCTTTTTGGAGTAGTTTGTCATTCACTCTCGTGCTTCACTTATATCCTATGAGTAAATGGTTGAATGAATTGAATATCATAAATATGAAATAAAAAATGCTTCATATAATTATCCCATGGGGAGTAATGACTTCACACATAATAGGTATAGGTGGTGAAATTTATTGAAAGTTAGCAAACACCACATTGGTCACTTGAACAATTCATGAAAGAATATTGAAGGAAGAGAGATTTCACATATAAATATACTATCTTGGACATCTTCTATGATTGTGAATACCCATTAACTATTTTCAAACTTGAGCAAATTAGTTGAAGTTGGACAAGGAAGACAACTTAATGAGTTATGTTTGGGTATATTTGTATAGAAGTTATATTGTTATGGATCCTCCAACATGTGGTGCTTGTTTCCTCCTCATACTAGCCAAAACTTCCGCACCAAGTAGAAATACTACTTGTGCACCCAAACACCCTTAAACCAGTTTTACTATGAGAGTCCACTATACCTACCTATGGATTGAATAAGATCCTTCAAGTAAGTTGTCATCGGTGCAAAAAGCAATAAAAATTGCTCCTAAATATGTAAGATCTTTTATTGTAAGGGAAAATAAGCGTTGTACGAATTTGTGATGACAAAGAAATAAAAGCGACGGACTGCATAATAAAGGTTGCTATCGCAAAGGGCAATACAACATAATGTTCCTTTGCATTAAGAGTTTGCGCATCCAAAAACAAAAAGTGCATGACAACCTCTGCTTCCCTTTGCGAAGGGCCTATCTTTTATTTTCTAGTACTTACCTTTATGCAAGAGTCATGGTGATCTTCACCACTTCCTATATTTCGCCTTTATCTCTTGGCAAGCGTCATGTGTTGGGGAATGATCTAGACATATATATCCACACAAATATATTTGATCATGAATTATTATTGTTGACAACTATCTATATGATAAATAAGTTGGGAGGCGAAACATTAAGCCCCTATCTTTCTCTGTGTTCGATGGATGCTATTTGTTTTGAAAATATGCTTTGAGTGCTAGCAATCATGGAAGACTATATGATAGTTGAGTATGTGGAATTTGCTAAAACAAAGCTCTTACATAGACCCTTCCTGAAAATAAGATGAATTGCAATTGTTCGATGACTAGGAATATGGTTTGTTAGTTTTCAAGAAGCTTTCTGGTCTATACTTTAAACATGTGAATAGCTTGTTACTTGATCATGAGAAGTTTGATGAGATGATATATTGTTGATGATACATATTAACGCTAGAAAAAGTGATTGGTGTTGTCATTGATCAAAGTTTTGCACTTGCTAGCATTCACACTTCATAAATTATTTATTTTATCATTTACCTACTCGAGGACAAGCAGGAATTAAGCTTGGGGCTGCTGATACGTCTCCAACGTATCTATAATTTATGAAGTATTCATGCCATGTTTGCAATAATTCTATATGATTTTGGTATGATTTTATTAGAACTAACCCGGACTGACGATGTTTTCAGCAGAATTACTGTGTTGTTGTTTTTGTGTAGTAAAAGTTCTCAGAACGAGTTGAAAATTTATGGAGAATATTTTTGGAAAATATAAAAAAATACGAGAGCGAAGAGTCGCCTGAGAGGAAGGCTGAGGAGGCCACAAGACCCAGGGGCGCGACCAGCCCCCTGGTCGTGGCCACCAGGCTTGTGGGCCCCTCGGGAGTCCACTGACCTCCCTCTCAGCTCTATAAATCTTGAAATATTCCAAAACCTCCGAGGACTAACCTAGATCGGGAGTTCCACCTTCACACACCTCCAGAGCCACGGAAAACCAATCTTGGACCTCTCCGGCACCATGCCGGAGGGGGTCACCATCACCGGAGGCCATCTTCATCGTCCGGGAGGGGCCATCAACACCATGGAGGCCAAGGACCAGAGGGAGAACCTCTCCCCGCAGAGGGGGGAAGCCATGTAGGAGGAAGCACGAGGGGGAGAACCTCTCCCCCTCTCTCCCGGTGGTGCCGGAGTGCCATCGGGGGAACCATCGCCACAGTGGTCGTCTTCATCAACATCACCTTCTTCATCACCATCCTTATCTCCTTTTAGCATTCCACTCTCCCGCACCCCGCTGTAATCACCTACTTGAACATGGTGCTTTATGCTACATATTATGATCCAATGATGTGTTGCCATCCTATGATGTTTTGAGTAGAGTACTTTTGTCCTATTGGTTGATTGATAATCATGATTGGTTTGAGTTGCATGTTTTATTATTGGTGTTGTCCTATGGTGCTCTCCGTGTCACGCAAGCACGATGGATCCTCGCTGTAGGGTGTTGCAATATGCCTATGATTCGCTTATAGTGGGTGGCGTGAGTGATAGAAGCACAGACCCGAGTAAGTAGGTTGTTTGCATATGGGAATAAAGAGGACTTGATACCTTATAATGCTATGGTTGGGTTTTACCTTAATGATCTTTAGTAGTTGCGGATGCTTGCTAGAGTTCCAATCATAAGTGCATATGATCCAAGTAGAGAAAGTATGTTAGCTTATGCCTCTCCCTCATATAGAATTGCAATAATGATTTCCGATCTTGTTAACAATTGCCTAGGATAATTCCGCACACTGACCCATCATTATTCCACACTCGTTATTTGTAATATATTGTAATATTATGATAACAACACCTATATTTATATTTTAGTTCTCTGATATCATGCAAAACTATCCTCTTCATACCCACAACGTAGTTTTATTTCTCCTTTCTAAATGGAAGCAAACGTTCAGTGTACGTAGAGTCGTATCGGTGGCAGATAGGACTTGAAAGAATATTGATCTTACCTTTATCTCCTTGTGGGTTCGACACTCAATACTTATCACTTCGACCTTTAGAAATTGCTACGATGATTCCTTACGCTTGGGGATTATCAGCATCCCGATTACCAGCCACTTTCTCGTGAATGATAGTGAATCAACACATATCGTGAGAATAACCCACCTAGCATGGAAGATACTGACATCCCCCGGTCGCCACATGGGCGATTTGGGCATACAAAACAGAATGTTTATTCGAAGGTTTAGAGTTTGGCACATGCAAATTTACTTGGAACGACAGGTAAATACTGCATATAGGTAGGTATGGTGGACTCATATGAAACAACTCTGGGTTTGAGGGATTGGATGCACAAGCAGTATTCCCGCTTAGTGTTGGGAGACGTAGTAGTAAATAAAAAAAGTTCTTACGATCACCAAGATCTATATATGGAGAAACCAGCAACGAGTGGGGAGAGATTGCATCTTCATACCTTTGAAGATCGCTAAGCGGAAGCATTACAAGAATGTGGTTGGTGGAGTCGTACTCGTAGCGATTCAGATCGCGCTGGATTCCGATCTAAGCACCGAACAATGGCGCCTCCACGTTCAACACACATACAGGTCGGTGACGTCTCCCACGCCTTGATCCAGCAAGGAGGAGGGAGAGGTTGGGGAAGAGCCCCAACAGCAGCACGATGGCATGGTGGTGGTGGAGCAGCAAGGTATTCCGGCAGGGCTTCGCCTAAGCACTGCGGAGGAGGAAGAAGAGAGGTAGGGCTGTGCCATGGGAGAGAGATCAAATCTTGTCTCAAAACAGCCAAAACCTCAAGTATATATAGGAGGAGGGAGAGGGAGGGCTGCCTTGGCCCCTCCTCCAAGGAGGAGAGGTTCGGCCGAAGCTAGGGAGGAGTCCACCTCCCACAAGGGAGGTGGATCTCTTCCTTTTGAATCTCCTTTAGCCTTATATCTTTATCCCTAGCTGCATGGGCCTTTCTAGAAGGACTTGGCCAGCCCAATAAGGGCTGGTACACCTCCTCTAATAGCCCACGAAGTCCTTTGCTAGTCACACCCCTCCCGGGGGTCCACTGGCACCCTCCTGGTACACTACCGATGAGCCCGAAAACTTTCCGATGACCAAAACAGGACTTCATATATATCAATCTTTACCTCCGGAACATTTTGGAGCTCCTCGTGACGTCCGGGATCTCATCTGGGACTTTGAACAACCTTCGGCAATCATGTATACCATTTCCCTATAACCCTAGCGACATCGAACCTTAAGTGTGTAGACCCTACGGGTTCGGGAGACACGTAGACATGACCGAGACACCTCTCCGTTCAATAACCAACAGCGGGATCTGGATACCCATGTTGGATCCCACATGCTCCAAGATGATCTCATCGGATGAACCACGATGTCGGGGATTCAATCAATCACGTATACAATTCCCTTTGTCTACCGGTATGATACTTGCCCCAAATTCGATCGTCGGTATCTCTATACCTTGTTCAATCTCGTTACCGACAAGTCTCTTTACTCGTTCCGTAACACATCATCCCGTGGCTAACTCCTTAGTCACATTGAGCTCATTATGATGATGTCTTACCGAGTGGGCCCAAAGATACCTCTCCGTCATACGGAGTGACAAATCCCAGTCTCGATTCGTGCCAACCCAACAAACACTTTCGGAGATACCCATAGTGCACCTTTATAGCCACCCAGTTACATTGTGATGTTTGGCACACCCAAAGCATTCCTACGGTATCCGGGAGTTGCACAATCTCATGGTCTAAGGAAACGATACTTGACATTGAAAAGCTTTAGCAAACGAACTACACGATCTTGTGCTATGCTTAGGATTGGGTCTTGTCCATCACATCATTCTCCTAATGATGTGATCCCGTTATCAATGACATCCAATGTCCATGGTCATGAAACCGTGACCATCTATTGATCAACGAGCTAGTCAACTAGAGGCTCACTAGGGACACGTTGTGGTCTATGTATTCACACATGTATTCTGGTTTCCGGTTAATACAATTATAGCATTAACAATAGACAATTATCATGAACAAGGAAATACAATAATAACCATTTTATTATTGCCTTTAGGGCATATTTCCAACAGTCTCCCACTTGCACTAGAGTCAATAATCTAGTTACATTGTGATGAATCGAACACCTATAGCATTCTGGTGTTGATCATGTTTTGCTCGTGAGAGAGGTTTAGTCAACGGATCTGCGACATTCAGATCCGTATGTACTCTACAAATATCTATATCTCCCTCCTGAATGTAATCACGGATGGAGTTGAAGCGGCGCTTGACGTGTCTTGTCTTCTTGTGAAACCTGGGCTCCTTTGCAAGGGCAATAGCTCCAGTGTTGTCACAGAATAGAGTCATCGGGCCTGACGCATTGGGAATGACTCTTAGGTCGATGATTAACTCCTTTATCTAGACTCCTTCCGTTGCTGCTTCCGAAGCAGCTATGTACTCCGCTTCACATGTAGATGCCGCCACGACGCTTTGCTTGCTGCTGCACCAGCTGACTGCCCCTCCGTTCAAAATATACACGTATCCGGTTTGTGACTTGGAGTCGGTCGGATCTATGTCGAAGCTAGCATCGACGTAACCCTTTATGATGAGCTCTTCGGCACCTCCATATACGAGAAACATCTCCTTGGTCCTTTTCAGGTACTTCAGGATATTCTTGACCGCTGTCCAGTGTTTCGCTCCGGGATCACTTTGGTACCTCCCTACCAAACTTATGGCAAAGTTCACATCAGGTCTGGTACACAGCATGGCATACATAATAGAGCCTATGGCTGAAGCATAGGGGATGACACTCATCTCTTCTCTATCCTTTGCCGTGGTCAGGCATTGAGTCGTACTCAATCTTACACCTTGTAACACATGCAAGAACCCCTTCTTGGACTGATCCATATTGAACTTCTTCAATATATTTTCAAGGTATGTGCTTTGTGAAAGACCTATGAGGCGTCTCGATCTATCTCTATAGATCTTAACACCTAATATGTAAGCAGCTTCTCCTAGGTCCTTCATTGAAAAACATTTATTCAAGTAGGCCTTTACACTTTCCAAGAGTTCTATATCATTTCCCATTATCAGTATGTCATCCACATATAATATGAGAAATGCTATAGAGCTCCCACTCACTTTTTTGTAAATACAAGGTTCTCCATAAACCTGTACAAACCCAAATGCTTTAATCACCTCATTAAAGTGAATGTTCCAACTCCGAGATGCTTGCACCAGCCCATAGATGGAGCGCTGGAGGTTGCATACTTTGTTAGCATCTTTAGGACCGATAAAACCTTTTGGCTGCATCATATACAGTTCTTCCTTCAGGAAGCCATTAAGGAATGCTGTTTTGACGTCCATT
The DNA here is from genome assembly GCA_022496015.1 of Hordeum marinum. Taxonomy (NCBI): domain Eukaryota; kingdom Viridiplantae; phylum Streptophyta; class Magnoliopsida; order Poales; family Poaceae; genus Hordeum; species Hordeum marinum. The sequence goes on from CM039675.1 coordinate 383,422,679, forward strand.
TGCCAGATCTCATAATCATAAAATGCGGCAATTGCTAACATGATTTGGACAGACTTCAGCATCGCTACGGGTGAGAAAGTCTCATCGTAGTCAACTCCTTGAACTTGTCGATAACCCTTAGCGACAAGCCGAGCCTTATAGACGGTCACATTACCATCCGCGTCAATCTTCTTCTTAAAGATTCATTTATTTTCAATGGCTCGCTTATCATCAGGCAAGTCCACCAAAGTCCATACTTTGTTCTCATACATGGATCCTATCTCGGATTTCATGGCCTCAAGCCATTTTTTGGAATGCAGGCCTACCATCGCTTCTTCATAGTTCGAAGGTTCACCGTTGTCCAACAACATGATCTCCAGGACAAGGTTGTCGTACCACTCTGGTGTGGAACGTGTCCTAGTGGACCTTTGACGTTCAATAGTAACTTGATCTAAAGTTTCATGATCATTATCATTAACTTCCTCTCCAGCCGGTGTAGGCTCTACAGAAACAACTTCCCGTGATGCGCTACTCTCCGGTTCGAGTGGAGGTACAATTAACTCATCAAGTTCTATTTTTCTCCCACTTACTTCTTTCGAGAGAAACTCTTTCTCGAGAAAGGATCCATTCTTGGCAACAAAGACTTTGCCTTCGGATCTAAGGTAGAAGGTATACCCAATAGTCTCTTTGGGATATCCTATGAAGACACACTTTTCCGCTTTGGGTTTGAGCTTCTGAGGTTGAAGTTTCTTCACGTCAGCATCGCATCCCCAAACTTTTAGAAACGACAGCTTCGGTTTGTTTCCAAACCATAATTCATATGGTGTCGTCTCAACGGATTTTGATGGTGCCGTATTTAAAGTGAATGCGACAGTCTCTAATGCATATCCCCAAAATGATAGCGGTAAGTCGGTAAGAGACATCATAGATTTCACCATATCCAATAGAGTGTGATTATGATGTTCGACACACCATTTCGCCGAGGTGTGCCAGGCGGCATGAGTTGTGAAACAATTCCACATTTCCTTAGATGCGTGCCAAACTCGTGACTTAAATTCTGGAGAACGGAGTCTTGGTCATATTGCCCATGAGGCATGGTTTGCACGTGTCAAATGATTCGAAATCAAGAGACTCCAAAAGTCCATCAGCATGGAGCTTCTTCATGCGTTTGACACCAATATGACCAAGGCGGTAGTGCCACATGTAAGTGGGACTATCGTTATCAACCTTACACTTTTTGGTACTCACATTATGGACATGTGTAACATCATGTTCGAGATTCATCATAAATAAACCATTGACCAGCAGGGCATGACAATAAAACATTTCTCTCATATAAATAGAACAACCATTATTCTCAGATTTAAATGAGTAGCCATCTCGCATCAAGCGAGATCCAGATACAATGTTCATGCTCAAAGCTGGTACTAAATAACAACTATTGAGGTTTAAAACTAATACCGAAGGTAGATGTAGAGGTAGCCTGCCGACGGCGATCACATCGACCTTGGAATCATTCCCGACGCGCATCGTCACCTCGTCTTGTGCCAGTCTGCGCTTATTCCGTAGCTCCTGCTTGGAGTTACAAATGTGAGCAACTGCACCGGTATCAAATACCCAGGAGCTACTACGAGCGCTGGTTAGGTACACATCAATAACAAGTATATCACATATATCTTTAATGTTGCCGGCCTTCTTATCCGCTAAGTACTTGGGGCAGTTCCGCTTCCAGTGACCGGTACCCTTGCAATAAAAGCACTTAGTCTCAGTCTTGGGTCCACGCTTGTTCTTCTTCCCGGCAACTTGCTTACCGGGCGCGGCAACAACTTTGCCGTCCTTCTTGAAGTTCTTCTAACCCTTGCCTTTCTTGAAACTAGTGGTCTTATTTACCATCAACACTTGATGCTCCTTTTTGATCTCGACCTTTGCTGATTTCAGCATCAAGTACAACTCAGGAATGGACTTCTACATACCCTGCATGTTGTAGTTCATCACAAAGCTCTTATAGCTAGGTGGAAGTGACTGGAGGATTCTATCAATGACCGAGTCATCCGGGAGATTAACTCCCAGCTGAGTCAAGCGGTTGTGCAACTCAGACATTTTGAGTATGTGCTCACTGACAGAACTGTTTTCCTCCATCTTACAACTGAAGAACTTGTCGGAGACATCATACCTCTCGACCCGGGCATGAGCTTGGGAAACCAATTTCAGCTCTTGGAACATCTCATATGCTCCGTGTTGCTCAAAACACTTTTGTAGCCCCGGTTCTAAACTATAAAGCATGCCGCACTGAACAAGGGAGTAATCATCGCAGCTTGACTGCCAAGCGTTCATAACGTCTTGATCTGGTGGGAAAATGGGTGCGTCACCTAGCGGTGCATCAAGAACATACAATCTTTTGGAAGCTATGAGGATGATCCTCAAACCACGGACCCAATCCGCATAGTTGCTTCCATCATCTTTCAGCTTGGTTTTCTATAGGAACGCGTTGAAGTTGAGGGTGACATTAGCGTTGGCCATTGGATCTACAATATAGATTGTAACGACAATTTTAGACTAAGTTCATGATAATTAAGTTCACATAATCAAATTACTTAATGAACTCCCACTTAGATAGACATCTCTCTAGTCATCCAAGTGACACATGATCCACGTCAACTAGCCCGTGTCCGATCATCACGTGAGATGGACTAGTCATCCATGGTGAACATCTCCATGTTGATCGTATCTTCTATACGACTCATGCTCGACCTTTCGGTCTTCCGTGTTCCGAGGCCATGTCTGTACATGCTAGGCTCGTCAAGTCAACCTAAGTGTTTCGCGTGTGTAAATCTGGCTTACACCCGTTGTGTGCGAACGTTAGAACCTATCACACCCGATCATCACGTGGTGCTTCGGAACAATGATCCTTAGCAACGGTGCACAGTTAGGGTGAACACATTTCTTGAAATTTGATTGAGAGATCATCTTATTTAGCTACCGTCGTTCTAAGCAAATAAGACGTAAACATGATAAACATCACATGCAATCAATATAGTGAGATGATATGGCCAATATCATCTTGCTCCTTTGATCTCCATCTTCGGGGCACCATGATCATCACTGTCACCGGCACGACACCATGATCTCCATCATCGTGTCTTCATGAAGTTGTCTCGCCAACTATTACTTCTACTACTATGGCTAACGTTTAGCAATAAAGAAAAGTAATTACATGGTGATCTTGATTGACACGCAGGTCATACAATAAAATAAGACAACTCCTATGGCTCCTGCCGGTTGTCATACTCATCGACATGCAAGTTGTGAATCCTTTTACAAGAACATGATCAATCTCATACATCACAATGCATCACATCACATCCTTTGGCCATATCACATCACAAGGCATATGCTGCAAAAACAAGTTAGACGTCCTCTAATTTGTAGTTGCAAGTTTTTACGTGGCTGCTATAGGTTTCTAGCAAGAACGTTTCTTACCTACGCCAAAACCACAACGTGATATGCCAATTGCTATTTAGCCTTCATAAGGACCCTTTTCATCGAATCCAATCCGACTAAGGTGGGAGAGACAGACATCCACTAGCCACCTTATGCAACAAGTGCATGTCAGGCGGTGGAACCGGTCTCACGTAAGCGTACGTGTAAAGTTGGTCCGGGCCGCTTCATCCCACAATACTGCCGAATAGAGATAAGACTAGTAGTGGTAAGCAAATTAACATGATCGACGCCCACAAGAACTTTGTGTTCTACTCGTGCATAGATTCTATGCATAGACCTAGCTCATGATGCCAGTGTTGGGAGACGTAGTAGTAAATCAAAAAAAATCCCACGATCACCAAGATCTATCTATGGAGAAACTAGCAACGAGTGGGGAGAGATTGCATCTACCTTTCAAGATCACTAAGCGAAAGCGTTACAAGAACGCGGTTGGTGGAGTCGTACTCGCAGCGATTCAAATCACGGTGGATTCCGATCAAAGCGCCGAACAACGGCGCCTCCGCGTTCAACACACGTACAGCCCGGTGACGTCTCCCGCGCCTTGATCCAGCAAGGAGGAGGGAGAGGTTGGGGAAGAGCTCCAACAGCAGCATGACGGCATGGTGGTGGTGGAGCAGCAAGGTATTCCGGCAGGGCTTCGCCTAAGCACTGTGGAGGAGGAAGAAGAGAGGTAGGGCTGCGCCGTGGGAGAGAGATCAAATCTTGTCTCAAAACAGGCAAAATCTCAAGTATATATAGGAGGAGGGAGAGGGAGGGCTGCCTTGGCCCCTCCTCCAAGGAGGAGAGGTTCGACCGAAGCTAGGGAGGAGTCCACCTCCCACAAGGGAGGTGGATCTCTTCCTTTTGAATCTCCTTTAGCCTTATCTCTTTATCCCTAGCCGCATGGGCCTTTTCGGGAGGACTTGGCCAGCCCAATAAGAGCTGGTACACCTCCTCTAACAGCCCACGAAGTCCTTTGGTCGTCACACCCCTCCCGGGGGTCCACTGGCACCCTCCCGGCACTCCCGGTACACTATCGATGAGCCCAAAAACTTTCCGGTGACCAAAACAGGACTTCCTATATATCAATCTTTACCTCCAGACCATTCCGGAGCTCCTCGTGACGTCCGGGATCTTATCCGGGACTCCGAAAAACCTTCGGTAATCACCTATACCATTTCCCTATAACCCCAGCATCATCGAACCTTAAGTGTGTAGACCCTACGGGTTCGGGAGACACGTAGACATGACCGAGACACCTCTTCGGTCAATAACCAACAGTGGGATCTGGATACCCATGTTGGCTCCCACATGCTCCACGATGATCTCATCAGATGAAGCACGATGTCGGGGATTCAATCAATCCCGTATACAATTCCCTTTGTCTACCGGTATGATACTTGCCGGAGATTCGATCGTCGGTATCTCAATACCTTGTTCAATCTCATTACCGGCAAGTCTCTTTACTCGTTCCGTAACACTCATCCCGTGGCTAACTCCTTAGTCACATTGAGCTCATTATGATGATGTCTTACCAAGTGGGCCCAAAGATACCTCTCCGTCATACGGAGTGACAAATCCCAGTCTCGATTCGTGCCAACCCAACAGACACTTTTGGAGATACCCGTAGTGCACCTTTGTGGCCACCCAGTTACGTTGTGACGTTTGGCACACCCAAAGCATTCCTACGGTATCCGGGAGTTGCACAATCTCATGGTCTAAGGAAATGATACTTGACATTGAAAAGCTTTAGCAGACGAACTACACGATCTTGTGCTATGCTTAGGATTGGGTCTTGTCCATCACATCATTCTCCTAATGATGTGATCCCGTTATCAACGACATCCAATGTCCATGGTCATGAAACCGTGACCATCTATTGATCAACGAGCTAGTCAACTAGAGGCTCACTAGGGACACGTTGTGGTCTATGTATTCACACATGTATTCTGGTTTCCGGTTAATACAATTATAGCATGAACAATAGACAATTATCATGAACAAGGAAATACAATAAAAACCATTTTATTATTGCCTCTAGGGCATATTTCCAACACTTACTACAAGTGAAGGCTAGCAAAATACTGGGGAGCGACCAACTAGAGAGCGACACAGTAATCAACATGCTTTCAGATTAACCAACATTGAATGCAAGCATGAGTAGGATATAAATCACTATGAACAAAAATATCATGGAGGCTATGTTGATTTTGTTTCAACTACATGCATGAACATGTGCCAAGTCGAGCCACTTGAATCGTTCAGAGGATACCATCCCATCATACTACATCACAACCATTTTAATATGCATGTTGGCACCCAAAACAAACTAGTATCCACTCTTAGCTAATTAAGCATGGCATCAGTAACTATAATCTCTAATTGTCGTTGCAAATATGTTTCACCCATGATGAACTGAATTCGGAACGATGAGCTAATCATATTTACAAAAGCAAGATAGGTCGAGTTCATACCAGCTTTTATCCATCTCAATCTTTTCATCAAATATCGTCATTATTGCCTTTCACTTGCAGGACCGATCGGTGTGGATAATAATAAGAGTGCATGTGCATTGGACTAAGCTGGAATCTGCAAACAATAACTCAAAGGAGAAGACAAGGTAACATGGGCTCTCTAATAGGTAAACAATAATGCATACGAGAGCCACTTGACATTTTCATTGTGGTCTTCTCCTTACGACCCAAAGAAAGAAAAATCAAAACCTGAACGAGAAAAACTATTTACACGGGAAAGCTCCCAACAAGTAAAAGAAGAATGAAAAATCTTTTTGGGTTTTCTTTTTAATGCTACAACTAAGCAACTGGAAATGAAGCTAGAACTAATTTTTTTGTATTTTTCTCAAAGTTAATTAAACACACAAGGAGAAAGCAAAACAAGAAAATAAACTACCATGGTTGGTACAATGAAAGAGTATGAACACCGACTAGTAAGATGAGTGTGTGAACATGAATGTAAATTCGGTGAGAAATACGTACTCCCCCAAGTTTAGGCTTTTGGCCTAAGTTGGTCTATGGCCATGGCTAGAAAGAGCTCTCTCCCAGATACTCAGGAGCATCATCAGAGTTCCATTGGGTGGCGAACTCCTGCGGCTCCCATTGAAAAACTGGCTCCGGGTACGGATCAAAGGCTGGTGCCGGTTCTGGAGCTGGGGGTTGCGTCAGACCCCAATATGTGTAAATGTCTCCGGGCATAATGGTGTACCTGCCTGAGCAAATGTTGAACAAAGAGGAAGCAGGCGGAGTAATAATTTCACAAGTAACCTGGCTAAAAACTAAGTTGTAAAGCAACCTCCTATCATCATTTTTCTTAATAACATCATGAGCTGCCATACGGTCACAATCTAAGAACTTCGCGGGTAGCAGCCTCTCATCTTTCTCGTGAAGCCTAATGGGTATCTCAAAATGTTTAGCTAAACGAGATACATAGATACCTCAGAATATGGGCCCCTTCGAACGGTTGGTGTTCAACCGTTGGGCCACCATAGCGCCCAGACTAAAGGTTCCATCAACAAATAAAGCATGGCGCGGAATGGCGAGGTCAGGGGCACTAAGACTTCCACTCTCCCAGCAACCAACTAAACATCTTCCCGCAAATAATGAATAACAACGTAGCATAGGAAAATGTAAAGTAGCTGCTCTTGCCTTTGACACACCTCTCTCTTCCCCTACAGTGACCGTGGCAATAAAATCTTCCATGTCTCGAGGATGTGGTTCCCTGATGCTGCCCTCATAGGGTATTTTGGAAACTTTGCAAAAATCATAAAGGTTCATTTTCTTAGGCACATCATATAAGTGAAATTCTACTGTAGGAGGGTCTTCCCTAGAATGAAAGTGAAAATTTTGCAGCAAGGTATTCGTGAGAAAGAGGTACTAGTCACACTTATCGTTGAGGAAGTCGGTGATGTCTGCATTCTTGGCCAAATAATAGAAATCTTCATAAATTCCGTCCACCCTCAAGAATGTGTCACACGGCCATTCACATGGTCAAACTTCTGTGACGCGAGGATGATTATACTTGGATTTCTCCTTCATTTCATTTTCATCTTCCTTAGAACTCCGGCTTGGAGAACCTCTTAATAATCTCCTCAACATTTCATTTTCTGAAAAATTCTGAAATTTTTTAGTGACCCAAAATAAAGGTGAACAAAACTCAATAAAACTCATAGCAACTACTCCCTCAAGTGCCTAGAGGCTATATCATGCATCAAAACTACTTGGGACCATATTAATTTGACATGCAAGCTCAAGAACAAGGTCACCACAGCAGCAAAAATTTGCAATATATAAAGCACTAGAACAAAAACTAAAATGACCATTGGAGGAGTCACATACCGAGGAACAATCTCCCAAAACAGTTTTGCGAATGAAGCCTTGCACAAGGAGATCGAAAATGGTAGCAAGATGAGCTAAAACACGGGTTTGAGCAATGGTGGGATTTTTTCTGGAGGAAGATGAAGTGGATGGGTGTTGGAATAAGTGAAGGGGGGCCACGTGGGACCCGCAAGCCTGCTAGGCGTGACTAGGGGGTGTGGCCGTGCCTAGTGGGCTTGTGGCCCACTAGTGCAGCCCCCCTGCAGTGTGCTTAGTGCTAGAAATTTTTAAATATTCCGGAAAAAATCATACTCCATTTCAGGACATTTGAAGAACTTTTATTTTCAGGTCACCTTTTTTATTGCATGGGAAACTCAGAAAACAAAAAAACAATAGCATTTTACTTAATTTATTCTAACTAACAGAAAGTAAAAGTTGGGTACAGAAAGTTGTGCTTTCTAAATTCACCCATCTCATGCTCATCGAAAGGAATCCATCAATAAGGTTGATCAAGTCTTATTAACAAACTTCTTTCGAATAACATGAAACCAAAGAATTTTTGAATAACACCGAGTTACCTCAATGGGGATATGCATTGCCCCAACAATAAGTATATCATATTTCTTCTTGACAGTAGGAAGAGGGAACTCAAAGTCTCCAATAATAATCGTTGGAATTTTTTCAATGGAGTTGATAATATGAACTTTAGGTTGTTTCTTCGGAAAGTGTACCGTATGCTCATTACCATTAATATGAAAAGTGACATTTTCCTTGTTGCAATCAATACAACCCCTGTAGTATTCAAAAAGGGTCTACCAAGGATGATCAACATACTATCGTCCTCGGGAATATCAAGAATAACAAAGTCCGTTAAGATAGTAGCATTTGCAACTACGACGGGTGCATCCTCACGAATACCGATAGGTTAAGCAATTGATTTATCATCCATTTGCAAAGAGATTTCAGTAGGTGTCAACTTATTCAAATGAAGTCTACGATATAAGGAGAAAGGCATAACACTAACACTAGCTCCCAAATCACATAAAGCAGTTTTAACATAATTCCCTTTAATAGAGCATGGTACAGTTGGTATTCCTGGATCTCCTAATTTATTTGGTACTCCACCCTTAAAAGTATAATTAGCAAGCATGGTGGAAATTTCAACATCCGATATCTTCCTTTTATTAGTCACAATATCTTTCATATACTTAGCATAAGGATACATTTTTAGAATATCGATCAAGTGCATACGCAAAAAGACATGCCTAAGCATTTCAACAAAGCTCTCCAAATCCTCATCATCCATTTTCTTGGATGGTTTAGGAGGAAGGGGCATGGGTTTCTGAACCCATGCTTCTCTTTCTTTACTATGTTTCCTATCAATAAAGTCTCTTTTTTCATATCTTTTATTCTTAGGATGTGGGTTATCGAGATCAACAGCAGGTTCAATCTCCACATCATTATCATTACTAGGTTGAGCATCAACATGAACATCATCATTAATATTATCACCAAGCTCATGTTCATCACCAGATTGTGTCTCAGCATCATAAACAGAAATATCATTTGGGTTCTCAGGTGTATCTATAACAGGTTCACTAGCAGCATGCAAAGTTCTGTCATCATCCTTGTTCCTCTTATTACTAGAGCGACTAGGTGCATCAATATTACCCCTTTGAGAATCTTGCTCAATTCTCATAGGGTGGCCCTCAGGATACAAAGGTTCCCGAGTCATTCTTCCACCTCTAGTCACAACTTTAACACAATGATCATTCTTGTTACAATTCATTTCATTAAGCAAATCATTATGTGCCTTAAGTACTTGTTCTACTTGAGTAGTTACCATGGAAGCATGTTTACTAATAAGTTTAAGATCATTGATAGTTTTACTCTTATAATCACCTAAGCGATCAAGCATGAAAGCATTATGTTTCAATTGTCTACTAACATAAGCATTAAAATTTTCTTGCTTAACAACAAAATTATCAAATTCATCCAAGCATTGGCTAGCAGACTTATTATAAGGAATATCACTTTCATCAAATCTTCGAAGATTATTTACCCCTACTATGTGTGTCAGGTTATCAAGACCATGTATTTATTAAATAGGTGATAGATTCTTAACATCTTCAACTTTAATACCTTTTTATTTCATAGATTTCTTTGCCTCTTGCATATCTTCATGACTGAGAAATAGAATACCTCTTTTCTTTGGAGTTGGCTTCGGAGGTGGTTCAGGAATAGTCCAATCATTATCATCGATCAATATATTATTCAATAGTATTTCAGCTTGTTCAACAGTTCATTCCTTGAAAACACAACTAGCACAACTATCTACGTGGTCCCTAGAAGCATCGGTTAGTCCATTATAAAACATATCAAGTATTTCATGTTTCTTGAGAGGATGATCAGACAAATCATTAAGTAATTGGAGAAGCCTCCCCCAAGCTTGTGGGAGACTCTCTTCTTCAATTTGCACAAAATTAAATATTTTCTGCAAGGCAGCTTGTTTCTTATGGGCAGGAAAATATTTTTCAAAGAAGTGATAAATCATATCCTGGGGGCTACGCACACAACTAGGAGCAAGAGAACTAAACCATATCTTAGCATCACCCTTTAACGAAAAAGGAAACAACTTAAGGATATAATAGTAACGATTTTTTTCCTCATGAGTAAATAGGGTGGCTATATCATTCAGTTTAGTAAGATGCGCCACAACAGTTTTAGATTCATAACCATGGAAAGGATCAGATTCAACCAAAGTAATTAACTCGGGATCAACAAAGAATTCATAATCCTTATCAGTAACAAAGATAGGTGAAGTAGCAAACTTAGGATCATATTCATTCTAGCATTCAAAGATTTTTCTTTCCACTTGCGAAGTAATTTCTTAAGATCATCTCTATCATTGCAAGCAAGAAAGTCCCTAGCTACCTCTCCTTCCATAACATAGCCCTCAGGAATATCAGGCAATTAATATCTAGGAGAGCTAGGTCTAGCATGTGTCTCAAAGTGTTCAGTCTCAATAATCTCATCAGTTTCAGAAGTATCATAATTTTCATCATTGACTCTAGCAATTTATTCATCAAGAAATTCACCCATTGGCACAGTATTATCAAGCAAGGTATCATCATAAGCATCATGCATAGCAGAAGTGGCATCATGAATTACTTGCGACATATCAGAATTACTAGAAGGTGGTGGTGTCACAAACTTACTCATAACAGAAGGTGAATCAAGTGCAGAGCTACATGACAATTCTTATCTCCCCTCATAGTGGAGGGATAGATCTTGGTTTTTGGATCTTTCAGATTCTTCGTGGTCATCAACAGATATAAATCCCAAATGACTCAGAGAATAGAGCTATGCTCCCCGGCAACGGCGCCAGAAAAAGGTCTTGATAACCCAAAAGTATAGGGGGTTGCAACAGTTTTCAAGGGTAGAGTATTCAACCCAAATTTATTGATTCGACAGAAGGGGAGCCAAAGAATATTCTTGAGTATTCGCATGTGAGTTGTCAATTCAACCACACCTAAAAGACTTAATATCTGCAATAAAGTATTTTTAGCAAAGTAGTATGGAAGTAACAGTAACGGTAGCAAAAGTAACAGTAGCAGTTTTATAGTGATTGTAACAGTAGCAACGGAGAAGTAACTTAGCAAAGATCAATATGTGGAAAGCTCGTAGGCAATGGATCGGTGATGGATAATTATGCTGGATGTAATTCATCATGCAACAGTTATAACATAGGGTGACACATAACTGCTCCAATTCATCAATGTAATGTAGGTATGTATTCCATATGTAGTCATACGTGCTTATGGAAAAGAACTTGCATGACATCTTTTGTCCTACCCTCCCATGGCAGCGGGGTCCTAATGGAAACTAAGGGATATTAAGGCCTCCTTTTAATAAGAACCAGACCAAAGCATTAGCACTTAGTGAATACATGAACTCCTCAAACTACGGTAATCACCAGAAAGAATCCCAGTTATTGTCACTCTGGGGGATGCGGATCAAAAATCATAATAGGTGTCTACAACTTGCAATATGGGATCAAGAACACATATATATATTCATGAAAACATAATAGGTTCATATCTAAAATCATGCCACTCGAGCCCTAGTGACAAGCATTAAGCATAGCAAAGTCATAGCAACATCAATCTCAGAACATAGTGGATACTAGGGATCAAACCCTAACAAAAATAACTTGATTACATGATAAATCTCATCCAACCCATCACCGTCCAGCAAGCCTACGATGGGATTACTCACGAATGGCGGAGAGCATCATGGAATTGGTGATGAAGGATGGTTGGTGATGACAATGGCGTTGATTTCCCCTCTCCGGAGCCCAAAACGGACTCTAGATCTGGTCTCCCGAGGAAGAACAGGAGGTGGCGGCGGCTCCGTATTGTGAAACACGATGAACTCTTCTCTCTGATTTTTTTCTCCACGAATAGGGTTATATGGAGTTGGAGAGGAGGTCGGAGGAGCCACGAGGTTCCCACAAGCTTGTAGGTGGCCCCCCTCTGGTTAATTCTTGTGCCAGTATTTTTTATTAAATCCAAAAATATTCTCCATAAATTTTCAGGACGATCCGAGAACTTTTATTTCTGCACAAAAATAACACCAAGGCAATTCTGCTAAAAACAACGTCAGTCCGGGTTAGTTCCATTCAAATCATGCAAATTAGAGTCCAAAACAAGGGCAAAAGGGTTTGGAAAATTGGATACGATGGAGACATATCAACTCCCCCAAGCTTAACCCATTGCTTGTCCTCAAGCAATTCAGTTGATAAACTGAAAGTGATAAAGAAAAACTTTTATAAACTCTGTTTGATCTTGTTGTTGTAAATACGTCTAACTGATGTTCAGATTTTGAGCAAAGATCATGGACTAACCACGTTCACAATAACATTTAGGTCTCACATTTACTCATATCAATGACATAATCAACTAGCGAGCAATAATAATAACTCTCGGGTGACAACACTTTTTCAAAACAATCATGATACAATATGATAAAATGGTATCTCGCTAGCCCTTTCTGAGACCGCAAAACATAAATGCAGAGCACCTCTAAAGAACAAGGACTCACTAGGCATTGTAACTCACGGTGAGAGAGATCCAGTCATGCTCATACTCAATATCAATTAACAACAAGCATACAAATGACGGTGGTGCTCTCTAACTGGTGCCTTTTATAAGAAGATGATGACTCAACAATAAAGTAAATGGAAAGGCCCTTCGCAGAGGGAAGCATTGATTTGTAGAGGTGCCAGAGCTCGAGTTTTTAAAATAGAGATAAGTAATGAATTTTGAGCGGTATGCTTTCATTGCTCACATAACGACCAAGAGGTTTTCAACATCTTCCATGCTAGATACATTATAGGCGGTTTCTAAACAGAATGATAAAGTTTTTACTCCCCCTCCACCAATCAGTCACACTCCACGGCGAGCCGAACCCATGGGTACCGTCCATACAAACACAGATGTGGGGGAGTTTTGTTTAATTAGATTTTTCTTTAATTTTGAGCATGGAACTAGGCATCCCGATTACCAGCCACTTTCTCATGAATGATAGTGAATCAACACATATCGTGAGAATAACCAACCTAGCATGGAAGATATTGACATCCCCCAGTCGCCACATGGGCGATTTGGGCATACAAAACAGAATGTTTATTTACAGGTTTAGAGTTTTGCACATGCAAATTTACTTGGAACGGCAGGTAAATAGCGCATATAGGTAGGTATGGTGGACTCATATGAAACAACTTTGGGTTTGAGGGATTGGATGCACAAGCAGAATTCCCGCTTAGTACAAGTGAAGGCTAGCGAAAGACTGTGGAGCGACCAACTAGAGAGCGACACAGTCATCAAAATGCTTTGAGATTAACCAATATTGAATGCAAGCATGAGTAGGATATAAATCACTATGAACATAAATATCATGGAGGCTATGTTGATTTTGTTTCAACTACATGCATGAACATGTGCCAAGACGAGCCACTTGAATCGTTCATAGGAGGATACCATCCCATCACACTACATCACAACCATTTAATATGCATCTTGGCACCCAAAATAAACCATTATCCACTCTTAGCTACTTAAGCATGGCATGAGTATCTATAATCTCTAATTGTCATTGCAAATATGTTTCACCCATGATGAACTGAATTCGGAACGATGAGCTAATCATATTTACAAAAGCAAGATAGGTCGAGTTCATACCAGCTTTTCTCCATCTCAATCTTTTCATCAAATATTGTCATTATTGCCTTTCACTTGCATGACTGATCGGTGTGGATAATAATAAGACTGCACGTGCATTGGACTAAGCTGGAATCTGCAAACAATAACTCAAAGGAGAAGACAAGGTAACATGGGCTCTCTAATAGGTAAACAATAATGCGTACAAGAGCCACTCGACATTTTCATTGTGGTCTTCTCCTTACGACCCAAAGAAAGAAAAATCAAAACATGAACGAGAAAAACTATTTACACGGGAAAGCTCCCAACAAGTAAAAGAAGAACAAAAAATCTTTGGGTTTTCTTTTTAATGCTACAACTAAGCAACTCGAAATAAAGCTAGAACTATTTTTTTGTATTTTTCTCAAAGTTAATTAAACACACAAGGAGAAAGAGAAACAAGAAAATAAACTACCATGGATGGTACAATGAAAGAGTATGAACACCGACTAGTAAGATGAGTGTGCGAACATGAATGTAAAGTCAGTGAGAAATACATACTCCCCCAAGCTTAGGCTTTTGGCTATGTTGGTCTATGGACATGGCTGGAAAGAGCTCTCTCCCGGATACTCAGGAGCGTCATCAGAGTTCCATTGGTTGGTGAACTCCTACGGCTCCCACTAAAAAACTTGCTCCGGGTACGGATCAAAGGCTGGTGCCGGTTCTGGAGCTGGGGGTTGCGTCAGACTCGAATATCTGTAAATGTCTCCAGGCATAATGGTGTACCTGCCTGAGCGAATATCGAATAAAGAAGAAGCAGGCAGAGTAATAATTTCACAAGTAACCAGCCTAATAACTAAGTTGTAAAGCAGCCTCCTATCATCATTTTTTTTAATAACATCATGAGCTACCATACGGTCATAATCTAAGAACTTCGCGGGTAGCAGCCTCTCATCTTTCTCGTGAAGCTTAATGGGTATCTCAAAATGTTTAGCTCAACGAGATGCATAGATACCTCCGAATATGGGCCCCATTGAACGGTTGGTGTTCAACCGTTGGGCCACCATAGCACCCAGAAGAAAGGTTCTATCAGCAAATAAAGCATGGCGCAGAACGGCAAGGTCAGGGGCACTAAGACTTCCACTCTCCTAGCGACCAACTAAACATCTTCCCACAAATAATGAATAATAGCATAGCATAGGAAAATGTAAACTTGATGCTCTTGCCTATAGTGAATGCGGCAATACAATCGTCCATGTCTCGAGGACGTGGTTTCCTGATGCTGCCCTCATAGGGTATTTTGCAAACTTTGCAAAAATCATAAAGGTTCATTTTCTTAGTCATTCCATGTAGTGAATTATTTTCCAACAAACTTGTCTAGGCTAATGTAGTGGAAGTTGTCTTGCACACTCGGGAAGTAGTCTTCATTTGCCTTGATATACTTCAGGTCGACATATCTCATATCAGTCACAGCTAGACTCTTGTCAAGCAGCACAGTCTCATAGAAATCATGTTGCTCCTTGGTGTAGAACCTGTAGTCCACAACTGTCTTCCTCCTCTGAGAGTAAGGATCAATAGCTCTCCACTCTCTTAAACCTGCACCCTTCTTCTTCTTCATATCAACAGCAAGTGGATGGCTGCCATTGTGCTCTAGAAGGTGAGGTCCGAGCTTCATCAAAGCAGACATAGCATCCTCATCAGCTTCTGTGAAGGTAGATCCCTTGTTCTTCTCAAAAGCTGGAATGTCTTTGGTAGTCCTCTTGGACTTCTCAGCAGCAGCCTTCTTGGGGGCAGACTTGGTGCTCTTGGAGGGACCTTGCTTTGGCATAGCATCTGCCAACAACTTCTTCTGCTTCTTCTTGGGAGGGTCCTTGACAACTTGCTCTTCCTCCTCCTCCTCCTCACCAGCAGCACCTGCAGCCTCCTCAGAATCCTCAAACATTGAGGTAGGCCTGCCAACAACACGAATAATCCTTTTACTGGCCTTCTTCTCTCGTGCCTTCTTAGGCAATGACTTCCTTGGGGGCTCAATGGTCATGGTATCCCTAGCACTCTCAGGTCCTCTCGTAGACTCTAGAGGGGCATATACCTTGCTGACCACCCTCCAAGAAGAGGTGGCTTCATTTGTTGACTTCCTTGCAGCCTTGTCTTGCTTCTTAGCAAGAACTTCCTCTGGCACAAAGTCTGAATCCTCGTCATCTGAATTCAGCTTCTTCCTGGTCCTAGTAGCAGCCTTGGGCAACCCATGAGAACTAGGGGTGCCTGGATCTGAAAATGAGCTGGACCCAGGGCTAGTGCCTGAACTCATGTCAATGTTCTGCTCCTGCAAATTCTGGCTGTCCTCGGCATCTGACATAGCTGGCCCTATGAATAGAGCATAGAAGAGTGGATAGGTTGAATCATCACAAAATGCAGCTGGTTTTTGAAAATTTCAACAAAAAAATCTCAAGGTTTGCATTCTATGACATGAAAATCGGTACAGCCGAAGCAAAAAATTTGGTGCTACCGAGACTGGCTTTCTCTTTAACAAAAACTTGGCATTCTTTTCGGTGAGACTGAAAAAGAGTACTCGGTTTCACCAAGATCATTCTCAGCAGCACAACGGGAAAATTGGTGACACTGATTTGTTTGCTTCCGTTCCACCGAGTTTCATCGGGCGGACGACAAACCCTAGATAATCGATCATTCGCTATTCTAATGGAATTTTTCGTGGATAGATCGATCTCAAACGGTGTCTAGATGATGGAGAACCCCTAATGCAAAAGAATCGGAGGTTGGAGTGCAAGAGGGGGTGAAATCGTACCCTAGCTTGGTGATGACTTCGCTACGGCGGCGACGGGGGTGGAGATTTCATTGACAGCATGGACTTCCAATGGTGGAGGCGCTCGGGAAGACAACGGTGATGACCAGGGGGTCCTTTTCGGCAGCTTAGAGTTTTGGGGCACGACGGTTTGAGGATTGAATTTCAAAAGCATCGGGTCCACAACATATATACCCCTCGCTGTCGGTGACACCGATTCTAAATTTTCAGTGTCACCGAGTTTCTCAACTGTCAGCTGACAGGGAAACTCGGTGTAACCGAGAATATGGAATCAGTAGTATTGAGATAGAAAACCAGATCAACCCTAGGCATTCGGTGAGACCGAGATTTTTGAGTTGGTTCCACCGAGATGCACTTGGGAGGTTTTAATGGTTAGTCCTTTGTCGATACAGAACTCCGAGTGCTCCTCACACAAAGAGATCGAAAAATACTTGTTCAAATTTTGTGATGCATCATGAATAGAACATGAGGTGAGAAAGCATAGATAGCTAGAGGATTGGTCCTAGGAATTCTTGTACATCCAATTGGCAAATGAAAAATCAAAAGCCAAATGGCAACAATTGGATGTCCTCGAATGATTAAATAAATGCAGACCAACATGCTCACACAATAAGATATCAAATGAAAACATGGCAAATATGCACAAACACACTAGCATCTAACAAGCACTTTGGCAATGACGGGGTCATCTATATATGAGTATATCGACTTAGGAGACAAGTAAGAATACTTGATCATAGGTCATACTCATCGTTTAAGCACAAGCGGGTTACCACTTCTATATAGAGCATTTAATGTTGTCACATACTATGAGATGCTCTGACTCAAGTCTTAGAGTAAAGTTCCCCCTTGATGTATCATCCCCCCATAGGAGGGATAAACTAACCTTGGGTTTTGTTGACGAAGAATTCATGTAGGTGAAGTAGTGGTGGATGCTCAAAGTTGATGAAGATCACCATGAGTTGGGAGCATCCTCGTTGTTTCATTACTATTCTCACCTACATGGGTTACTCCCAACACATAAGAGAAAAATACAAGGATATCTATGGACATGGAGTGCAAAGCATACATGATGATTTCCATTGATTTGTTGATTACCTTGTCCCTTGCTTACCTTTGAGGGAATGTGTGACTCCTTGAACTATTGCATGATGTTGATGTTGATTGCAACTAGTTCTTGCCAATAATGAATATGAGTGGATTTCATTGGCGGAGTCACCCCTCAAGAACTTCTCTAGTTCTTCTTCTTGGGGACCCACATCAAGTTGATGAGGATCCTTGGTGTTTAAGTAGCACTTGTAGAAGTTGAGCTTGTAGTAGCCTTGGAAACCCACTTCACCAAATCTTGGGATTCATCTTCATATGAGTCAATGTCCTCTTGAATCTTGTTATTGTCCTGGAGCTTGGGGTATTGTGGTGGAAGGTCATCTTGAGCTTTTGTTCCCTTGGGGAGAGTATTTTCATACTTCTCCTTTTGAGGAATAAACTTGGGATTGGGTATTGACCTTCTTCCCATTCAACTCCATTAGCGTTGAAGTAGCCAACACCACAGTTCTTCCGGTATCCTTCGTGTTTGCGTACAATCTCCTCAAATTGTTTGCCCCCGGCAAGACTCTTGTAGATACCTTTCTCTATAATCCCTTTCAAAAGTTTGTTTTCTTGCTCAAGTGTAACTTGGCTAAGAGAAGAGTTAGTGGGATCAATGGATCTACTAAAGCAATATCATTGGATTTATCATTTTTAATGCTACTAGTTGAAGAACCTTTCTTGCCTTTGTTACTAGTTTGCTTAGTTTTAACTTGCGGCATGAACATAGACAAGACAAGTCCTTTAGCTAGATAAGAGGAAGTGTTCTTTCGAAGATCGTCATTGATAGCTTTAAGGAATTCATGCTCTTGCTCTAAATTGAGATTCTCGAAGCGGATCTTCTCATGTGTCCTTTCAAGCTCTCTATGATCTTGTAGAGTAGACTCATGAGCTAACTTAAGAGTTTTTAGTTCTTGAGTTAGTTGTTCTATTTCCAACTTATCATCATCACACGACTTATCTAGACTAGAGTGATTACTAGCAAGTTCATTTTGACTAACATTGCTAGATTTGTCAAATAGCAAGTCATCTTCAATTAACAAGTCATCCTCATCACAATTGAAATCAAGATACTCGGGGTGTGATACCTTGGGGCCTTTAGCCATGAAGCAACATCCACTCCCTTCATTTGGTGAATAAAATAGGTCGTAGGAGTCCGTTCTCACTAGTGCAAGTCCGGCAACACCTTCATCTTGACTATAGTCGGAGTTGGAGTGGTAGCTTCTCTCGGAGTGGTTGTCGGATTCGGAGCCGGAAACCCATTCACCAACATGATCTTGATGTATTCTTCTTGAGTAGCTCTTTGTGTACTTGTCCTTCTTCTCCGTGTCCCTACTTCTCGTTGAGGGTATTCGTTCATAACGATCATCCCTACTCCTTCTCTCTCTTCGATTTGACTCGTCTCTTGATCTTCGTATTCTTGGTGACTCTTCTTTCCTTTTGTAAGGAGCCGTGCACTCATTGGAGTACTGTCCGGGCTTCCCACAATTGTAGCAGTTTCGGTCATGACTTGACGAACTCTTCTCTTCATATCTTGAGCTGGAGCTTTGATCTTTGCCTCTATTCTTGTATAACTTGTTGAATTTCTTGACCATGAGGCTTATATCTTCATTTGTGACAAGGTTGTCGCTTGAAGTTGCGGGAGAATCACTTGTGGCCTTGTAAGCACCGCTAGACTTGTGGTGAAGCTCTTCCTTGTCCTTGAGTGTCATCTCATGAGCAACAATCCTTCCAATCACTTCCGTTGGCTTGAGATCTTTGTAGTTGGGCATCATTTGGATCAATGTGCATATGGTGCCATATCGATCATCCAAAGCTCGAAGTATCTTCTTGATGATGATTTTGTCGGTCATTTCTTCGCTTCCTAAGTCGGTAATCTCATTGGCGATGAGAGCTAGCCTAGAGTACATCTCAACGACTCCTTCACCATCCTTCATCTCAAACTTGTCAAGTTGACTTTAAAGAACATCCAACTTGAATTCTTTCACAGATTCGGCACCTTCATGCATATCAACCAAAGTATCCCAAATCTCTTTTGCATTCTCAAGATGGTTGATTTTGTTGAATTCTTTGGGGCATAGGCAGTTGAAGAGAATGTCACGTGCTTGAGCATTTAATATCAACATCTTCAGTTCCTCCACAGTCGCTTCACGATCCGGTTCCCTTCCATCCGCAAAGAATTCACCTTGCAATCCAACACGAACAACATCCCAAATGGCAGGGTTATGACCAAGAAGATGCATTTTCATTTTGTGCTTCGAACTAGCAAAATTAGTGCCATCAAAGTATGGACCTCTACGGTGATAATTTCCCTCACTAGACGCCATAGTCTCCTAGGTTGTGAAACCAATGCAATGGAGACCAAATCTCTGATACCACTTGTAGGACCGAAAGTAGGTCTAGAGGGGGTGATTAGAGTATTTGACCAATTAAAATCTACTTCTTCCCAATTTTAAGTGTTGGCAGATTTTAGCATTCATAGCAAGTCAAGTACACCCTACACATGCATGTATACGAGTATAGCAGCGGAAAGTAAAGACAAGCATGAATAGTAAAGGAAGGGTAGGAAGATCAATCGCAATTTGGAGACACGATGATTTTTCCCATGGTTCCGATAGGTGGTGCTATCGTACATCCACGTTTATGGAGTCTTCAACCCACGGAGGGTAAAGGTCGCAAGAGTCCGCGGAGGGCTCTACCCACGGAGGGTTCCACGAAGAAGCAACCTTGACTATACCATGATGGCCTACGTCCACGAAGGACTAGCCTAACTCGGGGTAGATCGTCATGAAGTAGGCAATCTCCTTACCCTTACAAACTTCTTGGTTCACTCCATAACACGAAGTAGGAGGCTCCCAAGCGACACCTAACCAATCTAGGAGGCACCACCCTCCAAAAGGTAATAGGCTCGATAATGTCGATGAACTCCTTGCTCTTGTGCTTCAAGATGATAGACTCCTCAACACACAATCACGCTCTCACAGATTTGGCTTTGGTGGAAGAGATTGATTGGGTGGAAAGCAACTTGGGGAGGCTAGAGATCAAGATTCATATGGTGGGAATGGAATGGCATGATCTCAACACATGAGTAGGTGGCTCTCTCTCAGAAAACCAGTTGGTATGAGTGGGGATCTGTTCTGAGTGCTTCTCTTGCGAGTAAGTGGTGGTGGAGGGGTATATATAGGCATCTCCAAAAATCCAACCGTTACACCTAATAAGTACAACTTGGTGACACCGATGTGTTAATCTCGGTGGTACCGAGTTGCCTCAAAGGTAGCAACTTTTGAATCTTGGTGAGACCAATACATAAAACTCGCCTGCACCGATAAGGTGACCAATAGTCAGATTGCCAGACTCGGTGACGCCGACTCAACAAACTCAGTGGGACCGATTTTGTGAATTTGCGTACCAGAAAGTTGGCAACCCAAACTCGGTGGCACCAAAATGGAATCAGTTGCACCGAAGAGCTAGGGTTTGGCTGAGTCTGTCTAAGGTTGAGAATCAGTGGTACCGAGTGGAAAGTATTGGTTGCACCGATTTTGGATATTTGGATTTGGACAAACTTTTGTGGAAGTGCTTGTGGGTGTGAGGTGACTATCACGTGTGCACGTATGAGCATTTTATTCACCAACAGTACCTTACCCCCTTTTAATAGTATTGGCTTTCCTATGGACTCAAAGTGATTTCTCACAAAGTAAAATGTAGAGTCCTCTTGCTTGAATCTTTGCCAATCTATTTCCTTGCATCTCGGGGTATTCCACAATCCTTTTGCCAACCCATCATTGAACTTTTCCTGAAACATGCTTAGTGGAAACATTAGTTCAATGACATATATGTTGTTGTTAATTACCAAAACCACCAAGGGAGAAAATGTGCTTTCAGGTGGCCGATCGGCTCACGCTTTTCGGGGGACTAGCTTGCCGGGTCTTCTTTAGGGTGTGGGTGCATCGGTCCCCAGTAAGCACCAAGGACGTGCTTGGCATGCTCTGAGCTTGTCTTAGGTTGTAGCACCGATCTTGACAGCGTTGCTTGGCCTTGGTTTGTGTCTGTGTTGATAGGTTCGGCTACCACTGCTTGTGCATAAGTCAGGGGCACCGGGTACCCATGCCTTAGTGCACCAACACTGAGTTCCTCAACTATCAGTTGCCAGGGAAACTCGGTGAAGCCGAGATGATGGAATCAGTGTTACCGAGATGGGAAAACCAGATCAACCCTAGGCATCGATGAAACCAAGATTTTGGAGTTGGTTGCATCGAGTTGCACTAGGGAGGTTTCGATGGTAAGCTCTTGACGAAACGGAACTCCGAGAGCTCCTCACACAAAGGGTTCGAGAAGTGCTTTCTCAAATTTTGTGATGTAGCATGAATAGAATTTGAGACGAGAAAACATAGATAGATATATGTGTTCACATCTTTAAGATATGCTTTAACTAAAGTCTTAGAGTAAAGCTCCCCCTTGATGTGACATCCCCCCTAAGAGGGATAAACTACCCTTGGGTTTTGTCGTAGAAGATTTCATGTGGGTGATGTAGTGGTGGATGCTCATAGTTGATGAAGATCATCTTGATTTGGGAGAAATCCTCGTTGTTTCTTACTCATCTCACCTACATGGGTTAGTCCCACACAAGAGACAAATACAAGGATATCTATGGACATGGAGTGCAACGTATACATGATGATGTCCATGGATTCATTCATTACCTTGTCTCTTGCTTACCTTTGAGGAAATGTATGACTCCTTGAACTATTGCATAAGGTTGGAGTTGATTGCAAATTTTTCTTGCCAAAAATGAATGTGAGTGAATTTTGTTGGCGGAGTCACCCCTCAAGAACTTATCTAGTTCTTCTTCTTTGGGATCCATGTCAACTTGATGGGACCTTGGAGTTGAAGTAGCACTTGTAGAAGTTGTGCTTGTGGTATCCTTGGGAACCCACCTGCCCATAGCTTGGGATTCATATTCATATGAATCAATATCCTCTTGAAGCTTGCCCTTGAGCTTGTGGTCTTGTGATGGAAGGTCATCTTGAGTTTTTGTTCCCTTGGGGAGAGTATGTTCATACTTCTCCTTTTGATGAACAAACTTGGGCTTGGGGTATTGACCTTCTTCCCATTCAACTCCATTTGCATTGGAGTAGCCAATGCCATGGTTCTTCTGGTATCCTCCATGCTTGCGTACAATTTCTTCAAATTGCTTACATCCGGCAAGACTTTGGTAGATACCTTTTTCTATAATCCATTTCAATAGATAATTTTCTTGCTCAAGTGTAACCTGGCTAAGAGAATCGTTAGTGGAATCAATAGAACTACTAGAAGCAATATCATTGGATTTATCATTTTTATTGCTACTAGTTGAAGAACCTTTCTTGCCTTTGTTACTAGTTTGCTTAGCATTAACTTGTGGAATGAATGTAGACAAGAGTAGTCGTTTAGCTAGATAAGAGGAAGTCTTCTTTCCAAGATCGTCATTGATAACTTTAAGGAATTCAGGCTCTTGCTCCAAATTGAGCTTCTCGAAGCGGAGCTTCTCATGAGGCCTTACAAACTCTCTATAATCTTCTAGAGTATATTCATGGGCTAACTTAAGAGTGTTTAATTCTTTAGTTACTCGCTCTATTTCCAACTTATCATCATCACACGACTTATCTTGACTAAAGTGATTACTAACAAGTTCATTTTGACTAATATCACTATATTTGTCAAATAGCAAGTCATCATCTCCAAGTAAGTCATCCTCATCACTGTTAAAGTCAATGTATTTGGGGTGTGATACCTTGGGGACTTTAGCCATGAAGCAACTTCCACTCCATTCGTTTGGTGAATCAAATATGTCATAGGAGTTGGAGGAAATGAGTGCACGTCCGGCAACACCTTCATCTTGACTATAGTCGGAGTGAGAGCGATAGCTTCTCTTGGAGTGGTTGTCGGATTCGGAGCCGAAACCCATTCACCAACATGAGTTTGATTTCTTATTCTTGTGTAGCTCTTGGTGTACTTGTCCTTCTTCTCCGAATCTTTGCTTCTCGGGAGTGTCTTCGTTCACAACGATCATCTCTACTCCTTCTCTCTCTTCGAGGTGACTCATCTCTTGAGCTCTTTCTTCTAGGTGACTCTTCCCTTCTTTTGGGGGGGGGGCGTGCATTCATAGGAGTAGTATCTGAGCCTTCCACAATTGTAAAAATTCTGGTCACGACTAGATGAACGCTTCTCTACATATCTTAAGTTGGAGTTTCTCTCTTTGCCTCTACTCTTGTAGAACTTGTTGAATTTCTTGACCATGAGACTTATCTCTTCATTGGTAACTAGGTTGTCACTTGATGTAGCGGGAGTGTCACTTGAAGCTTTGTAAGCAGCGCTAGACTTGTTGTGAATTTCTTGTCCTTGAGTGACATTTCATGAGCAACAATCCTTCCAATTACTTGTGTAGGCTTGAGATATTTGTACTTTGGCATCATTTGGAATAATGTGCACACGGTGTTGTACTTTCCATCCAAGGCTCTAAGTATCTTATTAATGATGAATTCATCGGTCATTTCTTCGCTTCCTAAGTCGGCAATCTCATTTGTGATCAGAGCAAGCCTAGAGTACATTTCGGCAACTCCTTCACCATCCTTCATCTTGAACTTGTCAAGTTTACTTTGAAGCACATCCAACTTACATTCCCTAACGGATTTTGTACCTTCGTGCATATCAACCAAAGTATCTTAAATTTCCTTCGCATTCTCAAGACGGCTGATTTGGTTGAATTCTTCGGGGCATAGGTAGTTGAATATAATGCCACATGCTTGAGCATTGTATTGCAACATCTTCAATTCTTCCGCGGTCGCTTCACGATCCGGTTCCTTTCCATCGCCAAATAATTCGCCTTGCAAGCCAACATGAACAACGACCCATGCGGCGAGGTTATGACCAAGAATATGCATTTTAATCTTATGCTTCCAACTAGCAAGATTTGTACCATCAAAATATGGAACTCTACGGTGATAGTTTCCCTCACTATACGCCATACTCTCCTTGGTTGTCAGACCAACGCAATGGAGACCAAAGCTCTCATACCACTTGTAGGGATCGAAAGTAGGTCTAGAGGGGGTGATTAGACTACTTGACCAAATAAAACCTAACCTTTTCCAAAGTTAATTGTTTGGCAGATTTTAGCAATTCTAGCATATCAAGTTCACCCTACACATGCATGTCTACAAGTATTGCAGCGGAAAGTAAAGACAAGCATATGTAACAGGACAAGGGTAGGAAGATCAAACGCAATTTGGAGACACAGAGATTTTTCCCTGTGGTTCCGATAGGTGGTGATATCGTACATGCACATTTATGGAGACTTCAAC
Organism: Hordeum marinum; assembly: GCA_022496015.1. Lineage (NCBI taxonomy): Eukaryota > Viridiplantae > Streptophyta > Magnoliopsida > Poales > Poaceae > Hordeum > Hordeum marinum. The sequence continues at coordinate 383,447,913 of CM039675.1, forward strand.
CCACGAAGGGTAACGGTCGCGAGAGTCCATGGAGGGCTCCACCCACTAAGGGTTCCATGAAGAAGCAACCTTGTCTATACCATGATGGCCTACGTCCATGAAGGACTAGCCTAACTCGGGGTAGATCTTCACGAAGTAGGCGATCTCCTTGCCCTTACAAACTTCTTGGTTGAACTCCACATCACGAAGTAGGAGGCTTCCAAGAGACACCTAACCAATCTAGGAGGCACCACCCTCCAAAAGGTAATAGATGCAATAGTAACGATGAATTCCTTGCTCTTGTGTTTCAAATGATAGTCTCCTCAACACTCAATCACTCTCTCATATATTTGGCTTGGGTAGAAGAGATTGGTTGGGTGGAAAGCAACTTGGGGAGGCTAGAAATCAAGATCCATATGGTTGGAGTGGACGATCTTGACCTCAACACAAGGATAGGTGGTTCTCTCTCAGAGATCTTTATATGGGAAGTGTGGGTCTGTTCTGAGTGCTTCTCTTTTGAGTGAGATGTGGTGGAGGGGTATATATAGGCATCTCCAAAAATCCAACCGTTACGACATTATTTTCCAACTCGGTGAAACCGAAGTCAAAACTCAGTTGCACCGACTAATGCAAAATGTGGCAACTTTAGCATTTTCGATGAGACCGATATAGAATTATTAGTGGTACCGATATGAGTGGCCGAGGGCAATTACACAACTCGGTGAGACCGATTCACAATTCTCAGAAATTCTGATTCTTGTGAATGAGGCAATAGGAAGTTGGTCACTGAAACTCGGTTGCACCGATGTGAAACTTGGTAGTATCAACAAGTAGGTTTTGGCTAGGGTTTATGACTAGGGTTTTGAGTCGGTGTAGCCGAAGTGATATTGTTGGTGGCACCGATTTTGAGTGGTAGGGTCTAAGACAGAATATTTGTGGGAGAGCTTATGAGTGTTTTTGGTGGCTAACACTTGATCATTTTGAGCATTTTATTCACCATTATTACCCCACCCCCTTTTGATAGTATTGGCTTTCCTATGCACTCAAAGTGATTTCTCACAAAGTAAAATGTAGACTCTTCATGCTTGTAGCTTGGCAAATCCTATTCCTTGCATCTTGGGGTCTCCTCGCAATCCTTTGCCAATCACACATTAAAAAATTTCCTTAAATATACTTAGTGGAAACATTAGTCCAATAAAATATATGTTGTTATCAATTACAAAAACCACCTAGGAAGAAGTTGTGCTTTCACCTCCGGTCCCAGAGTTTCCTCCCCCTCTTCCTTAGGCCTGAACGGGTCCTTGTCTGGATGTAAAGATCTCTCGACCATCGGGGTCTTAGAAGGATATGCTTTATCACATCCTAATCTTTCACCTTCTGGGCGTAGGACGACTGGTGCACTAGAATCCCATCACGGAAATGTTCAAGTTGTAGACCTAGACAGAACTTGGTTTTACCCAAATCCTTCATCTCGAATTCGGCCATCAGGTAGGAACTCGCTTTCTCAATATCCTCACGTGTACCGATTATGTTTAAATCATCCACGTATACCGAGATTATACAATATCCATCTTGGGATCACCGTGTAACAATACATGGGCAATCTTTATTGCGTGTGTAACCCTTTCGATGAAGGAAATTTCTTAGGAAATTATACAACACTATATCAGACTGTCTGAGTCCATACAATGCCTTTTGAAGTTGAACATTGTATATACTCTTGTTTGCTCTATCATGGTTCGGAAAGGGATATCTTCAGGAACCTTCATGCATACGTTCGAATCCAAGTTACCATACAGGTAAAAATGACAACATCCATTAATTTCATTTTCAAGCCCATGTTTATTGCCATTGAGATCAAGTATCTAAAGGTAACTCCATCCATGACCAGGGAATAAGTCTCCTCAAAATTGACACCAGGTCGTTGAGTGAACCCTTGAGCGACGAGCCTTGCCTTGTACCGTATTGCCTTATTATTTTCATCTCTCTTTCGAACAAAAACCCACCTATAGCCAACAGGGCGTATGTGGGGAGGAGTTCGGCAAACTGGTCTGAACACCTTCCTTTTGTTGAGAGATAATAATTTGGCACTAATTGCCTCCTGCCAATCTTTCCAATGTGACCTTTTCTTGCAATCAGCGAGCGTGTTAGGCTCAAGGTCAAGATCTATGATTGAGGCAATTTTCATAGCAAAGTTAATGTCGACAATCACCATTACTCGGTTCAGGGACTTCCCTGTATAAATATAATTTATGACCATTTCGTCATGGAGCCTAACACTTGCTCTACCAAATTTTCCATTCTGGGAGCAAGGTCCTTTAGATTTCCCACGCCGATGTGTGCGCACACATCTTTGCTGGATGTTTCCCCTATGGGAAAGTTTAAGTCTAAAATTTCATGCACTGAATTTTCCATACTTGTGCCATGTCTCAACTAGCTCTCCGTTTCACTTTGGGGCACTTTGGTGACAGGCTGTAATAAATCTCTCTTATCCTTTTTTGTCAGGTGTTCCTGAGTACTTGGGATTTTAGAAGCCGAATATCTTTTCCTTTTAGGCCTTTGGTTCAGTATTTCAATCCTTTCTGATGGCACATGCGATTTTGTCATTGTCTTTAAGTCACTAAAGCGGTTAGGCAGTTGATTTGCTAATGAATGCAAATCTATTAGCTTTTGGACTTCTCTCTCAATCTCATAAGTGAGTGGGTCATAAGCGTGGATTCTCGTGGCTTGCTCCATGATTTCTCGACTTTTAGCATCAAGGGGTTGATTCTCTCCCCCTAAAGTCGGAAAAAAATCATCGGCAAAAATCCACACCCTAGGTAGATTAAATCCGAAAAAATAAACTAATCGCAAAAATAAAATTGTGATAACATGATGAATCCATTTTTTCAAGAAGAGAGATCAGATCTTATACCTCTGCGGGATTGACGAACGCCTGCTTGCGGCAGGCTTGATGAGAGTTAGTGGAGCGAAGCGTGCTGTTAACGTGTTCCGCAACTTCTCTAATGAGTCTGGTCCGAGGTTGCGGAGCGAGAGCGAACATCATAGACAAAGTAGTCAAACACGTAAAAGTAAATGAACAAAAAAAGTAGAGAGAAGACTATCTTTATTAATGAATTATCTACGTTACAAGTCTTTATATCTTTATATAGAAATAGGGTTCAAGGGATAAGTATCCACTTAACACAAAGTGTGGAAATGGGAGGGGCCTCTTCACCAGTGCCCGCCATGCGATAACAGTGATGGGCTATGTTGCCACCAAATTTGCGATGACTACTGGATTCTAAGAAACTCTAGATCGAAAGAAGGATGGGGAGACGACGACTATATGCGGATGAAGCGTGACGTGAACGAGATCTGCATTGCGCCGTACAACATCCTCATATGTCCCACCCTATGATTCACTAGGAAGCAAGGTGTTGATATGGTATTACTAGTGTTTTAGTTGTTAAAGCATAAGGGGTTTACTCTTGGTAGAAACATTGAAATGAACTGCCCCCCCCCAACACACACGACATCTTCTATGTTTGTATCCTTGTCATCTGGATGACCATGTAGATCCATGAATTTTTGTGTGTTGATATTGTCCATGTACCACTTGAGGTGTTAGTGTGTGACAGAAAATTCTCACCTTCTTTTAGAGAAGAGACGATTGCCCAGTCTTCGAATGAGGCCCTTAAGGTTTAGGGTTTGCAGAAAAAATAATCTTGCAATAAATGAAAAAGTCTGATACAATACCGAACAAGTCCTCACATGGAGATGTGGCGCATGCGAAGACAAAGTGAACCCTAACGAGGCACTATGAGGGCTAGATATAACCATGAAATCATGTCAAACGACGCTGCACAAATAGCTCCCCTAGACGTTGTTGTCCCATCATGAAGCGGTACGAAGGTTGTGGCTTTTTGTCCGTAGATTGGTAGTAAGTTGATTAAGTAGTCGGGTGCTTGAATATATGCCCCTTCATAAGAGCTTTATCGCAAGAGGTCCCAAATGACCAAGCGGCTGTCGCAACGCCGAACCACATGATCCTTGTATTATTGCCCCGGGTCCTCGCAATGAGACGTTGAAGTTCGCCGAAACAACCCGTTGCCTCTCGGATAACACTCGAGATGAACCTCACAACTATACACCTACAAAGAATGTGGTCACAGTTTCATCCTGACCACACCAGTGCCACTAGGGATCTTGTTCCTAGTGACTTGCCATAAGATTTTTATTTTATTTTAGCTGGAATTCTCACTTTCCAATTTTCCATAACCTCACGAGTCACGACGGGGCACATATTTGAATATATATTTTTATCGCCACACCTGAGCGATCTCATCCCACGGGTATTGCCATTCCTCCACCTAGCCACGAGACTGATGTTGTGGTGGCGCAATGGGGTCGGCGACAACATCCCCATGGCGATCATGTGCCCGGTGAGGTCTGGCACAATTGACCACCGTAGGGACCGATGGCCCAAAGAGGTCGTCATTGGAGCAACCATCCGAAGATTCTCCCGGCAAAGGAGGGCAAGAGGGGATGATGGCATCCGGATGGTTTTCGCGCTATTTTTTTACTATTATCTTTTTTCATTAAATTCGTCGCATATTATGCCGGTTCCAAAATTTCCAAATATGTTATTCAGTCACATGAGGAGGTAGACAATTGCATCTAGTCAGCTTTGTCGGAGCCGAGAGGCTCTCGTCAGCCGCGCGGCAGACGATAAGTGGCCACTCGGCCATGTGACGGCCGACTATTGGACGCACCACGACACTCGGCCTGGAGACCTCTAGTCGGCTATGCCCAGGCCGACTGGGTCCAATCGGCTACGCCGAAGCCGACAGGACCAAGTACACCCATCGGTCGCACCCCTTTCTTCCTCCTCTCTTCTTCTCTTCTTCTCTTCTCTGTTCTTCATCTCCTCTCTCTCAACCGAAACACCCCCATTTCTACACGATTATTGAGCCAATTTCCTTCTAGGTTTTCACCGTAGATTGATTCTAGAGTTTTAGGGGAGGCTAGGGAAACCTCGATCTCGTGGTGGGGTAGCACATAGTGGTGGTGGTGGAGGTGGAGGTGGAGGTGGAGGTGGAGGTGGAGGTGGTGGAGATTCCGGCGTTCGTCGTCCATTCGCTTGTTTGAAGGCCATCGTTCATCGTTTCTTCACATGCTTCAAGGGTAATATATCCAACGTCCATTACTGTGGTATTATGTTGTGTGAATATTTAGGTGTGTCAATTATTTTAGTTGATCCAGTAGATTTGGGTAATATATTTAGGACTGTCAATTTGAGTTGGTTCGATACAATATGTCGATGTCAAATATTCAGTTGTGTGGATATTTTTAGTTGATCCGGTAGCTTTGGGTAAATTTGGGTGGCTGTGGTAAATTTTAGTTGGTTTGGTAAAATTATTAGTTTGCCTTTTGCTTAATATTTGTCCTTGTTGAATAATTTTTTAGGTCAACAAATATGTTTGATTTAGTGACGTTATTTTTTTATTATGGCCCTGGTAATGTCCAAACAACTGAGACATGAGCGGATCTGAGTGAATTTGAGTACATTGAAGTGCCAATGACTGCCCCTGAAACATGGTATGTTAGTCAGTTGACGGAATGGATTGCCGGGTGTTTAGGGTTAAATACTCAAACACACATCGTGGGTGTTGCATTATGGACGCGGTCCAGTTCGAATATTTTCTTTTATTTGAAGGAAATAGAGCGGGACTCTTAGTGGGTGCGCTGGTTACAAGCTTTCTCAAGCAAGGGAGATAATCTTCGCCTTAGTGCTTCCCGTCGTGAAGCAGGTCAGTGCAACTAAAGCCGAGGGTGGTTACGATTATGGCCAAAGCAGTGAAGGGATGCATGATTCAATGTCAAATTATGCGCCCATGCTGGAGATGAAGTTTACGAATCAGGGCAGAACAGTCATGCAAAAGGAGGAAATGCCGATGATTATGCCGGTGGCGAGGCGGATGTTGACGAGGTAGATGGGCACATGCAAAACCATATGGAAAATGAAGATAGAGATGTTGATATTGCTAATGATTCTGACGAGTCAGACGGAGAAGAGAACGTCCAGCAGGTGCCTAATCCCGCATCATGGAATCAGGACTTCTCAACTGCAATGACCGTGAATGATGGCCATGATTCTGCCTGGCAATATCACCAGAACAATATTGTGACGGGTGCCATGTATCCAAACAAGCAAGCTCTCAAGGATGCAATAATTAGTTGGGCAATGTCCACGCAAAGGGTTTTTGTAGCAGATGTGTCAAGTTCAAAAAACTTGACAATGGTATGCAAGAACATGGGTTGTCCCGCAAGGGTGCGTGGCTATCTCCCTAAGTATGGTACAAACTGGGTGATCGCTGACTTAGTTCATCACACTTGTGTTATTCCCTGCATCCCTTAAGATCATTCTAACCTTACATCCGCCATCATTGCTCGGTTACTTTGTAGCGAGATAGTGGAGGGCAAAGTGATGGAAGTGAAGGCTATCCAAACAAAAGTCTTCGTCGGGTTCAAGTATAAACTATCTTACGACAAGGCTTGGAGGGCTAAGCAGAGGACACTTAAGAGCAGATTTGAAGGGATATCAAATATCCTTGGAGGCCACCCACTCTTAGCTAATGCGTGATCCAACTTATTCATTATGGTGTCACTATTGATGAGTTCGTCCCATGGAACTACTCTATCGGCGATTTTGAAATTGGTGGCTAAACGAAGAAGACGATGGGACATACAAAAGTGAAAACTACGATCAAAAGGATAATATGACATCTTCACAAAACTACGATACTATACTGGACAACTTACCCATCTTAGTGTAGAGGGGGTTTTATAGGTTCAGAAGAGAAGAATAGGCGGGAACTCAGAAGAGGAAGACTACGACAGGAGATATTGGCGGGAACTAAGAAGCGAGAAATGATGGCGGGTGATATTGGCGGAAACTCAAAAGTGGGAAGCGATGGCAGGAGATATTGGCGAGAACTAAAAAGCATGAAACAATGTTGAGAGGGGCTATTATGTCATTTTGATCATCAAAAAATGTTAGTTACGTACCAAAATATGATTACATGCACCTATACCAAGTGGTCACGGTTAAGCCGATTAGTACTAATTGGGCCAATTAGTACTAATCGGTCACGACTAAGCCGACTGGGGCAGCCGACTGGGACTAATCGGCTTCGGCAAAGCCGACTAGAGCCAATCGGCTTCCTCTCGGTCGACTGAGAGTAACATATTTGGAAATTTTGCAGCGGGCATAATATGTGATGAATTTAATTAAAAAGATAATATTTTCAAAAAAATAGCGGTTTTCGCAACTCTCCTGATGCCGCGCCTGCACTCTGCGCACAAAGCCGTGACATCCAATTCGGGGGAAAAACGTGATCCTAAGAGCAACTCCAATGGGGCGACCTATTTCGTCCGATGGCGTCTGTTTGGGTCGATGCGGATACAAAAGTCGGTCCAACACGCCGACCCAAATGGACGCGCGTCCGCTTTTCGTCTGCGGGCGACCCATTCCCGGCCCATTTTTAAGCCGGATTTGCGTCGGCGCGGACACAAGACGGACGCGCGCGCGCCTTCTCCTCCCCCCGGGCCCGCTGGTCGATGGCGGCCTCCACCATTTCCCCCAAAAATCTTCTCACCCGCGTGCGCTCCCGCCCCACCCTGCCATGGACGACGACCTCGACGCCGCCACCGGCCTCGCCTCCCTCGCCTCGTCTGCCATGACAACCGCGCCCTATCGCAAAGGCAAGCCCCGCACCCCCCAAAAAACCGTCGCCGTGCCCAAGCCGAAAAAGACGCTGACGCTCGAAGAGCGCGCATGGGAGTCGACCAAGAGGAAGGGCCGCAAGCACGCGGCGGGTGCGAGGGATGAAGCCATCGCGGTGGCGGCAGTAGGAGGTCACCAACGCCCGTGTCGCAGCGGCAACGAGGGGGGCACTCTGTATGCTAGGGTTAAACCCTAGCCAGCACGACCTCGTCAATGCCGTCGTGGCCGCGTCCAGCACCGGCTCATCCGCGTTCCTTAGAATGGTGCTGCCCGACTCGCCCCGCTCGTCGGCTTGCACCCCGATGCCCGACTTCCACGTCTACCCGCAGGCCTCCCACCTCTCCGGGGAGTGCTCGCCCGAGGTGAGCGTGATGGCGCCTTCCACGCTCGCGCCCACGCCCATCGACCTCAACGCCACACCGATGGGTAGTGGCTCGTCATCCAGAGGCGCGAGGAAATGCGCACGGGAGATGCCAACGGACGTGCTCCCAGGCGCACGCAACTTGTTCGACGGAATGGCGGTCGGCAACGACGAGGACTACATGCAAAATTTGATCTTCGATGGTGGTGCGCCGACCGCTGGCGTCGACCCCGACGAGACACAAGGCCAGGACGGCAGAGGGGCGTTTACGCCGTCCACCTTTGATCAAGATCAGGCGGCCTTCATGCGTGATCAGGTCTGCTTGGACCTGGATGGCTTCCCACTCGACCATGAGTTTCCCGGAGGACTACGGGCAAGAGAAAGAGGACGAGTGCAACATCAAAGCGGAGCCTTTGTTCAAGGACGAGCTCGCCAACCAAGTCGTCGGGGCGGCGCAGCCGAAGCGCAAGAGCAAGCGGACCAAGGCATACACGGCGTTCGAGGACAAGCTTCTTTGCGAGTGTTGGAGAGACATTGGGAAAGACCCCAAGACGGGCGCCGAATAAAAGCATTCAACTTTTTGGATTCGTGTTCACCATGAATTCCATAAGCGCAAAAGGTTTCCACCGTACCAAATAGTAAGCACGCGCAGGTGGGTGTCTATTTCGAAGCGATGCAGGATGATCCAACAAGAGTGCAACAAGTTTTGTGCCACTCTTGAGAGCGTCAAGGCCCGTCCCGTGAGCGGCATCGGCATGCAAGACATGATATACTAGCAAGCCGCCCTCTTTTGTGTCATCAAGTTTATGCTTACGTGTTCATTTGCATACCATTTGCCAATATGCTTGCATTAAACACATTTATAGGCATTTCAAGCTTTGGAGGCATTCAAGGTCCAACACAATGGCAAGTGTTCCAAGAAGAAGGACAAGCGGGATGCGGCGTCGAATACCTTGATCACAAGCATGGAGGGCATGATGAGCAAGGACTCAAGGGAGGAGGAGCGCCGGCGTTACAAAGAAGTGTCCATGAACGCCTTCATGAAGATCCAAAGGAGGAGGCTTGAGATGGAGGCGGAGAAGCAAGCCAAGATGCTTGAGATGAAAACGAAGAAACAAGCCAAGATGTTAGAAATCGAGGCCACCAACGCCAAGACCAAAGTGAAAGAAGTGACCCTCGCGAGCATGATGACCAGGGTGAAGATCATGAAGGTGGATCTCAACACCGTGTCGCCAAGGAAGAGGCCCTGGTTCAAGAAGATGCAGGCCAACATGCTCAAGTTCGACGACGAGTGATCTATGACGACGACCGCCATCCTTTTTTTTTGTATGTCGACAGGTGTGCTGGCATGACCACGGGGCCACGATGGCATGGTCGAACTCAAGTCCCACCCTTTTTTGTGTGCTGACATGTGTACCGACCGCTGACGAGTGCACCAGCATGATATTTTCTGAAGCCGACATTATATGCCAACACTAGCATAATGCCGACATGAGACATGGCCGTTGGCATGATCTATGGCCGCAAGGCTTTTTTTTTATAAATTGTGTGCGGACATGAAATGAGTCGACACGTTGAGCATAGTGCCGAGCCAAATTTAAAACAAGGCGGACGACGACGGACGGCCGACCCAAACGACAAAAACGCCGTCAGATTGGGTCGGCCCGTTGGAGTTGCTCTAAAATATCAGCTCCAAGGGTATTCACACGACCACACGAGAACCTTCCCCAGCATATCAGCAAACGTACTTGCAACTAGTAAATCGAACAGCGAACGTCTTCATACAATTTACACGGGTGATCGTCAAGTTAAAACAGGAGCGAACCATAGGTACTGTGCACGAGCGCATCTGGGCAGGAGCCCCAGGTCTAAACACAGGAAACACCATAGCATGATACACCCCAAGAACAAGCTTCTGCACCGAGCTGATGTGTACATTTGTTTGAGAGAGGAATGCAGAAATGCTGAGGCGCTGTGAAAGTATGTCCGGCACGGAAATCGAATCGTTAGTTAGTAACTCGTCTTAGCAAGAGCATCCTCCAATGTTAGAAGAATGGGTATTTGTACAACGCATAGCCTTATCTCCATGAAGAGCATTCTGTAGCATAACATGTAGCCTGCAAAATTATTGGTGGAAACCTCTCATGTTCGATAAACATCATCACCAGAGGGTTAAGAAGCACGATCTAATGAACTAAGCAGCACTTGTATGCAACTGAATGATTTTAGTACTCCCTCCATTCATTTTTATAAGACGTTTCAGACAGATCACATTGAACTGTTTTGACTGCTGTCTGAAATGTCTACAGCGTCTTATAAAAGTGAAGAGGGAGTAGAACAATACCTATTTGTGCAATCTAGCCACAGCTCAAACATGTGCCAGAATAAGAAGTTTCATTTGGTTGGTTGGCCAAAGGACAAGGGTGGGGGAGCTTGACCTAGACATTATGAATGTCTCTTTGCTAGCCAAGTGGTTATGGAAGTTATTCAATGACACTGGGCCTTCACTCAGTTCACTGGGCCTTGGCAGGAAATTCTGTCCAAAATGTATTTAAGCAATTGCGTGGTTTTTCTACACCCACGTTCGGTACACCCACGCTACACCCATGCAAGAAAACATAGCAAAACATTTCGAAGAAATCTGAAACTTTGTGGGAATGACTATGAATAAATGTTAGAAGTGCTTGCAAAGTTTGGTGGTCAAATGACATCCGAGGAACTCTGTACAAAAAAACAAAATTACTCAAAATGTATGTGCACTGCCGTAGCAAAATTTGTAATTTTGTTATTTTTGTACAATGCTCCTCGGATGTCATTTGATCACAAAACTTTGCAAGCATTTCTAACATTTGTTCATAGTCGTTCCCATAAAGTTTCAGATTTTTTCGAAATGTTTTGCTATTTTTCTTACTTGGGTGTAGCGTGGGTGCACCAAGCTGGGGTGCAGCCACTACTTTCTCTTGCTCTCTAGGACAAGTCATTGTAGGACTCATTTTCGGCAAGGGCACATGGAAGGTTTTTTCCTAGAAAACGCAGAACACTTGCATTTTGGTGCATTGTAGAAAGAAGAGTTTGTACAAGCCCTAAGAAGGGCAACACCTGGAGAATACAACTCGGCACCCCTAGCCACTAGACAGGAATCGCCGGAAGCAAAACAGACAGACGTCCCACACCCACCGTCGCCCATTGCCTGGCCTCCGACTTGAACGTGTCAAATAGGCAAAAGCTAAGCTGAGAAAGGGCATATGGAAGTGAAACCTCTCTTTTGGTCATGCTGTAGGATTAAGGTCGGAGATGGGAGGAAAACTAAGTTTTGGAGGGATATCTGGCTGGGCAACACCAGCCTTGTTGATTCCTTCACTAGGCTATTTTCCACTTCTACAAACCCGCGATTATTGTGAATGAGGCGATAGGAAGTGATTTACATTGCTTATGTTTTCAACGAGATCTAGTTGGGGAAATAGACGTGCAATGGAACGGCTTGCTGATCATATGTGATGGTGCGGTCCTGAACACTGACCCAGCAATGAATAGCCTAGATCTTTTTACTTACGTGGATGCTATCTTTTGATGACGACTTCAGCATTAGATCTTTTTACTAGGCAATGCAGAACGTTGGAAAGTCCCTTTTAGGTTTCTTTGGAAATGCAAAATCCCCCTGCAAGTCAAAACTTTTCTCTGGTTGATGCTTAAGAGAAGCATCCTTGCCAGAGATGTTCTGCTGCACAGGGGAGGCGTATGCACAAAAGCTTTGTCTCTTCTGCGGAGGTGATGACTCAATGGACCACTTATTCTTCGCCTGCCCCCTGGCTAGGTTTATGTAGCGCCGACCATTGTATTAACGTTTCGCTAAGAGGGTTGGGGGGGGGGGGGGGGGTATGAAGAAACTTCTAACTATTAGGGTAGCCGCTGTGACGGGGCATCTAGAAGGCTGGGAATTCAGCTTGTTTTCAATCTTTATGGCCCTATGATCCCACCATGGTGGTGTCAGGTTTGTTATTGGCTTAACTGGTGGAGCAATCTGCAGGTGGCGACCACATGGGGGGAGGTGTGGTTCTGCGTAAGGCTGATGGGACGCACCACATCCAAGTGTTTTGTGCAGGGAAAAGCTGGACGCCATGCATGAAGGCACAGGGATTGGGCGTTGTTTTCTCCAGTTTGCTCTGCTTCGCCGCTGCAGTAGTTTTTCCTTCCTGTCTCTTATGCTGGGCTGTGCCCTTTTCTTCTCCCTTCCTTTCCAAGGACACTCAGTGTTGGATCTTTTGTTTTTGAGGTGGTGTTGTGTTGCTGATGTTGCCGTGTTATGGTAGATACTGTAAGCATGATTTCTATTAATAGATGGAACCAAGGCTCTTTCCTTCAAACAGGAATATATGAGACTTCTAAAAGTCTATGTCATGTCTCTTATGAGTCAAGATGCAAAATTAAGCTGTGGTTTAAGAAGATTACACCTGCTTCTTTTTAGGGTCTCAACGAAGCCAACAAGTATGTAAATAGAACAACCAAACAACCAAAGTGTGGAACTTACCACCTATCCAATCCAATCTCGGGTACACACAAGTGCTTCAATTGTCTTGATGTTTAATGTGCTCCATTGCTTATGAATTACTGGGCCCTCATTGCTGAATGCTGCCTGGCAGTGAACAGCGGATGATGGCATTGCCAAGACATCCTGTGCCATTGTTGAGAGGGTTGGATATTTTGCAGAATGACTCATCCACCAGTTTAGAATGTCAAAATCATCCTTCCGTGGAAGAAGACCATCTTCAAGGTAGCTCTCAAGCTCCGACAATAGTTGACTCCTTGTGTGTGCATTAAGATGATGATCCCAATCTTCCAATGAATCACTGTCAAATCCATCTATTTCAACACTGTGAACTCCGCAATTTGAAGTCTGAACATTCGACTGATCCATAGGGGTGCAATATTCATGAAACAATTCCCTCACTACTTCAGCTACATCATTTACATACTTTGTTGCATCAGCGCCAAAAGCTCGTTTAAGACGGAAATCAATATAAGTAATTTTGAATCTCGGATCAAGAACAACAGGCACTGACAACCACAAGTACGACTTTGCCCAATATTCATTGAATGCTTCCTGCATCTCTCTAATCATGCTAGCAACATCGGAGTGTTCAGTACATGCTTCTTCTTGCAAAATCGTCCGAACTTTCCATACTTCATGGAAGTACATATTTGCTGTCAGGCAAACAGGCCCAGACATTACTTCAACGACTTGATAGAAAACCCTCAAAATCTTATAGAAAGGCTCAACAATTTTCATTTCTTCCACAGATATAAATTCTTCAGAGGGAAGTACCTTCTTGGAATGCAAAAGAACCTCAAGTCTAAAGTAAATTTTATGCCACCATTTTGCATCTTCATGGGGGCACTTCATACCAACATCGTTAGCAACTTCCAAAAGTTGCTGCTGAGTCAGCGATGAAGATACATGTGCTTGAATAAATCTCTCTATCAGATCACCAACACGGTAAAGCAATGGTTGCCCTTTCGAAACAACGTTGTCAAGCATATCATCCACACAAGCAATATTGTATAGCTCACCTCTAATAGGAAGACAGTTCCTCTGTATAAGCATGTCCTTCAGCTTTGAGATACTTCCACTGTTCCTTATTTTGCTTACAGATGTCAAGCAGAAAAGCTTCCTTTCAAGATTCCACTCTCTTATAGCTTCCCATATGACATTATACGCCCCAACCTCAGATTCTAGCACACAAGCCTCCTTACAGTGTATCATCCTTTCCAAATCAGAAGGTGAGGACCAGAGCACACCAAACTTGATTATTCTCCTTTGAAGCTTCCATTCAGCATCAATAAAATGCGCGGTCAAACACAAGTACTTTATTGTGGGCTCAGCTCCATAAGGGACCCACACACTTGCTGATAACGAAACTCGCCGTGAAGAAAGTGCAATTTTCTCCTTAAGGTCAGACTTCTCTTTCTGAAACAGCAGAGTTGAATATTCTTCCATATCTAGGCTTGAAGCCATGTTAAACACAGGGTTAAGGCCCTTCGCAAATCGTTTCATTTCTTCATGCTCCATAATTGACAGGGGATAGCCATGCATTATTATCATCCTAGTTAGCTCTTGATAAGATGCTTCTTGATCAAACTTCCTGATCTTGATATCTGGAGTACGAGCAGACGACCTATCTTGTTCTGTTAGGGTCATGCTGTCTGCTGGTAAAGCCAGAATGTGCTGATTTTGACAGGTTTTGTCACCAGAATTATAACCCAAGTGGAATCTGCTAGCATATTCTGCAATCTGAACCTTACCATTTGTCAAGGCAGGTAAAAGTTCATCCTTCACCCTAGATTTAAAAATTGGTACACTGGACGGGAAAAGCCCACCTTTCTGATGATTTACACTAGTTCCAGCCCGTGCTGGACAAGTCCGAGTGTGTTGGTTTAAATCGCCTGTAACTTTTTCTGCACTAAGTCGCGTGTGGCAATGGACACAGTCAGCACCCTGGATTCTCCCCTCAACATAGACAGGTGTAAAGTCCATCCATACCTTTGATCTGAATCTGCCGTTCTCACTCTGATTTACCAAGTTCATGTCATCAAGTGGCTCTGGAAGAATCTGGTTCACTGGATCAATGTCATTCACACCTACTATGCATGAAGTACGCGTAAGTTAGGCAGAATATACCTTTAAGATTAAAGATATAACTTATAATAAAGCTGCTGCTTGCACCGTTAATTTACACTAAAGTGGTAAACAACAAAATCTCTAAAGTAAAGCACAAGACATTACCCATAACTGATGATAAGGATCCAAATCTTATGCTAAAAAGCACGGATACGAGGACACGGACACGGCGATACGCATAAGGGGACACGGGATACGGCATTTTCCAAAAACAGCCACACCGGGATACGGAGAATATATAAATTAAAAATACAGCATGTGATAAGGAGTTCAAGAAAAAATAATAATGAGAAACTGAGATGAGATCAGAATACTGCCCCATTTGCTGTCTCCCTTTTTTCATGTGCTCAATGATTGAATTAATTGATCCTCCAGGCCCATGTCATTGCCACTTGCAAAATACATCAAATGCTAGTATTAGAAACTTAAGAAAGCATACTCTTAAGTGGTACAGAACGTGAAAACAGTAAAGAAGTTTGCTTTCCCAATGTCCAACATTATTGCTCCCAGGTGCAGTATGGTTTGGCAAACTCAAACTCCCAATGTGACACAGTATTAAAAAAATAAACCATAGTACAGACTAGACAGTAGCACACAACATGACAGCATAACACAGTCCACTAATAACATGATAAATAGGAGCTCTTCACTCTCACCCACGGACGATTGGCTACTGGCGGCGGCGCTCCAGATGCCATGCTCCGTAACAGCAAGCAGCAACGACAGTCAACACTCAACAGGAGCACGAAAGAAAGAACCCAACCACAAGCATTCGAGCGAGCACAACAGCATGCAGCTAATCAAAAACTGAAGCAGCAACAGCATGACCACATGGGGAAGCTAGCAGCAGCAGCTCAACAGCAAAAATATGAGTCAGAAAGAGATGAAGAGATCGAGGTTACCTACTTGAGTATGGTTGCCATCGGGAGGAGAGGCTTTTGGGCTAGCGCTGGAGCCTGGAGCAGCTCATCCCTTTTGTGGCGCTCATGCGTGCAAACCTGCCAATAATAGGGTTTGTATCGGGCTGTTACTGGGCTCCAGAGGCCCCACCGTGTCCACAGTGTATCCCTATTTAGTTTTTAAAATTCGGAAAAGATGGGATACTGCAGGATACGCGTATCGCCGTGTCCACCCGTACTAGGATGCCGATATAGCTGTTTTTGCCGTGTCCGTGATTTTTAGATCTTATGTATAGTGGTGTAAAGGATCTTGTTTATAATTAAATTGTAGCTTGCAAAACAAAATGTAAATTTGTAACCCATAAGTGCTGATCTAGCGGATGAACAATGTGCCGGGTATCTTGAATGTAACCATGTATTAAATTTTCTCATTAAGTTAGCAAGTGCAGCAAAAGGATATAACTGGTACAATCAACATGAGTGCTTGAAGTATGACATCAGTTGTTGAGCTGAGATATTATCAACATGCCCCTTAATTAATATCACTAATGTATTAGAAGCTTGATTGCTTAATGCATGGCGCCATCTAGGACTGTGCATATGAATATGTGATAGTTGTAGGGTTTTGGCTTTGCCTTGGCCTTCTTCCCTGGTTTTGTTAGTTTTTGGACATGATTAGTTTAGAGCTTTTGCCTTCTGGTTGTCCTTGTTTTGTCAGTTTACCCTTGTAAACTTTTAAGCCTTCTAGGTATTCTCCTTCTAATACAAAACTACACGTGTTTTTGCGCATAGATCATGAGCCACTAAAAGTTTGGTTAGATCGGTACAAAACTGACGAGGATTTGTTTATGCCAAACTAACCGAACAGGTACAGACCATCTAGCAGCATCGTGCTCATCCAGACCATATTGACCAAATTAACCAAACTCGTACAGCATCCAATTTTTTATAAACAGGCTAAAATCAATAAGAACTCCGCTATGTTGTCTCAACATAGGCGGTCCCTAGCACGGGGTAAAGGAGGAGGGTTGTCATCGGCTTGGCAAGCCGATGTCAAAACTCAGCCACTCTTATGGAGATGAAACCCAAAAGAATGTCATGTCGGCGTTCTGGGAACGGGGGTACCCAGACCTGCCTGCCTGCGGTCCAAGGCATGGCCCACTTCATCAACCAAACGGGACCGGGCGAGGCCCCACTCAAGACAAGGCCCTCGCGAGGGCCCTGGCCTCGCGAGGACGAACAACGACAAGACCCGCGAAGGATGGGCCTCCTCAGGACCCCTCCGGAGCGGCGGAGATCTCTATGCAAGGCCCGGTCTCAGGAGTCAAAGATGACGCAAGGAAGGACAGGCAAGGACCAGGGCGCCAGGCGGCGCAGTTTCCCTTTGGTGCAAAGGGAGCAAGGGCGTACGCGGGTTCCCAAAGCACCCCCCAAAGGTTTCCATTCCGGTGCAAGAAGACCACAGCCACCCACCCTGCAGGGCGGAGGTCATCGCTGAGCCCGTACCTGCGCTATCGACAGCTACTTTGCAGGCGAAGACCGCCTTTGGGCAGGGCGAGCACCAACCCCTGTCCCCCTTTGAAATTGGCCGTTGTGGGATCCCTACCCGCCATTGTGATAAGGGAAGAGGACCCGAGCCGCCACTATATATAGAGCATAGGTTGCACCATAGAGGGGGATCCGAACCCCGACTAGATCGACAAACTCCACCTCTCACCCAACCACAAGGAGCCTCGAACATCATCGAGAGCCCTCAGGAGGTCCCAAAACATTGTACTAGTTCATCCACCCAAACCTCCACGAGAGGCAATCCACCAAAGCAGGAGTAGGGTATTACGCTTCGCAGCGGCCCAAACCTGGGTAAACTGTCGTGTTCATCTTCTTCCTCGTCATCATGCGAGTTCTTTGTTGTGTTCATCGAGTAGCGAGCTAGGTCGGGCGAGGCTGCAGGGGATCTTCGCACACGCCCCTGTGTTCGAACTTTAAGGGTTTTGCGGAGCCCGAAATTCGACACGTCGTTGGGGTGTAACCCTCTTAGCGACGCGCCATATCGAAACCCGGGTGTGGTGTCAAATGAGCAAGTACCAGGCCGTCACCCCCTTGGTGGCGCGCCATATCTTGATCTGGATACGGTGACAAGTAAGCAAGGATTAGGTCGTCGCATCCTTAGTGGCGCACTACATCGATGCCCGGGTGTAGTGAAAAATGAGCAAGAGTCTCCACATTTGACTCGAAGAGTGCGAAGGTAAGGAAGCTAGCCGAGCCTAGGAGGATCCGCTTAGGTAGATGGAACGTAAGGTCACTGACAAGTAAGCTACGGGAGCTAGTTCATACAACAGTGAGGAGAGGTGCTGATATCCTTTGCGTCCAAGAAACCAGATGGAGGGGGACAAAAGGCAAAGGAGGTGGAGGATACCGGCTTCAAGCTGTGGTACATGGGGATGACCGCAAACAAAAATGGAGTAGGCATCTTGATCTACAATAGCATCAAATGGGGTGGTAGACATCAGAGGCGTGGGGACCCGATTATCCTGGTCAAGCTGGTAGTTGGGGACTTAGTTTTCAATGTTATCAGCACGTATGCCCCACATGTAGGCCACAATGAGAACACCAAGATGGAGTTCTGGGAACGCCTAGAGGACATGGTTAGGAGTGTACCTATTGGCGAGAAGCTCTTCATATGAGACCTCAATGGCCACGTGAGTACATCTAACATAGGTTTGAAGGGGTGCCTAGGGGTTTGGGCTATGGCATCAGGAATCAAGGAGAAGATCGTCTTAAGTTTTGCTCTAGCCTACGATATGATCATAGCTAACACCCTTTTTAAAAAGAGAATCACATCTAGTGATTTTTAGTGGTGGTCAACACTAGCTAGATTGATTTTGTCCTCTCGAGAAGAGAAGACAGGCGTGCGTGCTTGCCTAGAGAGAGTTTTGTCCCTCAGCATAAGCTTGTGGTGGCTGACTTCCGCTTTCGGATTCGTGACCAGCGGGGATAAGCGTGCCAAAGTCACTATAACAAAGTGGTGGAAGCTCAAGGGGGTGGCAGCTCAGGCTTTCAGGGAGAGGATCATTAAGGAAGCTCCTTGGGAGGAAAGAGGTGATGCAGACAATATGTGGATGAAGATGGGACTTGCATTTGTAAGGTGGCTTCAAAGGAGTTTGGAGTGTCCGGGGGAAGTAAAAGTGAAGCTAAAGATATCTTGTGGTGGAACGATGATGTCCAGAAGGCTATTAAGGAGAAGAAAGATTGTTTTAGATGCCTACACCTGGATAGGAGTGCAGACAACATAGAGAAGTACAAGGTGGCAAAGAAGGCCTCACAGCGAGTTGTAAGTGAAGCAAGTGGTTGGGCGTATGAGGACCTCTACCAGCGCTTAGACACGAAGGAAGGTGAAAGGGCCATCAATTAGATGGCAAAGATTCAAGAGAGGAAGACAAGGGATGTCGACCAAGTCAAATGCATCATGCCTAGGAGGTCGACCATGGAAGCCATATTTTTTGGTACAATAACTTATGGAGAAATACTGGGAGCAAAAGAAGGACATGCATATGGTGGTGGACCTTGGAGAGTCATTGAATTGGAGAAGGCCTGCGATAAGATACCGCGAAATGTCAAGTGGTGGACCTTGGAAAAACACAAAGTCCCGACAAAGTACATTGCCTTCATCAAGGACATGTACGATAATGTTGTGACAAGTGTTCGAACAAATGATGGTGACACTCATGACTTCTCGATTAAAATAGGACTGCATCAAGGGTCAGCTTTGAGCCCTTATCTTTTTGTTTTGGTGATGAATGAGGTCACAAGGGGTATACAACGAGATATCCCATGGTGTATGCTCTTTGTGGATGATGTGGTGCTAGTCGATGATAGTCGGATGAGGATTAATAGAAAGTTAGAGCTATGAAGACAAACCTTGGAATCGAAAGGTTTAAGGCTTAGTAGAACTAAAAGCGAGTACATGAGGTGTGGTTTCAGTACTACTAAGCACGAGGAGAAGAAGTTAGCCTTCATGGGCAAGTGGTACCTCAAAAGGACACCTTTCGATATTTGGGGCCAATGCTCCAGAAGGATGAAATGGCGTCAAGCTTCTGGAATTCTCTGTGACAAGAGAATGCCACAAAAGCTAAAAGGCAGGTTCTATAGGACAGCAATTCGACCTGCAATGTTGTATGGCGTTGAGTGTTGTCCGACTAAAAGGCGACATGTTCAATAGTTAGGTGTAACGCAGATGGGCATGTTGAGATGGATGTGTGGCCACACAAGGAAGGATCGGGTCCGGAATGGTGATATATGGGATATAGTTGGGGTAGCACCGATGAAAGAGAAGCTTGTCCAACATCGTCTGAGATAGTTTGGGCATATTCAGTGCAGGCCTCCAAAAGCTCCAGTGCATAGCGAATGGCTAAAGAGTGTTGAGAGGTCAGGTAGACAAACTTGACATGAGAGGAGTCCATAAAGAGAGATCTGAAGGACTGAAATATCACCAAGAACTAGCCATGGGCAGGGATGCATGGAAGCTAGTTATCCATGTGCGAGAATCATGAGTTGGTTGCGAGATCTTATGAGTTTCAACTCTAGCCAACCCCAACTTGTTTAGGACTAAAGG
Source organism: Hordeum marinum (assembly GCA_022496015.1). Lineage (NCBI taxonomy): Eukaryota > Viridiplantae > Streptophyta > Magnoliopsida > Poales > Poaceae > Hordeum > Hordeum marinum. The sequence continues at coordinate 383,468,208 of CM039675.1, forward strand.
CTTTGTTGTTGTTGTTGTTGTCTAAAAACAACAAGGTTCAGTTTCCAGTAATTAACGGTGTTGTGTTCTGCTTATTTTGTAAGGTTATGTGGAACATGGTGTCTCGTTTGGAGAAACAGATTGAGATTGAACTAACTGACGTAAGAATACGGATAGTTGCCTATGTACAAGTACACAGACAGCCGTCTTCTCTTGTCACATACTTGTCCTAGAAATAAATAAAATAAATGTATTTATAACTAAAATAAGTCTAGATACATCCATTCCTAGGACAAGTATTTTCGAACGGAGGGAGTATTTCATAGATGGATGCTATATTAAACTATGTTTGCACCAACTTTAACAAAAACCATGTAGCCAAACAGCAACGTATGCAAAAGTGGCTCTACCGAATGGATATATCATAGCACTGTAAGAGACTTAAAACAAAACAAAATTTACATACAGCATAGTATGCAAAGTGGTTCCACCAGATGGGATTAGCATAACCCACCATACACATGCCTCGGTTACTCAATTACCTAAATTATGACGCATACAAGAAACAAAATAAACATACCATAAGGGAAGTCTGTATCATGCAGCTCGCTCAGGTCAAATCCCTCTTTTGCTCGACAATTATTATGATGTCGCCACAAATGGCTCGTTCCGTTGGAACGTCCATCAGCACCTTTGCAGCTCATGATAGTATGGCAGTAGTGGCATTCCGCGCTCTGGATCACTCCGTTTATATATATAGGCTTGTACTCTTCCCACACCTTAGACCTCTTCTTCCTGAATCTGGAGGCAGCAGCTCCATCAGATTCTATCCTTAATGGCACATTAGTGTCGCTGTCATGCTCATCCATGTTTTCCATAGCTGCAGTTGATACAACACAATCAATTTTTAGCAAAGCATATGATTAAACTGCCGAGTAGACAAATAAGGAATAAAGCACATGAGGCAACCTCACCTACAGATATAATTTTGGACACAGAAAAGTACACATCTTTGTAAGTATGATTTTTTACAAAGAAGCATAAAAGGATGCGGTAGGTTGCCAGGCAGATGACTAGCCCCTCCAACCCCCAACCCCTAACCGTTGCAGGCCTTCGACCCTACCTTGCACCCTCGCCACAGGCCGGGCCTTCGACCCCTACCTCACATCCTTGCCATGGCCCCCTGCCAGCCAGCCAGCCACAGAGGTGGGGCCTTCCCCTGCGGCCCTGCTTGCCTCACCTAGCAGCATTACCACATCCGACCCCACACTCTCAGTGGATGGCTGAGTGCAGCCACGCAAGCTTCCCCTGGCAGGTGTGTCTGGTACCCGCGCTGCCAGGCACATCCTGGTGGCACTCAGCTGTGGCGGCAGCAGTGGCCTGTAGGTGATGCCCCCTTCAACACTGTTTCTCTGCCTGGTTGCGGCCAGAGTCGACAATATCAAAGCCTCTGTCCACTATGTTGATCCTCTCGCCGACAACGCTTGGCAGCGGCAAACAAAATGTTGATCCTCTATGCAGAGTGTGGACTTCGGGAGCACAATGTACGTTGCTATCGGTGCATACTGGATGACACCTCCCGAGTTCTAGCCAGGTTCTGCCGTCCACTAGCCGACTCCTCTAGGCATAATGGCCCTGGAGTCGATGTTCTGGACGTGTATGGAAGCTGTCATGAAGCGGCCTTCAAGGCGCTGTGCTTGGTTTACTCGCTAAATTTGGCAGCCAAAAATACTAGCCAGTCCTGAACCCAGGCTGACCTATGGGACGACCACAACCTCAGTCCGAGGCGGGTGCAGTGCTCATCGTAAATCATTGTAAGTTTGGTCGCTCGCGCTTTCTTCTCGATGAAATGACGCGCTGCCTATTCAGGAAAAAAAGGGATGGCAAGCAGATCGCCATTAACTTTTGGTTCGAGCTTTGCTAACAGTTCCACACTTAATTTGTTACGGTTTCCCCTGAAACTAACACCCACGTATACGACAACTCTCTTACTAGAGGCAAACAATCAGAGCAGCGGAACATATCAACGAAGACTAGCACACATCCATAGCAGCAAACAGGAGCCGACAGGTACAGAATTCGGAGGAGAAAAGAAAGGGTACTGAGATCGAGTCGCTTACTGCTCCCTGCAAGCTCAAATTCTGTCGGAGATGAGAAGGCAGACCAATTTTGGAAATCCAAATCAGGGCAGAATCGGGAGCGCCGGAGATCGACGTCGGCGATGCGGCGGCAGCGGCGCCGGCGCCGGTGCAGAGGGGGATCCGGGTAGGATTGGGGCGTGGAGCTGGATGGTCTGTGGGTATGTGGGTTCGTGGGTGGCGAGCTTCAGGCCCGACCCAAGTTCCAGATATGGGTTAGTTAGGGTCAGGGCCCGTGTATCCACTGGACCCAGGTTTCGGGGTTAAGCTTGCTCGCATCCATGGGGGACGTCCTATGTGACGCATTCTGCGTCAAATAAGTGCAGCTTCGCATAGAGCAGCTGATCGGTGGGCTTTTGGGCCGCGCCGCGCGCGTTTCACCGTTTTTGCTGTTGTACTGTAGCTCCAAAAAAATCGACCTTGCATGGAATCAAACAACGGATCTCATATTACACACCACACACTACAACCAGCTGAGCTAGTGAGCGTTCCAGATTAATTAACAGCATCAAATATTTAAGAACCAACCCACAGGACAGATCTGGATTGTTTTTGGAATTTTGGATGCATATTTTTTTAAGCTGGGTGTTTTCTGAAAAGAAATTACTTAATAAATTTGAGAATGGTTTTCTAAAAAAATGAAATATTTTAGAAAAGCATGATCATTTTTGGAAATCACGAACACTTTTTTAAACGGGGACATTTTATGAATTTCGAAACAAAACTGAGCAAATGCGAACATTTTAAAACTCCCAACAAAAATTTGAAAACATGAACATCTTTTGAAAATTCTGAAAAAAAAATTGGACAGGAACATTTTTTGAAACTTTAAAAAAATGGGAACGTGAACATCTTTTGAAACAGGAACATCTTTTGAAAAGATGAACATTTTTTGAAATGGGGACATTTCTTGAAAATTTGTGAAATTTCGAAGCAGAAACATTCCGAACTTTTTTTTTTGCAAAAACACAAACCATTTTTTGAATAAGCAAACATTTTTTGAATTTATGAATAAAATTTAAAACATTAATATTTTTTGGAATTTCTGATTTTTTTTCGAAATGGGAACATTTTTGGAAACTTAAAAAAAATGAACATCTTTTGAATGGGAACATTTTTTGAAAACATGAACATTTTCTGAAAGGGGAACATTATTTTGGAAAGTTGTGAAATTTCGGAGCAGAAACATTTCAAACTTTTTTGCAAAAACACAAACTATATTTTGAATAAGCAAACATTTTTTATATTTTGAACAAATTTTGATGATGGGAACATTTTTTTAAAAAAATGTCAGAATTTGTGAATAGTAATTTAGAATGCAAACATTTTTAAAATAGTTGAACATTTCTTATAAAAATTAAAGAAACTTGAAAAAAGGAAAGAAAGAAAAAAGTAAAGGAAAAAATGAAAAAGAAAAGATAACTGAAAAATGAGAAGGGAGAGAAAATGAAAAAAAATGAAAAATGAAAATGAAAATTAAAGAAAAAAACGGTTCAGGACCCTCTAGAAGGTTCCCAAAACCAGAAAAAAAAACGGCTGGAAAGGATCGATGGAACGCACACCTCGCTTCTAAACGGTCCGGCCCATCCTGGTCGATCGCTTCGATCGCGCGTGCGGTGCCCCGGCAATTTGATGCAGAATGCGTCAAATAGGGTTTTCCCGCATCCGTTGATCCAGTAATGAATGTACCATGTCACAAAAAAACGGTAATGAACGTATCAGTTTATAAAAAGGTAACAAAGAAGAATGTTGCTTTCGAAAAAATCAATGAAGGATTTTTTTTTTGAAACGAGGCAAAAGCTTTGTCTATGAAGAAGAATTTTGTTGAAATATGAGGTGGGCTTAGGCCCATCCGACAATTTCTGAAAATCTCTAAGGGCCATGTAGGTGTCATGAGAAGGGGATGGTGGAAAGTTTAGTACCATCCCGCTAGTGAAAAAGGAGTTGGACTTTCTTATATAAAGGATTCTCTTCCACATGCTATTGGAGCTTGAGAAGAGAGTGGTCCTCGCGCACTCCTTGTGGAGGTAGATTAACTCGAGTTTTACCTCCATTGAGGCCTGAACCTCGATCCCTCCATTAAGCGTACTCGAACCTAGATAAAAGCCTCGTGCTCTTCGTCTCCTGTTATCATCTGCCGGTTTTTACACCAACATTGATGCTTTCACTGAGAGCTCGTCGTGTGATCATCAGGACTAATGGATCGTTTGCAGTTCGATAGCAGCATTGGCTGTGGTGGCGCTTTCGTCCCCAACCAGCTTTTCGCCTTCGAAAGTGTAGTATTATATGCTGCCCAAAGTGGTCGTCTAGGCCGCATCGACACCTTCACCCCGAATCATGTCATCATGTTCGGTAGTTGAAGGCCCAAACCTGGGTCCCTTCATTAAGTGGGCCCAAACTTGGGTAAAAGCATCGTGTTCTTCGTCTCTTGTTACCATTTGTCTGATCTCACAACTCGGGCCCCCCTACCCAAGATCTGCCAGTTTTGACACTCACATTGGTGCTTTCGTTGAGAGCTCGTTATGTGATCATCAGGACTGGTGGATCGTTCACAGTTCGATAGCAGCATTGGCTATGGTGGCACTTTCGTCCCCGGCCAGCTTTTTGCCTTCAGCAGTGTAGTATTACACGTCGTTCCCAGTGGCATCTAGGCTGCATCGACACCTTTGCCCCGAATCATATCATCATGTCCAGCAGTTTGGAGTATGTTGCTGACGCCCGCGGCGACCTAGTCCTATTGAGGCAAGTCGTGGTCAGACTTGAGGAACTCTTAGGCATCAACACCACTGAACCGATCTCCGGTCTAACCCATGGGTCCGACCTCCTTACGCAAACTTCCACAGAGATGGATATGGGGGCTATTGCGTCTGATCTCGTCTGTGGCACCTCGGGCAATCACCTGGAGCCGAACTCCTCTTCGAATCCGATGGCCATCCCCAAAGAGTCCACCCCGGTCCTCGAGCCGAAGTTGGCCATTGAAGCCTCGGGTTACGGGCCAACTGCGAGTGGCCCAAACAAACTTTTGCATGTCAGCCCGACCTAACGCCAGGCCTTGGATGTGGAAGAGCTCTCGTAGATAACAAGTTAGTGGACTGAATGCAGAACCTGGCGAGCTCACCCACAGTTTGTGATCAAATCGGTTGTAAAGCCCACGAGCGGGAATTTTTCATCCCACCCACCACCCACCTAGTCGCCATGGTTGAAGATCTAACCGACGCGCTTGACTATGGATCTGATGATGCCTTTAGTATGGACGAGGAAGATCTCAGCATATACGGACCAAACTCACCCACGACTATACCTCAGACAGGGAAGTGGGCCCTCACAACTACCTATGATGTCTACATGGTCGAAACTCCCAAGAAGGACCCCGACCAGAAGCCTAAGGGGAGTTCGAAACGTTGTTGTTCGAAGAGGAAGCCCAAAGCATTGATGGAAGCAATAACAAAACCAACACAGCAGAAGACGACGCCACCCACCAGCGAGAACGAGCATATCATGCTCGTATAACAGAACGGGCCCATGGAAACCCCTTCGGGAGACAAAGCCGAGGAGATGGAAGGCTCCGACAACGGAACAAACGACGACTACATGGCAAAATCTGAGGACGATCACTGCCTCGGACCCTTTGACATTGAGGAACTCGAGGACCCATCTGAACAGGTATGTTTCCAACATCGGCTAGCTGCAACAGCTCGAAGCATGAAACGGAAGCAACAAGAGTTGTATTCACATGAAGCCACCCTTAACGACAAGTGGAAAATTACTCGCTGCCAAAGTCGATCTGGAGGCATAGCGCATGGTGATAAAATCATTTCCATGACGACGTCTGTTGCCCGAATTCGAGGACGAGGTCGCCTAATGTGACCCCCTCAGCTACCATTATGATGAATACGCTAACAGTATCCCTAGAGGACGAGATCGGCCCATGGGGGCATATAAAGAGCCCCAAACGAGGCCTCTCCCACACGATAAGGATCCGGTCGAGCCGTACGACCTGCAAACTAAGATACACAGGAACAGATCACCTCCCTGATCAATCTATGGAGCCCGAGACCACGTACCCGCAGGCCAGGATAGATATGACGCCTGGATAGACAGGAAAGGTCGAGCTCAGGAAATGAGAAGGGAACAGGCCTCCACCAATCCCCGCCGGGATACATTCCGGCACTAAGCTCCTGCACACCTAGTCTGTTTCACAGACAAGGTCATGGAACATCACTTCCTAGAGGGGTTTAAACACATCAACATCGACCAATATGATGGCACTATAGACCCAGCCATCTAGATAGAAGACTTCCTTGTGCATATACACATGGCCCGAGGAGATGATCTTCATGCCATAAAATACTTGTCGCTCAAACTTAAGTGGCTAGCACGGCACTGGCTCCATAGCCTGCCCAGAAATTCTATCGGAAGCTGGGAAGAGGTGGAGGACGCCTTCAGGTCCAATTTTTAGGGTACGTGTGTTCGGCCCCCGGATGTGGATGACCTCGGCCATGTTATCCAAAAGGAGAGCGAGTTAGCTCGGAAGTTCTGGAATTGGTTCTTAACTAAGAAGAACCAAATCATCGACTGCCCCGATGTTGAGGCCATCGCCACCTTTAAACACATCATCCAGGATGAATGGTTAGCCCGATAGCTTGGACAGGACAAGCCTAGGACCATGGCTGCCCTCACGACACTGATGACCCGTTTATATGCAGGAGAGGATAGTTGGTTAGCCCTTAGCTCCTCTAGGAGCGACCCCGGCACTTCGGAAATCCGGGATGGGAATGGCAAGCCTATGCGCAACAAACACAAGCACCGAAATAAGAGTGTCGATGGTGACGCCAAGGACCAGTAGTCCATGCAGGATTCACCAATTCACGGTCCGGACCCGGAAAGAAATCCTTTAAAGGAGGCAAAGATGGCCCAAGCACTCTCGACAAAATACTTGAACAAGGTTGCCAAATCCTAGATAAACCTGCCACCCGCACCAATAGGAATTGTTGGGTGTTCCAGGGGCATTAAGGCCTTGGCCAAGGACTCAGGCAAAGGCCGGTCCAGAAGCGAGGATGACGAGGATGAACCTCGGGGGCTGAGCAAAGGCAGCCAAAAGTAGTTCCCCTCCGAGGTAAAGGAAGTAAACATGATTTATGCTACGCACATTCCTGAAAAGGAGAGGAAACATGCCCTTCAGGATGTATACATCATAGAGCGTGCAATCACGAAGCGCACGCCCTAGATGGCCTGCCCGATCACCTTCGATAAGAAGGACCGTCCGGCCAGTACCCACCATGGCAGGTTAGCCGCCCCAGTTCTAGACCCCATTATCGATGGGTTCCACCTTACCCGCGTCCTTATGGATGGCGGAAGTAGCCTGAACCTGGTATATGTGGATATAGTTAGGAAGATGAGGATCGATCCATCACAAATCCGGCCTAGCAAAACCACGTTCAAGGGGGTAATACCCCGTGGAGGCCCGGTGCACAGTCACCATTGACTGCAAGTTGTTTTTGGCTTTGCTACTTGTGATCTGCGTTGGGTTTTTCGTGAAGAAGAACGGATTATCGCAACACAATGTGGGTAAGTATTTCCCTCTATTATGAAACTAAGGTTTATCGAACCAATAAGAATACCAATCCTCAACCGCCTTCAGCGGCTGCACACAAAAGAGCAAACAACTTGCACCCAACGCTGGCAAGAGGGTTGTCAATCCCCTTGGTCTCGTTATTTGCAAGCAAGTGAGTTGTGTCGATGATTGTAAATTGCGAAATAAATAAAAGCAAGTAAATGGCAGCAAGGTAATATTAGCGTTTGTAAATATATAAGTGAATAGACCCGGGGTCGTAGTGTTCTCTAGTGGCATCTCTCATAGAAATAGCATATGGTGGGTAAACAAATTACTGTTGGGCAATTGATAGAAAAGTGAATAGTTATGCGATTTTCATGGCAATGATCATGTGTATATAGGCATCACGTCATAAGAAAATAGGGCGACTCTTGCCTGCACCTATTACTATTACCCCACTCGTCGACCACTATCCAGCATGCATCTAGAGTATTAAGTAAAACCGACTAATGCTTGGAGAATGATGACATGATGTAGACAAAGTAAACTCAATAAATATGAATTAACCCCATCATTTTATCCTTAGTAGTAGCAAGACAAAGACATATCTTGTCCCCTACTTTGTCACTAGGATATAGAAACTCGTCAGGTTGAACCTACGACAACGCACCACTCCCACCGAAGAAATATCAATCTAGTTGGCCAAACTATCTTAATAGATCGGAGAGCATTATGAAGCTATAATGATCATGTAAATAAGAATCATAGTAATCAGGCTTGACTAAAATACTTTTCATGAATAATCTGAACATAAATCCATAATTCATCGGATCCCAACAAATGCACCATACAAAAGGATTACATCGGATAGATCAAGGCAAAGATGCGATGAACATTGTATTGAAAATCAAGAGAGAGAGATCGCCATCTAGGTACTACCTACGGACCCGTAGGTCTATGGTGAACTACTCACACGTCATCATGAGGGCAACAAGGTTGATGAAGAGGCCCTCCATGATTGATCCCCCTCCAACAGGGTGCCAGAATGGAGCTCTAGATGGGCTCTCATCAGAACAAAGATTTGCGGCAGCATAAAAAGTGTTTCAGGACCTCCTATAGGGTTTTTGGAATATTAGAGAATTTGTAGGCCAGAGAGGGACGTCGGGAGAGCCACGAGGGGTCCACCACGTATCAGGGCGTGCCCTGATGTGTGGTGGAGCCCTAGTGCTCCTCCCGGGCTCCTTCTGAATATTCCAGGTCTTATTTTGGTCCAGAAAAAATCAACAAAAAGTTTCGTGGAAATTGGACTTCGTTTGGTACTGTAAACTTGAAAAGTAAAAAAACATGTAGAAAACAACAAACTAGCACTCGACACTGGGTCAATAGGTTAGTGCTCAAAACTATAATAAATTGGTAAACAAATGCCCCAAAATCATCCTAGAATGATAATATATCAGCATGGAATAATCAAAAATTATAGATACGATGGAGACGTATCAACATCCCCAAGCTTAATTCGTGCTCGTCCTCGAGTAGGTAAATGATAAAAACATAATTTTTGATTTGACATGCTACCCATTATGTAATCTTTTGTATGTATGCTCACTGATAAACAATGAATCAACAAACATTAACATAGCAATATTTATAAGTATAGGAAACAAAATCATTGATTTTTTCAAAGTATACGATCCTAAAAGAATGTTTACCCCCATTCATCTTATTATATTAGCAAGGCATGAATTCATCTTCATCACATTAATACAAATGTTAAGTACCACGATGTCCAGGTCAGGTAATTGGATCGTACTTTTTCAGTATGCATCAACTTTTTATTCTTCACGCAATACATGAGCGTGAACCATTGGACATAGCATGTAGGTGGAATAGAATATGGTGGTAGATATCAAAGGGGTAAAAAGTGGAGAAGATAGTCTCACATCAACTAGGCGTACCAACGGGCTATGGAGATGCCTATCGATAGATGTAAATGCAAGGAGTAGGCATTGACATGCAAATGATGCACTAGAGCTATAAGTGTATGAAAGATCAATTGGAGCTAAGTGGGGTGTGCATCCAACTTGCTTGCTCATTAAGACCTCGGGAATTTGAGGAAGCCCGTCATCGGAATATACAAGCCAAGTTTATAATGAATAGGTAATTCCCACTAGCATATGGAAGTGACAAAACACGAGACTCTCTATATGAAGAACATGGTGCCACTTTAAGGCACAAGTGTGGTAAACGATAGTAGCCAAGTCCCTTGTCTCTTTTTCTCTCATTTTTTTCATGATGGGATTTCCTTTTTTCTCCCTCATTTTTTATATGGTGGGCTCATTTGGCCTCCCTAATTTTTTATTTTTCGTCCGGAGTCTCATCCCGACTTGTGGGGGAATCAAAGTCTCCATCATCCTTTTCTCAGTGGGACAATGCTCTAATAAGGATGATCATCACACTTTTATTTACTTACAACTCAATATGAAAACTGATAGGACGATATGACTATATTAATGCCTATGGCAGTGTACCGGGATGTGCAAGATCTAGCGTGACATGTATCAAAAACATGATGAATGGTGGCTTTGCCACAAATACTATGCCAGCTCTATATGATCATGCAAAGCAATATGATGATGAACGAACTAGTCATGTGAACTGACGATGGAATTTGCTTGGCAATATATCTTGGAATGGCTATGGAAATGCCATGATAGGTAGGTATGATGGATGTTTTGAGGAAGATATAATGAGGCTTATGTGAAACAGAGCGTACCATGTCATGGGGTTTGGATGCACCGGCAAAAATTGCATCAATCCTCGAGGTGAGAATGGGCCATGCACGGTATCGAAGAGGCTAGCAAACATGAGAAGGTGAAGATGCATATGTCCATGGTGTCACATTAGTCATAAAGAACGCATATACTTATTACAAAGTTTTAGTAGTTTTATTATAAATCAAAGTATTACTCGCATGCCCCGAGGGAGGAGGTTGGGAGGAGTTAACCATCGCGCGCCCCCGACTCGAAACAACACTAGGATTTTAACGAGGAATAGAAATGCTCACACATCATCACCATGCCTCTTTAATTTTTAGACGAATAAAAAGTTAAGACCTCTTAATATCGACACTTCTATGAATCAATAATTGTGAACTCATACCTTTTTCATATTACCACATTAATGTCATTAACCCAAAATTTCTCTATATTTGCTACATGATGGTTTTGATTATCACTCATTGAATACCTATTATTTTTGGACTAGTCTCATGACCCATGCAAATTACCACCACCATTCATTAACTCTCAAACAAATATAAGTGAAGAATGAGAGCATATTATTTCTACAAAACCTACACGCCATCGTGCTAAAAAAGATATAAGTGAAGCACACTAGAGCAACCGCCAAGATCAAAAAATATGATTGAATCACATAGAGTATTTTAACAAATTATGATGAAGGTGTGTCTCTCTCAAATAGGTGTGTCTAGCAAACGATGATTGTGGCAAACTAAAAGTAAAAGCAAACAAAATAAAACGACACTCCAAGCAAAACACATATCATGTGATGAATAAATATGTAGCTCCAAGTGACATACCTATGGATTGATACGAAAGAGGGGATGCCTTCTAGGGCATCCCCAAGCTTAGACTCTTGAGTCTTCCTTAGAATATTACCTCGGGGTGCCTTGGGCATCCCCAAGCTTAGCCTCTTGCTACTCCTTATTCCGTGGTCCATCGTGATAACACCCCAAACTTGAAAACTTCAATCACACAAAATTCAACAAAACTTCGTGAGATCCGTTAGTATAAGCAACATATTGAATACTTTAGGTACTGTTATAAATTGATTCTTATTTCATTTTTGCATAATAGGTACTGATTTCGGTTTCACCGAAATGAAAGTTGGTTTCACTTAGATCCTAGGGTTTGGCATGGGATCTATCTGAGGCAAAACTCGGTAGGGCCGAATGGGAAAGTTGGTGGCACCGAATTTTTGACTTTGGGGTTTGGATAGAATATTTGCGGGAGAATTTCATGAGTATTTTTAGTGGATAATCTCTAAGCACTTGAGCAACCAGATCATCATATTTACCTCATCCCCTTTTAATAGTATTGTATTTCCTATGGACTCAAATGTGATTTCCAAACAAAATGCAAAATGAAGAGTCTTGTAGCTTGTATCTTGGCCAATCCTACTACTTTACTTCTTCTTCTTTCCTTGGGGTTTCTCCTCACAATCCTTAGCCAATCCTCTCTATGGACTTTATCTGAAATAAACTAGGTAGAACTATTAGTCTAAGAGACAATGTATGTTTTCATGAATTATCAAAACCACCTAGGGAGCAAGGTGCTTTCAGTCTCCCCAATTTTGGTAATTGATGACAACATACAATCAAAGCTTCAATTTAAGATATGCAGAAATATGTGATAGCTTTGAATGACACATGACTAAGACATGATTCCCCTAAATTTGTGCATTCCTTTTAAAGGATAGTTGCTTTGGAATGCATGGACACACACATGGTAGAGAGGACATGATAAGTCATGTGTATCCTAGCTATATGCATCAATTATACGTGAAAGAGGTGTTTCCATGTTCATGATTCACTCTTGCAAACAACATGTGCAAGAAGCAAGAGATCATCTTGAACAAGGATACGATGCATATACTTACCTTGAAGTTCTTGAGCATTTTAACAGTAGAAATACACTTGAGGAAAATATGTTAGATAACACAAGAGTATTCCTATCATAAAGATGCAAAGAGCTTTAATGAAACCAAGACATGGAAGACATATTCAAAATAGAATTTGATGATAGATAGTTCTCCACCTATTTGTTAGGATAGATCTGTCTCCAAGAACATTTAGAACTTTCTTCCATAAATATGGATCTATAAATCCTCCTCTCCCACTGAATATTTTCTTGTAGATATTGGGAGTAGGTAGGGTGAGATAAGTCTAGCACAAATAGATAAACAATTCTAAACATATTCTCTCTCTCCTTTAATAACAGAATTAATTTGGTCTACTCTGTCCCACTTAATGGGGTGTAGCTTGATATTTCTCCCCCCTTTGGGTAAGCACAAGCTTGAATATTTCTCCCCCTTTAGCAAGCATTAGCTTTGATCAAACTTTGATATTTCTCCCCCTTTGGCATAAATGTCCAAAAAAGGTCAGAGGGTAAGAGTTCCTTGAGAGTAAGGATCATTGAGAAGTAGAACAAAGTGTAAGATATTTCAAGAAAATTGCAAAGAGCACAAGTAGTGGCAGATGTCCGTAGCTCCGAGGCAAAGTGAATCAGTAGAACCAATAAGGAAATTAGGGTTCTGGAAAAAATCGGTACAACCGAAGAGTTCCATATCGGTGATACTGAATAATCTCTTGGCAGTATATTTGCATTATCGGTGGAACCAATTTTCCCATCTCGGATAGACCGAAATTGCAAACATAAAATTGGCAAAAATATTCTTGGTCAAATTTAACAATGAAAATCAGCAGAAAGATTTTGTCTAATGTTCTTAGAAATTTTTCAGCAAATTTGCAAGGGATTTTCTCAAAGATTTGCTGAGAATTTTCTCAATAGTTTTGCAATGAATTTTCTCAAAGATTGAGATTGAATGGTTCCAAGAAAACACGCAACTAAGAGATGAACTACACAAGAAACTTTGTCTAGATGATGGTTGGTGACTAGGTCACCTATATTAGAGTATATTGACTTAGGAGCCAAGTAAGAATACTTGATCATAGCTCATACTCATCGTTAAGCTCAAAATGGGATTGCCATTTTTCGTTTAAGAATTTTGATGTTTTCATATCACTTTGAATTGCTTTATCTCATGTATTGGAGTAAAGCTATTTCAAGGATATGAGTACATACCTTTGAATGATGTAGATTACGTAGCATGTAGGAGAATTTGTTGTGGATGCTCAAAGTTGATGAATATCATCTTGAGTTGGGATTAATACTTGATTATTTTGGTTCTCTTTTCACCTACATGTGTTAGTCATGCAAGGAAGAACATAATATATCCAAATGACACGAGTGAAATTTGTTCAACAAATAGTTTTCAAGGATATGGTTTGTGTTGTCTTGTTCCTCCATCACAAAGAAGGGTTGTTGATACTTGGTTATGACAAGATTGCTTATGATTTGAGTTGTTGGCAATCTTGTGGAGTGTAGTTCCTCCAAGTACCTACAAAAGATTAGATGCAATACAAGGGATCATAGATTTCCAAGATATGAATAATTGTCATGTCAATGATATCAAGGAATAGTCATGTAAGCTCATGCCCTCGTATGCATCCAAGTGAGTCTAGCTCAAGTTTAAAGCATCAATGATGTTCAACTCACTCCTCAAGTGGCAAAATACTTTCTCATCAAGTGGCTTAGTAAATATATTAGACAATTGTTTGTTAGTACGAACATGCTTGAGATTGATATCTCCTTTGGCAACATGATCACGAATGAAATGATGTCGAACTTGAATATGATTAGTTTGAGAGTGTTGCATAGGATTGTGAGCAATCTTAATTGCATTCTCATTGTCACATAACAATGGTACATGTTTCACATGTATCCCATAGTCCTTAAGAGTTTGAGTCATCCATAGCAATTGCGCACAACATGATTCGGTGGCAACGTATTCCTCTTCGGTGGTAGATAGAGATACTAAATTTTGTTTCTTGGATGACCAAGACACACGATATCTACCAAGGAATTGACAAGTACCCGAGGTGGATTTTCTATCAACCTTATCTCCGGCATAATCCGAGTCAAAATAGCCAACAAGGTTAAAAAAAGATCCCTTGGGATACCGAATGCCAAAGTTTGGTGTATGTATCAAGTATCTCACAATTCTTTTCACATCCTTAAGATGACACTCTTTAGGAGCGGCTTGATATCTATCACACATGCACAAACTAAGCATGACATCGGGATGTGAGGCACATAGATATAGCAATGAACCGATCATTGATCGATAGACCTTTTGATCAACCGGTTTGTCCTCCTTGGTGAGGTCAACATGTCCACTAGTAGGCATAGGAGTTTTCATACTTTTACATTCTTGCATGTTTAACTTCTTAATCAAGTCCTTGGTATAGTTGTTTTGAGAGATAAATGTACCTTCTCTCATTTGCTTGATTTCCAAACCAAGGAGAAATTTAGCTCGCACGTCATAGACATCTCATATTTCTCACACATCAACCTTCCAAATTGCTCGTAGAATGATGAACTCTTTTCCACCCCTCCAGATGTGGGTGGTGAAAAATTGAACTAATCTCTTATGCAGGATCAGGTCTCTAGACAAACTTGAACGTTTGATGAATTTGCCCGAGACCTGAGGAAATGCTTGAAAGGACGCAAGCTAATCATGTAGAAATGATTTCCTCATTTCTCACGTCCTCACACTGCTTTACTTACTATGTTGTGTGATGAAATTTTGTCTGATGAATTTGATGTTATGTTCTTCACCCTGAAGCATATGAGTTCGTAAGTCGTACTAATTCATCTGCAGAATGAAACTCCAAAAGCTACTTGATACATATCCAACGTATCTATAATTTATGAAGTATTCATGCCATGTTTACAATAATTCTATATGATTTTGGTATTAATTTATTAGAACTAAACCGAACTGCCGCTGTTTTTAGCAGAACTACTATTGTGTCGTTTTTTTGTGCAGAAATAAAAGTTCTCAGAATGGGCTGAAAATTTACGGTGATTTTTATGGACCAAAAGAGACCCTCGAAGCATAAGAGCTGGGCCAGGAAGTGGATGAGGAGTCCACAAGCTTGCTGGGCGCCCCCCTAGGCCGCGCCCCTGTGGCTTGTGGACTCCTAGAGCACCCCCTTGACACGAGACTGACGCCAAAAATTCCTATATATACCAAAACCCCCAGAAAGAAACCTAGACTGGGAGTTCCGCTATCGCAAGCCTCTGTAGCCACGAAAAACCAATCGGGAGCCCGTTCTAGCACCCTGCCAGAGGGGCAAACCATCACCGGAGGCCATCTTCATCATCCCAGCGGTCTCCATGACGAGGAGGGAGTAGTTCACCCTCGGGGCTAAGGGTATGTACCAATAACTATGTGTTGTATCTCTCTCTCTCGTGTTCTTGAGATGGCACAATCTTGATGTACCACGAGCTTTATTAATATAGATGAATCATATGGAGTTTCCCCCTGTCTATCTTCTTATGATGAATTGAGTTTTCCCTTTGAAGTTTTCTTATCGGATTGAGTCTTTAAGGATTTGAGAACACTTGATGTATGTCTTGCGATGAAATATCCGTGCTGACAATGGGATGTTCTATTCATCCACTTGATGTATGTTTTGGTGATCAACTTGCGGGTTCCGTGACCTTGGGAATTTATGCATAGGGGTTGGCACATGTTTTCGTCTTGACTCTACGGTAGAAATTTTGGGGCACTCTTTGAAGTTCTTTGTGTTGGATTGAACATGATAAATCTGAAATTGTGTGATACATATCTTATAATCAAGCCCATGGGTACTTGTTGTGACATTGGAGAATCTAGGTGACATTAGGGTTTTGGTTGATGTGTATCTTAAGGTGTCATTTTAGTACGAACTCTAGGGCTGTTCATGACACTTATAGGGATAGCTCATAAGATTGATCGGAAAAGATAACTTTGAGGTGGTTTTGTACCCTACAATAATTTCTTCATTGGTTCTCCACTATTCGTGACTTTGGAGTGAACTCGTTGTCGCACGTGAGGTATTCACTTATGATTCAACTATGTCAGTATTGTTGAGAGAAATTGCACTGGTGAAAGTATGAACCCTAGGCCTTGTTTCTAAGCATTGCAATACCATTTGTGCTCACTTTTATCATTAGTTACCTTGCTTTTTTATATTTTCATATTACAAAAACCTATATCTACCATCCATATTGCACTTGTATCACCATCTCTTCGCCAAACTAGTTCACCTATACAATTTGCCATTGTATTGGGTGTGTTGGGGACACAAGAGATTTCTTGTATTTGAGTGCAGGGTTGTTTGAGAGAGACCATCTTCATCCTACACCTCCTATGGATTAATGAACCTTAGTTCATCCACTTGAGGAAAATTTCTACTGTCCTACAAAACTCTATGCTTGGAGGCCCAACACGAGTCTACAAGAAGAAGGTTGCGTTGTAGACATCAAGCTCTTTTCTGTCACCATTGTCGGGGAGGTGAGTGCTTGAAGGTATATATTTAGATGTTGTAATTAAATATTTTAGTTTCTTGTTTTCCACTAGTTTGGTTTTATAAAAGAAAACTACAAAAAATATGGAATTGAGGTTGCCTCACATGCTTCGGCTTTTTAATGTATTTCGTGAAAATGATGGAAAGGAAAATTGTGCTCAAGTGTTATAAGAAGAAATTATTAAAATGTTTGGCACTAAATCTTTGAGTAATGAGCATGATTGCAATGTTGTTAGTATGAATTCTTTGAATATGCATAGTACTAATGATGATTGCACTAGTCATGATAAAAAGATTTCTTATAAGCATGTCAATTTTTGTGGTGTGCATAGAGTTTGTGAACACATGCCTAAAAGGGAAGATAGATTTTGTAAGAGGCATAAGTATTTATAAACTAAATCGTTGCAAGAGAGGCTATATGTTTGTGTTGAAAGACTTCATATTTCTCGCCGTCCTTGTGAACTTTGGAATGAAAGTGGTCATTTTAATTTCCAATGTGAATTATTTCATGATAGAATTGTGTCCAAAAATTGTGATAACCTCATTACCTTGAGCATCATAATGAACTTAGTTTATTTTTGGGGTATGAAGAAATGAAACATAAAACTACGGATGTTCCAGCTTGGGTTCTCATGAAAATGATTGATTTTGATCTAAATGAAATCTATATGTATTGCGTGGTAAACTGCATTGAGAATCCTTATATTTTCAATTACTTAAAGACAATAAAACAAATAGAAGATTAATATAATACTAATGAAGGGGAAGAGGTTTCCCAATATCCTCCTTTTTCCTTATGATGAATCAGTTAACGGGGAGGAGCTTTTTATTCAACCAACCTCTTCAAAAAAAGCTTGGAGGAATTAAATAAACCCACACATAATGTGGTAAATAAGAATAAAAGAAGTAAAATTAAAGGTAAAGAGGTATCTCTCCCAAATAATGTTGCTCCCATTATTGATAGGCCTCGTGAGAATGAATCAAAAATAGTTGTGGAAGATGATACACTTGTGGATGATTTTGTTATGCCTATTGCTTGTTGTGATAATTATGATTGGGAATATAATGATAATTCTTATAATCTTGGAAATATTTATTGCACCAACTTGGAGGATGATGATAATAATTGTTATACTATTGGTGCTATTCATACTATTAATGATGAGAGTGATTATGTTTATGATATACAAAGGCAAAAGCTTGGGGATGCTATGTTTGATGAAAATGACATGTTTGTGAATTTATTTGCTGCAATTAATGTTTGTCCCAAGCTTGGGGATTCTATGCTTAATGACTATGATCTTTTTATTCCCCCTACTTTGAATGATCAAATTTGTTATAATGATTGCATGCCTCCTACTTATGATGATTATTGTGATGATACTTATGCAATGAAAAAGAGTGATGATTAATATTATGATACTTGTCATAATTATGAACATCCTTTTACTGAATATGACTATTTTAGTGTGGAACCAATTTGTAGTATTCAATTCTTTTATGATACTCCCACTATTAGTCATGAGAAGAAATTTTGCTGTGTGGAGAGTAGTAAAATTTCTATGCTTGTAGATCATGAAAAGAATGATTTATGGATGTTTATATTGTGTAATTACTTCATGAATCTACTGAAAATTATTATGAGGGAGGAACATATGCTTGTAGGAATTGCAATAATATCATGTTTCCTCTCTATGTGTTCAAGGTTTTGAAGTTATGCTTGCTTTGCCTTCCTATGCTAGTTGATTCTTGCTCCCATAATTTTTTGCTCACAAAATCCCTATGAATAGGAAGTGGATTAGACTTAAATGTGCATGTCATGAGATTCATGATGCTGTCTTGCATGTTTCAGTTACTATTCCTATGTGAGCATCATTGAAATCACCATGCCTAGCTAAAAGGCATTAAAGAAAAGCGCTTGTTGGGAGACAACCCAACACTTTTACTTTCTGTCTTGATGTGTTAACATGATTAATATAATTTATTAATCATGTTTTGTGTTTTTTATTTCAATGAAGTGCCAAGTAAAGCCTTTGGGATAGTGTGGATACTTGCTTGTTTGATTCTGCGCAAAAACAGAAAGTTTTGAGTCCACTATATGAATTATATGATTTTACTGGAGCATCAAAACATTCTGAAATTTTTATTAAACATTTATATGCAAATTAATTTAGTTTTCATAATGTTTTAGAATTTTTAGAGTCAGGGAAGTTTGGTGAGCATTCAGATCTTTACAGACTGTTCTATTTTTGACAGATTCTGTTTTGCATGCATAGTTTGCTTGTTTCAAGTGTTCCTATAGCTTGTATTGAGTAATATAAATTGTGGGAATGATGTAATACATTAGGTATAATGTGGGAATAATTATGAATATTGTCTTGACGGTACCTAAGTGAATGATCTATCTTTATTACACTAACTCTTCTCATAAAGTTCCATTAAGTTTTGTGTGATTGAAGTTTTCAAGTTTTGGGTGAGATGCCGATATGGGGAGAATAAGGAGTGACAAGAACCTAATATTGGGGATGACCAAGGAACCCCCAAGGTAATATCCAAGTAATATTCAATCGCCTAAGCTTGGGGATGCCCCAGAATGCATCCCCTCTTTCGTCTTCAACACTATCGGTATATCTCACTTGGAGCTACATTTTTATTCGTCACATAATATGAGTTTTGCTTGGAGCGTCATTTTATTTGATTTTTCTATGTTAGGTGTTATTTATAATCTTGTTTTTCAATAAAATTTGCAAGAATTGCCTTAGGATGCTTGCGTTGCATGTTTTGATATGTGCTGGGTAAAAACAGAAACTTCTGCTGTAGTGTTTGAATTTTCATATTTTACTGGAACATGGGAAGTTTCTGAAAATTTTACAATGTATTTTCATAGAATTTTTTTAGAATATCCTAAATTGTTATTATTTTTTGAGTTACATAAGTACACTGGTTTAATAAATTTCTACAGACCGTTCTGTTTAGACAGATTGCTGTCATAGTTTTGTTATCTACTTATCCTATAGTTTATGTAGCCTATATTGGTAGATATAAATTATGGAAATGATAGTATACAGTACCTAATGTTTGAAAATTATTGTGGAACTTGTCTTGGTAGTACATGAATTGTTGATTTGTTCTTATGTGTACTAACCTATCTCACGAGTTCTTTTTGAGTTTTGTGTGGATGAAGTTTTTGAGAATAGGTGAAACCGGGATATGAGAGGATTGAACAAGACACAAAATCTCAACCTTGGGGATTCCCAAGGCACCACAAGTAAATATTTCAAGAACTCTCAAGCATCTAAGATTGGGGATGCTACACATCCCACCTCTCTTCGTCAATTATCGGTTAGCCTATGTTGAGACTAAATTTTTATTCGTTCACATGATGCGTCCTATTCTTGGAGTGCTATTTTATTTTGCTTGATATTTAAATAAAATACTCAGATCTGAAAATCTTTATTGAGAGAGAGAAAAAGTCCTCACATAGCTACTTAATTGCTTGACTACTCATTGATCTTCACTTATATATTTTGGAGTAGTTTTGTCATTTACTGTCGTGCTTCACTTATATCATATGAGTAAATGGTTGAATGAATTGAATATTATAAATCTGAAATTATATATGTTTTATATGCTTATCCCATGGGGAGTAATGACTTCACATATAAGAAGTATAGGTGGTAAAATTTATTGAAAGATAACAAACACCGCATTGGTCACTTGAACAATTCATGAAAGAATATTGAGGAAGAGAGATTTCACATATAAATATACTATCTTGGATATCTTCCATGATTGTGAGCCCCATTAATTATTTTCAAACTTGAGCAAATTAGTTGAAGTTGGACAAATAAGACAACGTAATGAGTTATGCTTGGGTATATTTGTATAGAAGTTATATTGTTATGGATCCTCCAACATGTGGTGCTTGCTTCCACCTCATACTAGCCAAAACTTCAGCACCAAGTAGAAATACTACTTGTGCATCCAAACACCCTTAAACCCAAATTTGTTCCATATGAGTCCACCATACCTACCTATATGCGGCATTTACCTGCCGTTCCAAGTAAATTTGCATGTGCCAAACTCTAAACCTTCAAATAATATTCTGTTTTGTATGCCCGAATCGCTCATATAGTGACTATGGGTTGTCAGTATCTTCCATGCTAGGTGGGTTATTCTCACGATATGTGTTGATTCGCTATCATTCATGAGAAAGTGGTTGGTATTGGGGATGCCCAGTTCCATGCTCAAAAATCAAACCAAAATATAATGAAACAAAACTCCCCCAGGATTGTTGTTTGTATGGACGGTACTCGTGGATTCGGCTCGCCGTGGAGTGTGAGTGATTGGTGGAGGTGGAGTAAAAAATTTACCATTTTGTTTGGGAACCACCTATAATGTATCTAGCATGGAAGATAAAATTATTATTCATCTCTGTTTTAAAAGCTCGAGCTCTGGCACCTCTGCAAATCAATGCTTCCCTCTACGAAGGGCCTATCTTTTACTTTCTAGTACTTACCTTTATACAAGAGTCATGGTGATCTTTAGCACTTCCTATATTTTGCCTTTTTCTCTTGACAAGCATCATGTGGTGGGGAAATATCCAAGCATATATGGCCATTCAAATATATTTGACCATGAATTATTATTGTTGACAATTATCTATATGATAAGTATGTTGGGATACGAAACATTAAGCCCCTATAGTTCTATGTGTTCGACGGACGCCATTTGCTCTAAAAATATGCTTTGGGTGTTAGCAATCATGGAAGACTATATGATGGTTGAGTATGTGGAATTTGCTAAATCAAAGCTCTTACATAGACCCTTCCTGAAAATAACATGAATTGCAATTGTTTGGTGACTGAAAGCATAGTTTGTTAGTTTTCTAGAAACTTTGTGGTCTATACTTTAACACGTGAATAGCTTGTTACTTCATCATGAGAAGTTTTATGAGATGAGCTACTGTTTATGATATATAATGTTGCTAGAAAAAGTGTTTGGAACTATCATTGATCAAATTTATGCACTATGCTAGCATTCACACTTCATAAATTATTTCTTTTATCATTTACCTACTCGATGACGAGCAGGAATTAAGCTTGGGGACGCTGATATCTCTCCAACGCATCTATAATTTATGAAGTATTCATGCCATGTTTACAATAATTCTATATGATCTTATTAGAACTAACCCGGACTGACGCTGTTTTCAGCAGAACTACCATGGTATCATTTTTTTTGTGCAGAAATAAAAGTTCTTCGAATGGGCTGAAAATTTATGGTGATTTTTTATGGACCAAAAGAGCCCCCCCGAAGCACAAGAGATGGGCCAAGAAGTAGACAAGGAGGCCACAAGCCTACTGGGCGCCCCCTAGGTCGCGCCCCTATGGCTTATGGACTCCTCGAGCACCCCCTTGACGTGAGACCGACGCCAAAAAAATCCTATAAATACCAAAAAAAACAGAAAGAAATCTAGATCGGCAGTTCCACCGCCGCAAGCCTCTGTAGACAAGAAAAACCAACCGGGAGCCCGTTCCGGCACCTTGTTGAAGGGGGAAACCATCACGGGAGGCCATCTTCATCATCCCGGCGGTCTCCATGACGGGGAGGGAGTAGTTCACCCTCGGGGCTGAGGGTATGTACCAGTAGCTATGTGTTGGATCTCTCTCTCTCTCTCTCGTGTTCTTGAGATGGCACGATCTTGATGTACCGCGAGCTTTATTAATATAGATGAATCATATGGAGTTTTCCCCTCTCTGTCTTCTTGTGATGAATTGAGTTTTCCCTTTGAAGTTTTCTTATCGGATTAAGCCTTTAAGGATTTGAGAACACTTTATGTATGTCTTGCAATGGGATATCCGTGGTGACAATGGGATGTTCTATTGATCCACTTGATGTATGTTTTGGTGATCAACTTGCGGGTTCCGTGACCTTGGGAATTTATGCATAGGGGTTGGCACATGTTTTCATCTTGACTCTCCGGTAGAAACTTTGGGGCACTATTTGAAGTTCTTTGTGTTGGATTGAACATGATGAATCTGAAATTGTGTGATGCGTATCGTATAACGAAGCCCATGGGTACTTGTGGTGACATTGGAGTATCTAGGTGACATTAGGGTTTTGGTTATTGTGTATCTTAAGGTGTTATTTTAGTACAAACTCTAGGGCTGTTCATGACATTTATAGGGATAGCTCATAAGATTGATCGAAAAAGATAACTTTGAGGTGGTTTCGTACCCTACAATAATTTCTTTGTTAGTTCTCCGCTATTCGTGACTTTGGAGTGAACTCTTTGTCGCACGTGAGGTATTTACATATGATTCAACTATGTCAGTATTGTTGAGAGAAATTGCACTGGTGAAAGTATGAACCCTAGGCCTTGTTTCTAAGCATTGCAATACCATTTGTGCTCACTTTTATCATTAGTTACCTAGCTGTTTTTATATTTTTAGCTTACAAAAACCTATATCTACCATTCGCATTGCACTTGTATCACCATCTCTTCGCCGAACTAGCGCACCTATACAATTTTCCATTGTATTGGGTGTGTTGGGGACACAAGAGATTTCTTGTATTTGATTGCAGGGTTGTTTGAGAGAGACCATCTTCATCCTACACCTCCCACGGATTGATAAACCTTAGGTCATCCACTTGAGGGAAAATTGCTACTGTCCTACAAAACTCTGCGCTTGGAGGCCCAACACGAGTCTACAAGAAGAAGGTTGCATAGTAGACATCACTACTGAGTGGGTCCTTGACAGTGGATGCACAAACTATATGACTAGTGACAAGAATCTACTAATGAATGTACGACTTGATCCATCTCATCTGAAGCATATCACCTACGCTGACCAAGGAAAAAGGAAGGTATTGGGCCAAGGTAAGGTTTCAATCTCAAAGGATCGACACATGGATAAGTGTTGGGGAACATTGCATGGGAAACAAAAAATTTCCTATGCACACGCAAGATCTATCCATGGTGATGAGCATCTACGAGAGGGAGCGTGGATCTACATACCCTTGTAGATCGCTAAGCGGGAAGCGTTAAGAAACGCGGTTAGTGTAGTCGAACGTCTTCACGACCCAAATTGCCGAGAATCTCGTGATCTCATCACGATCCGTCCCGCGATCCAATCACGATCCAGCCCACGAACCCATCACGATCCGTCCCGCGATCTCATCACGATCCGTCTCGCGATCTTGATCACGGTCCTTCCGATCTAGCGCCGAACGGACGACACCTCCACGTTCAACACACGTACAGGTCGATGACGATCTCCGCCTTCTTGATCTAGCAAGAGGGTGCGGAGAGGTAGATGATTTCTCCGACAGAGCTACAGCGTTGCGGCGATGGTGGTGGAGCTATTCCAGCAGGGCTTCACCTAAGCACCGCTGAAAATCGATCTAGAGGAGAAACTGCGATCTAGAGGAGAGGTAGCACGTGGCTATTAGGGTTAGCTTTTTCCTATAAATCCTCTAGTATATATAGGAGGGAGGGAGGGGAGGAGGCAGCCTCAAACCCTCAAGGTTTGGTCGAAATTGGAGGTGGAGGAGTCCTACTCCAATCCTATTAGGAGTAGGATTCTTCCTTTCCACTTGGAAACCCTTTCCACCTCTCCACCTTTGGATTTTTTCCTTCTCAAACCACTCCAGGCGCATGGGCCCTTAGAGGAGGCTTCGGCCAGCCCACCAGGGGCTGGTTTACCTCCTCCCACAGCCCATGTAGCCTCTTGGGTCGAAATACCTCTCTCGATGGTCCCCCGGTACACTCCCGACACTCCCGGTACACTCCGATGAGCCCGAAACTTTTCCGGTGACCAAAACAGGACTTCCTATATATCAATATTTACCTCCGAACCATTCCGGAGCTCCTCATGATGTCTAGGATCTCATCCAGGACTCCGAACAACCTTCGGTCACCACCATACATAACTCTATACTACCGAAACATCAACGAACCTTAAGTGTGCAGACCCTGCGGGTTCGAGAACTATGTAGACATGACCGAGACACCTCTATGGTCAATAACCAATAGCGGGACCTGGATGCCCATATTGGTTCCTACATATTCTACGAAGATCTTTATCGGTCGAACCTCTATGTCAAGGATTCAGTTAATCCCGTATGATGTTCCCTTTGATCTTCGGTATGTTACTTGCCCGAGATTCGATCGTCGGTATCTCCATACCTAGTTCAATCTCGTTACCGGCAAGTCTCTTTACTCGTTACATAATATAAGATCCCGTGAATAACACTTAGTCACATTTCTTGCAAGGCTTATTGTGATGTTGTATTACCGAGTGGGCCCTGAGATACCTCTCCGTCACATGGAGTAACAAATCCCAGTCTTGATCCATGCCAACCCAATAGACATCCTCGGATATACCTGTAGAGCATCTTTATAGTCACTCAGTTATGTTGCGACGTTTGATACACACAAGGTACTCTTCCGGCGTTAGTGAGTTGCATGATCTCATGGTCATAGGAACATATACTTGACATGCAGAAAACAGTAGCAATAAACTGACACGATCATATGCTACATTTGTAGTTTGGGTCTTGTCCATCACATCATTCTCCTAATGATGTGATCCCGTTATCAAATGACATATCATGTCCATGACTAGGAAACCATAGCCATCTTTGATCAACGAGCTAGTCTATTACAGGCATACTAGGGACATGGTGTTGTCTATGTATCCACACATGTATCCAAGTTTCTGATCAATACAATTATAGCATGAATAATAAACGATTATCATGATCAAGGAAATATGATAATAACCAATTTATTATTGCCTCTAGGGCATATTTCCAACAGTCTCCCACTTGCACTAGAGTCAATACTCTAGTTCACATCACCATGTGATCCGCATTGTTATGAATCTAACACCCAATGAGTTCTGGGGCTCGATCATGCTTTGCATGTGAGAGAGGTCTTTTAGTCAACGGGTCTATGACATTCAGATCCGTGTGTACTTTGCAAATCTCTATGTTCAACTGTAAATACTGCTACCACACTCCACTTGGAGCTATTCCAAATGGCCGCTCCACTATACGTATCCAGATTGCTACTAAGAGTCATCCGGATTGGTGTTAAAGCTTGCATCGATGTAACTCTTTACGACGAACTCTTTATCACCTCCATAATCGAGAAAAATTTCCTTAGTATTTTAGTCACTAAGGATAATCTTAACCGCTGTCCAGTGATCCACTCCTGGATCACTCTTGTACCCGTTGATGGACTCATGGCAAGGCACACATAGGTGTGGTACACAACATGACATACTATACAGAGCCTATGGCTAAGGCATAGGGGACGACGTTTGTCCTTTCTCTTTCTTCTGCTGTGGTCAAGCTTTGAGTCTCACTCAACTTCACACCTTACAAAGCAGGCGAGAACACTTCTCTCCGACTGGTCCATTTTGAACTCTTTCAAAATCTTGTCAAGGTATGTACTCATTGAAAGTCTCATCAAGCTTCTTGATCTATCTCTATAGATCTTGATGCTCAACAATTAGGTAGCTTTATCGAGGTCTTCCTTTGAAAAACTCCTTTCAAACAACCGTTTATGCTTTCTAGAAATTCTACATCATTTCCGATCAACAATATGTCAACCACATATGCTTATCAGAAACTCTATAGTGCTCCCACTCACTTTATTGTAAATACAAGTTTCTCATAAACTTTGTATAGACTCAAAAAATTTGATCACCCCATTAAAGTGTATATTCCAATTCCGAGATGCTTGCTTTAGTCCATAGAAGGATCACTGAAGCTTGCTCACCTTTTAGCATCCTTAGGACTGACAAAACCTTTTGGTTGTATCACATACAACCTTTCCTCAAGTAAACCATTAAGGAAACGATGTTTTGACATCCATCTGCCAGATTTCATAATTGAAAAATGCAGCAACTGCTAACATAATTCCAACAGACTTTAGCATCGCTACGAGTGAGAAAGTCTCATCGTAGTCAACTCCTTGAACTTGCTGGAAACTTCTTTGCGACAAGTCGAGCTTTATTAATGGGGACATTCACCATCAGCGTCTGTCTTCATTTTAAAGATCCATTTGTACTCAACGACCTGCCTTCCAACGAGCAAGTCCACCAAATTCTATACTTGGTTTTCATACATGGATCCTTTCTCGGATTTCATGGCCTCTAACCATTTTTCGGATTCCGGGCCCATCATCGCTTATCCATAGCTTGTAGGTTCATCATTGTCCAACAACATGACCTCTAAGACAGGGTTGTCGTACCACTCAAGAGCAATACACGTCCTTGTCGACCTACGAGGTTTGATAGTAACTTGATCCGAAGCTTCATGATCACCATCATTAACTTCCTCTTCAACTAACGTAGGCTTCACAGAACATCTTCCTGCGCTGCGCTACTCTCTCGTTGAAACAAAGGTTCAATAACCTCATCAAGTTATATCTTCCTCCCACTCAATTCTTTCGAGAGAAACTTTTTCTCGAGAAAGGACCCAGTTTTAGCAACAAACATTTTATGCTTGGATCTGAGATAGAAGGTTCACCCAACTGTTCTTAGGGTATTCTATGAAGATGCATTTGTCCGCTTTGGGTTCGAGCTCATTAGGTGAAAACATTTTCCACACAAGCGTTGCAGCCCCAAACATTAAGAAATGACAGCTTAGGTTTCTATCAAACCATAATTCACACGGTGTCATCTCAACGGATTTAGATGGTGCCCTATTTAAAGTGAATGTAGTTGTCTCTAATGCGTAACCCCAAAATTATAGTAACAAAACGATAAGATACATCATAGCATGCCCCATATCCAATAGAGCATGACTATGACGTTCGGACACACCATCACACTATGATGTTCCAGGTGGCGTGAGTTGTGAAACAATTTTCACATTGTCTAAAGTTGTATGCCAAACTCATAACTCATATATTCACCTCCACGATCATATCGCAGACATTTTTATCTTCTTGTCACGATGATCTTAAACTTCACTTTGAATTTGCTTGAACCTTTCAAACGATTCAGACTTGTGTTTCATTAAGTAAATATACACTATATCTACTCAAATCATCAGTGAAGGTAAGAAAATAACGATATCCACCGCACGCTACAAGACTCATTGGATTGCATACATCAACATGTATCATTTCCAATAAATCACTTGCCCGCTCCATCAATCCGGAAAATGGGGTCCTTAGTCATCTTGCCCAAGAGGCATGGTTCGCATGTCTCAACTGATTCAAAATCGAATGAGTCCAAAGATCCATCAACATGGATTTTCTTCATGCGCTTTATACCAATATGACATTTAGCGGCAGTGCCACAAGTATGTGGTACTATCATTATTAACTTTGTATCTTTTGGCATCAATGTTATGAACATGTGTATTACTACGATCAAGATTCAACAAACCATTCTCACTGGGTGCATGACCATTGAAGGTATTATTCATGTAAACAGAATAACCATTATTCTCTAACTTAAATTTAATAACCGTGTTGCAATAAACACGATCTAATCACATTCATGCTCAACACAAAACACCAAATAACATTTATTTAGGTTCGTCACTAATCCCGAAGGTAGAGAGAGCGTGCGATGTTGATCACATGAACCTTGGAAACATTTCCAACACACATTGTCACCTCACCCTTAGCTAGTTCTCCGTTTATTCCGTAGCTTTTATTTCAAGTTACTAACATTTAGCAACCGAACTGGTATCCGATACCCAGGTGCTACTAGGAGTACTAGCAAGGTACACATCAATAACACGTATATCAAATATACTTCTGTCGACGTTGCCAACCTTCTTATCTACCAAGTATCTAGGGTTGTTCCGCTTCAACGACCACTCTCCTCATAATTGAAGTACTTAGTCTCGGGTTTGGGTTCAACTTTGGGTTGCTTCACTAGAGCAGCAACTAACTGGCCATCCATGAAGTTTCCCTCCTTGCCCTTGCCCTTCTCGAAACTAGTGGTTTTTACTAACCATCAACACTTGATGCTCCTTCTTGATTTCTACCTTCGCGGTGTCAAACATCGCGAACAACTTAGGGATCATTATTTCTATCCCTGGCATTTTATAGTTCATCACCAAGTTCTAGTAGCTTAGTGGCAGTGACTTGGAGAACTATATCAATCACTATCTTATCTGGAAGATCAACTCCCACTCAATTCAAGCGATTGTAGCATCCAAAAAGTCTGAGCACATTCTCAACGATTGAGCTATACTCTTTCATCTTGCAGGAAAAGAATCTTGTTGGAGATCTCATATCTTGCAACACGGGCACGAGCCTGAGATCCTAATTTCAGCTCTTAGAACATCTCATATGTTCCGTGACGTTCAAAATGTTTCAAAGCCTCAATTCTAAGCCGTAATGCATGACACACTAAACAATCAAGTAGTCATCAGAACGTGCCTGTCAGATGTTCACAACATCTACAGACGACGCTAGAGGGGTTGGCGCACCGAGTGGTGCATTAAGGACATAAGCCTTTTGTGCAGCAATGAGGACAATCCTCAGATCACAGACCCAATCCGCAATATTGCTACCATCATCTTTCAACTCTATTTCTCTAGGAACATATAAAAATTCAAGGGAGCTACAGCGCGAGCAAGTAATCTACAACATAATTTGCAAAGACACAAGTGACTATGTTCATGATAATGAGTTGAATTAATCATATTACTAAAGAACTTCTACTCAAATTGACACCCCCCCGGTCATTCGAGTGATAGATGATCCAAATTCACCAACTCAAGTCCGATCATCACGTGAGTTGAGGTGGTTTCAATGGTGAACATTATCATGTTGATCATATCTACTATATGACTCATGTTCGACCTTTCGGTCTCTTGTGTTCCGAGGCCATGTCTGTACATGCTAGGCTCGTCAAGTTTAACCCGACTGTTCTGCATGTGCAACACTGGCTTGCACCCATTGTATGTGAACGTAGAGTCTATCACACCCGATCATCACATGGTGTCTCGACACGACAAACTTTCGCAACGGTGCACACTCGAGGAGAACACAATTTATCTTGAAATTAAGTGAGGGATCACCTTATAATGCTACCATCGTCCTAAGCAAAACAAGGTGCATAAAAGGATTAACATCACATGCAAATCATAAGTGACATGTTATGGCCATGAACTTGTGCTTTTGATCTCCATCTTGAAAGCACCGGCATGATCTCCATCGTCACCGGCATGACACCATGATCTCCATCATCTTGATCTCCATCAACGTGTGGCCATAGGGGTTGTCACGCCCACCATGCTTCTACTGCTATTGCTACCGTTTAGCGATAAAGTAAAGCATTACATAGCGCTTAATGATTGACACGCAGGTCATACAATAATTAAAGACAACCCTATGGCTCCTGCCTATTGCCGTACTCATAGACATGCAAGTCGTGATATTCTATACAATACATGATCATCTCATACATCACATATATCTCATCATGTAATTGGCCATATCACATCACAACATACCCTGCAAAAACAAGTTAGACGTCCTCTAATTGTTGTTGCATGTATTACGTGCCTTCTACGGGTATCTATGAAGAACACTTCTCACCTACGCAAAACCACAACGGTGATACATAAATTGCTTTTCAACCTTCTCAAGGACCACCTTTGTCGAATCCGGTCCAACTAAAGTAGGAGAAACAGACACCCGCCAGCCATCTTTGTGCAATGAAGTTACACATCAGTCGATGGAACCGGTCTCTCGTAAGTATACGAGTAAGGTTGGTCCAAGCCGCTTCATCCCACAATACCGCTGAACCAAAACACGACCAAGGGAGGAAGCAATCTAAGCATCAACGCCCACAAACTCTTTGTGTTCTACTCGAGATCTCATCTACACATAGACCTAGCTCATGATGCCACTATTGGGGAACGTTGCATGGGAAACAAAAAATTTCCTACGCACACACAAGATCTATCCATGGTGATGAGCATCTACGAGAGGGAGAGTGGATCTACATACCATTGTAGATCGCTAAGCGGGAAGCATTAAGAAACACGGTTGGTGTAGTCGAATGTCTTCGGGATCCAAATCGCCGAGCATCCCGCGATCTCATCATGATCTATCACGTGATCCAATCACGATCCGGCCCGTGAACTCATCACGATCCGTCCGGCGATCTCATCACGATCCGTCTCGCGATCTTGATCACAGTCCTTCCGATCTAGCGCCGAACGGACGACACCTCCGCATTCAACACACGTACAACTCAATGATGATCTCTACGCAAGAGGGAGCAGAGAGGTAGATGAGTTCTCCAGTAGCGCGACGGTGTTGTGGCGATGGTGGTGGAGCTATTCCAGCAGGGCTTCGCCTAAGCACCGCTGAAAACTGATCTAGAGGAGAAACTGCGATCTAGAGGAGAGGTAGCACGTGGCTATTAGGGTTAGATTTTTCCTCTAAATCCTCTAATACATATAGGAGGGAGGGAGGGGAGGAGGCAGCCTCAAACCCTCAAGGTTTGGTCGAAATTGGAGGTGGAGGAGTCCTACTCCAATCCTATTAGGAGTAGGATTCCTTCTTTCCACTTGGAAACCCTTTCCACCTCTCCACCTTTGGATTTTTTCCTTCTCAAACCACTCCAGGCGCATGGGCCCTTAGAGGAGGCTTCGTCCAGCCCACCAGGGGCTGGTTTACCTCCTCCCATAGCCCATGTAGCCTCTTGGGTCGAAATACCTCTCCCGATGGTCCCCCGGTACACTACCGACACTCCCGGTACACTCCGATGAGCCCGAAACTTTTCCGGCGAGAAAAACAGGACTTCCTATATATCAATCTTTACCTCCGGACCATTCCGGAGCTCCTCGTGACGTCCGGGATCTCATCCAGGACTCCGAACAACCTTCGGTCACCACCATACATAACTCTATACTACCGAAACGTCAACGAACCTTAAGTGTGCAGACCCTGCGGGTTCGAGAACTATGTAGACATGACCGAGACACCTCTATGGTCAATAGCCAATAGCGGGACCTGGATGCCCATATTGGTTCCTACATATTCTACGAAGATCTTTATCGGTCAAACCTCTATGTCAAGGATTCAGTTAATCCTGTATGATGTTCCCTTTGATCTTCGGTATGTTACTTGCCCGAGATTCGATCGTCGGTATCTCCATACCTAGTTCAATCTCGTTACCGGCAAGTCTCTTTACTCGTTACGTAATACAAGATCCCGTGACTAACACTTAGTCACATTGCTTGCAAGGCTTATTGTGATGTTGTATTACCGAGTGGGCCCTGAGATACCTCTCCGTCACACGGAGTAACAAATCCCAGTCTTGATCCATGCCAACCCAATAGACACCCTCGGAGATACCTATAGAGCACCTTTATAGTCACCCAATTACGTTGCGACGTTTGATATACACAAGGTACTCCTCTGGCGTCAGTGAGTTGCATGATCTCATGGTCATAGGAACATATACTTGACATGCAGAAAACCGTAGCAATAAACTGACACGATCATATGCTTCGTTTGTAGTTTGGGTCTTGTCCATCACATCATTCTCCTAATGATGTGATCCCGTTATCAAATGACATCTCATGTCCATGACTAGGAAACTATAGCCATCTTTGATCAATGAGCTAGTCTATTAGAGGCATACTAGGGACATGGTGTTGTCTATGTATCCACACATGTATCCGAGTTTCCGATCAATACAATTATAGCATGGATAATAAACGATTATCATGAGCAAGGAAATATGATAATAACCAATTTATTATTGCCTCTAGGGCATATTTCCAACAATAAGGTGATGCTTGTGGAATCCCTCAGATTCAACCTCATGTCTGTCTCAATGCTTTGTGATCTTGATATGGTTGTCATTTTCGAAAAGTATCATTGTGTTGTCATCATGGAATATGGCAAATCCAAAGTCTTCGAAGGCTTTAGGAGAGGAGACTTGTATATTGTTGATTTCTCTACAGTTCCTCAGCCTGCCACGTGCCTACTTGCAAAGTCTTCAGAAGGCTGGCTGTGGCATCAACGACTTGGACACGCTGGCATGAGGAACTTGCACACACTCATGAAGAAAAAGCACGTCATTGGCATTGAAGGTGTCAAATTCCTCAAAGACCACCTCTATGGATCTTGTGAGTCTGGAAAGATGACCAGATCCAAGCATCCCTTGAAGACAATCATGACCACTACTCTTCGGTGTACTTAAGTTTGGGCTTTTAGTACCCCATACTTGTGCACGGGCAGTTGTAGCCACACCAGCGGCGAGGCCTACCAGGGGACTGCTAGAAGCAAATAAAAAGACGTCAAGAAACATTCAATTCAACAAGCACAAGACCAAAGGCCAAAGGCTGGAACCCCGGCAAGATCTTGCCGGGGGTGGCTTGCGAAGCCCCGGCAAGGAGTGCACCCGGCAAGGCCTCGCCACCTTGCCAGTGCAGAGACCAGGTGTCAGCCCACTAGGATACATGTCGAGGCGCTAGCGATGGAGAGGCTAAGCGGTGCCGATGGGACGGGCTCCTGTCCCGTACCGTAGAAGGTCAGGGACACCTGACGGAGCATTAAATGCATTTGTCCTACACTGTCAGTGTTAGGTATGATAACACTGTAGCACTATGCACCTTGTGCATGCACTGTACGCCACTATTGAGATCCCCTTAATCGTATAAAAGGAGGCCCAAGGCGCTACAGAGAGGGCTTTTTTCTTCCACCTTCTGGCTGACGCGCGTAGCAGTTGTTCATAGCGCTTATGTAGCCAGAACCCTAAAAACACTCATAATACACTAAAGAAGGAGTAGGGTTTTACGCTTCTCAGTGCTCCGAACCTGGGTATAATCTCCCCTCGCACCATTCGTTCGATCTGCTCTTTGTGCATACCGTCTCCCCGCCGAACCACAAAGGGATCCACGCGATCCCATAGGTGTCCTGCCCTGACATCTTTGGCGTGCCAGGTAGGGGCGAAGGTTGTGTGAACCTGATCCAACAATCGGTGCACCAGTTCCTTCATCATCTTCATCGCCATGGCCCCCAAGAAGAAGGGTTTCACAGCGGTTGACCCATCCACATCCCGCGCGCCCGTAACTACTCGGATGGGCGGTGTTGTGGATGCAGGCGGAGGTCTCGAGCCTCCACGATGTTCTGGTGATCAAGGCCAGGCCAGCGTTGTCATTCGTAGCGACGGTGGTGATCCATGTGCCGCTGGATCTCAAGACGGAGCCGTGCGGCTTATGGGAGGCGCGGTGAACTCCAGGGACGGAAGGGCGCCTTCCAAGACACCTATGCCGGCGCATATGCCGTGGCCTTCTCAGGTCGCTCGCGATGAGCAGTGCCATGACGTCGGTAGTTCTAAGCGCCCCCATGGAAAGGCTCCTACGCATCACTCCCAAGATGCGCGGGACCAACATACGCGCCAAAATGCTGATGGAGGTGGCACGTGGTCGCGTGACCGTGATGGAGCTCCTTCTAACACATTTAGGAGTCAAAGCACCTCATGTTCATCACACCTTCCGCTGCCAACCTCATCGGCAGGAGCATTGGTGCGAGCGAAGCTGCTCCTGAATTTCCCTCCTATGGCGGATAAGCTTGATGAGTGGAGAGCTACTATCCAGAGCCTCGTCAGCTTCGCTAATAGGGATAGAAAGCAGCGGGCGGAACCTTCGTAGCAGCGGTCCATCGAGTCAGCACGCACTAATGGCGACAAGGCCAGAGGTGGCATGACCACGGTGCACTCTCCTCCGTAGGGACAACGACGGTCACCGATTCGACCGGTCGGTGCTGGTGGTGACGACTCCACGACGTCGTCTGATCCGCGAACTCGCTGCGATCAACGTCAAGTTCTTCGGGAGCGAACCAAAGAGGACGCTCGGACCACCATCGAGCGGCGGCGGGAAACGCACCATCAATCTGATAAGCGTGCAGGGCCCACTATAGACAAGCCTGTGCCGGGGTATCCTGTCGACCTACCTTATGGGTAGGTTGTCTAGCATTTACCCATGAGCTGCGGCGAGTCTAGTAGCCCAATTCCCGAACGTTAAAACCGGAGGTCCCAGAGAAATACGACGGCAAGACCCACCCGTCGGAGTTCTTGAGCATCTACACCATTGCGATGCAGGTTGTCGGGGCTCGTGACGACAAGATACTCGCCAACTACTTACCGTTGGTGCTCAAGCCCAACGTCAGGTCGTGCTTGATGCATCTGCCGGAGAATTTCATTTCTTCCTGGGCAGACCTGTGCCATGAGTTTGTTGGCGCCTTTACTGGAGGCCACCAAGCTCCTGGCCAAGCAACCGATTTGCATCTCATCCCCCAGAAGGAAGGCAAAACCTTGCGCAAGTACATTCAGAGATTCAGCTGTATACATCACAACATCCTAGACGTTCATCTTGCTGCTGTTATCAGCATGTTTCATCAGAACGTGCGTAACCACAGGATGCGCGAAGAGCTGGCGATGAATAAAGTCAAGGATGTCGCCGAGCTCTATGCTCTGGCTGATAGATGTGCTCGAGATGAAGAAGGAAGGATACTCCCCGGTGAGGATGCCAGTGCTAGAGTCGACTCTGACGAAGACACCACCGCCCCGACAAGGAAAGGCCGACGTCGGAACAAGAAACGCAAGGACAAGGCCATGCTTGCCATCGAGAAATCTGGCAACCTTAGCGCCGCCAAGAAGACAAAGGTTGACAAACCTGGCCGGAGTGCTCCGACAAGCAGTATTGCAAGATCCATCACACCAAGGGCCACGATCTCCAAAACTGCTGACAAGTTGAGCAGCTTGCCGAGAGGCAGAAAGCTGAGTACGTAAGACGAGACAAGGAGAAGGCCCAAGAAGGTGCAGAGGGGTCCGACAAGAAACGCAGTGGCCGAGGAGGTCACCGTGGAAAGACCAAGCAGTAGGAAAGGCCCGCTTGAGGCCGCGACAAGGAAGAGGATGATGATGATGGCAACAAAGAAGACGATGAGTCCAGCGAGCACGAGTTTCAAAGAGCTACATATGTGATGTGCGTCGACAAAGGCGCCTTGTTGCATTCTTACCGCCGCCAACTCAAATAGTGGGCACGCAAGATTAATGCGACAGAACCATCTGTTGAAGCCCGAAAACCTGTGAGATGGTCCCATGCGTCTATCATTTATGACGCCGAGGATCACCCTGATCGCACAACAGCGGTCGGGTGTCTGCCATTGTTGGTTTCGCCAACAATTTGCAACCTCATGGTGACGAAAATGTTAGTTCACTGTGGGGCCGGTCCGAATCTGATCTCTTCTGATGTCATCAAGAGGTTGCAAATTTCTAACGAAGATCTCGAGGAGATAGGCACTTTTCAGGGGATCAATCCAGGAAGGACTCAGCCGAAGGGCAAGATCACATTGCCGGTAACATTTGACAGTGACATGAACTTCAGGACAAAAAAGATTGTTTTTGACGTCGCCAAGATACCCTTGCCTTATAATGGGATCCTTGGACGCCCGATGCTGACCAAGTTCATGGCGTCATCACACTATGCTTATAATGTGTTGAAGATGCCCGGGCCGATCAGCGTTATCACGATCAACTCTAACAAGAAGGACATACTTATCTATGCTGACTAACTTTACCGGAAGGCAGTTGCAGCACCTTCCACCAAGGCACCTGCTCCTGCCGTTGAAGCTCCCAGGGGGAAGAAGACCAGCAAGACCTCTGGTGCACATTCTGGAAAGCGCACCTCTTCAGAGTGTTGCACTCCCGTTGACGATGTGCCAGAGAGCTCCACCGACAAGAACAAGAAATCCAAGGCAGCTCCACCAGAAACCAAGAAAGTGCCCGTCAAGGAGGATGGTATGGGGGGAACTTTCACTATAATTTCCACCCTCGACGACAAATAGGAAAGCACGCTCATTGCTTCCTGTGGGCGAATGTCAATGTATTTGCATGGCAACCATTTGATGTCCCCGGTGTTCCCAGGGAGGTGATTGAGCACCACCTTGCTGTTTGTCCTCATGCGCGACCCGTCAAGCAGAAGTTAGGAAGCAAGCCTTGGAGCGGCAATAATTTATTGTCGAGGAAATCAAGAAATTGGAAGCAACAGGCTTGGTTAGAGGAGTGCTCCACCCAACATGGTTGGCCAATCCCGTTGTAGTGTGCAAGGTGAATGGAAAATGAAGGTTGTGCATTGATTATATAGATCTCAATAAAGCCTGTCGAAAAGATCCTTTCCCCTTGCCGCGCATCGACCAGATTGTGGAATCTACTACAAGCTCTGATCTGGTGTCGTTCCTCGACGCTTATTCAGGATACCACCAGATCTTCATGTCCAAGGAGGACGAAGAGAAGACCGCATTTATCACCCCATGTGGTACATATTGCTTTGTACGTATGCCTTTCGGGTTGAAAAGTGCTAGTTCGACATTTGCAAGAGCAGTCCAAATTGGTTTTGAGCCTCAGCTACATAGAAATATGGAAGCCTATATGGACGACATAGTGGTTAAAACCAAGGACAAAGCAACGCTCATACAAGATCTGGAAGAGACGTTTGCAAATTTGCGCAAGATCAACTTGAAGCTCAATCCTGAGAAATGTCTGTTCTGTGTTCCGTCCAGCAAGCTTCTCGGGGTTCTTTGTGTCTCAGCGTGGGACCGAGGCGAACCCCGACAAGATCAAAGCAATTGAGCAGGTCGAAGCACAAAAACGCGTCAAGGATGTGCATCGTCTTGCGGGCTACATTGTGGCTCTGAGTAGGTTCATCTCAAAGTCTGCTGAGTGCGCCCTTCCCTTTTTCAAAATCTCGAAGAAGGCAGGTCCAATGAAGTGGACTCCGGAAGCGGAGGCAGCGCTGGAGGATTTGAAGAGGTACCTCTCCTCTCCGCCAATACTAGTCACGCCTAGACCACAAGAGCCGTTGTTACTATACTTGGCGGCAAAAAATCAAGTGGCTAGTGTTGCGTTAGTGGCGTAGAGAGAAGTCGATGAAGAAGTAGCGACAGAAGCAGGACCACCAAGTGACGAGCCGGGATCTCCCTCGGCAAGGTCCGGTGCCGACAAGTCAGGACTTGTGTAGGTGAACGAAGTGGCATAGAAGAAGAAGATGGTGCACCGCCCAGTGTACTTTGTCAGCTCCCTTTTGCAAGGGGCCAGATCAAGGTACTCTGGCATGCAAAAGTTACTTTTTGGTGTCCTCATGGCCTCAAGGAAACTACGCCATTATTTCCAAGCACATGAAATTACCGTCGTCACTCTCTTTCCGCTGCAACGGATTTTGCGAAACCCAGACGTGACCGACAGGATTGTGGAATGGGCTTTGGAGTTGTCAAGCTTTGGCCTCAAGTTCGAAAGCACTTCAACCATCCAGAGCAGAGCCTTGGCCGAATTCATTGCAGAATGGACTCCAACGCCACACGAAGAGATCCAAGAAATGACCCTCCCCGACAAGGAAACAAGCCAAGAATGGGTTATGTATTTTGATGGAGCTTTCTCCCTGCAGGGAGCCGATGCTGGCGTGCTTCTTGTCACACCCACTAGAGAGCACCTCAAATATGCAATTTAGATGCACTTTCCCTAGGAGAGGTCGACAAACAACACGACAGAATACGCGGGGCTGCTTGCCGGTCTCAGGATTGCGGGAGGCCTTGGGATCAAGAAGCTTATTGCCAGATGAGATTCATAGCTTGTCGTCAAGCAAGTCAACAAGGATTATCAGAGCCTGTTGATGGAAGCTTACATAGATGAAGTGAGGAAGTTGGAGGAGCGCTTTGACGGTCTACAAACAGAGCATGTTCCTCGTGTAGAGAATAGTGTTGCTGACGAACTATCGAAGTGTGCTGCCCTCAAGTTACCTGTGGAACTAGGGACATTTGTCCTCCAACTGACTCACCATATCACCATCAGCGAAGTAGAACAAGATAAGGAAGTTGGATTCCGGTCAGTACTTCTCCGTAGAGCTCCCAGAAGCTACCGACAAGGGAGTTGTTGGGGTCGACACCAAGCTTGTCGGGGGCAACAGGCTCCAGTAGGGCCCCAAGCCCTTGCCGTAGAGACAAACGCCCCTGTGGCTGAAGATATGCCTTTGGTCCTTGCCATCGAGCCTCAGGCTCCAGCATGGGAACAACACATAGTTCAGTTCCTTCAAACAGGAGAACTCCCCGAGGAACAGGAAGAAGCAGAGAAAGTAGCCCGTCAGTCTAATATGTACAAATTTGTGGACGACATCCTATATAGAAAGAGACCGAATGGTGTGAAATTTAAGTGCATTCTTCGGGAGGATGGATTGGAGCTGTTGGCAGAGGTACATGGAGGCATATGTGGCTCCCACATAGGGTCAAGAGCTCTTGCCGGGAAGGCTTTCTGACAAGGTTTCTTTTGGCCTACTCCTCTCCAGGATGCAACTGCACTAGTAAGCAAGTGTGAAGCATGCCAGTTCCATTTGAAGGAGCTACATCAACCAATTCAAGCTCTTTAGACAATCCCTCTTTCCTGGCCATTTGCGGTCTGGGGGCTTGACATCTTGGGCCCCTTTCCCCATGCTACCGGGGCTTTGAGTGCTTGTACGTTGCAATCGACAAGTTCACAAAGTGGCCGAAAGTGGAAGCAGTGAGAAAGGTGACGGCGCAATGAGCTGTCAAGTTCTTTAAAGGACTAGTTTGCCATTTTAATGTACCAAACAGGGTCATTACTGACAATGGCACACAGTTCACAAGTCGCACCTTCATGCAATATGTCCAAGACCTTGGCGGCAAGATCTTTTTTGCTTTTGTTGCTCATCCAAGGAGCAACAGCCAAGTGGAAAGGGCAAATGCTGAAGTGTTGTGAGGGCTTATGAAAAGAACTTTCGATAGGCTACGCAAATGCGGAAGACGTTGGATTGATGAGCTGCTGGCGGTTCTTTGGTCGATCAGAACAACGCCAAATCGAGCCACCGGCCAGACACCCTTCTCCCTGGTGTACGGGGCGGAGGCAGTTCTCCCCATGGAACTCATATATGGATCAGCTCAAGTGCTCGCTTATGATGAGCTTGAGCAAGAGCAGTTGCGCCAAGATGACGTAACACTCCTTGAGTAAGATCGTCTTCAGGCTGCTGTGTGAGCTGTACGCTACTAGCAAGCTTTGCGCCGCTACCATAGCCGCAACGTTCATGCCCGGAGTCTTGAGGAAGGCGACCTTGTTCTTCGTCGCGTTCAGTCAGCCAAAATTCAAACAAGTTGACGCCAAAGTGGGAAGGCCCTTATCAGGTAGTACGAGTCACCAGGCCTGGTGTAGTCCGCCTGGAGACTGAAGATGGCGTCCCAGTGAGCAACTCCTGGAACATCGAACATCTTCATAAGTTATATCCATAATGTGCGGTTGTCGGGAACCCCGACAAACACCTTTTGTACAAGTCTTGCCGGCATGGCATGTCATCCTTTGTACAAAGCCAGGCGCAGACCCTATGCATAGTTGAATAAGATCGAGCGTCCTACAACTCTTGTCGATTCCCATGTTTCTTTACATGCATGTTTATCTGAGATGTTGCATTACGCTTATTTTTAGCAAGTGCTAACGAATCGCCAAGGTTCCACACCTCTATTTTCTCTTCTTTATTTTTCTTAAAGGATAGAAGGTTCCCTCGCATACAAGTTTGCCGGGGGGATGAGATAGTGTGGACACTTACGGGCGACTTTCGAAGTTGGCACCTTGTGGAAAGGAGTACGGTAACGAAAAGCTAAGTTGCAAAACTCTAAGTAAACTTTTATTATGAGATTATTTTCCTTGGACGATTTTTAACTTTTGTATGGGAAACCTGCACGCGAAGGAACCTTGTCGTGATCGGTTGCGCCTTTGCTCTATTTCGAGTCAGCTCAATAGTTTAAGTGGCTGCACTAAAAACGTTAAGGTAACTTGTCATGATTGGTCGCACCCTTACTCTGTTTTGAGTCCGCTCAATAGTTTAAGTGGCTGCACCAAAAATGTCAAGATATCTTGCCAGCAGCGGCACCGCCAGTAGGCTGCTAAGGATCCGCTCCTTAAAGCACTCGTGGCGATGTTGCGTACGCCGGCAAGTTTCTGATGAAGCGTAGGGATTATAGCATACAGAGGAAAATCAGACGAGAGGAGTAACATACATTCATTTAAAAGGAATGAAATTTACATGGGATGACGTATTTTCCTAAGTACATCTTTATTTGACTTTCTCCCTTAGGGGCAGATTACAAGAAGAAAAGGATAGGAAGAGGCCCTCGACAGAAGCCCAGCCTGACCCCTCCTAGACCAGCACTACGCGGAGGGCAGGACTCATAGAAGGGCGGACAAAGCCGAAGTCCACAGGGCTACCAGGAGATCCAACTAGAAGATGAGGCAGTGGCCGGGACAAGGACCCCCTGCAAGGTCGCTCCGCCAGGAGGGGGAGGGGCGTGAGCTGATGGTGATGGTGCGGTCGACGACTAGTCGGAGCTCAGGTCGCTGTATTCCAACTTGACGGCCTGGAGCTCGGACCCGTCGTCATCGTCTTCACTGACACTGTCCTCCTCATCACTGTCGCTCGCGGAGGAGCTTTCGGCACCACTCAAGCTTTCCTCATAGCAGCTGAGGTGGGCGCCTGAACGCCCGTAAATCTTGATGGAGAGCATGTTGGCCTCCGTCATCTTGAAGCGAAGGACATGCCCATCCTGGAGGTTGTGGGCACGGGCGAAGGTTTTCCAACCGCGCTTGAAGAGCATGACGCGGCTCTCCGGGTATTCGACATGCACCCGTGCAGCGCCGTTGCAACAACCATGCGCCCGCAGCCACAAGGCGGACGGCTTGTCAACCTCCATCGCCCTGGCAAAAGGGTGAGGGAGGCGCATATGGCACCGGAGGGGACTGCACAGCTTGATGACAAACTCCAACACCATCCCCTCGGCATGGGTCTCTTTGAGGAGGGGGTGCAGCGTCCGAGGGAGAGGTAGAGCGGAGCTCCGCCTCCCTCGGCCACGGCCTCCACGACGGCTCCGGCCCCTCATACCTCTTCCACCACGCGCGCTTGGGCCACCATCCACTTCCGTGGCTGAAGCGGTGGCATGATCCCAACGGGAACTCCTTGCCGATCAGGCGAAGGATGGTGTCCGCCCTCTCCCCCCGGCCATGCCTAAGGGCAAAGACAACCCAATATCGGGAAGGTATAGAAGGGCAGGCTTTGGAGGTTTGCACTCAAGGAGGAAGAAGGATGGATGAGCATTGCCCCTCGCTACTCCCCCAATTTATAGGGGGGCGCGGGGGCTGGCTTTCCTCCACCCCAAGAGTCGCTGCCCATCTCCACCAATCGCGTCGCCCACGATCACGGGGCAAACAGGTAACCGTCCCATTGCTCCAATCCATGGCGATGCAGTTACTGCCACGGTCAAGACTTTAAGTCATAGACGCCCGTTGCCACCCCCCCGCTATGCATGCGGCGCACGTGGCATAAATGGCCGCTCCGCGCACGTATCCCATGATGTGCACTTAACGCACATCATGGGGAGGCGTAGTAAGCAGAATAATTGCAACCTCAGGCTCCTGCCACGCGTGCCCGTGCATTGTTTGGGCTTAGACCAACAATGCCTCGTACCCGTGTGTGGCCCAGGCCCGGGGGCTCCTGCCGGTGCACTAAAGTTTGGGCTTTTAGTATCCCATACTTGTGCACGGGCAGTTGTAGCCACACCAGCGACGAGGCCTACCAGGGGACTACTAGAAGCAAATACAAAGACGTCAAGAAACATTCAAGTCAACAAGCACAAGACCAAAGGGCAAAGGCTGGAACCCTGACAAGATCTTGTCGGGGGTGTCCTACGAAGCCCCGGCAAGGAGTGCACCCAGCAAGGCCTCGCCACCTTGCCAGCACAGAGGCCAGGTGTCAACCCACCAGGATACATGTTGAGGCGCTGGCGATGGAGAGGCTAAGCGGTGCCGATGGGATGGGCTCCTGTCATGTCCCGTAGAAGGTCAGGGACACCTGACAGAGCATTAAATGCATTTGTCCTACACCTTCAATGTTAGGGATGATAACACTGTAGAACTTTGCACCTCGTGCATGCACTATACGCCACTGTTGGGATCCCCTTAATCGTATAAAAGGATGCCCAAGGCGTTACCACAGAGGGCTTTTTTCTTCCACCTTCTGGCTGATGCGCATAGCAGCTGTTCATAGCGCTTCTGTAGCCAGAACCCTAAAAACACTCATAATACACTAAAGAAGGAGTAGGGTTTTACGCTTCTCAACAGCCCGAACCTGGGTAAAATCTCCCCTCGCACCATTCGTTCGATCTGCTCTTTGCGCATAGCATCCCCCCGTCGAACCACAAGGGGACCCACGCAATCCCATAGGTGTCCTGCCCCGACACTACTCGACCCTTTGAATTGCTTCACTTAGATCTGTTTGGCCCCACTCATTATGCCACACTAACAAATACTTCATGTTTGTCTGACTTTATCATTGTTGATGATTACTCACGTTACACTTGGTTGCATATTATTCTATACAGGTGTGAGGTGCAGGATGTCTTCAGACGATTTGTTTCAAGGGCCTCAACAAACTTCAGAATCAAGATCAATCACATCAGGAGTGACAATGGGACTGAGTTCAAGAACGCTGGTCTTGATGAATATCTTGATGAACTTGGTATTACTCATGATCTATCTGCCCCATATACTCCTCAGCATGATGGTGTCGTGGAGCGCAAGAACATGACTCTTGTTGAGATGGCTTGCACTATGCTTGATGAATACAAGACTCCTCGTTGCTTCTGGCCTGAGGCAATCAACACTGTTTGCCACATCATGAACATGGTATATCTTCACAAATTCTTCAAGAAGACTTCATATGAACTCATCACTAACAAGAAACCCAATGTGAGTTATTTCAAAGTCTTCAGTGCTAAATGCTAGATTAGAGATCCTCGCCATAGTTCTAAATTTGCACCTAAAGCACATGAAGGTTTTATGCTTGGTTACAGAAAGGA
Source organism: Hordeum marinum (assembly GCA_022496015.1). NCBI lineage: Eukaryota > Viridiplantae > Streptophyta > Magnoliopsida > Poales > Poaceae > Hordeum > Hordeum marinum. The sequence goes on from CM039675.1 coordinate 383,512,004, forward strand.
CTCGCACACCTACACAGTCTTCAACACCTACCACAACAAGGTAGTTGAAACTATAGATGTGCGGTTCGATGAAACTAAAGGCTTGCAAAGAGAGCACCTGCCTCCTATGCTAGATGAAATGTCTCATGAGGAATCCATTAAGTTGAAGGCAACTGAAGATATCACACCCACTGTAGAACCTCAACCTATTGAGGAAGTCATCCCAACCAATGAACACATTCATGCTGATACACCTGAAGAAAATGGTGGTGAAGAAAATCCCGAGCCTCGTCAACCTGCTCATCCAAGAGTGGCAAACGAAGTGCAGATTGACAAAATCCTCGACGACATCAATGCACTAGGTCCTTCACTCGCTCAAAAGCTTCACATTTGTCTAACTTTTGTGGGCACTTTGCTTTTGTCTCTATCATAGAGCCCACCATAGTTGATGAAGCATTCATGGAGCCTAAGTGGATTCAAGCTATGCAAGAGGAATTGCATCAATTCTCGCTCAACAACGTGTGGGAACTTGTCAAGCGGCCAGATCCTCGCAAACATAACATCATAGGTACAAAATGGATCTACCGCAACAAGCAAGATGAAAATGGCCTAATGGTGAGGAATAAGGCTCGTCTTGTAGCTCAGGGCTACACATAGGTTGAAGGAATTGACTTTGATGAAAATTTTGCACCTGTTGCTAGACTTGAAGCTATTCACATATTGCTTGCTTATGCTAACCATCATGATATCATCTTATATCAAATGGATGTGAAAAGTGCATTCCTCAATGGTAAGATTGAGGAAGAAGTATATGTTGCTCAACCCCCAGGTTTTGAAGACCCTGAGCATCCTGACAAAGTCTTCAGACTCAATAAGGCCCTCTATGGCCTCAAGCAGGCCCCTCGGGCATGGTATGACACTCTGAAGGAATTCCTCATGAAGAAAGGCTTCAAACCTGGTTCACTCGACCCAACTCTTTTCACTAAATCCTATGACAATGAATTATTCATATGCCAAATATATGTAGACGATATTATCTTTGGCTGTACTGACAAACGTTACAGTGATGAATTTTCTTATATGATGACTGAAGAATATCAAATGTCTATGATGGGGGAGTTGAAATTCTTCTTAGTTCTTCAAATTCGTCAACAACACAATGGCATCTTCATCTCTCAAGAGAAATACCTCAAGGATGTACTGAGGAAATTCGACATGCAAGACTGCAAAGGTGCCAAAACTCCAATGCCTTCAAAAGGCCACCTCTGCACTGACGAAAATGGTAAAGATTTCGATCAGAAGGTATATTGCTCCATGATTGGCTCTTTATTGTATCTATGTGCATCTAGGCCAGATATAATGCTTAGTGTTTGCATGTGTGCCCGATTCCAAGCATCCTCGAAGGAATCACACCATAAGGCTATGAAACATATTCTTCGATACCTAGCTCACACACAAACGCTTGGATTATGGCATCCCAAGGGCTTAAATCTTCACCTCATCGGATACTCAGATGCTGACTATGCTGGAGATCGTGTGGATCGCAAGTCAACCTCATGCACATGTCATTTCCTCGGACGATCCTTAGTCAGTTGGTCATCGAAGAAACAGAACTGTGTGTGATACGTCTCCAACGTATCTATAATTTTTGATGATGGCATGCTATTATATTATCTATTTTGGATGTTTTATATGCATTAATATGCTATTTTATATTATTTTTGGGACTAACCTATTAATCTAGAGCCTAGCGTCAGTTTCTGTTGTTTCCTTGTTTTTGAGATTTGCAGATATGGAATATTAAACGGAGTCCAAACGGAATAAAACCTTTGGAAATAATTTTTATGGAAGGAAACAAATCAACCAGGCTTGGAGTGCATGACAGGAAACCTGCCAGGGAGCCACAAGCCTGCTAGGCGCAGGCCCCCTCGCCGCGCCTAGCAGGCTTGTCGTCCCCCGACAAGTCTCCTAACCCTAATCTTTGGCCTATAAATTCCCAAATATTCCCCCAACATTAGAACAAGCCACACAAATAGTTTTCCACCACGATAAGCCTCCGTTCCCGAGAGGTCCAATCTTGGAGCCTTTTCCGGTAATCTGTCGGAGGGGGTTTCGATCACGGAGGGCATCTACATCAACTCCATTGCCCCTCCGATGATGCGTGAGTAGTCCACCACAGATCTACGGGTCCATAGATAGTAGCTAGATGGCTTCTTCTCTCTCTTTTATCTTCAATACCATGTTCTTCATTATCTTCATGGAAATCTATCCGATGTAACCCTCTTTTGTGGTGTGTTTGTCAAGATCCGATGAATTGTGAGTTTATGTTTAGATTATCCATGAATCTTATTTGAATCTCCTAAATTCTTATTTGCATGATTTCATATCCATTTAAGTCTCTTCGAGTTATTGGTTTGGGTTGGCCAACTAGATTGGTAATTCTTGCAATGGGAGAAGTGCTTGGTTTTGGGTTCAATCTTGCGGTGTCCTCACCCAGTGACATAATAGGGGTAGCGAGGCACATATTGTATTGTTTCCATCAAGGGTAACAAGATGGGGTTTTCATCATATTTCTTGAGTTTATCCCTCTACATCATGTCATCTTTCTTAATGCATTACTCTGTTCTTCATGAACTTAATACTCTGGATGCAGGCAGGAGTCGGTCGATGTGTGGAGTAATAGTAGTAGATGCAGAATCGTTTCGGTCTACTTGATACGACGTGATGCCTATATGCATGATCATTGCCTTGGATAACTACATGATTATTCGCCTTTCTATCAATTGCTTGACAGTAATTTGTTTACCCACCATGATATTTTCCTTCGAGAGAGAAGCCTCTAGTGAAACCTATGGCCCCGGGTCTACTTTCCATAATATACTTTCAGATCTATAAACCAAAAATACCAAAAATACTTTGCTGCAATTTATTTACCTTTTACTTTCCGTTCTCATTTACATCTATCTCTATCGGATCTAATCCTTGCAAATAATTGTGAAGGGGTTGACAACCCCTTTATAGCGTTGGGTGCAAGAGTTTGATTGTTTGTGTAGGTGCATACATTGGTGACTTGCTTGTTCCTCCTACTGGATTAATACCTTGGTTCTCAACAACTAAGGGAAATACTTACCTACTTGCTGCATCACCCTTTCTTCTTCAAGGGAAAACCAACGCAAGCTCAAGAGGTAGCAAGAAGTATTTCTGGCGCCATAGCCGGGGAGGATACACATCAAGCCTACCAAGTACCCATCACAAACTCATCTCTTGCATTTACATTATTTTCCATTTGCCTCTTGTTTTCCTCCCCCACTTCTATAACGATTTTCAGAAAATACCAAAAAGATTTGCCTTTTTATTCGCCCTTCTTGTGTTTGCCTTTCGTTTGCTTGTGTGCTTGATTGCTTGCTTTGTCACGATGTGTGATAATACCAAGTTGTGTGACTTTTCCAATACTACTACTAATAATGATTTTATTAGTACTCCGATTGCTCCCACAACTAGTGCGGAATCTTGTGAAATCAATGCTGCCTTGCTTAATCTTGTTATGAAAGAACAATTTTCTAGCCTTCCTAGTGAAGTTGTCGCATCCCATCTAAATACTTTCATTGAGTTGTGTGATATGCAAAATAAAAAAGATGTGGATAATGATATTGTTAAATTGAATCTATTTCCATTCTCACTACGAGATCGTGCTAAAACTTGGTTTTCATCTTTGCCTAAAAATAGTATTGATTCATGGAATAAGTGTAAAGATGCTTTTACTTCCAAGTACTTTCCACCCGCTAAGATCATCTCCCTTAGGAATGATATAATGAATTTTAAGCAACTTGATCATGATCATGTTGCAGAATCTTGGGAGAGGATGAAATTAATGATTAGGAATTGCCCCGCACATGGTTTGAGTTTATGGATGATTATACAAATTTTCTATGCGGTATTGAATTTTGCATCTAGGAATCTTCTAGATTCAGCCGCGGGTGGTACTTTTGTGCAAATCACGTTAGGAGAAGCTACTAAACTCCTAGATAATATTATGACAAACTACTCTCAATGGCATATCGAAAGATCTCCTACTAGTAAAAAGGTGCATGCTATTGAAGAAATAAATACTTTGGGTGAAAAGATGGATGAATTGATGAAATTGTTTGCTAGTAAGAGTGGTCCTATTGATCCCAATGATATGCCTTTGTCTTCTTTTGTTGGAAATAATAATGAATTTATGGATGTGAATTTTGTTGGTAGGAACATTTTTGGTAATAACGCGTATAGAGGTAATTTCAACCCTGGGCCGTTTCCTAGTAATTCCTCTAATAATTATGGTAATTCCTACAACAATTCCTATGGAAATTATAATAAGATGCCCTCTGATCTTGAGAATATCGTTAAAAAATTTATTGGTTCACAAAAGGTTTTCAATGCTATGATTGAAGAAAAAGTGCTCAAGATTGATGATTTGGCTAGGAACGTTGATAGAATTTAGCTTGAGATTGATTCTTTGAAAGTTACATCTACTCCACACAAGCATGATATTAATTAATATTTAAAATATATGAGAACTACCATTGATGAAAGTAAGGAAAGAACCACTAGAATTCGTGCGGTTCTTTGCTTACTTTCATCAATAGTAATTCTCATAGCGTGAATGGCTTGAAAAAGTGTGTTCTCGTGATAATAATGATGAAGATCTTAAAGTGATTGATGCGACTCCTATTGAATCTTTGTTTCCAATATGAATCTTGATAAATATGGGTCTGGAGATAAGTCAACTTTAGTTAAAGAGCGTCCCAATGATTCAGAGTTTATAGATCTTAATGTTAAGATTGATAAAAGTGGGATTGAAGAGGTCAAAACTTTAAATAGCAATGAACCCACCCTTTTGGATTTCAAGGACTTTAATTATGATAGTTTATCTTTGATTGATTGTATTTCCTTGTTACAATCCATGATGAATTCTCCTCATGCTTATAGTCAAAATAAGGCTTTTACTAAACATATAGTTGATACTATGATGAAATCTTTTGAAGAAAAACTTGAGTTAGAAGATTCTACCCCAAGAAAGATTCATGATGAGTGGGAACCTACTATTAATATTAAAATAAAAGATTATGAGTGCCATGCTTTGTGTGTTTTGGGTGCTAGTGTTTCTACGATTCTGAAAACTTTATGTGACGTGCTAGGTTACCATGATCTTGATGATTGCTCTCTAAATTTGCATCTTGCGGAGTCCAATATTAAGTAACATATGAGAAGGATTAATGATGTTATTATTGTTGCAAAGAGGAATTATGTGCCCACAGATTTCATTGTTCTTGATATAGATTGCAATCCTACATGTCCTATTATTGTTGGTAGACCTTTCCTTAGAACAATTGGTGCAATTATTGACATGGAAGAAGGAAACATTAGATTACAATTTACGTTAAGGAAAGGCATGTAACACTTTCCTAGAAATAAAATAATATTACCTTATGAATCTATTATGATATCTACTTTTGGATTGCATACCAAAGATGACAATACCTAGATCTATTGTGTTTTACCTAGCTAGGGGCGTTAAACAATAGCGCTTGTTGGGAGGCAACCCAATTTTATTTTGTGTTCTGTTTTTGCTTAAGTTTTTGAGTGTTTCCCACATTATTAATTCTTTAGTATTTGTGTTTTCGTGTTTTAGTTAGTGTTTGATCCAAGTAAAACCTTTGGGTGATCTATGGTAGTTGTTGATTTGATCTTGCTAAAAAACAAAAACTTTTGCGCTCAGTCCTAGAATTTTATAAATTTGTAAGTGTGTCTAATGAGTCTGAAATTTTTACACAACATTGATATATAAATTTCCCAGGTTTTCCTATTTTTTCAGAATTTTTTGAGTTACATAAGTACACGAAGTTTTCAGATTGCTATAGACTGTTCTGTTTTTGACAGATTCTGTTTTCTTTGAGTTCTTTGCCTATTATGATGAATCTTTGGGTTGTATCATGGGGTATGAACCATGGAGAAGTTAGAATATAGTAGGTATAACACCAATATAAATAAATAATGAGTTCAAAGTAGTACGTAAAGTGGTGATTTATTTTCTTATACTAATGGATCTCACGAGTTTTCTGTTAAGTTTTGTGTTGTGAAGTTTTCTAGTTTTGGGTAAAGATTTGATGGACTATGGAATAAGGAGTGGCAAGAGCCTAAGCTTGGGTATGCACAAGGCACCCCAAGTCATATTCAAGGATGCCAAAGAGCCTAATCTTGGGGATGCCCCGGAAGGCATCCTCTCTTTTGTCTTCAATCCATCGGTAAATTTACTTGAGGCTACATTTTTATTCACCATGTGATATGTGTTTTTCTTTGAGCGTCTTGTATGATATGAGTATTTATTGTTAGTTTGCCACAATCATCCTTGCTGCACACATTTTTTGATAAGTACACACTGAATCGTGAATTTGTTAGAATGATCTATGTGCTTCACTTATGTCTTTTGAGTTAGGAAATTTGCTCTATGTGCTTCACTTATATCTTTTAGAGCACGGTGGTGTTTGCGTTTTTTAGAAATACTTGAACTCTCGTACCTCACTTATATTATTTTGAGAGTCTCTAAACAGCATTTTAATTGGTCTAGGTTATGAATTTAGTCCTAATATTATAGGCATCCAAGAGGGATATAATAAAAACTTCCATATTAAGTGCATCGAGTATTTATGAGAAGTTTGATTTCTTGCATAAAGTTTTGAGGTATAAAGATGGTAATGTTGAGAGTCATGTTAGGAAGTAATTGTGATTTGGTAAAAATACTTGTGTAAAGGTTTGTGATTCCCGTAGCATGCACTTGTGGTGCACCGTTATGTAAGGAAGTCGGAGCATGACTTATTTATAGATTGTCGACCTTTGTGTGAGGGTCGGGAGCGCGCGATGGTTAACTCCTACCAACCTCTCCCCTAGGAGCATGCGTTTAATACTTTGCTTCAATGACTAATAGACTTTTTCCATAACTATGTGAGTTCTTTATGACTAATGTTGATTCCATGTATTATACACACTCTCACCCTTCCACCTTTGCTAGCCTCTCTAGTAGCGCGCAACTTTCGCCGATACAACAAACACCTTCCTCAAAACAGCCACCATATACCTTCCTCAAAACAGCCACCATATACCTTCCTCAAAACAGCCACCATATATCTTTCCTCAAAACAGCCACCATACCTACCTATTATGGCATTTCCATAGCCATTCCGAGATATATTGCCATGCAACTTCCACCATTTCCTTTTATGGCATGCGCCATCACTTCCATATTGCATATAGAGTCATATTTTGTCATAGGTATCGAGTTGTAAGTAAATCAAAGTGTGATGATTATCATATTAGAGCATGTCCCATGTGAGGAAAGGATGATGGAAGCTATGATTCCCTCACAAGTGGGGATGAGATTCCGGACTTTATGAAAAAATAAAAGAGGCCAACAAAGCCCAAATAAAAAATATATAATAAAAGAGGTCTTAGATGCCCACCAATAAAAAATGAGAGAAAAGAGAGAAGGGACATTGCTACTACCTTTTTCCACACTTGTGCTTCAAAGTAGCACCATGATCTTCATGATAGAGAGTCTCTTATTTTGTCACATTCATATAACTAGTGGAATTTTTCTTCATGTTGCACGTCCACTTAGTTCCTCTTTGAGCTTTCATACACTTATAGCTCTAGTGCATCCGTTGCATGACAATCCCTACTCACTCACATTGATATCTATTAATAGGCATCTCCATAGCCTGTTGATACGCCTAGTTGATGTGAGACTATCTTCTCCCTTTCCTTGAAAACCTCCACCATATTCTATTCCACCTATAGTGCTATATCCATGGCTCACGCTCATGTATTGTGCGAGAGTTGAAAAAGTTTGAGAACATAAAGGTGTGAAAACAATTGCTTGACTTTTCATCGGGGTTGTGCATGATATAAATACTTTGTGTGGAGAAGATGGAGCATAGCCAGACCATATGATATTGTAGGGATAACTTTCTTTTGCCATTATATTTTTAAGAGATACAATTGCTTTGCTAGTATGCTTGAAACGTTATCATTTTTATATCAATATTGAGCTTTTGTTTTGAGTCTTACGGATATGAATATTCATGCCACAATAAAGAATATTACATGGATAAATATGTTAGGTAGAACTCCACATCAAAAAAATTGTTTTTATCATGGTTTTTTACATCTGTGCCCCTGGTTCCTTAGCTCTACTCATTCATCCCCGCGCTCTTAACTTTTGCTCACTTTTCCCCACTTCCTTGCCCGAAACCCTCAGAACAGGTCACAACGGACGTTGCCATCGGGTCAATGGCTTGACCGTTAACTCTGAAGAGTGGGGCCACGGTGGATTGTGTCACTCGTTGGACCTAACAAGTGGAGTTGCGTTGGGCGGTGTCGCTGTTCGACCGTGGTTTTGTTGGGCTGTGGTTTTGTTGGGCCGTCCCTCACATTAAACCGCCTGCGTGCGCCGCCACGATAGAAGCCTGCTATGCACGCACCCAGGAAGCCTGCCTGCATGGGTAGATGTGCACCACCATGATGCGTCGAACGAGAGAGCCTGTATGCGCCGATGCGTGTCGCCACGATGCACTGACCGAGCCGCTTTCATGCACGCCGGCCACCACGGATGTAGTGACGGTCGCTGCTACTGGTTACTCTCTTCTCGCACGCTTGTCTCCTTGATTTAGAGCATCGTTTTTACGATCAGTTTCAGCCTTTTCGTTGTGGCTGCATGCACTAGGTGGTAACTAACAAAGCGAGCTCTCTAAGAAAACAATCAACAAATATGTAGATAGGGCCAACAAGCCCATAACATGATCACATAGTTCAAACTAGCAAGAACTTAATAATATAATAGATAGAAAACTTAATAATAGAACTTAATCAAAGGGCCAACAAGCCCATATCTCCAACATAGTTCAATTACAACTTAATTAACATACCATTGATTAAAAAACAGATAGAGGGTTTAGAGCCCTAGTCGCCGCCTTCTCCACCTTGCTCCTTCGTGCGCCCTTCACTGCTCCTGTGGGGCGTTGTTGATGGGGTACGGAATAGTGTGCATGCGCGACGCGGTGGGGAAGATGTTGGTGTACTCCATAAACATGTTGTGGGTGGTGAAAGCGATGAACTCACAGCCACACCAAAACACCCGGTCGAGGAGGTAGAAGGCGTCGAATGTGTTGGTGAAGTGGGCAAGGAGAGTAACCACCACCCGGTTTTGGATGACCTCCTCGACGCGGAACATCGTTGGAGATCCCCGCGGGAGGTGTTTGTAGCCGGCCCCCTGGAAGAACTCGGTGAAGTTCCTTGCGGTCCTCCACCTTGATATCGCCCACACACGTAGTGTGCGCTCAACGTACATGCCGGTAGGGTAGAGCCTTTCCGGCACGGTGGGTGGGAAGCGGTAGGTTGGTCCGGTGTACTACATGGTTGAGGGATGTGTAGAAGAAGGAGAAGGGGGCGAAGAGCAAGAAGGGCAGATGGTAGAGGATGGGAGATGGATGAGGGATGGAAGAGGCAGAGGGTGGCTTAAATAGCCGTAGTGCTATGTGTTATTTGGCCGTGGCAATAACGGGGTCAAATGTGAAGTAGCCCGTTTTCAAACCCACCGCAGCATTGGGAGTGTACACGCGTGGGAAACAGTGGTTTGAAAAGAAGAAGAAAAAGAAGCTAATTGCACGCGTGGGAATCCGTGGTCATATATATTATATGAACAAATACGTCAAAAAATCCCAAAAAATATACTATATGAACAAAAAGAGACAATTTTTGAATAGTTTGTGGTCATTTTGCATGATAAAAATAAATTTGGCCCTTATAAATTTGGTCATTTTGCATTTGTATAGAACAAAAAGAACTAAATTTTCTACGCAATGTCAATTATTGTGTAATGTCAAACGATGCAACCGAGAAACAAAGCCAGCACGTTCACAAAAAACAGAGCAAACAATGCAAAAAATTGAGGCAATTCGACGGCCCAACCAGATCTTGGTTTCCTTTTGGGCCCAATAACAATTCGACGAACAGGATCCATTTTTTTCGCGGAGTCAGTGGTTGGCGAGCAGCCGAGCACAACCAATAGGATCGCCTCTCGCGGATTGCCCCACGATCCAACAATGCGGAGCCGTCCTTGTGATCCAACGGTGTGGAGCCTGCACGCAGCCTGCCCACCGAATTCCTTCTAGAAGACCACATCTGAGGGTTGTCGCTTGGCGCTAGGGTATGATCGGACGACCGATGTTCGGAGCTAGGGTTAGGCGAAACCCCGCGGGGTTTAGAGGGCTTTGAGCCGGTCAACGGGGTTTCGAAGGATTTGACTGACCATAACTAATTTAAAAAAAAATCAAAAAATATGAAACCTTTGCCGTTCATCGTTTTATAAGACACACTAACAAGGAAAAATACTAAACTTGGTCTATGGTCATTTTCATGAAAAAAACCTAGCTGGCACGATCGAGGTCAAATGAGCACCATTAATTTAAAAGAAAAGAAAAAAATATAAAACATGCGCACAATGTTGTCTTATGTGACATGTTACCAAGAAAAAAATCTTAAACTTGGTCTATGGTCATTTTCATGAGAAAACCTTCACACATATGAGCTATCACGTACAAGATTTCATAGAGTTCAAGGAGAGGAGGTAGGGTTACCTACAGGGTCTAAAAAAGAAGGATCTGAACTTAGTTTTCCATTTTCATATTTTAAACGTGTTTTTAATAGTTTTTATATTAAAGCATATTTTTTTCAAAAGAAAATGTAAAAATATGAAGATTAATTCAAAAAATAGTGAGACTTCAAATCTACACTATATAGATTGAATAAGTGTTAATAAAAAACATTTGGCTCATTTAGAGTAGGTCCAAATAAACTTGATTACAAATGGGCTGTTTACCCTAGCCTGGGAGCTCATTTGGAGCACATTTCTCAAATTCAAATTTCTTTGACCTCCTCTAAATCACCTCAAATTTTGCGCACATGATCTCCTACACAAACATAGATAGTCTGCCAAGATTTGTGTTTTGCATTTTCTTGAATTTATATTGTCCTGTCAAATGTCAGTTCAAAACATCAGATAATGAGACATGCTGGTGGGAAAAAGCATGCATTTGATTATAAAACATGAGACAAATAGTTTTTGTACTCCTTTATTACAAAAATCATTACATCTTCATTCAAATGTTGTTTTTTGCTCTGTTATTGGAATATTTGATAAATGATGGACTATTTGCTCTTTTTTCTTATTCTTTGCAACATGTCTGATCAGTGAAGCAACACTGAAACAACATGTGTGATCATTGCAGCACCTAAACTTTGAAAATAAACACTAAAACAAATCATAGCAGACAAATTTAAAAACACACAAATAAGCAATATAGATAGCCACATGCATATATAGAAGACCACATAGTACCGTACCATCCATAGAACAGATCCAGTTCACAAACAAAGTTCCCAAACAACCAAACACACAAAGTTCACATTAAAACACATCATCACATCATCAATTAGTTGGGAATGGGAGTTAGGACTTTTACGAGGGTAGCATGCTGGCCCCTGATCTTGTAGTCCTCGCCGTGGATGGCTACATCTTCTGCATGAGCTAGAAGGTGAACGAAGCGGCCGGACTTTGGCTTTGCCTTGGTGGTGCAGTAGGGGCAGCGCCAAATTTTGGTCCTTCTCTTGTAGTAGTAATCATCTCCCTTGGCCTTGATCTTCTCCTCTTCCTTCGCTTTGAAGGATGCAAAGTTGTCCACATCCACATCTTCTCCAGAGATGTACTGCACACACGAATGAATTTAGATATATACATTATAGTTTCATATACACCATGTCAAAGGAACTAGGGTAAATGAACAATCCAAATTTCAAGCAGGCTTACCTCACACTCTTCAACGTTCCAATACCCTGGATCATATGGGTCCTTGAAGTCAATAAGGTCCAGCTTCCTCTTTTTCCCCCAACCATAATCCTCGTGAATATACAATTACATCCCATTGAAAATTTAGATATGCATTTTACATTGATCATAGGGCTAATATACTATGATCCTATTTGCATCTTCCATTGTCATGCACATACATTGAACAAAAGAGCTAATATAAGTACATATTGTGGACAAATTTATATACTAATGAATCAAATAACTTCTTAATCAATGGATTCCATTTGGGCATATGACATTCAAAACCCCAATCTGAGTAGCATTCAAAAACAAATCTAATAGAGACCCAATCTAATAAGCATACATGTCTGTAGCATTAAACCCCCCAATCTGTGAGCATTAAAAAGAAAATATAATAAGCATACATCTATGTAGCATTGAAGCACAGAGATCCCTATCTCCCATACAGATCTATCTAGCATTTTTGCAAAGAATGTAATCCAAAAAAACCTAGTACAAAAACCCCAATCCCCCCATACAGAAAACCCCGGGCCATCCGTCAAACCAACTACTCTAAGCATCTGTACTACCGTACGAATCATAATCTAACCAATGAAACTAACTCTATAAGCTAAATATTGGAACTAACAAGCAAGTGCAAATACCTCCTGCTCCTCGCCACGCTGTGCATCGGGATGGAGTGCGTCGCTCGACGCCGTCACCTTCAACTCCGGCAGCGGTGACGCGGAGCCCGCCACCTCCTTCTCGACATCCGTAGCGGTTGCGAGTTTCCCCGCACTGCCATGGACGCCGCCAACGTCCTTCACTTCATCCGTGGTCACCGCGCCCTGTAGCTCCACCACTAGATCTCTAGCTGCTGCTTCGGCGTCACCACGAGCGTCCACCATCGGACAGATGGAGGCGATGAAGGTGAGGAAGAGGTTGCGGTGGGGGAGAGCGAGACAGTGCAGTGGAGGTAATGGAGGAAAGCGAGACGATGCGGTGGGAGAGAGGAAGACGATGCGGCAGGGAGGGGATTTGGGGGGAAATGGTAGGGGCGATGCGTCGGGAGGTGGTTCCCCCTCTTTATAAGATGGGATGTTTCGGGAAAGTCCCATGGACACGTGCTACCCCACGTCCGTGGTCAGCTGCATGAGCGGGAGCGGACTCACTTGTCAGAGTTAACGACCAGAGGCATTGACCCGACGGCAACGTCCGTTGTAACCTGTTCTGAGGGTTTCGGGCAAGGGAGTGGGGAAAAGTGAGCAAAAGTTAAGAGCGTGAGGGTGAATGAGTAGAGCTAAGGGACCAGGGGCACAAAAATAAAAATTATGTTCTTTTTTTATCTTAATATTCATGCCATGATTAGATATATGATCAAGATTATGCTAGGTAGCATTCCACATCAAAAATTATGTTCATTTTTTATCATTTATCTACCCGAGGACGAGCATGAATTAAGCTTGGGGATACTGATACGTCTCCAACGTATTTATCATTTTTGATGATGGCATGCTATTATATTACATGTTTTGGATGTTTTATATGCATTAATATGATATTTTATATTATTTTTGGGACTAACCGATTAATCTAGAGCCCAGTGCCAGTTTCTGTTTTTTCCTTGTTTTTGAGTTTTGCAGATAAGGAATATTAAACGGAGTCCAAACGGAATAAAACCTTCGGAAATAATTTTTCTGGAAGGAAACAAATCAACCAGGCTTGGAGTGCACGGTAGGAAACCTGCTAGGGAGCCATAAGCCTGCTAGGCGCGGGCCCCTTGGCCCGCCTAGCAGGCTTGTCGTCTCCCGACAGGTCTCCTAACCCTAATCTTTGGCCTGTAATTCCCAAATATTCCCCCAACATCAGAACAAGCCATGCAAATACTTTTCCGCTGCTCGAAGCTTCCGTTCCCGAGAGATCCAATCTTGGAGCTTTTTCCGGTAATCTGCCAGAGGGGGTTTCGATCACGGAGGGCATCTACATCAACTCTAGTTGCCCCTCCGATGATGCGTGAGTAGTCCACCACAGACCTACGGGTCCATAGCTAGTATCTAGATGGCTTATTCTCTCTCTTTGATCTTCAATACCATGTTCTTCATGATCTTCACGGAGATCTATCCGATGTAAGCCTCTTTTGTGGTGTGTTTGTCAAGATCCGATGAATTGTGAGTTTATGTTCATATTATCCATGAATCTTATTTGAATCTCCTTTGAATTATTATTTGCATGATTTCATATCCTGGTAAGTCTCTTCGAGTTATTGGTTTGGTTTGTCCAAGTAGATTGGTAATTCTTGCAATGGGAGAAGTGCTTGGTTTTGGGTTCAATCTTGCGGTGTCCTCACCCAGTAACATAGTAGGGGTAGCGAGGCACGTATTGTATTGTTGCCATCAAGGGTAACAAGATGGGGATTTCATCATATTGCTTGAGTTTATCTCTCTACATCATGTCATCTTTCTTAATGCGTTACTCTGTTTTTCATGAACTTAATACTCTAGATGCACGCAGGAGTCGATCGATGTGTGGAGTAATAGTAGTAGATGCAGAATCGTTTCGATCTACTTGATACAGACGTGATGCCTATATGCATGATCATTGCCTTGGATAATTACATGATTATTCGCTTTTCTATCAATTGCTTGACAGTAATTTGTTTACCCACCATGATATTTTCCTTCGAGAGAGAAGCATCTAGTGAAACCTATGCCCCCCGGGTCTACTTTCCATAATATATTTTCAGATCTATAAACCAAAAATACCAAAAATACTTTGTTGCAATTTATTTACCTTTTACTTCCCGTTCTTGTTTACATCCACATCTATCTGATCTAATCCTTGCAAATAATTGTGAAGGGATTGTCAACCCCTTTATAGCATTGGGTGCAAGAGTTTGATTGTTTGTGTAGGTGCATCCATTGGTGACTTGCTTGTTCCTCCTATTGGATTGATACCTTGGTTCTCAACAACTGAGGGAAATACTTATCTACTTTGATGCATCACCCTTTCCTCTTCAAAGGAAAACCAACACAAGCTCAAGACGTAGCAGTGTGTCACTATCTACTGCTGAAGCTGAGTACATTGCTGCTAGTTCATGTTGCGCTCAGTTGTTGTGGATGCAGCAAATCCTCAAGGACTACGACATCAAGATGAAGAATGTGCCTCTATAGTATGACAATGAGAGCGATATCAAGATTTCTCACAACCCTGTTCAGCACTCCAAGACCAAGCACATCCAGATTCGTCATCATTTTCTTCGAGATCATGTACTCAAGGGCGACATCTCCATCGACCACATAGACACTGAAGAACAATTAGATGATACCTTCACTAAGCCCTTGGATGAAAAGAGATTTTGCAAGTTGTGGTGTGAGCTAAATATCCAAGAAACTTCGAATGTTTTTTGAAAAGACACACATCCTAACACTTATGCAAAATTGATTACGTAGATGTGCAACACATGAAGTAATGTTTCTCTTCAATCAATGAATAATAACCCTCTAAGTGCGAAGAAATTAATGAAGAATTTGATTCTCAGAACCCTACGACAATTGAATGTAGTGTCTGAAATCATCATTCTTATACGGTGGGTCACGGCACCAAGCATAGTTGAAATTCTTCAAAATTGAGGTTTTCGTCATTTTCAAAATTCTTCAATTTTTCAAATTCCTCAAGTTTGCAAATTCCTCAAAATTTCAAATTCTTCAAACTATGCAACTGCTTTCTTCATTGACTATATACATATATATTTGAGTTTTCAATGTCCTCTACAACATTCACTTATTGCTAATTCTTCAAAGTCGATTTTCATCTAAGTGAATGTGATCGGACTCGTTCCCCCTCTATGCTAAACTCAACCCGCCGCCGTAGCCGTCTTCCGTCGCCGAGTTAGGTTCTGAGGGATCTGTACGGAGGAACGTCTCACTTCCACCTCTCAGTTTGTCGTGTTCTTCATCAGGGTAATTAAAATCTATTTTTACTGCCCTACTTTGATCTTCACAATCTTCACAAAATCCTCAAAATGTGTTTTGTTCTTCAAGAACCCACTTTTTAAAACACCTCACATGTTTCATCCCCTTGATGTGTTTCTCTAAGTCATGATTTTCTTCAAGATTCCTCAATTGTGTGGATCCTCAAATCTGCACAACTCATGAACCTAAGGCAAGAACACTTAGTGAAATTATTCAAGCCATCTATGGTCAAAATCCTCAACTTTATATATTTTAAATTTTTTCTGAAAAAGCATATGACCTCTTCAAATTCTTCGCACCTATACTCTGTTCACAGGTACAAAATTTCTGATGATGAATCACTAGGTTCTCATCAACTTAACTCATTTGCAGCGTTTCTTGAAGAAAAATTGCATACATCTTCAGAATCTTCAAAAGTTCAAAGTCATCAAGTGAAGAAAATGGCAGATGTCAAAAGACCTCAGAAGGGTGGAAAGAAGGCTGAACAAAACACTACATTTGAAATACCTAAGGATATATATGTTGGGTACTGCACTCCTGATGAAGCTATTCATGGGAAGGAAACAAAAGATCAGAGGAAAATCAGAATTCAGAGGATTGAAAGGAGGTGGGTGAAGGAATGGAGAGAATACTGATATGTCACCCCCAAATACATGAAGAAGTTTGCCCTCAAACCTACTTGCAAAAGGGCTCCTCCTATTGCTGATCAAGAAGTTGATCCCACTAGCGTTGCTCGTTGTGAGGACTTTCCTGCCGAATGGGCTAAATATCAGAAAAAGCTTTAGAGCATTTCCAAAGCACTTGAAGAAATTCAATGAAGACTCTGCTGCCGCTGCAGCTGCTTCCTCTGCTGCTGCCTCTGCCTCTACAACTGTTGTACCGAAGCAATCAAAGGCAAAGTCCTCAACCTCAATGCCCTCAAGGCCAAGTTCTTCAAAGTCTGCTTCAAAGTCTTCACTGCAAAATCCTCAAGCAACCTCATCAAAGGCAGCTCTAATGCCTTCAATGGCCGCACAATCCTCAGCCACAACCACAAAGTCCTCAACTCTAGTGCATCTTGCAACATGTTAGAGGACTACTGGTAATTCAATTGCTTCAGGTGCTTCAGCAAGTTCATTATCCCAAGCACTTTTCTCAACTATTCCTTCTCTGCTGAAGGTGAAAGCTACTGCTGGACGAGGTGCTCGACCAAGTCCTCATCGAAAGAGAGTTGTGTTCCAAGTACCTTCAAATTCTTCAGATGATGAAGCTGATGACAAGGAACTTGAGGAAATCATCAAAAACAAGCAAGAGAGAGTGGCTCAAGCAAAGGGCACTCAAATTCCTCTCTTATTGGACCCAAAAACTGTGTTGAACTTCATCGATATTTGGCACAAGGACCCCAACACTCCAATTGGTGATTTGAATCTGCCTCCTGGACCAGATCATGTCCTCACTGCTTTCATTGCTGAAGAAAAGTGGAAGTATGAGAAAGCCCGACGAACCAAAAAGGCTCAGTACAAGAAGGAGCACTTCTTAAAGAGTAATGTTCTGAATCTAACTCTAGAACAACTAGTGTCTGTGCAAACTGAGATCAAAGGCCTCAGCGATGAATAATCGCTACTATGCTGATTGGCAAGATTCCAAGGTCAGATTCATCAAAGTGGCTAACAGATCCATCAAGGACCACAACGAAAAGGTTGCAGGTTGATCGCAACCACAAATTCCTCAGGCTGGAACTTCTGCTCAGCCAGCTGAAGAAACTGCAAGCGCAGCTGAAGAAATTCAGGCTGCTGAAGAACCTACCATGGCAACATCCACTATTGTGCCTGAAGAAATTGCTAGGCCAGCTAAAACTTTATTGCGCCTGGAGAAATTGAGTCAACTAGGGCAACTACATCAGTCGTGCCTAAAGAAACTGCTCGATCTTCACCCCATGCTCAAACTGCAAAGTCTTCAAGGTTGAAGAACATCAACCTTCCTTCTGCATTAGAAGTAAAGAAAACCAAGGCAGTGGATAAGAAGGCCGCACAAAAAAGAAAAGCATCAACTCTAGATTCCTCAATTGTGAAGAAGTTGAAGACTATGCCAAGTTCTTCATTTGAGCCCATTGATGCAACTCCAATCTCCTCCACGCCTGCTTATGAGATTGTTCCATTTGGTGTTGATTATGTCATCCCAAATGAAGAAGATGAAGGAAATCATTCTACTGCTTCCTCAGAGCAGATTGATGAAGAAATAGAGGTGGAAGCAAATGCTTCAACCCTATGGTGTCATCGCCCCAGCCTTAGTTAACTGCTGAAGAGGCCGGCGTTGAAGAAGTTGAAGAGGATGCGGACATTGGAAATACCACTCCACTGATTAATCATGAATATTGGGAAGCTACACACCCTAATTCACCAATGATCACTCCCCTCACGCAAATTCCCTAATCACCTGCTCAAATTGAGGAAATTCGAACAGAATCTGAAGGTTTGGCCACCCCTCTAGCATCTATTCCCGAAGAAATTCCAGATGCATCAGTTGAAGAAATTCATGCTCCGACCGCACCTAAGGAAATTGCTGCTCATATTCCTAAGTAAGAAGAAGTTCCTACCATGCCAAAGGAAATAGTGGGTCGCTCAAGCCAAATCTTCAGCCGAAGCCAAAATTGCCATTCAAAGGCTCAAAGTGCCCCAAATTCATTAAGGCAAATTTCTTCAATGAGCACATATTCTTCACAAGGCCAAATCCATATGCCTCAGCAAGGGCCAGACGCACCAGATTCTGGAGCCCTTCGCAGATGAATTTCTATGCATCGGTGCTGTTTGACAAAGAGAAAGTCTTCGAGCATCAGCAAATTCCTCATGTGGATATGGACTCCATTCTGTGCTTCACTCATGTGCTTGCAGTCCTTCATGATGCTGGAATTCTCCCTTTCTGCATTGACATTGGAATGAAGAGCTAATTCTTCAATTCTATGCTACCTTGCACATCTCAGGTGATGCTTCTGATGTCAATTCATGGATTCTAGACTGGATGACTGGATCTACTCACTACACTGCCCCAGCCACTGAATTGCTTCAGGCTGTGCCAATAGCAATTCCCTCAAAAGGAGCAAGATGCATGTTTGATGAACCTGAATTGCTCAATCACATGATGCAAGTGATGATGAAACCTTTGGCTCCTAGCAAACCTCAAAGGACCACCTTCCCAGTGAAGGATTTGCTCTATGTGCCTAGGACCATATACCGCATATTGACCAAAATCCTCGGTCGTATCAAGGATCACAACTCTAAAGAAGAATAAGTTGAGGGAATCATGAAGAATATGTTATTCAACATCATTCATGGGATTCCCATCAATTACCATGATCTCTTCATCAGGACTTTGGTCAATGTAGCTATGTCACCATTTGAGTTGAAGCCTTATGCTCCCTGGATCATGAAATTCATCAGAATAAGGTCTTCAATTCCCTTCAAGGCTGACTTTCAGAATCACTTCAGTTTTCTGCCTCCGATTGAAGTCCTCAAGAATACATTTTCCTTAGTTGAAGGAAAAGGCAAAGCTGTTGTTGATGAAGGCACTCATCCATTGGATGGTCAATTCTGCAAAGCTGCATCATATTCCACCAATGATGACTCTGCCACCCAAGATTCCGCTGCAAAAGCCTCAACGCAAAATCCTCAAGCCGTTGCCCCTCGTATGATGACTGATCGCGAGCTTCTCCTAAGTCTTCATTAGAAGGTTGATCGCAATCACAAGTGGGTCAAGTGTCAGTTTGGTTCACTTCTTCGAGACATAACTTTCATGCACAATTCTGTAAGGAAGAACCACTATTATCTTCATGAAGCCTTTGATCACACATGGGCCATACTGTCTCACCTCAAGACTCCTGGAGAACTCAAGGAGATGGAATTTAAGTAGGACTTTGATTGTCCATCCCTCCAAGGAAGAAATGGAAGCAAGTTCAAGTTCCTCAGCTCGTTACAAGCTCATATTCTTCATCGTGCGAGACTGATGAAGCTGAGGAAATTGATGACACTACTGCAGGCCCTGCATCGGCAAACGACCCTGATAACGCTGGCGCTCCTCCACCATCGTCAAGATGAAATTCTTCACAGGCGTTAGTCCTCATTTTTCGTCCCTTTTGGTCTTCGCTGACAAAGGGGGAGAAAATTTGAGTTAGTCTTCAAACGGGTCTCTATATATGGCTTTTTTTTGTTTAAGTTACAACTCTTACTCTTCTGAAGCTTTTGTTGGTTGAGTTGTAAACTTAAGTTCGATGGTGGTCCGGCGCTTTTGAACTGCTTTCTGCATGCTATTTCCTCAGATTACCTTAATGCATGCATGATGAATTTCGCCAGACACCATTTTTCATCATGCATTTCAATTCCTCATGATATATTTTTAAATGCGTGTATGAATTACAAGATATAGGGGGAGTTCTCCATGATTTTTTCCTGCCATGTGCATTTGCAGTCCAAAGCAAATTCCTCACATATGCACATCTTCAGGGGGAGTTCTTCTACATCTTGCAATCAAATCCCTCAAACACAGTACTTACACTTCATATGTTTATCCTTGTTGAAAACTTAACCTATTTGTCATCAATCACCAAAATAGGGGAGATTGTTAGTGCATCTAGTGCCCCCTTAGTGGTTTTGGTATATTGAAGACTTATAGGTTAAGGAACTAATGTGTTTGTGAGTATACACAGGTTCTATAAGTCGATGAGTAGTTTGATATATTCGTAGATTATCAACCGCTAAAAATGAATGTCTTCAGCTGAAGACTTTGGTATCCCCTGGAGACTTTGGAAATGAAGAAGTTTGTGTTACGTTGACGATATGAACGAGGACTATGAAGCATGAAGACTTTTTTTTGTAGTTTCATTTCCTTCTTTGAGTCATAGGAAGCACCGTACTGTTAAAGGGGGCTGAGGTAATACTAAGGAAAAATTTCCAACTGATGGTTAACTCAAAAGCCTCAATCTACCCAATCCTTCGAGTGAAGCCTTTGGAAATCTCTTGCAGTTCAGTCAAGTTCTCCAGTGACAGAGACGATGTTCTTCTGGTCTCTGAGGAAATTGGTCTAACTGAGGAGTTAGGATTTCTCCAGTGCGAATTGCCTATAGTGAGGAATATGATAAGCCCTGAGGAATTTGACAGTTCAAATTCCGACCGTTGTTGTGCTTAGCGCCAGCAGTCCCCAGTCATCTTATCCACATAATGTTCATATCATTGCGACATTTATGTCTTATCATGTCAGGTTGCACCCTGACTATAAATAGCCACCCCCAAAACCACTAGTTGGTTGGCTGCTCCGAGAGAGAACTTGACACTTTTCATTTGAGAGCAACCCATCCTCCGAGGACTTTGAGCGAAAATCATTAGTGAGGAAAAACTCATCCTCTGAAGACTTTGAGAGAAAATCATTAGTGAGGAAAAACCCGAAAACCAAACCACCAAACCGAAAGTGATTGAGCATCACTGAAGAGATTTGTTCCTATGTGGAACCGAAGCTTTATACCTTTGAAGACTATGTATATTTCAGACGGTTAGGCGTTATGGTCTAGTGCATCCTGCAGTCAATTGGGGATCGCCGGGTGACCATGGTCTAGAGCATCCATGAGTCAACTGTGGATCGTCGGGTGACCAGTTTGTGAGAGTTTTGGAAGTCTACCCTAAGGACTTACCACGAGTGTTGGGCGAGGACTATGTGACCTTAGCTCAAGGAGAATACGGTAAGGACTGTGTGTCCTAGGACTGTGTGTCCTATGGTTTAAATACCAGGTCGCTCCAAACCAGACGTACGACTGTCACAACAGTTGGAACTGGGTCATCAAATCATTGTCTTCATCGAGCTACCTGGTTCCATTTCCTCAACCCTTTCATTTCCTCGTATACTTGTTGATGAAATTTGTCGTTACTGTTTGAAGAATTTGACTGAAGACTTTCTCAATTTCCTCACCTCAAACTCTTCAGTCACCTTGTTCTTTACTTGCTTATCCTGTATCACGCTACCTGTAATCTGTGCGTGCTTTATTTCATCATGATGACTATGCTATTGCTATGTTTCTCATGCACTTGAGTACTTATTCCGCTGCTAGTAGTTCATCACATTTCAAATTCCTCAAGTTGAAATTCCTTAGTGATGAATTTGTAAAAATCGCCTATTCACCCCCTCCAGTCGATATAACACACTTTCAACGTGCCTTGTTGAGTACCACTTGACCATCTTCATCTTGCTTGGTCTGAAACACTCATTTTTTCAATGGTGTTGTGCTCATCTTTGGACTTCTCCGTAAGTGTCCACACTTCATTCCTCTGGAAGTTGTGTAGCTATTCACGCATAGCATTCACCCAATCCAGGTCTTCAAGTGCTTCTTCCACCTTAATAGGCTCAATACTAGAGATAAATGAGTAATGCTCAAAAAAGTTAGCTAGACGAGTTTTAGAGCGAGTGATTCTCCTGGTTAGTATGTCACCAAATATTTGCTCTACCGGATGATTCTTGTTCACTATTGCTCAAACTCGAGGAAGATTTTGCTTGTTGGACGGTGGAGCTTACTCATCATCATCTTCTTCTTCATTGCTGTGGAAGGTGTCATCACCTTGAGGTGGTGGTGAAGGACGTTGAGGTGGATCATCATGATGTACTTCTTCCTCCTCTTCATCTTGTCATGTACCGCTTGTGGATGCCTCCATGTCATTTTGTGGTCCGCCTTGACGTGAAGTAGGAGCTTCCATTTGGGTTAATGAAGTGCTTTCCTTCACCTCCATGGTACACATCTTGCCGATGGACAAATCTTGAATGGCTTTCGAAGGTTCCTTATCTCCTACATCATTTGGCAATTGTTCGACTTGCGAACCATTAGACTCATCAAACTTCACATCTATCGTCTCTTCAACTTTTTGAGTGGAGTTTGAAAGGATCGATATGGTTGACTAGAGGGGGGTGAATAGGCAACTACCAGTTTTAACTTTTCTTTAACAATTTAGGCTTAGCAACAAATAGGTTGGCTAGATATGCAACTAGGTGAGCAACCTATATGATGCTAAACACAACAACAACACAAGCAAGCAAGATAAACAATAAGCGTAGCTTGCATAAACTAAAGGTAAGAAGTAACCACAAGAGGAACCGATGGAGGCGAGGATGTGTTACTGAATTTCCTTCCCGGTAAAGGGAAGTATGTCTCTGGTAGAACAGTGTGGAGGCACAATACTCCCCAAGAAGACACTAGGGCCACCGTATTCTCCTCACACCCTCACACAATGTGAGGTGCCGTGATTCTACTAGTGGTGCACTTGAAGGTGACAACCGGACCTTTACAAACAAGGTTGGGTCAATCTCCACAACTAAATTGGAGGCTCCTAATGACACCACGAAGCTTCACCACAATGGACTATGGCTTCGAGGTGACCTCTTCCGTCCAAGGTGCTGAAACACCCAAGAGTAACAAGATCCGCAAGGGATTAATGGGGGGAATCAAATTTCTCTTGGTGGAAGTGTAGATCGGGGCCCTCTCAACCAAACCCTAGAGTATCAACAAGTTTTGTTGGCTAGGGAGAGAGATCGGGCTAAAATAAGCTTTGGGCAACAATGGAGCTTTGGGAAGGATAAGAGGTAGGGATTCTTGGAGAAGAAGACCCCTTATATAGTGGGTGGGGGAATCTGCCTGTTACCCTTTGTACTAGCCACATGCAAGCAGTAGTACCGCTGGTAGGGGCGGTACTACCACCCATCTGTGAACCAGAGCACCAACATAAGGGGTGGCGGTAGTACCGCTTGGTACTACCGCTACGGTTGGATGCTGGCACGGGGCACCAGACACTCCCAGATATATGTCGGATGCCTTGTGAGAGGTGCCCAGCCCTCCCCTCTTTCCCTCAACAGTACTACCGTTGGCTGGGGCGGAAGTACCAGCTGCGTACGGTACTACCGCTTCCCAGAGCGGTATTACCGTTGAGAGAAAGATAGAGAGAGCAGTGCAGGGACAGAGACTCCATGGTATCGTGAAACGAATGGGCGTGCGAATGTGTACATGATGATTCCTCCCAACCTTTCCAACTGCGGACCTCCTCTTGATAGTATGGATTTTCCTACGACTTAAGTCCATCGACACTAAATTATCAAAAAGACACCATCTTCCTTTTAGCTTCTTGAGGGGTAAGATAATCGTCTCGTGCCACCTGATATTGTTTGAAATCTTAATGCACACGATTAGTCCGCAAATGTATTGTCATCAATCACCAAAACCATTAGGGTATAAATATGCCCTTACAATCTCCCCCTTTTTTGGTGGATTGATGACAACACTGGATTTGCATAGATAATAAATAAGAGAAAGAAACCAAACCCAAGAGTTTACAAAAATATAGACGCCCCCTAGATGTGTGCTATATTTGATATGCTTTTGGAATGCAAAACACACATGCTAGGAACAACACTCCCCCTATATTTTAGGGAAGAATACTCCTTGCAACAATAGATAATATGACAATGATAACTAAGCAAGGAGCACTATGTGATAGTATAACAAAGATAGTACGATAAAACTAACTCACAAAACGAGACAAATAAGGATAATTAAGGGTAGCATATGTCTCACACCATACGACATACTGACTAAAGTCTCACAACCACAAGCAAAGTCTCACAACCATAAGCAAAGCAAAGCAAGGCAACTAGAAAGTGTTCACGAGCAATGACATAAAAGAAGGCAACTCAGAAAGCAAGCGCATGCTCGTGACTCGAAAAATCCCTCCACTCTCTCCCCCTTTGGCAGCGAGACACCAAAAGGGTAGGGAGTACTAAGACACACAGGTGGAAGAACTCAAGGGACCATCATCAGTACTCTCCAGACTCTGGAGTGTGGGAAACGGTGTCGGGCGGAGCTGGAGCAGAAGAGCCAGGCAAATCATCCTCAGAGCCCCATTTGCAGTTCCGTGAGATCCAAGCCTCCTCATCAGTAATAGACTCCTCATAACCACTGCGAACCTCCAACCCAACGTGTTTGCCAAGAGCCTCGTGATACCGTCTAGCTTCCTTCTCAACAACATGAGCCATGTACTGACCCTTAGCCTGTAAACAGAACAACTTCTTCATCTTCTCCTTGAGCTTCTTATCCCAAGATGGTTCAGCCAGAGAAGGTGCAGAACGAGGAGCAGCACCACCCTGAACCACAAAGTCCTCATCCTCCTCCTCCTCCTCCTCCTCCTCATCATCATCAGCCAAGTCAGCCTCGAGGGCAACATAGTTTTCCCACTTGTTCTTCTGTTGAAGATGCACAACCTTATGAGGGACCACCTCATTGTGCTCAAAGTTGATGCTGGGATAGGTCTTAGCCCAAGTGCTCTCAAGAAGAAGCATCAAGTATGGTGCATAAATAGGAACCTTGCGGTCAAAGATAGCAGAGTGAAGTTCAGACCACATGATGTGAGAAACATCCAGAGCATGTCCTTCAGTAGATGCCTTCAAATTCTGACAAAAGAGCAACAAATCCACCAGGTAGGAGTGCACCATCTCCAAGTTCCCAACATGAGGGAAGAGAGTGTTCTAGAAGATGCGGTGCATAATATCAAGGAACAGCTGCAGCACATAAGAAAGTTTGCTAGTGGTGAAGGATACCTTCGCATGGAGTAGGGCCAGAGATGGCTCTTGTGAGTGGCCTGAGATTCCTCGTGGGGGTGAAATCCGACTGGATCATGGATCCCCTTATCCTCAATGTGGAGCAAGTCCATGAACTCCTTCCATGAGGTAGTCAACCTCCTCGCATTCTTCATCCCAGTCATAGTACGATCATCATCAGTACCAAGGTGAACAGTAGCATAAAACACCGCCACCATCTCAACATCAAAGTCCTTGTTGAACTTCATAAGATGGGTAAGTCCAAGCTTCTGATAGAGCTCAAGAGCCTCTCCAAAGGATTGGGCATTCTTTTCTAGGAACTCCATATCAATAGACTTGATGTTTGGCACATACAGATTTTCCTTATTCAAAAGAACCTCATTGTAGATAGATAATTAACACTTGGTCAAGAAGGGACGGTTGCGAACAGCAGATTCTTGAGGGTTGACATAAGGATCTTGGCGACAAAGTTCCTAGAAATCCTTAGCAGGTATCTTATCTAGTGATGGCCTCTTGGAGGCATCCTTCTTTGTCAGCTGCTTGAGAGGTGCACGTGAGGGATTGACAGAACTGTCCTCCTCTGAGGTGTGAGGGCGCTTGGAACTACCATCACGACTAGGGTTCCTCCTACTAACACCTGGAATCCAAACAACAAACCAAACGAGAGAAAACAATGTAAAATAATTGCATAACCAGAAGAAAAAAACAAAGTGATTCTGAAGAAATAGGGGAAAACATGAGGAATTGGCAGCACAACGGTAGTACCGTCGAACGGAGCGGTAGTACCGCTTGGTACTACTGCTTAGTAGGAGCGGTAGTACCGTGCCCACAAAAACTTCAGGACCACCTACAGCCGCCGGTGAGATCGATACTACTGGTGATGTCAAACGCACATAGTTGTCCGCTAAAAGTTGAGAACAACTTCCTAGCCATCTTTCACAAAGAACTCATGCCGCGATTTGACAAAAAAATCGATGGAATCAACATGCATTGTCCAAGACCTAGATTCAGAAGAGGAGAACCTAGGGAGAGAAAAACGGGACAATACCGATGTTCATGGCAATAGGAGAGGGTGGGGATTGACTCTACCGATTGGATTTGTGAAAGAATGGCCGGAAAGAGAGGTCCGACGGCGGCCTCCGTGGCCTTGGAGGTGCCCGGAGAGAGATAGAGAGAAAGAGAGAGAGACACGAGAGAGAGGGGTTGAGTGGGTACGAGGAAGTGGAAACTTCTCTTGCCCCGCCCAAATCCCTTCGTGGGGTCTCACAGGCAGTAGTACCACCCCGGTTCTACACCGCGGCATGAGGCTCGGTAGAACGCTCCAGCGGTAGTACCGCTGGCCGGTAGTACCGCTTCGTACTACCGCCCAAGCCAGCGGTAGTACCATGCTGGGCAACAACAAGGAAGAAAATGACCCAAGAGTGGTGTCATGGGAACGAGCCTGACAGTAGATGGTAGGGGTACGAAAGGAGAGGGCAGAGTCCTAGCTACAGCGAGGATGTACACATGGATGTACACACGGATGTATGAGTTCAGGCCCCTCTCGTGGAGGTAACATCCCTACGTATCAGTGCTCGGGAGCTTATGTCATGTGGAATATAGAGATTACAATGGTTGCGAACCCTTGTGCAGGAGGGGAGGGGCGACTTATATAGAGTTCGCTGCCCCTCATAATCACCCAACATATAAGGGTCCGATCGTGGGGTTAAAGTTTGCCGTTACCAGTAACGTACATAATAAAAGCTATTAATGCCTATTGAATCAACATCTGCTCGTTGGGCTCTTAATGATGGCTCCTGGTCTTCTGGCATTGAGTGAGAACGAGGTCTTCTGAGTGACACGCTATCGCCGAGTGAAGGAAGGAGTCTCCGAGTGGATATCCTGTCGAGTGATTTCGGACATCTCATGGAATCCACTCGGAAGTTTATGCTTGATCTTCAAGTCCCCCAAGGTAGTGTCCTTAGGTAGGGTATGTAGGCCTTGCCTAGGACCCTACCCTAGGTACATATCCTCTTCATTAGCCCCCGAATGGATCGGGGTTCGAGTGGTGAAATGGGTATCAATGCCAATCTTGAGTTAAGGCATCAAATCTTTCGAATGATATTCGGGATTCCAATGAAACTTGCGTCGACTGAACTCTGAGTGTTAACGTCAATTCAGGATCGACACGCCAAATCTTCCGAATGATATTCGGGGCTTCAACAAAACTTTTGTCGATTGAATTCTTCTCCGTTCGCCCGGATCCATTCAGCCTTTAAAGTGTGTGAGTGGATGTTCAATGCCTGTTTTGCTCCAAGTGAACCGAAGGCATCTTTGGAGGTGACGGGTCGACCTGTCAGACCTGGATTTTGCGGGATACGAAAATTTGGGAAGCACAAGCGCGTGCGATGATGACTCCATGATCAGGGCAAGTGGAGGCATGACGCCTCGATTCTCGTGCCGGTCATCTCGCCACGTACTGGGCGTCGTCAGCGGTTGGCGTGTGCGGTGATTTCGCAGGCCCACTAGTCAGCGAGGCACTCGGTGGAGTATAAATCTCCGCACACCATGATTTGCACAGTACCTCCGCTCGTTCTTTCTCCTTTCCTCCGCCTCCTCTGCCTCCAATGCCTCACTACGTTCCTCCTCGACGAGAGCCGCCGCGCCGATGATGAAGAACATGGCGGAGAAGCTGGAGCGGACTAAGAAGGGGGCGACCAAGCTCAAGGGCAAGAAGCCCTCGACTGCTCAGTTCACCGCGCCGGCGGGATGGGTGTAGGAGGATTTTCTCCCCTCCGTAGTCACTCGCGAGGACATGGAGGGCCTTGTCGCCGACGGGCTCGTGGTGGACGGCGCTTGGAGGTTGCCCAAGAGAGAGCGCGAGCCGGAGCCGCGCGACGGGGAGCGGGTCCTCCTTATCTCCCATGTCGAATGAGGTTTATCTATGCTGCCCCACCCCTTCTTTAGAGGATTCTTGAATTTCTTCGGCGCCCAATTGCACCATCTCCCACCGAATACTGTTGCATACTTGTCTGCCTTCGTTACTCTGTGTGAGTATTTTTTGGGCTGCTCTCCCCATTGGGGGCTGTTCAAGCACATCTTTACGGTCAGATCCCAGACCATGAAGAAAGCTCTCCCTATCGACGGGAAGACTCATGTGCTTCAGTTGTGCGGAGGTTTAGGACTTCAGAAAAGAGCTCGTAGTTCCTTCCCTGCCATGAATTTTCCTGAGTCTGTTAGAGGCTGGCAGTCGACTTGGTTCTACTGCAAGGATATGGCATCGCCCAACATGTTGACTGGCCTTCCCCCTTATACACCCGACCGTCCAGTCGTCCCCAAGTCTTTGAAGGTGACTAAAGAGGAACATGTCCAAACGGGAATCTTTCTTGAGGCTGTGGTGCAGTTGATCCGGGGTGGGGTGACTGGCATGGATCTGTTGGAGACGTTTCTCAGTCAACATATTCAGCCGCTCCAAGCCAGAGATCACATCATGTGGCACTACACGGGCCCTGAGGAATCAACCAGGGTGCATCTAGAAGAGGTTCCACAAAAAACTCCCGAGCAGTGGCTTCGCAGCATCACTGGAGCCTGCTACAACCCTTTGGGAGCCAAGAGGATCCGACCTTACTCAGCCGAAAACCCACCGAAGAATCTGGTGAGTTGTACGATGTCGACTGATGTATTTGTACTATCGAGTGATATATTGATTTTATGAACTGTCTTCTTTGCTTGAATCATGCAGGAGTGGACGCACATGCACTCGCCTGTTCCCAACGGGAACCATGTGGAAGATGGCGTGGTGAGCGAGGGTGGCAGCATGGACGGCGACGGTCCCTCTGACACTGAGGATGAATACGAGGACTCCGGCAAAGAGGACAAAGTCGAGTCACCTCCCTGTCGTGAAGGCTGCACCAAGTCCCGCTAGGATCCAACAACTGTTGAGGACAGGGCTCCGGGCCCTAGTGAGAAGAACCCGAAGCGGGGCCACCCTTCGACTGTTGAGTCGAGTGAGAGGCTGTCGAAGCAACCCAAGCAGGTCACGACCAAACCTCGCAAGGCTGTGCCTCGCATGAGGATGGTCGTACCTGTTGTCTCCACGTAAGTATTTATTTTCGAATTCTTTCTGTCGACTGTGACCTTGAGTTGTAGCTAACCGAGTGTTGTTCGATCCGTCAGAGCTGCTACGTCTGTGATCTCGCCTCATCGGGACAGAGGGGAGGCAATGGACATTGACAGTGCTGACGCTACCACTTCTCATAGAGGTTAATAAGTTCTTGATTCATCCGAATGGGATTCATCACTTGCAAAAGTTAACACTGTCGGTTGATGTTGCAGAGATCATCCAGGTGGAAGACAACAAGGAGCACCTGGACGCTTCGCGCACCCACACCCGAAGAGCTTCATCAGCGCAGATGCTTCAGCGCTCGACTGCGGAGTCCTCCCGGGGGATAGGTGACTCGACACAACTCAGAGCTGAACCTACAGCACCTCTGTCGAGTGCTCCTCCAACTGTCTCGACCATTGTGACGTCGGCTCCAACCAGACCCGCTCAGACTGCCTCAGCCGCTCCAGCAACAACGCCGATTCTGCCTATGACGGCTTTCTCTCTGCATCGCGTCCCGAAAGATCAGACCGGAGCTGCGAAGGAGGCTATGATCCAGGCAAAGTAGATGATGCTGCGAACCAAGGAGGCGTACGAGGCCAACAAGCTGGCTTACGACGTCAGCACGGCCCTCCGCACCAATGTCCGAGTAAGTTCGATTGTAAGTACATTTCTAACTGAATTTCTGTCTTTTCTTGATTGCACACCCACTGGGTGATTATTGTAGAATGTTTGAAGTTTCTCCACTCGAATAGGACGGATCGTAGTTGAGTAGGATTGGAATCGATAGTATGCGTGGTACTAGATTCACTCGACATGTTGAGTGTATTTTCTGACAGGGCTGACCTTGTCGAACGTTTCAATAACCAGTGGGGGCACGCTAAGTGCACCCACTAGGTGTAGCCCTAGAGGCTACTGTTGATCGCAGACGATTAGCAGTAGTCTTGAAAACTTGTCGTACGCGGAGTATTGGAGTCACTTGACATGTCGAGTGCATATTTTTTTCTGATGAGTTACTTGACGAATCGAGAGTTAACCGTCTCAGTGGGGGCACTCTTAGTGCACCCACTGGGTGTAGTCCCCAAGACCGCTGTCGAGTGCCTGCACTGCCAGGGGTCTTAGAGCTTGTCGTATCCACCACTCAACAGTTACACTGTAGGTTTCATGGATATTATTGACAAGCCATGATATGACGCTGCATAAGGATAGATTAAACTTCACAGAGCAAGGAGGCGCGTCGCTCAATGGGTCAAGTGGCGGGTGAATGTTCTGATAGGGCTGACCTTGTCGAACGTTTCAGTAACCAGTGGGGGCATGCTAAGTGCACCCATTGGGTGTAGTCCCCAAGGCTACTGTTGATCGCAGACGATTAGCAGTAGTCTTGAAAACTTGTCGTATGCGGAGTACTGGAGTCACTCGACATGTCGAGTGCATATTTTTTTCCTGACGAGTTACTTGACGGATCGAGAGTTAATCATCTCAGTGGGGGCACTCTTAGTGCACCCACTGGGTGTAGTCCCCGAGACCGCTGTCGAGTGCTTGCACTGACAGGGGTCTTAATAGAGACAACTTTGAATTTGTTTACAGCGCGCGGAGCGCCAGGGCCACTCGACATGTCGAGTGGACTTTTGCTTGATGGACATTATAGGTCGATCCATATAGCCCAATCGACCATCCTTCGCATTACTTGTCGATTGAATTCCTTTCTTTTGTTGGTTTCAGAGGGCTTGCGAACTTGGGACGCAGTACAAGGACCTGGAGGATGAGAGGAACCGGCTGTGAGTGGATCTGGAGGCCTCCAACAACGCTCTAGAGCGAGCGCGTGCTGAGCTGAAGTCTCTGGGAGATAATTACTGTTGACTTTCTGTCTTCCCATCTCCGCTCTTCACGTTTTGAACCAAGTGCTCTCACTCGAACAGACGTACGCAATGAAAACCGTCGACTCCAAGCGCGACTCAACAATGTTATTTATTTAGATTCCATGAAGACGGCATTGGAGGAGAAGGACAAGGCACTTGCTGACGCCCAACGAGTGGCCAGGGACAAAACTGAAGCCGCAGAACGAAAGCTGATGACCGCCAAGAAACTCGAGGAGGAGAACACAAAGTTGAAGCAGGAGCGCGCGGACCTTGTTAAAAGGGCCGAGCAGCTGAACAAGCGGAGCAACGGCCTAGAGAAGCACCTGGGCGAATTCTCGAGGAAGATGTATATTCTGCTCGACGGTAAGTGTTTCTTGTCGACTGAAGTTTATAAAACCATTGAAGGTCGCAGTTCACCAATTCCCCTCCCATTCCAACTCTTCAACATAATTCTGCCAAGACTTCGAGAAGGAGACAGAGGAGGTTGAGCCCAATCTGGATCCCACTAAGTCACCAATCGCAAATGCAGTAGCCATGAACATGCTCAGACTCAACTTCCGCTCCAAGGCATCCAGGCATATATTGCCCATCTAAAATCTGCAATGGAGAGAATCGACAAGGAGCTATGGACTGAGGACACTCTTCAGTTCGACCTCAACTCTATAATGGCTCGCCTGAATGAACTTCCTAGTCGAGTGTAGGCCTGGAAGAAATCTGCTACTCACTATGGGGCTGACGTGGCATTATCACTTGTCAGGGTCCATTGCAGGGACGTGAGGGAAGAGAAGCTGAAGCAGCTCCAGGTGGTAAACACAAAGAAACTCCAGTTTGAGGACTTCATGGAAACCTTCATTGAGGCAGCCACCAGAATCGCTGACGGCATCGACTTGGACACTTTTGTCGAGCCAGCCAGCCCGTCACCTACTTAAAAAACTTGGTCTCTTGAGAAATAATTTTATTCGCCTCGGTATGCTGAGTGAAATTGTATCCCTTAAAACTTCATTCAGGCCTTAGGCCTGAGCACGTTTGCTTCTGCACGAAATGTTTATCCACGGTTTACCCTTTGGATTTTATTCGTGTTTTGGCTTTCAATCGACTGTTCGACTGGGCTTGTTTTTAACTTAGGCGAAACGTGTTCGCAGCTAAGCCCCCAAGTGTGAGGATTGCTCATCACTTGGGATATTTTTGAACTTAGGCGAATGTCAATTCGCAGCTAAGCTGTCGAGTAAACGGATTACTATCCACCCGACAAGGTTTTTAACTTAGGTGAAACTTGTTTCGCAGCTAAGCCCACGAGTGTGAGGATTGCTCATCACTCGAAGTTATTTCCGAAATTAGACAAATGTCAATTTGCAGCTAGGCTATCGAGTGAATGGACTGCTATCCACCCGACAAGGGTTTTAACTTAGGCGAAACATGTTCGCAGCTAAGCCCCCGAGTGTGAGGATTGCTCCTCACTCGGAGTATTTTCGAACTTAGGCGAATGTCGATCCACAGCTAAGCTGTCGATTGAATGGATCACTATCCACCCAACGAGGTTTTTAACTTAGGCGAAACGTGTTCGCAACTAAGCCCCCGAGTGTGAGGATTGCAACTCACTTGGAGTATTTTCGAACTTAGGCGAATGTCGATCTGCAGTTAAGCTGTTGAGTGAATGGATTACTATCCACCCGACGAGGTTTTTAACTTAGGCGAAACATGTTCGCAGCTAAGCCCCCGAGTGTGAGGATGGCTCATCACTCGCAGTATTTTCGAACTTAGGCAAATGTCGATTCGCAGCTAAGCTGTCGAGTGAATGGATTACTATCCACCCGACGAGGTTTTTAACTTAGGCGAAACATGTTCGCAGCTAAGCCCCTGAGTGTGAGGATTGCTCATCACTCGGAGTATTCCCAAGAATGAAACTGTATGATTGAAATCGACAATATATATTGTAGAAACATGGATTGCATTGATGAAGTATTCTCATTACATCAAAAGATTCTTGTCTCAAGTATAAAAACGCCTGAGCAGATCTGCATTCCAGGCTCGTGGCTCGTCTATCCGCTTCATGAGATTGTACAGGTGATAGGCTCCATTGTTTAGCACCTTAGTGACGACGAAAGGACCTTCCCATGCAGGAGCAAACTTGTGAGGTCAGTGTTGATTTACTCGAAGCACCAGGTCTCCCTCATGAAACGACCGACTCTTGACATTCTTCTCATGGAAGCGTCGGAGGTCCTGCTGATAGGCAGTAGTCCGGATCAGAGCCATCTCTCATTCCTCCTCCAGAAGATCTACACCGTCCTGTCTGGCCTGTTCAGCTTCAGCCTCAGAATATAGCTCCACTCGAGGAGAATTGTGGGCCAAGTCACTCGGCAATATGGCTTCAGCACCATAGACAAGGAAGAAAGGAGTTCGTCCAGTCAACCGATTTGGAGTAGTTCTCAGGCCCCATAACACAGACGACAACTTGGTTACCCAGGCACCAGCAGCATGATCCAGGTCACGCATGAGACGAGGCTTAAGACCTTGCAAGATGAGGCCATTGGCTCGCTCGACTTGCCCATTGGTTTGTGGGTGAGTGACAGATGCATAATCCACCTGAGTGCCTTGGGAGTTGCAGAAGTTCCTAAATTCTTTCGAGTCAAAATTAGTGCCGTTGTCTGTGATGATGCTGTGTGGAATGCCGTACCGATAAATTATCTCACTCATTAATGTGACCGCCGTGCGGGAGTTCAGCTTCTTGATTGGCTTGGCTTCTATCCACTTGGTGAATTTGTCGACTGCTACCAGTAAGTGAGTGAATCCTCCTTTTTCGGGTCGAAAGGGGACAACCATGTCGAGTCCCCAAACTGCAAACGGCCAGGCTAGAGGAATTGTCTTCAGAGCAGACGCCGGCTTGTGTGAAAAGTTTGCATAGAACTGGCAACCATCACAATGATCAGCGATGTCTTTAGCCATCTCATTAGCTCGTGGCCAGTAAAAACCAGCTCGGTATGCTTTAGTGACAATCGTCCTTGAGGATGCATGGTGGCCGCAAGTTCCCGAATGAATCTCGTCTAGAATCATTCAACCTTCCTCGGGGGAAATGCAGCGCTGGGTGACACCAGTTGCACTCTCTCTGAACAACTGATCTCCCATCATAGTGAAAGCCTTGGACCTACACACAATCTGTCGAGCCTCTGTTTCATCTTCAGGGAGCTCTTGTCTGAGGATATAGGCAATATAAGGCACAGTCCAATCGGGAATGATAACCAGAATTTCCATGACCAGGTCAATCACTGCAGGGACATCGACTTCTGTCGAGTTGGTGGAACTCAAAGCCTATGGGGGCTCTTCGGTGAAAGGATCCTCTTGAACCGAAGGAGTGTGCAAGTGCTCCAAGAACACACCGCTTGGGACAGGCCGTCGAGTGGAACCAATCTTGGACAGTTCATCGTCCGCCTGATTTTTCAGTCGGGGAACATGATGAAGTTCCAAGCCTTCAAACTTATTCTCCAACTTTCGAACTGCATTGCAGTATCCAGTCATAACGGGGTTTCAAACATCCCACTCTTTCATCACTTGATTCACCACCAGATCTTAGTTGCCATAAACCATTAGGCGCTTGACGCGAGTGAGATAGCCATGCACAACCCATACAAAAGTGCTTCATACTCTGCCTCATTATTGAAGGAATCAAAGTGAATTTGCAAGACATAGTTGAGCTTGTTGCCTCTGGGAGATATCAAGACAACACCAGCACCGGACCCATTCAACATTTTGAAGCCATCAAAGAACATTATCCAATGCGTCGAGTGAACTTGGATAGACTATTGCTGTTCAATCCACTCGGACATGAAACCTGCCAATGCTTGGGACTTGATTGCTTTTTTGGCTTTGAATCTGATGTCAAAGTGTCCAAGCTCGATTGCCCATTTAGCCACTTGACATGATACGTCTCGATTATTGAAAATCTCGGACAAAGGAGCATCACTGACGACTGAAACCGAGTGGTCTTGGAAATAATGCGCCACCTTCTTCGCTGATAGGTAAATACCATAAACCAGCTTCTGATAGTGTGGATACCTTTGCTTTGAGGGGGACAATACTTCCGAGACATAATAAACTGGTCGCTGGACTTTATAAGCTTTACCCTCCTCTTCCTGCTCGACAGTTAGTACTGTACTGACGACCTGATTTGTAGCCGCGATGTACAGGAGCAAAGGCTCTTTGTCGGTAGGAGCGGCAAGCACCCGCTGGGTGGAGAGCAGGGCTTTGAGCTCAACAAATGCTGCTTCGACTTCGGGAGTCCAGTTGAACGTGTTGGACTTCTTCATCAATTGATATAAAGGCAGAGCCTTCTCACCAAGATGAGAAATGAACCGACTCAATGCTGCCAAGCAACCTATGAGCTTCTGAACATCGTGCACTCGCACGGGAGTCTTCATATGGGTAATGGTGCTGATTTTCTTAGGGTTAACATCAATTCTTCGCTCGGAAACGAGAAAACCGAGTAACTTACCACCAGGGAAGCCGAAAGTACATTTGGCCGGATTTAGCTTTATGTCGAATTGCCTCACATTGGCGAATGTCTCGGCCAAGCCGGTTAGTAGGTCGGAACCTTTGCGGGATTTGACCACCATATCGTCCATGTATGCCTTGACATTCTGATGGATCTAGTCAAGTAAACATTTCTGAATCATGCGCATAAAAGTAGGACCGACATTCTTGAGACCAAAAGGCATAGCGATGTAAAAAAACACCCGAATGGGGTGATGAAGGTTGTCTTTATTTCGTCCGGTCCATACAGACGGATCTGATGGTACCCAGAATAAGCATCCAAAAACGATAAACACTCACACCCCGCTGTCGAGTCAACAATTTGATCTATGTGGGGAGCGGAAAATGATCTTTTGGGCAAACCTTGTTGATATGTTTGAAGTCAATGCACATGCGCAACAAACTATCTTTCTTTGGCACCATCACAACATTCGAGAGCCACTCGGAGTGGTAAATCTCCCGAATGAACTTGGCTTGCAAGAGACAGGCCACTTCTTCTCCGATTGCCTTGCGCTTCTCCACCGCTGAGCGACGTAAATGCTCTCTGACGGGTTTGGCTTTTGGATCCACTCGCAGACGGTGCTCAGCTAGCTCCCTAGGAATCCCCGGCATGTTAGCAGGCTTCCATGCGAAGATATCCCAGTTCTCACGGAGGAACTGGATGAGCTCGGCTTCCTATTTGCAGTCGAGTGTTAATGAGACATTCATCAGGGCAGCAGTAGAATCCGTCGGATGGATGTGTACCTTCTTCACTTCCCTTGCCGACTGAAATGCCGACTCGGAAGCCGGCTTCTTTGCCGGAGCAAATCAGTAGGGTCGGCGGTTTTCTTGTACTCCTCCAACTCAACCATGACCATCTCATGATCGGCGATCTTGGAGCCTTGCTGGAGGCATTCTTCGGCCCACTGTCGATTGCCAGTGACCGTGATCACGCCCTTAGGGCCTGGCATTTTCAACTTGAGATATACATAACATGGTCGGGCCATGAAATGTGCATAAGCGGGTCGACCCAAAATGGCATGGTAAGCACTCTTGAAATCCACGACTTCAAATGTCAACTTTTCTTTTCAGAAATTTTTGTCATTCCCGAATGCCACATCCAATGCTATCTAGCCGAGTGACTTGGCCTTCTTTCCTGGGATGACCCCGTGAAACTGCATGCTGCTCTCACTCAGACGAGACATCGGAATTCCCATCCCTTTCAGGGTATCCGCATAAAGAATGTTCAGGCCGCTGCCGCCGTCCATGAGGATCTTTCTAAGTCAAGTCCCCCCCCGGATCAACTACCAGAGCCTGTCGACCGGGAGTGGCCACATGAGCAGGATGGTTTGTCTGGTCGAATGTTATAGCATATTGGGACCATTTGAGGTAGGTGGGGGTATCCGGTACAGCCATGTTGATTTCTCTGTTGATGATTTTCAGACGACTCTTGCTCTCGACATCAGCAAAGATCACCAGTGTAGCAGTGACATCCGGGAATGTTTCCTTATCCTCATCTTCATCTCCCTTCTCAGGAGATTTATCACTCGGCAGGTCTCCCTTGAATTGCTGGATAAGGGTCCGACACTGTCGAGTGGTGTGCTTGGGCAAAATTAGATTGCCTTCTGCAGCTGATCCATGATATCAGTTCCTGACTGATTTTCCCCTTTCTTGGGGGCATACTATGCTTTAGCTTTGCCCTTGTTCTTTGACTAAGTCGCCAGTGCTGTCGCTTCTGCTTGAACCGGATCTTTAGCTTTTCGCTTCTGTTTCCGATTGTTGCTGCCACCAGCCTCATTGATGACTGCTTTTCCTTTACCGCTACAGAGGCGGTCTTCTTCCTTGCCATTGGTGTACCAAGTGGCAATTTCCATCATCTTGCCGAGTGAAATATCACCCATCCACCCAAACTTCACATATAGCTCTCTGTATCTCACATCGGCCTTGAAAGCACAAATAGCCTGGTGTTCTGACACATTCTCCACTGTATGATGCAGAGTGGACCATCGCTGAATATAATCTCTCAAAGTTTCATTGGGCTTCTGGACACAGTGTTGTAAGTCGACCAGACCTGCCGGACGCTTGCAGGTGCCCTCAAAGGTTCGGACAAACACTCGGGCAAGATCCTCCCAACAATGTATGCTGGAGGGAGCCAAACGATTCAGCCAAGCTCGAGCTGAACCATCTAACATCAGGGGCAGGTGCTTCATTGCAACATTGTCATTTCCGCCACCAATTTGCACAGCCACTCGGTAGTCATCTAACCAAGTCTCTAGCTTTGTTTCGCTAGAAAACTTTCCGATTCCCGTCGCCATCCTGAAGTTAGGGGGATCTCTGCAGAACGTATGGCTCTGCTGAAACACTCGGGACCAGACACCACGACTGAGCTTCCACTCGGAACATTTCTGTCGTGTCCTTCTCTGTGGGCTCTGCCCCTGTCGATCCGCTTCTGAACGAGGAGGTCATGGGCATCACTAAAGGAGCGCCTATCGTCCTGGCACCGGGGCACGTACAGACCACTCCATGGAGGAGTGGGCACTCGATGATGGTCTTCGCGGTGGAACTAATCTCTGACCCGCTCTTCATGGAAACCTCCGCCCCGACGACACAAGGGTGATCCAGGGCTGTGTGCCGACTGAACGGTCTCTGCCCTGGGTGAATTGCTATGTATCCTATTGCGAGACTAGGAAACTACTGAATTCTGACGCTGCGCTGCATCCAACAGTGCTCTGATCTGCATCAACCCTCTTCCAGCCTTTGACCGGGATGGCTGAATGGAATCTGCTATCCTAGCAGCAGCAAGAGCATTTAACACAGGAGTTCGGTATACCTCAACGTCATCGTGAGATCCAGTCGGAAACAGCTGCCGCTGACGTCAACTGGGGTGTGGGGGGCACTGGCGAGCGCACTCGTCAAGTTCTGCCTGGAGTTCTTCCAGGCGAATGTGTGTGGCCTCCAAAGCTTGAGCTTCGGCAGTCGTGCCAACGATGGGAGTATGAAGAACCTCCTCTTCGTGGCGCGACTGCTCATTCGACGGACCACCAGCCTCGCACCTGCCATGGCCAAAGCCAGGCGGCGAACTCTGATGAGAGCCTGCCATCAAGACCTCCGTTGTGGGATCGTAGCTTTCGCACTCGGAAGGCACATCAGACGGATCGGAATCTGACTCGAACACGCTGTGAAGGGACTCGGCGGGCTCGAGTGCTGCAATCTGTGGAGAAGTTTGACGCGCTACTGCGTGTTTAACCCAACGCTGAAGTCGTGAGCGGCCGGACCGCTTGCGACTGCGAACAGCAAGGGGAGCTGACGAGTAAGGAGTCGAAGGCTGACGCAGCAACACACTGCAGGAACTTGCACGGAAGTGCGCAGCCCCGCGGACCGGGAGCGCCTTGATGTCAAGAGGCGCTTCCTGAAGCCATGCTGAATCGTCGGTGATGAAGGTGAGCGCTCTGAAACGGATCTCGTGGCCCAAAGCAAAAAAACCGCTGGAAGACATGCCGGAGGATGAAAAATGCAACCTCGCTGGAAGTCGCTTAGACGCCTGCCCCATGGTGGGCGCCAACTGTCGTGGGAACAAGCTTGACAGTAGATGGTAGGGGTACAAAAGGAGAGGGCAGAGTCCCAGCTATGGCGAGGATGTACACACGGATGTATGAGTTCAGGCCCCTCTCGTGGAGGTAACAGCCCTATGTCTCAATGCTCGGGAGCTTATGTCGTGTGGAATATAGAGATTACATTGGTTGTGAACCCTTGTGCAGGAGGGGAGGGGCGGCTTATATAGAGTTCGCTGCCCCTCATAATCACCCAGCATCTAAGGGTCCGATTGTGGGGTTAAAGTCTGCCATTACTCGTAACGTACGTAATAAAAGCTATTACTGCCTATTGAATCAACGTCTGCCCGTTGGGCTCTTAATGATGGCCCCTGGTCTTCTGGTGTCGAGTGAGAACGAGGTCTTCTGAGTGACACGCTATCGCCGAGTGAAGGAAGGAGTCTTTGAGTGGATATCCTGTCGAGTGACTTCGGACATCTCATGGAATCGACTCGAAAGTTTATGATTGATCTTAAAGTCCCCCAATGTAGTGTCCTTAGGTAGGGTATGTAGGCCTTGCCTAGGACCCTACCCTAGGTACAAATCCTCGTCAAGTGGCTTATGCAAAATTTTGTTTGGTCAAAGGGTTAGAGACAACAAATCCATTCAAAAATCAGGAGACACGCCGATCAAAATGGAAACAAAAACAAGCTTCTCAAAAGTAAATGCCTCTCTAGGAGGGGCAGTGGCCAAGGCGACCTATGTTTGAGTCGATTGGTATGGCATCGCAAAGATTTAAACCTTGGGCCCATGGCCAAAACTCATCATTGAAGCACAACAACCATCAAAAAATGGCGAATGTGAAAGACTTTGATTAGTTTATGCATAATAGGAGGAGGGATAGTTCATTGAGAGAACTAGACTCCCCTAAGTCCATGCCTATATCTAAACAAGGCATAATGATGAGTGTGGTGGGGTGTGCACTAAGTCAAGCCACATTGCTCGAATCAATGATATTTAGCTCATGCCTTAACTTGCAAAATCTTGCTTCATCCAATGGCTTCGTGAATATATCTGCAAGCTGTTCCTTCGTATAAAGATGAATAAGATCAATTTCTCCATGCTTGATGTGATCCCGGATGAAGTTATGGTGAATCTCAATACGCTTCATCTTGCAGTGTTGAACCAGGTTGTTGGAGATCTTGATCGTGCTTTCATTGTTGCAGTAAATAGGCACTTCGTCACAGTTGACACCATAACCCTTAAAGGTTTTCCTCATCCAAATAATCTGAGCACAGCAGCTTGCGGCGCTACATACTTAGCCTCACTGGATGAGAGAGAAACACATTTTTGTTTCTTTGAAAACCAACTCACCAAAGAGTGATCGAGAAATTGACAGCCTCCAGAAGTGGACATCCTTTCCACACGGTCTCCCGCATAATCCGAGTCAGTATATCCAATGAGATCTAATGAAGCACCTATGGGGTACCATAAGAAAAATTTGGGGTATGAGCCAAATATCGAAAGATTCGCTTGACATCCACATAGTGACTCTCCTTAGGTGCGGATTGAAATCATGCAGAAATTCCCACACTCAACATGATATCTGGCCTGGATGCACAAAGGTAAAGCAGGGATCCAATCATGGAGCGATATACCTTTTGATCCACAACTTTACCATTGGGATCACTGTCAAGTTGTCATTTGAGCTGCATAGGAGTGTTGGCCTTGGGAGGATTGAGATCATCCGACTTTAACCTCTTGAGCATGTCTTGAGTGTATTTAGCTTGGTTGATGAAGGGTTCCTTGGCTTTGTTGGTTGACTTTGAATCCAAGGGAGAACTTCAACTCTCACATCATGGACATCTCAAACTCTTTTGTCATTAGTGCGTCGAACTCATCATTAAAAGCTTTGTTATAAGAACCAAAGCTAATATCATCTACATATAGTTGGCATACAAACAAGTTCCTGTTAACCCTCTTAGTAAAAAGAGTGGGATTGATTTTCCTAATTTCAAACCCACAATCTTGCAACATCTGGGTAAGGTGCTCATACCACGCATGTGGGGCTTGTTTAAGGCCATAGAGTGCCTTATCGAGAGTGTATACATGATTGGGGAACTTGGGATCCTCAAACCCCGGGGGTTGCTTGACATATACCAACTCCTTAAGTGGATCATTAAGAAAAGCACTCTTCACATCCATTTGATATAACTTGAAATCATGATGAGAGGCATAAGCAAGCAACATGCGGATAGATTCAAGGCGAGCAACAGGTGCAAACGTTTCATCGTAGTCGATACCCTCAACTTGAGAGTAGCCTTGAGCCACCAGTCTTGCCTTGTTGCGAATAACTATACCGTTTGCATCTTGCTTGTTCTTAAATATCCATTTGGTTCCAATGACATTGTGCTTTTCCTTTGCTCTTGGCACCAATCGCCACACTTTTTTGCGCTCGAAGTTTTTGAGTTCATCATGCATGGCTTCAAGCCATTCTGTGTCCTCGAGCGTGTCTTGTAGCTTGAGGGGTTCAAAAGAAGAAACAAAACAATGATTTGCACTAAAGTTTGTTATTGATGATGAGTAGTTACCCCTCTATTCAAGCTGTCGTAGACATTTTCTAACAAATGTTGTTGATGTTCAAGCTTGGCAGCATTCTTGGAAGCTCGTCTCTCTAAGATCTCCTCCATGGAAAGTTGAGGGACAACATACCGAGGAGCATCTTCTTGATGATCTTGAGTGCCTTCATGACCTTTCTCTTGATCTTGAAGAAGGTCTTGATCTTGAGTTTTCCCGGGGATGTGAACTTGATCATGGGCATCACTTGGTGAGACATCATCATCATGAGGTTGAGGGCCTTCATCTTGTTCTATGGAAGCGTGTGGGTCCTGTGTTGGTGATGGTTCCACTTGAGTGAACATTGTCCTTCTCCTTCGGCCACAAGGGGTCCTCAACGGGTAGGAAGTGTCCCACACCCATTCTTCTTATGGCTTGCGGAGGGATTTCATCACCTACATCAGAAAGACCACTTTGCTCCACTTGGGAGACATTATTTTCATCAAACTCCATGTTACACGTCTCCTCAATGAGCCTAGTGGACTTATTGAGGACACGGTAAGCATGAGAGTTTGTAGCATAACCAACAAATATGCCCTCCTTAGCTCTAGGTTCAAATTTAGACAAACAAACACCTTTCTTGAGAATGAAACAGTTACACCCGAACACCCTGAAGTACTTGAGGT
This sequence comes from Hordeum marinum, assembly GCA_022496015.1. NCBI lineage: Eukaryota > Viridiplantae > Streptophyta > Magnoliopsida > Poales > Poaceae > Hordeum > Hordeum marinum. The sequence goes on from CM039675.1 coordinate 383,554,665, forward strand.
TGGGCTTGTTACCGATAAGAATTTCATGCGGGGTCTTGTTCAAGCCTTTGTGGAGGTCGAGACGACTAGATGCATGACATGATGTGTTGATGGCTTCGGCCTAGAAGTTGTAAGGAGATTTAAACTCCACCATCATGGTTCTTGCTGCATCCATCAACGTACGGTTCTTTCTTTCCGCAACACCATTCTATTGAGGGGTATAAGGTGTGGAGTATTAGTGCTTAAGCCCCTCATCACTAAGAAACTCATACGCGGTGTAGTTCTTGAACTCGGTGCCGTTGTCACTTCTTATTATCAGAATCTTTGCCTCATGTTGACGTTGAGCTTTATTGGCAAAATTGATGACAAATTGTTGAGTCTTACTCTTCCTCTTGAAGAAGTATACCCAAGTGTATATTGAGTAGTCATCCACGATCACCAATCAATATTTTCTTCCCCCAAGACTATCGAAATATGGAGGACCGAAGAGATCCATGTGAAGGAGCTCCAAAGGCCTCTTCGAACAGATGGTAGTCGTGGCACGGTGTGCCATCTCATGTAGCTTTCCTTTAATACACACACTACAAGCACGATCTTTGGCAAAATTTACATTTGTTAGTCCAAGAATGTGGTCACCTTTGAGAAGACTTTTCAAAGATCTCATATTGACATGGGCTAGTGATAACCCACAAGTATAGGTGATTGCAACAGTTTTCGAGGGTAGAGTATTCAACCCAAATTTATTGATTCGACACAAGGGGAGCCAAAGAATATTCTCGAGTATTCGCAGTTGAGTTGTCAATTCAACCACACCTATAAGACTTAATATCTGTGGCAAAGTATTCAGTAGCAAAGCAGTATGGAAGTAACGGTAACAGTACCAAAGTAATAGTAGCAGTTTTGTAGTGATTGTAACAGTAGCAACAGAGAAGTAACTTAACAAGGATCAATATGTGGAAAGCTCATAGGTAATGGATTGGTGATGGATAATTATGCTGGATGCAATTCATCATGCAACATTTATAACATAGGGTGACACAGAACTAGCTCCAATTCATCAATGTAATGTAGGCATGTATTCCATATATAGTCATACGTGCTTATGGAAAAGCACTTGCATGACATCTTTTGTCCTACCCTCCCGTGGTAGCGGGGTCCTAATGGGAACTAAGGGATATTAAGGCCTCCTTTCAATAGAGTACCAGACCAAAGCATTAGCACTTAGTGAATACATGAACTCCTCAAACTACGGTAATCACCGGAGAGAATCCCAATTATTGTCACCCTGGGGGATGCAGATCATAACTTGTAATAGGTGTCTACTACTTGCAATATAGGATCAAGAACACATATATATTCATGAAAACATAATAGGTTCAGATCTGAAATCATGGCACTCGGGCCCTAGTGACAAGCATTAAGCATAGTAAAGTCATAGCAACATCAATCTCAAAAATTAGTGCATACTAGGGATCAAACCCTAACAAAACTAACTCGATTACATGATAAATCTCATCCAACCCATCACCGTCCAACAAGCCTACGATGCGATTACTCACGAACCGTGGAGAGAATCATGGATTTGGTGATTAAGGATGGTTGGTGATGACGATGGCGTCAATTTCCCCTCTCCGGAGCCCAAAACGGACTCCAGATTTGGTCTCCCGAGGAAGAACGGGAGGTGGCGGCGGCTCCGTATCGTGAAACACGATGGACTTTTCTCTCTGATTTTTTCTCTGCGAATAGGGTTATATGGAGCTGAAGAGGAGGTCGGAGGAGCCACAAGGGCCCCACAAGCCTGCTAGGCGCGGCCAGGGGGTGGCCATGCCTAGCAGGCTTGTGGCATGCAAGTGGACCCCCTCTGGTTACTTCTTGCGGCAGTATTTTTTATTAATTCCAAAAATATTCTCCGTAAATTTTCAGGATGACCCGAGAACTTTTATTTCTGCACAATAATAACACCAAGGCAATTCCGCTGAAAACAGCGTCAGTCCAGGTTAGTTCCATTCAAATCATGCAAATTAGAGTCCAAAACAAGGCCAAAAGGGTTTGAAAAAGTGGATACGATGGAGATGTATCAACTCCCCCAAGCTTGACCCATTGCTTGTCCTCAAGCAATTCAGTTGATAAACAGAAAGTGATAAAGAGAAACTTTCATAAACTCTGTTTGATCTTGTTGTTGTAAATACGTCTAACTGATGTTCAGATTTTCAGCAAAGATCATGGACTAACCACGTTCACAATAACATTTAGGTCTAAAATTTACTCATATCGATGACATAATCAACTAGCAGGCAATAATAATATCTCTTGGATGACAACACTTTTCAAAACAATCATGATACAATATGACAAAATGGTATCTCGCTAGCCCTTTCTGAAACTGCAAAACATAAATGCAGAGCACCTCTAAAGAACAAGGATTGACTAGACATTGTAATTCATGGTGAGAGAGATCCAGTCATGCTCGTACTCAATATCAATTAACAACAAGCATACAAATGACAGTGGTGCTCTCTAACTGGTGCCTTTTATAAGAAGATGATGACTCAACAATAAAGTAAATGGAAAGGCCCTTGACAGAGGGAAGCATTGATTTGCAGAGGTTCTAGAGCTCGAGTTTTTAAAACAGAGATAAGTAATGATTTTTCAGCTGTATGCTTTCATTGCTCACATAATGACCAAAAGGTTTTCAATATCTTTCATGCTAGATACATTATAGGCGATTCCTAAACAAAATGATAAAGTTTTTACTCCCTCCACCAAATCAGTCACACTCCACGGCGAGCCGAATCCATGGGTACCGTCCATACAAACACAGTCCTGGGGGAGTTTTGTTTAATTATAATTTGCTTTTATTTTCGATCATGGAACTGGGCATCTTGATTACCAGCCACTTTCTCGTGAATGATAGTGAATCAACACATATCGTGAGAATAACCCACCTAGCATGGAAGATACTGACTGCCCCCAATCGCCACATGAGCAATTTGGGCATACAAAACTGAATGTTTATTTGAAGGTTTAGAGTTTGGCACATGCAAATTTACTTGGAACGGCAGGTAAATAACGCATATAGGTAGATATGGTGGACTCATATGAAACAACTTTGGGTTTGAGGGATAGGATGCACATGCAGTATTCCCGCTTAGTACAAGTGAAGGCTAGCAAAAGACTAGGGAGCGACCAACTAGAGAGCGATATAGTCATCAACATGCTTTGAGATTAACCAACATTGAATGCAAGCATGAGTAGGATATAAAACACTATGAACATAAATATCGTGGAGGCTATGTTGATTTTGTTTCAACTACATGCATGAACATGTGCCAAGTCGAGCCACTTGAATCATTCAGAGGAGGATACCACTCCATCATACTACATCACAACCATTTTAATATGCATGTTGGCACCCAGAAAAACCATTATCCACTCTTAGCTAATTAAGCATGGCATGAATAACTATAATCTCTAATTGTCATTGCAAATATGTTTAACCCATGATGAACTAAATTCGGAACGATGAGCTAATCATATTTACAAAAGCAAGATAGGTCGAGTTTATTACAGCTTTTCTCCTTCTCAATCTTTTCATCAAATATCGTCATTATTGCCTTTCACTTCCACGACTGAACGGTGTGGATAATAATAAGAGTGCACGTGCATTGGATTAAGCTGGAATCTGCAAACAATAACTCAGAGGAGAAGACAAGGTAATATGGGCTCTCTAATAGGTAAACAATAATGCATATGATAGCAACTCAGCATTTTCATTGTGGTCTTCTCCTTACGACCCAAAGAAAGAAAGATCAAAACAAGAACAAGAAAACTATTTACACGGGAAAGCTCCCAACCAACAAAAGAAAAACAAAAAATCTTTTTCTTTTCTTTTTCTTTTTAAAGCTATAACTAAGCAACTAGAAATAAAACTAGAACTAATTTTTTTTGTATTTTTCTCAAAGTTAAATAAACACACAAGAAGAAAGTGAAACAAGAAAATAAACTACCATGGATGGTACAATGAACGAGTATGAACACCGACTAGTAAGATGAGTGTGTGAACATGAATGTAAAGTCGGTGAGAAATACGTACCCCCCCAAGCTTAGGCTTTTGGCCTAAGTTGGTCTATGGTCATGGCTGGAAGGAGCTCCCTCCCGGATACTCAGGAGCGTCCTCATAGTTCTATTGGTTGGCGAACTCCTGAGGCTCCCACTAAAAGACTGGCTCCTGGTACGAATCAAGGGCTGGTGCCGGCTCTGGAGCCGGGGGGCTGCGTCAGACCCCAATATGTATAGATTTCTCCAGGCATAATGGTGTACCCGCCTAAGAGAATATCGAACAAAGAAGAAGCAGGCAGAGTAATAATTTCACAAGTACCCTGGCTAAAAACTAAGTTGTAAAGCAGCCTGGTATCATCATTTTTCTTAATAACATCATGAGCTACCATACGATCATAATCTAAAAACTTTGCGGGTAGCAGCCTCTCATCTTTCTCGTGAAGCCTAATGGGTATCGCAAAATGTTTAGCTAAACGAGGTGCATAGATACCTCCAAATATGGGCCCCTTCAAACGGTTGGTGTTCAACCGTTGGGCCACCATAGCGCCCAGACTAAAGGTTTTATCAGCAAATAAAGCATGGCGGAAAATAGCGAGGTCAGGGGCACTAAGACTTCCACTCTCCCAACGACCAACTAAACATCTCCCCGCAAACAAAGAATAATAACGTAGCACAGGAAAATATAAACTAGCCGCTCTTGCCTTTGACACACCTCTCTCTTCCCCTACAGTGAATGCGGCAATAAAATCTCCCATGTCTCGAGGACGAGGTTCCCTGATGCTGCCCTCATAGGGTATTTTGCAAAATTTGCAAAAATCATAAAGGTTCATTTTCTTAGGAACATCATATAAGTGAAATTCTATTGTAGGGGGGTCTTCCCTAGAATGAAAGTGAAAATTTTGCACAAAGGTATTCGTGAGTAAGAGGTACTAGTCACACTTATCGTTGAGGAAGTCGGTGATGCCTGCATTCTCAGCCAAATAATAGAAATCTTCATAAATTTCGGCCACCGTCAAGAATGTGTCACACGGCCATTCACATGGTCGAACTTCTGCAATGCAAGGAAGATTATACTTGGGATTCTCCCTCATTTCATTTTCATCTTCCCTAGAGCTCCGGCTTGAAGAGACTCTTTATAATCTCCTCAACATTTCTAAAAATTCTGAAATTTTTAGTGACTCATAATAAAGGTGAACAAAACTCAACAAAACTCATAACAACTAATCCCTCAAGTGCCTTGAGTCTATATCATGCATCAAAACTACTTGGGGCCATACAAATTTGACATGCAAGCTCAAGAACAAGGTCACCACAGCAGCAAAAATTTGCAATATATAAAGCACTAGAACAAAAACTAATCGGACCATTGAAGGAGTCACATACCGAAGAACAATCTCCCGAAATAGTTTTGCGAATGAGGCTTTGAGCAAGGAGATCAAAAATGGCAGCAAAATGAGCAAGAACACAAGTTTGAGCAATGGTGAGATTTTTTCTAGAGGAAGATGAAGTGAATCAGTGCTGGAATAAGTGGAGGGGGCCACATGGGACCCACGAGCCTGCTAGGCATGGCCAGGGGTGGCCGCGCCTTGTGGGCTTGTGGCCCACTGGTGCATCCCCCTGTAGTGTGCTCAGTGCCAGAAATTTTAAATATTCCGGAAAAAATCATACTCCATTTTCAAGACATTTGAAGTACTTTTATTTTCAGGTCGCTTTTTTATTGCACGGGAAACTCAGAAATAGAAAAATAATAGCATTTTTACTTAATTTAATCTAACTAACAGAAAATAAAAGTTGGGTACATAAAGTCATCCTTTCTAAATTCATCCATCTCATGCTCATCAAAAGGAATCCATCAATAAGGTTGATCAAGTCTTATTAATAATCTTCTTTCGGATAACATCAAACCAAAGAATTTTTGAATAACACTAAGTTACCTCAATGGGGATATGCATGTCCCCAACAATAAGTATATCATATTTCTTGTTGATAGTAGGAATAGGGAATTCAAAGTCTCCAATAACAATCATTGGAATTTTTTCAATAGAGTTGATACTGTGAACTTGAGGTTGTTCCTTCGGAAAGTGTACTGTATGCTCATTACCATTAATATGAAAAGTGACATAGCCCTTGTTGCAATCAATAACAGCCCCTGCAGTATTCAAAAAGGGTCTACCAAGGGTGATCGACATACTGTTGTCCTCAGGAATATCAAGAATAACAAAGTCCCTTAAGATAGTAGCATTTGCAACTAGGACAGGTACATCCTCACAAATACAGATAGGTAGAGAAGTTGATTTATCAGCCATTTGCAAAGAGATTTAGTAGGTGTCAACTTATTCAAATCAAGTTTACGGTATAAAGAGAAAGGCATAACACTAACACCAGCTCCCAAATCACGTAAAGCAGTTTTAACATAATTCCCTTTAATAGAGCATGGTATAGTTGGTATTCGTGGAACTCCTAATTTCTTTAGTACTCCACCCTTAAAAGTATAATTAACAAGCATCGTGGAAATCTCAGTTTCCGGAATATTTCTTTTATTAGTAACAATATCTTTCATATACTTAGCATAAGGAGACATTTTCAGAATATCAGTCAAGTGCATACACAAAAATATAGGTCTAAGCATTTCAAAAAAGTGCTCAAAATCATCATCATCCTTTTTCTTGGATGGTTTAAAAGCAAAGGGCATGGGTTTTGAACCCATGGTTCTCTTTCTTTACCATGCTTCTATTGAAGAACGTTGCATGGGAAACAAAAAAATTCCTACGCGCACGCAAGATCTATCCATGGTGATGAGCATCTATGAGAGGGAGAGTGGATCTACATACCCTTGTAGATCGCTAAGCGAGAAGCGTTAAGAAACGCGGTTGGTGTAGTCGAACGTCTTCGCGATCCAAATCGCCGAGCATCCCGTGATCTAATCATGATCCGTCCCGCGATCCAATCACGATCCGTCCCGCGAACTCATTACGATCTATCCCGTGAACTCCTCACGATCTGTCCCGTGATCTCATCATGATCCGTCTCGCGATCTTGATCACGGTCCTTCCGATCTAGCGCCGAACGAACGGCACCTCCGCATTCAGCACACGTACAACTTGATGACGATCTCCGCCTTCTTGATCCAGAAAGAGGGAGCGGAGAGGTAGAAGAGTTCTCCGGCAGCGTGACGGCGCTCCGGCAATGGTGGTGGAGCTATTCCCGCAGGGCTTCGCCTAAGCACTGCAGAAAACGGATCTAGAGGAGAAACTATGCACTAGAGGAACGGGTAGCACGTGGCTGAAAATCTTGTGCCAAAACCCTAAAACCCTCTAGTATATATAGGAGGAGAGGAGGAGGAGGCTTGGCTCCCAAGGATCCAGCCCTTGGGTCGGCCGAACCAGGAGGGAGGAGTCCTCCTCCTCCACTCCTAGTAGGATTAGGACTCCTTCCTAATTTAGCCCTTTTGCCTTTTTCCACCTTTTTCCTTTTGGGATTTTTCTTCCCAGCCACATGAGCCCTTTGTGGAACTTCCTCCATACCACTAAGGGCTGGTATTCATCCTCCCACAGCCCATGTAGCCTCTTGGCTCGAAATACCCTTCCCGATGGTCTCTCGGTACACTACCGGCACTCCCGGTACACTACCGATGAGCCCGAAACTTTTCCGGCGACCAAAATAGGACTTCCTATATATCAATCTTTACCTCCAGAGCTCCTCGTGACGTCCGGGATCTCATCCAGGACTCCGAACAACCTTCGGTCACCACCATACATAACTCTATACTACCGAAACGTCACCGAACCTTAAGTGTGCAGACCCTGTGGGTTCGAGAACTATGTAGACATGACCGAGACACCTCTACAGTCAATAACCAATAGTGGTACCTGGATGCCCATATTGGTTCCTACATATTCTACGAAGATCTTTATCGGTCGAACCTCTATGTCAAGGATTCAGTTAATCCCGTATGATGTTCCCTTTGTTCTTCGGTATGTTACTTGCCCGAGATTCGATTGTCGGTATCTCCATACCTAGTTCAACCTCGTTATCGGCAAGTCTCTTTACTCGTTCTGTAATACAAGATCCCATGACTAACACTTAGTCACATTGCTTGCAAGGCTTATTGTGATGTTGTATTACCGAGTGGGCCCTGAGATACCTCTCCGTCACACGGAGTAACAAATCCCAGTCTTGATCCATGCCAACCCAACAGACACCCTCGGAGATACCTATAGAGCACCTTTATAGTCACCCAGTTACGTTGCGATGTTTGATACACACAAGGTACTCCACCGGTGTCAGTGAGTTGCATGATCTCATGGACATAAGAACATATACTTGACATGCAGAAAACAGTAGCAATATACTGACACGATCATATGCTACATTTGTAGTTTGGGTCTTGTCCATCACATCATTCTCCTAATGATGTGATCCCGTTATCAAATGACATCTCATGTCCATGACTATGAAACCATAGCCATTTTTGATCAACGAGCTAGTCTTTTAGAGGCATACTAGGGACATGGTGTTGTCTATGTATCCACACATGTATCTGAGTTTCCGATCAACACAAATATAGCATGGATAATAAACGATTATCATGAACAAGGAAATATGATAATAACTAATTTATTATTGCCTCTAGGGCATATTTCCAACAGTCTCCCACTTGCACTAGAGTCAATAATCTAGTTCACATCACCATGTGATTCACATTGTTATGAATCTAACACCCAATGAGTTCTAGGGCTCGATCATGCTTTGCATGTGAGAGAGGTCCTATAGTCAACGGGTCTGCGAAATTCAGATCCGTGTGTGCTTTGCAAATCTCTGTGTCAAACTGTAAACACTGCTACCACACTCCACTTAGTACTATTCCAAATGGCTGCTCCACTATACGTATCCACATTGCCACTAGGAGTCATCCGGATTGGTGTTAAAGCTTGCATTGACGTAACTCTTTACGACGAACTCTTTATCACCTCCATAATCGAGAAACATCCCCTTAGTCTTTGAGGTACTAAGGATAATCTTGACCGCTGTCCAGTGATCCACTCCTGGATCACTTTTGTACCCCTTGACAGACTCATGGCAATGCACACACCAGGTGCGGTACACAGCATGGCATAATATAGAGCCTACTGCTAAGGCATAGTGGACAATGTTCATCCTTTCTCTTTCTTCTGCTGTTGTCGAGCTTTGAGTCACACTCAACTTCACACCTTACAAATCAGGCGAGAACTCTTTCTCTGACTGATCCATTTTGAACTCTTTTAAAATCTTTACAAGGTATGTACTCATTGAAAGTCTCATCAAGCATCTTGATCTATCTCTACAGATCTTGATGCTCAACAATTAGGTAGCTTTATCCAGGTCTTCCTTTGAAAACCTCTTTTCAAACAACCGTTTATGCTTTCCAGAAATTCTACGTCATTTCCGATCAACAATATGTCAACCACATATGCTTACCAGAAACTCTATAGTGCCCCCATTCACTTTATTGTAAATACAAGTTTCTCATAAACTTTGTATAGACTCAAAAACTTTGATCACCTCATCAAAGTGTATATTCCAACTCCGAGATGCTTGCTTTAGTCCATAGAAGGATACTGAAGCTTGCTCACCTTTTAGCATCCTTAGGACAGACAAAACCTTCTGGTTGTATCACATACAACCTTTCCTCAAGTAAACCGTTAAATAAACGATGTTTTGACATCCATCTGCCAGATTTCATAATTGAAAAATGCAGCAACTGCTAACATAATTCCAACAGACTTTAGCATCGCTACGAGTGAGAAAGTCTCATCGTAGTCAACTCCTTGAACTTGCCGGAAACTTCTTTGCGACAAGTTGAGCTTTATAAATGGTGACATTCACCATCAGTGTCTGTCTTCATTTTAAAGATCCATTTGTACTCAACGACCTGTCGTCCAACGAGCAAGTCCACCAAATTCTATACTTGGTTTGCATACATGGATCCTTTCTCGGATTCCATGGCCTCTAACCATTTGTCCGAATCCGGGCCCATCATCGCTTCTCCACAGCTCGTAGGTTCATCGTTATCCAACAACATGACCTCCAAGACATGGTTGTCATACCGCTCAGGAGCAGTACACATCTTTGTCGACCTCCGAGGTTCGATAGTAACTTGATACGAAGCTTCATGATCATCATCATTAACTTCCTCTTCAACTAACGTAGGCTTCACAGGAACATCTTCTTGCGCTGCGCTACTCTCTGGTTGAACAAAGGTTCAACAACCTCATCAAGTTCTATCTTCCTCCCACTCAATTCTTTCGAGAGAAACTCTTTCTCGAGAACGGATCCATTTTAGCAACAAACACTTTATGCTCGGATCTGAGGTAGAAGGTTTACCCAACTGTTCTTAGGGTATTATATGAAGATGCATTTGTCCGCTTTGGGTTCGAGCTCATTAGGTGAAAACATTTTTCCACACAAGCGTCGTAGCCCCAAACATTAAGAAATGACAGCTTGGGTTTCTATCAAACCCTAATTCACACGGTGTCATCTCAATGGATTTAGATGGTGCCCTATTTAAAGTGAATGTAGTTGTCTCTAATGCATAACCCCAAAATTATAATAGCAAAACGATAAGAGACATCATAGCACGCACCATATCCAATAGAGCACGACTATGATATTCGGACACACCATCACACTATGGTGTTCCAGGTGGCGTGAGTTGTGAAACAACTTTCACATTGTCTAAAGTTGTATGCCAAACTCGTAACTCAGATATTCATCTCCACGATCATATCGTAGACATCTTCTTGTCACGATGATCTTTAAACTTCACTCTGAATTTGCTTGAACCTTTCAAACAATTCATACTTGTGTTTCATTAAGTAAACATACACTATATCAACTCAAATCATCAGTGAAGGTAAGAAAATAACAATATCCACCGCATGCTACAAGACTCATTGGATTGCATACATCAACATGTATCATTCCCAATAAATTACTTGCCCGCTCCATCAAACCAGAAAACAGGGTCCTTAGTCATCTTGACCAAGAGGCATGGTTCGCATGTCTCAACTGATTCGAAATCGAATGAGTCCAAAGATCCATCAACATGGAGTTTCTTCATGCGTTTTATACCAATATGACATTTAGCGGCAGTGCCACAAGTATGTGGTACTATCATTATTAACTTTGTATCTTTTGGCATCAATGTTATGAACATGTGTATTACTACGATCAATATGCAACAAACCATTCTCACTGGGTGCATGACCATTGAAGGTATTATTCATGTAAACAGAATAACCATTATTCTCTAACTTAAATGAATGACCGTGTTGCAGTAAACACGATCTAATCATGTTCATGCTCAACGCAAGACACCAAATAACATTTATTTAGGTTCGTTACTAATCCCGAAGGTAGAGAGAGCGTGCGATGTTGATCACATCAACCTTGGAAACATTTCCAACACACATTGTCACCTCACCCTTAGCTAGTTCTCCGTTCATTCTCTAGCTTTTATTTCGAGTTACTAACATTTAGCAACCGAACCGGTATCCAATACCCAGGTGCTACTAGGAGTACTAGCAAGGTACACATCAATAACACATATATCAAATATACTTCTGTTGACGTTGCCAGCCTTCTTATCTACCAAGTATCTAGGGTTGTTCCGCTTCAGCGACCGCTCTCCTCATAATTGAAGCACTTAGTCTCAGGTTTGGGTTCAACTTTGGGTTGCTTCACTGGAGCAGCAACTGTCTTGCCATCCATGAATTTTCCCTCCTTGCCCTTGCCCTTCTCAAAACTAGTGGTTTTTACTAACCATCAACACTTGACGCTCCTTCTTGATTTCTACCTTCGTGGTATCAAACATCACGAATAGCTCAGGGATCATTATTTCTATCCCTGGTATTTTATAGTTCATCACCAAGTTCTAGTAGCTTAGAGATAGTGACTAGGAGAACTATATCAATCACTATCTTATCTGGAAGATTAACTCCCACTCGATTCAAGCGATTGTAGCACCTAGACAATCTGAGCACATGCTCAACGATTGAGCTATTCTCCTTCATCTTGCAGACAAAGAATTTCGTTGGAGATCTCATATCTCGCAACACGGGCACGAGCCTGAGATCCCAATTTCAGCTCTTAGAACATCTCATATGTTCCATGACGTTCAAAACGTTTCGGAGCCTCAATTCTAAGCCTTAATGCATGACACACTAAACTATCAAGTAGTCATCAGAACATGCCTGTCAGATGTTCACAACATCTATAGACGACGCTAGAGGGGTTGGCGCACCGAGCGGTGCATTAAGGACATAAGCCTTCTGTGCAGCAATGAGGACAATCCTCAGATCACGGAGCCAGTCCGCAATATTGCTACCATCATCTTTCAACTCTATTTCTCTAGGAACATATAAAAATTCAAGGGAGCTACAGCACGAGCAAGTAATCTACAACATAATTTGCAAAGACACTACTGACTATGTTCATGATAATGAGTTCAATTAATCATATTACTGAAGAACTCCCACTCAAATTGACATCCCTCCGATCATTCAAGTGATACATGATCCAAATTCACCAACTCAAGTCCGATCATCACGTGAGTTGAGGTGGTTTCAATGGTGAACATCATCATGTTGATCATATCTACTATATGACTCATGTTCGACCTTTCGGTCTCTTGTGTTCCGAGGCCATGTCTGTACATGCTAGGCTCGTCAAGTTTAACCCGAGTGTTCTGCATGTGCAACACTAGCTTGCACCCGTTGTATGTGAACGTAGAGTCTATCACACCCGATCATTACGTGGTGTCTCGACACGACGAACTTTCACAACGATGCACACTCAGGGTGAACACAATTTATCTTGAAATTAAGTGAGGGATCACCTTATAATGCTACCGTCGTCCTAAGCAAAACAAGGTGCATAAAAGGATTAACATCACATGCAAATCATAAGTGACATGATATGGCCATGAACTTGTGCTTTTGATCTCCATCTTGAAAGCACCAACATGATCTCCATCGTCACCGGCATGACACCATGATCTCCATCATCTTGATCTCCATCAACGTGTCACCATCGGGGTTGTTGCGCCCACCATGCTTCTACTACTATTGCTACCGTTTAGCGATAAAGTAAAGCATTACATAGCGCTTAATGATTGACACGCGGGTCATACAATAATTAAAGACAACCCTATGGCTCCTTCTGGTTGCCGTACTCGTCGACATGCAAGTCATGATATTCTATACAACACATGATCATCTCATACATCACATATATCACATCATGTAATTGGCCATATCACATCACAACATACCCTGCAAAAACAAGTTAGACGTCCTCTAATTGTTGTTGCATGTTTTACGTGGCTGCTATCGGTATCTAGCAAGAACAATTCTCACCTACACAAAAACCACAACAGTGATACATAAGTTGCTTTTCAACCTTCTCAAGGACCGCCTTTGTTGAATCCGATCCAACTAAAGTAGGAGAAACAGACACCCGCCAGCCATCTTTGTGCAACGAGGTTACATGTCAGTCGATGGAACCGGTCTCTCGTAGGCGTACGAGTAAGGTTGGTCTGGGCCGCTTCATCCCACAATACCGCTGAACCAAAACACGACTAAGGGAGGACGCAATCTAAGCATCAACGCCCACAAACTCTTTGTGTTCTACTCGAGATCTCATCTACACATAGACCTAGCTCATGATGCCACTGTTGGAGAAGGTTGCATGGGAAACAAAAAATTTCCTACGCGCATGCAAGATCTATCCATGGTGATGAGCATCTACGAAAGGGAGAGTGGATCTACATACCCTTGTAGATTGCTAAGCGAGAAGCATTAAGAAACGCGGTTGGTTAGTCGAACATCTTCGCGATCCAAATCGCCGAGCGTCCCGCGATCTCATCATGATCCATCCCACGATCCAATCACAATCCATCCCGCGAACTCATCACGATCTGTCCCGCGATCTCATCACGATCTGACTCGCGATCTTGATCACGGTCCTTCCGATCTAGCGCCGAACGGACGGCACCTCCGCGTTCAGCACATGTACAGCTTGATGATGATCTCTGCCTTCTTGATCTAGAAAGAGGGAGCAGAGAGGTAGAAGAGTTCTCCGGCAGCGTGACGGTGCTCCGGCAATGGTGGTGGAGCTATTCCGGCAGGGCTTCGCCTAAGCACTGCAGCAAACCGATCTAGAGGAGAAACTATGCACTAGAGGAACGGGTAGCACGTGGCTGAAAATCTTGTGCCAAAACCCTAAAACCCTCTAGTATATATAGGAGGAGAGGAGGAGGAGGCTTGGCTCCCAAGTAGCCAGCCCTTGGGTCGGCCGAACCAGGAGGGAGTCCTCCTCCTCCTCCACTCCTAGTAGGATTAGGACTCCTTCCTAATTTAGCCCTTTTGCCTTTTTCCACCTTTTTCCTTTTGGGCTTTTTCTTCCTAGTCGCATGGACCCTTTGTGGGACTTCCTCCAGCCCACTAAGGGATGGTATTCATCCTCCCACAACCCATGTAGCCTCTTGGGTGGAAATACCCTTCCCGATGGTCTCCCGGTAGACTACCGGCACTCCCGGTACACTACTGATGAGCCCGAAACTTTTCTGGCAACCAAAATAGGACTTCCTATATATCAATCTTTACCTCCGGACCATTCCGGAGCTCCTTGTGACATATGGGATCTCATCCGGGACTCGGAACAACCTTCGGACACCACCATACATAACTCTATACTACCGAAATGTCACCGAACCTTAAGTGTGCAGACCCTGCGGGTTCGAGAACTATGTAGACATGATCGAGACACCTCTACAGTTAATAACCAATAGTGGGACCTGGATGCCCATATTGGTTCCTACATATTATACGAAGATCTTTATTGGTCGAACCTCTATGTCAAGGATTCAGTTAATCCCATATGATGTTCTCTTTGTTCTTCGGTATGTTACTTGCCCGAGATTCGATCTCGGTATCTCCATACCTAGTTCAACCTCGTTACCGGCAAGTCTCTTTACTCGTTCCGTAATACAAGATCCCATGACTAACACTTAGTCACATTGCTTGCAAGGCTTATTGTGATGTTGTATTACCGAGTGGGCCCTGAGATACCTCTCCGTCACACGGAGTAACAAATCCCAGTCTTGATCCATGCCAACCCAACAGACACCCTCGAAGATACTTGTAGAGCACCTTTATAGTCACCCAGTTACGTTGCAATGTTTGATACACACAAGGTACTCCTCCGGTGTCAGTGAGTTGCATGATCTCATGGTCATAGGAACATATACTTGACATGCAAAAAACAGTAGCAATAAACTGACACGATCATATGCTACGTTTGTAGTTTGGGTCTTGTCCATCACATCATTCTCCTAATGATGTGATCCCGTTACCAAATGACATCTCATGTCCATGACTAGGAAACCATAGCCATCTTTGATCAACGAGCTAGTCTATTAGAGGCATACTAGGGACATGGTGTTGTCTATGTATCCACACATGTATCCGAGTTTCCGATCAACACAATTATAGCATGGATAATAAACGATTATCATGAACAAGGAAATATGATAACAACTAATTTATTATTGCCTCTAGGGCATATTTCCAACCGTCTCCCACTTGCAGTAGAGTCAATAATCTAGTTCACATCACCATGTGATTCGCATTGTTATGAATCTAACACCCAGTGAGTTCTGGGGCTCGATCATGCTTTGCATGTGAGAGAGGTCTTATTGTCAACGGGTCTGCGACATTCAGATCTGTGTGTACTTTGCAAATCTCTATGTCAAACTGTAAACACTGTGACCACACTCCACTTGGTACTATTCCAAATGGATGCTCCACTATACGTATCCAGATTGCTACTAGGAGTCATCCGGATTGGTGTTAAAGCTTGCATCGACGTAACTCTTTATGACGAACTCTTTATCACCTCCATAATCGAGAAACATCTCCTTAGTCTTTTAGTTACTAAGGATAATCTTGACCGCTGTCCAGTGATCCACTCCTGGATCACTTTTGTACCCCTTGACAGACTCATGGCAAGGCACACACCAGGTGCGGTACACAACATGGCATAATATAGAGCCTATGGCTAAGGCATAGGGGACGACGTTCGTCCTTTCACTTTCTTCTGCCATTGTCGAGCTTTGAGTCTCACTCAACTTCACACCTTACAAATCAGACGAGAACTCTTTCTCTAACTGATCCATATCCATCTTTGATCAACGAGCTAGTCTATTAGAGGCATACTAGGGACATGCTGTTGTCTATGTATCCGCACATGTATCTGAGTTTCCGATCAACAAAATTATAGCATGGATAATAAACAATTATCATGAACAAGGAAATACGATAATAACTAATTTATTATTGCCTCCAGGGCATATTTCCAACAGCTTCCTAGCAATAAAATATCTTTTGTCATATCTTTTATTCTTAAGATGTGGGTTATCAAGATCAACAGCAGGTTCAATCTCCATATCATTATCATTACTAGGTTGAGTATCAACATGAACATCATCATTAATATTATCACTAGGCTCATGTTAAATAACCAGATTGTGTCTCAGCATCAGAAAGAGAAATATTATTTGGGTTTTCATGTGTATCTATAATAGGTTCACTAGCAGCATGCAAAGTTCTATCATCACCCTTATTCCTCCTATTATTGGAACGACTAGGTGCATCAATATTACCCCTTTGAGAATCTTGTTCAATTCTCTTAGGATGGCCCTCAGGATACAAAGGTTCCTGAGTCATTCTTCCACCTCTAGTCACAACTTTAGCAGAATGATCATTGTTCTTACTATTCATTTCATTAAGCAAATAATTCTGTGCCTTAAGTACTTGTTCTACTTGAGTAGTTACCATGGAAGAATGTTTACTAATCATTTTAAGATCATTTATAGTTCTACTCATATAATCACCTAAGCAATCAAGCATGAAAGCATTATGTTTCAATTGTCTACTAACATAAGCATTAAAAATTTCTTGCTTAAACACAAAATTATCAAATTCATCCAAGCATTGGCTAGCAGACTTATTATAAGGAATATAGCTTTCATCAAATCTACAAAGAGAATTTACCTCTACTGCTTGTGTCGGGTTATCAAGACCATGTATTTCTTCAATAGGTGGTAGATTCTTAACATCTTCTGCTTTAATACCTTTCTCTTTCATAGATTTCTTTGCCTCTTGCATATCTTCAGGACTGAGAAATAGAATACCTCTTTTCTTCGGAGTTGGCTTCGGAGGTGGTTCGGGAATAGTCCAATCATTATCATCGCTCAATATATTATTCAATAGTAATTCAGCTTGTTCAATAGTTTGTTCATTGAAAACACAACCATCACAACTATCTACATGGTCCCTAGAAGCATCGGTTAGTCCATTATAAAAGATATCAAGTATTTCATTTTTCTTGAGAGGATGATCAGGCAAAGCATTAAGTAATTGGAGAAGCCTCCCCCAAGCTTGTGGGAGACTCTCTTCTTCAATTTGCACAAAATTAAATATTTCCTGCAAGGCAACTTGTTTCTTATGGGCAGGAAAATATTTTTTAGAGAAGTGATAAATCATATCCTGGGGGCTACGCACACAACCAGGAGCAAGAGAATTAAACCATATCTTAGCATCACCATTTAACGAGAAAGGAAACAACTTAAGGATATAGTAATAACAAAAAATTTCCTCATGAGTAAATAGGGTGGCTATATCATTCAGTTTAGTAAGATGTGCCACAACAGTTTCAGATTCATAACCATGGAAAGGATCAGATTCAACCAAAGTGATTAACTTAGGATCGACAGAGAATTCATAATCCTTATCAGTAACAAAGATAGGTGAAGTAGCAAACTTAGGAACATATTTCATTCTAGCATTCAAAGGTTTTTCTTTCCACTTGCATAGTAATTTCTTAAGATCATCTCTATCATTACAAGCAAGAAAGTCCCTAGCCACCTCTCCTTCCATAACATAACCCTCGGGAATATCAGGCAATTCATATCTAGGAGAGGTAGGTCTAGTAGGTGTCTCAAAGTATTCAGTTTCAATAATTTCATCAGTTTCAAAAGTATCATAATTTTCAGCATTAACTCTAGCAATTTGTTCATCAAGAAATTCACCTAGTGGCATGGTATTATCAAGAAAAGTATCATCATAAGCATCATGCATAGCGGAAGTGGCATCATCAATTACTTGCGACATATCAGAATTACTAGCAAGTGGTGGTGTCACAAACCTACTCATAACAAAAGGTGAATCAAGTGCAGAGCTAGATGGTAGTTCCTTACCTCCCCTCAAGTAGAGGGATAGATCTTGGTTTTTGGATCTTTCAGATTCTTCAAAGTGATCAACAGATATAAATCCCAACTGACTCAGAGAATAGAGCTATGCTCACCGACAACGACGCCAGAAAAAGGTCTTGATAACCCACAAGTATAGGGGATCACAACAGTTTTCAAGGGTTGAGTATTCAACTCAAATTTATTGATTCAACACAAGGCGAGCCAAAGAATATTCTCGAGTATTCGCATTTGAGTTGTCAATTCAACCACACCTGCAAGACTTAATATCTGCAACAAAGTATTCAGTAGCAAAGCAGTATGGAAGTAACGGTAACAGTACCAAAGTAATAGTAGCAGTTTTGTAGTGATTGTAACAGTAGCAACAGAGAACTAACTTAACAAGGATCAATATGTGGAAATCTCGTAGGTAATGGATCGGTGATGGATAATTATGCTGGATGCAATTCATCATTCAACATTTATAACATAGGGTGACACAGAACTAGCTCCAATTCATCAATGTAATGTAGGCATGTATTCCATATATAGTCATACGTGCTTATGGAAAAGCACTTGCATGACATCTTTTGTCCTACCCTCCCGTGGTAGCGGGGTCCTAATGGGAACTAAGGGATATTAAGGCCTCCTTTCAATAGAGTACCAGACCAAAGCATTAGCACTTAGTGAATACATTAACTCCTCAAACTACGGTAATCACCGGAGAGAATCCCAGTTATTGTCACCCTAGGGGATGCGGATCATAACTCGTAATAGGTGTCTACTACTTGTAAGATAGGATCAAGAAAACATATATATTCATGAAAACATAATAGGTTCAGATCTGAAATCATGGCACTCGGGCCCTAGTGACAAGCATTAAGCATAGCAAAGTCATAGCAACATCAATCTCAGAAATTAGTGGATACTAGGGATCAAACCCTAACAAAACTAACTCGATTACATGATAAATCTCATCCAACCCATCACCATCCAACAAGCCTACGATGGGATTACTCACGAACGGCGAAGAGCATCATGGAATTGGTGACGAAGGATGGTTGGTGGTGACGATGGCATCGATTTCCCCTCTCCGGAGCCCAAAACGGACTCTAGATCTGGTCTCCCAAGGAAGAACAGGAGGTGGCAGCGGCTCTATATCGTGAAACATGATGAACTCTTCTCTCTGATTTTTTCTTCGCGAATAGGTCTATATGGACTGAAGAGGACGTCGGAGGATCCACGAGGGCCCCACAAGCCTGCTAGGCACAACCAGGGGGTGGCCGCGCCTAGCAGGTTTGTGGCCTACAGGTGGCCCCCCTCTGGTTACTTCTTGCGCCAGTATTTTTTATTAATTTCAAAAATATTCTTCATAAATTTTTAGGATGATCCGAGAACTTTTATCTCTACACAAAAATAACACCAAGGCAATTCTACTGAAAACAGCATCAGACCGGGTTGGTTCCACTCAAATCATGCAAATTAGAGTCCAAAACAAGGGCAAAAGGGTTTGGAAAAGTGGATATGATGGGGCGTATCAGCTAGCCGGCGATGCCACAGCAGTCCCACGCCAACTTTAGACATTAGACAAGTTGCGGTCTTAGTGGATCGCTTCAAGAAGTTAACCATATAGAGACCGTTCTTGACATGCCCCCAAAAAGCTAATTTAAGAGTCTTGCTCCACAAAAGGACCACAGTGTCAACACTAAAGAAGGTACAAAACCCATGAGTGCAAGTTGATAAACGGAAAGTAAATTGTATGCAAGGGTTTCAACAAGCATGACATTGTCTATGGAGAGATCCAGAGAGATTATCACCTTGGCGAGACCCAATACCTTTGAAATAGCATCATCACCAAATAAAACTTGAGTGGACACAGATGGATCAGGATGAACGTTCACCACCAAGTCCTTGCTTCTGGTCATATGGTTTTTTGCTCTCCTATTAAGCAACCATGACACTCCTCCAGAAGCAAACTCCTACAATAGATCAATGCTTGGATTTAGGTAACCATTCTTTAATGGGTCATGTCATGTTAGTGACAAGGATTTTAGGAACCCAAATAGACCATTCAATGTACTCATAAGAAGAACCACCATATTTGGCATAAACATGCCCATCACTAGCACTACATAAAACATAAGAGGGGTTAAAGTCATCGGCTTTGTTGGAGTGGGTGGTCTTGCCCTTCTTGGCATTACCAACCACAACCTTGTCTTTCTTCTTCTCATGAGGACCATCCCCTGCTTTGACAAAAGTTTCCTTTAGTGGGGGAACTTGCTTGGTCTTCATTTTATTCTTGTTGTTGTTGTTTTTGGGAGCAAACCCTACACTTTACTTAGCAACAACTTCCTTTTGATTGCTCAAAATGTCATTGAGGTTCTTATCAACTTGGATACATGTCACAAGGCCTTTCTCAAGTTGTTCTTTCAACTTAGCATTCTCCTCCACAAGATGGGCATGCTCACAACAAGAGTTAGTAGTATTGGCACTATCAATTAACACAAAAGGAGGACATGTAGCTATTTCCTAAGTAAGTTTAACTTGGAGTTAATCATGAGACTCTTTGAGAGAGGCAAGGGCACTCTTCAATGCCTTGTGAGCATTGTCTATAGTGTAAAAATCCTCTTTGAGTCTACCGTGATCAACCCCAAGCGCATCCATATTAGATTTAAGCAAACGATTAAGAACAATAGCATGATCATGATCTTTGTGTAATTTAGCTAGGTCAACGTTTAGTGACTCCTCAAGAGTCAAACGAAGACTTCGCTCTTCTTCAAGTACAATGGAAAGATCCTCTATTTCATCGCCATAGTCACGGCTATGCCCTCTCAACTCCTCTAGAGATTCCTCTTGAGACTCAATGATGTCATTGGCATCACCAAGTTGTTCCAAGAGATCAACAACGTGCTTCTTGGGTTCACCTTTGAGTTTACACAAGAATTTGTCAAACTCATTCTCATCCTCCTTCGCCACCTCATGTTCATCCACACAATCCAACAAAGGAGTGGTAGAAATAGAAGTTTTAATGTTATAGGTTTTGACGTTGGAGGTTACCTTGGTGATACCTTTGGCCATGAGACACCTAGCAATGTGGTTGTCACTGGGGGCATCGAAGAGAGATGTATTGATTGGGGTAGAAGATGCAATAGCCACTGAAGCCATATCCAATCCTTCGCCACTAGTTTCTTCATCATCAACACCATCATTGGATGCATACTCTTCTTGGACCACCAACACCTTGTGAGGCAGCTTCTTGGTGAAATTGTTCTTGTTGGGAATGGACTTGGCCTTATCTTTATGAATGAGTTTGCCACCATTGTCTTCCCTCTTCTCATAGGGGAAATCCACCATGAAGTGACTCACATTACTACAATTGTAGCACGTCCTCACATGTTGCTTGCCTTTTGATCCACTTGAGTTGTTCTTGGAGAAGTTGGGCTTCGAGTTCCTCTGGTTGCCCAAAATTGCCTTGACGCAAGAGCCATGTGCTCGTGGTAAGCATATTTGGTATATTCGGGGAAACTCTCTTCTTCTTCTTGCGTGACCTTGGACTTCAAGGCAAGGTTGGGTGTAGCCTTCTTTGATCGTTGAACACGAGCTAGAGGGTTGTCGGCAGTCTTGTTCAAGATGTTCATAGCAATGAATTCATCCAACACATCACCTGAGGACAAGAAGTGAGAATCCGGCCTTTGACGGATGACCGAGGACATGGATTTGTTGAATGGCATGATGGCCTTGAGGAACTTCTGCTTGATCCAATTGTCATCCACATCTTTGCTTCCATAATCTTTAAGAGCAACGACAAGAGTTGTCTTTCTCCGATAGAGCTCACGAGGTTCTTCATCTTCGAGCATCACAAATTCATCGCACTTATCTAGAACCACTTCAAAGTTGGACCGTTGAATGCTCGAGCTACCCTTGTACATGGAGACAATGTGTTCCCAACAATCCTTAGCACTATTGAAAGGACGTAAGTGAGCTAGATCTTCAACGGGAACAACTGCTTGAAGGATGAATAAGGCGGAGTGATTGAGTTGATTGTCGGGCTCTTCTCTTGGAGTGAGGTTGTTTGCATCATGAGGGTAGTACCCTTGCTCAATGATTCTTCAAAGTTGTGTTGAGATGTGCTTCAAATGAGACTTGATACAAAAAACCCAATTAGCAAAGTCATTCTTAATAAGCTTAGGAGGAGGACCGAGATTAACTATATGTGGTGGGTGCACCGGTACTCCATATACCGCGGGAGAGGGTACCGAGGCAAAGGTACCCACTCCACTAGTTCCTTGAGGTAGCTTGTTCTTCGTAGTGCTAGCCCCCTCCTTTTCGGAGTGGACATGCGATGACGAGTTAGTGGGATTAACCGCTAACAATGGATCGGTAGAAAGTTTGAGACCCTCGAGAAATTCTTTAAACATGGATTTGACCTCAGTCGTCATGGAAGATTTGAGTGAGGACATGGCCTCATTCAAATCCTCACGTGACACCATGTTCACACCCACGGCCTCAGGGAGTCCAACCGGCCACACCTCATCGTCATCCATACTCTTCGGGTGGTGAAACCCTTAATAAAGAGACGAGGCTCTGATACCAATTGAAAGGATCGATATGGTTGACTAGAGGGGGGTGAATAGGCAACTACCAGTTTTTAACTTTTCTTTAACAATTTAGGCTTAGCAACAAATAGGTTGGATATATATGCAACTAGGTGAGCAACCTATATGATGCTAAACATAACAACAACACAAGCAAGATAAACAATATGCATAGCTTGCACAAAGTAAAGGTAAGAAGTAACCACAAGAGGAACCGAAGGAGACGAGGATGTGTTACCAAAGTTCCTTCCCGATAAATGGAAGTACGTCTTCGTTAGAGTGGTGTGGAGGCAAAATGCTCTCCAAGAAGCCACTAGGGCCACCGTATATCCTCACACCCTCACACAATGCGAGGTGTCGTGATTCCACTAGTGGTGCACTTGAAGGCAGCAGTCGTACCTTTACAAACAAGGTTGGGGCAATATTCACAACTGAATTGGATGCTCCCAACGACACCATGAAGCTTCACCACAATGGACTATGTGGCTTCAAGGTGACCTCTTCCGTCTAGGGTGCTCAAACACCCAAGAGTAACAAAGATCCGCAATGGATTAATGGGGGGAATCAAATTTCTCTTGGTGGAAGTGTAGATCAGGGCCCTCTCAACCAAACCCTAGAGTACCAACAAGTTTTGTTGGTTAGGGAGAGAGATCAAGCTAAAATAAGCTTTGGGTAACAATGAAGCTTTGGGAAGGACAAGAGGTAGGGCTTCTTGGAGAAGAAGACCCTTTATATAGTGGGTGGGGGAATTTTCCTGTTACCCTCTCTACCAGCCACAGGCAAGCGGTAGTACTGCTGGTAGGGGCGGTACTACTGCCCATCTGTGAACTAGAGCACCAACACAAGGGGCGGCGGTAGTACCGCTTGGTACTACCGCCCCTACTACCGCTGCGGCTGGGTGGTGCGCGGAGCACTAGACACTCCCAGATATATGTCTGATGCCTCATGAGAGGTGCCCAACTCTCCCCTCTTTCCCTCAGCGGTACTACCGCCGGCTGGGGCGGAAGTACCGGCTGCGCGCAGTACTGCCTCTTCCCAGAGCGGTACTACCGCTGAGAGAAAGATAGAGA
Organism: Hordeum marinum; assembly: GCA_022496015.1. Taxonomy (NCBI): domain Eukaryota; kingdom Viridiplantae; phylum Streptophyta; class Magnoliopsida; order Poales; family Poaceae; genus Hordeum; species Hordeum marinum. The sequence goes on from CM039675.1 coordinate 383,578,655, forward strand.
GAGCAGGGCAGGGACAGAAAATCCATGTTGTCGGGAAACAAATGGGGGTGCGAATGTGTACGTGATGATTCCTCCCAGCCTTTCGAACTGCGGACCCCCTCTTGATAGTACGGATTTTCCTATGACTTAAGTCCACTGACACTAAATCGTCGAAAAAGACACCGTCTTCTTTTAGCTTCCTGAGGGGTAAGACAATCGTCTCGTGCCACCTGATATTCTCTGAAAACTTATGCACATGATTAGTCCGCAAGTGTATTGTCATCAATCACTAAAACTATTAGGGTATAAATATGCCCTTACAAAGTTGTTGTAGACACGGTAAGTGTGAGAGTTTGATATGTAACCAAGTAGGAAACCTTCATGAGATTTAGGAGCAAATTTAGAACAACGATGTTTATCAAGAATGCAACATTTGGAGCCGAATACTCGAAAGTATCCAACTTGGGGTTTATTACTGGTGAGTAGCTCGTATGCCATTTTACCATGAAGCTTGTGTAAGTAGAGTCGGTTCATAGCATGACAAGTTGTTTCCATGGCTTCTGCCCAAAAGTGTCTTGGCGTCTTGTATTCGTCAAGCATCATTCTAGCCATCGCTATGAGAGTCCGATTCTTCCTATCAACAACTCCATTTTGTTGAGGTGTGTACATAGCCGAGAAGTCATGTGAGATACCTTCTTCGACAAGAAAGGTGTCCACATTGGTGTTCTTCAACTCCGATCTGTCGTCGCTCCGAACTTTCTTGATCTTCACTTCAAATTAATTTTGCGCTTTGCCAGCGAAGTTCTTGAAGATCTTTTGTACCTACGACTTGTCATCGAGAAAGAATATCCACGTAAATTTGGAAAAATCATCAACTATAACTAGACCAAAGGAATTTCCACCGAGGCTCTTGTAAGCATTGGGACCAAAGAGATCCATATAAAACAACTCGAGTGGTCTCCTAGTAGTCATGATGTTCTTTACGGGATGACTTCCACCCACTTGTTTTTCCTGCTTGACAAGCACTACAAAGTCTATCTTTGTCAAAGATAGCATCTTTGACACAAAGTATGTGATCACCTTTGATGAGCTTGTCTATATTGCGCATACCAACATGTCCAAGCCTTCTATGCCATAGCCAACCTTTAGATGATTTTGCAATAAGACAAGTACGAGGTTTGGATCTTTTAGTGAAATCAACCATGTATAGGTCACCTCTACAAAAGTCGGTAAAGACTATGTTATGATTGTATTGACGAAACACTTGGCAATCAACTATAGTGAATAACACATTGAAGCCGAAGTCGGCTAGTCTAGATCTGAAAAGAAGATTGTAACCAAGGGATTCAACAAGCATGACATTTTGAATAGAACTATCATGAGATATGGCCACCTTACGAAGACCGAGTACCTTACCCTTGGAGTTATCTCCAAAACTCATATACCTCCGTGGTCCATGGTTTGGTGTGATCTCTTGAAACATATCTCTATCCCCGGTCATGTGATCGGTGCATCCACTATCAAGAATTCACTCTTTTCCTCCACACATGTAGTCTTCGAAGTTTTCCATGAGACTTAAACTCTTCATCATCTTCTAACCTTCCATGTAAAACTTCTCATCTTCATCATAGTAGCCATGTTCCACATCGTCATAGTCAAGGGGAATATCATCGTCACAAAAATCAAGAGATTCGTTAGAATTGCGACCATGACAATGTTCTAGTTTATGAATACGAATGGCTTCAACAATGATGTTATTTATGGTAATGGCATCTCCTTTAGAAAGCATGAGATCACGAAGCTCAAACAAGTATTTATCAAAGTTTGGATCACTAGGCTTTATTTTGTGAAAGGCAATAGTTTTATGAAGAATGACATCAAGATTTTTCAAAGAATAGTTTGGATATCTTTTCTCCAAGTCATTCCACAAAGTATAAGCACACTCAAAGTTTCTCATTTGATCAAACACAATTCTTTGCAATCCTATAATGATAAGACTAACGGTTCTAAGATTACGAAGCATATCAATTTCGTCCTCGTGTGAAGGATGTAAGGGGTTAATGGGCAGAACTTAGGGGTTCTTAACATACTTGCTCAAATGGAATTCATTGAATAGATCAAGCATTTCATCTTTTCATTGACTATAGTACTCCCCATCGAGAATAGGCACTCTACAACTAAGACTTCCCAAACTAGACACATCCATCTTCCTCCAATGGTGATAAAACTAAGGCTATGGAGACCAAATCTATGATACCAATTGTGGGATCACTAGAAGAGGCGTCTAGAGGGGAGCTGAATATACTACTTGGCAAAATAAAAACCTAACCTTTTCCCAATTTTATTGGTTGGCAAGTTTTAGCAATGTAGCAAGTGCATCACACCCTACACATGCAAGTCATCAAGTATGGCAGCGGAAAATAAGACATGCAGATGAAAGTAAGGAGTAGAGATAGGAAGATCAAACACAATTGGAGACATGAAGATTTTTCCCGTGGTTCCGATAGGTGGTGCTATTGTACATCCACACTGATGGAGACTTCAACCAATGAAGGGTAACGGTCGCGAGAGTCCATGGAGGGCTCCACCCATAAGGTTCCACAAAGTAGCAACCTTGTCTATTCCATCACGACTTCCGTCAATGAAGGACTAGTCTAACTATGGGTAGATCTTCACGAAGTAGGCAATCTCCTTGCCCGTAAAAACTTCTTGGTTCAACTCCACACACGAAGATGGAGGCTCCCAAGAGACACCTAACCAATCTAGGAGACACCACTCTCCAAAAGGTAATATACGTGGTAGTATGATGAACTCCTTGCTATCGTGCTTCAAAAGATAGTCTCCTCAACACTCAATCACTCTCTCACAAATTTGGCTTGGTAGAGAGGTTGATTGGATGGAAAACAACTTGAGGAGGCTAGAAATCAAGATTCATATGGTTGGAGTGGAAGATTTTGATCTCAACACATGAGTAGGTGGCTCTCTCTCAGAAAAATGGATATGACAAGTGTTGGTCTGTTTTGAGTGCATCCTCTACGAGTGAGAAGTTGGTGGAGGGGTATGTATAGGCATCTCCAAAAATCCAACAGTTACAACATTATTGCCCAACTCGGTGTAACCGATCCAAAAATCGGTTGCACCGACTAGTGCAAAATGTGGCAACTTTTGGCGATTCGGTGAGACCAATATATAAATCTCGGTGGGACCGAATTTGGTTGACCTAGGGTGCTACCAATCTTGGTGTCATCGATTTCTAAAACTCAGAAATTCTGAATTTTAGAAATTGGACAACAGAAGGTTGGTCATTGGTTTTGGTTTCATCAAAATGGAAGTTGGTTCACCGAGATGCTAGGGTTTGACATGGGATCTGTCCGAGGCAAAACTCGGTAGGGCTGAATGGTGGAACCAAATTTTGGACTTTGTAGTTTGGACATAATATTTGCGGGAGAATTTCATGAGTATTTTTGGTGGTAATCTCTAAGCACTTGAGCAACCAAATCATCATATTTACCTCATACCCTTTTAATGACATTGGCTTTCCCATGGACTCAAATGTGATTTCTCACAAAATGCAAAATGTAGATTCTTGTAGCTTGTAGCTTGGCCAATCCTATTCCTTTCCTTCTTGTTATTTCCTTGGGGATTATCCTCACAATCCTTAGTCAATCCTCTCTGTGGACTTTATCTGAAATAAACTAGGTAGAACTATTAGTCCAAGAGACAATGTATATTGTCATGAATTATCAAAACCACCAAGGGAGCATATGTGCTTTCACCATGACCAGGTGCGGGTGGAAGAGGCCGCAGGGCACCTTAGATGACACATGAGAAGTAGCTAATTAAGCTACTGACCCGTGAAAGAGAAGCACCTGGAGTCGGGTGCCATCATTTTTATGACGCTAATCTAAGCAGCCCCCCTGCTTCTTAATGCACTCCTTCCTAAAGATGCAAACTACAACCATACAATACAAGGAACCAATGATCCACTGACCGATCAAAAATCATTAAACTTCTTAGGAACACATTATAGAGAAAGGTGTAAGTGCATCTAGTGCCCCGTTGAGGGTTTTAGATAACTAATGACAAAAAAGTTAAGCGGCTAACGTGTTCACCAGTATGCACATTTGAGAGCCCCAAGGATTTGGTTTAAACCAAGAGTTATGGACCCTACAAAATGTGTGGAACAATTGAAGAACTCGGAATGTCCTCTTGGCTATTAGAAGCTTATGTGTAGACTTTTGTTTGTTAGTTCTTTATTGCTTTATTTTGAGTCATACTCCCTTCATTCCCTTATACAAGGCCACAAACTCATATTACAGGTACCAAGGCAAAATTTAATGGCCGCTTGGAAAGTCAAGTTTTCTTTTTTTAACCAAAATCATTAATACGTCGCATGCATGGAACGAATGAATGATAAGGAAGTAGCTAAATGTCATTATGAATACATGCATGGAAGTATTAAACAAGTTGCTAGTACGGAGAAACATCATTAATGTTTACCTCGATTACTGTTTGTGGCCCTATATAGATGCAAAATGTATTTTCCATAGTGGCCTTGTATAAGGAAATGGAGGGAGTATGATAAATTGTACTATTAAGATGGGTTCAAGTGAAAGTTAGATTGAACTCTTCGACATGTGTTCAATCCAACCTCTTTCTTCCGAGAGAGAAGACTTTGAAATATCTATTAGGCAAGTTATTTAGCCTCAATGTCATCGAGGCATCAGAGTTAAATATCTTTGCTGAGGAGTTGGGTGTCTAATGTCAAGTTAGATTGAAGTCCACATGCGCCTGATTTGAAATTAGAATGTCAGCTAAGTGTTGTGTTGTTGTTGTGAGTGCGCCTCCAACAGTCATATCAACCCTGGGTTGCCAACCCCCGTTATAAATAACCCATACCTCAACCACAAGTGGTCGGTTGCTTCGTGAGAATTTGACTAGTGTTGTATGAGCAACCGATTCCTCACACTAATTTGAGTCTAATTACAAAAAGTGAGTGAATATCACAAAAGATTTTGATCCAAGCCTAACTTGAGCTTATTACTCTTGAGGATCGTGCAATCTCTAGACGATTAGGTGTGTGTTTTGAGAGCTTCTAGATTGTGGAATCTTCAAAGAACAAGTATGTGAAGGTTCATAGATCACTTCAAGATCCACCTCAAATGACTGTGTGAATTCCGAGGAACTTAGGTCATGGAGAACTAGACGAGGACTATGGCTCAGCCTTCTCAACCCAGACGTGCCAACAGTTTGAACTGGGGTAACACATTTGTGTGTCCTCGTCGAGCAGCGAGTTCTATTTCTTCGGACTGCCTTTACATTCCATAATCGCCTCTATTTCGAAGAACTTCACCTTCCCTTTCTCTGTGATTGTTGCTTCCTGCTTAGCTTTGTACCATGTTTCGATGTACTGAAGTATGTATGTTCATTTGTTAAGACTTATTTTCTTGTAAATGCTACTTAGTTATTCTTCTATCTAGCATCCTTTTGTCTTTAGCTTAGTAGTTTTGCCTCACATGCATGTATATATAAGTTAATGACCGTTAAGGTTCAGTTATTCCCTTTTTCAATACGTGCGCTGTTCTGTTTACTTTGTTCTTCCTCGGAGAAGTGTGTTTTCCGAAGAAATTTTTCATTCACCCTCCCTCTATCTGGTCGATAACTTGATCCTGCAAAAGCGCAATCCATGTGCTACGTACTACACTTCGCTTGAGCATTTAACGGCCAGTACGAGGAAAGCTGGAGGAGTGCATTTGAAGGAAAGGAGATCACATTAGGCGACGTTAATGGCTAATCTGCAAAGCCGGCGCCAAATTTATCTGTTCTTCCCCTTTTCACTTACGGGCCACTCCGGTTGATTGAACCGCATCGGTGTTTGACGCCTATATAAACGATGACATCCTCTGCCCACATCCATCTACAGCTTTCCTTCCATAGCATCTCCGAACAGGTGGTAGATCGGGCTCCATAATGGCGCTCCTACCTCGGCAGCTTATGTTCGGAGTTTGCGCCGTAGCGCTGGCGATCGGTCTCGCGAACGCCGTGCACGGCGAGACGGCGCCGGTCGTGGTCGGCCTGGCCAGGTGCTCGGACTGCACGAGGAAGAACATGAATGCCGAGGCAGCTTTCAAAGGTACATTTTGGACACACCGAAGCCAAGTTAATTTGGCAACAGCCTCATAAAGAAAACAGAGAACTAACTGGCCCTTTTCTCAATATTTGTCACTATTAACTTGTGTCAGGTCTCCAAGTTGCTGTCAAGTGTAAGAACGGCAGGGGCGAGTACGAGAGCAAGGCCGTGGGGCATGTGGACAAGTCTGGCGCCTTCAGCGTCCCCCTGACCGCCGGCCTCGTCGGCGACGACCGCGAGCTGAAGCAAGACTGCTTCGCGCAGCTCCACAGCGCCTCGAGCGCGCCGTGCCCCGGGCAGGAGCCCTCCAAGATCGTCGGGGCACGGCCCAGCCACGACGGCCAGAAGACCTTCGTGGCGCTCGCCGGCGAGGTGCACCAGCCTTCAGCTGAGTGCGCCTCCACCTTCTTGTGCAATCCCCTGCACAAGCACCACCTGGTCATCTTTCACAAGCCCGTGATTGTCCCTCCCAAGCATGATCAGGACCACGACCATGACCAGGACCAGGACCACGACCACGACCACGACCATGACCACGACCATGGCCACGATCACGATCACTCTCTCACGCCTGCAGTGAAGCCGACAACGACGCCGGTGTACACGCCGACGGCGCCAACCCCCACGCCGATCTACCACCCCGCGGCCCAGCGCGACGCCATCACGGAGCCACAGCTCTTCAAGAAGCTGCTCCCGTTCCTCAAGAAGCTGCCGTTCTTCCCTCCTGCCAAGCAGAGCGGCAAGCCGTAGATACGTTTGTCCGAGGCGGAGCGAGTCTGCTCGCTCTTTTGGTTGAATGATGCCACGCACGAGTTTCTTTTTCGCCCTTCTGCTCGCATGGTAGCAGGCCATGTTGCTTCCACAAAATAATGTTTGCGAGGATGATTGTTAGTTCGGGGTGAGAGCGTTCCATTTCTGGAGTAGTTCGATCTTGCTTGTTTTGTGTGTTTGTTTCACTCCTGATTACTGTGTGTAATATGTTGGAAAAATGATTGGCATCCTGTTATTTCTCACTTGATGCGTACGTCGACTATTTTAGAGAGAGAATGTGTACTGCCCACTTCTGCCACTGACCTTCTTTCTCATTGATGTCTGATGGTACATATGAGATGCAACTTTGGTAGATCAATATGCAGAATGCCCAAAAAAACTTGCTTAACAGATACTCCCTCCGTAGTAGTGATCTAAACATTCTTATATTTATGTGATAGTGATTTAAACGCTCTTATATTTCCTTATGGAGGGAGTACCTACCAGGCTACCACCCACAAGGGACAATATTGACGTCCTGCCCCTACTTCCGGCCTTACAATTTAAGGTTCTGGACTAAACTATTCGGATGCATGAAGTTCAGTACATATATCATCAACTCCAGTACTCCATGCTACTCACTAAACAACACCCCCCCCCCCCCTTTCCAACCCTCTGTGTTTCCGCAGGATACGAGAAGATTGTTTCAAAATTTCCCTCATATGCATGAAGAGCTCAACAATAACTTCACCGCATATCGCCTTCTTGCAAGACATCAATCATGTTGTAAATTCGCTTAGGATCCATCGATTGTACCTAAATTAGAAAGAAATAGTAAGGTAACAAGAAATGCAAGTAACGCGTGTCACAACAATCATATGAAGCAAGATATACACACACCTTCTTATACAGAAACATGGCGGCATCAACCGACCCTTCAGCGTATATTGAACGGCCACAAACATTGTGCTGGAACTCGAATGAAACGCTGGCAGTTGAAAACAGAACAATCAGCAAACCTGAATGTAAAGCATCACATTTCAGAAGGATGGTAATTACCTGTCATCGGGAGAAGTCAGATGGTACAAATGGAATGCATGCCCTTCAATGTGTTCTTCGGGGACACCCACCATATAAAGCTGCTGCTCAGGATCCCTAATCTTAACCATCTGCTGACATAGAAGGTAGCACCAGTTACATAACTTCCAGAAATTGCGCAAGTCTATTGACCACTTGTATAGCAAACCAATGCTACAAATCAGTAGTAACAAGCTAGGAAAAAAGACATCAGCAGACAGAAAAAAAACTTGGGCCGGTACTTTGTAAATTAAATAGATCTTTCTCATGGAAGAAAACAGGCTCTGCCTCAAGTGACACAGCTGAGGAGCTCACTGTACTACTGTGCGTAGACTTTCATTTTGTCATTTATATCCAGTGAACTGGTGGCAAGTGGTGCATCCGAAGAGCTCACTGTACTACTGTGCAGTCCGTCCCCCCAGGTGGTAGGAGGAGAAATGAAATGAGACCCGTGAAGCTCGTCTACCATCGAACCATCTGCCTTTCCGATAAAATAGGACGAAAGTAAACAGGCACCGCAATACATCTCCTACAATCCTAACTTCAGGACACTAACAAACATAACCTTGGCTCCAAAGGTATAAAAATACGAAGATATAGACCTATAAACAATCATCATGTTTCCAGAAAATACAATCATCAAGTATTCCAAAATGGAGTTATCAAGCATTTATTTTAAGAGTAAGGAGGCTAGAGTTACTTTTAGCCTCCAGTTGATGTACTAAAACATTTTCTAAGAATATAACAAGGAGATGCAGCTGTGATCATGCATACAATTTTCAGAATTTATCCTGCAGCCAATGGAAGGGGAGCCTTGTCGCAGTGGTAAAGCTGCTGCCTTGTGATCATGAGGTCACGGGTTCAAGTCCTGGAAACAGCCTCTTGCAGAAATGTAGGGAAAGGCTGCGTACAATAGACCCAAAGTGGTCGGACCCTTCCCCGGACCCTGCGCAAGCAGGAGCTACATGCACCGGGCTGCCCTTTTTTTTATCCTGCAGCCAATGAAATAACTTGGCTGTCCCTAGTGTGGTCACTAAGAGCTAACCTTTCTTTCAAATTGGTAACACATACTATGGTACCTTTTTTGTGGAAAGAATAGATAATTCCTCATCTAGATTGCAGTAATTCAATATTAGAAAAATCCAGCACTGAAGTAGTTATCAACTTATCATCATTATTTTAATGCCTCGGGTCCAGAAAGACAGAAGTTCGAGAGAAGATCAATCATCTTGAAGGAAAGTTATAATTCCGAATAAAAAATGGAATGTCAATTTCACTGTGGATTTGGAAATGACTAGTTTAAGGCCATGACGCACATTATGAGGGTCAAGTGGCTATTTGCTTAAGAATGATAATATATACATTCAACTTTAAGCACAAGAATACGAACTTACCCGGTCCATGTCAAAGACCGTGCCTAACTTCTCGAAACAAGCAATTACAGCTTTAGCTGTACCAGATGTGTCCAGCTTTCCTGCTTGATGGGATTCCAGTACCTAAAAATATTCTCACACTTAGACCTCCACAATGACATATGGAAGTTTAGGGTGAGTCAATAGAAATTTGTTTGGCCTAATATTCTAACAAAAAGTCTCAGAGCAAACAAACAATTTGAAAACTTGCAAAGGAACTTATATTACTGGGTAGGGTGTCTCAAACATATTAGGGTAGACTAATTATTGAAGTACTGGTCCTTGAAGTAAAAAAGCTTAAAGAATTTTAACAATGTCAGACACTTCCTTTCTGAACCTGAATTATCAAGGTAGAACCATACCTCCAAGCGATAGCCTGAGAAGGCCCCAGGAAACTGCTCCGCAATTGTTTCCATTGCAGCAAGAAATGCAACAACCTGACAAGGGAAAATGATGTGTGGCGTTCGTGTTTTCAACAACTTATTAGATTTGACAGTGCTTTTTTGACGTACCTGTTTGCCCATTTGTGGAGATATTAGTGCGTAATTTTTTGAATCTTGCACTGATTTGTACAGTAACTGCTGATCCCCGCCAGTTGTGCCCATTACAAATGGCACACCAAGCTTGCAATAGAGCTCGGCATTAGCTGCATAATGCAAGAATATTGTTTTATTTTCAGCCAGAAGAGTGAAGACTGAGAGTGGCGACGGAAAGGAAACAACATATGGACCGAAAAATCTAGCATCTTTAGTTTGTTTGCTGTATCCCTCTTGAGCAATAGAGGGGGAAAAACTACCCGCGAATTTAGAACCTGAGACTTTCAGCAAGATCCAGATAAATTTACTAGTTTAGTTACTCTAGGTAAACTGTGTCAAGCTATCAAATCAAAGTAGTTCCTACCATAGTATCTTGTCATGTAAAACTGAAATTAATCCTTAATGTAAGCAAAAAAAAATATGCATCAGATTTGCAAGTAAATTTTCAAAAAAACAAGCAGCTGGAGTTTCTGCAGATATTAGTCAGATAGAAGCATGTTTGTACATAACAACCTGGAAAAGAAATTTCTGCAGCAGTAATTTCATGATTGTAGAAGCTACCGCAATGATAAATCAGCCCAAGCAAGTTCTAAGGTGTTATAAAGCAAAATAAAATAACAAGACAAAACTTACAGTTAACAGAATCAGGCGCCGTGTAGTCCACCACAACGACATCTGGGAATTCGTCAATGACAGATGAAAGAACATCTTCTCTTGCAGAAGGGCCATATATCTCAACGTCTGTATCACCAATTTGTATTGTGTTATCAAGGTTCTCTCTACTACTGAATGAAACAGGAACTAGGTGAAGACCCCTTGAAGTAGCTGCCTCAGCAACAGATACACCCATTTTACCAGTGCAGCCATTCACCTACAGAATTGACAAATGAAAGACTAAATAGTAAATGTTACTAAATAAATTCATCAAGCAATTGTCTAGCATGACTGTATGAGAATATATTCCAATTGATCTTGTAGTAAAGCATTGCAGGAAATTGTATAGATTCAGTAACTCTAGTCTCTTTGTCTTATCCAGCCAGAGTTGTTGGACTGGACCTGCAATCACTGGTATTGACTACCCATGTGGCATCCTTAATATGTACAAGTAGGGAGTTGTCAAATTGGCCTACCATACTATAAAGGTTTCGAACTTGGATTAAAATAAACATTGTAATATGAGATCAATATATTTTCTGTTTTTCTCCTAAAGTAGGCTGTTCTTTACAAGTGGATACAAAAAACTTCAGTGTAAAATGTGGACCAAATAGGACATCGGTCATCTTTTACAGAATTATACATGGGTATCACCTATTACTGAAGTAATCAAATGTGTTTAGGTCAGTTGAACTTCCTTTTGTTATTTTGGCAGCTTTGTTTATATCGGTTTGATGATTGCATCAACTTCCCCCTCCGTCCGTAGCTTTCCAAAGGCCTAGATAGGGTATTATAGGCAGGATTGACCATGTCTTATTAGCGTAAGACGTCTTGCACTGATATTTGGTTGCTTCAAATGAAAAAGTGCCATGGGAACTCGAAATCCAGTAACATAATGATGTAGCTTAGTATTTGACGGCTGAAAACAACCTCCTTTGCAGCACAGGAACTCGAAATCCAGAATGACGAAGGGCAAATTTATAGCTGACAGAGTCTGATGCCTCATTGTGCATCAAGTAGCCATATTATATAAACTACTAGGAAACGAAGAACTTATGAAAAGGCAACCGTGAAAGTTTGCCTACTCCGATAAAGTTAAGATTTCTGATTGCACACAACTGAATGGCAGTGGCCTCAGCGGCATTCCGCCGAACAGGTTAGTGGTGAGGTGATAAATGCAGCCAGCGTACCAGAATCGGGAAGGAGATGCCTGCCGGCCGCGCGGGAGCCGTCTCTAGGGTTGTCGCAGGTGGCGCGGCGCTGACACACCGCGGCGCGGCGAAACCGTCGAGGCGGCCCCGCCTCCGCCACGGCGAGGGCGAGAAAGTACGGGGCGGAGCCCGCAGCGAGAGCATCTCTATCTTGCCCGGCGGCGCGGCTGCTTGCACGATGAAGTTTTGAGGGGTGAAACCGGATAGAGAGACCTGGCCAACAAACGGTTTATCCCGGCGGCAGCTGCTTGTTGGTTGGTTGGCCGGACGAGAACAACCAAAGATTAGGGCCGCGCTTGGTAGCGGTGTAACCAAATACAGGTGTATTAATTTTCCCAAACGCTGCGCTACGCGCGCGCGCGATTCAGCGCCCGCGAGCGGCTGCACGCGAGCCGTCCATCATAGCAAGGGATCATGCCACGTGGTGGACTGTTCCGACCGGAGGGAAAGAGAAAGCGGTGGGTTTTGTCGTTTCTGGCACGCGCCCGCATCTTGTCCTCTGCATTTCTCTTTTTTCCCCTCTCAGCCCGATCAAAGAAGATAGAAATTTCTAAGATCGGAGGGAACCGTGACCAGCGAGAGCCCGACGACGACGACGAAACAGACGCAACAGTGTGCACAGGTGACGAGCGCGACAGGACCGACCACCACACGGACGTGAAGCCTCACCAGTTGATCGAGCGGTGTGCGTGCGACGAGAGAAGGAAGGGAGAAGAGTCAGGCAGCCGCCATTGAAGCGTAGGACGACGAAGGGTGGTGAGCTGCTACATCTCCTTGATCTCCTTGGGGTGAGAAGGTAAGTCACGCGTTTACCCCTCTCTAATCCCGGCTCATGAACGGGGCTAGGGGTTTTCACAGACGCATCGGCGTCATCTATGTTGACGAACAAGGGAGGAATTGTTGGAAATATGCCCTAAGGCAATAATAATTTGGTTATTATTATATTTTCTTGTTCGTGATAATCGTTTATTATCCATGTTATAATTGTATAGATTGGAAACTAAATACATATGTGGGTATATAGACAACATTATGTTCCTAGTATGCCTCTAATAGACTAGTTTGTTGATCAAAGATGGTCAAGGTTTCCTAGTCATGGACATTAGATGTCATTTGATAACGGGATCACATCATTAGAAGAATGATGTGATGGACAAGACCCAAACTATAGACGTAGCATATGATCGTGTCAGTTTATTGCTACAGTTTTTTGCATGTCAAGTATATGTTCCTATGACCATGAGATCATGCAACTCACTGACACCGGAGGAGTACCTTGTGTGTATCAAACGTTGCAACGTAACTGGATGACTATAAAGATGCTCTACAGGTATCTCCGAGGGTGTCTGTTGGGTTGGCATGGATCAAGACTGAGATTTGTTACTCCGTGTGACGGAGAGGTATCTCAGGGCCCACTCGGTAATACAACATCACTATAAGCCTTGCAAGCAATATGACTGAAGAGTTAGCCACGGGATCTTGTATTACAGAACGAGTAAAGAGACTTGTCGGTAACGAGATTGAACTAGGTATAGAGATACCGACGATCGAATCTCGGGCAAGTAACATGCCAAAGAACAAAGGGAACAGCATACGAGAGTAATTGAATCCTTGACATAGAGGTTCAACCGATAAAGATCTTCGTAGAATATGTAGGAACCAATATGGGCATCCAGGTCCCGCTATTGGTTATTGACCGTAGAGGTGTATCGGTCATGTCTGCATAGTTCTCAAACCCGCAGGGTCTACACACTTAATGTTTGGTGACGATATAAGTATAGTTGAGTTATTATGTTGGTGACCGAAAGTTGTTCGTAGTTCTGGATGAGATCCCAGACATGACGAGGAGCTCCGGAATAGTCCGGAGGTAAAGATTGATATATGGGATAATAGTGTTCGGTCTTCGGAAGGGTTCCAGAATTCACCGAAATAGTTTTGGATGTTTTCCGAAATGTTCGGGGTACAAGGACACTTTATTTGGGCCAAGGGGTAAAGCCCATGAGGCTTTAGGAAGGTGCAAAAGGTGTTTTGCAGAGGCCAAGGGCCAGACGCCAGGGACCCTGGCGTCTGGGGCCAGACGCCGATGACCTTTGCATCTGGTCTTGGAGTCCGAGGAGGACTCTTGCCTTGCGGGAAAACCGACCTTGAGGAGGATTTTTCTCCAAGTTTCGACCCTAGGGCTCAGCATATAAATAAAGGGGCGGGGTTAGCTCCTGGAACACATCAAGAATTCTCCAAGCCGTGTGCCGGCTACCCCGTTCCTCTAGTTTATCCTTCGTCATAGTTTCCGTTGTGCTTGGCAAAGCCCTGCGGAGATTATTCTTCACCACCACCGTCACCACGTCGTTGTGCTGCCGGAACTCATCTACTACTTGACCATCGCTCGCTGGATCGGGAAGGTGAAGGCGTCATCAAGCCGCACGTGTGTTGAACGCGGAGGTGCCGTCCGTTCGGCGCTAGATCGGAAGGACCATGACCAAGATCGCGAGACGGATCGTGATGAGATCGCGGGACGGATCGTGATTGGATCGGGAGATGGATCATGATGGGATCACGGGACGCTCGGCGATTTGAATCGCAAAGAAGTTTGCCTACATCAACCACGTTTCTTAATGCTTCCGCTTAGTGATCTACAAGGATATGTAGATCCACTCTCCCTCTCGTAGATGCTCATCACCATAGATAGATCTTGCGTGTGCGTAGGAATTTTTTTGTTTCCCATGCAACGTTCCCCAATAGGAATTACGGAGGAGCGGGCGAGAGGAAAAAAATCATTAGTGAGGATTCGCCAGGAACCAATGTGCGCTAGCCGCTGCTGCAGAAAAATCCCCACACGATTTGATAGCGGACAATAGGAAGCAGAGATATCCTGCCGATATTTCTATAGTGCATTAGTAAGCAAATCGATTAACCCATCGGTTAAAGACCGATTAACTATTTTCACAGCATGTGTTAAGCATCGAGGAACAAGGGAACAAGGGCGTATGTAGATGTAGAATTTTGTTCCTATGGAGATAGGCAATTCAACTCATAGATTGGCACTTGCGCGGTTTTTTTTCTTCAGTGGTAGGCAAGTTATACATCATCTTTTCCTCAGGAATAGGCAAGTTTTACAGCAATTTTTCCCCAGGAGTAGGCAAGTGTTTTTACAACTTACAACGATTATAGTCTATTATTTTGCCATATAATTTTGGGGTTAGGCTAATACTGGCAAACAGAAGATGATTTCCTCTAGGCAATAGAGCAGTTTGTAGAAAACTGGTCCCAATTAGTTGGATCCTATTTATTTAGCTTGTCTTTTGGTGCATCAGAGACTTTGAAGCTTGAACAAGTCTATGGTCTCATAATTGATAGTATGTGTTTAGACAATCTTTATACTGTTGTCAGCTTGTTTTTCATTGATCGGTTAACAAGCCATGCATGCGTTCCAGTATAAAGATTGCCGAATGACCATGTCCACTGGTTACTGTGATATTTCCCAATGTAGCTACTTTATTCAGCATGTTTTCTTCAGGAGTAAGCAAGTTGTACAACACTTTTTTCCAGGGAGTAAGCACGTTTTACAACACTTCTTTAAAACGGTAGGCAAGACACTGCACACTGCATGATAGATGTAGGCAAATAATATATCTTGTTCATTCAGCGTTTTTTCCGAACATTTTGCATGATATATAAACGGTTGCAATAGCATGAGGGCATCATCGTTTTTTCAGATATCAAACTTTGCATGACGATTATGGGCTTTCTCGAGGGATATCAATTTGTGTGTACATGATTGCCCACTTTTTTTTATCTTCCCTGGGTGCCATTGTTTTTTAGTCAAATTGCGATTATTCGTTGACTAGTTGACGAGTCGATTGACAGGGTTGACTCAAATCCCTCGACTAATCCAGACTAGTCGCGACTCGTCGATCGACCAGGCTCTACTCGTCACGAGTCGCTACCCCAGAACCACTTGTCGACTCGTCGAATAAAAAACCTTGTTGTGTGCGTTTTCCTTTACGTAGGATGTTTTGGTATTTGAAATGTGTATGCACATGTGAGCCATATACCCTGATCAAGCTACAGTACTGAGTCCCCAATGAAAACCAGCCATGGCTCCTTTTACTTGATTACTACCTTGTCTTCCATGTTTTTTCTGTAGGCACAACATAAGTGAAACTAGGCAAGGGTATTCTGGAAAAGGCACTACAACACCTCAAATGGCCAAAGTAGGATAACAGTCAAGCCTTCTCCATCCCCTATCATTTTTTCTGCCTACACATGCCTTCTCTTTTTTATTGTCGTTTCTTTTTATTTGCCTTTTTTATCGATTTGTATTTCTATCAGTAAGGAAATAGTATTATATAGGCTCACAAACACAAAGCCTAATACACTAGCAGCACCAAAAGTCACTCGTCATCTAACTAGCGGCCTAGTCGTGTTACTACTAGATGTTTGTTTTTTAGCACAATCGAGTCGCCTAACCCTGTACACTTAATCCTTAATCCATCAACTGAGTCGCCTATCCTCATATACCAAGTCACCTCACCCATCCATCAAGTCGCTTAATCCTATACACTTAATCACCTAATCCATCGACCGGGTTGCCTATCCTCGTTATACTAAGTCACCTCACCCATCTATCAAGTCCCCCAAACCTGTGCACGGAATTGCCTAATCCATTCATCAAGTGGCCGATCCTCGATACACTAAGTCACCTCACCATCCATATAGCAAGTCACCCATCCATTCGTCGAGTCTCCAAACCCTTTATACTTAATCGCCTAATCCATTGACCGATTCGTCTATCCTCCATATACAAAGTCACCCCCCATCCATCGAGTCACTTAATCCTATACACCTAATTGCCTAATCCATCGACCGAGTCGCATATCCTCGATATATTAAGTGACCTCACCCATCCATGAAGTCGCCTGACCGAATACGCGTAATCATGTAATTCATCCACCGAGTCACGTATCCTCATTGTACTAAGTCACCTCAACCATCCATCGAGTCGCCTAGCCATACACACTTAATCGCCTAATCCATCGACCGAGTTGCCTATCCTCGTTATACAAAGTCACCTCACCCATTTATCAAGTCGACCAACCCTATGCATGTAATTGCCTAATCCATTCACTGAGTTGCCGATCCTCGATACACTAGCTCACCTCACCATCCATATACCAAGTCACCCATCCATCCATCGAGTCGCCAAACCCTATATACTCAATTGCCTAATCCATTGACTAAGGCGTCTATCCTTCATATACCAAGCCAGTCCTCAATCCATCGAGTCGCTTAACCCTATACACCTAATCGCATAATCCATCGACCGAGTCGCCTATCCTCGATATACTAAGTGACCTCACCCGTCCATCAAGTCACCCGACCCTATACACATAATCGCCTAATTCATCCACCGAGTCACCTCACCATCCATATACCAAGTCACCTCACCCATCCATCGTGTCGCCTAACCCTATACACTTAATCACCTAATCCATCGACCGAGTCATTTATCCTCCAAATACCAAGTCACTCCCCCATCCATCGAGTCGCCTAATCCTATGCAATTAATCGCCTAACTCTATGCGCTGAGTCGCCTATCCTCTGTTAGAAATATGCCCTAGAGGCAATGAATAAAGTGTTTATTATTATATTTCCTTGTTCATGATAATCGTATATTATCCATGCTATAATTGTATTAATTGGAAACACACTAATAATATACTAAGTTCAACCTCGTTGATAACTTAATATATTATCCATGTCTCTAGTGAACTAGCTCGTTGATCAAAGATGGTCAAGGTTTCCTAGCCATTGACATGAGATGTCATTTAATAACAGGATCACATCATTAGGAGAATGATGTGATGGACAAGACCCAAACTACAAACGTAGCTTATGATCGTGTCGGTTTATTGCTACTGTTTTCTGCATGTCAAGTATGTGTT
This sequence comes from Hordeum marinum, assembly GCA_022496015.1. Taxonomy (NCBI): domain Eukaryota; kingdom Viridiplantae; phylum Streptophyta; class Magnoliopsida; order Poales; family Poaceae; genus Hordeum; species Hordeum marinum. The sequence continues at coordinate 383,596,346 of CM039675.1, forward strand.
CCTATGACCATGAGATCATGCAACTCACGGACATCAGAGGATTGCCTTGTGTGTATCAAACGTCACAACGTAACTGGGTGACTATAAAGGTGCTCTATAGGTATCTCCGAGGGTGTCTGTTGAGTTGGCATGGATCAAGACTAGGATTTGTTACTCCGTGTAACGGAGAGGTATCTCAGGGCCCACTCGGTAATACAACATCACAATAAGCCTTGCAAGCAATATGACTAAGTGTTAGTTGCAGGATCTTGTATTACGGAACGGTAAAGAGACTTGCCAGTAACGAGGTTGAACTAGGTATGGAGATACCGACGATCGAATCTCGGGCAAGTAACATACCGAAGAACAAAGGGAACATCATACGGGATTAACTAAATCCTTGACATAGAGGTTCGACCGATAAAGATCTTCGTAGAATATGTAGGAACCAATATGGGCATCCATGTTCCGCTATTGGTTATTGACCATAGAGGTGTCTCGGTCATGTCTACATAGTTCTCGAACCCGCAGGGTCTACACACTTAAGGTTTGATGACGTTTCGGTAGTATAGAGTTATGTATGGTGGTGACCAAAGGTTGTTCGGAGTCCCGGATGAGATCCCGTACATCATGAGGAGCTCCAGAATGGTCCGGAGGTAAAGATTGATATATAGGAAGTCCTATTTTGGTCGCCGGAAAAGTTTCGGGCTCATCGGTAGTGTACCGGGAGTGCCGGTAGTGTACCGGGAGACCATCGGGAGGGGTATTTCGACCCAAGAGGCAACATGGGCTGTGGGAGAGTGAATACCAGCCCTCAGTGGGCTGGTGGAAGTCCCACACAAAGCCCATGCGGCTAGGGAGAAAAAACCCAAAGAGAAAAAGTGGAAAAGGCAATAATAGGGTGAATCCTAGTCCTACTAGGATTGGAGGTGAATTCCACCTCTCCCACCTGGTTCGGCCGACTCCTAGAGGCTTGGCCCTTGGGCCTTGCCTCCTCCTCTCTTCCTCTTATATATACTGGAGGTTTTAGGGTTTTTGCACAGAATTTTCAGCCACGTGCTGCCCGTTCCTCCAGTGCATAGTTTCTCCTCTAGATCGGTTTTCTGCAGCGCTTAGGTGAAGCCCTGCCGGAATAGCTCCACCACCATCGCCGGAGCTCCGTCATGCTGCCGGAGAACTCTTATTCCTCTCTGCTCCTTCTTGCTGGATCAAGACGACGGAGATCGTCATCAAGTTGTACGTGTGCTGAACGCGGAGGTGCCGTCCGTTCGACGCTAGATCAGAAGGATCGTGATCAAGTTCGTGGGATGGATCATGATCAAGTTCGCGGGACGGATCGTGATTGGATCACGGGACGGATCGTGATTGGATCGCGGGACGCACAGCGATTTGGATCGCGAAGACGTTCGACTACACCAACCGCGTTTCTTAACGCTTCCCGCTTAGCGATCTATAAGGGTACATAGATCCACTCTCCCTCTCGTAGATGCTCATCACCATGGATAGATCTGCGTGTGCGTAGGAATTTTTTTGTTTCCCATGCAACATTCCCTAATAGTGGCATCATGAGCTAGGTCTATGTGTAGATGAGATCTCGAGTAGAACACAAAAGGTTTGTGGGCGTTGATGCTTAGATTGCTTCCTCCCTTGGTCGGATTTTGGTTCAACGGTATTGTGAGATGAAGCGGCCCGGACCAACATTACTCGTACGCTTACGAGAGACCGGTTCCCTCGACCGCAACTTGTTGCATAGATGGCTTGCGGGTGCCAGTTTCTCTCACTTTAGTTGGATCAGATTCGACAAAGGCGGTCCTTGAGAAGGTTGTAAAGCAACTAGTGTATCACCGTTGTGGTTTTTGCGTAGATGAGAATTGTTCTTGCTAGATACCCATAGCAGCCACGTAAAACATGCAAGAACAATTAGAGGACGTCTAACTTGTTTTTGCAAGGTATGTTGTGATGTGATATGGCCAATTACATGATGTGATATATGTGATGTATGGGATGATCATGTGATGTATAGATTATCACGACTTGCATGTCGATGAGTACGGAAACCGGCAGGAGCCATAGGGTTGTCTTTAATTATTGTATGACCTGTGTGTCAATCATTAAGCGCTATGTAATGCTTTATTTTATCGCTAAACGGTAGCAATAGTAGTAAAAGCATGTTGGGCGCGACAACCTCGATGGCGACACGTTGATGGAGATCAAGATGATGGAGATCATGGTGTCTTGCCGGTGATGATGGAGATCATGCCGATGCTTTCTAGATGGAGATCAAAAGCACAAGTTCATGGTCATATCATGTCACTTATGATTTGCATGTGATGTTAATCCTTTTATGCACCTTGTTTTGCTTAGGACGACGGTAGCATTATAAGGTGATCCCTCACTTAATTTCAAGATAAATTGTGTTCTCCCCGAGTGTGCACCATTGCGAAAGTTTGTCGTGTTGAGACACCACGTGATGATCGGGTGTGATAGACTCTACGTTCACATACAACGGGTGCAAGCCAGTGTTGCACGTGCAGAACACTCGGGTTAAACTTGACGAGCCTAGCATGTACAAACATGGCCTTGGAACACAAGAGACCGAAAGGTCGAACATGAGTCATAGAGTAGATATGATCAACATAATGATGTTCACCATTGAAGCCACCTCAACTCACGTGATGATCGGACTTGAGTTGGTGGATTTGGATCATGTGACACTCAGATGACCTGAGGGATGTCAATTTGAGTGGGAGCTTTAGTAATTTGATTAACTAAACTCATTATCTTGAACAATAGTCTAAGTAAACTTTGCATATTTATGTTGTAGATCAATGGCTCGCGCAGTAGCACCCCTGAATTTTAATGCATTCCTAGAGAAAGCTAAGTTGAAAGATGATGGAAGTAACTTTGTTGACTGGGCCCGTAATCTGAGGATTATCCTCACGTCTTCCCAGAAATCATATGTCCTTGATGCATTGCTTGGTGACCAACCAGAAGACATGACCTCCGAAGACGTTAAGAACGCTTGGGAGGCACGTACTGGAGATTACTCAATAGTTCAGTGTGCAATATTGTATGGCTTAGAACCGGGACTTCAAAGACGTTTCGAACGTCATGGAGCATATCAGATGTTCCAGGAGTTGAAGTTTATCTTTCAGAAGAATGCCCTGATCGAGAGGTATGAAACCTCCGATAAGTTCTATGCTTGCAAGATGGAGGAGAACGGGTCTATCAATGAACATATACTCAGAATGTCTGGGTATTCAACTCGTCTAGCGAAGTTGGAAATTGCCCTTCCGCCAGAGGCGATCACTGACAGAGTTCTTCAATCACTACTAGCTAGTTACAAGAGCTTTGTGATGAACTATAACATGCATGGGATGAACAAGTCAATCGCCGAGCTGTTTGCGATGCTAAAAGTCACTGAGTCTGAAATCCAGAAAGAACATCAAGTGTTGATGGTCAATAAAACCACTAGTTTCAAGAAAAATGGCAAGGTCAAGGGCAAGGGCAAGAAGGGTAAAACCAAGAAGGATGGCAAAGCAGTTGCTACTCCTGTAAAGAAGCCCAAGCATGGACCCAAGCCAGAAACTGAGTGCTTTCATTGCAAGGAAACTGGTCACTAGAAGCGGAACTGCCCCAAGTATCTGGCTGACAAGAAGGCGGCCAACGACAAACAAGGTGTATATGATATACATGTTATTGATGTGTAACTTACTAGCTCTCCTAGTAGTGCCTGGGTATTTGATACCGGTTCGGTTGCTCACATTTGCAACTCAAAGCAGGAACTACGAAATAAACGAAGGCTGGCGAAGGACGAGGTGACGATGCGCGTGGGAAATGGTTCCAAGGTTGATGTGATCGCCGTCGGCATGCTCTGTCTTCGATTACCATCGGGATTAGTGATGAACCTGAATAATTGTTATTTAGTGCCCACGTTAAGCATGAACATTATATCTGGATCTTGTTTATTGTGAGACGGTTACTCATTTAAATCAGAGAATAAAGGTTGTTCTATTTATATGAGTAATATCTTTTATGGTCATGCACCCAATGTTAGGGGTTTATTCATATTGAATCTTGATAGTGATGACACACATGTTCATAACATTGATGCCAAAAGATGTAGAGTTGATAATGATAGTACCACTTTCTTGTGGCACTGTCGTTTAGGTCATATTGGTGTAAGACGCATGAGGAAGCTCCATGTTGATGGACTTTTGGAGTCACTTGATTTTGAATCACTTGACACATGTGAACCATGCCTCATGGGCAAGATGACTAAAACCCCATTCTCTGGAACAATGGAACGGGCAAGTGACTTATTGGAAATCATACATACTGATGTGTGCGGTCCAATGAATGTTACAGCGCGTGGTGGATATCGTTATTTTCTCACCTTCACTAATGACTTAAGTAGATATGGGTATATTTACTTAATGAAACACAAGTCTGGAACGTTTGAAAAGTTCAAGCGATTTCAAAGTGAAGGTGAGAATCATCGCAACAAGAAGATTAAGTTCCTGCGATCTGATCGAGGAGGTGAATATCTGAGTTATGAGTTTGGTAGTCACTTAAGACAGTGTGGAATTGTTTCACAGTTGATACCGCCCGAAACACCACAGCGTAATGGTGTGTCCGAATGTCGTAATCAAACCTTATTAGATATGGTGCGTTCTATGATGTCTCTTGATGATTTGCCACTATCGTTTTGGGGTTATGCATTAGAGACAGTTGCATTCACTTTAAATAGAGCACCATCGAAATCCGTTGAGACGACGCCATATGAACTGTGGTTTGGCAAGAGGCCAAAGTTGTCGTTTCTTAAAGTTTGGGGATGTGATGCTTATGTCAAAGAGCTTCAGCCTGAAAAGCTGGAACCCAAAGCGGAGAAATGCGTCTTCATAGGATACCCGAAAGAGACAGTCGGGTATACCTTCTATCTCAGATCCGAAGGCAAAGTGTTTGTCGCTAAGAACGGAACATTTCTTGAGAAAGAGTTTCTCTCGAAAGAATTGAGTGGGAGGAAAATTGAGCTCGATGAGGTTATTGAACCTTTACTTCAACCAGAAAGTAGCGCAACGCAGAAAGATGTTTCTGTGGAACCTACGATGGTAGAAGAGGAAGTTAATGATGATGATCATGAAGCTTCGGATCAAGCTACTATTGAACCTCGTAGGTCGACAAGGCCACGTACTACTCCTGAGTGGTACGGCAACCCTGTCTTGGAGGTCATGTTGTTGGACAACAATGAACCTACGAGCTATGAAGGAGCAGTGATGGGCCCGGATTCCGAAAAATGGTTAGAGGACATGAAATTCGAGATGGGATTCATGTATGAAAACAAAGTATGGACTTTGGAAGTATTACCTGAAGGGTGAAAGGCCATTCAGAACAAATGGATCTTTAAGAAGAAGACAGACGCGGACGGTTATGTCACCGTCTATAAAGCTCGACTTGTGGCAAAGGGTTTTTCACAAGTTCAAGGAGTTGACTACGATGAGACCTTCTCACCCGTAGTGATGCTTAAGTCCGTCAGAATCATGTTAGCAATAGCTGCATATTTCGACTATGAAATTTGGCAGATGGATGTCAAAATAGTGTTCCTCAAAGGTTTCCTTGAGGAAGAGTTGTATATGATGCAACCGGAAGGTTTTGTCGATCCAGAGAATGCTGACAAAGTTTGCAAACTCCAGCGATCCATTTATGGGTTGGTGCAAGCATCTCGGAGTTGGAATAAGCGCTTTGATGAGGTGATCAAAATGTTTGGTTTTATACAAGTTTATGGAGAAGCTTGTATTTACAAGAAAGTGAGTGGGAGCTCTATAGTGTTTCTAATATTATATGTGGATGACATATTGCTGATTGGAAACAATATAGAAATGCTGGTAAGCATGAAGGAATATTTGAACAAGAGTTTTTCAATGAAGGACCTATGAGAAGCTGCTTTCATATTAGGCATTAAGATCTATAGAGATAGATCGAGACGCTTAATAACACTTTCATAGAGCACATACCTTGATAAAGTTTTGAAAAGTTCAAAATGGATCAGTCCAAGAAGGGGTTCTTGCCTGTGTTACAAGGTGTGAAGTTGAGTAAGACTCAATGCCCAGTGACTGCAGAAGATAGAGAAAAGATGAGTGTCATCCCCTATGCTTCAGCCATAGGCTCTATCATGTATGCAATGCTGTGCACAAGACCGGATGTTGGCCTTGCCATAAGTATGGCCGGAAGGTTTCAAAGTGATCCTAGAATGGAGCACTGGGCAGCGGTCAAGAATATCCTTAAGTACCTGAAAAGGACTAAGGAAATGTTTCTCGTTTATGGAGGTGATGAAGAGCTCGTTGTAAAGGGTTACGATGATGCAAGCTTTGACATTGATCCGGATGACTCTAAGTCGCAAACCAGAAATGTATTTATTCTCAACGGGGGAGCGGTAAGCTGGTGCAGTTCCAAGCAAAGCGTGGTAGCCGATTCTACATGTGAAGCGGCGTACATCGCAACCTCGGAGGCGGCAAAGGAAGGTGTTTGGATGAAGCAGTTCATGACAGATCTTGGAGTAGTACCCAGTGCACTGAATTCAATGAACCTGTTCTGTGACAACACTCGTGCCATTGCTCTAGCCAAGGAACCAAGGTTTCACAAGAGGACCAGACACATAAAGGGACGCTTCAACTCCATCCACGATTACATTGAGGAGAAGGACATAAATATTGGCAAAGTGCACACATATCTGAATGTTGCAGACCCGTTGACTAAACCTCTTCCAAGGGATAAACAAGATCAACACCAGAACTGCATGGGTGTTTGATTCATTACCATGTAAATCACATAGTGATGTGAACTAGATTATTGACTCTAGTGCAAGTGGGAGACTATTGGAAATATTCCCTAGAGTCAATGAATAAAGTGTTGATTATTATATTTCCTTGTTCATGATAATCGTATATTATCCATGCTATAATTGTATTGATTGGAAACACATTACATGTGTGGGTAAATAGACAACACACTATCCCTAGTATGCCTCTAGTGAACTAGCTCGTTGATCAAAGTTGGTCAAGGTTTCCTAGCCATTGACATGAGATGTCATTTGATAATGGGATCACATCATTAGGAGAATGATGTGATGGACAAGACCCAAACTACAAACGTAGCTTATGATCGTGTCAGTTTATTGCTACTGTTTTCTACATGTCAAGTATGTGTTCCTATGACCATGAGATCATGCAACTCACGGACATTGGAGGATTGCCTTGTGTGTATCAAACGTCGCAACATAACTGGGTGACTATAAAGGTGCTCTACAGGTATCTCCGAGGGTGTCTGTTGAGTTGGCATGGATCAAGACTAGGATTTGTTACTCCGTGTAACGAAGAGGTATCTCAGGGCCCACTCGGTAATACAACATCACAATAAGCCTTGCAAGCAATATGACTAAGTGTTAGTTGTGGGATCTTGTATTACGGAACGAGTAAAGAGACTTTCCCGTAATGAGGTTGAACTAGGTATGGAGATATCGACGATCTAATCTCGGGCAAGTAACATACCGAAGAACAAAGGGAACATCATACGGGATTAACTGAATCCTTGACATAGAGGTTCGACCGATAAAGATCTTCGTAGAATATGTAGGAACCAATATGGGCATCCAGGTCCCGCTATTGGTTATTGACCGTAGAGGTGTCTCGGTCATGTCTACATAGTTCTCAAGCCCGCAGGGTCTGCACACTTAAGGTTTTGTGACGTTTCGGTAGTATAGAGTTATGTATGGTGGTGACCAAAGGTTGTTCGGAGTCCCGGATGAGATCTCAGACGTCATGGGGAGCTCCGGAATGGTCCGGAGGTAAAGGTTGATATATAGGAAGTCCTATTTTGGTCGCCGGAAAAGTTTCAGGCTCATCGGTAGTGTACCGGGAGACCATCGGGAGGGGTATTTCGACCCAAGAGGCAACATGGGCTGTGGGAGAGTGAATACCAGCCCTTAGTGGGCTGGTGGAAGTCCCACACAAAGCCCATGCGGCTAGGGAGAAAAAACCCAAAGAGAAAAAGTGGAAAAAGGCAATAATAGGGTGAATCCTAGTCCTACTAGGATTGGAGGTGGATTCCACCTCTCCCACCTGGTTCGGCCGACTCCTAGAGGCTTGGCCCTTGGGCCAAGCCTCTTCCTCTCTTCCTCTTATATATACTGTAGGTTTTAGGGTTTTTGCACAGAATTTTCAGCCACGTGCTGCCCGTTCCTCGAGTGCATAGTTTCTCCTCTAGATCGGTTTTCTGCAGCGCTTAGGCGAAGCCCTGCCGGAATAGCTCCACCACCATCACCGAAGCGCCATCATGCTGTTGGAGAACTCTTATTCCTCTCCTCTCCTTCTTGCTGGATCAAGACAGCGGAGATCGTCATCAAGCTGTACATGTGCTAAACGCAGAGGTGCCGTCCGTTCGGCGCTAGGTCGGAAGGATCGTGATCAAGTTCGTGGGACGGATCGTGATCAAGTTCGTGGGACGGGTCGTGATTGGATCGCGGGACAGATCGTGATTGGATCACAGGACACACGGAGATTTGGATCGCAAAGACGTTTGACTACACCAACCACGTTTCTTAACGCTTCCCGCTTAGCGATCTACAAGGATACGTAGATCCACTCTCCCTCTCGTAGATGCTCATCACCATGGATAGATCTGCGTGTGCGTAGGATTTTTTTTGTTTCCCATGCAACGTTCCCCAACATCCTCCATATATGAAGTCACCTAACGCATCCATCAAGTCGACCGAACCTATGCACGTAATTTGCCTAATCCATCCACCGAGTCATCTATGCTCGATATACCAAGTCACCTCACTCATCCATTGAGTTAGCTAACTCGATACACCTAATTGCCTAATACATCCACCGAGTCGCCTATCCTCCATATATTAAGTCACCTCACTCATCCATCAAGTTGCCCAACCCTATACATGTAATCGCCTAATCCATCCACCGAGTCGCCTAACCCTATGCATTTAATCGCTTAATCCATTCACCGAGTAACCTATCTCCATATATGAAGTCACCTAACCCTAAACACTTAATCGTGTACTCCATCGTCCGAGTCACCTACCATCACTATACTAAGTCACCTCACTCATCCATCAAGTTACCCAACCCTATACTGGTTTCCAGAATCGTGATTCTGTTACACGATTCGACGACTTTACAATCCAAAATAAGCCTCATGATTCTATGATTTTAATTCATAGAATCTATGTTTTTACGATCCTGATAGTGAAGATTCTATGATTTGCGATCCTACCATCAGAGGTCCGATCGGATTCAAAATCGCGATTCTGACAACCTTCACGTAATCGCCTAATCCATCCACCAAGTCACCTATCCTCGATACACGAACTCACCTCACCCTATCCTAGCCGCTAAACACTATACACTTAATCGCCTAATCCATCTGCCCGAGATTTCTATCCTTGATATGACAAGTCACCTCACCCATCCATCAAGTAGCTTAACACTATACACTTTTAATTTCCCAATCCATCCACCGAGTCATCTATCCTCCATGTAATAAGTCACCTCATCCATCCACGCGGTTAGAGCGCAGGTACTTAGTGAGCGATGGTCAGTCAGTCAGGTTATGACTGTGATCAATAACAATCCATGTGACAACCCATTTATTTAGCAGTTAGCTTGACTGTCATTTTTGCTGAGCAGTTGGTCTGTTTGATAAACACTCTTCTCCTCTTAATAATGAGCCCTGCGGGGGATTTACAAGAGCTAGAACTTGGTTGCTTACTATAATCATTTTGCTCATCGCCACCATCTTCGGAATCAGAACTTAATTTTGAAATCACAGTGGTGTAGACATCATCATTTGTTTTTAGGCTTATGTGACTTGTTGCATGCAAAGGTTTGCTTTTCCACCGCTTCAGTGTATACAAACTTCCTGGACTTGTTGGCCTTCATCGACAACTAAGAGCGTAGGCATATATAGTGTGTCTTAGCACTTGCAAGTGTGTCAAAATCCATGCCGACATAAGGTTCTTGTGGGCTAAATCGCACCTCATTATCATCAATCCCAACAAAGGCAACGCCACCTGTGTGACCTTGTTCGAGAACTTAGGTAGAGTTGCATCTGGGCTGAACATGGCAGGGGCAGGCATGATAGTTTCAGTTGCAGCCTCATCTGACACATCAGCAACAACTGTGGCCGCAACATGAAACTTCACACCCATAACTTCATTGACAGGAGCAGATAGCAAATCTGGCAACTCGACCATCCCTTCAACAGACACATGCATCTCATTAGGAGGGGCTTGTGTACATTATAGGGGACCATCATTATATTCAGGGAAGCATCAGGGAGCTCATGCCCATCAAGGCCAGCCATCTACATACTTTTTTCAAAAAACAAACATAAGCAACAAGATTCAATAGACACACAACAACTAAGGGGGTGGGGAGAGAATTCTTTGTGGGTTTTTCCGCATAAACCAGACTAAAACAAGTACATGAAAAAAATATTTTTTAAAGAAGTTTCATGTGAACAACTTCTTTGTTTTCTAAGCAGCTTTTTGTCGATGCGACAACAGAGAAACTTTAGTGTGTCGGCAATTTACTCCCTAGTTTTAGACTACTTTTTGCCAACCATGCATTCAAAGGTTTTTCATGTTTTGTTTGAACAAGTATTTTTATTTTGAATAACTCAGCTAAAGAACATGCAAGTTCTCTATTTCCATTGAAGCAACTGTGCTACTGCAACTATGTTTAGTTGGGTTCCTCCAAGCGTTTTCTCTAAGCAACCTTTTTGTATGCCTTTTTTCCTTCGCAGAGGTCAGGTGCAAGATAGTAAAACAACACAAAATAAGAGCTCATGATCTCTCCAATATCTAGGTTCAACACGGGCGTACAACATCGATTCTCAAACTACACATGGATCATGCTTTTTTGCAAAATATATAGGGACCTTATCTGGTCCGCTGTGTCTTTTTGGTGGGGATTTTTCCTGATCGCTTGCAAATTGTTGCAGACGATTTCCACCAGAGTTTTTGATTGATCTACAGCAGATAGTTCTCACAAGATTGGTGCCAAATCGTGATATTGCCTTTCCTTTTCGATTTTATTGCCTTGTTTTCCTTGTGTTATTACTGAATAGGAGCTTCCTCCCCCTCTAGGCTATGGTGCGCGGTGACGGGTGGGAGAAAGAGTGGGAGGAAGGGGGAGAGGAGATCTATGCGGGGGATAGAGTTCTGGTGGGGGAGGTCACACGCGTGGTGTAGGTAGTGTTGCTGGGCTTTTTGTTGGCGGGACATGGCAATGCAAAGGTGGGGGTGAAACTTTCCTTTTCTAGTAGCATGGGAACCCCGCACGTGGGCAGCTACCTAAAATGGGTGGTCGCTGGATCCTGCCATATAGCGCATGCGCGCTCTGTAGCAGCGTCCATTAATTTTACAGGTGTATTTTACTGGCTGCTAGCAGATTTTCAACCGGAAACAAAATGACGGGGAGGGATCTGTATTTTTTCTATAGAGGTATTTGAGGCTAAACGGTAATCCAAACAGGGCCTAGGTGTTTTAATTTACTCTCCCCATCTCGCCCCAGCGTCGTCTCCCCGGGAGGTGGCCGGGGCGGCGTGTGCCCACCTTTCCTTTGTCTGCCCTCCTCCTCCCTTTCCCCGCGTCGTCGGGGGCGGGTGTCCCGGGCTCTAGCCCAAATGGTGTGGGCGCAGCGGGATCTTCTATACCCATGCGTGGCTCTTTTTTTTGGGGCAGGGGACAAGAGCGGTGAGGCTCGACTGACGGCGGTCCGGCGACCTGAAGGCAGTGGCCAACGGCATGCAAGGTGGTGACGCAGCTCCTTGGCGATGGTGCGGCTTGGTGGCGCGGGGTGGCCGGCGGCGAGCTCCCCGCCTAGATCTAGGCCCTTAGGGCCCCATCTGGGTCCTAGCAGGTCGGCTTCGGTGTGGCCTCGCTGCCTACTACGCGGTGATGAGGAGGAGCGGCTCACACGGAGTATGGTGACGCTGACAGCGTGCCTTCTGCAACGCGACGATGAGAGCTTTACATGCATTTCAGGGCCTGGTCGGGCCTGGTATGATCATGCAGTTCCATCCAGTCAGTTACCGTCATTGACGATGAAGGTCAGGCCTGCCCGCGCGCCGACGGTGTTGTTGCCCCTAGTCCCGGCTCTTCTTCTTCGTTGTGTAGGCCCCACTTCGCGGTGCTGCGGTGAGACAGCATGGAGGTTTCAAGACCGTTCGGTGCAGGGTAGTGGAGGATATGGTAGCATGCTCCGGGGCGGCCGGGGTGATTGTTGGGATCGGGAGAAATCCATGTCGGCTTGTCCGACATCGACACGGTGGTGCCTGAGGGTGTTGCGGACATTTTTGAAGGACGCTGAGTGTTACCTTCCTTTCTCCTTGCTGTGTACAGAGGGAAACCCTTGGCAGCAACATCGTCATCGTCGTGTCCCTTCTTGCAGGTGTTGATTAGTACCGGATCTTCGGAGTCTAGGAGCTTGGTGGGAGATCTCCAGTGGGTGCAACTGTCGCAAGGCTTCTTTGTTTTTATTGATCCGGCGTTGCCGACATTTGTTTCTTTTGTATTTTCTCTATCCTTTCTTTTGGGTGTGATTGTGCTGCTTCCGCCCCATCACTTATTGTTGGATGTATCAGATGTTTGTTATATTAATATAGCATGACGCAAGCCTGTTTCGAGGAGTAGGATTGTTTATCCGTAGGGTAGAGAACCCGTGCTGCCGTGAAGGTACTACTGCTAATGAGAGAGTCTTTTCATCTCAGATCTGATTTTTAATTACCACCCGCGGCCAGACATATTTTGCCATATCAGTTTGCACGGAGGTGTTGACGTATTTTTTCTCACAAACCGAATACAAAGTGGGAGGCTTTCCGGGCGTTTGGACTGCTGTCACGCCCGCTTTTGGCTACCCTTGCTCGTCATTAACCCACTTTCCTATCCGCGCATGCTTTTTGTTCGAAACAGTTAGTGTTGCATTCATGTCCGATTGAAGCGGGCGCGAACTCTCACTACTATCAGCATTGAAGCGGCGTGCCGACTGTGAGAATGCCGCTCGTGTCGCTTCCCGGTGTAGACGTTTGCTCTGTGTTCAGACGACACCATGTCAGGTCGTCGCTCTACATTAATTATATTTGTTTGCCGAGGAAACAACTCCGGTCAACCATCCGTCTCTCTGCCGCCCACCATTAATGACACCGCCGCAACCCATTGCCATCTGTCCCTATATAAACTCCAACCCCAACCATAGCCACAGTCCTCCTCCACTGGTCCCTTTCTCATCACTGCACCATACCTTTCATGGCCTCCTCGCGCTCCAAAGACCTATGGGACACTCTCTCCTCGAAGCAGAAAAAGGAGATGGATGCCATTGCTGCCGGCTAGCAGGCGAACTGGCAGATGGAGGCCAACGACGCCCCAATGGAGGACGGGCCGACGCCACCCTCCTCACCGATGCATGTTTCCCTCACCATCAGCGAGGCACGTGCACACTACACAGACATGTTGTGGGAGGATAAGGAGGCCAAGTTTCGACAGGCGCAAGCTGACCAGGCCTAGAACGCTCCTTGAGGAGCACCGACGTGCAGAGGAGCTGCTCGCCACCGGCACCTCCATAGTACCTGGACGCGCCCGAGAAGGAGGTGTTGCTCAAGTCCTACTGCTTCGCCCACGAGATCGGCCAACGTCAGGCAGAGCTACAAGCCGCCTACAGGGAGTTCGATGAGACAGCGAATAAGGTGAGGTGCAAGAGCAACGACAATTAGGGCATCATCAGCTCCGCCCCCGCTGCCAAGACCACGAAGTCGTCACATCCTCGGGCACCAACAGCAGCGAGGAGTAGTAGTGCATGGTAGGTCATCGTTGCTTGGGTCCTAAGAAGGCCACCGCTCCTCCCCTCTCGCTGAAGCCAAGCTTGGTGGGCTCAACATCGTAAGCTGATTAGCCGCTTGGTGGTGACATAGAGGCGGACGACTTCACGGGAGGGGGGGCTATGGAGGCGGAGTTGGAGAGCATCGAGGCAAAGCTGGAGAAGGCAAAGACAAGAACCAGAGCTTTAGTTCTCGGGGCTCATGACCGGACATGGGGAAAGGATGTCGGTGATCATTTAGATCAGGTTTCGAACAAGGTTTAGTTAAAAAAATTCCAAAATGTAATGAATTTCGTCCACTTTATATGAAAAACGTTTGAACTGTAATAATGTGTTCCGGCTTATGTGAAACCCGACGTACTTGCATGAACTTCGTCAGGTTTGTTGAAACCCAACTTGAAATATATGCGAGCAGCGTTGGATGGCAGGCTCTGGCATCCGTGTCCGCGGACTGGCCCCCTGTTCACGGACGGATGCCGAAGCAAATTTGCGGGTCGACGTTGGACACGCCCTAAGAGTGTACAAACACACTAGACAAATACAACCCTCTAAACGTTCAGAGGTGTGTGAGTCAGTCAGACTCATTTGTCCTTCCGGAGCACACTCCCATATGTCAACCCTTGTATTCATACAATTTTATGCATGTCCAACATGGAGGACAAATTTATTATCATTTAAAAAATTTGGTGATACAAAATATACAAAATAAACAAGGGTCCAACATACATGTCAAAATAAAATTCTATAATTCATCCAATCCATAGATAGGGATATACAAATGAATCAAATGGCTACATTGTTTGACCTGTTGATCACCTACTTCTTGCCTTCAACATACAAGATGCCAGTATCCTGTAACATGATTCTCAACTCCTCCGTTTGTCCCGCAAGCCTCGCCTCTCTCTCTCCCTCTCTCTCTCTCAATTCCTTGCAATGTTCCCTTATTTTTGAGCTCCCATTTTGCAGCTTGAAGTGTATTTTCTCCCTCTTAATTTTAAAAACTCTTTGACCCTTTTCTGGTCAAACTCCATCCTCTCCCTTTGCACATCAACGAAGAGATTGTACATCTCCTCCTTCTTCATCTCCTTGATGAAAAATGCCTGTCCATGTGGCGGATATTTTGCTTGTCGCGGCATCATGCATGACCTCTCCTTCCCCCGCGTGTTTTCCACCACCTGCCAGTTCCTCTTGGGTACTGTGGCTTTTATGTATGCCCCTCCACTTCATTCTTATTCATCATATGTGCAATTGATTTATTGGATCTAGTACTGTTATTTTTTCATCTTTTTGGTGACATTTTAAAGTTCCTCAAGGACATTTTGGCAATTCGGTTTTCCTTTCAATTTCTACCAACAATGGGAGAAAGTGAATGGCTTCTCGGTTTTTTGGTACAAACTTGACGTCAAAGTTGCATGGATTTGTACTCAAACACCACTTTGGTTCCGGCCAAGCACTTACTTGTAGTAACCAACAAACTTGCTAACATTCTCTTGGATGGTGGATCATCTATGTTGGAGAGTATCCTCATTGCGGTCCCTATGGATAGGGTGTGGCTCCACATAGTTATTTTTGTCATAGTAGAGTTTGCGAAACTTTTGCCAATATTTTGAGCCCTTTTGCTCGGCTCCACATATTGGATCCATGCTTGTGGCCAACCAAGATTTATCCAAGACATCTTCAAAGGTTGTGAATGTGGGATGTCTAGGCTTGGCTACCTTCTTCTTTTAAGCATGTGATGTTTGCTCAACTTCAAACAAGGAGGAAGTGGTATCCGTAAGTGAAAATGCATAGGCTCTTGACCATTAATAATGATGTTTCGCATTATTCTGTACTACAATATGCATCACAAGTAAGCTATCATACCTAGATTGATCCATTTTTATGTGCAACAAATTAAGCAGGTAAAGCAAGTGGCATATGTGGCAAAGAATGTATCGCGTCTTGTGGAGGCATATCGACGAACAGTAGGTGGGCATGCCCGGCGTTGGCCTTGCCCGATGTTGTGTGATACCTTTGGAGTTGTGGCGACTCGAACACCGACTCCTCGGCGTCGACGTCTGGCGAGAAGGAATGCGGGATGCTAGTCCACTGGGAGGCGCAAAGGGACTCGATCTAGTCAGTGGGTTCTGTTGTCCCGCGACCATGGCAAGCGGATCGATAGAGATAACCAGATCGGACGCGCCCATGTCCATGTCCTCATCACTGGCTCTTTATGTCACTGCTCTTGGCATGCAGGAGTGTGCGGTCGATTTGGTGGACTTGGTCAATTTGAAGTGGATTTGGGATGGGTCTGACCTATTGGGTCCTACGTGGAGGCCGTGTTTGGACATCCCCATATCCACCCACACATGGGCTAGGTATGGGGGTGCTGGTCAGCCCGGAGTATAGGGCCGATTTGAGTTGTCGGGTTGGGTGGCAAAAAGGTGCCAAGCAATGACCGGATCTTCCATCCGGACATATAGCAAGGTAGGAGGGGTCCGGTTATAGATGCTCGGACAATGTGTCTGGCAATTATTAAGAGAGTGGTGGGAGTTTAGGGGTTGTTTAGTTCCTAGCCACATCTTTCCATACTTTGTCATAACTTAGGTTCGGTAAGTTTTACCTAGTTAGATGGGTGTTTGGTTCTAGTCACACCTAAGGCAAATTTATTTGAGCAATAAGCCCCTCATGTCATACACACAAAAATGTGGCGAAGATTTTTAAGGCAAGCTAAAGTGCAGCTATTTTTTTATCACGGGCAAGTGTGACAAAATAATGTGGCAACATGTGACAAAATTTAATACCAACCAAATTTACCCTTAGACTTCTTGTCGGGGTATCATAATTAAGTATCATACTTTCTTATGCAATGCAATTTAAGAATGTCTAGTATCATACTTTCTTATGCAGTGTCGACTAAGAACGTCCAGTATCTAGACTTCTCGTAGGGGTATCATAATTCAATATCATACTTACTCATGCAATATCAATTAAGAACACTGATGACACAACATACTATTAATTGAAAAAGGCATGATGCTAAGATTATCTCTAACCACAGTTGCCTAAATTGACCGCCTCCCTCCCCTCATTTGTCTGGAAGGGTCCGCAAACATGAATGCCTGGAACCCATTTGTCCACCCACGCAACTACGTACCCCATTTTCTAAACCCAAATTTGTGCACACACATTCAATATTGATCATCACATACGTAGATAGCATACAGATAAGACATAGTTCAACGATGGACAATGTAGGGTAACAAGAATTAACATAAAACTAGGATTAGGACACAGTTTGATAGCATAAACTAGGACTAGGATACAGGGAAAAGTTCACCCACAATCGCCCTTGCCCTTCTCCTTATCATTTTTGCCACGATAATATCATAACTTTTCTGTTTCTCATCAATTTTACATAACTTGGGACTTACAAAAATGAAGTTTTCACTAAGGAAAAATCTACATGTATTCCTACAGATGTGTAAGAGCCATGCCCTATTAAAAAGAAGGGAAAAAGATTTGAAGACAGGCGCATTACCATTTAGCCAATTAAATTTTAATAGAAGCAACATGATTAGAAATGGTTGTAATGATCAGAATTAGTTGTTTGAAGAGATGGTGCACTTCATGAAAGATATCTTCCTTCATCTATATACACTTTCCAAGATATCACAAAAAATGCCTTTTGCTAATTTATGTTCATCAGTAGAATGATTGTGTGATTTAGTATTGGTATCTTCCTCAGATTCATCTGTAATAACCTCAATACTGCACCATCCTTCAATTAACTTGAACCACGGTGATGGTATTATCAACAAAGTTATAAACTTTGTGACACACAATGTTAATGGCAGGAACCTTGAATTTACGTTGGAAGTTATTTTTGATAGCTGAAGTGTCTTAGGTAGGCAATATGAATGGAAAAATTATTGTTTTCTATAATAATAAAAACAACAAGGTAATAGGATGGAAATATGACTGAAATGAGGTTTGCAATAGTTGGAAACAACACCTATGGTCCATAGGTTTAGTGGTGTCAACTCTCAACATGATGATTTCATTTAAATACATGATGTAACCTCTATTGGATCGACTCTGGATGAGATCTTGTAGGTGTGCCGACCATATCAAAGTGGTATTTCTAATCTTATTCTATTGCTAATTAGTTGCCTGTATGTATTGCTTGTTGCATGTTAATAAAGTTGCCTACAATATGTTGAAAAGTTTAGCTCGTTGTTGTTTCTAAATTCGTCTAAGTAATTGTACATGATATAAGATAATGCTAGGATACTCAACAGTTAAGGTAGGCAACTCATATTTGACGTTAGTGAACTTGGTAGTTAACTTATGAGAGCATCAAGTTTAAAGATAGTTGATACGTCCATTTTGTACCATGTTTTCATATTGTTACTTATAATATTTTTGGTCATTATTTCACCTTATGATGCAATTGTAATACCTTTTATATCTTAACATGCAAGATCTACATGGAGAGGAAAATTACCAACAACTGGAATTCTGGACCTTAAAGAGCTACAACAGAGATAGCTATTCTACTGAGCTCCAAATGACCTGAAAGTTGACGGTAATTATTTTATTGAAAATAAAAAAAATACTAGAACGAAGAACCACCAAAGGGGAGCCACCTTCTGTCCATAAGACAATAGTGCGCGACCGTGGCCTGGTGTCTTGTGGGGCCCACAACAGGCCTTTGGTGCCCCTCTTCTAATATATGAAGCATTTTGCCCTAGAAAAAATATAAGAGGAAGACTTTCGAGATGAAGCGCCGTCGTCTCGAGGTGGCACCTTGACAGGTGAAAGTACATATGCTCCCTTGGTGGTTTTGATAATTTATGACAACATACATTGTCTCTTGGGCTAATAGTTCTGCCTAGTTTATTTCAGATGAAGTCCACAGAGAGAATTGAATAAGGATTGTGAGGACAATCCCCAAGGAAAGAAGAAGGAAATGAATAAGATTGGGAAAGCTTCAAGCTTCAAGACTCTACATTTCACTTTTATGTGAGAAATCACAGTTGAGTCCATAGGAAAGCAAATACTATTAAAAGAGGATGAGGTATTTATGATGATCTGGTTTCTCAAGTGCTTAGAGTTAGCCACCAAAACTACACATGAAATTCTCCCACAAAATATTCTTTCCAAACCCCAAAGTCCAAATTCGGTGCCACCAACTATTTCCAATTGTTCCTACCGAGTTTCACCCTAGACAGACCCTAAGCCAAACCCTAAGGTCTCGGTGACACCAACTTCCGTTTCGGTGAAATCGAAATCACTGACCAACTTTCTATTGTCCCATTTCTAAAAATCAGATTTTCCAAGTTTTAGGAATCACTGACACCGAGTTTTGGTAACTGGCTAACTGCCTAGGTCAGCCAATTTGCTCACACCAAGATTTATATATTGGTCTCACTGAAAAGCCAAAATTTGCCACATTTTGCACTAGTCGGTGCAACCGAGTTTTTTTCTTAGGTTTCACAGTTGGATTTTTGGAGATGCCGATATATACCCCTCCACCTGCCTCTCACTCGCAGAGGAAACACTCAGAAAATACCAACACTTGCCCCATCCATTTTTCTGAGAGAGAACCACCTACTCATGTGTTGAGATCAAGATATTCCATTCCTACCATATGAATATTGATTTCTAGCCTCCCCAAGTTTCTTTCCACCCAATCAACCTCTTCTAACAAGCCAAATCTGTGAGAGAGTGATTGTGTGTTGAGGAGACTATCTTTTGAAGCACAAGAGCAAGGAGTTCATCATTCTTACCACATCTATAACCTTTAGATTGGTTAGGTGTCACTTGGGAGGCTCTGTCTTTGTGTGTGGAGTTGAACCAAGAAGTTTGTAAGAGCAAGGAGATCGCCTACTTCATGAAGATCTACCCCGAGTGAGGCTAGACCTTCATGGACGTAAACCATGATGGAATAGACAAGGTTGCTACTTTGTGCACCCTTATGGTTGGAGCCCTCCATGGACTCTCGTGATCACTATCCTTTGTGGGTTGAAGTCTCTATCAACATGGACGTATGATAGAACCACCTATTGGAACCATGGGAAAAATCTTCGTGTCCACAATTGCGTTTGATCTTCCTATCTCAACTCTTTACTTACATGTGCATGTCTTTACTTTCCGCTGCCATACTTGTTGACTCACATGTGTAGGGTGTGCTAGACTTGTTAGAATTGCTAAAATCTGCCAACCATTGAAATTGGGAAACGATTAGGTTTTATTTTGTCTAGTGGTCTATTCACCCCCACCTCTAGACGTCCCTTCTAGTGATCCCACAATTGGTATAAGAGATTTGGTATCCATAGCTTTGGTTTAATCACCATTGGAGGAAGATGGATGTTACTAGTTTTGGGAGTCTTAGTTATAGAGTGCCTATGCTCAATGAGGAGTACTATAGTCAATGGAAAGACAAAATGCTTGATATATTTCATGAACTCCATTTGAGCAAGTATGTTGAAAATCCCTATGTGCCTCCCATTGATCCCTTACATCCTTCACACGAAGAAGAAATTGACATGCTTTGTAATCTTAGAACTGTTAATCTAATCATTAGAGGATTGCCAAGAATTGTGTTTGGTCAAATGAAAAACTTTGAGTGTGCTTATACTTTTTGGAATGTTTCGAAAAAATATATCCAAATTAATGTTTGAAAAACCTTTATGTCATTCTCCATAAAACCATTGCTATTCACAAAATGAAGCCAAGTGATCCCAACCTGCATAAATGCTTGTTTGAGCTTCATAATCTCATGCGTGCTAAGGGAGATGTCATTACCATTAATAACATTATTGTTGAATCCATTCACATTCATAAACTTGAACATTGTCATGATCGAAATTCTTACGAATATCTTGATTTTTGTGACAAGGATATTCCACTTGATGATGACAATGTGGAACATGGTTACTATGATGAAGATGAGAAGTTTGACGTCAAATGTGATAAGACGATGAAGAGACTAAGCCTCATGGCAATTTCAAAGACTACATGTCCGGAGGAAAAGATTGGATTCTTGATAGTGGATGCACTGATCACATGACCGGAGATAGAGACATGTTTAAAGAGATCACACCAAACCATCGGCCGCAGAGGTATGTTGAAAGCACATTTGCTCCCTTGGTGGTTTTGGTAATAAATAACAACATATATATCATTGAACTAATATTTCCACTAAGCATATTTCAGGAAAAGTTCAATGATGGGTTGGCAAAAGGATTGTGGAGAAACTCCTAGATGCAAGGATTTGGATTGGAAAAAGCTTCAAGTAAAGAGGACTCTACATTTTACTTTGTGAGAAATCACTTTGAGTCTATAGGAAAAGCCTATACTATTAAAAGGGGATAAGGTATTGTTGGTGAACAAGATGCTCCACGTGCACAAGTGATAGTCACTTAAAACACCCACAATCTCTCCCACAAAATTATCTCCAAGCCATTCATGAAAACCGGTGAAGCCAACAATTCCCACTCGGTCCCACCGATTCCCAGCCTCAGACAGAACCTTGCCAATCCCTAGCACATCGGTGCAACTGATCCCACTTTGATGCCACCAAGTTCAGCTTGCCAAATTTCGGTTACCTCGATTCACAAAATCGGAAGCTCCGAGTTTTTGGATCGGCGTCATCGAGATTTTGATTCTGACCGTTGGACACCTGATCAGTACTAGAAAGATTCCTATATCGGTCTCACAAAGATCTAGAATTTGCTATATTTCGAGCAACTCGGTACCACCGAGATTCACACATCGTTGTCACCGAGTTGGTCACTTTAGGTGTAATGGTTGGATTTTTGGAGATTCCTATATATACCCCTCGACCACCACTCACTCACAAGAGAAGCACTCAGAATAGATCCCCACTTATCCCATCAGATTTTCTAAGAGAGAGCCACCTACTCATGTGTTGAGATCAAGCCATTCCATTCCAACCATATGAATCTTGATCTCTAGCCTCCCCAAGTTGCTTTCCACCCAATCAATCTCTTCCACCAAAGACAAATCTATGAGAGAGCGATTGAATGTTGAGGAGTCTATCATCTTGAAGCACATGAGCAAGGAGTTCATTGACATTATTGAGGCTATTACCTTTTGGAGGGTGGTGCCTCCTAGATTGGTTAGGTGTTGCTTGGGAGCCTCCTACTTCGTGTTGTGGAGTGAACCAAGAAGTTTGTAACAGCAAGGAGATCGCCTACTTCATGAAGATCTATGCCGAGTTAGGCTAGTCCTCCATGGATGTAGGCCATCATGGTATAGACAAGGTTGCTTCTTCATGGAACCCTCCGTGGGTAGAGACCTCCGTTGACTCTCGCGACCATTACCCTCCATGGGTTGAAGTCTCCATAAACATGGACGTATGATAGCACCACCTTTTGGAACCATGGGAAAAATCTCTATGTCTCCAAATTGCGTTTGATCTTCCTACCCTTGCTTTATTACTCATGCTTGTCTTTACTTTTTGCTGCTATACTCGTAGACATGCATGTGTAGGGTGTGCTTGACTTGTTATAATTGCTAAAATCTGCAAACACTTAAAATTGGGAAAAGGTAGAATTTTTATTTGGTCAAGTAGTCAAATCACCCCCTCTAGACATAGTTTCGATCCTACAAGTGGTATCAGAGCTTTGGTCTCAATTGCATTGGTTTCACAACCTAGGAGGGTATGGCATCTAGCGAGGGAAATTATCACCGTAGATGTCCGTACTTTGATGGCACAAATTTTGCTAGTTGGAAGCACAAAATGAAAATGCATATTCTTGGTCATAACCCCACCGTTTGGGCTGTTGTTCGTGTTGGATTGCAAGGTGAATTCTTTGCGGATGGAAGGCAACCGGATCGTGAAGCAACCGCGGATGAATTACAGATGTTGCAATACAATTCTTAAGCATGTGACAGTCTCTTCAACTTCCTATGCCCCCAAAGAATTCAACAAAATCAGCCGTCTTGAGAATGCAAAATAGATTTGGGATACTTTGGTTGATATGCATGAAGGTACCGAATCCGTGAGAGAATCCAAGTTGGATGTTCTTCAGAGTCAGCTCGACAAGTTCAAGATGAAGGATTGTGAAGGAGTCGCAGAGATGTACTCTAGGTTAGCTCTCATCACCAATGAGATTTTCAGCTTAGGAAGCAAAGAAATGACCGACAAATTCATCATCAAGGATAAGGAAGAGCTTCACAACAAGTCTAGCGGTGCTTAGAAAGCCACAAGTGATGCTCCTACAACTTCAAGCGACAACCTTGTCACCAATGAAGAGATAAGCCTCATGGTCAAGAAATTCAACAAGTTCTACAAGAATAGAGGCAAAGATCGAAGCTCCAACTCAAGATATGAATAGAAGTGTTCTTCAAGTCAAGACCGAAACTGCTACAATTGTGGGAAGCCCGGACACTACTCCGATGAGTGCATATATCCCTACAAAAGAAATGAAGAGTCACAAAGAAGACGAAGCTCAAGAGATGAGTCACCTCGAAGAGAGAGAAGGAGTAGAGATGATTGTTATGAACGAAGACCCTCAAGGAGAAGTAGGGACTCGGAGAAGAAGGACAAGTACACCAAGAGCTACTCAAGAAGAATACATCAAGCTCATGTTGGTGAATGGGTTTCTGGCTCCGAATCAGACAACCACTCCGAGAGAAGCTATCACTCCAACTTCGACTATAGTCAAGATGAAGGTGTTTCCGGACTTGCACTAGTGACAACCGACTCCTACGACATATTTGATTCACCAAATGAATGGAGTGGAAGTTGCTTGTTGGCTAAAGGGCCCAAGGTATCACACCTCGAGTATGTTGATTTCAATAGTGACGAGGATGACTTGTTAGGAGATGATGACTTGCTATTTGAAAAATCTAGTAATGTTAGTAAAGATGAACTTGTTAGTAATCACTCTAGTCAAGATAAGTCGTGTGATGATGATAAGTTGGAAATAGAACGACTAACTCAAGAACTAAACACCCTTAAGTTAGCTCACGGGTCTACTCTACAAGATCATAGACAGCTCGTAAGGACACATGAGAAGCTCCGCTTTGAGAAGCTCAATTTGGAGCAAGAGCATGAATTCCTTAAAGCTATCAATGACGATCTTCTAAAGAAGACTTCCTCTTATCTAGCCAAATGACTTCTCTTGTCTACATTCATTCCACAAGTCAAGGCTAAGCAAACTAATAACAAAGGCAAGAAAGGTTCTTCAACTAGTAGCAATAAAAATGATAATCCAATGATATTGCTTCTAGTAGTTCTATTGATACCACTAACACTTCTCTTAGCCAAGTTACACACGAGAAAGAAAATGAACTTTTTAAAGGGATTATAGATAAAGGTATCTCCAAGAGTCTTGCCGGGTGTAAGCAACTTGAGGGAATTGTACGCAAGCACGGAGGATACCGAAAGAACCATGGCATTGGCTACTTCAACGCTAATGGAGTTGAATGGGAATAAGGTCAATACCTCAAGCCCAAGTTTGTTCCTCAAAGGGAGAAGTATGAAAATACTCTTCCCAAGGGAACAAAAGCTCAAGATGACCTTCCACTACCATACCACAAGCTCAAGGGCAAGAACAAGCTTCAAGAGGACAATGAATCATATGAAGATGACTCCCAAGCTTTGGTGAAGTGGGTTCCCAAGGCTACTTCAAGCTCAACTTCTACAAGTGCCACTTCAACACCAAGGATCCCCATTAACTTGATGTGGGTCCCCAAGAAGAAGAACTAGAGAAGTTCTTGAGGGGTGACTCAGCCAATGAAATTCACTCACATTCATTATTGGCAAGAGCTAGTTGCAATCAACATCAACATTATGCAATAGTTCAAGGAGTCACACATTCCCTCAAAGGTAAGCAAGGGACAAGGTAATCAACAAATCCATGGACATCATCATGTATGCTTTGCACTCCATGTCCATATATATCCTTGTATTTTTCTCTTGTGTGTTGGGACTAACCCATGTAGGTGAGAAGAGTAAGAAACAACAAGGATGCTCCCAACACATGGTGATCTTCATCAACTTTGAGCATCCACCACTATTTCACCTACATGAAGTCTTCATTGACAAAACCCAAGATTAGTTTATCACACTCAAGGGGAGATGTCACATCAAGGGGGAGCTTTACTCTAAGACTTGAGTCAAAGAATCTCATAGTATGTGACAACATTAACAAGCTTTATGTAAAAGTGGTAACCCCACGTGTGCTTAAACGATGAGTATGACCTATGATCAAGTATTCTTACTTGGCTCCTAAGTCAATATACTAATATATAGATGACTACTTCATCGCAAAAATGCTTGATAGATGCTAGTATGTATGTGCATGTTTGCCATGATTTCATTTGACATCTTATTGTGTGAGCATGTTGGTCTGCATTTATTTTGTACATTCGAGGACATCCAATTGTTGCTATTTGAATTTGATTTTGTTTTTGCCAATTGGATGGAAAAGAATGCATAGGATCCTTCTCTAGCTATCTATGCTTTCTCGTCTCCTATTCTATTCATGGTGCATCACAAAATTTGAACAAGTACTTTTCGATCTCTCTGTGTGAGGAGCACTCGGAGTTCCATATCGACAAAGGACTGACCATTAAAACCTCCCAAGTGCATCTCGGTGGAACCAACCCAAAATTATCGGTCTCACCGAATGCCTAGGGTTGATTTGGTTTTCAAACTCAGTATCACCGATTCCATTTTATCGGTTACACCAAGTTTCCCTGTCAGCTGACAGTCGAGGAACTCGGTAACACCAAAAAATTAGAATCAGCATCACTGACAGCCACGGGTATATAAAGAGGCGGACCCGACTATTGAAATATCTTTCTCAAACGTCATCCCCTCCAAAATCCTAGCTGCCGAACAAAGACCCCTGGTAATCGTCTTTGTCTTCCTGAGTGCCTCGGTCGTTGGAAGTCCACGCCATTGACGGATTCTCCCCACCCCCCCCGTCGTCGCCGTAGCAAGATCGTCACCGAGTTAGGGTACGGTTTAGACCCCTCTTATGCTCCTCCCTCTGAATCTTGAGCATTAGGACTTTTCCATTGATATATCCACTAGAAATTTCATTAGACTAGCGAACGAATAGTTTTTTAGGGTTTGCCGTCCGCAACTTGTATCTCGGTGACACCAAAGCAAAAGAATCAGCATCACCGATTCCCTTTTTAGGTCAACCGAGAACAACCTCAGTGAAAGCCGAGTGCCCATTTTCAATCTCACCGAAAGTGGTGCCAAGTTTCTGTTTAGCAGGTTGTTTGTCTCGGTGGGTCCGAAAAGTTTGCATTGGTAGTACCAAAATTCACTTGGCAGATTGCAAATCTAGAGAAATTTTAGTTCAAATCTTTGAGAAAACCTTCTAAATTTCATGATGACTCAATCTATCTGCTCCTCTATATTCTATTCACAGGGTCAGAGATGTTTGTATCAGAAGATAGTCAGAACAACCTCAAGGAGGTTAGTGTTGACACAGATCCAGGCAGGAGCTCATCTTCTTTTGATGATGTTCCGAGCTCACCAGATCTGCCCAAGGCAACAACAAGGACTAGGAGGAAGCTCAACTCAGAGGAAGAAGACTCTGATTTTGTATCTGATGTAGTTCCTGCTAAGGCTAAGCAGGACAAGGCTGAGAAGACTGCCAGGAAGCCCACTTTTGAGGCTACCTCTTTAAATAAGGTGGTCAAGAAGGAGTATGCCCCCTAAGACACTATGAGAGCACGTGAGAGCTGCAGGGGCACCATGACCATTGAGCCTCCCAAGAAATCCATGCTCAAGAAGGATTGAGAGAAGAAGAAGAGCAGAAAGATGATAATTCATGTTACTAGCAGGCCTACCTCTATGTTTGAGGACCCAACAGAGGTTGCTGCTGCTGAGGAGGAGGAAGAGCCAGCTACAAAGTCTCCTACCAAGAAGAAGAAGAAATTGATGTCAGATGCTATGCCTATCCAAGCATCTCCCAATGGCAAGCCAGCCGGATCCAAGAATCCCTCTACTCCTAACACCAAGAGGTTCTCCAGAGAGATTACAACTTTTGAGAAGAATAGGGGATCTTCATCCAGAGATCCAGAGGAGGATGCTATGTCTTCTTTGATGAAGCTAAGGCCACACCTTCCAAAGCGTAACACCAGCCACTTGCTAGCTGCCAACATGAAGAAGAGGAAGGACCAAGGACTGAGAGATTAGAGAGCTATTGATTCATATTCACAAAGGAGGAAGACTTCTATGGACTACATGTTCTATACAAAA
The DNA here is from genome assembly GCA_022496015.1 of Hordeum marinum. Taxonomy (NCBI): domain Eukaryota; kingdom Viridiplantae; phylum Streptophyta; class Magnoliopsida; order Poales; family Poaceae; genus Hordeum; species Hordeum marinum. The sequence goes on from CM039675.1 coordinate 383,623,451, forward strand.
GAAAATCAAGACTTCTATGAAACAACTTTGCTTGACAAGAGCCCTGTTGTGAGTTATATGAGGTATGTGGACTGGAAGTACATCAAGGACAATGAGGATTACTTCCCAAGTTTGCAAGACAACTTTCATTGCATTGGACTTGATAAGTTTGTTGGCAAGGAGTTCACAACCTGGAATGATGAAATGATCATGCAATTCTACTCCACAACTTATTTCTTTGGAGATGGATGAATTGTGTGGATCACTGAAGGTGCCAGGTATGAATCCACAGTTGATGAGTGGGCTGCTATCTTAGGAGTCCCAGAGGTGGAAGATGGTGTCATTGATGTGTACTCTGAGCCCAAGGCAAGCCACAATGCCATGAAGAACATGTACAAGGAGATTCCTACTGCACATCTGAAGTCTCACAAGCTAGGATCAATTTATTTCCTCCAGGCTGGTCTACGCACGATCAACACTATCTCAAGTCATGCCTTCTGGCCTATGTCTGGAGATGAGAAGATGATCAGAGGCTACTCCATCAACATGTTGCTCCATCTAGATCAACATAGATTCAGAGTAATGGACTTGATTGTGGAGACTGTGAAGAGGATTTTTGCAGATCAGAAGCGCTCATGTTGCTATGCACCCTATATCCATATGCTTATCAACTCTAAGTTGGAGAAGCACATCTTTGCACTTGATCGACCACATCTGCCACTCTTGCCGGAGCTCGAAGACAACATTGTGGTGATGAACCCAGATTATCCCACATCAGCTACAAAACAGGCACATGTAGAGGTAGCCAGAGACACTAGTTCTCATCCTCCCATGACTAGGAGTGAGCATATGGATCTACTCGTTAGCTTAATGCTTAACATGTATAAGGACATCACCAACATCCTAAAGAACCAAGAGAGCCTTGCAAGGATTTCCGATGACAAGTTTCATAGTCTCAACAACAAGGTGGATGGGCTCACAATAACAGTGAATGAACTCAATAAGGAAGTTGATGATGTGCCTAGCCCTCACTCTACAGATGATGATGATGAGGATAGTGCACCTCTCAGGACAGGCACTCGGTTCAGGACTCAGGCCAGGACTCCCACAATGACAGCTCCAGAGATGAGGCCTTCTTCATTAGCTCCAGCTATTGCTACATCGGCTCCCTCAGCTCCACTAGTTCCTCCAGTTGCTACACCAACTCCGTCCATGACATCTGCATAAGTCTTCGCCGATGCCGTTCTCTCGACTCCAACTTCAGCTACCGGAGGAGATCAGCCCTAGAAGTGCATTTAGCTCTATACCTTTGAACCTTTTGGTAACTTGTTACCAAAGGGGGAGAAGTTGTATAGATCATTTGGGCTTTGAGAGAGAGAGAGAGAGAGAGTTAGTTTTTATCGCTTTTTCAAAAACATTTGATATCTTTTGGTTTGGATGTGTTAAACTTTGTCAGTGTTTGATCATACACTTGATGTGTGTCGCTACTATTTCCTATCTTTATGATGCTTATGAGATGATCATTCACTTTGCTTGATTGTGTTGTGCTATGATATTCATTCTTATTAATCTCGCACACCACCAAGATGTATGTGACATGGAAGAAGTGCCCCATGAACCTAATCAATTATGCATTTGCATTCAAACACAAATTCAAAATAATACACAAATCTAGTGGGAGCTCTTGCTTATCACGTACTTCTCAAACCGATGATTATATTCATTGATTATATCATATGTCGAAGCTTTGATCTATATATTGTCATCAATTACCAAAAAAGGGGAGATTTAAACCACATTTGCTCCCTTGGTGGTTTTGGTAATTAATAACAACAAATATATATATATCATTGAACTAATATTTCTACTAAGCATATTTCAGGAAAAGTTCAATGATGGGTTGGCAAAAGGATTGTGGAGAAACCCCTAGGTGCAAGGATTTGGATTGGCAAAAGCTTCAAGAAAAGATGACACTACATTTTACTTTCTGAGAAATCACTTTGAGTCCATAGGAAAAGACAATACTATTAAAAGGGGGTAAGGTACTATTGGTGAACAAGATGTTACACGTGCACAAGTGATAATCACCAAAAACACCCACAAACTCTCCCACAAAATTCTGTCCAATCCATTCATGAAAATCGATGAAGTCAAGAATTCCCACTCGGTCCCACCCATTCCCAGCCTCAGACAGAACCCCGCCAAACCCTAGCACATCGGTGCAATTGACCCCACTTCGGTGCCACCGAGTTCAGCTTGCCAACATTCTGTTACCTCGATTCACAAAATCGGAAGCTCCGAGTTTTTGGATCGGCGTCAGTGAGATTTGGATTCTGACCGTTGGACACTTGATCGGTACTGCCGAGATTCCTATATCGGTCTCACCGTGATTCAAAAGTTGCTACCTTTGGAGCAACTCGGTACCACCGAGATTCACACATCGGTGTCACCGAGTTGGTCACTTTAGGTGTAATGGTTGGATTTTTGGAGATTCCTATATATACCCCTCCACCAACACTCACTCACAAGAGAAGCACTCAGAACAGATCCCCACTTATCCCATCAGATTTTCTGAGAGAGAGCCACCTACTCATGTGTTGAGATCAAGCCATTCCATTCCAACCATATGAATCTTGATCTCTAGCCTCCCCAAGTTGCTTTCCACCCAATCAATCTCTTCGACCAAAGACAAATCTGTGAGAGAGTGATTGAGTGTCGAGGAGTTTATCATCTTGAAGCACAAGAGCAAGGAGTTCATCGACATTATCGAGCCTATTACCTTTTGGAGGGTGGTGCCTCCTAGATTTCTTAGGTGTCTCTTGGGAGCCTCCTACTTCGTGTTGTGGAGTGAACCAAGAAGTTTGTAAGGGCAAGGAGATCGCCTACTTTGTGAAGATCTATGCCGAGTTAGGCTAGTCCTCCGTGGACATAGGCCATCATGCTATAGACAAGGTTGCTTCTTCGTGGAACCCTTCATGGGTAGAACCCTCCATGGACTCTTGCGACCGTTACCCTCCATGGGTTGAAGTCTCCATAAACGTGCACATACGATAGCACCACCTATCGTAACCACGGGAAAAATATTCATGTCTCCAAATTGTGTTTGATCTTCCTACCCTTCCCTTACTACTCATGCTTGTCTTTACTTTCCGCTGCTATACTCATAGACATGCATGTGTAGGGTGTGCTTGACTTCCTATCATTGCTAAAATCTGCCAACACTTAAAATTGGGAAATGGTAGATTTTTTATTTGGTCAAGTAGTCTAATCACCACCCTTTAGGCATACTTTCGATCCTACATATGTGAATTTTGGAGACAAGTCCAAGGGTAAGGTACTCGGTCTTGGTAAGGTGGCCTTATCTCATGATATTTCCATTCAAAATGTCATGCCTGTTGAATCCCTTGGCTACAATCTTCTTTTCGTATCTAGACTAGCCGACTTCGGTTTCAATGTGCTATTTACTAAAGTAGATTGCCAGGTGTTTTGCCAAGACAATCATAACATGGTCTTTACTGGTTTCCGTATAGGGGATTTATACATTGTTAACTTAACTAAGAGATCTAAACCTCATACTTGTCTTATTGCAAAATCTTCTAAAGGTTGGCTATGGCATAAAAGGCTAGAACATGTTGGTATACGTAATCTATACAAGCTCATCAAAGGTGATCACATACTTGGTGTTCAAGATGTTGTCTTTGACAAAGATAGACTTTGTAGTGCTTGTCAAGAAGGAAAACAAGTGGGTCTAAGTCATCCCGTAAAGGACATCATGACTTCTAGGAGACCACTCGAGTTGCTTCATATGGATCTCTTTGGTCCCAATGCTTACAAGAGCCTAGGTGGAAATTCCGTTGGTCTAGTTATAATTGATGATTTTTCCAAATTTATGTGGGTATTCTTTCTTGATGACAAGTCGCAGGTACAAAAGATCTTCAAGAACTTTGCTTGCAAAGCACAAAATCAATATGAAGTGAAGATCAAGAAATTTTGGAGAGACAGTAGATCGTAGTTCAAGAACACAAGTGTGGACAACTTTCTTGATGAAGAAAAGGATTTCACACGAGTTATCAGCTATGTAAGAACCTCAACAAAATGGAGTTGTTGAGAGGAAGAACCGAACTCTAATAGAGATGGCAAGAATGATGCTTGACGAATAAAAGGCGCCAAGGCACTTTTGGGCGAAAGCCGTGGAAACCGCATGTCATGCTACGAACTGACTCTATCTACACAAGCTTCTCCGTAAAACGGCATATGAGCTACCGGTAACAAACCCGAAGTTGGATACTTTCGGGTATTCGGCTCAAAGTGCTACATTCTTGATAAGCATCATCGTTCTAAATTTGCTCCTAAGTATCATGAAGGTTTCTACTTGGTTACAGTTCTAACTCTCACACTTATCGTGTCTACAACAACTTCACTCGAAAAGTTGAAGAGACCGTATGTGTGAAGTTTGATGAATCTAATGGTCCGCAAGTCAAACAATTGCCAAATGATGTAGAAGATAAGGAACCTCCAGAAGCCATTCAAGACTTGTCCATCGGCAAGATTCATCCCATGGAGGTGAAGGAAAACACTTAATCTACACAAGTGGAAGCTCCTACTTCGCGTCAAGGCGAACCACAAAACGACATGGAGGCATCCACAAGCGGTACACGACAAGATGAGCAGGAGGAAGAAGTACATCATGAAGATCCACCTCAACCTCCTTCACCACCACCTCAAGCAAACGACACCTTCAACAACAACAACAACGAAGAAGAAGAAGAAGATGAGGAGGAGGAAGCTCCACCATCCAACAAGCAAAAGCTAGCAAGAGTTAGATCAAGATTGAACAAGTATCATCCCCTATATCAAATCTTCGATGACATACAAACCGGGAGAATCACTCGCTCTAAAATTCGTTTAGAGAACTTTTGTGAGCATTACTCATTTATCTCTAGTATTGATCCTATGAAGGTATAAGAACTTGAAGTCATGGATTGGGTGAATGCCATGCATGAAGAGCTACATAACTTTGAGAGAAATGAAGTGTGGACAATTGTGGAATATCCAAAGGATGAGCATAACATAATTGGAACAAAATGGGTGTTTCAGAACAAGCATGATGAAGATGGTCAAGTTGTACACAACAAGGCACGTCTCTTAGCTCAAGGTTACACTCAAGTTGAAGGTATCAACTATGGTGAGACCTATGCCCCTGTTGCTAGACTTGAAGCCATTCGTATACTTCTCACTTATGCCAATTAACATGATATTACACTTTACCAAATGCATATCCAAAGTTCTTTTATAAATGGTGAAATTAAGGAGGAAGTTTATATTAAACAACCCCCAGGTTTTGTGAATCCTAAGAAACCGAATCATGTTTATAAACTTCTTAAAGCTTTATATGGTTTAAAACAAGCCCCTTGAGCTTGGTACAAATGCCTAACAAAGTTTCTTATTGAAAAAAGGTTTTGAGATTGAAAAAATTGACGCAACCTTGTTTACTAAAAGAGTTAATAGTGAATTATTTGTTGGGGAACGTCCCATGGGAAACAAAAATTTTCCTACGCACACGCAAACCTATCCATGGTGATGAGCATCTACGATAGGGAGAGTGGATTTACGTACCCTTGTAGATCGCTAAGCGGGAAGCGTTGAGAAACGCGGTTGGTGTAGTCGAACTTCTTCGCGATCCAAATCGCCGAGCGTCCCGCGATCCAATCACGAACCGTCCCGCAAACACATCATGATCCATCCCGCAAACTCATCACGATCCATCTCACGATCTTGATCACTATCTGTCCCACGAACTCATCACAATCCGTTCCGTGATCATATCACGAACCGTCTCGCGATCTCGATCACGGTCCTTCCGATCTAGCGCCAAACGGACGACACCTCCGCGTTCAGCACACGTGCAGCTTGATGATGATCTCCACCGTCTCGATCCAGCAAGAGGAGGTGGAGAGCAGAGAGAGTTCACCGGCAGCATGACGGCGCTCCGGTGATGGTGGTGGAGCAATTCCGGCAGGGCTTCGCCTAAGCGCTGCAGAAAACCGATCTAGAGGAGAAACTATGCACCGGTGTAACGGGTAGCACGTGGCCGGAAATTCTGTCCAAAAACCACCCAATCCACTAGTATATATAGGAGGAGAGGAGAGGAGAGGCAGCCAAGGCCTTTGGGTCAGCCGAAATAGGAGGTGGGAAGCAATCCTACTTCACCTCCAATCCTAGTTGGAGTAGGATTGCCTCCTATTGGCTGATTTTCCACTTTTTGCTTTAGGACTTTCTCTCCTGCGCCATGGGCCTTTGTGGATGTTTTCCCAGCCCACTAAGGGCTGGTTATTATTATCCCACAGCCCATGGACCTCTTGGTGTCGAAATACCCCTCCAGGAGGCCTCCCGGTACACTACCGGCACTCCCGGTACACTACCGGCACTCCCGGTACACTACCGATGAGCCCGAAACTTTTCCGGAAACCAAAGTGGGACTTCCTATATACGAATATTTACCTCCGGACCATTCCGGAGCTCCTCGTGACCTCCGGGATCTCATCCGGGACCCCGAACAAACTTCGGTCACCACCATACATAACTCTACACTACCGAAACGTCACCGAACCTTAAGTGTGCGGACCCTGCGGGTTCGAGAACTATGTAGACATGACCGAGACACCTCTACGGTCAATAACCAATGGCGGGACCTAGACGTCCACATTGGTTCCTACATATTCTACGAAGATCTTTATCGGTCGAACCTCTATGTCAAGGATTCAGTTAATCCCGTATAACGTTCCCTTTGTTCTTCGGTATGTTACTTGCCCGAGATTCGATCGTCGGTATCTCCATACCTAGTTCAACCTCGTTACCGGCAAGTCTCTTTACTCGTTCCGTAATATAAGATCCTTCAACTAACAATTAGTCACATTGCTTGCAAGGCTTATTGTGATGTTGCATTACCGAGTGGGCCCCGAGATACCTCTCCGTCACACAGAGTAACAAATCCCAGTCTCGATCTATGCCAACTCAACAGACACCATCGGAGATACCTGTAGAGCACCTTTATAGTCACCCAGTTACGTTGCGACATTTGATACACACAAGGCACTCCTTCGATATCTGTGAGTTGCATGATCTCATGGTCATAGGAACACATACTTGACATGCGGAAAACAGTAGCAATAAACTAACACGATCATATGCTACGTTTGCAGTTTGGGTCTTTTCCATCACATCATTCTCCTAATGATGTGATCCCGTTATCAAATGACATATCATGTCCATGGCTAGGAAACCTTAACCATCTTTTGATCAACGAGCTAGTCTACTAGAGGCATACTAGGGACATGGTTTTGTCTATGTATCCACACATGCATCTAAGTCTCCAATCAATACAATTATAGCATGGATAATAAACGATTATCATGAACAAGGAAATATGATAATAACTAATTTATTATTGCCTCTAGGGCATATTTCCAACAGTCTCCCACTTGCACTAGAGTCAATAATCTAGTTCACATCACCATGTGATTCGCATTGTTATGAATCTAACACCCAACGAGTTCTGGGGCTCGATCATGCTTTGCATGTGAGAGAGGTCTTATAGTCAACGGGTCTGTAACATTCAGATCCGTGTGCACTTTGCAAATACCTACGTCAAACTGTAAACACTGCTACCACACTCTGCTCGGTACTATTCCAAATGGCTGCTGCACTGTACTGATCCAGATTGCTACTACGAGTCATCCGGATTAGTGTTAAAGCTTGTATCGACGTAACTCCTTACGACAAACTCTTTATCACCTCCATAATCGAGAAACATCTCCTTAGTCTCTTAGTTACTGAGGATAATCTTGACCGCTGTCCAGTGATCCACTCCTGGTTCACTCTTGTACCCCCTGACGGACTCATGGCAAGGCACACACAGGTGCGGTACACAGCATGGCATAATATAGAGCCTATGGCTAAGGCATAGGGGACGACGTTCGTCCTTTCTCTTTCTTCTGCCGTTGTCGAGCTTTGAGTCTCACTCAACTTTCACACCTTACAAATCAGGCGAGAACTCTTTCTCTGACTGATCCATTTTGAACTCTTTCAAAATCTTGTCAAGGTATGCACTCATTGAAAGTCTCATCGAGCATCTTGATCTATCTCCATAGATTTTGATGCTCAACAATTAGGTAGCTTCATCCAGGTCTTCCTTTGAAAATCACTTTCCAAATGACCATTTTATGCTTTCCAGAAACTCTACATTATTTCTGATCAACAATATGTCATCCACATATACTTATCAGAAATTCTATAGTGCTCCCACTCACTTTATTGCAAATACAAGTTTCTCGTAAACTTTGTATAAACATCATAACTTTGATCACCTCATCAAAGCGTATATTCCAACTCCGAGATGCTTGCTTCAGTCCATGGAAGGATCACCGAAGCTTGCACACCTTTTAGCATCCTTAGGCCTGACAAAACCTTCTGGTTGTATCACATACAACCTTTCCTCAAGTAAACCGTTAAGGAAACGATGTTTTGACATCCATTTGCCAGATTTCATAATTGAAAACACAACAACTGCTAACATAATTTTCAATAGACTTTAGCACCACTACGAGTGAGAAAGTCTCATCGTAGTCAACTCCTTGAACTTGTCACAAACATCTTTGCAACAAGTCGAGCTTTACAAATAGTGACATTCACCATCAGTGTCTGTCTTCATTTTAAAGATCCATTTGTACTCAACGACCTGCCGTCCAACGAGCAAGTCTACCAAAGTCTACACTTGGTTTTCATACATGGATCCTATCTCGGATTTCATGGCCTCCAACCATTTGTCAGAATCCGGGCCCATCATTGCTTCTCCATAGCTCGTAGGTTCATCGTTTGTCTAACAACATGACCTCCAAGACAGGGTTGTCGTACCGCTTAGGAGCAGTACACATCCTTGTCGACCTACAAAGTTCAATAGTAACTTGATCCTGAAGCTTCATGATCATCATCATTAACTTCCTCTTCAACTAACGTAGGCTTCATAGAAACAACATCCTGCGCTACGCTACTCTCTGGTTGAACAAAGTTTAAACAACCTCATCAAGTTCTATCTTCCTCCCACTTAATTCTTTCGAGTGAAACTTTTCCTCGAGAAAGGATCCGTTTTAGTAACAAACACTTTGCACTTGGATCTGAGATAGAAGGTTCACCCAACTGATCTTAGGGTATTCTATGAAGATGCATTTGTCCGCCTTGGGTTCGACCTCATTAGGTGAAAACATTTTCCACACAAGTGTCGCAGCCCCAAGTATTAAGAAATGACAGCTTAGGTTCTATCAAACCATAATTCACATGGTGTCATCTCAACGGATTTAGATGGTGCCCTATTTAAAGTGAATGTTGTTTTCTCTAATGCATAACCCCAAAATTATAGTAGTAAAACGACAAGAGACATCATAGCACGCACCATGTCCAATAGAGCATAACTATGATGTTCGGACACACCATCACACTATGGTGTTCCAGGTGGCGTTTAGTTGTGAAACAACTTTCACATTGTCTTAAGTTGTATGCCAAACTCGTGACTCAGATATTCACCTCCACGATCATATTGCAGTCATTTTTATCTTCTTGTCACGATGATCTTTAAACTTCACTCTGAATTTGCTTGAACCTTTCAAACGATTCAGACTTGTGTTTCATTAAGTAAATATACACTATATCTACTCAAATCATCAGTGAAGGTAAGAAAATAACGATATCCACTGCATGCTACAAGACTCACTAGATTGCATACATCAACATGTATCATTTCCAATGAATCACTTGCCCGCTCCATCCAACAGGGTCCTTTAGTCATCTTGCCCAAGAGGCATGGTTCGCATGTCTCAACCGATTCAAAATCGAATGAGTCCAAATATCCATCACCATGGAGTTTCTTCATGCGCTTTATACCAATATGACATTTTGCGGCAGTGCCACAAGTATGTGGTACTATCATTATTTAACTTTGTATCTTTTGACATCAATGTTATGAACATGTGTATTACTACGATCAAGATTTCAACAAACCATTCTCACTGGGTGCATGACCATTGAAGGTATTATTTATGTAAACAGAATAACTATTATTCTCTGACTTAAATGAATAACCGTATTGCAACAAACATGATCTAATCATGTTCATGCTCAACGCAAAACACCAAATAACATTTATTTAGGTTCATCACTAATCCTGAAGGTAGAGAGAGCGTGCGATGTTGATCACATCAACCTTGGAAACATTTCCAACACACATCGTCACCTCACCCTTAGCTAGTTCTCCGTTTATTCCGTAGCTTTTATGTCGAGTTACTAACATTTAGCAACCGAACCGGTATCCAATACCCAGGTGCTATTAGGAGTACTAGCAAGGTACACATCAATAACTCGTATATCAAATATACTTCTGTCGATGTTGCCAGCCTTCTTATCTACCAAGTATCTAGGGTTGTTCCGCTTCAGCGACCTCTCACCTCATAATAGAAGCACTTAGTCTCGGGTTTGAGTTCAACTTTGGGTTGCTTCACTGGAGCAGCAACTGACTTGCTATCCATGAAGTTTCCCTCCTTGCTCTTGCCCTTTTCGAAACTAGTGGTTTTATTAACCATCAACACTTGACGCTCCTTCTTGATTTCTACCTTCGCGGTGTCAAACATCGCGAACAGCTCAGGGATCAATACTTCTATCCCTGGTGTATTATAGTTCATCCTAAGTTCTAGTAGCTTTAGTGACAGTGATTTGGAGAACTATATCAATCACTATCTTATCTGGAAGATCAACTCCCACTTGATTCAAGCGATTGTAGTACCCAGACAATCTGAGTACATGCTCAACGATTGAGCTATTCTCCTTCATCTTACAGGCAAAGAATCTTGTTGGAGATCTCATATCTCGCAACACAGGCACGAGCCTGAGATCACAATTTCTGCTCCTAGAACATCTCATATGTTCCGTGACGTTCAAAACATTTCGGAGCCTCAATTCTAAGCCGTAATGCATGACTCACTAAACTATCAAGTAGTCATCGAAACGTGCCTGTTAGACGTTCACAACATCTATAGACGACGCTAGAGGGGGTGGCGCACCAAGCGGTGCATTAAGGACATAAGCCTTCTCTGCAGCAATGAGGACAATCCTCAGATCACGGACCCAGTCCGCAATATTGCTACCAACATCTTTCAACTCTATTCCTCTAGGAACATATAAAAATTTAAGGGAGCTACAGCGCGATCTAGTAATCTACAACATAATTTGCAAAGACACTTTGACTATGTTCATGATAATGAGTTCAATTAATCATATTACTTAAGAACTCCCACTCAAATTGACATCCCTCCGATCATTCGAGTGATACATGATCCAAATTCACCAACTCAAGTCCGATCATCACGTGAGTTGAGGTGGCTGCAATGGTGAACATCATTATGTTGATCATATCTACTATATGACTCATGTTCGACCTTTCGGTCTCTCGTGTTCCGAGGCCATGTCTGTACATGCTAGGCTCGTCAAGTTTAACCCTAGTGTTCTGCGCATGCAAATCTGGCTTGCACCCGTTGTATGTGAACGTAGAGTCTATCACACCCGATCATCACGTGGTGTCTCAACACGACGAACTTTCGCAACGGTGCACACTCGGGGAGAACACAGTTCATCTTGAAATTCAAGTGAGGGATCACCTTATAATGCTACCGCCGTACTAAGCAAAACAAGGTGCATAAAAGGATTAACATCTCATGCAATTCATAATTGACATGATATGGCCATGAACTTGTGTTTAAGATCTCCATCTTCGAAACACCGACATGATCTCCATCGTCACCGGCACAACACCATGATCTCCATCATCTTGATCTCCATCAATGTGTTGCCATTGGGGTTGTGGCGCCAGCCCTGCTTCTACTTCTATTGCTACCGCTTAGCGATAAAGTAAAGCATTACATAGCGCTTAATGATTGACACGCAGGTCATACAATAATTAAAGACAACCCTATGGCTCCTGCCAGTTGCCGTACTCAACGACATGCAGGTCGTGAAATTCTATACATCACATGATCATCTCATACATCACATATATCTCATCATGTAATTTGGCCATATCACATCACAACATACCCTGCAAAAACAAGTTAGACGTCCTCTAATTGTTGTTGCATGTTTTACGTGGCTGCTACGGGTATCTAGTAAGAACGAGTCTCACCTACGCATAAACCACAACGGTGATACATAGATTGCTTTTCAACCTTCTCAAGGACCGCCTTTGTCGGATCCGATCCAACTAAAGTGAGAGAAACTGTCACCCGCAAGCCATCTAAGCAACAAGTTGCGTCGAGGGAACCGGTCTCTCGTAAGCGTACGAGTTATGTTGATCCGGGCCGCTTCATCTCACAATCCCGCTGAACCAAAATCCGACCAAGGGAGGAAGCAATCTAAGCATCAACGCCCACAAACCTTTTGTGTTCTACTCGAGATCTCATCGAACCATCAACCTAGCTCATGATGCCACTGTTGGGGAACGTCGCATGGGAAACAAAAATTTTCCTACGCACACGCAAACCTATCCATGGTGATGAGCATCTATGAGAGGGAGAGTGGATCTACGTACCCTTGTATATCGCTAAGCGGGAAGCGTTAAGAAACGCGGTTGGTGTAGTTGAACTTCTTCGCGATCCAAATCGCCGAGCGTCCCACGATCCAATCACGAACCGTCCCACGAACACATCATGATCCGTCCCGCGAACTCATCACGATCCATCTCATGACCTTGATCACGATCTGTCCCGTGAACTCATCACGATCCGTTCCGTGATCACATGACGAACCGTCTCGTGATCTCGATCACGGTCCTTCCGATCTAGCGCCGAATGGACGGCACCTCCGCGTTCAGTACACGTGCAGCTTGATGACGATCTCCACCATCTCGATCCAACAAGAGGAGGTGGAGAGGAGAGAGAGTTCACCGGCAGTGTGACGGCGCTCTGGTGATGGTGGTGGAGCAATTCCGGCAGGGCTTCGCCTAAGCGCTGCAGAAAACCGATCTAGAGGAGAAACTATGCACCGGTGTAACGGGTAGCACGTGGCCGGAAATTCTGTCCAAAAACCACCCAATCCACTAGTATATATAGGAGGAGAGGAGACGAGAGGCAGCCAAGTCCTTTGGGTCGGCCGAAATAGGAGGTGGGAAGCAATCCTACTTCACCTCCAATCCTAGTTGGAGTAGGATTGCCTCCTATTGGCTGATTTTCCACTTTTTGCTTTAGGACTTTCTCTCCTGCGCCATGGGCCTTTGTGGCTGCTTTCCCAGCCCACTAAGGGCTGGTTATTATTCTCCCACAGCCCATGGACCTCTTGGGGTCGAAATACCCCTCCAGGAGGCCTCCCGGTACACTACCGGCACTCCCGGTACACTACCGACACTCCCGATACACTACCGATGAGCCCGAAACTTTTCCGGATACCAAACTGAGACTTCCTATATATGAATCTTTACCTCCGGACCATTCCAGAGCTCCTCGTGACGTCTAGGGTCTCATCCGGGACTCCGAACAAACTTCGGTCACCACCATACATAACTCTACACTACCGAAACGTCACCGAACCTTAAGTGTGCAGACCCTGCGGGTTCGAGAACTATGTAGACATGACCGAGACACCTCTACGATCAATAACCAATGGAGGGACCTGGACGTCCACATTGGTTCCTACATATTCTACGAAGATCTTTATCGGTCGAACCTCTATGTCAAGGATTCAGTTAATCCTGTATAACGTTCCCTTTGTTCTTCGGTATGTTACTTGCCCGAGATTCGATCGTCGGTATCTCCATACCTAGTTCAACCTCGTTACCGGCAAGTCTCTTTACTCTTTCCGTAATACAAGATCCCGCAACTAACAATTAGTCACATTGCTTGCAAGGCTTATTGTGATGTTGCATTACCGAGTGGGCCCCGAGATACCTCTCCGTCACACGGAGTAACAAATCCCAGTCTCGATCCATGCCAACTCAACAGACACCATCGGAGATACCTGTAGAGCACCTTTATAGTCACCCAGTTACGTTGCGACGTTTGATACACACAAGGCACTCCTCTGATATCAGTGAGTTGCATGATCTCATGGTCATAGGAACACATACTTGACATGCAGAAAACAGTAGCAATAAACTGACACGATCATATGCTACGTTTGCAGTTTGGGTCTTGTCCATCACATCATTCTCCTAATGATGTGATCCCGTTATCAAATGACATCTCATGTCCATGGCTAGGAAACCTTAACCATCTTTTGATCAACGAGCTAGTCTATTAGAGGCATACTAGGGACATGGTTTTGTCTATGTATCCACACATGCATCTAAGTCTCCGAACAATACAATTATAGCATGGCTAATAAACGATTATCATGAACAAGGAAATATGATAATAACTAATTTATTATTGCCTCTAGGGCATATTTCCAACATTATTTGTGTGCCATATTTATGTGGATGATATTATCTTTGGATCTACTAACCCACATTTTAGTGAGAAATTTGGAAGATTTATGTCCGAGAAATATGAGATGTCTATGATGTGTGAACTGAAATTTTCCCTTGGTTTGCAAGTCAAGCAAACGCGAGAAGGAACATTCATCTCTCAAACCAATTATACTAAGGACTTGATCAATATGTTCAACATTCAAGAGTCTAAAGGTATGAAAACTCCTATGCCTACTATTGGGCATGCTAATCTCACCAAGGAGGATGAGCCGGTTGATCAAAAGGTTTATCGATCAATGATTAGTTCATTGCTATATCTATGTGCCTCCCATCCCAATATCATGCTAAGTGTGTGCATGTGTGCCCGATATCAAGCGACACCCAAAGAGTGTCATCTTAAGGCCATGAAAATAATTGTGAGATAGTTGATACATACACAAAACTTTGGCATATGGTTTCCCAATGGATCTTCTGTTAACCTTTTTTGGCTATTCTGACTCGAACTATGCCGGAGATAAGCTTGATAGAAAATACACCTCGGGTACGTGTCAATTTCTTGGGAGATCTCTTGTATCTTGGTCCTCCAAGAAACCAAACTCGGTATCTCTATCTACCACCAAAGCAGAGTACATTGCCGCCGGATTATGTTGTGCGCAATTGCTATGGATGACATGAACCCTTAAGGATTATGTAATACGTGTGAAACATGTTCCATTGCTTTGTTACAATTAAAGTGCTATTAAAATTTCTCATAAACTTGTGCAACATTCTCGAACTAAACATATTCAAGTTCATCATCATTTCATTCATGATCATGTTGCCAAAGGGGATATTAATCTTAAGCACGTTCGCACTAACAAACAATTGCTCGATATCTTTACTAAGCCACTTGATAAGAATGTTTTTTTCACTTGAGGAGTGAGTTAAACATCATTGATGCTTAAAACTTGAGCTAGACTCACTCGGATGCATGCAAGGGCATGAGCTTACCTGACTATTCCATGATACACTTCATATGACTCTACCATATATCTTGGAAATCTATGCTCCCTTGTATTCCATCTAAATGTTTGTAGGTACTTGGAAGAAATATATTACATAAGATTGCCATCCACTTACATCACAAGCAATCTTTTCATGGCCAAGTATGAACAACCCTTCATTGATGATGGAGGAAGAAGACAACACAAACTATATCCTTGACAATTTTTTGATGAAAAATCTCACTCTTGTCATTTGGATATATCTTGTTATTCCTTGCATGACTAACCCTTGTAGGAGGACCTATATTCAAAGAAAAGAAGGGTTGCTCCCAACTCAAGATGACCTCCATCAACTTCGAGCATCCATAACGAGTCCACCTACACACCATGTCATCTACATTACGCAAAGGTACGTGATCATATCCTTGAAGAGGCTTTAGTCCAAGTCATAAGATAAAGCAATTCAAAGAGATAAGAAAACATGTAAATGCTTAATCGAAAAATGGTAACCCCATTTTGAGATTAAACAATGGGTATGGCCTATGATCAAGTATTCTTACTTAGCTCCTACGTCAATATACTCTAATATACGTGACCTAATCACCGACCATCATCTAGATGTAGTATCTTGTGTGGTTCATCTTATAATTGCTCGCTTTCTTGGAACCACTCAATCTCCATCTAGTTGAAAATTCATTGGAAATCTTTTTCAAAACTCATTGCAAATATTTTTGAAAATTCATTGCAAATCCTTTTGAAAATCATTGAAAATCTTTTGGATAATTCATTGCAAATCTTTTGAAATTTTTCTGGCAAAAGGTCTCAAGTCTTTCTAAAAAGTTTATTCGACAAAATGAACAAGCATGTTTATGCCAAGTTTCTGTTTGCAATTTCGGACTATCCGATCGGGGGAAATCGGTCCCACCGATAATGCAGATATACTACTGAGAGCTTCTTTGGTACTATCGATATGAAACTCTTCGGTTGTACCGATTTTACCCAGAGTCCTAATATTTCCGTATTGGTTTTATCGATACACTTTGCCTTAGAGTCACCGGCTTTTTGCCATCACTTGTGTTTATTGCCATTTTCTTGATATCTTTTAGTCTATGACCTCAATGATCCTTACTCTCTAGGATCCCTTACCCTCTAACCCTTTTTAAAAATTAATGCCAAAGGGGGAGAAGTATCAAAGCTTATGCTTACGAAAGGTATTAAATGGGGAGAAATGAAGCCTATGCTTCTCAAGGAGGAGGAATATCTATTAAGGGGGAGAGAGAAGACTAAATTCATACTATCATTTAAGGATACAGAATTTATGATCTTATGTTAGATTTTTCTCACCCTACCTACTCCTAATATCTACATGCTAAGATTCAGGGGGAGAGGAAGACTTCTAAGTGTTCTTGGAGACATATCAATCTTAAGAAATACTATTTCTTATATGTCTTCAACATCTGGGTACATTTGGATTCTTTCGCATTTGGATGAGAAGAATACTCTTGTGTTATTGAACATTGTTTTCAGTGTGCTCCTACTATTGGAATCCTCAAGAACTTCAAGGTAAGTATATGCAGCATATCCTTGATGAAGATGATCTCTTGTTTCTTGCACATATTGTTTGCAACAGTGAGTCTTGAACATGGAGACAGCTTATTCACACATATTTGATGCATATAGCCAAGATGCACATGACTTATTAAGTCCCTTCTACTATGTGTGTGTCCATGCATTCCAAAGCAACCATCCTTTAAAAAGGATTGCACACTGTTTTTTGGGGGGGGGGAGCTTGTATTAGTCATGTATCCTTCAAAGTTATCACATATTTCTACATATCTTAAATTGAAGCTTTGATTGTGTGTTGTCATCAATTACCAAGAAGGGGGAGATTGAAAGAACATATGCTCCCTTGGTGGTTTTGACAATTCATGAGAACATACATTGTCTCTTGGACTAATAATTCTACCTAGTTTATTTCAGATGAAGCCCACAGAGAGAATTGGCTAAGGATTGTGAGGAGAATCCCCAAGTAAAGAAGAAGAAGAAGGAAAGGAATATGATTGGCCAAGCTTCAAGCTTCAAGACTCTACATTTTAATTTTATGTGAGAAATCACAATTGAGTCCATCAGAAATCAAATACTATTAAAAGGGGATAAGGTATTTATGATGATTTGGTTGCTGAAGTGCTTAGATTTAGCCACCAAAAATACACACGAAATTCTCCCACCAAATATTCTGTCCAAATCCCAAAGTCCAAATTCGGTGCCACCAACTATTTCCAATCGGCCCTACCGAGGGCGTCCTGGAATATGGGATCCTCGGATAGCCAACCTATTGTTATGGGTAGACTATGGGGGTTACTTATCGAATACCAAAAGATTTGAAGGCCCAGCCTCCAAGGTGGAAGCTTCGGGAGGCACGGCTTGCGCTCCACGTCTAGTGTAGTACTTAGGCATTTTTATCTCTTCGGCATGTAACCGACCATGTGTAAACCCTAGGCATCCTCGGTATCTATATAAGCCAAAGGGTTTTAGGGTATAGGGTATAGAACAACTCATCTAGGGTTAGCTATACGATCTCGAGGTAGATCAACTCTGTAACCCCTCACATCATCAATACAACCAAGAAGGACATAGGGTATTACCTCCATAGGAGTGCCCGAACCTGGGTAAACTCGTGTCCCCTTCATCTCCTGTTACCATCGATTCTAGTCTCATAGTTCGGGACCCCCTACCCGGGATCCACCGGTTTTGACACTGACATTGGTGCTTTCATCAAGAGTTCCTCTATGAGCGAGATGGAATCGACGCCTCGCCTTATTATCAATGAAGAGGTCCACAACATGGACGTTTTCGTCCCCAGACAGATCTTTGCCTTCGACAGTGTTGTGTTGCATGCTGATTCCGCTGGCCATCTAGGGCACGTTGAGAACTTCACCCCCGATCGAGAGGTCAGATTTGGAAACTTAGAGTTCTTCGTTGATTCTCGGGGGGGGGGGGGGGGCTTGTCATTAATCGGGCTTGCAACTTCGCCTGTAGCCTCTAAGGACTCTAAGGCCTTAACCTTGAGCCCCTTCTTTGGACATGCCGATGGGGTCACCCATGGACACAAACCGATCTCTTATCCCAGTCCGATCATTAAGCCAGAGGACCAGACACATGTTCTTTCTGAATAATCCCCATGTATGGACGTCATGGAGGTTAACTCCATGAATTCCGAACATCTGGATCCGATCGGGCCCTCAGTGATCGGCGAGACCCTGGAGCGATTCTCGTCGATGAAGATCACTGGTGATCCAGCCCCGATCTACATTCGATTCGGTTACGGTGTGGGCGGGGATGAATTTTTCAACCCACCCACCACCCACTTGATAGCCACCATTGAAGATTTAACCGACGTGCTGGACTATGCCTCTGAGGAGGCAGAATACATGGATGAAGAGGACCGTGCTCCCATCCCCGTTAACACCGGGAGTTGGACTACCACTTCTACATAGGAGGTCTACATGGTGGATACTCCTGCTACCAACGACGACAAGACGCCTCACAACGACGGCGACAAATCAGGCGATGCGCCATCAAGGCGCCGGAAATCGCATAAGTGGTCCAAAAGCAAAAAGGGAAGAAGAGCTATTATCAGCAACGGGGACGGTAATGCCCTGCTGATCATGACAATCTCGATATACCCGAGCACCCGTTTGAGGGCCCAAAGGGGCCTGAGGACCAAAACAACCCTGATAACGTCAATGACCCTGAAGGCGATGATTACCTTCCCCCCGTTGAGGAGGAAGGTATACCGGAAGCCGATGACTTGTACATCCATGATAACCTCGAAGATCAGGAAGAAATCAGGCAACGACTCATAGCAATGGCTTGCAGCCTAAAGGCTAAGGAACAACAACTCATAGCCGAACATGCCGACCTCAATGATCGATGGATGAAAGTCCTCTCAGCCGAGGAAGTATACGACAGTGGTCTATCAAACCAGCCCAAAAGCTACCCTCGTAGAAGGCTGCTGCCGTAATTCGATGATGAACTTACTGGTACTCCATCTTCAAACCGTACTCCGTACGACAAGCTGGACCGCCCCCCCTCGTGGTCGGGACAGGACGACTGACGACACCGGTTATATACCGGCAGTGCCCTGAAGACGGGGTAAGGAGCCATTAGAGCCCAATGACAGGTTCGACCCGCGAGATTACCTGGATCATAGAGCAAGCCACACTAGATCCATCTATGGATCCATAGAGGACTCGTCTGATAGACCCGGCGGATACGGACCATGGTTCGACCAAAACAACAAAGTCCTGGAACAAAACCGACCCCACACAAACGCCGAATATAGGCAGGACATAGCACGGGTCATAGGCGCCTTTCACTCACTGTGCTTCATAGATGAGGTAATACGACATCAGTTCCCCAAAGGGTTTAAACCCGTGAAAATAGAACAGTACAACGGGACCATTGACCCAACTGTATGGATCGAGGACTTCCTCCTCCATATCCACTTGGCGCAAGGAGACAGTCTCCATGCCATCAAATACCTCCCTCTTAAGCTTAAGGGGCCAGCTCGGCACTGGTTAAACAGCCTCCCTGAAAACTCCATTGGATGCTGGGAAGACCTGGAAGATGTGTTCCGCTCTAACTTCCAGGGGACCTATGTCCGCCTGCCGGAATCTTCCGATCTCAGCAACGTCGTCCAGAAGCCCGACGAGTCCGCTCGGCAGTTCTAGAATCGGTTCTTGACTAAGAAGAGCCAAATCGTTGACTGTCCGGATGCTGAGGCCATAGACTCCTTCCGGCATAATATTCGGGACAAATGGCTGGCCCGCTAGCTAGGCCAAGACAAACCTTGGACTATGTTCACCCGTACCTCCCTCATGACCCGCTTTTGCACGAGTGAAGATAACTCACTGGCAAGACGCAACCACAATTCTGAAGATCCCGTGGCACCTGAGGCCTGGGATGGCAACTCAAAGCCAAAGCGCAATAAGAATAAGCGCCGGCACAATAATAGTGATGCTGATGACACGGTTGTTAATGCCGGATTCCGCAACTCCCGATCTGGGCAGCAGAAGAAGCCCCCTAAAGGCAATCGTGACAGACCCACTCAGCTCGAGAAGATCATGGAAGGCCCTGCCAAATCCATGGGACTTTGGAAAAGCCCGCCAACCACACACACCGCAATTGCTGGGTGTTTAAACAGGCCAGCAAGATACCACCCGAAGACCAAGGCAAACGCTCTCACAACAAGGACGAAGATGAGCCTCAGGGTCCAATTGGTGGCGGACAGAAGAAATTCCTTCCCAAAGTCAAAACGGTGAACATGATATACGCCACCCACATACCGAAGAAGGAGAGGAAGCGTGCCCTCCGGTAAGTCTACGCGGTGGAACTGGTAGCCTTGAAGTACAACCCATGGTCGGCCTACCGGATCACCTTTGATCGGTGTGATCATCCGACCAGTATCCGCCATGGGGGTTCAGCGGCCCTCGTCCTAGACCCCATTATAGATGGGTATCACCTCACAAAGTTCCTAATGCACGGAGGAAGTTGCCTTAACCTGATTTACTCAGATACGGTGAAAAAGATGGGCATCGATCCGTCAAGGATCAAACCCAGCAGCACTACCTTCAAAGGAGTGATCCCGGGCGTTGAGGCCCAATGCACGGGCTCGGTAACTCTAGAGGTCGTGTTTGGCTCGCCCGATAACTTTTGCGGCGAGGACTTGATCTTCGACATCATGCCCTTCCGCAGTGGTTATCACGCGCTGCTTGGTCGAACAACGTTCGCTCGTTTCAACGGGGTCCCACACTACACATACCTCAAGCTCATGATGCTGGGCCCCAAGGGGGTCATTACTGTCAATGGCAATACCAAGCGGTCCCTTAGAACCGAGGAAGATGCACTGGCCCTAGTGGCCTAATTTAGCTGCAAAGAAGATCGGCAAGTTCCGACATCTGCCATAAAGGCACATAAGGTGGGAAGCAAGTTCGACTTCAGACCGAAAACTCAGATCCTTCCTCTTCCCCTCTATAGGGAATCGCCCCCCACCGCACAACCTCAGTACCAGCAAAGTATGTGCCAAGGAGGCACAACTTCACATTTAAGATTCCATGGGTAGCGGTGGGGAAATTAAGATGGGTGTTCGGCTGCCCCGACCTGCTACCATCAACACATCTTCGGACCAAATGCAGGCACTCCAAAAAGAGCCTACCTACGGCGTAAAGCTCACCTACAATTCGGGGCCTCTCAAGATTTTGTTAGCAAAATCTACCCGCCGAACACTAACACCCATCAAGGTGCATCTAAGAGCAGAAGTCAACTAGCAAGGGGGCATATCGACGTCCTCAGGTTACCAATTGAAGACCCCTGGTACAACAACTCCTGTATGATTTTATTTCTTATTTTTGTTTGCATACCTATAAACAGTTGCTTCGACAATCCGAGTTATAAGAGTTGTTGAGAAAATGCAAAATTGCGTGGCACGAGTTCGCCTCATTTGTCTTGTTTTCGGCGCATATTTTTTCTCCTTTCTCCCTCTTTTCGTGAACCTGTTCGGTATGACACAAGGTAACCGGCTAATAGACCCGGGGCTCGATTTCAAACACAAATCACCTTATCTATCATGTGTTTGGCGTCTTTGCATTCTCTTTATATGCATCGGTTCCGAACTATGTCTTTGGTCAATAAGTTGGGTTGCCCGGCTCCTGTGCTTGCCCCTTTACATTTCGCTTGTTCGGCTAAACGGGCAAAGGGAGCACCCCTGCGATTGTGTTTCCGGATAGTCTGGTCAAGCACCTTAGGGGAGAAAGCTGAAAACAAACTGTCATAGTATGCGCAATCCGATTTGTGAACCCCGAGCTAGAAGTATTACACTTCAATCCTCGTAAGAAGTTATTCTGTGTTATATGAGGAACCTGCCCTTTGTGCAGACATTGTGATGCCGGCTTTGGCCACGGTTCGTCCGAACATCACATCACTCTGGTGGCTAATCGTATGCTTCCCGTAGTCCTTTTCGCACCCCTCCGGCTGAGTGAAAGAAATAAAGCACTATAGTCCAATTGCCTAGTCTACCGCACTATACCGCCTTCGGGTTCCGATAACGCGGCTAAGGGACACAGTGCATTGGCATAGACACCCCATGTAATATCTATGTGGGGGCTGAAGCCGACGGCTCACATCTTTCAGTATTAAACAACCACATACGAGTTGTAAAGGAATGCAAAAACATATAAGAGCAAATACCAATATCATTAAAAGTTAACACAAGTCTTCAGACACGTTACAAGCTCATTTAAACATTTTTTCACCCGAACACTACGACGCTATCACCCGAGCACTCTCCATCACTCCATTGAAGTATAGCTCAGGGCGTCGATGCTCCTTCTCGTGTGGCGGCGGGTCAGTGGCGACCTTCATTGGATTTAGCCCAGGCTAGTGCACTCGCCGGGCCATAAGCGGATGCAGAGGTCCTTCATGGTTGGCTCCACCATCTGGTGCACTCCATCAGCTGTTTTAGCTGCTCCACCAGAAGAGGAGGACGCTCGAGGGCTCCGAACTGTGCCCAGAACATCCGAGCTTCATCTTCCTCTCCCCGCATGGCAAACAACTGATTGGCGTCCGCCACAATCTTCTAGAGATCGGTGGATGTGCTTGACGATCACCACACCCAGGTAAGCAATTCAAATCTGCAATCCCCAAATACGCACTTTAGTGAGTATGGCTTACTGTCTCCTATTTCCTTAGCTTGGCGCACTTGCTCCTCGTAGAACCGTTTGTCCATCCGCTCCTTCTCAAGGTCGGTTTTCATGGTGGACAGTTCGTCTGAGCTCGCCTTATTCTTCTGCTCCAAGGCCTCGCATCTCTCGCTGGCATCCTTGAACTCCTGCTGGACCTCTGCCATGCGAGCTTCATGCTTGCCACTAGTGGACCGCATGGCGGAAAGGGCGATAGCCGTTTCCTTAGCAGCCGCCCTCTCGGCGGTCGTCTTGTACTTCGTGCGCTGGAGCTCGACCTTGAGCCTCTCCACCTCCTTCGCTGAGGCTGCGTGTGCAGTACACAAAGATAAATAAGCTGTATTGACAGTATTCAGACTATAAAACTCAGATGAAGGCATTCAGATTCTGTTTCAACATACCTTGAGCCTCGTCGAGCCTTTGGTTAAGGGCCTTAGCTTCGTCTTCGGAGCGCATCAGCTTACGATTTAGCTCCTCCAGCTCGACGCCATTTATGGCCTCCGCCGATGACGAAGCCTGCATTGCACACACAGTTAATAAATTACATGGGCTCTCAATTCCTGATTTATAGACAATCCGATCACGTGTCGAGTTATTCTCACATTCTGGACACTTAA
Source organism: Hordeum marinum (assembly GCA_022496015.1). Lineage (NCBI taxonomy): Eukaryota > Viridiplantae > Streptophyta > Magnoliopsida > Poales > Poaceae > Hordeum > Hordeum marinum. Next base: position 383,647,269 of record CM039675.1, read on the forward strand.
AGTGCATCTGGTTCGATATTGGATTCAAATGTGACCCCTAGGTGAGCTTTTTCACCTCACCTAGGGCTCGGGGGTTGCCATGTATACAATGCGAATAAATAAAAATATTTGCAGAATAAACATCGGGTGACTTACTTGAAAGCCCGCAAGGAGACCTTTGAAGGCCTCCTTCAGTCCATTGTCAACGGACTGGATGCTTTGTAGTACCGCACCCATAATGGTGCGGTGATCATCGGGGATGGAGGCGCTAGATAGAGCCTCCTCCATGGCCGACCACCAATTGGTCGGTGGTGCCGGCGATGATCGGATTCCCTGATCACCCACCGGGGATTGGACCGGCGCCTCCGGAGGCATAGTGTGCTCCGGAGACGTTCTCGGAGGGGACTAAGCACCCGCTCGTCCGGCCTCCTCGGTATACGGGCGGGGTGCTGCCCCCGGTCTTTAGTGGCCGAGGCGTTAGCCTCGGCCGCGATGCCATCTCCCTCGCCACTGGTGTCCTCCTCCATAGGAGTGGGCCGGGACGACACCTCCATGACGTCCTTCGTGGCGCTTGGAGTGGTGGGATGCGAGGCATCCCCTCTCTCCGCAAGTTCGGCGGGCAAGGTCTCCCCATCCGATATCACCTTGGTAGGGATAACGCGCGGGGGGCTGCAAGGCCAATAACCTGCGTGTTAGCAAACTATAAATCTACTCATAATGAACAGGAGGGTCTTCAAATCCTAACCTTTTTTGGGGGGGGGGCTTGACTCTTAGCTCCTTTGTGGAACCTCCTTGGGGCCTTCGGACGCGGAGCTCGAGTCTGAACTATTGTCGGACAGAACCACCCGCGTCTGTCGCACCCTCTTCGGGGCAGGAGAAGCGACCAGCTCCGGGGCATCCAAAGACGCCGCTCTCTTCCTGGCACGGGGGTAATTGCCTCCCCCCTCGCCCTCGGCCTCGGCCTACTCCTCCTCTTCTTCTTCCTCCTCCTCAACCTCCTCCTGATTTGAGGAGGTGGGGGTATCTTCGGATGCAGCATCAGGCTGGTCCCTGATGCGAAGGCCAGCGTGGTCTAGTTTCTTCTTCTTATCTTTCTTCGTGGGAGCCTCGTAAGTCTTCACCGCAAGCATCTTGGCTAACAGCCCGGACCTCTTGTCTTCGGGTTGAGGCGCCGGACTATTGATGTTGACGGCTTTCTTCAGCCATCTTTGCTCGGACAGATCGGATAAGAGGTTATAAGAATTTTCTGTGTAATGAAGCCGACCAAGCTGGGGTGTATCGTACCTCGGAATCGGTCTTGGTGGCGTGCAGACCCTTGTCCTCCTCCTCGGATGGCCAGCACTTCATCGATTTGAAGAGCGGCTTCCACAACTTCTCTCGTGTAGTGCGGAAGAGATTCCGGACTGTGGGCTCGGCTTCGAGTTCTCGAGCCCACAGGGGGGTGTCTCGACGCTGGCAAGGGAGGATGCGTCTTCGGAGCATCACCTAGACCACATCGGTCGACTTGGTGCCCTCCTCGACCAAGGAGCGGATGCGCTTCTGCAAATCGGTCACCTCCTTGCCCGATCCCCAGACAAGGCCCTTTTCGAGCCATGAAGCCAGTCTAGTGGGGGACTGGATCTGAATGCGGCGGCGGGGAGCAGACCCTCTTCTTGTGGTACCGTGACGTAGAACCACTCATTTTACTACCCCTTGATGGTGTCGATGAGGGTGGCCGACGGCCACCCGACGCGGGTGAGCTTGCCGATGATGGCCCCGCCGCAATCTGCATGCTTGCCGCCGATGCAGTTGGGCTTGATGTTGAAGACCTGCAGCCAGAGCCTGAAGTGTGGCTCGATGCGCAGGTAGGCCTCGCAGATGAGGATGAACGCCGAGATGTGCATGATGGGGTTCAGCGGGAGGTCATGGAAGTCGAGGCCGTAGAAGAACATCAGCCCCCTCACGAAGGGGTGGAGTGGGAAGCTCAACCCCCTGATGAAGTGGGGGATGTACACCATCCCCTCGCATGGCTTGGGGGTGGGAATCACTTGTCCCTCCTCCGCTGCACGGCTAGGGATGTTGGCGGGGAGGTAGCCAGCCTTCTTGAGGTCGAGTATGTCCTGGTTGGTGACCGTGGAAGCTTCCCACTGGCCGTTGGAGCCCGCCATTGCTGAGCTTGAAGGTGGGGGGAGAGACCTAGATCTGTGCTCTGGAGGCACAAGGGAATGGGAGGCGGAGAATTCGAATGGAGAGCGTAAAAAGCCTTTGGGGTTTTCCTTCTCTTTTTATGAGGCCTATTGATGTGGACTCTCCTCACTGCGTTGTGAATCCCTCCACTTCCCGAGACGCGCAAGCCGTTGCATGCGCGTGATTAAGTATATCCCGTGTAAAATGGGACACGATCCGTATATTGATAGATCGTGATGATTAAAACGGCCTCAAACCGCGAATCGAGTCTATGCAACTGGACTAGCGGTCATGGTGGGCCGTAGCCTTTTGTTAGAAAGGTCGTCAGAGGGCCGTTGTTTACCTCCTGACGTTTGGCCTTCAAAGCCAATCAATTTACAGTATTCAGACGTGCCACTATGCGGGAGACTACTTGTCATCGGAGGACGAACTATGGTTCGGTAGGAAGGAACTCACCTCGCAAGCCGGAGACTCTCTTCACGAAGCAGTCGGAGCTGAAGACCCTTGGCATTGGAGGCAAGTTCAGGGGCTACTGAGGGAGTCCTGGATTAGGGTGTCCTTGGATAGCCGACCTATTGTTATGTGTCAGACTATGAGGGCTACTTACCAAACACTGGAAGATTTGAAGGCCCAGTCTCCAAGATGGAAGCTTCGGCAAGCACGGCTTGCGGTCCATGATGTATTACTTAGGCATGTTTATCTCTTCGGCATGTAACCGACCATGTGTAAACCCTAGGCATCCTCGGCATCTATATAAGCTGGAGGGTTTTAGGGTATAGGATATAGAACAAATCATCTTGGGTTAGCTATACGATCTTAAGGTAGATCAACTCTAGATCCCCTGACATCATCAATACAACCAAGAAGAACATAGGGTATTACCTCCATAGGAGGGTCCGAACCTGGGTAAACTCGTGTCCCCTTCGTCTCCTGCTACCGTTGATTCTAGTCTCATAGTTCGGGACCCCCTACCCGAGATCCACCGGTTTTGAGACCGACACCTACCTAGTTTCACCCTAGACAAATCCCTAAGTCAAACCCTAAAGTCTCGGTGACACCAACTTCTATTTCGGTGAAACAAAAATCAGTGACCAACTTTCTATTGTCCCATTTCTAAAAATCGGAATTTCCAAGTTTTAGGAATTGGTGACACCGAGTTTTGGTAACTGCCTAGGTCATCCAATTCGGTCGCACCGAGATTTATATACTGGTCTCATCGATACGCCAACAATTGCCACATTTTGCACTAGTCAGTGCAACCGAGTTTTTGTTTCAGTTTCACTAAGTTGGGCAATAATGTTGTAATGGCTGGATTTTTGGAGAATCCTATATATACCCCTCCACCTGCCTCTCACTCATAGAGGAAGCACTCAGAATAAACCAACACTTGCCCCATCCATTTTTTTGAAAGAGAACCACCTACTCACGTGTTGAGATCAAGATATTCCATTCCTACCATATGGATGTTGATTTCTAGCCTCCCCAAGTTGCTTTCCACCCAATCAACCTTTTCTACCAAGCCAAATATGTGAGAGAGTGATTGTGTTTTGAGGAAACTATCTGTTACCTTTTGGAGAGTGGTGTCTCCTAGATTGGTTAGGTCTCGCTTGGGAGCCTCTGTCTTCGTGTGCGGAGTTGAACCAAGAAGTTTTTATGGGCAAGGAGATCGCCTACTTTGTGAATATATACCCCAAGTGAGGCTAGTCCTTCGTGGACATAAGCCATGATGGAATAGATGAGGTTGCTACTTTGTGGACCCTTATGGGTGGATCCCTCCATGGACTCTCACGACTGCTACCCTCAATGGGTTGAAGCCTCCATCAACATGGACGTATGACATCACCACCTGTTGAAACCACGGGAAAAATATTCGTGTTAACAATTACGTTTAATCTTCCTGTCTCAACTCTTTACTTACATGTGCATGTATTTACTTTTCTCTACCATACTTGTTGACTTGCATGTGTAGGGTGTGCTAGACTTGTTAGAATTGCAAAAATATGCCAACCATTAAAATTGGGAAAATGTTAGGTTTTATTTTGTCAAGTAGTATATTCACCCCCCTCTAGACGTACCTTCTAGTGATCCCACAGCAGGAGCATGTTTGCTCTTCGGCGGAGCGATTCTGCTAGGGATACTTCCCTCCAGGAGGGGGAATCAAAGCCATTGACATCAGCAATGATCCTCTTATCGTGGGAGGACCAATATTCATCAACATCTTCACCATCACCATCCCATTTCAAACCCTAGTTCATCTCGTGTATCCAATCTTTGTCCCAAAACCTCAGATTGGTACATGTGGGTTGGTAGTAGTGTTATGTTTGTTGGTTGGTTTATTTGGTGGACAATTATATGTTCATATCCTTAAGCATATACAATACTCCTCTGATCTTGAACATGAACATGAATTGTGAGTAGTTATGTTTGTTCTTGAGGACATGAGAGAAGTCTTGTTAAAGTAGTCATGTGATATTGGTAATTGGTTAATATTTTGATGATTTGTATTTGTTGTCCTTCCTCTAGTGGTGTTGTGTGAACATCGACTACATGACACTTTGTTAGTGCATCTAGTGCCCCTTAGTGATTTTGGTGTATTGAAGACTTATAGGTTAAGGACCTAATGTGTTTGTGCATGTAAACATGTCCTATAAGTTGTGTGAACATTGACTACATGACACTTTTCTTAAGACTTTGGTATTTCCTTGAAGACTTTGAAGCTGAAGAATTTGGTGTGACCTTGAAGATATTAACACGAGGACTATGAAGCGTGAAGATTTTTGTTTTTGTAGTTTCATTTCCTTCTTTGAGTCATAGGAAACACGGTATTGTCAAAGGGCGTCGAGGGAAAACTAAGGAAAGTTTCCAAGTGATGACCAACTCAAAAGCCACAACTTATCCAAATCCTTTGAGTGAAACCTTTGGAAATCTCTTGCAATTCAATCATGTTCTTTAGTGACAGAGACGATGTTCTTCTGGTATCTGAGGAAATTGGTCTGACCGAGGAGTTGGGATTTCGCTAGTGCGTATTGCCTACCTTGAGGAATATGATAAGCCCTGAGGAATTTGACAGTTCAAATTCCAACTGTTGCTTAGCCTTGCGCCAGCTGTCCAGATATTCTAGCCACATAGCGGTCATATTATTGGGGGGCATTTATGTTTTATCATGTCGGGTTGCACCCTGGCTATAAATATCTGCCCCCAACAACCACTAGTTGGTTGGTTGCTCCGAGAGAGAACTTGACACTTGTCATTTTAGAGCAACCCATTCCTCGAGGACTTTGAGAGAAAATCATCAGCGAGGAGAAACTCCAAAACCAAATAACCAAAACCCAAAGTGACTGAGCATTATCACTAAAGAGATTGTTCCTGTGTGGAACTGACACTTGTTACCTTTGAAGACTATGTATCTAACAGACGGCTAGGCGTCATGGTCTAGAGCATCCAAGAGGAAATTGTGGATCATCCGGTGACCGAGTTTGTCAGGGTTTGGAAGTCTGGCCTGAAGACATATCACAAGTGTTGGGCAATGTCTGTGTGACCTTAGCTCAAGATAATACAGTAAGGACCGTGTGTCCTTTGGTTTAAATACCAAGCTGCTCCAAAATAGACGTACGACTATCACAACAGTTGGAACCGGGTCATCAAATCATTGTCTTTATCAAGCTCCTGGTTCCATTTTCTCAACTCCCTCATTTACTTGAATACTTGTTGATGAAATTGATCCTTACTATTTGAAGACTTTGACTGAAGACTTTCTCAATTTCGTCATCTCAAATTCTTCAGTCACCTTGTTCTTCACATGCTTATCTTGTATCACGCTACCTGTAATCTATGCATGTTCTATTTCATCATGATGACTATGCTATTGCTCTGTTTCCCATGCACTTGAGTACTTATTCCATTGCTAGTTGTTTGTCACTCTGCAAATTCCTCAATGAGAAATTCCTCGGTGACGAATTTGTAAAAATCCCCTATTCACCCCCCTCTAGTCGATATAACACACTTTAAATTGGTATCAGAGCAAGGTACTCCCTTGTTCTGTCTGATTTTGGTTTAACCACCTGGAGTTCTAATTATGCCGACTGCAGGTATGATCAAGGTTTCCACAGGATGTCCTACCTTCAATGGGATAGACTACCCCTACTTCAACAACAAGATGTGCATGCATCTTGAAGCAATTGACAATGATCTCTACATCACTCCGACTGTCACTGCTGCTAATGTGAAGAGATTCAAGCAACTCGACTCTCAAGCAAATAATATCATATGGGGCCATCTGAGCAGAGGTCAGTATGGCAGAGTGAGTGCTTTTGAATCTGCTAAGCTTATCTGGGATAGGCTGTCCAAAGTCAACGAAGGTGTTTCAACTCAATGTGACTCCTGAGTTGATGTTCTTTGCAATATCTTCAATCGCTTCAAAAGACTTGACAACGAAAATGTTCAACAAACTTTTGATCGTCTCACTGATATCTCCAACGAGCTTCGAGCATTGGGTGCCACTGACATCACTGACCATGCGGTGGTGAAGAAACTACTGAGATCTCTTGATTCCTCATTTGATACACTTTCTTTGATGATTCAACACCATGGAGACTACAAGTCACTTGATCCTTCTGATATACTTGAGAGACTCAATACTCATGAATTCCAACAAGCTGGTAAAAGAGACCTCTATGGGCCAAGCTATGGGAGATCTCGTGTGCTGAAGGCCAAGGCAATTTCCTCATCTAAAGAAGAAGAATTTAATAGTAGTCTTGGTGACCTGAAGAACTGAGTCAAGAGCTGGCAATTGTTGTGAGGAAATTCCAAAAGTTCTCAAGGAGAGGCCGGTTTGGAAAATCATAAAGGGGTGGCATGAAGAAATCAGAATCTTCATCAAGCGACTACAAGAAGAGAACTTGCCACAAATGCAAGAAGTTAGGCCACTATATCTCTGACTATCCTCTTTGGGAACAAGAATCAAGGAAGAATAAATACAAGGATGATAGTTCTGATGACTTGAAGAAAAAGAAGAAATCTTCAAAGTCCTCATCTCACAAGAAGAACAGCCTTAGAAATGCTCGGGCATTCATTGGCAAGGAAATGGATTCTGAAGAAGAATTTGAAGAATATGAGGAAGAGGAGGAATCTAAGAAGGAGTCATACTCTCGTGTGGTGAGCAAAGCTCTCGCTACTTCTTTCGTCAGCAAGTCCATCTTCAACGATGAAGAAAATGGCTACTCCAACGACTCTGATGTCAGCAATGATGAATATGCTCCCACCTATTGCTTCATGGCTAAAGCTGCCAAGGTACTCAAACATCATTCCTCCTCTGAATCAAGTGAAGGTGAATCTGATGATTATGTGAAACCTAGCTATTCCAAACTTGCTAATATTTCCACTAAGCAACAAAGTGCTCTTGAAAAGTTTTAGAAATTGCTAGACAAAAGCAATGATCTGTTGAATGAGGAAACAAATCAAACTCAAACTCGGATTGATGATGTCAAAAATCTTTAGTCAAAGTATGATAACCTTCACCGTCATCATAATGCTCTGTTAGTCGATCATAAGAAGCTTTCTGATAAATTTCTTCAAAGAAAGCAAGATCTTGAGAAACTAAGAGTGTATCATGAGGATCTTCGAAAGGAAAACTATTCCTTACTTGCTCAACAGATCAGTACCGCTCAGGAAGATTTCGTTCCACCTTGTTTGAAATGCATCGAACGTGAAACTTCTAATTCTTCACTTGAATCTTGAAATGCTTCTATTGCTGCAAATTATTCAACTGTTTTCATGGTCACAAATTCCTCATCTAAGGATACCACAAGTGCTACTAACGAAACCGTAGGGTTGAAGGAATTGTATGTGACAGACATATGCAGAAGTCTCAAAGGGCATCAAACCCTTTGCGATGTTCTCAAAAACAAGATTCTGAATAAGAACCCTAGGAAAGAGGGTATTGCAGTTGAGAGGAAACTCAATGCTGATGGATCCTACTGGAAACCTGAGCAGTATCCCAAAACCTCATGGGTTGCTACTAAAAGGTCTCATGTATATCCATCCACTTTATCTGGTTTTACTTGTGAAATTTCGTATTCCTCTGATGAGTCATTTGACTCCAACTATAAATTTTTCAAAAATCAAAATGGTGAAGTATTTGCCAGATATGTTGGAACTAATTGTAGGAATGGTTCCCCTATGAGGAAAATCTAGGTTCCCAAAAGCTGGTTGGAAAGTCTTCAGGTGAATGTCCTCATGACACCACCCTTGAAGAAAATGAACCCCATATCAAATTCCTCATATGGACCAATGTCATCACTTGGACCAAATTCCTCAAATGGTCAAAAGTCATATCATTCTCATGCTAATGCATCTGTTTCACAGGGAAAATCTACGAGTTATGAGTATGTGCATTATTCTTCCAATCATTATGTTCATAAGTCCATGAAGAATTTCTCTGCTTATTCATATGAGTACTCTAATCCCCGTCCCATGATACGAAGTGCACTAGCTTCAATGCCTCCCTTCTCATATGGAGCTCGCACAATGATAAACTCTTTGTCACCCCTCTAGATGTGGGTGGTGAAGAAATTGAACTAATCTCTTATGCAAGTTCAGGTCTCGAGACGAACTTGAATGTCTGATGAATTTGCTGGAGACATGAGGAAATGCTTGAAAGGAAGCAAGCTAATCATACAGAAATGAATTCCTCATTTCTCACGTCCTCACACTGCTTTACTTACTATGTTGTGTGATGAAATTCTGCCTGATGAATTTGATGTCATATTCTTCACTCTGAAGCATATGAGTTCATAAGTTATACTAATTCATGTGCAGGATGAAACGCCTAAAGCTACTGAGTGGGTCCTCAACAGTGGTTGCACCAAACACATGAGTGGTGACAAGACTCTATTGATGATCATACCACTAGCTCCATCTCATCTGAAGCATATCACCTATGCTAACAAAGGAAAAACAAGGTATTGGGACTAGGTAAGGTTGCTATCTCAAAGGACCGACACATGGATAAGGTGATGCTTGTCGAATCCCTCGGGTTCAACCTCATGTTTGTCTCAATGCTTCATGATCTTGATATTGATGTCATCTTTGGAAAATATCCTTGTGTTGTTGTCATGGAATCTGACAAATCCAAAGTCTTCAAAGGCTTAGGAGAGGAGACTTGTATGATGTTGATTTCTCTACAGGTCCTCAGCCTGCCACGTGCCTTATTGCAAAAGCTTCAGAAGGCTGGCTATGGCATCGACGACTTGGACATGATGGAATGAGTAACTTGCACACGCTTGTGAAGAAAAAGCACGTCATCGGCATTCAAGGTGTCAAATTCCTCAAGGACCATCTCTGTGGTGCATGTGAGCCTGGAAAGATGACTAGATCCAAGCATCCCTCGAAGACTATCATGACCACTACTCGACCCTTTGAATTGCTTCACATGGATCTCTTTGGCCCCAGTCATTATGCCACACTAACAAATACTTCATGTTTGTATGGCTTTGTTGCTGTTGATGACTACTCTTGTTACACTTGGGTGCATATTATTATCTACAAGTCTGAGGTGCAGGATGTCTTCAGACGATTTGCTTCAAGGGCCTCAACAAACGTTGGTGTCAAGATCAAGCACATCAAGAGTGATAATGGGCATGAGTTCAAGAACAATGGTCTTGATGAATATCTTGATGAACCTGGTATTACTCATGTGCTATCTGCCCCATATACTCCTCAACAGAATGGCATTGTGGAGCGCAAGAACAGGACTCTTGTTGAGATGGCCTTCACCATGCTTAAAGAATACCAGACTCCTCGCCGCTTCTGGCCTGAGGCAATCAATACTGTTTGCCACATCATCAACAGGGTATATCTTCACAAATTCTTCAAGAAGACTTCCTATGAACTGATCACTAACAAAAACCCCAATGTGAGTTATTTCAAAGTCTTCTGTTTTAAATGATGGACTAGAGATCCTCACCATAGTTCTAAATTTCCACGAAATCACGTGAAGGTTTTATGGTTGGTTACGAAAAGGACTGGCACACATACAGAGTATTCAACACCTATCACAGCAAGGTTGTTGAAACTGTAGATGTGCGGTTCAATGAAACTAACGGCTCGCAAAGAGAGCACCTGCCTCCTATGCTAGACGAAATGTCTCCTGAGGAATCCATTTAGTTGAAGGCTACTTAAGACACCATACCCACTGAAGAACCTCTACCTAATGAGCAAGTCATCCCAATCAACGAAGACATTCATGCTGATACACCTGAGGAAAATAGTGCTGAAGCAAATCCCCAGCCTCATCAACCTGATCATCCAAGAGTGGCAAATGATGTGCAAATTGACAAAATCCTCGACGACATAAATGCACCAGGTCCCCTCACTCGCTCAAAAGATTCACATTTCTATAACTTTTGTGGGCATTTTGCATTTGTCTCTATCATAGAGCCCACCAAAGTTAATGAAGCATTTATGGATCCTGAGTGGATTCAAGCTATGCAAGAGGAATTGCATCAATTCAAGCTCAACAATGTGTGGGAACTTGTCAGGGAGCCAAATCCTCGCAAGCACAACATCATAGGTACCAAGTAAATCTAGCGCAACAAGCAAGACGATAATGGCCATGTGGTGAGGAATAAAACTCGTCTTGTAGCTCAGGGCTACACACAGGTTGAGGGAATTGACTTTGATGAAACTTTTGCGCCTATTGCTAGACTTGAAGGTATTCGCAAATTGCTTGCTTATGTTAACCATCACAATATCATCTTATATCAAATGGATGTGAAAAGTGTATTCCTCAATGGTAAGCTTTAGGAAGAAGTATATCTTGCTCAACCCCCATGTTTTGAAGACTGTAAGTATCCTGACAAAGTCTTCAGACTCAACAAGGCCCTTTATGGCCTCAAGCAGGTCCCTCGGGTGTGGTATGTCATTCTGAAGGAATTCCTCATGAAGAAAGGCTTCGAACCCAGTTCACTCGACCCAACTCTTTTCACAAAATCCTATGGCAATGAATTATTTGTGTGCCAAATATATGTAGATGACATTATCTTTGATGTACAGACAAACATTACAGTGATGAATTTTGTTATATGATGAGTGAAGAATATCAGATGTCTATGACGGGGGAGTTGAAATTCTTCTTAGGTCTTCAAATTCTTCAGTAACTGATAACCCACAAGTGTAGGGAAATGTTTGTAGCCTTTTTCGATAAGAGTGTCAAATCTAATGAGGAGCTAAAGGTAGAACAAATATTCCCTCAAGTTCTATTAACCATCTATACAACTCTACGCATGCTAATGCTTGCTTTACCTAGAATTAGTATGAAATTATTTTGCAGGAAGTAAACTAGAAGTACTTTAGGAGAAAATAAACTTAGTAGTGACGTAGCAAGCTTTTTGTAACACAAGAGAAAGATTGTCCTAGGCAATTGAATATGATACGATAGATACTTGTTATATGCAATGAGCAAGACGCATACGCTAACACACTTTCCGTACTTGGATCACATGAACTTATGATTGGAAACCTAGCAAGCATCCTCAACTACTAAAGATCATTAAGGTAAAACCCAATCATAGCATTAAGTATCAAGTCGTCTTTACTCCCATACGCCATAACCCACCTACTCAGGTTTATGCTTCTGTCACTCAAGCAACCCACCATAGGAAAATCATTAACATATTGCAACACCCTACCTCGGGGATCCCTCCGGTTGCGTGACACAGAGGGCACCACAGGATAGCACCATATCAACATGCAACTCATATCATTAACATCATACACAAATTAACCTGTTGGACAAAAGAGATCTACTGAAACACCATAGGATAGCCAAATATCACTGGGAAATAATATATGGAGTTCAACACCATGTTTTAGTAGAGATTACATCGGGGAAGAGAGGTGTTAGACTGCTACAAGAGGGGGAGAGAGCTGGTGTTGACGGCGGCAAGATTGTTGATGTAGATCGTTGTCAGATGCTTGCCCCGGCGGCCTTCGGCGCCATCGGGAGAGAGGGGGAGAGATCCCCCTACTACTTATTATTATTCCTTGGCCTCACCCCTAGATGGGAGGAGAGTTCCCCCTCTGGTCCATGGCCTTCATGGCGGCGGAGGGGCGGGAGGCCCTCTGAGATTGGATCTCCCTCTCTGTTCTCTTCTGTTTCACGTTCCTGTTTTTTGGCCGAAAACCGTTTCTTATATTCGCGAAGATCTGTAACACTGACCGGGTTGAAATTTTGAGGGGATTTTTATTCCAAAATTTCCTTTCCTGCGGCCGAAGGAGAGATCCAACCGACCTATGAGGTGTCCAGCCTCCACCAGGGCGCGTTTGGGCCCTTCCCTGCACCCTGGTATGCCATGCCCACTGTGGGCCTCCATTTGCATTGATTCCACTTCTCAAAATTCACAAATATTCCAAAAAATATCCGTAGATTTTTATCGCGTTTGGTTTTCGTTTGATATGGAATTTCTGCGAAACAAAACACACACAAAAACATGAACTGGCACTCGGATCAATAGGTTAGTCCAATAAATCATAAAAATAGTTGCCAAAAGTATGTGAAAGTTGTATAATATTGGCATGAAGCAATCAAAAATTATAGATACGATGGAGATGTATCAACATGCACAAGCTTAATTCCTACTTGTCCTCGAGTAGGTAAATGATAAAAAAGATAATTTTTGATGTGGAATGCTACCTAGCATAATCTTGATCATATATCTAATCATGACATGACTATTAAGATACAAGTGATTCAAAGCAATAGTCTAGTATTGACATGAAGACATTAATACTCAGGCATCCTAACAAACAATCATGTATTTCAAAATATCAAGGCTAAAGAACGCTATCACTACAAAATAATATAGCCTTTTCATGCTCTATCTTCTTAACACAAAGTATAAATCATGTACTACCCCGGTGTCAGCCACGCAATTGCTTCATACTTTTTAACGTGCTTTAGTATTTTCAACTCTCACGCAATACATGTGCGCAAGACATGGATATATCACTATGTGTGGAATAGAATATGGTGGTAGGTTTCAAAGGGGTAAAAGTGGATAAGAAAGTCTTGCATCAACTCAGCGTATCAACGGGCTATGGAGATGCCCATCAATAGATATCAATGCGAGGCGTAGGTATTACCATGCAACGGATGCGCTAAGAGATATAAGTGTATGAAAGCTGAATATGAAAACTAAGTGGGTGTGCATCTAACTCTAAAATGAAAAATTTCCCACTAGTATATGAAAGTGGCAACATAGGAGACTCTCTATATGAAAAACATGGTGCTACTTTGAAGCACAAGTGTGGAATTAGCATGCCCCTTCTCTCTTTGTCTCTCATCTTTTTTTCTCTTTTTTCTTTTTTTTGTTTTCCTTCTTTTTTATTTTCTTCTTCTTTTGTTTTATTTTTTTATTTGTCGTCCGGAGTCTCATCCCAACTTGTGGGGGAATCATAGTCTCCATCATCCTTTCCTCACTTGGACATGCTCGAACAATGAATAACGATGATCATCACACTTTTGTTTACTTATAACTCAATATTAAAACTCGATACCTAGAACGAAATATGACTCTATATGAATGATGTGCAATGATCTAGTGTAGCATAGATATCAAAAATGGACAATCCATGGAAACATCATGCTAGCTATCTTACAATCATGTAAAGTAAAATGACAATGAATGCTCGAGTCATCAAAACGAAAGAGGTGGAAGTTGCATGGCAATATATCTCGGAATGGCTATGGAAATTCCATAATAGGTAGGTATGGTGGCTATTTTGAGGAACATATAATGAGGCTTATGTGTGATAGAGCGTATCATATCACGAAGTTTGGATGCACCGGCGGAGTTTGCACCGACTCTCGAGGTCAGAATGGGCAATGTGCGGTACCGTAGAGGCTAGCAAATAGCGGAAAGGAAAAAGTGCGTATAATCCATGGACTCACATTAGTCATAAAGAACTCACATACTTATTGCAAAAGTTTATTAGCCCTTGAAGCGCTAGGGGGGAGGTTGGTAGGAGTTAACCATCTCGCGCCCCCGACCTTCACACAAAGATAGACAATCAAGAATAAATTGTGCTCCAACTTCCTAGCATAATGGCAAACTATACATGCATGCTTCGGGAATCACAAACCTTAACACCAATATATTACTAAACACGATCATCCACTAGTACCTCCCACATATTATCATCTATATATCGTAAAACTAATGCAAGGAATCAAACATATCATATTTAGTGATCCCTAAGTTTTATGTAGGATTTTATGACTAACCATGCAAATGACCAATTCCTGTTGACTCTCTAAATAGATATAAGTGAAGCAAGATAGTTTAATTATTTCTACAAAAGACCATGGTATAACAAATATAATTGAAGCAAAAGAGCATTCTTCAAATAACGCTTTTCTATGTGAAGAGAAACAGGCAATCCAAACTTCAAATGATATAAGTGAAGCACATGAAGCATTCTATAAAGCCATACTCAAAACATATAAGTGAAGTGCAATGAGCATTCTATAAATCAACCATGGACTATCTCATACCAGCATGGTGCATAAACTAAACGCAAAAGACACTCCAAGATTTGCGCATATCACATAAATGAAACGAATCCAAAAACATACCGATACTTGTTGAAGAAAGATGGGATGCCTTTCGGGGCATCCCCAAGCTTAGACACTTAAGTCTCCTTGGATATTTACTTGGGGTGCCTTGGGCATCCCCAAGCTTGAACTCTTGCCTCTCCTTCTTTGCCTCATATCGAGACCTCCTCGATCTTCAAACACTTCATCCACACAAAACTTAACAGAAGACTCATAAGATCCTTTAGTATAATAAAGCAAAATACTACTTTAAGTACTATTACAAACCAATTCATATTTTATATTTGCATTATCACTGATGTATTATAACTTTTCTATGGCTTACACCACCGATAAAATCGATAGTTTCATCTAAACAAGCAAAACAATGCATCAAAAACAGAATCTGTCTTAAACAGGATAGACTGTAGTAATCTGAACTTTGACCATACTTCTGTAACTCCAAAAATTCTGAGAAATTAGGACAACGTAAAGAATGTACAACAATACTGTGTTAATTTTTTAGCTCATTCCCACCTACCAGTAAAATATGACAATTCGTGCATTTGGAACAAATTTTTTGTTTCAGATTTAGCATTGCTTCTACTCATCCTATTAATCATCCGAAAGGCAAATCTGGGCACAATAAAAAAGCACACAACAGAAATAAATGACTCTTTAAAACTTTGGGGTTGTCTCCATGGCAGCGCTTTCTTGATAGCCATTAAGCTAGGCATAAAGTGCTCAAGTAATTGACCCACCCGGATCCCAAGGTATATCAAAGCCAATTTTAATTAACAATGATTTGTAATTTAGTAGTGAGCACAAAGTGATGTATACCATATAACAACGAAGTCTAACTCTCTTCCTATGAATTGGCATGTCATAAAACAACAATTCATTCACACCAAGTAAAGGCCAATGCATAGTATAAGTAGTTTCTTGCAATTTATAGTATTGGAAATGTAGAGAGGTCAAGATGTACTCCCTATCTCATAATAATTGCAAGCAGGAGCAGCAAGCACATGCATATTATATTCATAAAAATCATCATGTGTAGTAGTAAAATGCAACCCATCAATATAATCCTTAATAAGAGCAAACTTCTCTGATATAGTGTAGTTGGGAGAATTCAAAAAGATAATAGGACTATCATGTGTGGGTGCAATAGCAACAATTTCATGCTTAACATAAGGAACTATAGCAAGTTCATCTCCATAAGCATAATTCATATTGGCATCATGGCCACAAGAATAGGAAGCATCAAGTTCATCAAAAAGGCATATTTCAAAAGAATCTAAAGGATCATGGCAATCATCATCGCATTCATCCTTCGGTATGTGAGAAGGGAGACTAAATAATGTATGAGTTGAAGAGTTACTCTCATTAGAACATGGGCACGGGTAGCTAATCTGCTCTTCCTCCTTTTGTTCTTCGCTCTCCTCCTCATCTTTTTCATCTAATGAGCTCACAATTTCAGCAACTTCCTCTTTCGTGGATTCCTGCAAAATATTAGTCTCCTCCAAGGCAATGGTAGTTATTTCAATAAATTCATTGATATAAGCATTAGAAGCATAGTTTTCATAGCAATATTCAAGTATGGCAAAAAATTCAGATTTGTAAAGAGTAGCATCATACTTTTTAATCAAAAAAGAATTTCATAAGCACCTTTAAAAGCAACAAATTCTTCAATTTGCTCAACATCAAAATAACAATGGCCTCCTTGCCATAAGAAGATAATATTTCATTATCATTAAACCCACATTGGTAGGGAAGGTGTTTTTTAGTTTCTTAAGAACAACAAGTAAAATCATAAATTTCACGTACATTCCAAGCATAGCAACACAAAGTATTAATTTGATGCCACAAGAGTTTCCCTTTTTGAGATATGTGGTGTCGCACATAATGAGAATACTCATTTAGTGATATTCCCTCAACTAAGCTAGTTGAGTTTTCAGCAAGAGCACAAAGGGATCAAAGATGATCCAAGTAATATTCTTCGGTAGTACGGTAAACTAGTGGTTCCTCAACTTTTGGAGCAGCAAGTACATCTTTTTTGGTATTTTACGTTTCCTACCCATATCTAAATATAGAAAAAAAGAGCACAAAATAAAAAAAACTTAGTGATAAAGCAAACGAGCACACACGAGAATATTCACCCCATTCTATTGTTTCCCCGCAACGGCGCCAGAAAAAGGTCTTGATAACCCACAAGTGTAGGGGATCATTTGTAGCCTTTTTCGAGAAATAAGAGTGTGAAATCCAACGAGGAGCTAAAGGTAGAACAAATATTCCCTCAAGTTCTATCGACCACCGATACAACTCTACGCATGCTAATGCTTGCTTTACCTAGAATTAGTATGAAACTACTTTGCGGGAAGTAAACTAGAAGTACTTTAGGAGAAAATAAACTTAGTAGTGACGTAGCAAGCTTTTTGTAACACAAGAGAAAGATTGTCCCTAGGCAATTGAATATCATATGATAGATACTTGTTATATGCAATGAGGGAGAGGCATACGCTAACACACTTTCCGTACTTGGATCACATGAACTTATGATTGGAACTCTAGCAAACATCCACAACTACTAAAGATCATTAAGGTAAAACCCAACCATAGCATTAAGTATCAAGTCCTCTTTACTCCCATATGCCACAACCCACCTACTCGGGTTTATGCGTCTGTCACTCAAGCAACCCACCATAGGCAAATCATGAACATATTGCAACACCCTAGAGCGGCGATCCCTCCGGTTGCACGACACAGAGGGCACCATAGGACAACACCATATAACCATGCAACTCATATCAATAACATCATACCTCAATTAACCTATTGGACAAAAGAGATCAACTCAAACATCATAGTATAGCCAAATATCATTGGGAAATAATATATGGAGTTGAGCACCATGTTCAAGTAGAGATTACATCGGGGAGGAGAGTTGTTACACCATTGCAAGAGGGGTAGAGATTTGGTGTTGACGGCGGCAAGATTTTGATGTGGATCGCCGTCTGATGCTTGCCACGGTGACGTTTGGCGTTGATACGTCTCCAACATATCTATTATTTTTGATTGTTCCATGTTATTATATTATCTGTTTTGGATGTTTTATATGCATTAATATGCTATGTTATATTGTTTTGGGACTAACCTATTAACCTAGAGCCTAGTGCTAGTTTCTGTTTTTTCCTAGTTTTTGAGTTTCGTAGATAAGGAATATTAAACGGAGTCCAAACAGAATAAAACCTTTGGAAATATTTTTTCTGGAAAATATGGAAGCCACAAGACTTGAGAACCAAGGTAGAGGAGCTGTCACGGGGCCACAAGCCCGCTTGCCGCGGCCAGGGGGGGTACCCCGCGCTGGGCAGGCTTGTGGGCCCCTGGAACCTCCTCTAACCCTAATCTTCGGCCTATAAATACCCAAATATTCCATCATTATTAGAATGAGCCACTAAAACACTTTTCCGCTGCTAGAAGCCTCCATTCTCGAGAGATCCAATCTTGGAGCCTTTTCTGGCAATCTGTTGGAGGGGGATTCTATCACGGAGGGCATCTACATCAACTCCATTTCCCCTCCAATGATGTGTGAGTAGTTCACCACAGACCTACGGGTCCATAGCTAGTAGCTAGATGGCTTCTTCTCTCTCTTTGCTTCTCAATACCATGTTCTTCATGATCTTCATGGAGATCTATCCGATGTAATACTCTTTTGCGGTGTGTTTGTCGAGATCCAATGAATTGTGGATTTATGTTCAGATTATCCATGAATATTATTTGAGTCTTTCCTGAATTCTTATATGCATGATTTCATATCTTTGCAAGTCCCTTCGAATTATTGGTTTGGTTTGGCCAACTAGATTGGTAATTCTTGCAATGGGAGAAGTGCTTAGTTTTGGGTTCAATCTTGCGGTGTCCTCACCCAGTGACATAGTAGGGGTAGCGAGGCATGTATTGTTGCCATCAAGGGTAAAAAGATGGGTTTTTCATCATATTGCTTGAGTTTATCCCTCTACATCATGTCATCTTACCTAATGCATTACTCTGTTCTTCATGAACTTAATACTCTGGATGCAGGCAGGAGTCGGTCGATGTGTGGAGTTATAGTAGTAGATGCAGAATCGTTTCGGTCTACCTGTCATGGACGTGATGCCTATATGCATAATCATTGCCTTGGATATCTTTATAATTATTTGCTTTTCTATCAATTGCTCGATAGTAATTTGTTCACCCACCGTAATACTTGCCATCATGAGAGAAGCCATCTAGTGAAACCTATGGCCCCTGGGTCTATTTTACATATTATATTTTCAGATCTAAAACCAAAAACACCAAAAATACTTGCTGCATTGTTTTTACTTTTAGTTTTACTTTCCGTTCAAGCATCCTATTATATCTATCTCTACTAGATCTCATCCTTGCAAATAACCGTGAAGGGATTGATAACCCCTTTATAGCGTTGGGTGCAAGAGTTTGATTCCTTGTGCAGGTATATCTATTGGTGGCTCTCTTGTATCTCCTATTGGATTGATACCTTGGTTCTCAAAAATGGAGGGAAATACTTATCTACTTTGCTGCATCAAACTGTTCCTCTTCATGGGAAACCAACGCATGCTCGAGAAGTAGCAGGCGCCATCGGGAGAGAGGGGAGAGATCCCCCTCCTTCTTATTCTTCCTTGGCCTCCCCTAGATGGGAGGAGAGTTCCACCTCTGGTCCATGGCCTGTGTGGCGGCAGAGGGGCGGGTGCCCCTCCGAGATAGGATCTCCCTCTCTGTTCTCTTCTGTTTCGTGTTCCTGGTTTTTGGCTGAGAACCGTTTCTTATATTCCTGGATATCCTTAACTCCGATCGGGAAATAATTTGGAGGGTAGTTTTATCCAAAAATTAGCTTTCTTGCACCCAAAGGAGATATCCAACCAACCTATGAGGTTTCCACCCTCCACCAGGGCGCGTTTGGGCCCTTTGATTCCACTTCTCAAAATTCACGAATATTCCAAAAAAAATATCCATAAATTTTTATCCCGTTTGGACATCATTTGATATGGAATTTCTGCAAAACAAAGAACACACAAAAAACCGGAACTAGCACTGGGCACTAGATTGATAGGTTAGTCCAATAAATCATATAAATAGCTGCCAAAAGTATGTGAAATTCTATAATATTGGCATGAAACAATCAAAAAATATACATATGATGGAGAGATATGATCAACATAATCACAAGAGAAATACCTCAAGGATGTCCTGAAGAAATTTGGCATCCAAGACTATAAAGGCACCAAAACACCAATGCCGTCAAAAGGCCACCTCTACACTAAGGAAAATGTGTTCCATCAAGAAAAATTCCATACATCTTCAGAATCCTCAAAAGTTCAAAATCATCAAGTGAAGAAAATGGCAGAAGGCAAAACACCTCAGAAAGGAGGAAAGAAACCAGCATCAAATATTCCATTTGAAATCCCTGAGGAAACCAAAGAGAAGCATAAAATACGCATTCAAAATATTGAGAGGAGACAGGCAAGGGAATGGAGAGAATATTGCTATGTTACTCCAAAGTACATGAGTAAATTCGCTTTGAAACCTCCCTTCCAAAGACTTCCATTGGCTGCAGGCCAGGAAGCAGATCCCACTAGCCTCATGAGAGGTGAGGATTTTTCCAAAGAGTGGGCAAAATGTCAAGTCAAGCTAGGAAGCTTTCTAAGGAAGTTGTCACCAAATTTAGTGAAGACTCCGCTGCTGCCACAACTGCGAGTACTGCTGTGGACTCTGCCTCTAGAATTGCTTCAAAGAAGGCTATGCCGAAGAAATCGTCAATGACGTCAAAGTCTTCAAGCTCAATTCCCTCACGGCCAAGTTCCTCAACCACAATCCTCATTGCAAAATCCTCAATCAACTTGTTCAAAGGTTGTTGCAATGCCTTTTGTGGCTGCACAATCCTCAACCCCAGCTACAAAGTCCTCAACTCCAGTACACCTTGCAACATGTCAGAGTACTGCAGGCTTTTCAATTGCTTCAGGGGCTTCTGCAAGTTCTTTAGCCCAACCACATTCATCAACCAATCCTACTCTGCTGAAGGTGCACACAACTGCAGGACGAGGCACACGGCCAAGTCCTCATCCGAAGAAAGTGGTATTTCATGTTCCCTCAGAATCCAAGGATGATGAAGCTGATTATGAGGAACTTGCTGCAATCATCAGAAACAAGCAGGAGAGAGTGGCTCGGGCAAAGGGCACTCAAATTCCTCTCTTGCTAGATCCAAAGACTGTGCTCAATTTCATTGACATTTGGCACAAGGACCCTAACACTCCCATTCATGATTTGAAGCTGCCTCCTGGTCCAGACCATGTCCTCACTTCTTTCATTGCTGAAGAAAAATGGAAGTATGAAAAGGCTAGACAAGACAAGAAGGCTCAATACAAAAAGGAGCGCTTCATGAAGAATCATATTCACGCTTCATGAAGAATCATGTTTTGGATCTGACACCTGACCAACTGATCTCTGTACAAAAGGAGATCAAAGGTGAGTGATGAATTTGATCGCTACTATGCAGATTGGCAAGGAGCCAAGGTTCGGTTTATCAAAGTGGCTAACAAAGACATCAAGGATCACAACTCAAGGGTTGATGCCCGACAACAACCACAAATTCCTTAGGCTAGAACAAATGCTCATCCCGATGAAGAATCTGCAAGTGCAGCTGAAGAAATTCAGGGTACTAAAGAATCTGTTAGGGCAACATCCACTGTTGTGCCTAAAGAAACTAAATCTACCAGGGTGACTGCATTAGTCGTGCCTTAAGAAACTAGCCCACCTTCACCCCATGCTCCCCAGCAAAATCTTGAAGGGTGATGAAAGTCACACTTCCTTTTGCATCAGAAGTGAAGAAAACAAAGGCTGCAAAGAAGGAAGCCGCACTGATAAGGAAAGCATCATCATCTGCAGATTCCTTAGTTGTGAAGAAATTGAAGACCAGGCTAAGTTCTTCAACCGAACCCATTGATGTAACTCCTATCTCTGTTGTGCCTGCATATGAATTGTTCCATTTGGTGAAGACCATGTCATCCCAAAATGAAGAAGATCAAGATAATCACTCTGCTGCTTCCTCAGAGCAGATTGATGAAGAAATAGAGGTGGAATAAAATGCTTCAACCCCTCAGGTATTATCGCCCCAGCCTCAGTTAACTACTGAAGAGGCTAGAGTTGAATAAATTGATTAGGATGTGTATATTGGAAACACAACTCCACTTATCAATGGTGAATATTGGGAGGCTATTCACCCCAATTCACCAATGACCACTCCTCTTACTCAAATTCTTCAGTTACCTGCTCAGACTAAAGAAATGCAAACCGGGTTTGAAGGTCTTGCTACTCCCCTCATGTCTATTCCTGAAGAAATTCCAGCTACATCAGCTGAAGAAATTCATACCCAGACTACACCTGGAGAAACCGTTGCAAAAGTTCCTCGATCTGGAGCAGCTGCTGTCATGCGAAGGGAAATTGTAGGATGCTTCAATCCAAATCTTTAGCCAAAGCCAAAATTGCCATTCAAAGGCACAAAGCGGACCAAATTCATCAAGGCAAATTTCTTTAATGAACATATATTCTTCACAGGGCCAAATCCTTATGACTCTACAAGGGTTGGATGCTCAAGGTTCTAGACTTTTGCACAGATGAATTTCTATGCTGTTGTACTATTTGACAAGAACAAAGTCTTCCATCATCTCAAATTCCTCATGTGGATATGGACTCCATCCCTTGTTTCAATCCTATGCTCATCGTTCTTCATGACGTAGGGCTTCTGCTCTTCTGTGGTGATATCTGTTATTGGAATGAAGAGCTAATTCTTCAATTCTATGCAACCTTGCAAATTTTTGGTGAAGCTTCTGATGTCAACTCATGGATCCTAGATTGGATGTCTGGAAACACTCACTACACTGCTCCAGCAACTAAATTGTTTCTTGTTGTCCCAATTGCAATTCCTTTAGAAGGAGCAAGATGCATCTATGATGAACCTGAACTACCAAATCACATGATGCAAGTACCGATGAAGCCTATGGCTCCTGGCAAACCTCCAAGGACCACCTTCCTAGTGAAGGATTTGCTATATGTTCCCAGGACCATCTACCGCATATTGACCAAAACCCTTAGTCCAATCAAGGGCCACAACTCTAAAGAAGAACAAGTTGTTGGCATCATGAATAATTTGATGGTCAACATCATTCATGGGATTCCCATAAGTTATCACGATTTCTTCATGAGGACTTTGGCAAATATAGTTGTGCCACCATTCGAGTTGAAGCCTTATGCTCCCTGGATCATGAAATTCATCATCTCAAGGTCTTCAGTTCCTTTTAAGACTGATTTTCAGAATCACTTCAGTTTTCTGCCTCTGATTGAAGTCCTCAAGAAGGCATTTTCTTCAGTTGAAGGAAAACGCAAAGCTGTTGTTGATGAAGGCACTCGTCCATTGGATGGTCAATTCCGTAAGGCTGCATCTTATTCCACCAATTATGACTCTGCCACCCAAGATTCTGCTGCAAAAGCCTCAGCTCAAAATCCTCAAGCTTCTGCCCCTCGTGTGATGATCGATCGCGATCTTCTCCTAAGTCTTCATCAGAAGGTTGATCGCAATCACTGGGTCAAGCGTCAATTCAAATCAATTCTTCAGAACATGTCTGTGACGCAGAACTAACTAAGGAAAAATCATTACTATGTGCATGAAATCTTCGATCGCACTTGTGCCGTAGTATCACATCTCAAGACTCGTGAGGAACTCAAGGAAATGGATTTTTAGCAAAACTTTGACTGGTCTCATCCTCCTCAGAAGAAATTTAAGAAGGTTCAAGTTCCTCTACTGGTTACAAGCTCATATTCTTCACCGCATGAGACGGATGAAGCTGAGGATCTTGACAACACTGTTGTGGGCCCTGCATTGACAAACGACCCCGACAACATTGGCGCTCCTCCACCACCTTTGAGATGAAATTATTTAGGGGCATTAGTCCTCATTTTTTGTCACTTTGGTCACTGATGAAAAAGGAGGAGAAAGTTGAGTTAGTCTTCAAGCGGATCTCTATATTATGGGGTGTTTTTATTTAAGTTACAACTCTCGCTCTTCTGAAGTGTTTGTTGATCGAGTTGTAAACTTAATCCGATGGTGGTCTGACACTTTTGAATTGCTTTTTGCATGCCTATTTCCTAAAGTTCCTTAATGCACGCATGCTAAAATTTGCTAGACACCATTTTCCATCATGCATTTCAATTCCTCATGTTATATATTAAATGTGTGTATGGATTACAAGATATAGGGGATATCTCCATGATTTTAATCTGCCATGCGCATTTGCAGTCGAAAGAAAATTCCTCAGATATGCACATCTTCAGGGGGAGTTCTTCTACATCTTGTAATAAAATTCCTCAAACACATTACTTAGACTTCATATGTTTATCCCTGTTCAAAACCTAACCTATTTATCATCAATCACCAAAAAGGGGGAGATTGTTAGTGCATCTAGTGCCCCCTAGTGATTTTGCTGGATTGAAGACTTATAGGTTAAGAAACTAATGTGTTTGTGAGTGTACACAGATCATAGAAGTTGAAGAGGAGTTTGATATATTCGGAAATTGTCGACTCCTAAAAATGGAAGTCTTCAGGTGAAGACTTTGCTGAAGACTTTGGTATTTCCCTGAAGACTTTGAAGCTGAAGAATTCGGTGTGACCTTGAAGATATTAACACGAGGACTATGAAGCGTGAATACTTTTGTTTTCGTAGTTTCATTTCCTTCTTTGAGTCATAGGTAACACTGTACTGTTAAAGGGGGTCAACGAAAAACTAAGGAAAAGTTTCCAAGTGATGCTCAACTCAAAAGCCTCAACTTACCCAATCCTTCGAGTGAAGCCTTTGCAAATCTCTTGTAGTTCAGTAAAGTTCTTCAATGATAGAGACGATGTTCTTCTAGCCTCTGAGAAAATTGGTCTGACTGAGGAGTTAGGATTTTGCCAGTGCGAATTGCCTACCTTGAGAAATATGATAAGCCTTGAGGAATTTCATAGTTCAAATTTCGACTGTTGTTGAGCCTTGCGCTAGTTGTCGAGATATTCTATCCACATAATGGACATATGATTGGGGGGCATTTATGTCTTATCATGTCGGGTTGCACCCTGGCTTTAAATAGCCGCCCCCACAACCATTAGTTGGTTGGCTGCTCCGAGAGGGAACTTGACACTTGTCATTTGAGAGCGACCCATTCCTCGAGGACTTTTAGAGAAAGTCATCAGTGAGGAAAAACTCCAAAACCAAACAAGCAAAACCCAAAGTGATTGAGCATCACTAAAGAGATTGTTCCTGTGTGGAACCGACACTTGTTAACATTGAAGATTGTGTATCTTCGAGACGGTTAGACGTCATGGTCTAGAGTATCCAAGAGGAAATTGCGGATCGCTGGGTGACCGAGTTTGTGAGGGGTTGGAAGTCTGCCATGAAGACTTGTCATGACTGTTGGGCGAGGTTTGTGTGACCTTAGCTCAAGGAGAATACGGTAAGGAGTGTGTGCCATGGGACTGTGTGTCCTTTGGTTTAAATACCAAGCTGCTCCAAACCAGACGTACGACTATCACAACAATTGGAACTAGGTCATCAAATC
This sequence comes from Hordeum marinum, assembly GCA_022496015.1. Classification (NCBI taxonomy): domain Eukaryota; kingdom Viridiplantae; phylum Streptophyta; class Magnoliopsida; order Poales; family Poaceae; genus Hordeum; species Hordeum marinum. The sequence goes on from CM039675.1 coordinate 383,672,644, forward strand.
ATTGTCTTCATCGAGCTCCTGGTTCCATTTCGTCAACTCCCATATTTACTTGAATACTTGTTGATGAAATTGATCATTACTGTTTGATGACTTTGACTCAAGACTTTATCAGTTTCCACATCTCAAATTCTTTAGTCACCTTGTTCTTCACCTGATTATCCTGTATCACGCTATTTGTAATATGTGCATGTTCAATTTCATCATGATGACTATGCTATTGCTCTGTTTCCCATGCACTCGAGTACTTATTACACTGCTAGCTATTCATCACTTAGCAAATTCCTCAACGAGAAATTCCTCTGTGATGAATTTCTAGAAATCACCAATTCATGCCCCTCTAGTCGATATAACGCACTTTCACACTTCACAATATTTGGGCCTAGGGGAAGGCATTGGGGAGTAGTAAGTGATACGTCTCCAACGTCTCTATAATTTATAAAGTATTCATGCCATGTTTACAATAATTTTATATGATTTTGGTATGATTTTATTAGAGCTAACCCGGACTGGCGCTGTTTTCAGCAGAACTACCTTGGTGTCGTTTTTTGTGCAGAAATAAAAGTTCTCGGAATGGGCTGAAAATTTATGGAGAATATTTTTGGAAAGTATAAAAAATACTGGAGCAAAAATATACCGCAGAGGAGTCCTGAGGCAGCCACAAGCCACCAGGGCGCCCCCTAGGGCGCGCCACCCTGGCTTGTGGGTCCCTCGGGAGTCCCCTTGACGTGATTCCAACGCCAAGTACTCCTATAAATCCAGTAACCCCAGAAACAAACATAGATCAGGAGTTCTGCCGCTGCAAACCTCTGTAGCCACGAAAATCCTATTGGGAGCCCATTCCAGCACCCTGTTGGAGGGGGAAACACTACTCAGAGAATGCTTATAGTGTAGGATCGCTAGAAGATTGTCAAGACATAGCACATGAAGTAAAGAGATAAGATATGAAGATCAAACGAAATAGGAGATGCAAAGATTTTTCTTGTGGTTCCAATTGGTGGTGCTATCATACGTCCACATTTATGGAGTCTTCAACCCACGGAGGGTAACGGTCACGAGAGTCCATGGAGGGCTCCACCCATAAGGGTCCATGAAGTAGGAACCTTGAATAATCCATACGGCTTCCGTCCACGAAGGACTAGCCTCACTATGGGTAGATCTTCACGAAGTAGGTGATCTCCTTGCCCTTACACATTTCTTGGTTCACTCCACAACACGAAGTAGGAGGCTCCCAAGTGACACCTAACCAATCTTGGAGGCACCACCCTCCAAAAGGTATTAGGCTCGATAATGATGATGAACTCCTTACTCTTGTGCTTCAAGATGATAGACTCCTCAACACACAATCACTCTCTCATAGATTTTGCTTGGTGGAAGAGATGGGATTGGTGGAAAGCAACTTGGGGAGGCTAGAAATAAAGCTCCATATGGTTGGAGTGGAAGATCTTGATCTCAACACAAGGGTAGGTGGTTCTCTCTCACAAAATCTGATAGGATAGGTATGGAATAGTTCTGAGTGCTTCACTTTCGAGTAGGTGGTGGTGAAGGGGTATATATAGGCATCCCCAAAAATCCAACCGTTACACACAATATGACCAACTCGGGAGCAATTTGTTAATCTCGGTGGTACCGAAGTGACCAAAAGGTGGCAGCTTTTGAATCTCGGAGGGACCGATATACGAATCTCGGTTGCACCGATAAGGTGACCAATGGTCAGATTTCCAATCTTGGTGATGTCGACCCAACATTCTCGGTGGGATCGAAAATGTGAATTTTCATAACAAAGAGTCAACAACCTAAACTTGGTGGCACCGGTATGGAATCGGTTGCACCGAAGGGTTAGGGTTTGGCTGAGTCTATCTAGGTTTTGGAATCGGTGACACCGGGAAAGGAATGTTGGTTGCACCGATTTTGAATGTTTGGCTATAGATGGACTTTGGTGGGAGAGCTTGTGGATGTTTTTGGTGACGATCACTTGTGCACGTATGAGCATTTTGTTCACCAACAAAACCTTACCCCCTTTTAATAGTATTGGGTTTCCTATGGACTCAAAGTGATTTCTCACAAATGTAAAATGTATAGTCCTCTTGTTTGAAGCTTGGACAACCTATTTCCTTGCATCTTGGAGTAATTCCACAATCTCCACAATCCTTTTGCCAACTCAACTCTCCATGGACAATTATCTGAAACACACTAGATAGAGGTGTTAGTCCAAGAGACAATGTATGTTGTCATGAATTATCAAAACCACCAAGGGAGCATGCTGTGCTTTCAATCTCCCCGTTTTTGGTAATTGATGACAACATACAATCAAAGCTTCAAATAAAGATATGCATGGATGTAATGAAGACTTTGAGAAACACAAGAGTTCCCCGTAAATGTGTGCAGTCCTTTAAAGGATAGTTGCTTTGGAATGCATGGACACACATATAGATGAAGGGATATAGGAAGTCATGTGTATCTTGGCTATATGCATCAAAATATATATGAATGAGATTTATCCTCATTCAAGACTTCACTCTTGCAAACAATACGTGCAGGAAGCAAGAGATCATCTTGATCAAAGATATGATGCATATACTTACCTTGAGTTCTTGAGCATTCTAGTAGTAGAGACACACTTGAGAAAACAATGTTAGAAAACACAAGAGTATTATACTACACAAAAGCAATAGAACTCAAAGGATAAAACACTATATCTTGGTATCCCTTTGGCATTAATCCTTTAGATATTTTCTCCCCTTAGATATGAAAGTGGTAGTACATCCTCTCCCCCTGAATCTCAGCATGTAGATATTGGTATTGGATAGGGTGAGAAAAGGAATCCTTTGTTCACTTTAGACTTTTCTGCAAAAATAGTTTTCTCCCCCTACATTGTTATTCTCCCCTTGTTTATATAAGTGTGCACTTTTGATATTTTCCTCTCCCCCTAAATCATATCTCCCCCTTTTCATAAGCGCGTAACTCTCCCCTTAGCATGAAGCTTTGATATTCTCCCCCTTTTTCATAAATTTCAAAAAAAGGTTAAGCTTTGGAGTAGTGACAGGGATCATTGACAAGGAAGGGATCCTCGAGAACAAGGGTCATTGAAAGTAGGGTTCATAGAAATGAACTAAGGGAATCATTGAATGTAACTTCTCTCCCTTCTGCAAATTTGAGTTTTCTTCTCCTTGGAGCTAGGGATCCTTGAATAAAGAATTTCTCCCCCAAAGTGTTGTTTGTTCTTCTCCCCCTATTTTTTTAAATGAAGGGGTCATCGAAGGAACAAGAATATCACAAGAACAGAAACCAATAAGAAATATTAAAGAAACACATATTTAGAAAAGAAAAATCGGTGACTCCGGGATAAATAAATTGATGGTACCAAGATTGTGTAGTGCAGCTTGTCTGCAATTTCGGTAGAACCGAGTTATTTATATAGGTGGCTCCGAATGAGAGACCAAGTTTCTGTTTTCACAGAGGCAAAAGAAATAGTTTCAAAAAAGGAAAGAAGTCCAAATTTTTACAAAGGACATCAAAAGATAAGATTTGAGTGGTTATGAGAGATCATGCAAATAGAGAGTAAACACACAAGGTTCTTAACTAGATGATGGGCGGTGACTAGGTCACCTATATTAGATCACATTGACTTAGGAGCTAAGCAAGAATACTTGATGATAGGTCATACTCTACATTAAGCTCAAAATGGGGTTACCATTTTTCGATTAAGCATTTTAATGTCTTCATATCACTTGAGTTGCTTTATCCCATGACTTGGAGTAAAGCCTTTTCAAGGATATGAGTACATACCTTTGAGTGATGTTGATGCTGTTGCTCGTAGGTGAACTTGTTAAGGATGCTTGAGGTTGATGAAAATCATCTTGAATTGGGAGCAATCCTTCTCGTTCTAGTACACTAGTCACCTACAAAGGTTAGTCATGCAAGGAAGAAAAATGGATATATCCAATTGACATGATACCACTTAAGATTTTGCAGCAAAGATCAAGTATATGTCAATGATATTTTTGTTGTCTTCTTCCTTCCGCCATCAAGAGGGTTTGTGGATACTTGGTAATGACAAGATTGCTTATACTTGGAGTTGATGGCAATCTTGTGGAATGATGTTCTTCCAAGTACCTACAAAACATTAGATGCAATACAGGGGAGCATAGAATTCCATGGCATATGATAACGAGTTACGAGAACATGGAAATAACAGGAAAGCTCATGCCCTTGCTTGCAACCGAGTGAGTCTAGCTCAAGTTTGAAGCATCAATGATGTTAAACTCACTCCTCAAGTGACAAAATGTTTTCTCATCAAGTGGCTTACTAAATATATCGGCCAATTGCTTGTTAGTACGAACATGCTTAAGATTAATATCTCCTTTGGCAACATGATCATGAATGAAATGATGTCGAACTTGAATATGCTTAGTTCGAGAATGTTGCACATGATTATGTCCAATTTTAATAGCACTTCCATTGTCACAAAGTAATGGAGCATTTTTAACATAAATTCAATAATCCTTAAGTGTTTGTGTCATCCATAGTAATTGCACACAACAAGATCCAGCAGCAATATACTCAGCTTCGGCAGTAGATAGAGATACTGAGTTTTGTTTCTTGGAGGACTAAGACACAAGAGATCTACCCAAATATTGACAGGTACCCAAGGTGGACTTTCTATCAACCTTGTGATCGGCATAGTCCGAATCGGAATAGCGAACAAGATTAAAAGAAGATCCCTTGGGATACCAAATGCCAAAGTTTGGTGTTTGTATCAAGTATCTCACAATACGTTTCACAGCCAAAAGATGACACTCTTTAGGTGCTACTTGATATCTAGCACACATGCAAACACTAAGCATAATATCAAGACGAGATGCACATAGATATAGCAATGAACCAATCATAGATCGATAAACCTTTTGATCAACCGGTTCATCCTCCCTGGTAAGGTCAACATGTACACTAGTGGGCATAGGAGTTTTCATACCTTTGCACTCCTGCATGTTGAACTTCTTGATCAAGTCCTTGGTATAATTAGTTTGAGAGATGAATGTTCCTTCTCTTGATTGCTTGATTTGCAATCCAAGAAAGAATTTTAGCTCACACATCATAGACATCTCATACTTCTCGGACATCAACCTTCCAAACCTTTCACTAGATTGAGGGTTAGTGGAACCAAAGATAATACCATCCACATAGATTTGGCACAAAAATAAGTAACCATTAACTCTCTTAGTGAACAAGGTTGCATCAACCTTACCAATTTCAAAGCCTTTTTCAATGAGAAACTTCGTTAAACATTTATACCAAGCATGAGGGGCTTGCTTAAGACCATAAAGAGCTTTACGAAGATTGTAAACATGATTAGGTTTCTTAGGATTCAAAAAACCAGGTGGTTTCTTAACATAAACCTCTTCTTCAATTTCTCCATTTAAAAATGCACTTTTGATATCCATTTGATAAAGCGTGATATCATGGTGATTAGCATAAGAAAGAAGAATATGAATAGCTTCGAGTCTAGCGACGGGGGCATAAGTCTCACCGTAGTCCATACCTTCGACTTGCGTATATCCTTGCGCTACGAGATGAGCCTTGTTGTGCACGACTTGACAATCTTCATCTTGTTTGTTCCGAAACACCCATTTGGTTCCGATGATGTTGTGCTCATCTTCGGGCTTCTCCACGAGTGTCCACACTTTGCTCCTTTCGAAGTTGTGAAGCTCTTCATGCATAGTGTTCACCCAATCCGCATCTTCAAGAGCTTGTTCTACCTTCAAATGCTCAATGCTAGATATGAAATAATAATGCTCACAAAAGTTAGCTAGATGGGTTTTAGAGCGAGTGACTCTCCATGTTTGTATATCACCAAAGATTTTGTTTAGGCGATGGTTCTTGGTCACTTGAGCTCGAACTCGGGTTAGCTTCCGATTGTTGGATGGTGGAGCTTCTTCATCTTCATCATCATTTCCTTCATCTTCGTTGTTGTTGAAGATGTCGTTCCCTTGAGGTGGTGGTGAAGGTGGTTGTGGTGGATCTTCGTGATGCACTTCCTCCTCTTCATCATCTCGTCGTGTACCGCTCATGGATGCATCCATGTCATGTTGAGGTTCACCTTGACGTGACGTAGGGGCTTCCACTTGAGTTGATGAAGTACTTTCCTTCACCTCCATGGGATGAATCTTGCCGATGGGTAGATCTAGAATAGCTTCCGAAGGATCCTTATCACCTACATAATTTGGCAATTGTTCGACTTGTGAACCATTAGATTCATCAAACTTCACATCCACCGTCTCTTCAACTTTTCGAGTGAAGTTGTCGTAGACACGGTAAGTGTGAGAGTTCGATCTGTAACCAAGTAGGAATCCTTCATGAGATTTAGGAGCAAGTTTAGTATGACGATGCTTATCAAGGATGTAGCACTTTGAGCCAAATACCCGAAAGTATCCGACTTGGGGTTTGTTACCGGTGAGTAGCTGGTATGCCGTTTTATCGAGAAGCTTGTGCTAGTAAAGTCGGTTTGTGGCATGACATGCTGTTTCAACGGCTTCTGCCCAAAAGTGTCTTGGAGTCTTGTATTCATCAAGCATCGTTCTTGCCATCTCAATGAGCGTCCGGTTCTTCCTCTCAACACCTCCATTCTGTTGAGGTGTGTACATAGCCGAGAACTCATGTGAGACACCTTCTTCGTCAAGAAAGGTATCCACATGTGCGTTCTTGAATTCTGATCAGTTATCGCTCCAAACCTTCTTGATCTTCACATCAAACTGATTTTGCGCTTTGCGAGCGAAGTTCTTGAAGATCTTTTGAACATGCGACTTATCATCAAGAAAGAATACCCACGTAAATCTGGAAAAATTATCAACTATAAATAGACCATAGGAATTTCCACCGAGACTCTTGTAAGCATTGGGACCAAAAAGATCCATGTGAAGTAACTCGAGCGGTCTCCTAGTAGTCATGATATTATTAACGGGATGACTTCCACCTACTTGCTTTCTAGCTTGACGAGCACTACAAAGTTTATCTTTGTCAAAGATAACATCTTTAACACCAAGTATATGATCACCTTTGATAAGCTTATCTAAATTACGCATGCCAACATGTCCTAGTCTTTTATGCCAATGCCAACCTTTAGAAGATTTTGCAATAAGACAAGTACGAGGTTTGGATCTCTTAGTGAAATTAACAATGTATAGATCACTTCTACGAAAACCGGTAAAGACCATTTTATGATTATCTTGACGAAACACTTGGCAATCTACTTTCGTGAATAACACATTGAAACCGAAGTCGGAAAGTCTAGATACGGAAAGAAGATTGTAGCCAAGGGATTCAACAAGCATAACATTTTGAATAGAGCTATCACGGGATATGGCCACCTTAGAAAGGCCAAGTACCTCACCCTTAGAGTTGTCTCCAAAGGTCACGTACCTTCGAGGACCTTGATTAGGCGTGATCTCTTGGAACATGTCTTTATCACCAGTCATATGATCCGTACATCCACTGTCGAGAATCCACTCTTTTCCTCCGGACATTTAATCCTTGAAGTTTGCCATAAGACTCAGATACTTCATGATCTTCCAATGCTCGATGTTGAACAACTCATCTTCTCCAAGATAGTCATGTTCCACATTGTCATCATCAAGTGGGAGATCCTCGTCATAAAGAACAAGAGATTCGTTAGAATAGTGATCATGACAATGAGTTTATGGATGTGAATGGATTCAAAGATAATGTTGTTGATAGTGGTGACATCTCCTTTAGCACGCATAAGATCATGGATCTCAAATAGGCATTTATCAAAGTTTGGATCACTAGGCTTCATTTTGTGAAAAGCAACAGTTTTATGATGAATTTCATCAAGATTTCTTAATGAAAGATTTGGATATCGTTTCTCCAAATCAGTCCACAAGGTATAGGCACATGAAAAGTTCTTCAATTGAGAAAGCAAGAATCTTGGTAAACCTCTAACAATAAGATTGACAGTTCTTAGGTTACCAAGCATGTTAATTTCCTCTTCATGTGTGGGATGCAATTCATCAATACGGAGCACATAGGGGTGTTCAATATATTTTGTCAAATGGCATTTATCAAATAGATCAATCATGGCATGTTTCCATCGACTATAGTACTCTCCATCAAGAATGGGCCCTCTACAACTCAAACTCTCTAGACTAGACACATCCATCTGTTGGAAATATGCCCTAGAGGCAATAATAAAATGGTTATTATTGTATTTCCTTGTTCATGATAATTGTCTATTGTTCATGCTATAATTGTGTTAACCGGAAACCGTAATACATGTGTGAATACATAGACCACAACATGTCCCTAGTAAGCCTCTAGTTGGCTAGCTCGTTGATCAATAGATGGTCACAGTTTCATGGCCATGGACATTGGATGTCGTTGATAACGGGATCACATCATTAGGAGAATGATGTGATGGACAAGACCCAATCCTAAGCATAGCACAAGATCGTGTAGTTCGTTTGCTAAAGCTTTTCAATGTCAAGTATCGTTTCCTTAGACCATGAGATTGTGCAACTCCCGGATACCGTAGGAATGCTTTGGGTGTGCCAAACGTCACAACGTAACTGGGTGGCTATAAAGGTACGCTACGGGTATCTCCGAAAGTATCTGTTGGGTTGGCACGAATCGAGACTGGGATTTGTCACTCCGTGTGACGGAGAGGTATCTCTGGGCCCACTCGGTAAGACATCATCATAATGAGCTCAATGTGACTAAGGAGTTAGCCACGGGATGATGTATTACGGAACGAGTAAAGAGACTTGCCAGTAACGAGATTGAACAAGGTATGGGGATACCGACGATCGAATCTCGGGCAAGTATCATACCGATAGACAAAGGGAATTGTATACGGGATTAATTGAATCCCCGACATCGTGGTTCATCCGATGAGATCATCATGGAGTACGTGGGAGCCAACATGGGTATCCAGATCCCGCTGTTGGTTATTGGCCGGAGAAGTGTCTCGGTCATGTCTACGTGTCTCCCGAACCCGTAGGGTCTACACACTTAAGGTTCGATGACGCTAGGGTTATAGGGAAATGGTATACGTGATTACCGAAGGTTGTTCGGAGTCCCGGATGAGATCCCGGACGTCACGAGGAGCTCCGGAATGGTCCGGAGGTAAAGATTGATATATAGGAAGTCCAGTTTTGGTCACCGGAAAGTTTTCGGGCTCATCGGTAGTGTACCGGGAGTGCCGGGAGGGTGCCGAAGGACCCCCGGGAGGGGTGTGACGACCAGAGGACTTCATGGGCTGTTAGATAAAGTGTGTCAGCCCTTATTGGGCTGGGAAATACTTTTGCTAAAGGCCCATGTGGCTGGAGATAAGGAGATAAGGCAAAAAGGATTTAAAAGGAGGAGATCCACCTCCCTTGTGGGAGGTGGACTCTCCCTTTAATTCGGCCGGCCATCTCCTCTTTGGAGTAGAGGCCAAGCCAGCCCTCCACGTCCCTCCTCCTATATATACTTGAGGTTTTGGATGTTTTGAGATAGGATTTGATCTCTCTCTCTCACGGCGAAGCCCTACCTCTCTTCTTCCTCCTCCGCAGCGCTTAGGCGAAGCCCTGTCGGAATACCTTGCTACTCCACCACCACCACGCCGTCGTGCTGCTGTTGGAGCCCTTCCCCAACCTCTCCTTCCTCCTTGCTGGATCAAGGTGTTGGAGACGTCACCGGGCTGCACGTGTGTTGAACGCGGAGGTGCCGTCCGTTCGGCACTTGATCGGATCTACCGCGATCTGAATCGCTGCGAGTACGACTCCATCAACCGCGTTCTTGTAACGCTTCCGCTTAGCGATCTTCAAAGGTATGAAGATGCAATCTCTCCCCTCTCGTTGCTGGTTTCTCCATAGATAGATCTTGGTGAACGTAGGAAAATTTTGATTTACTACTACGTCTCCCAACAGTGGCATCATGAGCTAGGTCTATGCGTAGAATCTATGCACGAGTAGAACACAAAGCAGTTGTGGGCGTCGATTTTGTTAATATGCTTGCCGTTACTAGTCTTATCTTGATTCGACGGTATTGTGGGATGAAGCGGCCCGGACCAACCTTACACGTACGCTTACGTGAGACCGGTTCCACCGCCTGACATGCACTAGTTGCATAAGGTGGCTAGCGGGTGTCTGTCTCTCCCACCTTAGTCGGATTGGATTCGATGAAAAGGGTCCTTATGAAGGGTAAATAGCAATTGGCATATCACGTTGTGGTTTTGACGTAGGTAAGAAACGTTCTTGCTAGAAACCTATAGCAACCACGTAAAAACTTGCAACTACAAATTAGAGGACGTCTAACTTGTTTTTGCAGCATATGTCGTGTGATGTGATATGGCCAAAAGGATGTGATGTGATGCATTGTGATGTATGAGATTGATCATGTTCTTGTAATAGGGTTCACGACTTGCACGTCGATGACTATGACAACCGGCAGGAGCCATAGGAGTTGTCTTATATTATTGTATGACCTGCGTGTCAATCATAAACGCCATGTAATTACTTTACTTTATTGCTAAACGTTAGCTGTAGTAGTAGAAGTAATAGTTGGCGAGACAACTTCATGAAGACACAATGATGGAGATCATGATGATGGAGATCATGGTGTCGTGCCGGTGACAGTGATGATCATGGTGCCCCGAAGATGGAGATCAAAGGAGCAAGATGATATTGGCCATATCATGTCACTATATTGATTGCATGTGATGTTTATCATGTTTACATCTTATTTGCATAGAACGACGGTAGTAAATAAGATGATCTCTCAATAAAATTTCAAGAAAGGTGTTCACCCTAACTGTGCACCGTTGCTAAGGATCGTCGTTCCGAAGCACCACGTGATGATCGGGTGTGATAGGTTCTAACGTTCGCATACAACGGGTGTAAGCCAGATTTACACATGCGAAACACTTAGGTTGACTTGACGAGCCTAGCATGTACAGACATGGCCTCGGAACACGGAGGACCGAAAGGTCGAACATGAGTCGTATAGAAGATACGATCAACATAGAGATGTTCACCATGGATGACTAGTCCGTCTCACGTGATGATCGGACACGGGCTAGTTGACATGGATCATGTATCACTTGGAAGACTAGAGAGATGTCTATCTAAGTGGGAGTTCATTAATAATTTGATTAAATGAACTTAATTATCATGAACTTAGTCTAAAAATGTCCTTGCAAATTATGTCCTAGATAGCTCGCGCTGTAGCTCCCCAGTTTTATTGATACAATCCTAGAGAAAAGTAAGTTGAAAGTTGATGGTAGCAATAATGCGGACTGGGTCCGTGATCTGAGGATTGTCCTCATTGCTGCACAGAAAGCTTATGTTTTTGATGTACCGCTAACTGCACCACTCCCTCAAGTGTTGTCTGTAGATGTTGTGAACATATGACAGGCACTTTTTGGTGACTACATGATAGTTCAATGCGTCATGCATTGCGGCTTAGAATTGAGGCTCCAAAACGTTTTGAACGTCACAGAACATATGAGATGTTCTAGGAGCTGAGATTGTGATCTCAGGCTCGTGCCTATGTTGAGAGGTATGAGACCTCCAACAAGATTCTTTGTCTGCAAGATAAAGGAGAATAGCTTAATCGGTGAGCGTGAGCTCAGATTGTCTGGGTGCTACAATCACTTGAATCAAGTGGGAGTTAATCTTCCAGATGAGATAGTGATTAATGCAGTTCTCCAAGTCACTGCCACCAAGCTACTAGAGCTTCGTGATGAACTATAACATGCCAGGGATGGATAAGATGATCCTTGAGTTGTTCGTGATGTTTGACACCACGAAGGTAGAAATCAATAAGGAGCATCAAGTGTTGATGGTTAAGTGAAAACCACTAGTTTCAAAAGGGGCAAGGGCAAGAAGGGAAAAACTTCAGGAATGGCAAGCCAGTTGTTGCTCTAGTGAAGAAACCCAAGGTTGAGCCCGAACCCGAGACTAAGTGCTTCTGTTATGAGGAGAATGTTCGCTGAAGCGGAAAAACCCTAGATGATTGGTAGATAAGAAGGCTGGTAATGTCAATGGAAGTATATTTGATATACGTGTTAGTGATGTGTACCTTGCTGGTACTCCTAGTAGCACCTGGGTATTAGATACCGGTTCGGTTGCTAAGTGTTAGCAACTCGAAATAAAAGCTACGGAGTAAATGGAGACTAGCTAGGTGAAAGGTGACGATGTGTGTTGGAAGTATTTCCAAGATTGATGTGATCACCATCGCACGCTCTCTCTACCTTCAGGATTTGTGATAAACCTAAATAAATGTTATTTGGTGTTTGCGTTGAGCATAAACGTGATTAGATCATGATTAGTGCGATACGGTTATTCATATAAGTTAGAGAATAATGGTTATTCTGTTTACATGGATAATGCCTTCAATGGTCATGCACCCACTCGGAATGGTTTATCGAATCATGATCGTAGTAGTACACATGTTCATAACGTTGGTACCAAAAATATATAAAGGTAATAATGATAGTACCACATACTTGTGGCACTGCCGCTAAATGTCATATTGGTATAAATCGCATGAAGAAACTCCATGATGATGGATTTTTTACTCACTCGATTTCGAATCGGTTGAGACATGCGAGCCATGCCTCTTGGGCAAGATGACTAAGACCCCGTCATCCAATATGATGGAGCGGGCAAGTGGCTTATTGGAAATAATACATGTTGATGTATGTGGTCCAATGAGTGTTGAAACACACAGTGGATATCATTGTTTTTCTTTACCTTCACTGATGATTTGAGTAAATATGGGGATATTTACTTAATGAAACACGAATCTGAAATGTTTGAAAGGTTCAAGGAGTTTCAGAGTGAAGTTAAAGATCATCGTGACAAGAAGATAAATGTCTATGATATGATCATGGAGGTGAATATCTAAGTTACGAGTTTGGTATGCAATTTTAGACAATGTGGAAATTGTTTCACAGCTCACGCCTCCTGGAACACCATAGTGTGATGGTGTGTTCGAACGTCGTAGTCGTGCTCTATTGGATATAGTGAGTACTATGATGTCTCTTATCATTTTGCCACTATCGTTATGGGGTTATGCATTAAAGACAAATCCATTCACTTTAATAGGGCACCATCTAAGTCTGTTGAGATGACACCGCGAGAATTATGGTTTGACAGAAGCCTAAGCTGTCATTTCTTAATGTTTGGGGCTGTGACGCTTATGTGAAAATGGGTTTTTCACCTAGCGAGTTCGAACTCAAAGCAGACAAATGCATCTTCATAGAATACCCTAATGAGACATTGGGTATACCTTCTATCTCAGATCCAAGCGCAAAAGGTGTTTGTTGCTAAGAACGGGTCCTTTCTTGAGAAAGAGTTTCTCTCAAAAGAATTGAGTGGGAGGAAGATAGAACTTGATGAGGTTGTTGAACCTTTGTTTCAACCAGAGAATAGCGCAACACAGAAAGATGTTTCTGTAGAGCCTACTCAGTTGAAAAGGAAGTTAATGATGATGATCATGAAGCTTCGGATCAAGTCACTATCAAACCTCGTAGGTCGACAAGGACGCGTACTGCTCCTGAGTAGTACGACAACCCTGTCTTGGAAATCATGTTGTTGGACAACGATGAACCTACGAACTATGGAGAAGCGATGGTGGGCCCGGATTCCAACAAATGGCTAGGAGCCATGAAATCCGAGAAAGGATCCATGTATGAAAACCAAGTATGGACTTTGGTAGACTTGCCTGTTGAATGGCGGGTCATTGAGTACAAATGGACCTTTGAGATAAACATAGACGCTAATGGTGAAATGTCACCGTTTATAAAGCTCGACTTGTCGCAAAGAAGTTTCCGCCAAGTTCAAGGAGTTGACTGCAATGAGATTGTCTCATCTGTAGCGATGCTAAAAGTCTATTAAAATTTTGTTAGCAGTTGCTGCATTTTTCGATTATGAAATCTGGCAGATGGATGACAAAACAAGGTTTCCGTAATGGTTTTTGTGAGGAAGAGTTGTATGTGATACAACCAGAAGGTTTTGTCAATCCTAAGGATGCTAATAATATGCAAACTCCAGCGATCCTTCTATGGACTGGAGCAAGCATGTCGGAGTTGGAATATATGCTTTGATGAGGTGATCAAAGTGTTTAAGTTTATACAAAGTTTATGAGAAACTTGTATTTGCAAGAAAGTGAGTGGGAGCACTATAGAATTTCTTATAAGAATATGTAGTTGACATATTATTGATCGGAAATGATGTAGAATTTCTGGAAGAGCATGAAGGGTTGTTTGAAAAGAGTTTTTTCAAAGGAAGACCCAGATAAAGCTACTATTTTATTGAGCATCAAGATCTATAGGGATAGATCAATTCGCTTGATAAGTTTTTTCGACGAAGACATACCTTGACAAGTTTTTGAAGGAGTTCAAAATAGAAGGGTCAAAGAAGGAGTTCTTGACTGTATTGTAAGGTGTGAAATTGAGTAAGACTCAATACCCGACCACGGCAGAAGATAAAGAAAAGATGAGTGTCATCTCCTATGCTTTAGCCATAGGCTCTATATAGTATGCCATGCTGTGTACCGCACCTGTGTGCCTTGCCATGAGTTTGTGAAGGGGTACAAGAGTAATCCAAGAGTGGATCACTGGACAATGGTCAAAGTTATCCTTAGTAACTTGAGAACTAAGGAAATTTTTCTCGATTATGGAGGTGATAAAGAGTTCATCGTAAAGGGTTACGATGATGCAAGCTTTAACTCCGATCCGGATAACTCTTAGTAGAAGTCTGGCTACGTATAGTGGAGCAGCCATTTGGAATAGCTCCAAGTGGAGCGTGGGAGCAGTATCTACAAATATGACATGGAAAGTTTGTAAGGTACACACGGATCTGAATGTCGCAGACCCGTTGACTAAAACCTCTTTCACGAGCAGAACATGAACAAACCCCAGAACTTATTGGGTGTTAATCACATGATGATATGATCACATGGTGATGTAAGTGTTAATCACATGGTGATGTGAACTAGATTATTGACTCTAGTGCAAGTGGGAGACTATTGGAAATATGCCCTAGAGGCAATAATAAAATGGTTATTATTGTATTTCCTTGTTCATGATAATTGTCTATTGTTCATGCTATAATTGTGTTAACCGGAAACCGTAATACATGTGTGAATACATAGACCACAACATGTCCCTAGTGAGCCTCTAGTTGGCTAGCTCGTTGATCAATAGATGGTCACAGTTTCATGGCCATGGACATTGGATGTCGTTGATAACGAGATCACATCATTAGGAGAATGATGTGATGGACAAGACCCAATCCTAAGCATAGCACAAGATCGTGTAGTTCGTTTGCTAAAGCTTTTCAATGTCAAGTATCGTTTCCTTAGACCATGAGATTGTGCAACTCCCGGATACCGTAGGAATGCTTTGGGTGTGCCAAACGTCACAACGTAACTGGGTGGCTATAAAGGTACGCTACGGGTATCTCCGAAAGTATCTGTTGGGTTGGCACGAATCGAGACTGGGATTTGTCACTCCGTGTGACGGAGAGGTATCTCTGGGCCCACTCGGTAAGACATCATCATAATGAGCTCAATGTGACTAAGGAGTTAGCCACGGGATGATGTATTATGGAACGAGTAAAGAGACTTGCCAGTAACGAGATTGAACAAGGTATGGGGATACCGACGATCGAATCTCGGGCAAGTATCATACCGATAGACAAAGGGAATTGTATACGGGATTAATTGAATCCCCGACATCGTGGTTCATCCGATGAGATCATCGTGGAGTACGTGGGAGCCAACATGGGTATCCAGATCCCGCTGTTGGTTATTGGCCGGAGAAGTGTCTCGGTCATGTCTACGTGTCTCCCGAACCCGTAGGGTCTACACACTTAAGGTTCGATGACGCTAGGGTTATAGGGAAATGGTATACGTGATTACCGAAGGTTGTTCGGAGTCCCGGATGAGATCCCGGACGTCACGAGGAGCTCCGGAATGGTCCGGAGGTAAAGATTGATATATAGGAAGTCCAGTTTTGGTCACCGGAAAGTTTTCGGGCTCATCGGTAGTGTACCGGGAGTGCCGGGAGGGTGCCGAAGGACCCCCGGGAGGGGTGTGACGACCAGAGGACTTCATGGGCTGTTAGATAAAGTGTGTCAGCCCTTATTGGGCTGGGAAATACTTTTGCTAAAGGCCCATGTGGCTGGAGATAAGGAGATAAGGCAAAAAGGATTTAAAAGGAGGAGATCCACCTCCCTTGTGGGAGGTGGACTCTCCCTTTAATTCGGCCGGCCATCTCCTCTTTGGAGTAGAGGCCAAGCCAGCCCTCCACGTCCCTCCTCCTATATATACTTGAGGTTTTGGATGTTTTGAGATAGGATTTGATCTCTCTCTCTCACGGCGAAGCCCTACCTCTCTTCTTCCTCCTCCGCAGCGCTTAGGCGAAGCCCTGTCGGAATACCTTGCTACTCCACCACCACCACGCCGTCGTGCTGCTGTTGGAGCCCTTCCCCAACCTCTCCTTCCTCCTTGCTGGATCAAGGTGTTGGAGACGTCACCGGGCTGCACGTGTGTTGAACGCGGAGGTGCCGTCCGTTCGGCACTTGATCGGATCTACCGCGATCTGAATCGCTGCGAGTACGACTCCATCAACCGCGTTCTTGTAACGCTTCCGCTTAGCGATCTTCAAAGGTATGAAGATGCAATCTCTCCCCTCTCGTTGCTGGTTTCTCCATAGATAGATCTTGGTGAACGTAGGAAAATTTTGATTTACTACTACGTCTCCCAACACCATCTTCCTCCACGGTGATTAAACCGAAGGAATGGAGACCAAAGCTATGATACCAGTTGTAGGATCGCTATAAGAGTGTCTAGAGGGGGGTGAATAGACAACTAGCAGGAATTTAAAACCTAACCTTTTCCCAAGTTAATTGGTTGGTAGATTTTCACTATTTTAGCAAGTCTAGCAAATCTATCAGACCTACACATGCATGTCTACAAATATGGCAGCGGAAAGTAAAGACATAGCACATAAAGTAAAAAAAGATGAGATAGGAAGATCAAATGCAATAGGAGACGCAAGGATTTTTCCCGTGGTTCCGATAGGTGGTGCTATCGTACGTCCACGTTTATGGAGTTTTCAACCCACGAAGGGTAACGGCCACAAGAGTCCACGGAGGGCTCCACCCATAAGGGTCCATGAACTAGCAACCTTGACTATTCCATACAGCTTACATACACGAAGGACTAGCCTCACTATGGGTAGATCTTCATGAAGTAGGTGATCACCTTGCCCTTACAAACTTCTTGGTTCACTCCACAACATGAAGTAGGAGGCTCCCAAGCGACACCTAACCAATCTAGGAGGCACCACCCTCCAAAAGGTAATACACTCGGTAATGATGATGAACTCCTTGCTCTTGTGCTTCAAGATGATAGACTCCTCAACACACAATCACTCTCTCACAGATTTGGCTTGGTGGAAGAGATGGGATTGGTGGAAAGCAACTTGGGGAGACTAGAAATCAAGATCCATATGTTGGAGTGGAAGATCTTGATATCAACACAAGGGTAGGTGGTTCTTTCTCAGAAAATCTGATAGCATAGGTATGGAATAGTTCTGAATGCTTCACTTTTGAGTAGGTGGTGGTGAAGGGGTATATATAGGCATCCCCAAAAATCCAACCGTTACACACAAAATGACCAACTCGGTGACACCGATGTGTTAATCTCGGTGGTACCAAAGTGACCAAAAGGTGGCAACTTTTGAATCTCGGAGGGACCGATATACGAATCTCGATTGCACCGATAAGGTGACCAACGGTCAGATTTCCAATCTCAATGACGCCGACCCAACATTCTCAGTGGGACCGAAAATGTGAATTTTCATAACAGAAAGTTGGCAACCTAAACATGGTGGCACCGGTATGGAATCAGTTGCACCGAAGGGTTAGGGTTTGGCCGAGTCTGTCTAGGTTCTGGAATCGGTGGCACCGGGATAGGAATGTTGGTTGCACCGATTTTTAATGTTTGGCTATAGGTAGACTTTGGTGGGAGAGCTTGTGGATGTTTTTTGTGCCTATCACTTGTGCACGTATGAGCATTTTGTTCACCAACAAAACCTTACCCCCTTTTAATAGTATTGGCTTTTCCATGGACTCAAAGTGATTTCTCACAAATGTAAAATGTAGAGTCCTCTTGCTTGAAGCTTGGCCAACCTATTTCCTTGAATCTTGGGGTATTTCCACAATCTCCACAATCCTTTTGCCAACTCAACTCTCCATGGACTATTATCTGAAACACACTAGATAGAGGTGTTAGTCCAAGAGACAATGTATGTTGTCATGAATTATCAAAACCACCAAGGGAGCATGTTGTGCTTTCATACAGATAGGATTTTAGCAGTAGCACTTGTTGAAGGGATGGAGCTACTGCTAATAGTAGTAGCGCTTTCAAAGAAAGGCGCTACAGGTATTCTGTTAGCAGTAGCGCTGGACTTTGAACCAACGCTACTGCTAATCGGTCCCATCCCGAGCGACGATGGAGACTGGTAGTAGTAGAGGGTGGCATGGAGCAACGCTACTGGTAAAGGTGTAGAAGTAGTGCTCTTCCTCGCCCCGCACTACTGCTAAGTACCGGTCCCCTCTACTTATCATCTCCCTGCATGGCCCTCTCACTCCTCACTCTCAGATCTCTCCCTTGATCTCGCACCGCCGCTCCCACACCCCCGCGCCAAACCTCCCCACATGAGGGCTCCTCCGCGGTGGCCCTCCCCGTCCCGGCCGTCCCCACACGATGGCTCCCCGTCCCGGTCATCCCCACGTGGCGGCTCCCCATCTCCGCCCTCCCAACGTGGAGGCTCCCTGTCTCATCCGTCCACACGCGATGGCTCCCCGTATCATCCCTCCCCATGCGGCGTCTCCCCGGCCCGGCCATCCACGAAGCGGTATCTCTCCCTCTCCCTCCTCTCTCCCATGAATGGATGAAATTTAGATGGTTAGATGAATGGATGGAGGAAATTTATATGGTTAGATGGATGGATGACGTGAATGGATGCATTTAGATGATTGTGAATGGATGCATTGAGATGGTTTTGAATGGTTGCATTTAGATGGTTTTGAATGGCTTCATTTAGATGATTGTGAATGGATGCATTGAGATGGTTTTGAATGGGTGCATTTAGATGGTTATGAATGTATGCATTTAGATGATTGTGAATGGCTGCACTTAGATGGTTTTGAATGGATGCATTGAGATGATTGTGAATGGATGCATTGCGATGATTGTGAATGGATGCATTTAGATGGTTAGATGGATGGATGGATGCATTTAGATGAATGGATGCATCAGATGGAGAGATTTGTTCTGTGTGATGTCTACTTAATATGTCCATTGTTAAGCAAATGTCATGCCAAATTTACAAGGATTCCCATGTCTCCTAAACGTTCTCGTGAACAAGAGTTGGAGTGGTGGAGGCAATTGTTGGCGCAGGGAAAAATGATTGACGATGCAGTGTACGGATGGAGAGATTGTATGCGGGAGCTGAAAGAGGCAGATAATAAGTTCCAGGAGACTCAGTCTGGTTTGTGGGAGAACAAAGTCAATACGTGCAAGACTTATGCCGAAACACAACAAAAAGTTGCGGCAGGCATCATCTACTCGGAGGCCAACGCTGCAGATCATGCTCGGATGCCGCCATAGAGTAGTCCCCACTTGGTTATGGAATGGGCGCAACAACAAGTGACATCTCATGCCCGGCTCAGAGAGACCGGTGGGGAAGTGTGGTCGGGATACTTCCACCGAGAATGCCCCCACCACCACAAGATTCTTCTCATTAATAGTATTGTAGTAAGACTAAGCTCAAGTTTAACGTTTGATAGTATTGTAGTAAGACTAATAGTATTGTACTAAGATTAATAGTATTGTAGTAACATAATTGGTCTCGATCTAGCAGTTCGATTTGGACTTCTAAGGTTTTTGAAGTCTAGTTATCTGTTTCAACTCAAGTTTTCATTATATATAGCCATTCACTTCTGCTTACTAATGACACTGCTGTTATATGGGACCCACTAGCGATACCCGTAGTCACAATAGGTAGTGCTAGTAAGATGTAGCAATAGCGCTGGTTTAGCAGCAGCGCTTGTTGTGAACAAGTGCTACTGCTAACAGTCATACCAGTAGCGCTGGTTGTTCAACGCTACTGCTAAACACTTAGCTATAGCGCCTTAGTAGTAGCGCTGCCACCAGCGCTACTAATAAGGGGAAAACAAGCGCTACTACTAGGTTTTCTCCTAGTAGTGAAACCATCACTGGAGGCCATCTTCATCATTCTGGCGATCCTTAAATTTAGACTCAAGCCTGACAAGTCTACCTTTATAGATAAGTTTCTTCCAGCTATCCACTTGTAATTGCCTCTGTACTGTAACTGCTTGATCCTTGCTGTTGTATCATGGATTTGCAATCTCTTGTAAAAACCACCATTTAATATAGCAACAGTAGGAGGCTCTCCTACTATTTTAACCTGTCAGAAAAAAGGAGGGAGCAGTTCACCCTCGGGGCTGAGGGTATGTACCAGTAGCTATGTGTTTGATCCCTCTCTCTCTCTCTCTCTCTCTTGTTCTTGACATGACACAATCTTGATGTATCGTGAGATTTATTAATATAGATGAAATATATGGATTTCCCCCCTCTCTATCTTCTTGTGATGAATTGAGTTTTCCCTTTGAAGTTTTCTTATCGCATTAAGTCTTTAAAGGATTTGAGAACACTTGATATATGTCTTGTGATGGGATATCCGTGGTGACAATGGGATGTTCTATTGATCCACTTGATCTATGTTTTGGTAATCAGCTTGCGGGTTCCGTGACCTTGGGAATCTATGCATAGGGGTTGGCACATGTTTTTGTCTTGACTCTCCGGTAGAAACTTTGGACACTCTTTGAAGTTCTTTGTGTTGGATTGAACATGATGAATATGAAATTGTGTGATGCATATCGTACAATCAAGACCATGGGTACTCGTGTTGACATTGGAGTATCTAGGTGACATTAGGGTTTTGGTTCATTTGTATCTTAAGGTGTTATTTTAGTATGAACTCTAGGGTTGTTCGTGACACATATAGGGATAGCTCATATGTAACATCCCAAATTTTGGAATGTTATAATTAATACTAGAATGATTGTTTGTTTGCTTGAGTGATTGAAATTGAGTGAAATTTGAAACTTTTGAAAACTTTTGGATGAGAGGGAATAAAATGACTTTCCCCTTTGTGTTTGAATTCAAATTCCTACATTTCAAATCAGTGAGAGAAGATGACATGACTTCTTCAACATGAAAAGATTTACAAAGGGAATTTGAAAACTATTTGAAAATTTCTCATATGGAGTTCACTTTCATATTTGAATTCCCCATTTGAATTTGTAAGCATTCAAACCCCTTGACAAAGTTTTTGAGAGGGAGGAACATGACACTCCACACCAGGGACTTCTTGGTGATTTATTTGAGCAATAAAAACCAGGGGGTATTTCGAAAAAAATATTTGCAAAAGCATTTAAAACCAAATAGGCAATTTCTAAAAATATTTTTTTTTCAAATTATTCAAATGATAGAATAAAAATGTTCAATAAATGGAATTTATTCTTTTGTTAATTTTGAAATATATTATCCCTATATTTGGAATTATATTGAATGCATTAAATGAGTTTTACCGCGCTGCAAAATAGAAAAGGAAAGATTTTAAAACGGATCGGGCCAGCCCACAACATTAACCCCCCCCCCCCGACTTTCCTTTCCAACGGCCACCGACGCCCCCGCAAACCTCTCCCTCTCTCTGACAGAGGGTCCCGCCCCGAACGATCGCGAGATCCGCGCGGTCACCCCCTTCCTCGCGCCCGCGACCGATGCCGGCGATCCATTCCTCGACGGATCTCTCTTCCCTTCCTTCCCTCGCCCCACCCGCGGCCCTATAAGTAGCCTGCCACCCTCCGCACTCCATCCCCCCCAAAGCCCTCTCTCTCCCTCGCCAGAGCGCTGCATCGAAGCTTGCCGGAGCTCTGCCCCGACCGAACCCATCCCCGCACCTGGTCGTCGTATCCCTCGCCCTCAGCTCCGTCCGACACCACCAATCGACTCCGGATGATCACCGTCGTCGCTTGGATCTCTCTGACGACCTCCTCGACCACCGGAGCGACCTACCCGAACACCACCTGCTTCCGGCCATCGTCGACGTCACCGGCGACCGCCACGACCGCCACAGTGAGCATCCCCTCCATCCTCAGCCTTCGGATCTGGATCCTACGATCCAAATTAGAACTTTTATAAACGCGAACCATTTTCCTCTTTAGTTCGGTCGACCACCCACAATTTCCCTGTGCTCACGCTAGCAGCCAATAGGAAGCCGCCACGTAGCACTGACCGTTCATTAGGTTTTATTCTTTTCTGTTTTGTTTTTAGTTAACAGAAGGTTTTCTGATTTTGTTTTGCTTATATCTTTTAAACTATTTTGTGTTTTTAATTATTATTTCTGCATTAGGACACATATTAATTGTAGTTTATGTCTGTAGTTTTAGAATTTAAATTTGAACTCTAAAATTTGAATTTAATCAAATTTGCTTAAAATACTAAAATTTGAATAACTAGAGTTTAAAAATAGATTTTTGTATGAATCTTTTTGCTACTGATCACTAGTGATCCTATTTAGTAGTATGTAGAATTTTAGAATTTGTAGAGTGACTTAAGTTAATGTTTCAAACAAAACATATTCTGTCTTAGTTTCATTTAGGTTTATTTCAATCTCTTTTGTTTTAAATTGTTTAAAATTATTTTTCTCTGATATTAGTTGATAGATTTTATAAGTTTTCTGTTAGATAGCAGTAGCCCTTCAAACAAATATTATTTGAATGCATGAAAATCAATTCTAGTTAATTATAACTTGTAATTGATTTCATTGCTAGTTTGACTTCTTATTTATATTCTTATAAATTGTTCTATAGAGTTTTACTTTCTGTTAACTTAGTTGGTTTATATTTTGTTTTCTGTTATTTTAATATTTCATTTGTTTTCTACTTGTTAAGTTCATTAGGCAAAAACCTATGTTGTTTAGAGTGTTTTCAAAATTCTTAGTTGTTCTTCAAAAGTAATTCTTTCTACTAAGCAAAATAATTACTAAAATGAATTTTGTTAAATTTTACTTTGTGTTTGTTTTGTTACATTACAAAATAGTTGTTTGTAGGAAAAACTAGTCATAGTTGCTTTGATGAAACTTTGTTGGTTTTAACTTTTGTCTTAAGTATTTCTTTCATCACAAACTTTTGGTGTTTACTCTTGTGTTACTTCTTGTGTGTTAGAATTGATTGCTAGCATGATTGCTTATATGAATGCAATGTTTGACTATATAGATTTCCCTCGGAGAGTGACGAATAGTCTATCAAGTTTTTCTGAGAGCGATATCATTCTTCATCAACAGTACAGGCAAGTCACTTTGACCATGTATACCTATGTTTTTATTGCATTAGTTCTTCCATCGCCCCAATTGCATGCAAAGTAGGTAAATTGGAAACTTGGTTACTTGATGTAGTATCATGTGGTAGGTACCCCTCAACCCTTTGACACATTGGCCCCAGGAAACGTTGATTTAAATTTTCCTATGCTATTAGTAGACGAGGTTGGTTGTGTGATTCATGAGAGTTGTGAGTTAATCATTTTCAAGACCTACATTATGATCAAGATTTCAAGACTCCAAGTTTTCAACATACCTCTGGGTGGATGATGGTTGAATGGCGCCCTAGAGAAACCAGTGGTTAGCCTAGGTGTTGCTGGGGAAGTGCCAGTATTCACGCGGAAAGGTCCACCTAGGCACAAAGAGATGGATGGATGCTTCAAGACCCAAGGCTTACCTGCACAGCCACAAGTCATTATGGGCTCTGGCTTGGTTGGATATCGTGGTGACCCTGGACAGGCGGTGCTACGAGATGTAGAAGAACGGTAGGAAAGGATGGGCACCGACAGAGTCGTAGGGAAACCCTTTGGAAGACCATGTTTTGGTCATCCGTTTCTCAAACACCCTGAAGTGCGAGAAATCAAACGGAGGCGACCAAATCTTGTGGGGAACGTGTGCAAAACTCTGCAGAGTACTAAAACCTAATCGATTAGTCGTGTCCACGGTTATGGACAACTTGAGCCAAAGGAACTGAAACTATCTGGAATTCTCAACACAAAGAATTATAATGATGTGGGTGTTATTATTAACCAGGGTATGAGAATTGGTTGGTGGAACCATCTCATTAATCAACCAACATTTGTAGTAATTATGCTTTTGCCCTCTCTTGTTGTAGGAAAATTTTGGCTTTATGCAAAACCTACTACCCCACTTGCCATATATGCATGTAGAATAGATGATTACTTTACACCCCCTCTTTTGTGACTTGCCGGCATATTCAAAATGCTGACCTACACGGGTGCAACGTCTTATGTTGCAGATAATCTCTACGATGGGTAAGAGTACGATTCAGGGTTACGGTCTACACTCAACCTACCGTTGGTGTTATTGGACTCCACTCCCATTGACTGTTTCCGCTGAGATTTTAAGGTATATATCAGTTTTAAGTTAATTACATATGATTGCACTTTGATATATACATTGATGTATTGTGTGTGCCAGCATACTGATCCAAGGATGGCACAGAAAACACAGAGGCTTGACTCGTTTTGAGTCGGGTCCCTACAGAAATGGTATCAGAGCACATGTTGACTGTAGGACATGACCCTAGAAACTGGAAAGCCCTTAGGAAATGATTTCTCGAAAAACTTTGTTTTCAAAATAGCCTTTACTTCTCATATTATTTGAGCCTTATCAAATGATCTCTCTTACCTCAAAAAGTTAGAAAATACCCTTTTCCCCTTGACCACACTAAGTATCAACTGAGACCACTTCGAGAAGGACAAGATATCGAAACAACTGATGGTCACTTCAAAGTAAAGAAGATTTCACCCTACATTAGAAGAGTTGAAGCTACACGAGTTGAATACTGTGAAGACCCGAAGAAATTGAAGACCACGAAGAATTTCCAAGATATTATGCCCTAGAAGACCAAACCCCTGTTGTATACTTACGTTAGATACGATGATTTGTGAGCTGTCATTTGTGTGTAATTTTCGACTGCCACAACAAAAATCTATTTTCAAAACCATTGTTTTTATTGTGTGTATCCCCTCTTTTCTCTCTCTTACCCATCTCATCCCCAAAACCTTGAACCCAATAGATGATGAGTGAAGCTGGACTTGTGTATTCTGGATCGATGAATCGATTAGAGACAGAAGAATGGATTTAGAACATGGAGGATCATCTAAAGAGTAACCATGTTGCAAGAAAAGAGATGGTCCAGTATGCTTTTTGGTACTTTGCAGAAGGTGCTGCAAATTGGTGGAAGATGCATGAAGATATCCATGATAGGCAAGCATCAAACACTTGGGAAGAATTCAAGATAACTCTGAAAGGATCTCATGTTGTTACCAACACCCAGAAGCCCCGTGGCAAAGATGTGAAGAAGATTTGTGCATGCAGGATATGTGGAGAGATAGGACACACCCAGGAAGAACACAAGGAAGGATGCCCTCATTGTGAAGAAAATCACCGAGCTGAGGAATGCCCAACTAGGCGAGTGACATGCTTCGTGTGCGAAGGGACTACGCATTACCCGGCTCAATGCCAAATGTACCCCAAGGTACAAGAAGTCATCAAGCAGCAGAAGGAAGCCATGAAGGAAGCCTTCAGAGAAAATTTAGGAGAACTAGTGATGAAGGAAGATGTTGAAGACCCTGATGGAGAAGGCCTAACCAGATTTTACTCCAATGCCTGCTATTCATGTGGAGAAGAAGGACATTTCTCACAAGACTGTACGAAGGAAAGAAAAGAGTATCTGGGAAACTTCCTGATAGAACAAGTGGAGTTTGACCCACAGGAAATTGAAAGTTTGATCGGAACAAAGGAGCCCAAGAAGAGAAACCGAAGACTTTCTTAGAACAACCCAATTTCTGCAAAGAAGGATCTGAGTCAGATCATGTGTTTCCGGTGCAAGAAGACAGGACATTACTCCTATACCTGCCCAGAGAAGAAGGCTAAACATGAGTAGTTTGAGTTTTGAATTTTTGGAAGTAATAAATGTAATAGGTGGCACTTTTATCATTTTGAAGTTATGTAATGGACGTCTCAGAGTTTGTAATAAATTCATGAGATCAATGGAATTTATGGTGTTATGATTCTCCTGTGTTGAATTATATGACTTGCCAGTCTATGAACAAAGATCTCTGACCAATTTTCGAGGATAGGAGAAAATATGGTCTATGTAGGCATGCGTGCATTTCGTTTTAAGTGTGGTAGAAACCACAGGGAAAAAAGAATGAAGAGAATACCATTCATATTAAGGAGTTTGGATAACTGAAATACAGGTGAAGAGAATGTGGAACCACCTCAAACTATCTAGATGATAACCTTTGTGACAAAGTGATTTTGAAGTTGGAATATTGAAAAAATGAATGATTGTGATGAAACCAAACCCAAGGTTAAATAGACCAATGGAAAGGAAAATGAATTCCGCGGAGTGGAATCTAGACAAGAACAAGTCTGTGATTTGTTACCTCAAGGGTATGATGTAGTAAACTGAAGGTAATGTTGGAATATGAAACGATAGTAACCCCAAGAGTGAGATAAAGTTCAAGTTTCAAGTGAACCCACAAGTCACTGACCTCAGGATTGATAAGGATCAAGCCCCACCTTGGTGAAGGAAGAAACTTGGAAGAAGCTACGCCAGATCAGTAAAACGTTTTTCTTAGGTGTATACGATAACCTGAGAGTTGTGAAGAAACGATAGATGTTTTTGCTTAGCTTGCAGAATCAATGGATTTATCCAAACTTCGTTCGTTGACAAGAGAAATTTCTGCAATGCTTGTGAGGAATCCCAAGTGTTAGAATACGAGATTCACTAAACCTTATACAAGGTAATGATTTTAGTGCGACATGGCTTGGCCACCATGACGACTTACTCTTATCATTCTCTTGCTATTCGGATTGGTAAATCTGAGTGACTTACCCATAGTAAAGAGACGACGTTCTTTGAAGCTTTTGTTAAGCCTTAGAATGGTATGACGAAAACCCTTGTACATGGCAGTTGTTGTCATACGTAGGAATTTTATGGTGAGGAATGAAGCCAAGACCCATTTCATTGCAGGATAACCACAAATGGTAGACCACCACGAGATCTTCGATAAGTTAGAATGAACGCGAGACTTATCAGTTAAGAAGACCCAGTATCGGAGGAAATACAATTCTCGTTATGAGAACACGAGATTTTGATTTAAGACGGACGAGCACCACCGAAGGAGCTATCGTAAAGTATGTGAAGAGACAGATGCACCCAGAGGACTGCCGTGATTTTGAGGGACTAGTCACTCTCATTTTAAGTGTGGTAGACCCCACACCTTCCAGGACAATGGATTTTTCAAAAGACCCCAAACCCTAACCTTTTCTTTGTAGCCTCTTCGAATCTCGAGGATGAGATTCATTTTAAGTGTGGTAGGTTTGTAACATCCCAAATTTTGGAATGTTATAATTAATACTAGAATGATTGTTTGTTTGCTTGAGTAATTGAAATTGAGTGAAATTTGAAACTTTTGAAAACTTTTGGATGAGAGGGAATAAAATGACTTTCCCCTTTGTGTTTGAATTCAAATTCCTACATTTCAAATAAGTGAGACAAGATGACATGACTTCTTCAACATGGAAAGATTTACAAAGGGAATTTGAAAACTATTTGAAAATTTCTCATATGGAGTTTCACTTTCATATTTGAATTCCCTATTTGAATTTGTAAGCATTCAAACCCCTTGACAAAGTTTTTGAGTGACACTCCACACCAGGGACTTCTTCGTGATTTATTTGAGCAATAAAAACCAGGGGGTATTTCGAAACAAATATTTGCAAAAGCTTTCAAAACCAAATAGGCAATTTCTGAAAATATTATTTTTCTCAAATATTCAAATGACAGAATAAAAATGTTCAATAAATGGCATTTATTCTGTTGTTAATTTTGATATATATTATCCCTATATTTGGAATTATATTGAATGCATTAAATGAGTTTTCCTATGCTGGAAAATAGAAAAGGAAAGATTTTAAAACGGATCGGGCCGGCCCACAGCATTAACCCCCCCCCCCCCCCCCCCCCCGACTTTCCTTTCCAACGGCCACCGACGCCCCTGCAAACCTCTCCCTCTCTCTGACAGAGGGTCCGCCCCGAACGATCGCGAGATCCGTGCGGTCACCGCCTTCCTCGCGCCCGCGACCGATGCCGGCGATCCATTCCTCGACGGATCTCTCTTCCCTTCCTTCCCTCGCCCCACCCGCGGTCCTATAAGTAGCCTGCCACCCTCCGCACTCCATCCCCCCCAAAGCCCTCTCTCTCCCTCGCCAGAGCGCTGCGTCGAAGCTCGCCAGAGCTCTGCCCCGACCGAACCCATCCCCGCACCTGGTCGTCGTATCCCTCGCCCTCAGCTCCGTCCGACACCACCAATCGACTCCGGATGATCACCGTCGTCGCTTGGAGCTCTCCGACGACCTCCTCGACCATCGGAGCGACCTACCCGACCACCACCTGCTTCCGGCCACCGTCGACGTCACTGGCGACCGCCACGACCGCCACAGTGAGCATCCCCTCCATCCTCAGCCTTCGAATCTGGATCCTACGATCCAGATTAGAACTTTTATACACGCGAACCATTTCCCCGCGCTCACGCTAGCAGCCAATAGGAAGCTGCCACGTAGCACTGACCGTTCGTTAGTTTTTTTTCTTTTCTGTTTTGTTTTTAGTTAATAGAAGGTTTTCTGATTTTGTTTTGCTTATATCTTTTAAACCATTTAGTGTTTTAATTAATTCTTTTTGCATTAGGACACATATTACTTGTAGTTTATGTCTGTAGTTTTAGAATTTAAATTTGAACTCTAAAATTTGAATTTAATCAAATTTGCTTAAAATACTAAAATCTGAATAACTAGAGTTTAAAAATAGATTTTTGTATGAATCTTTTTGCTACTGATCACTAGTGATCCTATTTAGTAGAATGTAGAATTTTAGAATTTTAAGAGTGATTTAAATTAATGTTTCAAACAAAACAGAATCTGTCTTAGTTTCATTTAGGTTTATTTCAATCTCTTTTGTTTTAAATTGTTTAAAATTATTTTTCTCTTATATTAGTTGATAGATTTTATAAGTTTTCTGTTAGATAACAGTAGCCCTTCAAACAAATATTATTTGAATGCATGAAAATCAATTCTAGTTAATTATAACTTGTAATTGATTTCATTGCTAGTTTGACTTCTTATTTATATTCTTATAAATTGTTCTATAGAGTTTTACTTTCTGTTAACTTAGTTGGTTTATATTTTGTTTTCTGTTATTTTAATATTTCATTTGTTTTCTACTTGTTAAGTTCATTAGGCAAAAACCTATGTTGTTTAGAGTGTTTTCAAAATTCTTAGTTGTTCTTCAAAAGTAATTCTTTCTACTAAGTAAAATAATTACTAAAATGAATTTTGTTAAATTTTACTTTGTGTTTGTTTTGTTACATTACAAAATAGTTGTTTGTAGGAAAAACTAGTCATAGTTGCTTTGATGAAACTTTGTTGGTTTTAACTTTTGTCTTAAGTATTTCTTTCATCACAAACTTTTGGTGTTTACTCTTGTGTTACTTCTTGTGTGTTAGAATTGATTGCTAGCATGATTACTTATATGAATGCAATGTTTGACTATATAGATTTCCCTCGGAGAGTGACGAATAGTCTATCAAGTTTTTCTGAGAGCGATATCATTCTTAATCAACAGTACAGGCAAGTCACTTTGACCATGTATACCTATGTTTTTATTGCATTAGTTCTTCCATCGCCCCAATTGCATGCAAAGTAGGTAAATTGGAAACTTGGTTACTTGATGTAGTATCATGTGGTAGGTACCCCTCAACCCTTTGACACATTGGCCCTAGGAAACGTTGATTTAAATTTTCCTATGCTATTAGTAGACGGGGTTGGTTGTGTGATTCATGAGAGTTGTGAGTTAATCATTTTCAAGACCTACATTATGATCAAGATTTCAAGACTCCAAGTTTTTCAACATACCTCTGGGTGGATGATGGTTGAACGGCGCCCTAGAGAAACACATTGGCCTCAGCTATTTGTGACTTTGGAGTGAACTCTTTGTCGCACATGAGGGATTTACATATGATTCAACTATGTCAGTATTGTTGAGAGAACTTGCACTAGTGAAAGTATGAACCCTAGGCCTTGTTTCTAAGCATTGCAATACCGTTTGTGCTCACTTTTATCATTAGTTACCTTGCTGTTTTTATATTTTCTGATTACAAAACATATATCTACAATCCATATTACACTTGTATCACCATCTCGTCGCCGAACTAGTGCACCTATACAATTTACCATTGTATTGGGTGTGTTGGGGACACAAGAGACTCTTTGTTATTTGGTTGCAGGGTTGTTTGAGAGAGACTATCTTCATCCTACACCTCCCACGGATTGATAAACCTTATGTCATCCACTTGAGGGAAATTTTCTACTATCCTACAAAACTCTGCGCTTGGAGGCCCAACACGAGTCTACAAGAAGAAGGTTGCGTAGTAGACATCAACCTCTTTTCTAGCGCTGTTGCCGGGGAGGTCAGTGCTTGAAGGTATATCTTTAGATCTTTCAATCAAATCTTTTAGTTTCTTGTTGTTCACTAGTTTGGTTTTATAAAATAAAACTACAAAAAATGGAGTTTAGATTGCATCAATTGTTTCGTCTTTTTAATGTCTTTTGTGAAAATGATGGAAATGAAAATTGTGCTCAATTGGTAGAGGAAGAATTTATGAAAATGTATAATGAGAAATACTTGAATGATGAGCATGATTTCAATATTGTTAGTATGAATTCTTTGAATATTCATGATGCTAATGATATGCAAAGTCACGAGCTTGGGGATGCTATGTTTGATGAATAGGATTTTTAGCCCCCCCCCCAAGTTTTGATGAGAAAAACTGTTATGATGATGGCATGCCTCCTGTCTATGATGATTATTGTGATGACATGTATGCTATAAAGAGTAATGACAACCATGAAACCAATTATCATGATTTTAATATTCAATGTGGTTATGTCAATAAAGTGTCACATGATAGTTATTTTGTTGAGTTTGCTCCCACTATTATGAATGAGAAGAAATTTGCTTATGTGGATATTGATAAAAATTCTATGCTTGTGCATCATGAAGAGAATGTTGTATGTGATAGTTTTATTGTTGAATTCCTTCATGATGCTTCTGAAAATTATTATGAGGGAGGAACATATGCTTGTTGGAATTGCAATAATATCAAGTTTCCTCCCTATGTGTAATTTTTTTGAAGATATGCTTGTCTTGCCTTCCTATGCAAGTTTATTATTGTTCCCATGAATTGTTTGCTCAAGAAATACCTATGCATAGTAAGTGGGTTAGACTTAAATGTGCTTTTCATGTGATTCATGATGCTCTCTTGCAAATTTCAACTACTATTCCTATACGAGCATCATTAAAATCATCATGCCTAGCTAAAAGGCATTGAAGAAAAGCGGTTGTTGGGAGACAACCCAACACTTTTAATTTCTGTTTTTTGTGTTCACATGATGAAGCTACTTTAGTTATCATGTTTTTGGCTTCTATTTCAATAAAGTGCCAAGTAAAGCGTTTGGGATAGTGTGGATACTTGCTTGTTTGATTTTGTGCAAAAATAGAAAGTTTTGCGTCCAGTATATGAATTATCTGATTTTACTAGAGCTTCAAACAATTCTGAAATTTTTCAAAAAAATTATATGCAAATTCCTTGATCTTTCTTAATTTTTCAGAATTTTTAGAGTCACGGAAGTATGGTGATCATTCAGATCTTTACAAACTGTTCTGTTTTTGACAGATTCTGTTTTGCATGCATAGTTTGCTTGTTTCAAGTGTTTCCATAGCTTATATTTGGTGATATAAATTGTGGGTATGATAGAATACAGTAGGTATCATGTGGGAACATTTATTAATCTTGTCTTGATAGTACCTAAGTGAATTATCTTTATTTATTATATTAACCCATCTCACGAAGTTCCATTAAGTTTTGTGTAATTGAAGTTTTCAAGTGTTGGGTGAGACACCGATGTGAGGAGAATAAGGAGTGAAAAGAACCTAAGCTTGGGGATTCCCAAGGGTCCCCAAGGTAATATCCAAGGAATACTCAAGCGCCTAAGCTTGGGGATGCCCCGGAAGGCATCCCCTCTTTCGTCTTCAACACTATCGGTATATCTTAGTTGGAGCTATATTTTTATTTGCCACATAATATGAGTTTTTCTTGGAGCATCATTTTATTTTGTTGTTATCTGTTAGGTGTTATTTATAATCTTTTTTTAATAAAAAGGTCTAAGAAATGCCTTAGGATGCTTGCTTTGCATGTTTAATGTGTGCTGTGTATAAACATAAACTTCTGCTATAGTGTTTCAATTTGCATATTTTACTGGAATGTGGACAATTTCTGAAATTTTTACAGTGTTTTCATATAAATTCCTTATCATGTCCTACATTTTCGTAAAAAAATTGAGTTACAAAAGTACACTGGTTTAATAAATTTCTACACACTGTTCTGTTTAGACAGATTGCTGGCATAGTTTTGTTATCTACTTATCCTATAGTTTCCATAGCCTATATTGGTAGATATCAATTGTGGACATGATAGTATACAATACCTAATGTTTGAAAATAATCGTGCAACTTATCTTGGCAGTACATGAAGTGTTGATTTGTTCTTATGTGTACTAACCTATCTCACGAGTTCTTTTCATGTTTGGTGTGGATGAAGTTTTTGAGAATAGGTGAAACCGGGATATGAGAGGATTGAACAAGATACAAAATCTCAACCTTGGGGATTCCCAAGGCACCACAAGTAAATATTTCATGAACTCTCAAGCATCTAATCTTGGGGATGCTACACATCCCACCTCTCTTCATCAATTATCGGTTAGCCTATGTTGAGACTAAATTTTTATTCGTTCACATGATGCGTCCTATTCTAGGAGTGTTATTTTTATTTTTCTTGATGTTTAAATAAAATACTCAGATCTGAAAATCTTTATTGAGAGAGAGAAAAAGTCCTCACATAGCTACTTAATTCTTTGACTACTCATTGATCTTCTCTTATATGTTTTGGAGTAGTTTTGTCATTTACTCTCGTGCTTCACTTATATCCTATGAGTAAATGGTTGAATGAATTGAATATCATAAATCTGAAATTATATATGTTTTATATGATTATCCCATGGTGAGTAATGACTTTACATATAGGAAGTACAGGTGGTAAAATTTCTTGAAAGTTAGCAAACACCGCATTGGTCACTTGAACAATTCATGAAAGAATATTGAAGGAAGAGAGATTTCACATATAAATATACTATCTTGGACATCTTCTATGATTGTGAGCCCCATTAATTCAAACTTGAGCAAATTAGTTGAAGTTGGACAAGGAAGACAACGTAACGAGTTATGTTTGGGTATATTTGTATAGAAGCTATATTGTTATGGATCCTCCAACATGTGGTGCTTGCTTCCACCTAATACTAGCCAAAACTTCCACACCAAGTAGAAATACTACTTGTGCATCCAAACACCCTTAAACCCAAAGTTGTTCCATATGAGTCCACCATACCTACGTATATGCGGTATTTACCTGCCGTTCCAAGTAAATTTGCATGTGACAAACTCTAAACCTTCAAATAATATTCTGTTTTATATGCCCGAATCGCTCATATAGTGACTAGGGGCTATCAGTATCTTCCATGTAGGTGGGTTATTCTCACAATATGTGTTGATTCACTATCATTCACGAGAAAGTGGCTGGTATTCAGGATGCCCAGTTCCATGCTAAAAAATCAAATCAAAATATAATGAAACAACACTCACCCAGTATTTTTGTTTATATGGACAATACCCGTGGATTCGGCTCGTCGTGTAGTGTGATTGATTGGTGGAGGGGGAGTAAAAACTTTACCATTCTGTTTAGGAGCCGCCTGTAATGTATCTAGTATGGAAGATACCGATATCTCTCGGTTGTTATGTTCACAATGAAAGCATACATCTCAAAATTATTATTCATCTCTGTTTTAAAAGCTCGAGCTCTGGTAGCTTTGCAAATCAATGCTTTCCTCTGTGAGGGCCTATCTTTTACTTTCTAGTACTTACCTTTATGCAAGAGTCATGGTGATCTTCACCACTTCCTATATTTTTCCTTTTTCTCTTGGCAATCATGATGTGGTGGGGAAAGATCCAAGCATATATGGCCATTCAAATATATTTGATCATGAATTATTATTGTTGACATTTATCTATATGATAAATAAGTTGCGAGGCAAAACATTAAGCCCCTATCTTTCTCTGTGTTCGACGGATGCCATTTGCTCTAAAAATATGCTTTGAGTGTTAGCAATCATGGAAGACTATATGATAGTTGAGTATGTGGAATTTGTTAAACCAAAGCTCTTACATAGAACTTCCTAAAAATAAGATGAATTGCAATTGTTCGATGACTAGGAATATGGTTTGTTAGTTTCAAGAAACTTTATGGTCTATACTTTAACATGTGAATAGCTTGTTACTCGATCATGAGAAGTTTTATGAGATGAGATACTATTTATGGTTTATATTGATGCTAGAAAAAGTGATTGGAATTATCATTGATCAAATTTATGCACTATGCTAGCATTCACACTTCATAAATTATTTATTTTATCATCTACCTACTCGAGGACGAGCAAGAATTAAGCTTGGGAATGTTGATACGTCTCCAACGTATATATAATTTATGAAGTATTCATGCCATATTTACAATATTCTATATGATTTTGGTATGATGTTATTAGAACTAACCCGGACTGACGCTGTTTTCAGCAGAACTACCATGGTGTCGTTTTTTGTGCAGCAATAAAAGTTCTTGGAATGGGCTAAAAATTTACGGAAAATATTTTTGGAAAATATAAAAAAATACTAGAGCAAAAATATACCGGAGAGGAGTCCCGAGGCGGCCACAAGCCATGAGGGCACCCCCTAGGGTGCGCCCCCTAGCTCGTGGGCCCCTTGGGAGTCCCCTTGACGTGATTCCAATGCCAAGTACTCCTATAAATCTAGTAAACCCCAGAAAGAAACCTAGATCGGGAGTTCCACTGCCGCAAGCCTCTGTAGCCACGAAAAACCAATCGGGAGCCCATTTTGGCACCCTGTCGAAGGGGGAAACCATCACCGGAGGCCATCTTTATCATCCTGGTGGTCTCCATGACGAGGATGGAGTAGTTCCCCCTTGGGGCTAAGGGTATGTACGAGTATCTATGTGTTTGATCTCTCTCTCTCTCTCGTGTTCTTGATATGACACGATATTGATATACCGCGAGCTTTATATGATGAATCATATGGAGTTTTCCCCTCTCTATCTTCTTGTGATGAATTGAGTTTTCCCTTTGAAGTTTTCTTATCGGATTGAGTCTTTAAAGGATTTGAGAACACTTTATATATGTCTTGTGATGGGATATCCATGGTGACAATGGGATGTCCTATTGATCCACTTGATGTATGTTTTGGTTATCAACTTGCGGGTTTCGTGACCTTGGGAATCTATGCATAGGGGTTGGCACATGTTTTCGTCTTGACTCTCCAGTAGAAACTTTGGGGCACTCTTTGAAGTTCTTTGTGTTGGATTGAACATGATGAATCTGAAATTGTGTGATGCATATCGTACAATCAAGCCCATGGGTACTCGTGGTGACATTGGAGTATCTAGGTGACATTAGGGTTTTGGTTGATGTGTATCTTAAGGTGTTACTTTAGTACGAACTCTAGGGTTGTTCATGACACATATAGGGATAGCTCATAAGATTGATCAGAAAAGATAACTTTTAGGTGGTTTCGTACCCTACAATAATTTGTTTGTTTGTTCTCAGCTATTTGTGATTTTGGAGTGAACTCTTTGTCGCACGTGAGGGATTTACATATGATTCAACTATGTCAGTATTGTTCAGAGAACTTGCACTAGTGAAAGTATGAACCCTAGGCCTTGTTTCTAAGCATTGCAATACCATTTGTGCTCACTTTTATCATTAGTTACCTTGCTGTTTTTATATTTTCAGATTGCAAAAACCTATATCTACCATCCATATTACACTTGTATCACCATCTCTTCCCGAACTAGTGCCCCTATATAATTTACCATTGCATTGGGTGTGTTGGGGACACAAGAGACTCTTTGTTATTTGGTAGCAGGGTTGTTTGGGAGAGACCATCTTCATCCTACGACTGCCACGGATTGATAAACCTTAGGTCATCCACTTGTGAGAAATTTGCTACTATCCTACAAAACTTTGCGCTTGGAGGCCTAACACGAGTGTACAAGAAGAAGGTTGCGTAGTAGACATCAGTAAGTACGTGATGGGTTGCGAGAGTGACATAAGCTTAAACCCAAGTTTATGTGTTATTCCGTAAGGGGCTAATTTGGATCCATTTGTTTCATGATATGGTTAGATTTATCTTAATTCTTGTTTCGTACTTGTGGATGCTTGGAAGAGCAGGTAATCATAAGATGGTTTCTTGTTCAAGTAAGAAAACACATTAGCACTGTTGCATTTCGGGCTCTGTAAAATCCTCTGTAAAACCCAATCTAGCTCGCTACTTGATGGACACAACGGTGAACTCGTTCGATGACGAGGAAGAAGATGAACATGGCAGTTTACCCAGGTTTGGGCTGCTGCGAAGCGTAATACCCTACTCCTGCTTTGGTGGATTGCCTCTCACGGAGGTTTTTGTGGATGAACTAGTACAATGGGCTTGAGCCTTGCGAGGGCACTCAAGGTGTGTTCTTGGCTCTCTGTCTTGCGGTGGTGAGTGGAGCGGCTAAGTGTTCAATCAGATCCCCCTCCCCCTCTATGGTTTGACCTATCTTCTATATATCGCGGCGGCTTGGGTCCTGTTCTTTTATCTCAATGGTGGGAAGGAATCCCACAACGACCAATTTCGAAGGGGGACAGGAGTACATCCGCCCCTGTCCAAAGGCGGTCTTTGCCTACAAAGTAGCTGAAGGTGATGCAGTGGTGGGCTTGGCGATGACATCCGCCCTGCGGGGCTAGCGATCATGGTCTTGTTGCACCAGAAGGGAAACCTTTGGGCGGCTCTTTGGGAACTCGTGTATGTCCTTGCTCCCTTTGCACCAAAGAGGAAACTGTGCCGCCTGGCGTGTTTGTGCTTGCCTGTCCTTCCTTGCGTCATCCTTGACTCTTGAGGTTGGGCCTTGCATAG
Source organism: Hordeum marinum (assembly GCA_022496015.1). Taxonomy (NCBI): domain Eukaryota; kingdom Viridiplantae; phylum Streptophyta; class Magnoliopsida; order Poales; family Poaceae; genus Hordeum; species Hordeum marinum. Next base: position 383,709,999 of record CM039675.1, read on the forward strand.
AGATCTCCGCCCCTCAGGAGGGGGGCCTGAGGAGGATCTTCCCCGTGGGTCTTGATGCCGTTCTTCCTCACGAGCCCAGGGTCCTAGCGAGGGCCTTGTCTTGAGTGATGCCATGCTGGGCCTCGCCTGGCTGACGTAGTGGGCCATGCCTTGGGCCGCTGGCAAGCAGGACTGGGTACCCCAGTTACTAGAACGCTGACAGTAGCCCCCAGGCCCAAGGCGCACTCGAGATGGCTTCGAAGCAAAGCTTTGAGGACGGCTCAGAGTGCCGCGGACCCTGAATGCCTGCGGGCTAAGGCCCTGAGCCCGCCTTTCTCCCGCGCCAGCTTAGCCGCCGTCTGGTTTGTTAAATTTCTTGACGCACACAGCCGAATCGCCCTTGCTCCTTGTCAATCTTGCCGTCCGCGTTCCCCTCTTCTAGGTCCTCACCCTTCTTACTGAGTCCCTACACGCGCCGTCCCGCCCCCTTCGCCATGGGTTCCAAGAAGGAAGAGGGTGAGGGACCAAGGGCGCCGGCAAGCGCATCCACGCCATTGCCCGTGTTGGGCCGGTCTTTGGTGGTGAACTTGGAGGGGTTGGAGAAGGTTTGGCTGGTGGTCGCCGCCGGCTCCAACGAATGGGGGGCGACCGAAATCTGGCCAGGCTCGCAACCTCAGGGTGAGCTTGCAGCTTCCGCCGTCCCTCTCCATTTCCATGCCCTTCTCTCGGGCCTGCTGCCACCGTTCTCGGACTTCTTCTCCATGGTGCTGTCACATTATTAGATCCATGCGCTCCACCTTGACCCTGGATCCCTTGTCCTCCTTTTGGCCTTTGTGTTCATGTGCGAGGCCTTTGTGGGCATCGCCCCTTCCATGGCCTTGATGCGCCACTTCTTCTCCCTCGAGCTGACCTCGGGGGAACAGTGTTCTAGGTGCGTGTCCTTGAGAGCGGACGATTCACCGACTGAAGAGGCGCTTGATGTGGGGCTCTCCCCGGCGGCCGCAGGGTTTCGGCGGCAGTGGGTGTATGTCAATGACATCGGGGCCGGTACTTTGTTCCATCTCCCGCAGTCTCCCACGGTGCCATGCCACGAGTGGGCACGCGGGGAGCTTGCCGACCCACGGCACGCACGTGTCTTAACCAAGCTGGCGAGGCTGAAGGGGGCAGGCGTGACAATGGCGATGGTGGTGCGGGAGTTCGTGTGCCGGCGAGTCGCCCCCCTATAGCGCCACACGTGCCCGGTGTGGGCCTTCAGGGGCCCCCGCGATCCCATGAATCCAGGCCTCGTCCGTTTCCCCGGACGTGCTGCGCGAGTTGGTCCGCCGCCTGACAGGTGGTGAGCCCGGTGAGCTTCCTCGGGGTGGCCTCCCCTTGTACAACTACAAGGGCTGAAAAGCCCTTGTCCTGAAGATGTCGCGCTTCGACGAGTGGGGGCTCCTTCCTCCAGAGAGCGTCGCTCCTCCCAAGGCTAAAAGCGGGCGCTCTCCACCAGACGTTCTTATGGTTACTGCCTTGGGCCAATCCGGAGATGGAGGTGTCCCCCAACTGACAACTAGGGACACCATCCCTACTTATAAGCGGACGGCGCCGATCATCGTCTCGTCGTCCCCTAGACTCTGCTCCGGCTCGAAGAGGAAGGCGCCCACGGGCGATCGCCCCTTGCCGCCCTGGGCGCCGTCGAAGAAGAAGTGGGTCGCCTTGGACAAGTAAGTGTCGGCATCACCTAATCTCCTTTGTCGGTGTTCTTCTTCTGAGCTTGAGTTTCGCAGGTTTCCCGACGGTGAGGGAGAAGCCGAGTTGATGTCGTCTGCCCCTGTGTCTGCCGGGCTCATAGCGGCTTCGCCTTCCGTCTGCCGCGGAGCTCTACTCGCCACCTCGCTCTCGATCGCGCTTGCTTGTTCATCGAGGCAACCCAAGCGGGAGCTCCCTGTGATCTCCTTCACCTGCGGTCTTCATCTTCCTGGGATGGATTGGCGTCCCCCACAGGCGCCCTTCTTTGGAGATATGCCGCACACCGTCCATGGACACCCTTGGCCCGAGGCCGCGGGGCTTCGGAGGGTGTGCTATTCTTTCGGGACATTTTCGTGGGAGCCCCCAGCCCTGGGTGGAGCGTCCGGGCTGGGCGGCAGCTCGCACACCCTCCCCCTCCCTCCTGAAGGGGAGGGGAGACCAGCTAGGCCCTCGGGCTCGCAAGTGACCGGGGGGACGTGCAATGAGGTTTGCTCCAGTCGGCGGCGAGGTGCTGGAATGCCTGGGAGTCGAGCTCAGCTGTGGTGACTGATACGTCTCCGTTGTATCTATTATTTTTGAATGTTTCATGCCATTATTCTACAACTTTCATATACTTTTGGCAACTTTTTATACTATTTTTGGGACTAACATATATATCCAGTGCCCAGTGCCAGTTCCTGTTTGTTGCATGTTTTTTGTTTCGCAGAAAATCCATATCAAACAAAGTCCAAACAGGATAAAAACTTACGGAGATTTTTGGAATATATGTGAATTTTGGGGAGTGGAATCAATAGAAGGCGGTGCCCGAGGGGGCCACAAGCCTGCCAGATGCGCCCTGGGGGGTCGGGCGTGCCTAGAGGTCTGGTGGCCACCCCTTAGGTCGGTTGGAGCTGTCCTTCGGCCGCAAGAAGTATATTTTTATAAGGAAAATTCCCTCAAAATTCCAGCCCAATCGGAGTTACGGATCTCCGGTTATTTAAGAAACGGTTAAAGGGCAGAATCTGGGAGCGCAAAAACAGAAGGAAACAGAGAGAGGTCCAATCTCGGAGGGGTTCTCGCCCCTCCGCCGCCATGCAGGCCAAGGACCAGAGGGTAAACCCTCCTCCCATCTAGGGAGGAGTTCAAGGAAGAATAAGAAGGAGGTGGGCTCTCTCTCCCCCTCTCTCCTGGTGGCACCGGAACGCTGTCGGGGCCATCATTGTGACGGCGATCCACTACAACAACTCCGTCATCTTCACCAATACCTCCATCACCTTCCCCCATCTATCTACACCGGTCCACTCTCCCGCAACCCCCTGTACCCTCTTCTTGAACATGGTACTTTATGCTTCTTATTATTATGCAATGATGTGTTGCCATCCTATGATGTCTGAGTAGATTTTTGTTGTCCTATTGGTTGATTGATGATCATGATTAGTTTGAGTTGCATGTTTTGTTATTGGTTTTGTCCTATGGTACCCTCCATGTTGCGCAAGCGTGAGGGATCCTCGTTGTAGGGTGTTGCAATGTGTTCATGATTTGCCTATGGTGGGTTGCTTGAGTGACAGAAGCATAAACCCAAGTACGTGGGTTGTTGCATATGGGAGTAAAGAGGACTTGATACCTTATAATGCTATGGTTGGGTTTTACCTTAATGATCTTTAGTAGTTGCCGATGCTTGCTAGAGTTCCAATCATAAGTGCATATGATCCAAGTAGAGAAATTATGTTAGCTTATGCCTCTCCCTCATATAAAATTGCAATAATGATTATCGGTCTATTTATCAATTGCCTAGGGACAATTCCGCAACTCCTACCACCACTTTTCCACACTCGTTAAACTAACTTAGTTGTTTCTTTATCTTAGCAGCCCCTAGTTTTTATTTCCATGCTCTTTATTATCTTGCAAACCAATCCTATCACACCTTCACCCACCTCCTTCGCCTTGATCCGCGTTTTGACTTCGGCGTGGTGCTCGGGCCATTGCCCGAAATGATGCGCGTCGCCCTTACCAAGCAGGTAAGTAACCACATAGAAGACCTAATAGCGGAGTTTTCCTCTGGCGAAGCCGAGGACCAGGCTGTGGCCGCGTTGCTCGGGCCATTGACGGGGGCGATGGCAAGGGCAGTGGCGTCTCCATGTCCCCCTAAGCGGCCTTTCTTTCCCTGGTAGGGTCATGCATGTGGCCCAATGGAAACTTTGTATGTACTTTTGAGAATTACCCTTGAACTTACTTTCGAACGACAAGGTGTGCTGCACCGAGCCTCCTTTCATGCATGTTCATTAGGTTGGGAGCCCTTTCGACACTCTGTGTCTACAGGCCCCAGTCACGCTCATTTCCCTATCGCCGTGGCTGCGTCTAGCAAAGGACGCACCCACTAGGCAAGGCCTCGACACCTAGATGCCAGCCGGATCACCAAGGACGGCATCGAGGCTGCCAAGTGGCTATATGACCAGTAAGGCTCTTGAGGCACCTACTTAGGAGCCCCCTTCGACACTCAAGCGGCTCCACGTTGTCAGGCCCCAGTCCCGCGCATTTCCCTACCTCCATGGTGTACGACCGGATCACCCAAGATGTAACCACGGGGCGAGGCCCCAACACCCTCGATGTCGGTCGGATCACCAAGGACGACATCGAGGCTACCAAGTGGCTTTATGACCGGTAAGGCTCCTGAGGCACATTGCTCGGGAGCCCCCCTTTGACGCTCGAGCGGCCCCCACTCCGCTCCGTTGGGTTCTGCCTCAGGAGGCCCAAGCACTGAGGCCACTTGAGACTCTGTGTTGTGGTATCATACCGCGGTTGGGGCCCCCTAGCGGGGGTCGACCTCCTAGAGGTGCGAGCCACTAAGGCGATAGGTGCTCGCCACCGAGCCCCATGGGGTTTCGTGGTGGCCTCGGGCGCACATCGCCTTGTGAAATGCCAATCCAAAGAAGAAGGTTGAAGATCGGTCAAATGAGGGAAACAAGAGAAAAAGTCCCTACCCCTTTTGTTTTAAACTTAGAGTTCTTAACTCTTCAAACTTCATTCCAAAAATGGAAATTTGAACACAAAAAGAAACAAGCAAACACCGCATCCGGCAACTAGGCTAGTCTTCGTCTTCCTCCAGCACCGAGCGTAGGGCATCCACGTTGCATGGGTATAGCCATTGATGGGCAGTGTTGAGTTCTCCGCCAGCATGGAGCTGTGGCTGCCACATTGCGTGGATGGGAACCCCTCCGCATCCTTGGGGGTCTCCGAACGTATACATCCCGCTCATTATTATGTGAGAGTGTCACGGGTCGGTGAAGTAGCGTCGTCTTAGGAAGGGACCCGGGCGTAGGGGTAGCCCCCCACACCCAAGGCCCATGGCCGAGCATCGTCATTGTGGCAGAGGAGTAACCCCTTGCGCCGCGGTCCGGGCCAGGCGAGGCCCGTCCGCTGCGTGCAAGGTCGGCACCCCAGGCAGTGCCCCAGCGTGCCTCGCTGGGGTGCCCCGAGTCCCCTTGCAGGTGCTCGTGGCCCAGCCCCCAGGCCGGGCAAGCCAGTCCCGGGGACATGGGTGAGTATAGGATCGCCCTCTGGCGACCAAGTGACACCCATCTCGGAGACATGGGAGTATGTTCCACCCTCCATGTCCAAGCAGGCGTCGCACGCCCTGGGGACAGGGTAGCGTGAGCTACCCTTCGTCCCCAGGTTGGGATCATACGGCCCGGAGAAATGGGCATGTGTTGCACCCTCCGTCCCCAAGCTGGGGCCACTGGGCACAGGAACGACGGCGGGTGTCCCCCCTCCGTTCCCAGGCCAGTGACCCTCGGTCCCCAGACACAGATGCCTGCTCATGGCAGCTACCTGCCAATGGGGGTGCCCCGTGAGGGTGCTCGCGCCGGTCACCCTCACGAAGCCAGTCGCTTGAGCTGCTCTCACGAGGCTGCATGGACCATCCCTCACGAGAACCATTCATGAAGCCGTTTATGTACCTCCCATAGACACGGTAGCCGGCGTTGTCTCCCCCTCTGCCCGGGCGCTCGTCACCATGGTCGGTGTAGAGTTGCCCGAGCCCCCGGGAACCTGCGTAGCTGAGTCTCCTGTCTTCCTCCCTAGCTCCGTGGGAATCGTCGAGGGGCGCGGGAGGGGGTGCTCTTGGCGCGGGCGGCACCTCCCATCGGCGCCCAATGGTGTCCACGTTCAGCTTGCGCGACTCTGGCACCCTGGGCCATGCTCCCAGCGGGCGTAGACCGCCGTGGGCATCCCGTGTGCGCCCGAGCGGCCCGAGTGCTGGTTCCGTTGGTTGAGCGGGTGCTTGGGCGCGAGCCCCACCGAGGTACATCGAGGCCTCATGAGTGGCAGGGGCATTCCCGAGGACGTACCTGGCCCAGGCATCGCGGCGAGCTCGTGCCATGCAGTGGCATCGTAGCTCATGCGCCACGAGGAGTGTGATGTGCATGTGCATCGAATCTTGGCAGATCCGGAGGGGCTGTGGTGCGCCCCTGACATGGGGGAGAGCCGGGGTGGCGGGGGCTTGCCGTGTGGATGGTGAAGGCGGCAACCCTCGACGCTCGTTAAGGGTCTGGCTGGTGAAGGGACCCGCCAGCGGAGAGGTGGCACGACGCAGTGCTCGGGGGCCCGCCGGTGCTACCCGCGCCACATGGGCAGCTCGGCATTCGGCCCTGGCCTGTCGTCCCTTTTCCATGAGCGCGACGAGCAGAGGCGAGTTGAGGCTCAAGGTTGGCTTCGACATGCCCCTACCTGGTGCGCCAAATGTCGGATTTTGGGCTCTGCAAAACCCTTAAGATTCGAACACAGGGATGTGTGTGAAGGCTTCCCTACGGCTTCACCCAACCTAGCTTGCTATTCGATGGACACAATGGGGAACTCGTTAGATGAAGAGGAAGAAGCGGAACATGGTAGTTTACCTAGGTTTGGGCCGCTGTGAAGCGTAATACCCTACTCCTGCTTTGGTGGATTGCCTCTCGTGGAGGTTTTGGTAGATGAACTAGTACAATGGGCTTGAGCCTCACGAGGGAGCTCAAGGTGTGTTCTTGGCTCTCTGTCTTGTGGTGGTGAGTGGAGCGGCTAAGTGTTCGATTAGATCCCCCTCCCCCTCTACGGTATGACCTAGCTTCTATATATAGCGGCGACCCGGGTCCTCTTCCCTTATCTCAATGGCAGGAAGGAATCCCACAAAGGCCAACTTCGAAGGGGGACAGGAGTACATCCATGCCCTATCCAAAGGCGGTCTTCGCCTACAAAGTAGCTGATGGTGATGAAGTGGTGGGCTCGGTGATGACATCCACCTTGCGGGGCTGGCGGTCGTGGTCTTGTTGCACCAGAAGGGAAACCTTTGGGCGGCGCTTTGGGAACCCGTGTATGTCCTTGCTCCCTTTGCACCAAAGAGGAAAGTATGCCGCATGGTGTGCTGGCGCTTGCTTGTCCTTCCTTGCGTCATCCTTGACCCTTGAGGCCGGGCCTTGCATAGAGATCTCCGCCCCTCAGGAGGGGGACCTGAGGAGGCTCTTCCCCACAGGTCTTGATGCCGTTCTTCCTTGCGAGCCCAAGGTCCTCGTGAGGGCCTTAACTTAAGTGAAGCCGCACCGGGCCTCGCCTGGCCAACAAAGTGGGCCATGCCCTAGGCTGCAGGTAGGCATGACTGGGTACCATCATTCCCAGAATGCTAACAAGCATCGGTGCACTCGCATATCAAATTACCAAAGTAATGAACGTGAATAATTTAAATGTGATGAACTTGACTGGACAATAACTCCCATGTGTCCTCGAGAATGCTTTGCTCATGATTAGAAGTTCTGCCAGCTTATCCTTTGCTATAAAAAGGATTGGGCCACCTTGCTGCACTCCCGTTACAATTGTTACTTGTTACAAAATATCTTGCTGCAAAACTATCTATTGTCACTACTTACAACACTTGCAGAGAATGTGTTGTTGAAAGCCATTTGTCATTTCCTTCTGTTCCTTGTTGGGTTCGACACTCTTACTTATCGAAAGGACTACAATTGATCCCCTATACTTGTGGGTCATCAAGACTCTTTCCTGGTGTTGCTGCCGAGGAGTGAAGCACCTTTGATAAGTAGAATTGGGTAAGGAAACATTTTCATTACATGCTGAAATTTAATCTCACTTGTCACTATAGATAGTATTACTTTGTGGGGCTTGTTTGGGGTATCTTCACATCAACTGGAAGTGGTAAGAGCCACTTCTCAACCTACTGAACCTAATGAAAATATTTATTATGAAATTCCTTTTGATATTCGTAACACCTCTGGATTATCAGCTACAGTGACCCATGTAATGAAGCTACAACGATCACCAGGATTAAGCTAATCCATTTTGCTAAACAATGCTTGATCACCTTTGATTCATATATCATTTAAAATTCCTTTTGACATTCAAATTCAAATAATAAGTGGTCTAAATATTTTTCTAAAACAAGAAAACTAAAATCATGTTTGGATTAAAGTTATTCCCCAAGTAATTGCCAATGTGAAACCAACATTTTGGGAAGTGTTCAAATGCCCTACAATATATAAAATAAAGGCCCAAACTATTATTTAAATGCCTCTTACATTATGAAAATTCCAAATAAATTGAAACTCCTCCAAAACTTTTTGTGGTTGTGCCCAATATTGCAAAGTAATTATGTGGCACAACTCCATATTTTACAAAAGGCAACTTGGGGCCAAACATTTTGCATAATAGAATAGAAAGAAATAAAAAATAAAGGAAAATAGAAAAGCCGCCCTATTTTCCCCTGGGCCTTGTCCCACTGCACCAGCCCAGCCACCACACCTTGACTCATCTCCCACCTCCCGCTACAGGAGCGGGCAGCGCAACCATGGCGCCATCTCCATGGTCGGTGCCACACGTCGGCCATCTCCCGCCTTCACAGTGGAGTTACAACTGTCACCGTCGCCCTAGGGTTCGCCCGTGCCCACTCCATCTTGCACTACTCTCCCTCTCCCACTAGATCCACCTCTACAAGCTCATCCGAGCCTAGCCATCGCCGCATCATCGCCGTGCGTGCGGCCACCGACCACCGCTCACCGCACCGACGTGCCTACGAGCTTCGGCGAGGTCGTCTTCATTTATTCATAGGAGCAACTCGGGCAGGAGATCACCATAATGCCGAAATTGACCACTTTTTCCTCTTTGGTCACCGGGGCCTCTTCGGCGATTCCAACGCCGTCACTCCTCCTAGTCACCCTTCGAGCCACAGTGTGCCCCAGAAGTGAGCGCCGACTCTTTTCCCCTCTCCACGTGCATCTCCTCCCTCGTCATAGCTCGTTCCTAGTGCAACCGAGCTCCATCCGCCGTGTAACTCCACCGTCCGGCCACATCCAACCACCTCTCAGCCTCCAGTTTACATCTTTGGATGCGGCACACTCCCAAGAGTCGAACGCGCTCCTCTGTGCCGCTTGTTGCGCCCCGCAGCCTGATACGTCACCAATGTATCTATAATTTATGAAGTATCCACGCCATGTTTAAAATAATTCTATATGATTTTGGTATGATTTTATTAGAACTAACCCGGACTGACGCTGTTTTCGGCAGAACTACCATGGTGTCATTTTTTGTGCAGAAATAAAAGTTCTCAGAATGGGCTGAAAATTTAGTATGATTTTTTGTGGACCAAAGTAGACCCCAAAAGCATTGGATCTAGGTGAGAAGAGCCACGAGGAGGCAACAAGCCTGTCAGGCGCGGCCAGGCGGTGGTCGCGCCTAGTAGGCTTGTGACTCCCTCGTTGCGCCCCTTGACATGAGATCGATGCCAAAAATTCATATAAGTCCAAAAACCACCGAAAAGAAACCTAGATCGGGATTTCTGTCGCCGCACACCTCCAGAGCCACAAAAAATCAATCTTGGCCCTCTTTGGCACCTTGCTGGAGGGGGTCACCATCACCGAAGGTCATCTTCATCATCCTGGAGGGGCCATCAACACCATGGAGGCCAAGGACCAGAGGGAGAACCTCTCCCCACAAAGGGGGGAAGCCATGAAGGAGGAAGCACAAGGGAAGACCATCTCCCCTTCTCTCCCAGTGATGCCGGAGTGCCACCAGGGGAACCATCGCCGTGGTGATCATCTTCATCAACATCACCTTATTCATCACCATCCTCATCTCCTTTTAGCAGTCCACTCTCCCGCACCCCGCTGTAATCCCCTACTTGAACATGGTGCTTTATGCCACATATTATGATCCAATGATGTGTTGCCATCCTATGATGTTTTGAGTAGATTTCTTTTGTCCTTTGGGTTGATTGATGATCTATATTGGTTTGATTTGCACGAGAAGGATTCCTGCTGTAGGGTGTTGCAATACGTTCATGATTCGCTTATAGTGGGTTGCTTGAGTGACAGAAGCATAAACCTTAGTAAGGGGGTTGTTGCGTATGGGATAAAGGAGACTTGATGCTTTAATGCTATGGTTGGGTTTTACCTTAATGATCTTTAGTAGTTGCGCATGCTTGCTAGAGTTCCAATCGTAAGTGCATATGATCCAAGTAGAGAAAGTATGTTAGCTTATGCCTCTCCATCACATAAAATTGCAATAATGATTTCCGATCTTGTTAACAATTCCCTAGGATAATTCCGCACACCGACCCATCATTACTCCACACTCGCTATTTGTAATATATTGTAATATTATGTTAACAGCAAATATTTTAATATTTTAGTTCTCCGATATCACGCAAAGCTATCCTCTTCATACCCACAACATAGTTTTATTTCTCGTTTCTAGATGGAAGCAAACGCTCGGTGTACGTAGAGTCGTATCGGTGGCAGATAGGACTTGAGAGAATATCGATCTTACCTTTGGCTCCTCGTGGGTTTGAAACTCCATACTTATCACGTCCACCTTTGGAAATTTCTACGATGATTCCTTGCACTTGGGGATTATCAAGCTCTTTCCTGGCGCCGTTGCCGAGGAGCAATAGCATGGGGTTGATATTCTCGTGTGTGCTTGTTTGCTTTCTTCACTATATAGATTTTGTTTTCCCTATTTGCTTTCTTTAGTTGTGGGTGAAAATAAATGAAAAAATGGAAATTACAAAAAGAGTTACTTGCCTCTTATGCCTAAGAAGTTTTTCAGAAAGATAAGTGATTGGAAGGTTGTGCATTGGAGAAATGAGGGTCGACCTTGAACACTTGTGTTCACGCTCATAAAAACAATGTAGAATTTTTCATGGAAGCTTCTGAAAAATAAGTATCCCCTTTTATATATCCATTGTATTATAAAAATAATGTGCGAAGATTTGCTTCTAGGATGATTAGATTGCTTGTTTGGTGTGTGCAATGCAAAAACAAAAACTTTGGCTATAGTGAGTGAACTTAAAATTTTTACTGGAACAACCAAAGTTTCTAAAAAATTTACATAGTACCTATACACAATTTTTTTATTTTCCCTTAAATTTTCAGAATTTTTCGAGTTACAGAAGTATACGAAGTTTCCAGATTACAACAGATTGTCATGTTTTTGATAGATTCTGTTTCCTATGCATTGTTCTCTTATTTTGATGAATCTATGGGTTGTATCAGGGCGGTATGAACCATGGTGAAGTTGGAATACAGTATATATAATGCTAATATGATTTTTTAATGAGTTCACAACAGTACTTAAAGTAGTATTTTGCTTTATTATACTAACTGATCTCACGAGGGTTTTGTTAAGTTTTGTGTGAATGAAGTGTTCAAAGATCGAGGAGGTCTCAATATAAGAAGAATACGGAGAGACAACAGTTCAATCTTGGGTATGACCAAGGCACCCCAAGTAAATATTACAAGGAGACTCAAGCATCCAAGCTTGGGGATGCCCCGGAAGGCATCCCATCTTTATTCTTCAACAATTATTGGTATACCACGGTTTTTGTTTTGTTCACATAATATGTGTCTTTACTATCTATCTTTTCCTTTATTCTCCCTTATAGTATAATTTAGTCCTTAATTTATTCATAGAATGCTTCATGCGCTTCACTTACATCTTTTGAGTATGGCTTTATAGAATGCTCTTTGTGCTTTACTTAAATCTGTTGAGTATGGCTCTATAGAATGCTTCGTGTGCTTGACTTATATATTTTGAGCTTGGATATTGGTTCATCTATATTAATTGTATAATTCTCTATGAACTTCACTTTTACCTTTTATATTATGAATAAAATGATCATCGAAATTTGGTTTGGAAGATCTTCATTGAAATTTCATGCCTAGCTAAAAAGGCATTAAAGAAAAGCACTTGTTGGGAGACAACCCAACACTTTTAATTTATGTTTTGATGTGTTCACATGATTAACATACTATATTAATCATTTTTTGTGCCTTTTATTTCAATAAAGTGCCAAGTAAAGCCTTTGGGATAGTGTGGATACTTGCTTGTTTGATTATGTGCAAAAACAGAAAGTTTGGCGTCCAGTATATGAATTATATGATTTTACTAGAGAATAAAACAATTGTGAAAAATTTAAAAGATATTTTTATTCAAATTCCTTGAGTTTTGCTAATTTTTCCGAATTTTTAGAGTCATGGAATTATGGTCATCATTCAGATCTTTATAGACTGTTCTGTTTTTGAGAGATTCTGTTTTGCATGCATAGTTTGCTTGTTTCAAGTGTTCCTATTGCTTATATTGAGTAATATAAATTGTTGTAATGATGTAATAAATTAGGTATGATGTGGTAATAATTATTAATCTTGTCTTGACAAGTACCTAAGTGAATGATCTACCTTTATTACACTAACCGTTCTCACAAAGTTCCGTTAAGTTTTGTGGGATTGAAGTTTTCAAGTTTTGGGTAAGACACCGATATGAGAGGAACATGGAGTGACAAGAATCTAAGATTGGGGATTACCAACGCACCCCAAGGTAATATACAAGGAATACTCAAGCGTCTAAACTTGGCGATGCCTCGGAAGGCATCCCCTCTTTCGTCTTCAACACTATCGGTATATCTTACTTGGAGCTATATTTTTATTCGTCACATAATATCAGTTTTGCATGGAGCATTAGTTTATTTTTTGTTCTCTGTTAGGTGTTATTTATAATATTATTTTTCAATGAAAAGTTCCAAGAATTGCCTTAGGATGCTTGCATTCCATGTTTTATGTGTGATGTGTAAAAAACAGAAACTTTTACTGTAGTGCTTAAATTTTCATATTTTACTAGGACGTGGAATTTTTTTTGAAATATTTACGCAGTGCTTTAATATATATTCCTTAGCATGTTATAAATTTTCAGAATTTTTAGAGTTATAGAGGTACACTGGATTAATAAATTACTACAGACTGTTCTGTTTAGACAGATTGCTGTCATAGTTTTGTTATCTACTTATCCTATAGTTTCCATAGACTATATTGGTAGATATAAATTGTGGAAATGATATTATAAAGTACTGAATGTTTTAAAGTTATTGTGCAACTTGTCTTGGCAGTACATGAAGTGTTGATTTGTTCTTATGTGTACTAACCTATCTCACGAGTTCTTTTTGAGTTTTGTGTGGATGAAGTTTTTAAGAATAGGTGAAACCGGGATAGAGACGATTGAACAAGATACAAAAGCTCAAGCTTGGGGATTCCCAAGGAACCCCAAGCAAATATTTCAATAACTCTCAAGTATCTATGCTTGGGGATGCTACGCATCCCACCTCTCCTCATCAACAATTATCGGTTACCGTATGTTGAGCCTAAATTTTTATTCTTTCACATGATGCATGCTATTCTTGGAGTGCCATTTTAATTTTGTTTTTTGTTTATATAATATCATTGGATGTGAAATTTTGAATAATAGGGAGTCCCCGCATGTCTACTTAACTGATTGACTACGCGTTGATCTTCACTTATATCTTATTGGAGTAGTTTGTCATTCACTCTCGTGCTTCACTTATATCCTATGAATAGTTGGTTGAATTAATTGAATATCATAAATATGAAATTAAAAATGCTTCATATACTTATCCCATGGGGAGTAATGACTTCACACATAATAAGTATATGTAGTGAAATTTATTGAAAGTTAGCAAACACCGCATTGGTCACTTGAACAATTCATGAAAGAATATTGAAGGTAGAGAGATTTCACAGATAAATATACTATCTTGGAAATCTTCTATGATTGTGAATACCCATTAATTATTTTCAAACTTGAGAAAAATAGTTGAAGTTGGACAAGCAAGACAACGTAATGAGTTATGTTTGGGTATATTTGTATGGAAGTTATATTGTTGTGGATCCTCCAACATGTGGTGCTTGCTTCCACCTCATACTAGACAAAATTTCCGCACGAAGTAGAAATACAACTTGTTCATCCAAACACCCTTAAACAAGTTTTTCCATGAGAGTCCACTATAACTACATACGGATTGAATAAGATCCTTCAAGTAAGTTGTCCTCGGTGCAAAAAGTAATAAAAATTGCTCCTAAATATGTAAGATCTTTTTATTGTAAGGGAAAATAAGCGTTGTACAAATTTGTGATGGTAAAGAAATAAAAGCGACAGACTGCATAATAAAGGTTGCTATCACAAATGGCAATACAACGTGACCATCCTTTGCATTAAGACTTTGTGCATCCAAAAACGAAAAGCGCATGACAACCTCTGCTTCCCTCTACGAAGGGCCTATCTTTTATTTTCTAGTACTTACCTTTATACAAGAGTCATGGTGATCTTCACCACTTCCTATATTTTGCCTTTTTCTCTTGGCAAGCATCATGTGGTGGGAAAGATCCAAGCATATATAGCCATCCAAATATATTTGATCATGAATTATTATTGTTGACAATTATCTATATGATAAATAAGTTGGGAGGCGAAACTCTAATCCCCTATCTTTCTCTGTGTTCGACGGATGCCCTTTCTCTAAAAATATTCTTTGGGAGTTAGCAATCATGGAAGACTATATGATAGATGGATATGTGGAATTTGCTAAATCAAAGCTCTTACATAGACCCTTCCTGAAAATAAGATTAATTGCAATTGTTTGGTGACTAAAAGCATAGTTTGTTAGTTTTCAAGAAATTTTATGGTCTATACTTTAACATGTGAATAGCTTATTACTTCATCATGAGAAGTTTTATGAGACGAGCTAGTATTTATGATATATAATGATGCTAGAAAAAGTGTTTGGAATTATCAGTGATCAAACTTGTGCACTTGCTAGCATTCACACTTCATAAATTATTTCTTTTATCATTTAACTACTCGAGGACGAGCAGGAATTAAGCTTGGGGATGCTGATACGTATCCAACGTATCTATAATTTATGAAGTATTCATGCCATGTTTACAATAATTCTATATGATTTTTATATGATTTTATTATAACTAACCTGGACTGACGCTGTTTTTAGTAGAACTACCATGGTGTCGTTTTTTGTGCAGAAATAAAAGTTCTCGGAATGGGCTGAAAATTTAGTATGATTTTTTATGGAACAAAAGAGACCCCCGAAGCATTGGAGATGGGCCAAAAGAGCCACGAGGAGGAGACAAGCCTGCCAGGTGCGGCTAGGGGGATGGTCGCGCCTAGCAGGCTTGTGACTCCCTCGTGGGCCCCCTTGGCGTGAGATCGATGCCAAAAATTCCTATAAATCTAGAAACCTCCAGAAATAAACCTAGATCGGGATTTCCACCGCCGCACACCTCTAGAGCCACGAAAAACCAATCTTGTCCCTCTCCGGCACCCTGCCGGAGGGGGTCGCCATCACCGAAGGCCATCTTCATTATCCCGGATGGGCCATCAACACCATGGAGGCTAAGGACTAGAGGGAGAACCTCTCCCCACAGAGGGGAAGGCCATGGAGGAGGAAGCATAAGGGGGAGACCATCTCCCCTTCTCTCCCAGTGGTGCCGAAGTGCCACCGGGGGAACCATCGCCGTGGTGATCGTCTTCATCAACATCACCTTCTTCATCACCATCCTCATCTCCTTTTAGCGGTCCACTCTCCCGCACCCCACTGTAATCCCCTACTTGAACATGGTGTTTTATGCCACATATTATGATCCAATGATGTGTTGCCATCCTATGATGTTTTGAGTAGATTTGTTTGTTCCTTTGGGTTGATTGATGATCTAGATTGGTTTGAGTTGTATGTTTATTTTGGTGATGTCCTATGGTGCCTTCTGTGTCGCGCACACGTGAAGGATTCCCGCTGTAGGGTGTTGCAATACGTTCATGAGTCGCTTATAGTGGGTTGCTTGAGTGACAAAAGTATATACCTGAGTAAGGGGGTTGTTGCGTATGGGATAAAGGGGACTTGACGCTTTAATGCTATGGTTGGGTTTTACTGTAATGATCTTTAGTAGTTGCGAATGCTTGCTAGAGTTCCAATCATAAGTGCATATGATCCAAGTAGAGAAAGTATGTTAGCTTATGCCTCTCCCTCATATAAAATTGCAATAATGATTTCCGATCTTGTTAACAATTTCCTAGGATAATTCCGCACATCGACCCATAATTACTCCACACTCGCTATTTGTAATATATTGTAATATTATGGTAACAGCAACTATTTTCATATTTTAGTTCTCCCATATCATGCAAAGCTATCCTCTTCATACCCACAACGTAGTTTTATTTCTCGTTTCTAGATGGAAGCAAACGTTCGGTGTACGTAGAGACGTATCAGTGGCAGATAGGACTTGAGAGAATATTGATCTTACCTTTGGCTTCTTGTGAGTTCGACACTCCATACTTATCACTTCCACCTTTGGAAATTGCTACGATGATTCCTTGAACTTCGGGATTATCACAGCCACACACCCGACAAGCCCAACCTTTTGTCGTCGCCCTTGCCGCTCGTCGCTGTCACTATAGCCCCGCTCCGACCATGCCACCACCACAGGTGGATGTGGCCCGCTCTTCCCATTCGAATGGACTGATCGTGCCCCTTTTGGTCCATCGTGGTGCATTTTTGATGAGTACCGAGCCGGCAACCGTTGTTTTGGCTCGCCGTCGGCGCGCCACCGCAACTTGAACGCCGATGTGCCACTGAAAAGGGCCCCACTTCATTAGTGTTAAGATTATTCACTAACCTTGTGGCTAATAGTCGCTAACACATGGACCCCACATCAGATTAATTAGAATAACGTAATTAACTCTCTTAATTAGCTGACCCTCTCACCATTGGGCCCCATCCAACTAATTAACGCATTTTAGTTACATTAAATGTCTTTTAAAATGCACTGAGTATGACAGGTGGGCTCCAGGCATTGTTTGATCGGATAGGGCCGACCTAGTCTGCTGCTGAGTCAGTAGCTAGGCCCATGAGTCAGCCTCTACTGGCTGGGCTATTGACCCAGTCAACAGGGCCCACTAGTCAGCCACTATATGGCCTCACTAGGTACATTTCTGGGTGTACTTAGCATTTTGACTATTTTTCGAAATCAAATAATTCCAGAAAATGATTAAAATTTAGAAAAATCATATAAAATAATCTATAAGTCAGATGAAAATAATATATACATGAAAGTTGCTCAGGAAAATCCAACGAATCCAAATAAGTTGTTTGTTAATCTTTCACATACCCCTAGCTTTATGAACATGGGACTTTCTCCTCCGATTCATTTGTCCAGTAAAAGCCAAAGACTCGGGAAATATCCCCAGATATTTTCCCACACCTTCTGCAATGTGTAGCGTTGCATGTTGCCATGTCATGAATCGTGATGCATATGCTTGCTTTATATTTATTGTTTCTTCCCCCTCTTCTCTCTGGTAGACACCAAGACTGACACTGCTGCTGTGTATGACTACGCCGCTGACATCCTGCCACTTGTCGTAGAGTATCCATGCAAGCAACCCCACTTGATCATTCTGATACTCATGCTTGCATTAGATTTTGCTACTATTGTAGATAGATCCTACTCTGCTGCATAGCTTGTCTTTGTTAAACTGATCTTGTACCTTACTATAACTAAATGCTTAGTATATGTTGATTAGTGATCCCTTAGTGACCCCACTTTATCTCTGTTGCCCCTGCTTCATCATCGATGACTCGAAGACTCAATCAGAATGATCGACAAGCCTAAGACCAACACATCACATCACCCCCCTTAGTTGTACGACTTTGCAGAGCTACCATCGAGTATCAAGGGTGACACCTCGTAACATACTTCTATAGTGTAGCTAGTCGGTCATGGATATCGAGGGTGATTCCTCCTTCACCACTTCTGATAACGACTCTGTCACGCAACACCTTAAGCATGAACCATCGAGGGTGATTCCTCTCTAGTCACCTTGACGATTATATCGAGTGGGATCCATCGAGGGTGATTCCTCGGGTTCCCCCTTGATGTTATGGACACACGGTTACCTTAACTTTACTACAGAACCATATTGAGGTCAGGAGGACCTCGAGGGTCCTTGTGTAATAATGATGAGGCACGGCCAGGCATTCTTGGACCTTGACGTAAGTCCACAAGACGGGGTGAGAGGACCACATACCATGGATCATTGATCATCATTGTAGCTAACAACACATTAATGCGTTTGGATATGTGATCTGAGAAGGCCTCTGGCCTGTTTCGCACTAACCACCATATTGGAATCGGTATGCGCACTATGCGTCATACATTCGCCCAAAAGCTCTTCAGACATCACAGTTGAGTGGCACGCTCCTGGGTTTCCCGTGTAAGCACCTTCTTTGTATTAAGAGGTGCCGGGACTAACGCTGGCCATCCTCGCAATGAGCAAGATTGTAATGGGAGATTGGCCCATGACCCCTTCGCATTTAGGATGTAGACCGACGTGGGGCCTCTCTGTTGAGCCCAAGTAGGACTACGGCCTGTCAATCAGCCGAGACCGGGCATGACCTGGAAATTGTGTCCAACCAGAGTTAATCAAGCATGTTGGGAAAGTTGGTGCACCCCTATAGGGAAGTATATCTATTTGAATAGTCGTGTCCATGGTAATGGACACTCGGAGTTATATCCCGATCTAATACAAGTAAAATGGTGACTTTAAATGAAATGTTGGCTCTGAGATTGCTTTCTCGCAGGGAGTCGAGAAAGAATCTCTGGTGGTACTTAAATAACTTTGTACTTATAATATGCTAATCTACACTCTTCTAATGCTGCAAGACACTAAGGATGCTAGTCTTTGATAGGCGAGGGCCCCCTCTATTCTGATATTTCTGCAGTTAGTCCAAAGATATAGCCCCATTCCTTTGATAATGTTGATACTTAGCATAAATCTGATGTAAGTCTTGCGAGTACTTTTCATGATTTCTCACGGTTGGTTTGATTCCCTTTTCCCTCAATATGATTACTGCGATCAGATGACGGAGCCTAGGAGATAGTTGATCCCGCCGACGACTACTAATACATTGATGGATCCTACTACTACGTGGAGGCTGCCATCGACCAGCGGTAGGATAGGAGGCTGCTTGGTAGGAGGCCTTGCCTTTTCAATCTGATGCTTATGTTTGTGCTAGCCTTCTTAAGGCAATATTTTTTACCTATGTTTGTACTCAGATATTGTTGCTTCTAGTGACTCATTTCTATTCGAGTCCTCGAGGCCCTGGCTTGTAATATGTAGCTTGCATGACTTTAATTTATGTATAGAGTTGTGTTGTGATATGAAGCTTGTATGACTTTAATTCGTGAGTCCCTAATATTGATCGTGTGCATTTGCATGTATGATTAGCGTATGATCAACATGGGGCCATCACAATATTATGGAAAAATTGCGAGCTCATCCCAATGCAGGAGATGGACCATGTATCCTGACATGCACTTGATCTTTATGGATGAACTCCATGGATTGTTTAAGATTGCAGGTATATCAGAGGATGGAGTCAAGAATAAGTTATTTCCTTTATCTTTGGTGGGAAAAGCATTCTTATGGTATTGGCTATTGGATGGACTTGGAGCGTGGGACTCAAACTAGTTAAAACTGGAATTTCATCCAAAGTTTTGTCCTATGCACTTGGTTCATCTGATCGGAATTATATATATAATTTTTGGCCTCGTGAAGGATAAAATATTGCCCAAGATTGGGGTGGCTTAAATGCATATGCATATTTGCCCCAATGATGAGCTCTCGGGAGGAATGACTATTGAAAACTTTTATGCTCGGATTTCTTATAACGATCAAACTACGCTCGATTATTCTTCAGTCGGTCCTTCTATGAAGAACAATACTAAATTCAAATGGGATATTCTTGAGAGAATTAAATGCATCTCTGAAGATTGGGAAATCAACAAAGGTTATGAGTCAGGTATAACTCTTGAATATGATTGTGTTAAGTCTTTTATAGAGATCGATGTTTTTCATAAGCTAAGTTCAAAATATGGACTTGATTCTAAGACACTAGCTACTTTATGTGAATCATTTTGTACTCATGTTGATCTCCCCAAGGAGAAGTGGTTTAAATTTCATCCACCTATTGAATGAAATTATGAACCTGTTATTGCAAAAACTGAAACTATTACTTATTCTGCCAACCCGGTTGCACCTACTGCCTATATTGGGAAACCACCTTTACCTGGTAGGATAAAGGAACATGCTAAAGTTAAAACCTTGGTTCATAAGAGTAATGTTAAACCTCCTAGACCATCTGAACAAATTAAAGTGGAACCTAATTGCAATGGTTAAAGATCTCTTAGTCGATGATATTGATGGGCATGCTATTTATTCTTGTGAAGAAGCCAGTAGGATTGCTAAACCAACTAATAATGGGAAAGATAAATTGGATAAAAGCAAACCTGTCATTGGCATGCCTGTTGGTTCCATTAAGATAGGAGAAAATTTCTACCATCGTTTATGTGATATGGGTGCTAGTATTAGTGACATTACTTTCTGTTTATATCAAGAAGCCATGAATGATATTGCACTTGTGAAAATAGAAGACATCGATGTTACTATTAAGCTTGCAAATAGAGATACTATTCAGCTCTTGGTATTGTCGGAGATGTTGAAGTTTTGTGTGGTAAGTCATCCTGGGCGCTTGCGTACTCGAACCCGAACCAGACCGAAATACACAAATTATCGGTTAATTCGGTTATTGGTCTTCGTTAGGGTCCATTTTTGAAACAGTTCGGTTTTCAGGTGCGGGTTCGGTTTTCAGTCCCAAAATACTGAACTACCCATATTAATCGATGTGTACACGACCATGTGGGCGTGTGGTATGTCGATGACCCTGTTGTGCGGCCCAGGCTCACTCACCCAGCGCCGCTCGCACGAAGCCTGCCAGCCTCGCTTCTTCTCTACCCATATTATCCATCCGCCAGATGCACATGACACACCAATCATCCCTTGTTTCGGTACCTCTCCCTTCTATGGTCTTGCCCTAAGGTCTCTAGCAGCGGCAGCGACAACGACGACGGTGGCTGGGGCCGACTACACTGCTGCGCTTGCTCATGATGCCGGATACCCTAGTGGAAGGCAGCGCGTGATGGCGTGAGGCACGCGATCAGCTTAGAGGGAAGGATATGCCAACGTGCTGCCGAGCTGTGGAGCCGGAGTCAATGGAAGCTAGCAACATGAGTCCCAACTTCCACTTTGTCCCGATTCAGAATTTAAGATGCTCAAGCTTTTCATATGTAGGCAGAACACTTATTTGATTCAGATATGTTGTCCTGATTTGGACTTGTCCATATCTTTAGATGACTTGTTGGTGTATCGGTTACAGATGAAATTGATACGTGTGCTATGAGTTCGTTGCATACTTGATACTTCTATTGTTAGATGCAAGGAACAGACTGGATGTATGTGTATGGAGATAAAATGCATGGTTGGGCTCAATTGTACTGTTAAAAGTACTATTTCGTCTAAGTATATGTGATATTGAAGAAAAATGTGCTATTAAAAGTACTATTTCGTGCATACAATTTCAATCCAACTATCCAAAGTGTTCTTTTCATCTTGCTTATACAAACTGTTTCTTCTTTTGACATCTCTTCTCATTGTTGATCTATTAGGCTAACTAGTTGTGTCATTTGTTGTTTGTAGATGGTTGATCAAAGTTCTCGCATGTTGGTGTCGGGGACCACCCCTTACACACCAGAGATGGGTAGTCAAGATGTGCAGCAGCCCGCCGAGTAGCAAGAGAAGGAGATGACTGAGGCTGAGAAGACAACAAATACCAAGAAAAGGAAGGAAATGGCTCCACGTTCAAAAGTTTGTAATCATTATGCCAAGGTCTTGGAAGGGGGTGTTGTGAACAAAACAACATGTAACTATTGCAGAAGTGATATTGCATTTGTAGTTAAAAGGAATGGTACATCATCCTTGTTGAAGCATTTGACAATCCCCAAGAGAAAACCTCATAGGGTTAAGGATGACAAGCAACCAACTCTACAAGCTACTCCGAATAAGGGGGATACTACTAGGTGTTCACTCACTACCTGGAGATTCGATTAGGATAAGCTTAGAGATTCTTTGGCTAAAATGATAATTATGGATGAGCTTCCGTTTGCATTTGTTGAGAAGCCAGGGTTTAGGATGATTTGTGGCAAATGGTTGTCCTCGTTTCAATGTCCCATCTAGGAGGAGGACAACTAGAGATTGTGACCGAATTCATAGTAGGGAGAAAGGCAATGTTAAAGAAATTCTTTAAAGAACCTTGTGAAAGGGTTTGACTAACTATGGATTGATACGCCTCCATCGTATCTACTTTTCCTAACGCTTTTGTTCTTGTTTTGGACTCTAATTTGCATGATTTTAGTGAAACTAACCTAGACTGACGTTGTTTTCAGCAAAACTACCGGGGAGTTGTTTTTGTGTAGAAATAAAAGTTCTCGAAACAAAACAAAAAAATTAGGAGAATTATTTTAGAATATTTGAGGAATATTGGAGCCAAGGGCCACAAGAGAGGGGGCCAGGGGGGCCACCACCCACCAGGGCGTGCCAGCCCCCTTGGCATGGCCTGATTGGTGGTGCTCACCTCGTGAGCCCCCCGACCCTAATCCAGCGATATAAAATCCTAATTTTCCAGAAAAAATCAAGGAGAAAGTTTCATCACGTTTCACGATACATAGCCGCCGCCACCTCCTCTTCTTCATCGGGAGGCCAGATCTAGAGTCTGTTTGGGGCTTCGAAGAGGGGAATCTTTGGTCTGCATCATCATCAACCCTCCTTCATCACCAATTCCATGATGCTCCCCATCGGGAGTGAGTAATTCCTTCGTAGGCTTGCTGGTCAGTGAGGAGTTGGATGAGGTTCATCATGAAATCGAGTTAGTTTTGTTAGGGCTTGATCCCTAGTATCCACTATGTTCTAAGATTGATGTTGTTATGACTTTCCCATGCTTAATTCTTGTCATTAGGACCCGAGTACCATGATTTCAGATCTGAACCATGTATGTTATCACCATTATATCTATGTTCTTGATCCGATCTTGCCTAGTCATATGCACCTATTACGTGTTATGATCCGCCAACCCCATAGTGACAATATTTGGGATACTTCACTGTGATGACCGTAGTTTGAGGAGTTCATGTATTCACTATGTGTTAATGCTTTGTTCCGATTCTCTATTAAAAGGAGGCCTTAATATCCCTTAGTTTCCCTATGGACCCCGTTGCCACGGGAGGGTAGGACAAAAGATGTCATGCAAGTTCTTTTCCATAGGCACGTATGATTATTTATGAAATACATGCCTACATTACATTGACGAACTGGAGCTAGTTGTGTGTCACCCTGGGTTACGACTGTTATATGATGAATATCATCCAACGAATACATCGATCCAGTGCCTATGAGTTTTCCACTTATTGTTCTTGCTAAGTTACTACTGCAGCTGTTACTATTGCACTTGTTACAAAACTATTACTGCTACTGTTACCGCCACTATTACTTTTACTATTGCTATCAAACTATCATATTACTATGCTACTGATCACTTTGTTGTAGATATTTATCTCCAGGTGTGGTTGAATTGACAACTCAACTGCTAATACTCTCAAATATTCTTTGGCTCCCCTTGTGTCGAATCTATAAATTTGGGTTGAATCGTCTACCCTCGACAACTGTTGCGATCCCCTATACTTGTGGGTTATTAAGACCTTTTTCTGGCGCCGTTGCCCGGGAGAATATCTATATTTGTTTAGTCACTTGGGATTTATATCAATTGATCACTATGAAGAATCTGAAGGATACTAAAACCAAGATTTTTTTTCCTCTACGACGAGGGGAGGTAAGGAATTGCCATCACACGCTGCACTTGATTCATCTTCTGTTATGAGTAAACTTGCAACACCACCACCTGCTATTAATCCCGATATTGATGATGCTACTTCTGCTATGAATGATGCTTATGATTATACTAGTATTATCCTTGATGATAGTGTGCCATTAGGTGAATTCCTTGATGAACAAATTGCTAGAGCTAGAGAGAACGAAATCATTGAAACTGTTGAAACTGATGAGATCTTTGAAACTGGTAATTATGGAACACCTATTAGGCCTAGCGCTCCTAGATTTGAAATTCCTAAGATACCTGAAGGTTATGCTTTGGATGGAGAAATAGCTAGAGAGATTCCTTCTTGTAAGGATAGAAATGATCTTAAGAAACTACTATGCAAGTATAAAGAAAAGACTTTGACTGATAAAATGAAATGCGATCCTAAGTTTGCTACTTCACCTATCTTTGTTACCGATCAGGATTATGAATTATCTGTAGTCCTAGAGTTAATTACTTTGGTTGGATCTGATCCTTTTCATGGCTATGAAACTGAAACTATGGTCGCACATCTTACTAAGCTGAATGATATAGCCACACTATTTGCTCATGATGAGAAGATTCTCTACTATTATATTCTCAAATTGTTTCCGTTCTCATTAAAGGGTAATGCTAAGATATGGTACAATACTCTTACTCCTGTTTGTGTCCATAGTTCCCAAGATATGATTTACTACTTCTCTGAAAAATATTTTCTTGCCCATAATAAACAAGTTGCCTTACAGGAAATAATTAACTTTGTACAAATTCAAGAAGAGAGTCTCCCACAAGCTTGGGGGAGGCTTCTCCAATTGCTTAATGCTTTGCCTCATCATCCTCTTAAGAGAAATGAAATACTTGATATCTTCTACAAGGGACTAATTGATGCTTCTAGGGACTTCCTAGATAGTTGTGGTGGTTGTGTTTTTAGGGAACGAACTGTTGAACAAGCTGAGGAACTATTCAATAATATATTGAATAATTATGATGATTGGACTCTCCCTGAACCACCACTTGAAGCCACTCCAAAGAAGAGGGGTATCTTATTTCTCAGTCCCAAAGATATGCAAGAGGAAAAAAAATTATGAAGGAAAAAGGTATTAAGGTTGCGGATGTTAAGAATTTACCACCTATTGAGGAAATACGTGGACTGAACACACCACCACCTCCATAGGTACTAGAGGTAAATTCTTTATTAAAGTTTGATGAAGGTGATATCCTTTACAATAAACATCCCAGTCAGTGCTTATATGAGTTTGATAACTACATTAGGAAACAAGATCACTTCAATGCAAATGTTATGAAAGAATTGAATACTGATATGATTGGCCGCTTGAGTGATTTGTTATTTAGAATCAGTAATGATGTTAGAGGTGTAGGAAAACATGCCTCTATGGTTCAAACTCAATTAGAACAAGTTGCAAATCTCATAAAGAATTGCTTGATGAAATGAATAATAATATGAATGATCGCTATTAGAGTAGTGACTAGAGGAGTTAGAAGACCCAAGAACCTCTTTATCCCGAAGGTCATCCTAAAATAATTGAACAAGACTCTCAAGGAATTAACGCTGATACACCTAGTCCCTCTAAGAAGAAAAAGGAAACGACAAATGATAGGACTTTGCATGCTTTTAGTGGACCCGAGATAGAAAAACCTCCTGATGATAATAATGATGTTTCTATTTCTGATGCTGAAACTCAATCTAGTAATGAACATCCACCTAATGATAATGATAATGATAGTGAAGTTCATGAGGATAATCAACCTAGTATAGATAAAGAACCAGATAATGATGTAGAAATAGAACCTATTGTTGATCTTGGTAACCCATAAACTAAAAACAAATGATATGATAAAAAAGATTTTTTGGCTGGAAAACATGGTAAAGAAAGAGAGCCATGGGTTCAGAAACCCATTCCCTTTCCACCTAAACCATCTAAGAAAAAGGATGATGAAGAATTTGAACGCTTTGCTGAAATGCTTAGGCTAGTCTTTTTGCGTACCCGCTTAACTGATATCTTAAAGATGCCTCCTTACGATAAATACATCAAAGACATCGTCACTAATAAACGAAAGATACCTGAAGTTGAAATCTCCACCATGCTTGCTAATTATTGTTTTAAGGATGGAGTGCCTAAAAAACTTGGAGATCCTGGAATACCAACTATACCTTGCTCCATTAAAAGAAAATTATGTCAAAACTGCTTTATGTGATTTGGGAGATGGTGTTAGTGTTATGCATTTCTCTTTATATAAAAGACTTGATTTGAATAAACTCACACCTACTGAAATATCTTTGCAAATGGATTACAAATCAACTGCCATACCTATTGGTATTTGTGAGGATGTGCTCGTTGTTGTTGCAAATGTTACTATCTTAACGGACTTCGTTATTCTTGAGATGCCCGAGGACGACAACATGCCGGTTAACCTTGGTAGACCCTTTTTGAATACCGTAGGGGCTGTTATTGATTGCAATAAAAGCAAAGTCACTTTTCATATTAATGGTAATGAGCATATGGTGCACTTTCCGAAAAAGCAATTCCATGTGAATGGTGTAAATGTTATTGAGAATTCTCTGACAATCACTATTGGAAGCTTTCATATACCTCTACCTACTACCAAAAAGAAAAATGATATACTTATAGTTGGGGATATGCATATCCCCGTTGAGGTAACTTAGTGTTTTACGAATGTTCTTCGGTTTCATGCTAATCGAAGGTGATTATTAATAAGACTTGATCAAACTTATTAATAGATCATTTTTGAGAGGTATGAAGTTGATGAATTTAGTAGACACAACTTTCTCTATCCACTTTTTGTTTTCTATTTTTAGTTAAATAAAATAAAATGCCATGTTTATCCTGTTTTCTGAATTTTCCATGCAATAAAAAATGACCCCAAAATAAAAGTTCTCAAAATGTCCTCAAAATTTAGCATGATTGTTTTCTGAATATTTCTGGATTTTTGGTACAAATAACACCACAAGGGGGTGCACCTGGTGCCCACAAGACACCAGGGCGTGCCAGCCACCCCTGGCACGGCCTGGTGGGTGGTATGCCCCACGTGGGTCCCCTCACTTATTACCTTAGCCCATGTCATCTCTTACCTCCAGAAAAAAATCACCATTGCTCTCTCCCTCATGTTCTTGCACAAGATCCAGTGGATTTCGATCTCTTTGCTTAAAGCTCCATTTCCGAAACTATTTTAGAGGATTGCTTCTTGGTATGTAACTCCTGTTGGAAATATGCCCTAGAGGCAATAAATAAAGTGTTTATTATTATATTTCCTTGTTCATGATAATCGTTTATTATCCATGCTATATTGTATTTATTGGAAACACATTACATGTGTGGGTAAATAGACAACACTTTGTCCCTAGTATGCCTCTAGTGAACTAGCTCGTTGGTCAAAGATGGTCAAGGTTTCCAAGCCATTGACATGTGATGTCATTTGATAACGGGATCAAATCATTAGGAGAATGATGTGATGGACAAGACCCAAACTACAAACGTAGCATATGATCGTGTCAGTTTATTGCTACTGTTTTCTGCATGTCAAGTATATGTTCCTATGACCATGAGATCATGCAACTCACGGACACCGGAAGAGTGCCTTGTGTGTATCAAACATCGCAACATAACTAGGTGACTATAAAGGTGCTCTACAGGTATCTCCGAGGGTGTCTGTTGGGTTGGCATGGATCAAGACTGGGATTTGTTACTCCGTGTGACGGAGAGGTATCTGAGGGCCCACTCGGTAATACAACATCACAATAAGCCTTGCAAGCAATGTGACTAAGTGTTAGTCACGGGATCTTGTATTATGGAACGAGTAAAGAGACTTGCCGGTAGTGTAAAGATTGAGATACAGGAAGTCCTATTTTGGTCGCCGGAAAAGTTTCGGGCTCATCGGTAGTGTACCGGGAGTGCCGGTAGTGTATCGGGAGACCATCGGGAGGGGTATTTCGACCCAAGAGGCTAAATGGGCTGTGGGAGAGTGAATACCAGCCCTTAGTGGGCTAGTGGAAGTCCCACACAAGGCCCATGCGGCTGGGAAGAAAATCCCAAAGAGAAAACGTTGGAAAAAGGCAAAAAGGCCAAAATAAGGAGGAGTCCTAGTCCTACTAGGATTGGAGGAGGAATCCTCCTCTCCTCTTGGTTTGGCCGAAGCCTAGATGGCTTGGACCTTGGGCCAAGCGTCCTCCTCTCTTCCTGTTATATATACTAGAGGTTTTAGGGTTTTTGGCACTAGATTTTCAGCCACGTGCTACCCGTTCCTCTAGTGCATAGTTTCTTCTCTAGATCGGTTTTCTGCAGTGCTTAGGCGAAGCCCTGCCAGAATTGCACCACCACCATCGCTGCGGCGCTGTCACGCTGCCGGAGAACTCGTCTACCTCTCCGCTCCCTCTTGCTGGATCAAGAAGGCAGAGATCGTCATCAAGCTGTATGTGTGCTGAACGCGGAGGTGTCGTCCGTTCGGTGTTTGATTGGGACAGATCGTGATTGGATTGCGGGATGCTCGGCGATTTGGATCGCGAAGACGTTCGACTACACCAACCGCGTTTCTTAACGCTTCCCGCTTAGTGATCTACAAGGGTATATAGATCCACTCTCCCTCTCATAGATGCTCATCACCATGGATAGGTCTTGCGTGAGCATAGGAAATTTTTTGTTTCCCATGCGATGTTCCCCAACAGTGGCATCATGAGCTAGGTCTATGTGTAGATGAGATCTTGAGTACAACACAAAGAGTTGTGGGCGTTGATGCTTAGATTGCTTCCTCCCTTGGTCGTGTTTTGGTTTAGCGGTATTGTGGGATGAAGCGGCCCGGACCAACTTTACTCGTACGCTTACGAGAGACTGGTTCCCTCAACTGCAACTTGTTGCAAAAGATGCCTGGCGGGTGGCAGTTTCTCCTACTTTAGTTGGATCAGATTCAACAAAGGCGGTCTTTCAGAAGGTTGAAAAGCAACTTATGTATCATCGTTGTGGTTTATGCGTAGGTGAGAATTGTTCTTCTAGATACCTGTAGCAGCCACGTAAAACATGCAACAACAATTAGAGGACGTCTAACTTGTTTTTGCAGGGTATGTTGTGATGTGATATGGACAATTACATGATGTGATATATGTGATGTATGAGATGATCATGTGTTGTATAGAATATCACAACTTGCATGTCGATGAGTACGGAAACCGGCAAGAGCCATAGGGTTGTCTTTAATTAATGTATGACCTGTGTGTCAATCATTAAGCGCTATGTAATGCTTTACTTTATCGCTAAATGGTAGCAATAGTAGTATAAGGATGATGTGCACGACAACCCCGATGACGACACGTTGATGGAGATCAAGATGATGGAGATCACGGTGTCGTGCCGGTGACGATGTAGATCATGCCGGTGCTTTCAAGATGGAAATCAAAAGCACAAGTTCATGGCCATATCATGTCACTTATGATTTGCATGTGATGTTAATCCTTTTATGCACCTTGCTTTTCTTAGGACGATGGTAGCATTATAAGGTGATCCCTCACTTAAATTTCAAGTTGAATTGTGTTCTCCCTGAGTGTGCACCATTGCCAAAGTTCATCGTGTCGAGACACCACGTGATGATCGGGTGTGATAGACTCTACGTTCACATACAACGGGTGCAAGCTAGTGTTGCACATGCAGAACACTCGGGTTAAACTTGACGAGCCTAGTATGTACAGACATGGCCTCGGAACACAAGAGACCGAAAGGTCGAACATGAGTCATATAGTAGATATGATCAACATGATGATGTTTACCATTGAAACCACCTCAACTCATGTGATGATCGGACTCGACTTGGTGAATTTGGATCATGTGACACTCAGATGACCTGAGGGATGTCAATTTGAGTGGGAGCTTTAGTAATTTGATTAACTAAACTCATTATCTTGAACAATAGTCTAAGTAACCTTTGCATATTTATGTTGTAGATCAATGGATCGCGCAGTAGCACCCCTGAATTTTAATGCGTTCCTAGAGAAAGCAAAGTTGAAAGATGATGGAAGTAACTTTGTTGACTGGGCCCGTAATCTGAGGATTATCCTCACGGCTTCCCAGAAATCATATGTCCTTAATGCACCGCTTGGTGACCAACCAGAAGACATGTCATCCGAAGATGTTAAGAACGCTTGGGACGCACGTTCTGGAGATTAATCAATAGTTCAGTGTGCAATAGTGTATGTCTTAGAACAGGGACTTCAAAGAGTTTTGAACGTCATGGAGCATATGAGATGTTCCAGGAGTTGAAGTTTATCTTTTAGAAGAATTCCCGAATCAAGAGGTATGAGACCTCCGATAAGTTCTATGCTTGCAAGATGGAGGAGAACGGGTCAATCAGTGAACATATATTCGACTCGTCTAGCGGAGTTGGGAATCGCCCTTCCGCCAGAGGCGATCACTGACAGAGTTCTTCAATCACTACCACCTAGTTACAAGAGCTTTGTGATGAACTATAACATGCACGGGATGAACAAGTCAGTCGGCGAGCTATTTGCGATGCTAAAAGTCGCTGAGTCTCAAATCTAGAAAGAACATCAAGTGTTGATGGTCAATAAAACCACTAGTTTCAAGAAGAATGGCAAGGGCAAGGACAAGAAGGGTAAAACCAAGAAGGATGGCAAAGCAGTTGCTACTCCTGTAAAGAAGCCCAAGCATGGACCCAAGCCAGAAACTGAGTGCTTTCATTGCAAGGGAACTGGTCACTAGAAGCGGAACTACCCCAAGTACCTGGCTGACAAGAAGGCGGCCAACGACAAACAAGGTATATATGATATACATGTTATTGATGTGTACCTTACTAGCTCTTGTTGTAGTGCCTGGGTATTTGATACCGGTTTGGTTGCTCATATTTGCAACTCAAAACAGAAACTACGGAATAGATGAAGGCTGGCAAAGGATGAAGTGACGACGTGCGTGGGAAATGGTTCCAAGGTTGATGTGATCGCCGTCGGCACGCTCTCTCTTCGATTATCATCGGGATTAGTGATGAACCTGAATAATTGTTATTTAGTGCATGCGTTAAGCATGAACATTATATCTGGATCTTGTTTATTGCGAGATGGTTACTCATTTAAATCAGAGAATAAAGGTTGTTCTATTTATATGAGTAATATCTTTTATGGTCATGCACCCAATATGAGGGGTTTATTCATATTGAATCTTGATAGTGATGATACACATGTTCATAACATTGATGCCAAAAGATGTAGAGTTGATAATGATAGTACCACTTTCTTGTGGCATTGCCGTTTAGGTCATATTGGTGTAAAACGCATGAGGAAGCTCCATGCTGATGGACTTTTGGAGTCACTTGATTTTGAACCACTTGACACATGTGAACCATGCCTCATGGGCAAGATGACTAAAATGCAGTTCTCTGGAACAATGGAATGGGAAAATGACTTATTGGAAATCATACATACTGATGTGTGCGGTCCAATGAATGTTACAACGCATGGTGGATATCGTTATTTTCTCATCTTCCCTGATGGCTTAAGTAGATATGGGTATATTTACTTAATGAAACACAAGTCTGAAATGTTTGAAAAGTTCAAGCAATTTCAGAGTGAAGTTGAGAATTATCGTAACAAGAAGATTAAATTCCTGCAATCTGATCGAGGAGGTGAATATCTGAGTTAGGAGTTTGGCAGTCACTTAAGACAGTATAGAATTGTTTCACAGTTGACACTGCCTGGAACACCACAGCGTAATGGTGTGTCCGAACGTCATCATCAAACCTTATTAGATATGGTGCGTTCTATGATGTCTCTTGCTGATTTGCCACTATCGTTTTGGGGTTATGCATTAGAGACAGCTGCATTCACTTTAAATAGGGCACCATCGAAATCCGTTGAGACGATGCCATATGAACTATGGTTTGGCAAGAGGCCAAAGTTATCGTTTCTTAAAGTTTGGGGATGTGATGCTTCTATCAAAAAGCTTCAGCCTAAAAAGCTGGAACCCAAAGCGGAGAAATGCATCTTCATAGGATACCGAAAGAGATAATTGGGTATACCTTCTAACTCAGATCCGAAGGCAAAGTGTTTGTCGCTAAGAACGTAACATTTCTTGAGAAAGAGTTTCTTTTGAAAGAATTGAGTGGGAGGAAAATAGAGCTCGATGAGGTTATTGAACCTTTACTTCAACCAGAGAGTAGCGCAACACAAAAAGATGTTTCAGTGGAGCCTACGACAATTGAAGAGGAAGTTAATGATGATGATCATGAAGCTTCAGATCAAGTTACTATTGAACCTCGTAGGTCGACAAGGGCGCGTACTGCTCCTGAGTGGTACGGCAACCCTGTCTTGGATGTCATGTTGTTGGATAACAATGAACCTACGAGCTATGGAGGAGCGGTGATGGGCCCGGATTCCAAGAAATGGTTAGAGGCCATGAAATCCAAGATGGGATCCATGTATGAATACAAAGTATGGACTTTGGAAGTATTACCTGAAGGGCGAAAAGCCATTCAAAACGAATGGATCTTTAAGAAGAAGACGGACACGGACGGTAATGTCACCGTCTATAAAGCTCGACTTGTGGCAAAGGGTTTTTCACAAGTTCAAGGAGTTGACTACGATGAGACATTCTCATCCGTAGCGATGCTTAAGTCCGTTAGAATCATGTTGGCAATAGCTTCTTATTTCGACTATGAAATTTGGCAGATGGATGTCAAAACAGCGTTCCTCAACGGTTTCCTTGAGGAAGAGTTGTATATCATGCAACCAGAAGGTTTTGTCGATCCAGAGAATGCTGACAAAGCTTGTAAACTCCAGCGATCCATTTATGGGCTGGTGCAAGCATCTCAGAGTTGGAATAAACGCTTTGATGAGGTGATCAAAGCGTTTGGGTTTATACAAGTTTATGGAGAAGCTTGTATTTACAAGAAAGTGAGTGGGAGCTCTATAGCGTTTCTAATATTATATGTGGATGACATATTGCTGATTGGAAACAATATAGAAATGTTGGAAATCGTGAAGGAATATTTGAACAAGAGTTTTTCAATGAAGGACCTAGGAGAAGCTGCTTTCATATTAGGCAGTAAGATCTATAGAGATAGATCGAGACGCTTAATAGAACTTTCACAAAGCACATACCTTGATAAAGTTTTGAAGAGTTTCAAAATGGATCAGTCCAAGAAGGGATTCTTGCCTGTGTTACAAGGTATGAAGTTGAGTAAGACTCAGTGCCCAGTGACTGCAGAAGATAGAGAAAAGATGAGTGTCATCCCCTATGCTTCAGCCATAGGCTCTATCATGTATGCAATGCTGTGCACAAGACCCGATGTCAGCCTTGCCATAAGTATGGTCGGAAGGTTTCAAAGTGATTCTGGGATGGAGCACTGGGCGGCGGTCAAGAATATCCTTAAGTACCTGAAAAGGACTAAGGAAATGTTTCTCGTTTATGTAGGTGATGAAGAGCTCGTCGTAAAGGGTTACATTGATGCAAGCTTTGACATTGATCCAGATGACTCTAAGTCACAAACCGGATACGTATTTATTCTCAACGGGGGAGCGGTAAGCTGGTGCAGTTCCAAGCAAAGCATGGTAGCCGATTCTATGTGCGAAGCGGAGTACATCGCAGCCTCAGAGGTAGCGAAGGAAGGTTCCCGGATAAAGCAGTTCATGACAGATCTTGGAGTAGTGCCTAATGCACTGAATCCAATGAACCTGTTGTGTGACAACATTGGTGCCATTGCTCTGGCCAAGGAACCAAGGTTTCACAAGAGGACCTGACACATAAAGCGACGCTTCAACTCCATCCACGATTACATCGAGGAAAAGGACATAAATATTTGCAAAGTGCACATGAATCTGAATGTTGCAGACCCGTTGACTAAACCTCTTCCAAGGGCTAAACATGATCAACACCAGAACTGCATGGGTGTTCGATTCATTACAATGTAAATCACATAGTGATGTGAACTAGATTATTGACTCTAGTGCAAGTGGGAAACTGCTGGAAATATGCCCTAGAGGCAATAAATAATGTGTTTATTTTTATATTTCCTTGTTCATGATAATCGTTTATTATCCATGCTATAATTGTATTGATTGGAAACACATTACATGTGTGGGTAAATAGACAACACTTTGTCCCTAGTATGCCTCTAGTGAACTAGCTCGTTGGTCAAAGATGGTCAAGGTTTCCTAGCCATTGACATGTGATGTCATTTGATAATGGGATCAAATCATTAGGAGAATGATGTGATGGACAAGACCCAAACTACAAACGTAGCATATGATCGTGTCAATTTATTGCTACTGTTTTCTGCATGTCAAGTATATGTTCCTATGACCATGAGATCATGCAACTCACGGACATCGGAAGAGTGCCTTGTGTGTATCAAACGTTGCAACATAACTAGGTGACTATAAAGGTGCTCTATAGGTATCTCTGAGGGTGTCTGTTGGGTTGGCATGGATCAAGACTGGGATTTGTTACTCCGTGTGACGGAGAGGTATCTGAGGGCCCACTCGGTAATACAACATCACAATAAGCCTAGCAAGCAATGTGACTAAGTTTTAGCCATGGGATCTTGTATTATGGAATGAGTAAAGACACTTGCCGGTAACGAGGTTGAACTAGGTATGGAGATACCGACGATCGAATCTCGGGCAAGTAACATACCGAAGAAAAAAGGGAACATCATACGGGATTAATTGAATCCTTGACATAGATGTTCGACCAATAAAGATCTTCGTAGTATATGTAGGAACCAATATGGGCATCCAGGTCCCACTATTGGTTATTGACCGTAGAGGTGTCTCGGTCATGTCTACATATTTCTCGAACCCGCAGGGTCTGCACACTTAAGGTTTGGCGACGTTTCGGTAGTATAGAGTTATGCATGGTGGTGACCGAAAGTTGTTCGGAGTCCCAGATGAGGTCGCGGACGTCACGAGGAGCTCCGTAATGGTCCGTACGTAAAGATTGATATAAAGGAAGTCCTATTTTGGTCGCCGGAAAAGTTTCGGGCTCATCGGTAGTGTACCGGAAGTGCCGGTAGTGTACCGGGAGACCATCGGGAGGGGTATTTCGACCCAAGAGGCTACATGGGCTGTGGGAGAGTGAATACCAGCCCTTAGTGGGCTGGTGGAAGTCCCACACAAGGCCCATGCGGCTGGGAAGAAAAGCCCAAAGAGAAAAAGGTGGGAAAAGGCAAAAAGGCCAAAATAAGGAGGAGTCCTAGTCCTACTAGGATTGGAGGACGAATCCTCCTCTCCTCTTGGTTCGGCCGAAGCCTAGATGTCTTGGACCTTGGGACAAGCCTCCTCCTCTCTTCCTATTATATATACTAGAGGTTCTAGGGTTTTTGGTACTAGATTTTCAGCCACATGCTACCCGTTCCTCTAGTGCATAGTTTCTCCTCTAGATCGGTTTTCTGCAGTGCTTAGGCGAAGCCCTGCCGGAATTGCTCCACCACCATCGCCGCGGCACCGTCACACTGCCAGAGAACTCGTCTACCTCTCCGCTCCCTCTTGCTGGATCAACAAGGCGGAGATCGTCATCAAGTTGTATGTGTGTTGAACGCTAGGTGTCGTCCGTTCGGTGCTTGATCGAGACGGATCGTGATTGGATCGCGGGACGCTCGGCGATTTGGATCGCAAAGACGTTCGACTACACCAACCACATTTCTTAACGCTTCCCGCTTAGCGATCTACAAGGGTATGTAGATCCACTCTCCCTCTTGTAGATGCTCATCACCATGGATATGTCTTGTGTGAGCGTAGGAAAATTTTTGTTTCCCATGCGACGTTCCCCAACAAATCCCCCATTGCTCTAATTAGTTTTTGATTTAGTGGTGTATTTTCAAAATAATTAACTACTCTTGGTGATGTTGTAGATGAGCTTTCATGTTCAATTCTTAGAGTTCTAAGTAGTTTGAATGCTTGATATGGTCTCTAGGCATCCTTATGAGTAGTTGCTATCAATCCTATTAAGTTTAGTTGACAAAAAATGTTTGGACTAATTTTTTTCAGAAATTTATTTGTAGGAATAAGAGGAATTTCTTTAGGAAGTACTCATCCAAGAATAATGCTAGAGGATTCATTGGGGAATTGTTTGACAGTGACCTCAACACTCCGAGGAAGGCGGAAGTGCTACCGTGCGAATGGCCACATACCCCCTTTATGGAGGAGGCGGGTTCCATCAAGAATTTGCCCAATTCATTGCAAATGCTGGGCTTACCAACTTCCTCGCAGATGAGTGTGACCAATACC
This sequence comes from Hordeum marinum, assembly GCA_022496015.1. NCBI lineage: Eukaryota > Viridiplantae > Streptophyta > Magnoliopsida > Poales > Poaceae > Hordeum > Hordeum marinum. The sequence continues at coordinate 383,746,079 of CM039675.1, forward strand.
ACATCCTTACAAATTCCTTTGTGCAAAGTTTTCATTTTCTAAGTAAGAATGATCCTCCTGAGGTGCAGTTTAATCTTTATGCTTAAACTTAAAAGATATCACTTGCCAACTTTTGAGACATATGTCTGATTCATTCTGACGGGGAATCAAGAGAGCCTAGACCAACATAATTTGAGGACTTTCTCCTCACTTTAACAGTGGGTGTTGAGTGTCAAAAGCCACTGCTACCACTTTGCAGTTTCCTTCTGCGCACTATTTGCTCTTTTCATCGCGAAGTATTTAACTGCTAAGGAATAGGTCGGTGCACTTAGTGCCCCTGACCTTGCCATATTACGACATGCATTACACAATGATCATACTTTTAGCATAGGAGCTATTATTGCACGACGCCTACACCTTAACAAGAGTAAGGGCAATATACATGGTGGCATTTATGCTAATCGTTTAGCAAGTCATTTTGAAGTTCAGATATGCCCACATGATTATCTGTTGCCCAAGGTTATCTAGATCACAGGTCGTTGTTGGACCGCCAATTTATTGATGAAGCTGGTCTCTTTCATAATATTCTCTACAACTTAGTATTCAGCATCGTAACCCATGATGTTATCCCGTTGCCTGCACCTGCCTTATTTGATTATGTTGCTAGGAACGGATACATAATTATTCCAGATGACATTATCGCCTACCGGAACAACCTAGCAGTAGGTGAGGAGGAACCCCAGGAGTGGGATGCTCAGGTGCCACCACCACCTATTATCGACTCAAACTATGCTACGGATGGTGATTACCAAGCTAGTCCAAAAGCCTAAGCTTGGGGAGTACGTATTTCCACCGCCATTACATTCATGTTCATGCATTTCATTATAGTTGTCGGTGTTCACACTTTTTCATTGTACTATCCATGTTAGTTTTGTTTTCTTCTTGTTTCTTTTTGTTTTTTATTTTCAGTTTAGTTACTTGTAGTATTAAAAGAAAACCCAAAAAGATTTCTCATTTCTTATTTTTATTGTTGGGAGTTCTCGTGTAAATAGTTTTTCTCGTTTTTGTTTTTCCTTCTCTTATTTGCTTTTTCATGAAAAACTAAAAACTCCAAAAATATTTCAGTGAGTTTCTCTGAAATTCTCTTTCTTTTATCGAGTCATACCAAGGAGAAGACAGCTATGAAAATGTTGAGTGGCTCTCATATGCTTTACTGTTGATCTAACAAAGAGCATATATTACTTTGTCTTCTCCTCTTGAATAAAATGTTTGCAGATTCCAACTTAGTCCACGACACTCTTGCACTATTATTATTTCCATATCATTCGATTGTGCAAGTGAAAGGCAATAATGACGATATTTGATGAATTAGCTATGGCAGAGAGAAGCGGGTATGAACTCGACTTGTTTTTGTTTTTGTAAATATGTTTAAGCTAGTATGCATGATTCAGTATATTACGATTGAACATGTTTGCAATGACAATTATAGATTATAGTTGCTCACGCCATGCTCAAGTAGCTAGGAGTTGATAATGATTTATCTTGGATGTCAACATGCATTAAAATGGTTGTGATGTAGTATGATGATATGGTATCATCCTCTGAATGTTTCAAGTGGCTTGACTTGGCACATGTTCACGCATGTAGTTGAATCAAAACCAACATAGCCTTCATGATATTTATGTTCATGGTGTCCATATCCTACTCATGATAGCATGCAATGTTTATTATTTGTAATGCATGTTTATGACCATCTTCACTCTCTAGCTGGCTGCTTCTCAATCTATTTGCTAGGCTTCACCTGTACTAAGCGGGAATAATGCTTTTCCATCAAAATCCTTAAACCAAAGTTATTCCAGATGAGTCCACCATATCTACCTATATGTGGTATTACCCAGCCGTTCCAAGTAAATTTTCATGTGACACCTCTAACATTTCAAATGAACATCTATTTTGTGTGCCTAGACTGCTCATGGAGCGACATGGGGAGGTCAGTATCTTCCATGTTAAACGGGTTATTCTCAGGATGAGTGTTTATTCACTCGTCCTTGCACGAGAAGGGCGGTGATAGGGATTTCTAGTCCCAAAATCAAAATAAATGCAAATAATTAAACAAAACTCCCCCACGAATGTTGTTGGTTTGGACGGTACCTGTGGATTCGGCTCGCCATGGTGTGTGTTTTTTCATGGAGGCGGAGTAAACCTTTACTTTTATCGCTTGGGAACCGCCGCTAATTTGTTTAACACAGAAGATATTGATAGCTCTTGGTCGTAACGTTGACAGCAAGGGTGCACCTCTCCAAATTATAGTTATCTCCTATTTAAGTCTTGAGCTCTGGCACCTCTGAAAATCCCTACTCCCCTCTGTGAAGGGACTATCTATTTACTTTAATGTTGATTCATCATCTTCTCAAATAAGCGGCAGATCTGAGAGCCCTATTGTCATCCTCAAGCATTGTTTATAGCGAATGTTGGATGCATCACTGATAACCCACAAGTATAGGGGGTCAGTTGTAGCCTCTTTTGATAAGTAAAAGTGTCAAACCCAACGAGGAGCTAAAGTTAGAACAAATATTCCCTCAAGTTCTATCGACCACCGATACAACTCTACGCACGCTTAACGTTCGCTTTAACTAGAACAAGAATGAAACTAGAAGTACTTTGTAGGTGTGATAGGATAGGTTTGCAAGAAAATAAAGAGCACGGAAATAAAAACTAGGGTCTTCTAAGATAAAGAAACAACTAAGTTAGTTTAAAGAGTGTGGAAAAGTGGTGGTAGGAGTTGCGGAATTGTCCCTAGGCAATTGATAACTAGACCGGTAATCATTATTGCAATTTTATATGAGGGAGAGGCATAAGCTAACATACTTTCTCTACTTGGATCATATGCACTTATGATTGGAACTCTAGCAAGCATCCGCAACTACTAAAGGTCATTAAGGTAAAACCCAACAAATGCATTATAAGGTATCAAGTCCTCTTTATTCCCATACGCAAAAAACCTACTTATCCGGGTTTGTGTTTCTATCACTCACGCCACCCACCATAAGCGAATCATAAGCATATTGCAAACCCTACAGCAGGGATCCCTCACACTTGGGTGACACGAAGAGCACCATAGGACAGAACCAATAATAAAACATGCAACTCAAACCAATCATGATCATCAATCAACCAATAGGACAACAAAAATCTACTCAGACATCATAGGATGGAAACACATCATTGGATAATAATATGGCATAAAGCACCATGTTAGAGTAGAGGGTCAGCGGGTTGCGGGGGAGTGGACCATTGTATATAGATGGGGGGAGGTGATGGAGGTGTTGGTGAAGATGACGGAGTTGTTGGAGTGGATCGTCGTCACGATGATGGCCCCGGCGGCGTTCTGGTGCCACCGGGAGAGGGGACGAGAGAGCCCCCCTCCTTCTTCTTCTTACTTGACCTCCTCCCTATATGGGAGGAGGGTTTCCCCTCTCGTCCTTGGCCTCCATGGCGGTGGAGGGGCGAGAGCCCCTCCGAGATTGGATCTCTCTCTCTGTGTTTCCTTTTGTTTCTACGCTCTTGGATTCTGTCCTTTCACCGATTCTTAAATATCCAAAGATCCGTAACTCTAATAGGGCTGAAATTTTGAGGCGATTTTCCTTATAAAAATGTCTTTCTGGTGGCCGAAGGACAGCTCCAACCAACCTAAGGGGTAGCCACAAGGCCTCGGGGCGTGCCCTACCCCCAGGGCGTGCCTGGCGGGCTTGTGGGCTCCTCGGGCACCGCCTTCTGTTGATTCCACTTCCCAAAATTCACATATATTTCAAAAAAAATCTCCGTAAGTTTTTATCCCGTTTGGACTTTGTTTGATGTGGATTTTCTGCGAAACAAAAACATGCAACAAACAGGAACTGGCACTGGGCACTGGATCAATATGTTAGTCCCAAAAATAGTATAAAAAGTTGCCAAAAGTATATGAAAGTTGTAGAATATTTGCATGAAACAATCAAAAATTATATATACGATGGAGATGTATCAACATCCCCAAGCTTAATTCCTGATCGTCCTCGAGTAGGTAAATGATAAAAAAAGATAATTTTTGATGTGGAATGCTACCTAGCATAATCTTGATCATATAATCTAATCATGGCATGAATATTAAGACACGAGTGATTCAAAGCAATAGTATATATTGACATAAAAATTAATACTTCGAGCACACCAACAAGGAAATTGCGTCCTTTCAAAATAACATTGCCTTAGAAAGTTATCCCTACAAAATCATATGGTCTGGCTATGCTCCATCTTCCCCACACAAAGTATCTAAATCATGCACAACCCCGATGGCAAGTCAAGCAATTATTTCACACTTTTTATATTCTCAAACCTTTTCAACTCTCACGCAATACAGGAGCGTGAGCCATGCATATAGCACTATAGGTGGAATAGAATATGGTAGAGGTCATGAGGGAAAAGGAGAAGATAGTCTCACATAAACTAGGCGTATCAACGGGCTATGGAGATGCCCATCAATAGATATAAATGTGGATGAGTAGGTATTGCCATGCAACAGGTGTACTAGAGGTATAAGTGTATGAAAGCTCAAAAATAAAACTAAGTGGTCGTGCAAAAAATTCCACTAGTTATATGAAAGTGACAAAATAGGAAAATCTCTATCATGAAGATCATGGTGCTACTTTGAAGCACAAGTGAGGAAAAAGATAGTAGCAATTGTCCCTTCTCTCTTTTTCTCATTTTTATTCTTTTTTTGGTGGGCATCTTTGGCCTCTTTTATTTATTTATTTGGTCTTCGCTGGCCTCTTTTATTTTTTGTAAAGTCCGGAGACTCCTCCCAACTTGTGAAGGAATCATAGCTTCCATCATCCTTTTCTCACACGGGACAATGCTCTAATAATGAAAATCAGCACACTTTTATTTACTTACAACTCGATACCTAGAACAAAAATATGACTCTATATGAATGCTTCCAGTAGGATACCAGGATGTGCAATGATCTAGCCTAGCAAATGACATCAAAAAATGGACAATCCATGAAAACATCATGCAAGTTGTCTTACGATCATGCAAAGCAATATGAAAACGATGGTGCATGTCATACTAAATGGAACGGTGGAAGTTGCATGGAAATATATCTTAGAATGGCTATGGAAATGCCATAATAGGTAGGTATGGTGGCTGTTTTGAGGAAGGTGTATGGTGGCTGTTTTGAGGAAGGTGGATTTGATGCACCGGCGATAGTTGCGCGGTACTATAGAGGCTAGTAAAGGTGGAAGGGTGAGAGTGCGTATAATCCATGGACTCAACATTAGTCATGAAGAACTCACATACTTATTGCAAAACTCTATTAGTTAAAAACAAAGCATTAGACGCATGCTCCTAGGGGAGAGGTTGGTAGGAGTTAACCATCACGCGCTCCTGACCCTCACACAAAGATTGACAATCATTAAACAAATCATGCTCTGACTTCGCTACATAACGGTTCACCATACGTGCATGCTACAGGAATCAAAAACTTTAACACATGTATTTCTCCAATTCAAAACTACTCACTAGCATGACTCTCATATTACCATCTTCATATTGCAAAACTATTGCAAGGAATCAAAGATATCATATTCAGTTATCTACAAGTTTTATGTAGGATTTTATGACCAACCATGTGAATGAGCAACTCCTATTAACTCTCTAAATATATATAAGTGAAGCATGAGAGTTTAATTATTTCTACAAAAGATATGCCCACGCTCTAAAAAATATAAGTGAAGCAAAAGAGCATTCTACAAATGGTGGTTTTCTATGTGTGAGAAACAGGCAATCCAAACTTCAAATGATATAAGTGAAGCACATGAAGCATTCTATAAAGCCATACTCAAAAGATATAAGTGAAGTGCATGAAGCATTATATAAATCAACCAAGGAATTTCTCATACCATCATGGTGCATTATTAAAAAAAGCATACGACGCTCCAAGATTTACGCATATCATGTGACGAATAAAAATATAGCTCCAAGTAAAATTACCGGTGGTTGTTAGAAGAAAGAGGGGATGCTTTCTGGGGCATCCCCAAGCTTAGTTTCTTGGGAGTCCTTGAATATTACCTTGGGGTGCCTCAGGCATCCCCAAGCTTAGTCTCTTTCCACTCCTTATTCCTTCATCCATCGTGATCTCACCCAAAACTTTAAAACTTCAATCACACAAAACTTAACAAAACCCTCGTGAGATTTGTTATTATAATAAAGCAAATCACAACTTCATGTACTGTTGCCAACCAATTAATATTTTATTTTTGCATTGTATCTACTGTATTATAATTTTTCCATGGCTTATACCACCGATACAATCGATAGTTTCATCAAAACGAGCAAAACAATGCATCAAAAACAGAATTTGTCTTAAACAGGACTGTCTGTAGCAATCTGAACATTCACTATACTTCTGTAACTCTAAGAATTATGAAAAATTAGGAAAAAATAAAAACAATTCATATCAGTATTGTGTAAAAATTTCATAAACTTTTGACATTCCAGTAAAAAATATAAATTCACGCACTACAGCCAAAGTTTCTGTTTTTGCACTGCACACACCAAACAAGAAATCTAATCATCCTAAAGGAAAATCTTGGCACATTATCTTTATAGTACAATGGATTTATACAACGGGATAATTATTTTCGTTCAAAAGTTTCCATAATAAAGATTTGCAAAGTTTCCATGGGCATGAACAAAGTTCAAGGCTAGCTCCCACTTTCACAATGCTCGTCTCTCTCACTTTCACTTTTTTTTGAAAAAGTTTTAGGTTCCCCTATTTTTTTTTTAAAACTTTATAAAAGCACACAACAGAATAAAATGACTCTCTAAAAGTTCCGGGTTGTCTCCCTGGCAGCGCTTTCTTTAAAGCCATTAAGCTAGGCATATAGTGCTCAAGTAATGGATCCACCCGGATTCCAAGGTATATCAAAGCCAATTTTAATTAACAATGATTTGTAGTTTAGTAGTGATCACAATGTAACATATATCATGCAACAACTAAGTCTAACTCTCTTCCTATGCATTGTCATGTCATACAAGAAAAAATAACGCACACAAAGTAAAGGCCAATGCATAGCATACGTAGTTTCTTGCAATTTTATTGTATCGAAAACATATAGAGGTGAAGATGTAGTTCCTCTCTCACAATAATTGCAAGTAGGAGCAGCAAGCACATGCACATTATATTTATCAGAATCATCATGTATAATAGTAAAAGGCAACCCATCTATATAATCCTTAATAAGTGCAAACTTCTCCGATATAGTGTAGCTGGGAGAATTAAAAAGATAATAGGACTATCATGCGTGGGTGCAATAGCAACAATTTCATTCTGAACATAAGGAACTATAGCAAGTTCATCTCCATAAGCATCATTCATATTGGCATCATGGCCACAAGCATAGCAAGCATCAAGTTCATGAAAAAGGGATATTTCAAATGAATCCAAGGGATCATAGCAATCAACATAGCATTCATCCTTCGGTAAGCACGAAGAGAAATTAAACAATGTATGAGTTGAAGAGTTACTCTCATTAGAAGGTGGGCACGGGTAGCTAATCCGCTCTTCCTCCTTTTGTTCTTTGCTCTCCTCCTCATCTTTTTCATCCAATGAGCTCACAATGTCATCAATTTCTTCTTCATAGTTTCCTACAAAATATTAGTCTCTTCCAAGGCAGTAGACATTCTCTCAATAAATGCATCAATATCAGAATTATATACATAATTCCCATAGCAATATTTAAGTATAGCATAATTTTCAGGTCTATAAACAGCATCATCATAATTTTCACACTTCTCAAACAAAGATTCAATTTCATAAGCACCCTTAAAAGCAACAAATTCCTCTATTCGTTCCACATCATAGTAATCATAAATACCTTTAGCATAAGAAGCCAAGGTTTAATTATCATTAAATTTACATGAAAAAGGAAGGTTTTGAGCCTTCATCCGAGAGCAACAAGTATAATCATATCTCTGGCATAAAATCCAAGCATACCATTTCAACATATAAATCTGATCCCATAACAATTTCCTATTTTGAGTCAAGCGATAATCCCTAAAGTATTCACGTTGATCCAAAGTGTCTCCCATTATATAATTGAATGGGGTTTTCTCAGGATTATTAAAGTAGTGCATAATATCTTTCACATAACGAGCATCGAGGGTTTAGGAGGTTCCCCATCTCCATGAGTAGCAAGTACACCGATTGTTTTTGGTATTTCGTGTTCCATATCCATAGCTAAAGATAAAGAACAACTTAGAACAGCAAATAAAATCTACTTAGTGAGGAAGCAAACAAGCACACACAAGAATAGTCACCCCCACGCTATTGCTCCCCGGCAACAGTGCCAGAAAAAGGTCTTGATAACCCACAAGTATAGGGGATAAGTTGTAGCCTCTTTCGATAAGTAAGAGTGTTGAACCCAACTAGGAGATAAAGCTAGAACAAATATTCCCTCAAGTTCTATCGACCACCGATACAACTCTATGCACGCTTAACGTTCTCTTTACCTAGAACAAGTATGAAACTATAAGTACTTTGTAGGTGTGATAGGATAGGTTTGCAAGATAATAAAGAGCATGGAAATAAAAACTAGGGGCTGCTAAGATAAAGAAACAGCTAAGTTAGTTTAACGAGTGTGTAAAAATGGTGTTAGGAGTTGTGGAATTGTCCCTAGGCAATTGATAACTAGACCGGTAATCATTATTGCAATTTTATATGAGGGAGAGGCATAAGCTAACATACTTTCTCTACTTGGATCATATGCACTTATGATTAGAACTCTAGCAAGCATCGGCAACTACTAAAGATCATTAAGGTAAAACCCAACCATAGAATTATAAGGTATCAAGTCCTCTTTATTCCCATACGCAAACAACCTACTTACCTGGGTCTCTGTTTCTACCACTCACGCCACCCACCATAAGCGAATCATAAGCATATTGCAAACCCTACAGCGGGGATCGCTCACACTTGCACGACACGGAGAGCACCATAGGACAGCACCAATAATAAAACATGCAACTCAAACCAATCATGATCATCAATCAACCAATAGGACAACAAAAATCTACTCAAACATCATAGGATGGCAACACATCATTGGATAATAATATGAATCATAAAGCACCATGTTCAAGTAGAGGGTACAGCGGGTTGCGGGAGAGTGGACCGCTGTAGATAGATGGGGGAAGGTGATGGAGGTGTTGGTGAAGATGACGGAGTTGTTGGAGTGAATCGCCGTCATGATGATGGCCCGAGCGGCGTTCCGGTGCCAGTGGGAGAGAGGAGGAGAGAGCCCCCCTCCTTCTTCTTCTTCCTTGACCTCCTCCCTAGATGGGAGGAGGGTTTCCCCTCTGGTCCTTGGCCTCCATGGCGGCGGAGGGGCGAGAGCCCCTCCAAGATTGGATCTCTCTCTGTTTCCTTCTGTTCCTTGGCGTTTCACCGTTTTTAAATATTTGTAGATCCGTAACTCCGATCGGGCTGAAATTTTGAGGAGATTTTCTTTATAAAAATATCTTTGTTGTGGCCGAAGGGCAGCGCCAACCGACCTAAGGGGTAGCCACAAGCTCTCAAGGCGCACCCTACCCCCAGGGCACGCCTGGCAGACTTGTGGGCCCCTCGAATTCCACTTCCCAAAATTCACATATATTCCAAAAAAAGTTTTTATCTCGTTTGGACTTCGTTTGATATGGATTTTCTACGAAACAAAGGGCATGCAACAAACAGGAACTAGCACTGGGCAATGGATCAATATGTTAGTCCCAAAAATAGTATAAAAAGTTGCCAAAAGTATATGAAAGTTGTAGAATTTTGGCATGAAACAATCAAAAATTATAGATACGACGGAGATGTATCAATCATGACTGTATCTTTTCTACCATGAATTACAATGTTTAGTTGCTGCTTAAACTTTGGAGGTGCTTTGCATTTATGTTTTGTGGCCTCAGAAAAGGCTAGCGAGATACCACTATTGTCATATTATATCATGATTGTTTTGACAAATGTTTGCACTTGAGATATTTTATTATTGCTTGCTAGTTGCTTGTGACTTTGATATGAGTTAATATAATCCTTAAGAGTTATTGTTGACATGGTTAGTCATAATCTTTGCTCAAAACTTGGGTGCTACTTAAACATATGTATGTAAACAAGAACAAAAGAGTTTGTAGAAGTTTTTCTTTCTCACTTTCAATAGGTCAACTGAATTGCTTGAGGACAAGCAAGGGTTTAAGCTTGGGGGAGTTGATACGTCTCCATCATATCTACTTTTCCTAATACTTTTGTTCTTGTTTTGGACCCTAATTTGCATGATTTAAATGAAACTAACCTAGACCGACATTGTTTTCAACTGAACTACCATGGTGTTGTTTTTGTGCAGAAATAAAAGTTCCCAGAACGGAACCAAAATTTTTGGAGAATTATTTCAGAATATTAGAGGAATATTGGAGCCAAAATCCATGAGAGAGGGTGCCAGGGGGCCACCACCCACCAAGGCGCACCAGCCCCCTCGAGCGGCCTGATTGGTGGTCCTGACCTCGTGCCCCCCGACCTTAATTCCCGCGCTATAAAATCCTAATTTTCCGAAAAAATCAAGGAGAAAGTTTCATCGTGTTTCACGATATGGAGCTGCCGCCACCTCTTGTTCTTCATCGGGAGGCCAGATCTGGAGTCTGTTTGGGGCTCTGGGGAGGGGAATCTTTGGCCCTCGTCATAATCAACCCTCCTTCATCTCCAATTCCATGATGCTCCCCACCGGGAGTGAGTAATTCCTTCATAGGCTTGTTGGTCAGTGAGGAGTTGGATGAGATTCATGATGTAATCGAGTTAGTTTTGTTAGGTCTTGATCCCTAGTATCCACTATGTTCCAAGATTGATGTTGCTATGACGTTGCCATGCTTAATGCTTGTCACTAGGGCCTGAGTGCCATGCTTTCAGATCTGAACCATTTATTTTATCATCATTATATCTATGTTCTTGATCCGATCTTGCCTAGTCATATGCACCTATTACGTGTTATGATCCGTCAACCCCATAGTGACAATATTTGGGATACTTCACGGTGATGACCGTAGTTTGAGGAGTTCATGTATTCACTTTGTGTTAATGCTTTGTTCCGATTCTCTCTTAAAAGGAGGCCTTAATATCCCTTAGTTTCCTTTTGGACCCCGCTGCCATGGGAGGGGAGGACAAAAGATGTCATGCAAGTTCTTTTCCATAAGCACACATGACTATTTACAGAATACATGCCTACATTACATTGACGAACTGGAGCTAGTTCTGTGTCGCCCTAGGTTATGACTGTTATATGATGAATATAATCCAACGAACACTGATCCATTGCCTACGAGTTTTCCACTTATTGTTCTTGCTAAGGTACTACTGTTGCTATTACTATTGCACTTGCTACAGAACTATTACTGCTACTGTTACTGCCACTATTACTATTGCACTTGCTACAAAACTATTATTGCTACTGTTACTGCCACTATTACTATTACTACTGCTATCAAACTATCATATTAGTGTGCTACTGATCACTTTGTTGTAGATATTTATCTCTAGGTGTGGTTGAATTGAAAACTCAACTGCTAATACTCTCAAATATTCTTTGGCTCCCGTTGTGTGGAATCTATAAATTTGGGTTGAATACTCTACCCCCAAAAACTGTTGCAATCCCCTATACTTGAGGGTTATCAAAAATACATGGACATCTTCCCAAAAGTAGAATTTAATGTGTGTGACAACCCATTTTATTGACAATGAATGGGATCTACATAAGTGGATCATTGGATTTTTCTTGGTGAGGGGTCATAAGGGTGAAGACATTGGGAAGGACATGGAGAATTGTTTGGCCGAGTGGGGCATAGATAAGGTGTATTCAATAACAGTTGACAATGCCTCAGCAAATGATGGAGCTGTAAGCTACATAAAGAGGATCATGAAGAATGACAATGCAAGCATAGGGAGAGGAGAATATATGCACATGAGATGTGCTGCCCATATTCTTAATTTGATAGTTATAGATGGACTAAAATAGTTGGCCATCTCGGTGAAGCAAGTCCGTGCCGTAGTCAAGTTCGTTAAGAATTCTCCAGCTAGAATCACCAAGTTCAAGAAGTGTGTTGAATTAGAAAAGTTGGCAAGAAAAGGTTTCTTGTCACTTGATGTATGCACTAGATGGAATTCCACGTTCTTAATGATGAAAGCTGCAACCACATATGAGAAGGTTTTCATGAGGTATGAAGAGGAGGACCCATACTTTGCAGTTGAGATAAATGGCGACAAAATGCTGGGAGTGCCTGAACCTTAATATTGAGATAATGCTTCAAAGATTGCTGAGTTTCTTGAGCATTTCTATAATCTCACCCTTTGAGTTTCAGCCTCAAATCATTGCTCATCTCATATCTTCTTCCATCAAATTTCCGATATCATAGTCTTGCTGAGAGGATGGTGTGATAGTGAAGAACCTCTATGAAGATATATGGGAGAAAGGATGCTTGCCAAGTACAACAAGTATTGGGGAGATCACAAGAGCTTCAACATCTAGATCTTTGTGGTTGTTGCTATTGATCCAAGATACAAGTTGTCAAATTACATCAAGATTGCAACTTTTGGAATGTTTGGGGAAATCGATAGAGAGGAGGTGTGGGTGAAAATAAATACAACACTTACTAATCTGTTCAATAAGTATGCAAAGTTATATGCTCCAACTGAGAAACAAGTGCAATCTGATGATCCACCTAACTTTCAAGAGGACAACAACGAAAGCTTGATGAGTTCCTTGGTTACGAAGAAAATGAGAATGAATGATTGTGGAATTAACCTCGAGCCCTTCCTTTAGACACACCCATGGGGTATCCCATGGTAGCAATCTGATCTCTCACCCCGGTCCGGCCATTAAGCCATGTGACAAGAACATGTGTTCTTGCCGAACACTTCCCGCGGGCATGCCTCACGAGGGTTAACTCCACGAGTCCTGAGCAGCTGGATTTGGACGGACCCTCAGCGGTTGACGAAGCCTTGGAGCGATTCTCGTCAATAAGGATCACTGACGATCCAGCCCCGACCTACGCCTCGCCCGATTATAGTCCGGGCAGGGATGGATTTTTCAATCCACCCACCACCCACTTAATAGCTACCGTCGAAGACTTAACCGACGTGCTAGACTATGCCTCCGATGAGGCAGAATACATGGATGAAGAGGATCATGCTCCCACGCCCATCAATACTGGGAGTTGGGCCGCCACTTCCACATATGACGTATATATGGTGGATACTCCTGCGCCTAACAACGACAGTATGACCCACAATGAGGGAAACAGATCGGGTGACCTGCCATCAAGGCGCCGGAAATCGCATAAGCGGTCCAAGAGCAAAAAGGGAAGGAGGGCCATTATCAGCAATGGGGAAGACAATGCCCCAGCCGATCAGGCCAATCCCGACCTCCCCAAGCACCCGCTTGAGGGTCCGGATGAGCCCAAGGATCAGGATGACCCCAATACCACCAATGACCATGAAGGCAACGATCACCTTTCCCCCATCGGGGAGGAAGACATACCGGAAGCCGATAACTTATACATCTCTGATAACCTTGAAGATCAGGAAGAAATCAGGCAGTAGCTCATCGCAATGGCTCGCAGCCTGAAGGCCAAAGAGTGGCAACTAAAGGCCAAACAGGCCGACCTTACTGATCGATGGACGAAAGTCCTCTCATCCGAGGAGATATACGACACTTGTCTGTCAAACCAGCCCAAAAGCTACCCTTAGAGAAGGCTGCTGCCACAATTTGACGATGAGATCACTGACATTCCATCTCCGCATCATACCCCATATGACAAGCCGGACCCCCCTCCTCGTGGGCGTGACAGAGCGTCCAACGACGCCGGTCACATACCATCGATGCCCTGAAGACGGGGTAGGGAGCCATTCGAACCCACTGACAGGTTCGACCTGCGCGATGACTTAGATCATAGATTAGGCCGTACTAGATCCATCTATGGATCCAGGGATTACTCACCGGGTAGACGAGGAGAGTATAGACCATGGTTCGACCAAAACCACAAAGCTCGGAAGCACAGCCGGCTCCATACAGACGCCGACTACAGGTAATTTGGGTACGGGTAATTTTTTGTTGTTTTCAACTCCGGTTCCTATTTTGAACTAACCGAATTACACGTAAACCGAAGTACCTGAACCGATAAAACCAAATTACCCGAACGCCCAGGGTGAGTGGTAAGATCAAATACCCTATTGACTTATTAGTACTTGGATCACTACAAGATGACATCCCATTATATTTGGTAGACCTTTCTTGAATATTGTTAATCCTGAAACTGATTGTGCTAAAGAAAAGGTTCAAGTTAATTTTGGCAATGTATTTCATGAGTTTATTTCCTCTAATTTTAGTAGACAACCACATGCTATTGAGCCATCTAGTAAGCATGAGATTGTTGGTCTTGCCTCTATTGTTGTGTCTTCACCGATCCATTAGAACAATATTTGCTAGACCATGAAAATGGTATGCATATGAATGAAAGAAATGAAATAGATGAGATATTCTTTAGACAAGCACCTATCCTTAAGCATAGTTTGCATGTTGAAACTTTGGGACATTCTCTCCCACCTAAGAGTGATCCGGTGTTTGAATTAAAGAAACTCCCTGAAACACTGAAAAATATGTTTCTCTTGATTTAAGATATATCATGTTATTATCAATGCTAACTTTCTATGCACGAAGAGAATAAATTACTCAAAACTCTTAGGAAGCATCATGCTGCAATTGGATACACTCTTGAAGATATCAAGGGCATCAGTCCCACTTTATGTCAACACAAAATTAATATGGACCCTCATGTCAAACCAGTTGTCGATCATAAACATCGTTTAATCCTAAGATGAATGATGTGATAAGAACTAAAATATTGAAGCTTCTGGGGGCGGGTATAATTTATCCTATAGCTGATAGTAGATGGGTAAGTCATGTTCATTTTGTTCCTAAGAAAGGCGGCATTATCGTTGTTCCTAATGATAAAAATGAACTTATCCCACAAAGAATTCTAACCTATTATAGGATGGTTATTGATTTTAGAAAATGAAAAAATCTATTAGAAAAGACCATCATCCTTTACCTTTTATAGATCAAATGTTAGAAAGATTGTCTAAGCACGCACATTTTTTCTTTCTAGATGGCTATTCTATTTTTTCTCAAATTCCTGTATCACCAGAAGATCAACAGAAAACTACTTTTACTTGTCCTTTTGGAAATTATGCCTATAGACGTATGCCTTTTGGTTTACGTAATGCACGTGCTACTTTTAAAGATGTATGGCTGTCATATTGTCTAACTTACATGAAAAGATTATTGAGGTATTAATGGATGATTTTTCTATTTACGGAACTTCTTTTGATGATTGCTTGAGCAACCTTGACCGAGTTTTGCAGAGATGTGAAGAGACCAATCTTGTGTTGAACTGGGAGAAGTGCCAGTTTATGGTGAATGGACGTATAGTCCTTGGTCATAAAATTTTCCAAATATGCATTGAGGTAGATAAACATAAAGTTGATGCAAGTCAGAAAATGCCATGCCCTAGAGATATAAAAGTTGATACAACTCAGAAAATATCATGCACTGGTCATCAAACTACTCGCCTCCCTAAGCAGTGCGAGAATCGGTAAGAATGTTGTAAAGGCGTAACATGGGACCATTGTTGGTGGGCCTTAGAAGGAGATCGACCATCTGAAGCAGTTTGATGCTCGGGTTGTCCAAGGAGTAGTCGATACTTCGAATTTAAATATTGTTTGTCTTGAAGAAACTCGTCTGCCAAGTCGAAGACGTCCTTGACCAAATATTTCTAAGAGTGTGGTTGTCCTCGGCGATTGGAGACCAGTTCAGGGGGCTACTGAGGGTGTCCTGGATTAGGGGATACTAACCCATGGTGTTTGGCCCGTATGGTCCGAACAGGGGCCCGCTAAGCTATTGCCTGAAGGATCACGGGAACGTCAAGATCTGCTCGTGTACGGGAAGGAGACTATTTAAAGACTTGGCGTGCACTCGAGGAACAACTCTATATTCGGCATATTCAATCGACCTAACATGTAACCTAGTTATCCTGGGCATATATATATATATATATATATATATATATATATATATATATATATATATATATATATAAGCCATGGGGTTTTAGTCTGTTGACGACAACTTATTCACCTCAGGGTTAGAGCTTACACAAACGATCTCAAGGTAGATCATCATCATGTATTCGATATCCCATTATCAATAAAATCAAAGGAAGACGTAGGGTTTTACCTTTTCGAGAGGGGCCGAATCTTTGTAAACATCGCCTTCCTAAGTCTCATGTTACCATTGTTCTTAGATTCACAGGTCCGAAACCCCTACCCGAAATCAGTCGGTTTTAGCACCGACACCCCCGTGCTAGACAGACACTTGATACATCATGTAGTCTTACAGTTTTGTCAAACTTGATGTACGATGACGTGTACTCTGATAAGGGTTACGAAACATATCGGGTAAAACTGACAGCGACTTATGTTTTTCTCAAGTTCCCAACCATGATATTTCAACTTTCTAAATAATAATAATAATACAACTTGATATATTTCTTTAATACAAACTGTTGTACAGATCGGGCCTTACGTGACATCTACGTCCAGCCAGCAGACGGAACTATGAGCATAGTGTGTGTATATATTGCGGGGGTATGGGCATTGTATATGGTAGTACTCCCATATACTAGCACTACGTCGATGTCACGATGAATCATGCCGGCAAACTAAATCGGCATCGTGAACGACTGCTTCAAGCGAAACTCGTCACAGTTGCAGACTTGAGATTCGCACTAACCCAATAACGAGGTGTTGATGGCAATAAAAATCAACTCGTCGGCCAGAGGCACATGACCCCCCGACCCGAGTTGCCCTGCAGCCAATGGGAGCAGCCCAGGGAGAATCGTTGACGAAACAACGCGCAGCCAAAGGGACAACCACAAGGCGAGCCTCGCCCGGCGTTAACGAATAGCCAATGCAATTCCCCTCAAAAGCCTCCTCTGATTGGTGATTGCCCCCTCGCCCGTCGGCGTTAAAAGCAGCCGGCCCCCTCAGAGCCTCGGCTCTTCTGCGCATCCGAACTGAGCCACCATGATCTCCCCGCGCCCCACTCTCTCCTCCGGCTTCTTCTCCCGCTCCGCCTCCTTCTCCCGCCCGGCCTCATTCTCCCCCAGGCCCACGTCGCCGCCTGCCTCGCCGGCCGCCCAGGCGTCGCCGCCGCTGCTCTCGGCCCCGTTCGCCCGCCCCGTCACCTTCACCCGCTCCGCCTCCTTCTCCGCCTCCGTCGTCGCCGCGCCGGGCCGCGGCGCCTCCTCCTGCTTCTACGACGTGCTCGGCCTCGACGCCGGCGCGAGCGGCGGGGAGATCAAGGCCGCGTACCGCCGCCTGGCGCGCGCCGTCCATCCGGACGTGTCCCCTCACCCCTCCGCCGACGACTTCATACGCGTGCACGCCGCCTACAGCACGCTCTCCGACCCCAGCAAGCGCGCCGACTACGACCGCCACATGATAATGATCCCCTCCGCCGTCGCCCGGCGCGGCGCCCCGAACCTTGCCCGCTCGCCGTCGTTCCCCGGGTGCCGCCGCCGGACCTGGGAGACCGACCAGTGCTGGTGATCGACTGCCCACCGCTGCCCCGACGTTTTCGGCCGGAGTGGCCTCCGGCTGGTTCCCCGGGCGGTTAGAAATGCAAAGGTTCCCGCGGCCACTAGGCGCACTTGCAGTGGCTGGGTCACTACGCTTCTAGTAGTACAATAAACAGTAGTACGTACTGTTATTAGCACAACGTACAATTAGTCTCACACTTCGCTCTGGCTTGTATAGAAAGCAAAAGATCGACGTATGGCGTCGTGTGTGACGCCCGTCTACTTTGAAGTTTATTATGCATGTTCGGCTTGATGTGGTGATCTGACAGTAGGATTTGTTAAATCATAACGAGCTGGACTCCTGGAGATGCTGAGAGCCGGATGGTGATCTTGGCGTACTTTTCCTCTTGCGTGCGTGGTGGCTGCTGCGGACCTGGGGGGCTGCGGACTCGGGGGTCTGAATGCTTCAAAGGGGCTCACTGTTTTCTTTGAGAGAAAGGAACTGCTGGCGCTGGATCATCCAAATCCCGTTGCCACTTGCAAGACTCCAAGTCGTCGCAAGAGCTGAAAGGGACGTGAACGAACGAATATACACTTGCTCTAATTTGGTTTCCTTCGTTTGCCACCTCATGAGGGTAGAATCTAGCAATTCTCCATGTCCGTCATGAAAATGTAGCACTCCACTCGTTGGGATCTCTGGCCGGTCGGAAAAAAAAACCCGATCCAGATAGAAACCTGAAACGAACGTTCAGATTGACCGATATCCCTCATATACAATCCAAATGTAAAAGATATAAGGATGAGCGGGTGCGCTCGGGTGACCGTCACAACGAACCTTACATGCCTATCTCATTATAAATGGCATCAAATTCACCCCCTCAACCTACCGGATTCATTTGCTCTCTCCTCTATTATTCCTTCTCCGCGCAGGACGTCTCACAGCTATGCTACCAGCCTTGCTTCGCAGTCATTTTGAGCCTTAGCACCGCCAACACTGGCACAACAGTCTTCTCTCCCGTGCTCGCCGCCATGGACATCGTCGCCGGCCCGGACGCCATCGCGGTACATCCACAACTATCGCATTGCCCCTTGCACTCTTTGTGTTCGACACATAGTTCGACCTAGTTTTTTTGTGATTTATTCGTAGGGGAAAAGATGGATTCTGATGCTTCGCCGGGCGAGGAGTATGGACAGACATAACTTCATAAAATGATCGAATATGAGTTTTTATTCATCGAATTCGAGCGAAGAAATGGACATGATCATGCTCATGAGCATCCAAGAGGAAATGAACCGACATGTTGAGCATATTATCAACTTCAAGGACTCAACCAAAGGGAAAAGAGTGATCAATCAGGATAGGTGTCGGTACTAGAATTGGTTGATCTCGGGAAGGGGGTCCCGAGCTGTGGATCTAGGAACGATGGGTAATAGGAGGCAAGGGAGACGATGTCTATCCAGGTTCGGGCCCTCTCGAAGAGGCAAAACCCTATGTCCCACTTTGATTGTATTGATGTGATGGAGTACATAGTACAATAGGATCTACCTTGAGATCGTATGATTGTGCTCTAAGATGAGTAATTGTGTCTCTACGGACTAAAAACCTTGGCTTATATAAATGCTCAGGGTACCTAGAATTAGCATAAGGTTGGTTGCCAACTACAGATAAACACGACGACGACTAGAGTTGTCCTTGAAGTATACACCAAGTCTTTGGAGGTTTCCACCTTACTCACGATGAGGTTCATAGCTTCGGCTGTCCTCCACGCGATAGGTGGTGGGCCATTAGCTTGGCCCAGGGATTACATGTCGTATGGGATAGTACCAACTAGTCCGCCGAGGACTATTGTTTCCTCCTCGGACAGGTCGCTCACGCTTGAAGTCTTCGTCTTGGCAAGCAAGTCCCTCCATAGTTGATTCATGTTTTAGATCCGAAGTCTTTTTTTATCTTAGGTAGCTTTTCGGATTCTTGTTGCATGGACGAATTCGGCATTCATAGGTCATACTTCGGTACTCCAAGTCTGGATATTGCTTAGCCTCAAAGTTTGGATGCATGAGAGTGAACAACGGTTTTTTGCCTGGCAACTTTTCCCGAATCGTCACCGCCTATCATGCTAACTGAGTCCGCTACTGCGAATCGAATCGCAGCCCGAGGCATCTTTCCCATTAGCATGTCCTATTAATGCAGAGAGCGAGCTCCATTTTTAAGGGATATCATCAATGAATTGTTTCAACCGATGCATGCTTAATGGGACGAAAGGTTGGAAAGTGACGATTTACACGACGCAGTAAGGGGACCCTTGGTCTTTTCGCCAACCCATAAAAGCAAAGGTGATTGCTTACTTGCACGTTTCCTTCTCATGTGCCATCGCTTGCAACCTTCAGAGCGCTAGCGCCCAGATATGCTCCCAAGCTTTCATGTTTTCCCTGCACTCGCCTTTCCTCAATGGTGATGGCTGACGTGTTGCATCATCCCCTCCTCTTCGGGAAAAAACCCAACGCAAATCACAAGTATTAGGAAGGATTTCTCGCGCTGTTGCCGGGGAGGTATCATCAATTTCCTATCAAGTACATTCTCACAAATTATCATTCACTCGTTATACTTTTTATCTACTGTTATATTTTGCTGGATATAGAAAATCAAAAATATAAAAATATTTACCTTTGCTAGTTTAGTTGTTTGCATTCTATACTTGCTACTTTATCTGGTTTGCTTGTTACCTTGCTTGTTTCATCACTATGTCTCAAGATAAATTCTTTAATATCTCTTCCTATCAGAGGATGGCTGAAATTGAGAGTTCCATGAAATTTTTTATGACCTCACAATATGAGCATAATAAATTATTTGCTACTAAAATCAAGGAACACTCAACCCTGCTAGAGGATATTAGTAAACAACTTGATGAAGTCAATAGGGAAGTATACAATCTGCAATCACAATTTGCGCAAACTAAAGAGTTGATAGGAAAGATATTTAATAAGCAAACCACTCTAGTAAATAGGATGGCCGCTAAAGCGGAATCTTTCCCTATTGGTAATCATGATGAAGATCTTAAAATGATTGGTACTTCTCCCATTGAACCTTTGTTTACTAATCTGAAAATAGATGATAAAGGTACTAGAGATGAGCCAATTTTAGCAAGAAAGCACCCCATTTGTTCGGAGGGTGATGATTCTAATGATAAAAATGAAAAAAGTGGGGTTGGAGAGGTCAAAACTTTAACTAGTGATGTGCCCACTATCTTGGGTTACAAGGACTTTAATTATGAGAGTTGCTCTTTAGTAGAATGTATTTCCTTGCTGCAATCCATTATTAGCTCACCAATGCCTATGAACAAAATATATATCTTTTACTAAACATATAGTAGAAGCGATGATAAAAGCTTATGATGCGAAACTTGAGCTAGAAGTTTCTTTTCCTATACAATTGCATGATGAATGGGAAACTACTATCAAAATAAAGCTTAAAGAACATGAATGCAATGATTTGTAGGACCTTGGTGCTAGTGTTTCAACTATACCTAAATCTCTTTGTGATGTGCTTGGTCTCACTGATATACAAGATTGTTCCCTTAACTTCCATCTTGCAGACTCTACCATTTAGTACCTTTGGGCAGAATAAATGATGTGCTTATTTTTTATAATAGAAATTATGTGCATGTAGATCTCATTGTGCTTGATATTTAATGCAATCCATCTTGTTTAATAATACTTGGAAGACCTTACTTACGAACTATACGTGCCATTTTTGATATGAAAGAGAGAAACATAAGGTTCCAAATTCCATTAAAGAAAGCGATGGAACACTTCCCTAGAAAGAGAATTAAACCACCTTATGAATCTATCATGAGAGCTACTTATGTGTGGAGTGTCAAAGATGACAACACTTGAAACTATGCATTATGCCTAGCTTGGGGAGTAAAACAATAGCGCTTTTTGGGAGGCAGCCCAATAGTTATCTTATTTTTTCTTGTTCTACTTTCTGTTTGTGTGATATAACTTGATTATTGATAAAATAATGATTGTGTTTTTATGTTTAAGTTAGTGTCTGTGCCAAGTAAAGCCTTTGGAGACTTGAATGATAAGTAGAATTGATATGGTGCAAAAACGAAAACTTTTGCATCCAGTGAAGAATTTCTCTGATTTTACTAGAATTTCTTTTGATCTAATTTTTTTACATAGTATTTCTATTAAATTATTCAGGTTGTCCTAATTTTTCAGAATTGTTTGAGTTACATAAGTATGGTGTCTTTGCTGATCACTAAAGATTGTTCGGTTTTAGACATATTATGTTTTTTGCTTGCATAGTTTGCTTGTTTTGATGATGCTATGGATTATATCGGGGGGTACAAGTCATGGAGAAGTTAGAATTTAGAATGAATACATTTATGAAATAATAAAATATGAATCAATTTATAATGGTACCTAATGTTTATGGTTTGCCTATCATACTAACGGATCTCACGAGTTTTCTGTTGAGTTTTCTGTGTTGAAGTTTTAAAGTTTTGGGTGTTATCATGATGGATGAAGGAATAAGGAGTGTCAAAGAGCCTAAGCTTGGGGATACCCAAGGCACCCAAGTAAAATTCTAGGAAGACTCAAGCTTATAAGCTTGGGGATGCCCTGGAAGGCATCCCCTCTTTCGTCTCAATCCATCAATATGTCACTTGGATCTAATTTTTTTCATCACATGATATGAGTTTTGCTTGGAGCGTCGTTTGCTTTAGTTTGATTTAGTTTTAGTTTTCCACAATCATTGTTTGCTGGACACGCCCACTTAAGAGAGACATTACCGTGATTTATTAGAATACTCTTTGTGCACTTATATATTTTGAGCTAAGAAGTTGCTCTATTACTTCACTTATATCTTTTAGAGCATGGTGGGTTATAAATTTTATAGAAATAATTGCACTCTTCTTATTCACTTAAATTTGTTTGAGAGTTAATAAATAGTGATGGTAATTTGCATGGATTATAATACTGGTTCAAAAATAATAGGTATTCAAGGAGTGCATAATCAAAACCTTCTTGTAGCACATAGAAGAAAAATTGTGAGTTAATGATATTGATGTGGTAATATGAAAGGGCGTGAGTGCATGGTTGTTGGTTAGTAGAAATATCGATAGTTAAAGGGTGTTAATTTTCTATTCATCTAAATATTGGTTATGGCAGGGTGATAATGTGTGAGCATTCTTATTCCACGTTGAAATCCTGCTGTTGTTTAGGTCGGGCGCGCGAATGTTACCTCCTACCAACCTCCTCCCTAGGGGCATGTGAGTAGTGTTTTGCTTCGAGAGAGCTAATAAAACCTTAAAATATGTATGTGACTTCTTTATGACTAATATGAATCCATGTATGTACGCACTCTCACCACCTAATATTTGCTAGCCTTTTCGGTTTCGTGCATTGCCCATTCTCACCTTGAGGATTGATGCGAACTTCGCCAGTGCATCCAAACCCCTTGACATGATACGCTCTGTTGCACATAAGCCACCTTTTATCTTCCTCAAAACAGCCACCATACCTATCTATCATGGCATTTCCATAGCCATTTCGAGATATACTATCATGCAACTTCCACCGTTACATCATATGACTAGTACACTAATTGCCATATTGCTTTGCATGATTGTAAGATAGATAGTATGATATTTCCATGGCTTGTGTATTTTTTGATATCCATGTTATGCTAGATCATTGCACATCCTGGTACACTGCCAGAGGCATTCATATAGAGTCATATTGTTTAGTCGAGTTGTAAGTAAAGAAAGTGTGATGATTATCATTATTACGACACTTTATCAGTAAGGAAAGGATGATGGAGACAATGATCCCCCCACAAGTCGGGATGAGACTCCGAACAAAAAATAAAAGAAAGAAAAAAGAAAAAAAGAAAAAAGAAAAAAGAGAAATAAAAAACAGAAACAAAAAGAAACAAATGAGAGAAAACAGAGAAAGAACATCGCTACAACCTCCTTTTCCACACTTGTGCTTCAAAGTAGCACCATGTTTTTCATATACAGAGTCTCACGTTTTGTCACTTTCATATGCTAATGGGAAATTTTCATTATATAACTTTGCTTGTATATTTCGATGATGGGCTTCCTCCAATGCCCGAGGTCTTCATGACCAAGAAAGTTGGATGCACACCCACTTAGTTTCAATCGATCTTTCATACACTTATAGCTCTAGTGCATCTGTTTCATGGCAATCCCTACTCCTCACATTGATATCGACTGTTCGGCATCTCCATAGCCCGTTAATCCGCCTAGTTGATGCGAGACTTTGTTCTCCATTTTCCCCCCTTTGAAACCTACCACCAAATTCTATTCCACCTGTATGCTATATCCATGGTTCACGCTTATGTATTGACTGAGTAATAAAATGTTGAAGCGCATTAAAAGTTATGATCCAATTTTTTGTCTTAACACCGTGGTGCTTGACATTTGTATTTAGGTGGTGAAGACGGTGCCATGCCATGCTAATATGATAAAATGAATGGGGGGTAAACATTCTTTAAGGATCGTAGATTATGTTACTTATGTTTATCGATATTACTATGTTGATGTTTGTTAATTCATTGTTTCTCAATGATCATAGTTGCAAAAGATTACATGTTGGGTAGTGTATCACATCAAAAATTATGTCTTTATCATTTATCTACTCGAGGACGAGCAGGAATTAAGCTTGGGGATGTTGATACATCTCCAACGTATCTAATTTTTTTATTGTTCCATGCTATTAGATTATCATTCTAGGATGCTTTTTAGGCATTTACTTGCTGATTTATATTATTTCTTAGCACGAATAACCTATTAACCCAGTGCCAAGTGCCAGTTGCTATTTTCTGCATGTTTTTAGCTTTTCAGGAATACTATACCAAAAGAAGTCCAAATATCCCAAAAAATATATGATTTTTTCTGGAGAAAATAAGGACCTAGAAGCTTTAGAGGAAGACCGGAGGGCGTACGAGGTGACACCAAGCCAACAGGGTGCGTCTAGGGGGTGGTCGTGCCCTAATGGCTTGGGGCCACCTCCCCGGCCCTCTAGCGTTGTTCTCTAGACTATAAATTCTCTTTAACCCTAAAATCCCTAGAGAGCCTCCTGAAAAACTTTTTTCGTCGCCGCAAGTCTCCGTTCTGCCGTGTGCCCATCTAGAGCCCTGTTCCGGTGCCCTATGAGAGGGGGGATCGATTAAAGAGGGCCTCTACATCAACCTTGTTGTTCCCATGGTGATGTGTGAGTAGTTCACCTCAGACCTACGTGTTCGTAGTTAGTAACTAGATGGACATCTCTCTCTCTATGTTCTTCAATACAAAGTTCATCGCATCTTCGCAATGATCTATTCGATGTAATCACTTTGTATGGTGCGTTTGTTGGGATCCAATGAATTGTGGGTTTATGTTTAGATTATTCATGAGATTATATTGAGTTCCTTCCTAGTCTTTGCACACACACACATGTCGTCTATTCTACAATCGATGATAGAATAATATTCTGCAATAATCTTGTACTTCCCTGTATACCTATATTGTACTTCTTTCTGCTTTCCCCTCTGTACTTCTTGTTTAAAGAACCTGCACTTCTTTTTATATAACGGAACTTTACCATAGTAGTTTCTTTCTATAAATTTCTTTCACAGGTAGGTTAGTGTATTAGCTTGCTGCTATTTCGAGGTTAAATTGTTGTGTTGCATTGTTTCTAATTAATTGTTTTCATATTGTTTTTGGAATATGTGTATTTGTTTTGATATAATTTTTTTAGGTATCATTTTTAATTTTATTCTGTGAATACTGTTTTATCCCTATATGTTTTCGAAATGCTACGGTTGTCTTAGTTTTTCAAAATCGGAAATGAATCGTGTCGTGAGGACAACTTAACTGCTAGCCATAACTACAGAGCGTTGGCATTTACTCTGGCCGCCCGTCCGCTTCGCCCAAATCTCTCTCCCTTCCTCTTCTCTCACGCGCGGACGCAACCGCCACCCGCTGCAACCACGTGCACGACCCCCTCCCTCTTATCCAGGTCCGTTTCCTTTCTCTTTCTCCCCCACACTCATGTCCGCTGCGTTGCTGGGTACGGCGCTCTGTGAATCCGCCGCAGATGGCGTGAAGCGGAGTTCGGTATTGCCGCCGCCGCAGCCGTAGTTCCGATTTGTTCCTCTTTTTTTGCCTCTCCCTTTGTCTCTAATGCTTTGCTCTGCTTTTGCCCGCAACCGTGTTTGTCCGCAGCAGAGGGGAAGCTTGGTGGTGGTCCATTTGGTAGGGTTTTGATACTTGGTGAAGCAAGTATTCTTCCTGTAGATCGATTTGGTTGGTGTATCCACATGCATGTTGTCTCCACCTAAGAGCCTGATGGCCGAATCGATGCAAGGTTCGTCCTGCAGATCTTGTGCTTGGGATTGTGATGTTCTATTCATGTAGTACATTTTTAATTTTGTTCCTAGGATTGATTTGCTCATGTGTGGTTTTAGCATGGATTGGCAATGTTTTTATTTATTATATATTTGGTTGTGGATGTGAGATTATTTATTTCTCAGGTGTAGTAGATATGTTTGATGTTTTAACAAGTCTATTGTATGACATGCACTGATTTTGATGCTTGTTTTTGTTGAAATGTTTTTATGTACTTCGCTGAGTTGTAGTTTTGTATTGCTCCTCCATGTTGTTGTTGTACTTCACTTGTGTAGTACATCTGTACTTCTTATTTTATTCACAGTTTTTCCTTATGTTGTAGTGTGGCGAGTTTTATTGTATATTTTTATAACTGTTGTGATTTTAGGGTTTAGAATTGACCACATGTATTTCTTTTACACATATGCTTTACACTGCTCATGATAATACATTGCTATTTATTTTTCCCATATTGCATTGTAGTGCTAGCAGAATTGTTGTATTGCTTTAGTAGTTTCCTTTGTACTTCTTGTTGCAATTGTTCCAATCTTTTGTTTTATGTATTATTGTATTGCTTTCTAGCATTGGTGTAGTACTTCTGTTGTTGTGTTTATTATATCAATTATATTTATTTCCTTTTGCGCAACAGATACAATTGATGGTGTTGCAGCATCTGAAACTTATTCATTGTCTTCTTTGATTTTGTTTACAGAAGATTCTGTTTCCCGATCAGAAAATGATATGTCAGATGTTCTGTCTGAACTTTGCTTAGAGTTTGATGGATAAGATGGTAATAAGATTGATGAGGCTGCGAATACGCCTGAGGACATTCCTGCTGCGATTGCGCTTGAGGACATTCCTGCTGCGAGCCTGAGGACATTCCTGCTCGCGACCGGAGGTCTAAGGCATTGAATGACAGGCAAAGTCAGCCTGCCAGCAATCCTTCTAGCCCTGTTGGAAGGGGTGAGCATGATATTGGCTCTTTGAAACTTTCAGAGACGCAGTCACAGTCCGTTGATGGTACAGGGGCTGCGACTCAGCCTGAGGATGTCGCTGATCAGCTGGAGGCTGAGAAGTTATGGGTGGCGGAGAAAATAGCAGCTGCTCGAAATCACAGGTCGAAGGCATTGCACGATATTCCATCATGCATGGATATAGTTGTTCATGATAGTGCTGGTGTTTCTGATGGCCCTCCGAGTCCTATAAACCTTGTCCCTGTAAAAAAGAGTAGGAAAACTTGTAGAAAGGTAAAGACACCTCCTGATGCTCCAGTACGTAGAAGCCCGCGTGCTCTACCTAGACAATCACCTGATGTCGATGGTAAATGACAAAGTCCTAAAGTTATTCAGAGAGGCAGCTCTGCAAATCTTAATCATGTTGCTACAAAAATGGTGAAGGCAGCTAACCAAGCTATGTCCAAGGCTAAGGCACCTGTTGATAAGAAGAATGATGTTCTTAAGGGTAAGGAGAAGGTTTTGTCCAAGGGCTAGCAAACTAGAGGTAGCACAAAGAAGTTACCTCGTGCTACTCGCAAATCTGTGCGTTTTGCAAAGGATGATGATGTTGAGTCTGATGAGGGTGATGATGGTGATGAAGAAGGCGACGATGACGAACCTTATGTTTTTGAAGAGGTTTCTGATTTTGGAGATGATATCGGGAAGGTGAATTTTTATTTCATTATTTGTTGTCAAGTGTTTCTTGCATAATATATTCTATACTTCCCTTTGATGCTATGATTGAACTGCCAATTGTGTAGTTAATGTACTTCTTATACTCTCCATTGAAATTTCTCAGTCTAGTTTTGTTTTCTAATTTCATTTTTTGTGTATAGTTATTCTCATCTTTAATAATTTGTGTTATTTTTTAATGTTTTTCAGTATGAGTTTGTGAAGAGGCCTTTCAAGAGGAAGAGAGGCGAGGAAGGTGAGCCTAGCAACAAAGTTGAAAAGGTGGCGATAAAGTGCTTCAACACCACGATTAGGTGCTCTTTGAAGGAGGTCGCTCTTTGTGTTGCGTTGTTGAAGGAACGTCACTTGAATGTTCTTGATACTGCTGAGCTTGGTCATATCAAAGACTTCAAGATCAAATCCAACATTAATCGCTGTCTAGCTTGTTTTTTGATGCATAATATTGATCCTAGGACCATGATCCTTGATCTTGGTGGAAACAAAGTTCTGGAGATCAATGCAGATGTCATTGAGAAGCTTTTTGCACTACCTAATGGTGACGACTCTCCTCCAAGGCCTTCAGAGGATTATGGTGCTTCTTTGGTGAAGTTAAAGGATGAGCTTAGGATTCCAAGGAATAAAGATATAAAAACTGATGAGCTTCGGAATATTCTCTCGCAGCTTGTCGATGATCCTGTTAGGGATGGCCTTGCTGTGAAGGTATTTGGTCTGATTTTGTACAACAAGCTTTTCTGCCCAGGGTATTCTCTACGTGTGAAGAAGGAGGCGACACTGGTTGAAGACTTTGACATTGTCAAGTTGAAAAACATGCAGATTTGTCAGCTGATTGTTGACGAGCTGAGACTTGCTATTGAAGCCTGGCAGAAAGCAGGTGCAGACTAGAGAGCTCTTCCTGGTTGTGTTATTGCGCCTATTCTAGCTTATTTGGATTGTCTGGACCACCGCTCCATTGACCGTAAAGGTAATAGGCTCCCCCGTGCCATCTACATGGATCCTAGGAAGCTTATGAAACTTGCCAATTTGGATATCTTGAAGAAAGGTGGCCTGGACCCTAGATCTTGGATCTTTGGCAAGTTGCCGATGAGTTCTTTAGTACCATCCTTTGTAGTGCAATTCTTTTTGTTGTAAATATTATACTTTTTGGTGTTGTCCTGTTTTCTTAATTAGTAATTAATCTTATGTGAAGTTTGGAGGTAGGTGTTGGGGTAAGAGGTTAGGGGGTTCTCCCTCCCCCATATTTGGTTAACCAAAATAGAATATATAAATACTGTCACCACATCCCACTCACACAAAGTTATTATGTATGCATCTATTTGTACTGCTTTGCATATATTGTTTGTACTGCTTTAGTGTTCATCTCAGCACACTCACACAAAGTTATTATGTATGCATCTGTTTGTACTGCTTTGCATATATTGTTTGTACCGCTTTAGTGTTCATCTCAGCACTTCTTGTTCATTTAGTATTGCTTTGTACTTCTTTTTTATATTTGTTAGGTTATTATACTTTTTATATTATTTAAATTTTGTTTATTAGTGTATTATTTTGTTTTATAACATTTTTGTACTCTCTTTTTGCAGTGGAAGGGGCACAACGACATTATCTATTTTGATGAAAGCTCTGAAGTGACTGGTACCAGTTGTTGTGTGTATCCCAAGAAGAGGAAGTTTGAACTGTCCTTAGGAATTGTTCACGCTAGTAGGCGTAAGTTTGCAGGAAGCGGTAGTGCTGCAGGTGTTTCATCTGAAGGAGTGGGTACTTTGTTTGATTCCACTTTCCAGGAGCTTGATGCTGTAATAGCAAAGGCAGTTCAGTTGTCACTTCAGCTGCCTACCACCAGCACCCGTCTGAGCAGCACTGCTGGAGTTTTGCCCCCTGAGCTTGCATTTAATGAAGATGCTCACATAATTGTGTTGGATGCTGAGGCTGCCAATCTTGATCACTTGCAGAAATCTTTATCCCAGATCCAGGATGGTTTTGTAATGTACAAGACCATGCAAGATGGTCGCTGCAAGCCTTTCGAAGAGGACACACACAAGTATCTCACGGAGATTGCGATGGGAGATGGTCCTACTTCCGGCGGAGATGCCGGTGGTGCTGCTGTCGGAGTGCATACATGTGCTGGTGGGGAAGGGGAACACAATGATTCTATTGTTCGTCATGTAGATAAGATGAGATATCTTTTGTACAAGTTTGTTTATGTTTTGCTATGATTTCTTAATTCTGTGTGTTTTTGTTAGGTGAGTACTGATGGGCCAAAATCATCTCAAATTTGTGCCCCTGAGCATCATGTGGTGTCGAGTGTTTCGACGCCAGAAGATCATCATGAAGAGACAGATGTACAACTTACTGGTGATGTTGGAGTTGTGAAGAAACCAGAAGCTGGTGTTGCTGAAGCTGCTCATGAAGATCCAGTTGAAGTTGCCGCTGGTCATAGTGATTCTACTACAGTCACATCTCCTCTTGAGAAGACATCCGCTGTTGTTGCCGGCATTGAGCGCGAAGCTGTTCCTGTATCGGATGCACATGAGATCCCATCTGTTGCTGTGCCGGATCTTGTAGCTAAAGCTGCGCCATCTTCTGCAGGCAAAGACATAGGCAAGAACAAATAATGTCCACACCCATCTCTAAGCTTTAAACCTTTTGCTATTGCGATGATCTTTGAGTGTGTGCTGTATGTTTATGGGAAGTGGGTTTCTTTTGTGGAAAAAATGTACAATATGTGTTTCGGGAAACATTTGTGATACTTGTAATATGTTTATATCGGTGTAATCGATGGTGTGCTTTTGTGTCCTAATGCTTTTGTGCTTTACACTGTGTATGTATGTTGTACTGCCTTTCCCCTTGTCGAAGGTATATGTGTACTACTTTTAGTGCTGTACTTCTTGTTAGCTACAGTAGCTACTGACTAGCACATCTTGATTTTAGAACTGCATTTGCAGTTGTTTCTATACTGTTTTAGTTCTGCACTGCTTTATTTCTGTACTTCTTGTGTATCTACAGTAGCTACACTTTTCATTATGTCATGAGGTTCTGTACTTCTCCTAAAGTTGTTTATGTACTTCCTCTACCTGTATATTCTGTACTTCTTTTAATGTACTTCTTTTTCTGCAGGTGCTGATGATTTTGATGATTTGATACAAGATGAGGTTAACATTCTAGATTCTGTTGAAAGGTTTTGCAATGCAGTTACTTCTATTGAAGAAAAGGACAAGATTGCGTATGTTTTGTATTCTTATTTCCTTTGTTCTATATTTTTTCATGCTTTAATAATTTTGTTATTTCACTTGTGTCCTTCTGATTATTATGAGGTACATAATAATTTTCAGTGGTGAAGTTATGTTTGAGAATAACTATTGCAAAGCTACCGTATTGGATATTGCTAAAGCGTTTCGCCCTGATGGCATGCTTGGCACAGAAGCATCGTCTGTTGGGATCTACATTTTATCAGAGAGGTATAAAGAATCTGAAAAGTTGGTTGTGCCCTACTGGATCACTGTAAGTTTGTTTCTTATATTTTAATCTTTTGGCTATCTTTTTTTGCGTGCTACTTCATTTTTGTGAGCGTACCTTTTGTTTATGCTTGCTTTATTTAATATTTTTGTGCAGTCTAAGTTGTATCGTGGAGATGTATCTGCTCCCGTGATTAAATGGTTTTCAAAGAGAGTCGGAGACGAGCATATTGACAAGAAGGATATTGTGAGTAAATTATAATGTTGGTTATCTTGTGTGTGTGGTTTTGTTTTTGTGTTTTTTACTGACTTTTTGTTATTTTTCTTGTGCTTTATCTTGTTTCGCAGATTGTGTTCCCAACATTAGATCCTTCTCCTACCAAAAGGCATCCAGCTGAGTCAGCTGGTATTGGTCACTGGGTGACCATCAACATAGACATGAAAAGATGGCGTTTCCAGTATATTGATTCTCTGTACGACAAGGATGACCAGGATGGGTGGACCATTTTCCTGAAAATGGTGAAGAATGTTAAGATTCTCTGGAGGGTTGTTAGCAATAAAATGGATATCCATCTAAAACCTGATAATATCGACTGTTTTGAGACCAGATATATGAGCACAGAGAAACAAGAAGATGGGTGAGACATGCGCACGTTTTTTCTTATCACACACTTGTTTTTGCTAGATGGATAACACTTTTTTCAGTTCATTCACATTAGTGTTTTTTCCTTTTGTTGTGTATGAAGGTGTTCTTGTGGGTTTTTCATGCTGCCGACTATTCTGTCGTGGAATGGTAAAGAACTTATGAACTTTACACATGCTGACATTGCCAACATGAAGAAGACCATGCTTTATAGTTGGGCTATGTCTAGTCATTTCAATATTGATTTTAACAAGCAGTTCGGCTATCATCCAGGTTAGTATTTACTAGTTTTGTGTTTTGTTCTGATCAACCTGTTATATAAAATTCTTACCTGGACTTCCAGTTGCATCATTATTGTACTTCTTGTAGCTGTGGTATAGCCATCATAGGAGCAGTGTTATCTGTACTTCTTTTTGCTACTTTTGTTATGCAAGTTTTTTGCTAGATCACTCTCTTTTATGGTTTCACATGTCTCTCATGATACTTTGTACTTCATTTTTTTATTTTAAATTTCTGTCTTTGTCAATTTAATGCAGGTGAATGTATGAACGTTGGGGATGAAAGCTTTACACTGTTTGAGACCCAAATGGTTAAGCCTTCTCATGAAGTTATTACTATTAGTATCCAAGAAGATGTCGAGGTTCTGAAAGAGATGCCCATCATTACGAAAACACCGTCCAGCAAGAAGAAGCCGGCTGTAGAGTCTTATTCAGATTTCGAGAAGCTTGCTGTTGGACATGAATCTACTAACACCGATGACTTTGTCAAGCCAATAATAACCACAAGGTCTGGCAGGCTGGTTCATGGTAAGCAGGGGACAATTTTTCCTACAAAGAAGATTAAGAAAGCCCCCGGGATCGACTCTGCGAATTTATTGTCCAATGAGTGTGCGCCAAAGAAAGCAAAGAAGTGGAGTCAGCCGGTTGAGCAGCTAAGGCCCGTCGAGTACACTAATATCCAGAATGCTAGGCTTTTGAAGGATTTCATGCTAAGCAAGCATCCAATTCAGAAGTATAAAGAGTGCATTCTTCTTGATCTTACTAGTTTTGCTAATATTTTAGATGTTTAGTTAATCTTGTGCTTCGCAATAGTATATTCTTATTCTTTCTATTTTTTCTTTTTTTTTCTTGCTGCCATGTTTTTTGTGCTTTAAAAGCAAGTACCCTGCTTTTGGTTAAATAAGTTTGTACTGAATTCTGATAGTGATTCTAGTACTTCTCAAAGTTTTATTATTGTACTTCTTGGTTTTGTATTTTTGTACTTCCCTAATTTCAACCTTTGTATTGCCGTGTATTGCTTAAACATGTACTGCCTTCATTAGCTTCTTCAGAATTTTAGATGTAATCATTTTAATAACTTATGTTAATTTAATTCGTTTTATCTTCATTTTTGCCAATTGCAGAACAACTTTTGCTAGGTTCGTTCACGGTGTTGATGACACTGGTTTTGAGGTTGAGACAACTTTCACCGGTGAAGATTTCGTAAGGAATTTTGCTCAATATGGGCAGATCAAAGGCGAGATGATGGACTTTGTCATTTCTAGCTTTAATTCTGATGCAACCATGAGTCATGTTTTTGCTTCTGGGAAGCGTGTACTTTTGAGCTCGTACTTCGTTGCGGTAATGTTTTTGATTCTATTAGCATGTTTCTCTTATTTCATGTGTATGTTATTTTTCTTTTTGTATTTGATGTGTACCCTGTATTTTCTGATCTTGAAGCATTTTTTCTTTGATGTGCAGTATGTTCTTGGACTGGATAATTTGACGAACACCAAGAAATTTGATCTCGAGGCAGGAGTTAGGTCGTTCCACAATTTGGTGAAGCCTTCACAAAATCTTTTGTTGGCAAACTTGTTTAGTATAGTTTGTTAAAATTTTCATTTAGGTGTTAGCATGTTCTTTTTTCTGCTTGTTTTTGCAATGTACACAGTTGTTTGATCTGTATATGCAACTACTTCTTACACATCTGGTTGTTATTTTTAAAAACAGATCTTGCTCCCCAACTATAAACCTGTTGGTAATTCAAATACTTTCCACCATTCGCTGTACATTCTGAACAAATACCGTAAGACATTTGATGTCCTGGAGTCATTAAATTGGCCGACAAGAAGCAGCACTCAAATAACAAAGAGCGAGTTCCACAAAGTTGATGTAAAAGAAATTGTGAGTTTATGCTACGTTACTTTTATGTTTATAATATTTTCTTGTTCCATTTTGATATTTTAGTAAATAGTTTGTTACACTTCAAGGATTGAGTTCGCCTCTGTTTTTACAGGGCAAAAGGTTTGATGCTGTTATGCAAGCTGTTTATGGCAAAGAAGCGTGCAGGAAGAACAATCTACCGTGTTGGAGCAAGGTTGCAGATAAACCCCACTACTTGATGCCTGCTCAACAGGGAGTTAATGAGTGTGGTATCTATTGCCTCAAGTTTGCGTGCACGTTCGACAAGGATCGATGCGTCGAGCATATCAAGCACTACGATGTTTGTCCTTGTAGACTACCCAGTTTTTGTTTTATGAAGCAAAAAATATTTTCTTCATATTTGTTTTTTTGCCGCTCATTGTGCTGACATTTTTATTTTTTGTCGCAGGACCGTTCTGAGGACTAGAAGGTTGAGTACATGTTCAGAGTTCTTTTCCATGAGGATGAAAAGGTGCCTCTTGAGGACCTTCCGGAGGAAATCCAGTGCCTCTCCCCTACTTCTACGTTGTCAACACAGGGTGAAGAACTGCTGTTGATGTTAACTCAGCTCCCAGCTGAATGATTTGATGACGATATGTAGTGCGACTAGGATATGTGTTAGACAATGTGTCCTTTTTGTAATCTAGATGATCTATCGTGTGAAGAACTACTTTATTTTTTGGTTTAGCACTATGTTCTGAAGTTTTTATTTGTGGGAATATTGTCGCCTTATCAGTACGCAAAACATCTCTGCTGGATGATGTGTATTTTGTGTGAATTATGCTGAAACATTTGGCATAAATTTTTAAAGTTATTGAAAATATATTCTTGTACTTCCACTATTGCTTATTGTACTTCCTATAGTTGTATTTACTGTACTTCTATTTGAACATAGATTTTTTACTCAAAATGTATTCTTTATAGCATCATTTTTGTCCTGCAAGCATTTTTACTGAATAATTCATTTTATTAAATATAATAGAATATTTTACTTGTTATGGAAGGGGGGTAGGGGGACCCCCCTTACACTGTCTTGTACCCGAGTGAACTTGTACCCCCATCTGTGTTAGCGCGAGGCCGAGCTGGGTGGGCCTGCAGCGAGCACTAGCGAGGCGTAGGCCCACCCGGTGAGGCCGAGGTAGGAACAAGCCATAGCAGGCGATGACGCAGCGTGCCATGATGTCGCATGTGGAGGCGAGTCCGTCACACCAGAGCCTCACCATCTATCTTAGGTGTGTGTGGGGGGGGGAGGTGGGTGTGGGTAGGCACCATTTTATATACGTTTCTAAAAGGAAGGCAAACAGAAATGATACGGAAACATTTTTACTACATGCGAAGTCGACGCGTATAGTCACTCGTGTAGTACCTTGATTTTTTAAAGTACTTTTTTTTCAAAATTATAGAACTGATGTCATAATAGAATCTGTACTTCCCTTAGTGTTACGATTGTACTTGTTTATCTATGTATTTTGTACTTCTTTGAAACTTGTTATTTGTTAAAATAATACTTGCAAAGTCTGTTATGGGTTTTATAGAATCAGATCAATTGTCAATGTCAATGTATTTGTTTATATATCAGTCATGACTCACATTAGCACATTACCATATAACTTTTTACAGCAATATAACAAGTAAATTGTACTCATCCATCCAAATCAGCATATTTTTAAGTCTGAAATTGGTTGGCATAGTAGCTGTAGCACAGTAGCTGTAGTATATATCATCTATGTTCTCAGAGTAACATACAACCCATGCAGCAATATGACAAGTTAATATATTACACAAGCTAATCAACATTTCTTAATCTAGAGCAACTCCTTGTTGGTGGTTGTTTTGGAGCTTGATTATTGTTGTTGTATCTTGCTTTTTTTGGGTGGGGGAGGTGGTGTTCGTTCTTCCTCTTCTTCGGTGTCCTCTTCATCAATATCATTGTCTTCATCATCATCCTCTTCTTCTTCTCCTTCATGTTCATTGTCTTCATATTCTTCTTCTTCTTCTTCTTCATGTTTGGGAAATTCTTCATAGTCAGTTGTTTCTTTTCATGTTTGGGAAATTTTGTTGGACATGACCTAACATTGTGCCCTGACCCAATCTCGGCGCACATGCCACATTTCCTCTTCCCTGTTTCAGTTTTCTCATCTGTTTTTAGGACTGCTTCTTCCAGCTTCATTTTCTTTCCAGCCACCGATGGTCTCGATTCAGCTGTGTTCTTATACCTGCTGCCCTTAGTTTTTGATATTGGTGGAGGTAAGATAGCCTTTGTTACATATTGAGCACTGCATCCAGTACTAGGCATGTCATCATCGTCATGCGATGTTCTCGGCATCTCTGTTGATAAGTCAGGCTCAAACTGGTTTATATCTGGTGGAGTGCATGCATGCATCATCATCATCATCATCGGCAATTGTTGATGAACCCACTGCTTCAACCCTGTTTAACACTTCTAGTAGGCCAGCTTTTGCTGTCACGTGCTGGTCATTTGACTTGCCTCTTGTTCTCACAACTTTGAATGCTATTTGGAGAAGTTCATTTTGTTGATGCAGGAACGAAGACCCATCAAATGATTCAGTCTTGTAGTCTCTCCTGTCAAATGTTTCCCTTGCCTTCTCTCTCGTAGTGTACCTCTTAAGGATGTAGATATCTGGCACACTCTTCACTCTCAGGTGCTCGAGCATTGCAATTATGTGCACGCAGAACAGACCTAGGAGCAGGTAATTTTTGTGCATGAAAAAACAATTAGTTTTCGTCATGAAAAAACCATAAATAGTAAATTCACATTTTGTATATTTTGGAATTGGACGTGTAAAAATTATTTATGTTCTCTGTCTATATTTACCTGTATGCTCAAACAGCTTGCACTCGTAGTTGTATTCCTCGGTCTCAGTGTTCGCAACAACTTTGAACTCATGGTTTGACCATGAGAACGTATCCGTTGGCTCATGGTAGGTCACAAGATAATTATGTTCATCAACTGCAGGATCCTGGCTTGTTTTTATGCGGAAGAGTGTGCTATTTTTAAGTTTTCTCCTGAACTCGGTGAATACGGCTTTTGTATAGTGCTCACTGAACATGTTCTCAAAACCTTAATGAGTTCTTGTGTTTGGTTCTGTCTGCAAAATGTTTAAGCAAGTGTGTCAGTATGGTTGTATG
This sequence comes from Hordeum marinum, assembly GCA_022496015.1. Taxonomy (NCBI): domain Eukaryota; kingdom Viridiplantae; phylum Streptophyta; class Magnoliopsida; order Poales; family Poaceae; genus Hordeum; species Hordeum marinum. Next base: position 383,783,258 of record CM039675.1, read on the forward strand.
CAAATATCAAGTCCAAGAAGTTGTTGTACTTCTGTAAACTATAACAACTGTACTTCTCCCCTGTATTATTTCTGTACTTCCCCAAAAACTGTAATCTACCACTTCTTTTTACAAAGACAAAAGAAATTTGAATTGATAGCTTACCATTGATGCCATTGTCTGTGCATTTTCAACTTGCCTCCTTGAAAATATGCAATTGTTTACTTGCTCAGCAAATCGGTGCAGGTTTTGGTCTTGTTTGACAAATCCTTTCTTGAGTATATAGTTCATACTTTCGCTTCGTTGAGTCGAAGTCATCCTTGCAGAGAAAACCTCTTTGAAGTAAGCCAATATCCATTCCTTCCTGTCTGCCCACATGTGCAGAATCATGTGATCATCATGAAGCTTGTATTTATCAACTAGCTGGTGCCAAGCTGCCTCAAATTCAGTTGGCATCAAGGGCCAATTTATGATTGCCTAAAACTCAGCCTTCAAAGTGCTGTGCAACTTCTACAAGTATGAAATATGCGAGGCGTACTTGTTTGTTATATGCCATCGGCAAAACTTGTGTAGTGACCTGGTGAAAACTTGTTTTATCGCAGGGGTCATCGAAGGGCACTGGTCTGAGTTTTTATGTTTTTAAGATTGTGTTGTGAGGGAGCAGATGGTTCAATGACTAAATGAATTCAACTGTCTACCTCTGAATGTGTTGTTTTATCTGCATATATTTGTTATGTGCAATTTTGAACTGTTGTCTTATCTGAAGTTGAACTGATTTTCGGTCAAATGTTGCATGACTTGTATAATAACTATTTTCTACCAGCTGGCTGCCCACCTGCCTATTTATCATTTTTATAATCTACGAGTCTCCCTGGCTATAAATTCTATCCATCTATGTGTGGTGTGTGGCTCAGTGTCCCCCTCCTTTTTCTCCCTTCTTCCATAATCAGATCTAGGTTCCTCCCTATCCTCTCTGTTGTTTTCTTCCCTATTCCTGTGTTTTCCATGGAGGATTGTTCATGCGGATGTCTAGCAAAGATGGCGCGCACAGCTGACGGCTGTGTGTACGAATCTGGTTTGGAGCTCACCGAGACTCAGCGCCGTGGGCAACTTTCGTGTCTGCTGTACAACAACCATGGGTTTCGTGCACCCTATGTTTGTCGCCTGACGGTTGGGGATTTGAAGGAATCATGGGTATGTGTTTCTATTCGTTTTGTTTCCTTCATTTTGTAGGTCTCTTTTTGAATCCCATGGACTGAATCTGTAGTTTAGTTTTATCAATAGTCTGTCTATAATTAATATTTGGTTTTGTCAGTTAACAATAGGGGTTTGTGTGTGTATTTGTTCATTACTGAACAATATTTATCCAATTTTGTATAATCCTTGTTCTGTTTTTGTCATATGTTTTTACTTAGGTGTATTGATATGTATATTTCTTCAGTTTAGTCAGGTCATATGACTAGTTAGTTTGGTGTTTTTGTTTTGGTTCAGATATTTTCTTTTCACTATGTTATGCAACCGTTACTAGATTTGTGTAATAATTCAGTTATGTTAGGTGTTCACTTTGTTTTCTACTCCCATGCCCATTTGCAGAAAATGTCACCCAGAATCAGGATTGTTGCTCCTAGTTCTGGGATACTGAAGATGGAGACGTCAGAAAAAAAGGGTGTCAGTTGATGGAAGTTATCTACCACATCGACTTTGATGGTTGCATCAACCTAACTACTGGGTGGAAGGAGTTTGTGGCAGAGTGGGATTTGAGGATGGTGATGTGGTTATGGTTATGTTCTCTAGGGAAGATGACTCTCTCACGTTCAAAATTTATGTGCTGTAGGTTTAAATGTGGCAAATGACGCTGGTTTTGTGATTTGTGTGCATTTGATTATGTTGCAGTATTTTTTGTTTGAAACAATGCATGTGAGATGGTTGAATTCTATGGTATTACGAGATGGTTTGGAACAATTTGTTTGTATTTTATTGTATGCACTATTTTTTAATTTATGTAATGCTTTCCTAATTTTTGCTCAAGCATAACTGTTTCTTATATATTCTTTATATTTTAACTGGAACAATTATAGTTGAACTGATGGGCACCCTTTGTTTTGTCTGGGATCTTTTCATGTGCATAGCTCGCAGACGGAAAATATACGCTAATGATGGTTGTAGGACCCCTTTTGGGTTTTGAGTTTGCTGAACTTACATGCTGTTAATGATAGTACTGAATTATTTTAGGATGTCAATGGCCAATCGCATTTGTTTGTTGTAGAGCATTTTTTCTTACTTTTTTACATCACAATTTTTATTTTTTAGTTGAATAGTGATAGTTATAGTATTTTTTAAAATAAAAAGAATTTAATCTTTGTTGCACAGTACTAATTTTACTTGAACCTTCTGAATTTTAGTAGTTGAACTTTTTATAAATTTGTTTCTGAATTTTTTATTACAATCTTCTACGTTTAATTTTCCAAATTTTATTTTTATTTTTTTAGTTCTTACAATTAACATGTGTTTGAACTTTTTACAATATTTGTTTTGAACTGATTTCTTATGAGTTTTTTAAAATTATCTGCATTTGTTTCTTTTATTTGGTTGTGCGTAATCGGTTGGAATTTTGTAATGGGGTGAACTACTGTATTGGGCCATCCGCTGGAGTCATTGTTTCCGGCCCAGATAGCTCGTTCGCGCGGCTGTGTAGTGCAGCGTGCACGTGCACTATACTTTTAGTCCCACCTCGCTAGTCGAGGGGCTCTTGACCTGTTTATAAGCGCTGCCGTGGCTCACTGGTCGAACTCCTTTGTGTACTTACTTGAGCGCTTATACACGGCGCTCGCCCTCTGTCATGACCTGTGGGCCCTGGAGGGTTGCCCCCCTCAGTCTGGTTTACAAACAATTCGTGTAACATCCCAAACTTTGGAATGTTATAATAATATTTAGAATGATTGTTTGTTTGCTTGAGTGAGTGAAAGTGAGTGAAATTTGAAACTTTTTGAAAGTTTGATGAGAGGGAATGAAATGACCTTCCCAAAAATTTCAATCTGCATTTTGATCACCAGGAATTCAAATTCATTTTATCACAAAACCCTAGAGTGAAGATGACATGACTTTTTCCATTTAAAGAAATGAAAAGGGATTTGAAAATGATTTGAATTTCCATTTTGAAAATATTTCAAATTCAGAAAACTTTAAGCAACTCAATGATTTTCATGAGAGAAGATAAAATGACTTCTTCAAATTATATGAAATATGAGTTGGAAGTTTAAAATAAATCTTTGAATAGTGAATGTGAAAATCTCTGGATTTTCTTTTAGAATCATTTCATATTTGGTTCCTATTCCAATTTTCAAAGTATTCAAACCCCTGACAAAAATTTGAGAGGAGTAACATGACACTCCACACCAGGGACTTCTTGGTGATTTATTTGAATAATAAAAACCAGGGGTTATTCTGAAAAATATTTGCAAAGGTATTTAAAAGCAAAAGGGCAATTTCTGAAAATAATATTTTTTCCAAATTATTCAAATGCCAGAATAAAAATGTCAATTAAATGGCATTTATTATTATGTTAATTTTTATATACAATTTGACTATATTTTGAATTTATTCGAGTCATTGAACAAGTTTTATGGCTCTGGTAAAATCATAAATAGAAAACGGTAACGGTTTATAATAAAAACCGGTCGGCCCAACGACATTAAATGTCGAGACCGTTACCGGTCGGTCGCCTGCTGACTACGCTCGCCCTCTCTCTCTCGCTGACACCCTGGCCCCACGCGCCCGACCGAAACCGTCGCCGGTCATCACCCTCCTCCCATGCGCCCGACGCCGTCGCCGGATCCCCTCGCCGCGGACCCCCTCCCTCCTTTATTCCCCGACCACCCGCGAGCCCCTATAAGTACCCCTACCTCTCCTCTACTCATTCCCCCTGTTTCCCCCTTCTCCCGTGCATCACCCTCACCGGAATCTCTCGCCGGAGATACAGGTAACCGCCGCGCCATTTTCGACGTGCTGCTTCCCCTGCCTTCCCCGCACCCTCCCGGAGCCCACCAACCTCCCTCTCTCGCTCGCCCGCATCTCCCCATATCCTCGCCTTCTCCGAAGACCCACCGGAGCCCCTTCTCCGTCGGCACCCGAAACACCACCGCCGCCTCTGAGCTCGCCGTCGTCGCCACCTTTGTCCCTGAGTCCCTCCGACACCACCATCCTCATCATCGTCTTCGCCTGCGTCAAACGGAGCCTTCTCTGTCGCCAGAGGACCACCGGAGGCGCGTCCCCGACGACCTCGCCGTCCCTGCCATCGAGGTCGACCTCGCCGGAGCTCTTTCCACCACGGTGAGCACTCTCCCCCGTCCGATCTCGTCTCAACGGCGTAGATTAGAATCCCCGTACCCCTTCGGTTCTTTTAGAAAGAACCGGCCGGTTTTTCTTTTGAAATTATAGACCGAACCATTTTCTGTTATGTCTCGGTCGTCCGCCCGAAAACTCCCTAGCACACGCACACCAGACCAATCAGGAAGCGCCACGTGTACCCCCTGACCGTTAGAAACACATTTTTCTTTTCTGTTTTAATTTCTGTTTCCAGAATAGGTTCTGATTTTATTTTCTTTATATCTTTTAAAATACTTAATGTTTCTAATTGATTTGTTTTGCATTAGATCACAAATTTCATATAGTTTCTGTGAATTCCAAATTTGACTATGTTAGAATATTTAAATTTGAATTTAAACAGATTGGATTTAAATTTTGTTTTCTGAATATCTTGAGTTTTAAAATGTATTTTTGATTGATTCTTTTTGCTACTTGTCACTAGTGATATTAGTTATCATTAGGAAGAGTTTGAGAAATTTTTTTAGAATATTTTAAATAGTGTTTTCAACTAAAACAGATTCTGTTTAGTTCCTATGTTGTTTAGTTAGTTTAATTTTTCTTTAGTTATTTTGAAAATCTGAATATGATTTATATTATGTACTAGATTTCATTTAGTTCTGTTGTTCTAAATTGAGGATTTATACTTGCTGTTAACAAAAGTTAATTTGTTTAGTTTATAAATTTTGTTGTAGGGACCTATACCCTCTTTTAAATAGGTATAATTGATTACAAACAAATTAGTTAGTAACAATTCTTTTAACTAAAGTTTTACGTAATTAGATTCTGTTTTCTAATAAAAATTTGTAGTAATTTCTTTCTGTTAAGAAATACTTAGTTAATAAAAAATAATTTAGATTAGTTCTATTATGATAGGAAAACTATATTATTTTCATTAGGTAATATGTTATAAAAACAATTTAGTTTCATAGAAACTCTTTTCACAAAGTTATAGATGACTTAATTATGTTTTATAATAAATGCTTTTACTATTTATTTTCTGTTAACTTAGTGGTTTTATAAAAGTGTTTTCTCTTATGTTAGTGTTTCACTCATTGTTAAGTTTATTAGGCAAACATTTATGTTGTTTAGGATGTTGTTTTCATAGTTTTAGTTGTTCTTCAAAAGTAATTATTTTTGCTAGTAAAATATTACTAAAACCCTTTTATTATATTTTACTTTGTTTTGGGTTTTGTGTTACTTTTGAATTTGTTGGAGTTTTGTGTTTCAACTTTTGTCTTAAGTATTTCCTTCATCAACCTTGTTGCTTTTGTTTTGTGTTACTTTTGAATTTGTTGGAGTTTTGTGTTTGAACTTTTGTCTTAAGTATTTCCTTCATCAACCTTGTTGCTTTTGTTCGTGTGTTACATTGTGATTGTCAGTTTTGATTGCTAGAAGTGTTTGCTTATGAATGCAATGGTTGTTATATAGATTTCTCATCGGAGAGTGACGAATAGTCTATCAAGTTATTTCGGAGAGCGATCTTTATCTTCATCAACAGTACAGGCAAGTTCACCTTGACCATCTATTTCATACCTATGTTTCTATTACATGTGGTGACATCATTCAGCACATCCCTCCCGTAGTGTTATTGAAATTCTTGTAGTTGAGTAGAATGCATGAGGTAGGAACCCACCACTGGTTACTAAAGCCCCGGGAACGTTAGTTACTTTTATGCTATGCTAAAGTAGACGGGGTTTGGTATGAGCGTTCGTGAGTGGTGTGAAGAAGGACTCTACGTCAAGACCACAACTTCATGAAGACATTTTCAAGTCCTGCATCTTCAAGTCCTCAAGACTTCAAGACTCGAGAAGACAAGTTTTCAATACACACTACTGGGCGAAGGATGGTTGATTGGGCATCCCTGGAGAAACCAGTGGATGGCCGGGATGCATGGAGAAGCACCATGACATCTTGCGGAAAGCTTCACCCAGACTCAAAGAGAAGGATGAATACTTCATGCCCGGAAGCTTACCTGTGTAGCCACAAGTCATTATGGGCTCTGGCGCGGTTGATCTTTGTTGTGACTCTGCTGGGCAGTGCTACGAGATGTAGTCGACGTTAGGATGGGATGGGCACTGTCGGACAGTCAGGGAAACACTCTGAAAGACCATGTTTCTTTCATCCTGTTCTCAAACACCAGGTAGTGCGAGGACTTACCAGGAGGGAAAGAATCTTGTGGGTAAAGTACACAACACTCTGCAGAGTTAAACCTAATCGATTAGCCGTGTCCCCGGTTACGGACAATTTGAGCTTCTAGACTTGGATCTATCTCTGAACTCTCAACACTGGACTGATAACTAATTGTGGGCAACTTAATGATACTTATGGGCATTGAGACATTGGTTGGCAGAACCATGTCATGATAGGTAACTCCATAGTGAATTTCCTGATATTCCTTTGTTGTAGGGAAAATAAAATCAGCTTTTACGCAAAAACTTAGACACAGAGCCACAAAGCCTTTGCATATAGAATAGTCTTTATTCTTCTGTTCTACTATGGTGATCTTGCCGGCATATTCAAAATGCTGACCTACACGGCTGCAACGTCTTATGTTGCAGATACTCTTCTACGACGGGTAAGAGTACGATTCAGGGTTACGGTCCGCACTCAACTTGCCATTGGTGTTATTAGGACTCCACTCCCGTTGACTGTATTCCGCTGCTATTTTAAGGTATATATCAGTTTTACGTTATTTACATGTGATTACACTTTGATATATACATTGATGTACTGTGTGTGCTAGCATACTGATCCAGGGATGGCACAGAACACACAGAGGCTTGACTCGTTTTGAGTCGGGTCGCTACAATTCGCCGGTTGTTTCATGGTTGGCTTGAGTCCTAGTACCCACCTACGTTGGGCCAACCTGTCCCTTGGGCGGTCAATATTTTTGATTCTTAGCATTTTTTCCTTCTGGTTTTTATGATTTTTTTGCCTAACGTAAGCATCTTTTTAGTACTGAATGTTGTCCTCTACTTGAACTGACATCTTTTTTTATAGTGTGTTTCCCTCGCATTCTCTTAGTTCTCATTCTTTTTCGGCATTTTTTCGGATTTTTTAATGAATATCTGTGTAAGATATATAGGGACCACACCAAGTGGCATAGTTGTGCTAGCACATTTTTTGTATGGACTGAAGAATATCTATCTTTTTAGGGTGTGGGTGCGTGGCGTGGGGTGAGGGGGATAGAATAACCGCACCGCGCCTGTCAAACGAGCGCACTGCCGCGTTAGCGCGAGGCTGAGCCGGGGGGGAGGGCGGGTCGGGACCCCATTATCTTATCTTTTTACGGGGGAAACATGACCACACCGAGGGGCATAGTTGTACTGACACATCTTCCTTGTATGGACTTGCCCCCTATTTATCTATCTTAGGGTGTGTGGGTGCGTGTGGGGGAGAACAGAATAACCACACTACGCCTGTCAAACAAGCGCACCGCCGCGTTAGTGCGAGGCCGAGCCGGGGGGATGGGGTCGGGAACCCCCCCATCCCGGAGAGGCCGAGCCAGGAACGAGCTGTAGCAAGCGACAACGTGGCGTGCCGCGGTGTCGCAAGCGGAGGCGAGTCCGTAACATGACTTGCCCCCATTATCTATTCTTTTTAGGGAAAAAACCAACACCGCACCGAGGGGCATAGTTTTACTGACACATCTTCCTTGTATGGACTTGCCCCCCATTTATCTTATCTTTTTTAGGGGAACAACCAGCACCGCACCGAGGGGCATAGTTGTACTGAAACATCTTCCTTGTATGGACTTGCCCCCATTATCTTATCTTTTTAGGGGAAAAACCAGCACCGCACCGAGGGGCATAGTTGTACTGACACATCTTCCTTGTATGGACTTGCCCCACATTAGCTTATCTTTTTAGGGGAAAAACAAGCACCACACCAAGGGGCATAGTTGTACTGACACATCTTCCTTGTATGGACTTGCCCCCTATTATCTTATCTGTTTTAGGGGAAAACCAGCACCGCACCGAGGGGCATAGTTGTACTCACACATCTTCCTTGTATGGACTGGCCCCCCATTTATCTATCTTAGGGTGTGTGGGTTCATGTGGGGTGAAACAGAATAACCGCACTGCGCTTGTCAAACAAACGCACTGCCGCGTTAGCGCGAGGCCGAGCCGGGGGGGAGGGGGGTCCCCGGCGAGGCCGAGCCAGGAATGAGCCATAACAGGCGACGGCGCGGCGTGCCACGGCGTCGCATGCGGAGGCGAGTCCGTAACATGACTTGCACCCATTATCTTATATTTTAGGGGAAAGACCAGCACCGCACTGAGGGGCATAGTTGTACTGACACATCTTCCTTGTATGGACTTGCCCCCATTATCTATCTTAGGGTGTGTGGGTGCGTGTGTGTGTGGGGGGGGAACAGAATAACCACACTGCGCCTGTCGAACGAGCGCACTGCCGCGTTAGCACGAGGCCGAGACGGGGGGAGGGGGGTCCCTCCCCCCCTCCCCCCTCCCCGCGAGGCCAAGCTAGGAATGAGCCGTAGCTGGCAAAGACGCGGCGTGCCGCGGCGTCGCATGCGGAGGTGAGTCCGTAACATGACTTGCCCCCATTATCTTATGTTCTTTAGGGGAAAAACCAGCACCACACCGAGGGGCATAGTTGTACTGACACATCTTCCTTGTATGGACTTGCCCCCCATTATCTTATCTTTTTAGGGAAAAAACCAGCACCGCACCGAGGGGCATAGTTGTACTCACACATCTTCCTTGTATGGACTTGCCCCCCATTATCTTATCTTTTTAGGGGAAAAACCAGCACCGCACTGAGGGGCATAGTTGTACTGACACATCTTCCTTGTATGGACTTGCCCCCCCATTATCTTATCTTTTTTAGGGGAAAAACCAGCACCGCACCAAGGGGCATAGTTGTACTGACACATCTTCATTGTATGGACTTGCCCCCCATTTATCTTAGAGGTGTGTGGGTGCGTGTGTGTGTGGGGGGGGATAGAATAACCGCACTACGCTTGTCAAATGAGCGCACTACTGCGTTAGCGTGAGGCCGAGCCGGGGGAGAGGGGGTCGGGACCCCCTCCCCCCTCCCGGCGAGGCCGAGCTAGGAATGAGCTGTAGCAGGCGACAACGTGGCGTGCCGCGGCGTCGCATGCGATAGCGAGTCTGTAACATGACTTGCCCCCATTATCTTATCCTTTTAGGGGAAAAACCAGCACCACACCGAGGGGCATAGTTGTACTGACACATCTTCCTTGTATGGACTTGCCCCCCATTTATCTTATCTTTTTTAGGGGAAAAACCAGCACCGCACCGAGGGCATAGTTGTACTGACACATCTTCCTTGTATGGACTTGCCCCCCATTTATCTATCTTAGGGTGTGTGGGTGCATGTGTGGGGAAGCAGAATAACTGCACTGCGCCTGTCAAACGAGTGCACTGCCGCGTTAGCGCGAGGACGAGCCAGAGGGGGGATGGGGGACCCGACCCCCTTCCCCCATCCCGACGAGGCTGAGCCAGGAACGAGCCGTAGCAGGCAACGACGCGGCGTGCCATGGTGTCACATGCGGAGGCGAGTCCATAACATGACTTACCCCCATTATCTTATCTTTTTAGGGGAAAAACCAGCACCGCACCGAGGGGTATACTTGTACTGACACATCTTCCTTGTATGGACTTGCCCCCCCATTATCTTATTTTTGTAGGGGAAAAACCAGCACCACACCGAGGGGCATAGTTGTACTGACACATCTTCCTTGTATGGACTTGCCCCCATTATCTTATCTTTTTTAGGGGGAAAACTGCACCGCATTGAGCGGCATAGTTGTACTGACATATCTTGCTTGCATGGACTTGCCCCCATTTATCAATCTTAGGGTGTGTGGGTGCGTGTGGGGGGAAACAGAATAACCGCACTACGCTTGTAAAACGAGCACACTGCCGCATTAGCGCGAGGCCGAGCCGGGGGGAGGGTGTCTGGACCCCCCCATCCCGGTGAGGCCAAGCCAGGAACTAGCCGTAGTAGGCGACGACGCGGCGTGCCGCGGTGTCGCATGCGGAGGCGAGTCCGTAACATGACTTGCCCCCATTATATTTTTTAGGGGAAAAACTAGCACCGTTATGAAGTATTATTTCATTTGTACTTTTTTGATAATTTTTATTGTACTCTTTTGAGTTATTGTTTGTACTTTAGCCGTTCGTTTTCTCCCTCTATATTAATTTTTTCTTGTATTTAATTTTTGCTATTATCTTTCGTAACTGCCCAGAGATAGTGGGCTTTGCCACGATTGTGGGCTTTAGCCGTCAGTTTTCTCCCACTCACGTTTTAACATCCTCTCTCCCCCGTTCTGCTCCCCTCCCATCCACAAATCGATTCCTTCTTCGTTCCCCTCCTCTCCTCTTGTCGCATAGAAGTTGCTTCTCCTGTTTCGCCGTGGGAGCGTCTGCTGGCGGGTTGAACTCCTGGGGTGGAGGTCTGGGTGCTCTGTTTGCTCCTTTTGATCGCCATTGACTCCCCTTGCCTCCCCTTATGTACGAATTTTCCCTGTATTTCTGAGTTATTGCTCTCTTGCTGTCTCAGGCTGGATTCTCTAGGGTTCCTTTGCTCTTGAACGAGCGGTTCACAATAGTGATACTGGATTCGGTGGTGGATTTTGTGTTTTCTTGTAAGAGTTTTGCTTTGTATGGCGTGCTTTGTTTCTGAAATAGGTAAGATCCCTAATTTTTGTTCATGTGTCTTGCAGTTCTGGTTCGGCAGATTTTAGGTCTGTAGATCTCAATGGGTACATCATCCAGTCTAGACAAGTTGAATGCAGGTAATTTTTCCTGTAATTTGGATGATGTTTTATCAGATGTGGTGCTTAATAGGTTTTTAGGTGTATAGGTGTTGTTGTATGGACTTTACAAGTTGTATGGATTTTGATTGTTGTTAATTTTTGCCCTGGAATGTGTGGTGTGTCTTGTTTTTAGGTTGTTGTGACCTGCAGACAAGTTGCAGTACTGATCACCATGTGTAGTTTGAACTGTTGTCCTGACATTTGAATAGTTTGTAGCAGTCAGAGAAGAACTACTATGATGTTGAAAGAGTTGTCATTTTGAAGTTTGGTGTGCCAGTGGTGGGGTGATATTGTTTTATTGGGTGCACTTGTAGTGTTTTTATAGTTGAACTGATTGCTTGTTCTTGTACTTTTCTTTTTTTTTACCTTTTTGCTGATTATGATGTTGTTGCAGATGTTGGAGTGCTGGTGCCTCCTGATTCTGACATACCAGAATGCTTTCAAGATCTTGTGAATGTTATTTTTGAGATACCAAATACTCTAGAAGAACTTGCGAGTGTCGCTGGTGTTTCCCTTATATTTTCTCTTTTTTAACAGCCTTGAATAAATAAATATGTTTAGTTACATCCATTTTTCCTTTTGTTTGTGTCTGATGCTATGCGCGTTATTTATCTTGTCTCTGCAATGTTAATTATGTTTTAATTTTATATGTGTGTGCTTATGTTATTGGTTTATGCAGTTAATGACAGCCATGCTGCTGCTGAGGACATTGGTGATGTTGTCAAGGATATTAATGATGGAATTTATTATCCTAACTTTGATGATGGTGATGGGAGCTTGCAGTTGTCTGTTACTCAGTCACAGAGTGTTGATGGCACTGAGCCTGTTACTCAGGCCGAGGATGTTCCTATGCACTTACAGCTTGAGGATGAACGGATAAGAAAGAAGAAGTGTGATTTCCAGAGGAGAAAGGAGTTGGAATGGCGTCAAAAGGCTGCTTGCGTGCAACGAAGCGATGAGGATGTTGCTCAAGCTCCTAAAGGCGTAGGTGATGAAGGTTGTGACGAGGCCTTTTCAACTGTTGATGTTGGATCTCATGGAGCTGACATGCCTGTGAAGACAAACCTGATGCAGACTCATTTGACACAAGTATTTACTCGTGATGCAGTTAACGAAAAGAAAGCTATTTTGAAGAGGAAGATGTCAGATCCAAATCCTGATGGCACACAGAGGCGTAGCCCATGTGTGAGAGCTGGTTCCCAACCTGGTAATAACAAAGGTGATGGAGATAGTGTTGCTATGAAGATTGGTCCAAGCACACTTGGTTGTACTCCTGTTTGTCGGATTCCACGAGTTTTGTCAAATAAGAAGCCTTCTTCGTCTCCTCTTCCAGAGCGCTCTTTGTTGAAGGAAAATAAGAAGCATAAATTTGCTCCTGCAAAGGTGAACAAAGGTGTGAAGAAGCGTGCTCGTGTCGAAGCTGAAGATCATGTATCTGAAGAAGATGATATTGAAGTTAATTCTGAAGATGAATATGCAGTGGTACGTGTTTTTACTGTATGCGACTTACTAGTTGTACTTGCAATGATTTAATTGTGTCTGGGTTGGTATGCTGGCCAGGTGAGGTCTGGTCATTCTTTGCGTCAATTGAGGGTGGTAGTGATGTTGTTTTAAGAGTTGAACTTGTGCAATCTTTCCTTTTTTCTTCTTGCCTTCATATGTTTGTTTTGTTTACTATATTCATTTAATTAAGCTGTGCCTTCTTTGTTTTCATTTACAGCCTGTTAGCGTTATGGGTCCGATCAAGATGGTGAGAGGCAATGCCGGAAAAGTTGCTTTGGATGAAGGTGACCTACAACGATTGAACATAACTATGCGATGTTCATTGAGAGAGATTGATGCTTGTGCTAAATTTCTTGAGAGTCACCATGTGTCTACGGTTCATGCAGCTAGTTTTGGTTCTATCTTCAAATGGAAGGTGAAGTCTAACATTTCCCGCCCTTTGATGGGAGATTTGTACCTGAAGATAGATCCTGATACGATCACTCTTTACATGGGTGAGGCTAATAAGAAGCTTCGCATCACTAGCGATGGTATACAACATCTATTTGGGTTCCCTCGTGGTGGTCGTTCTGCACCAAGGCCGTCAGAGGACGGATATGACAACACTCTGATGAAGTTAAGATCGGAGCTTGACATTAGCAGGAACAAAGATACGAAGACAAAGGATTTGAGGGATAGGCTCAAGGTGCTTGTCAAGGATCCTAGCAATGATGACCTTGCTCTCAAAGTGTTCTTCATTATTGTGTTTATGAAGGTTGTGTTGCTTGGTGCCGCCCCGCGTGTTTCGAGAGAGGCAACAATGTTTGAGGATCTTGTCATTGAGGACATGGCTAATATGGATTATTGCCAGCTGATGGTTGATGAGTTTAGAAGGGCTGTTGTCAGGTACCAAGATGGTGTTACCATTGGGAAGGCAATCACAAGTTGTGCTATAGGGCCTCTACTAATGTACCTTGACTGCCTTATCCATGGCAAGACTCCGGAACTTGACATGCGAGTCCCCCGCATATGTTTCATGGATCCTGACAAGCTTTCCGATCTGGCTGATGCAGATTTGATAAAAAAGGCAACACAGATCCAAAGACTTGGGTGTTTGGGAAGCTTCCGGTGAGTTTTATTTATGTCGTGTTTTGCAGACCTTTTCTTATTTAGGTATAGCTATTTTTTGCTGGAGTGAACATGTCTATTGCAGAGTTACCTGCTTAGATTTTGTCATTTCTTAAGCTTTGTGAGGTTTAGGTATCATTTTTAGTACTGTTGTGTCATGTGTGGTTGAACTGAATCTATTGTTGAACGGACCTGTTTTGTAAATACTAACAAATTGGCACTGATAGTGAAAGATTGTTAGTGTTGTTAATTTAAATATGTTAATATAATGTTTATTTTTCCATGTGTGTTGCATTAACTATTTTTCCCCTTGTTTGTTGTGGAAAACTCAAGAGGAGGTTGTCTTTTTCCGAGTGTATAAACGGCCAGTCCTGGAGATGCCGTCATCTTAGGTTCCCAACATTTCATCTCTGCACGATGAGTTGAGAGATGGCCGTGGTTTTGAGGGTGCTGGTTATGTTCCCCAGGCCCTAGTAAGTCTAGTACTTCACAGAGGCAGGGTTTTGGTATTGATGTAGTTGTATCTGCGTTGGAGCGCGCTGAGCATATTTTTGGTAATGTGTGTTCTGAGATGCAAAAGGTCCCAACTATAGTTGAGCATCTGAGTTGTATCAACGGTATCCTTCCTGAAGGTCATCAATTTAATGCTGAGGAAGCAGCAGACTATATTGAGATGGAGAGAATTTTAGTTAGTGATATGCGTGAGGGTGCTATTCAACTAATTCAGAGCTCGGGTTCGTCTGTTGAACAACATGAAGCATTTCAAAACTATGCAAGACTCTCGCTGCAAGCCATATGAAGAAAGTGCCAATGTTGTTATCAAGCAGATTGAGGAGGATGAGGCTACTGCCACCGACAGCAGGGCTGTTGATGGTACCGAGGCTAATGTTTCTGATCATCATACGAATGATGTTGGCTTTGAGCCCCCTGTTGTTGATGTGAGTTAGTCCTTGATGTTTGCAATTTTTACTATGTTGTTCTGCTGTCAGTATTGTAGTTGAACTTTCTCATCTTCATTTGTTTATTAATTTTTCTTTCATGCAGGAGACCAGTCATAATGTTGAGGCTGCTGTTGACCGTGGAGTTAATGATCCATCTACTGATAAGTGCAAGGTTATTTTTATTTTTATTGTGTTTATATATATTCTTGAATTTTCATGCGCACCAATGTGCACATTTTTCTATCCCACACCGTTAAGAGTTTGTAGGTGATGCCTACCTTTTTGTTAGTGTGGTTTAATTCCCTGTGTTTATTGTTGCTAATAATAGCATTGTTTTTTTGCTTCATTACTATGAATCAGGGTCCTGTTGTTGGCGATGAGCCTTGTTCGACCATTGGTGATATTCCTTTGAATGTTAGTAGCAGCAAGATCGGTGATGTTGCTCTAAATACTGCTAAGGTTTGTTTTTCTGTGCTTGCATTAATTTTGTATACAGGTTTCGCTGTTGTTTCTTTGTAGCTGTAATAGTTAGCCTGTGCACCTCTTGCTACCTTTTTTGATTGTTAGTTTTGCTCATATTATTCACTTTCTGAATTTTTATTTTTTTAGATGACTGATGTTGAGCGTGAGGCTGCCATTAGTGTTGGATATGATGTTTGTGGTGTTCCATTGAGCAGTGGGTGCGATGTTGGTAGCAAAGTTGCTGATGAGGATGTTGGTGCTGCCAACATACTTGATGCCAAATAGTCTGGTGTTGGTATTGCTGGGAATAAAAATCTTTCTAATTGTGAAGATTTGCCGCCGGAAAATTTCCCGCCTGGAGGGCATGATTATGGTGACGCATTGCAAGATTCGTCTAGCGTGGAGGAGGTGCCTTCTGAGGATGATGATTTAGTTCTGTCGATTTCTTCTGGCCCGTTGACGTAGGAGGCACTCCTATCATCCCAGGATTTTCTTTCTTCAGACCCTAAAAGCGCAACCATATTGCTGTCCTCACAAGATCTTTCGTCGTCAAACCCTGAAACTGGAGGCATATTGGTGTCATCACAGGAACTCCCATCGTCAAACGCTGATAGTGCAGGTAAGGACTTGTAAAGGAGGCATACTTCTCATTTATTGCATTTTGGACATGTTCACCTGTAGTGCTTGAACTTATTATTTTTCTTCTTTTTCTGCAAGAAGAAGGTGCTAATGTTGTTAAGGTTGATTTGTTTTTCTTCGTTGTTACGAGGTTGCGCACGAACCGTGGGAAACGGTTAGTTTGGGATTTTGCCCGTATCATTTTCGTCTCCTTTTCTTTCTCTCACATGACTATTGTTGTTATTGTTGTAGTTTTAATTCATGTCATCTTTTATGTTTTCCTAGTGACAAGCCAATGTTTCAAAATAGCAAATGTGATGCCAGTGTTGGTTCTATTGCTAAAGCGTTTGTCCCCACTGGCATTCTCAAGTAAGACAGTGCTGGCGTTGTTTTATATTCTCTGCATCAGAAGTATCGAGACACTAACAAGTTCATAGTTCCTAGATGGGTGACGGTCAGTATTTTGCTTTGTAGATAGGATGATAAGTTATTTTGGCAATTTTCTAACTGTTGTTGTTCTTTTTGTACAACAGACCAAAATCCGTGATGGAAATATTGTTGCCAATGTGCTATAGTGGTTCACGAGATCAGGGGTGATGGTTTTGACCAAGTAGGTGAACTTGAACTTATTGGACTTATGAACTAGAATTGTCATGTTTTCTTGCAAGTTTGGGAGGCAGGAATGAACTTGAGTAGCCTGCTTTTCAACACTTGTACTTATGAATGATGTGTGCTTCTTTTTTTAAAGCTGCACTTATTATCGGAAGGAAATTGAACTAATATGTTTGTTGCAAGTTTGGGCGGTGGATATAAGCTTGAGTAGCATTTATTTTTTTGTAGTGGGTTGCTTATTGGGAACGAGCCTGACAGTAGAACTTAGGGGTACGAAAGGATACGGCAGAGTCCTAGCTATGGCGATGGTGTACACACGGATGTATGAGTTTAGGCCCCTCTCGTGGAGGTAACAGCCCTACGTCTCAGTGCTCGGGAGCTTTGTCGTGTGGAATGTTGAGATTACAGTGGTTGCGAACCCTTATGCCAGAGGGGAGGGGCGGCTTATATAGAGTTTGTTGCCCCTCATAATTGCCCGGCATCTAAGGGTCTGATCGTGGGTTTAAAGACTAGCGTTACTGGTAACGTACATAATAAAAGCTACTAATGGCAAAAAGCCTAACGCCTGCCCATTGGCCTCCTGGGGTTGGCTTTTGGTCTTCTGGCATCGAGTGGAAATGAGGTCTTCCGAGTGACAGTCGACCGTCGAGTGGAGGAAGAAGTCTCCAAGTGGATTGCCAGTCGAGTGGATTGCCACCGGGAATCCAGTCGGAAGCTTATTTGTGATCTTCAAGTTCTCCAATGTCATGCCCTTAGGTAGGGGGTCTAGGTTAGGCCTAGGACCCTACCCTAGGTACATATCCTCGTCATTAGCCCCCGAATGGATCGGGGTTCGAGTGGTCAAATGGGGATATCAATGCTAGTTCAACATAAGGCATCAAACCTTTCAAATGATATTCGGGACTTCAACGAAACATGCGTTGACTGAACTCTTCATCATTCACCCGGATCCGTTCAGCCTTGAAAGTGCCCGAGTGAATGTTCAGTGTCAATTTTGTTCCGAATGACTCAAAGGAATCTTTGGAGGTGGCAGGTCGATCTGTCAGACCTGGATTTTGCGGGATATGAAAATTTGGGAAGCGCGCGCGCGTGCGATGATGATGCCACGATCGGAGCAAGTGGGGGCATGCCGCCACGATCCTCGCGCCAGTCATTTCGCCATGTACCGGGTGCAGACTGTGGTTGGTGTGTGCGGTGATCTCGCGGGTCCACCAGTCAGCGAGGCACTCGACGGGATATAAATTTTGAAGCGCCGTGGATTGCACAATATCTTTCCCCAAACTTCCTCTCTTCCTCCGCCTACCTTGTCTCCAGCGCCACACCTTGTTATTCTCCGACAAGAGCTGCCGCCGTGATGACGAAGGGGCCATGGAGAAACTGGAGCGCGCCAAGAAGGGGGCGTTGAAGAGCAAGGGCAAGAAGCCCTCGACCGCTCGGTTGACCACGCCGGTGGGATGGATGCAGAGAGATTTTCTCCCCTCTGTGGTCACTCGTGAGGACATGGACGTCTTGGTCGCCGATGGTCTTGTGGTGGACGACCCTTGGAGGTTACCGAAGGGAGAGCGCGAACTAGAGCCACGCGACGGAGAGCGAGTCCTCCTCCTCTCCCACGTCGAAAGAGGTTTATCTTTGCCTCCCCACCCATTCATTAGAGGTTTTCTAAACTTCTTTGGCGCTCAGCTCCACCACTTCCCACCGAATATAATTTCCTACCTGTCTGCCTTCATTACCTTGTGTGAGTGTTTTCTGGGCTGTCCTCCTCACCTGGGGCTGTTCAAGCACATCTTTACGGTCAGATCTCAGACTGTGAAGAAAGCTCTCCTTGCAGATGGGAAGACTCATGTGCTGCAGTTGTGGGGGGGGGGGGTTCAAGACTTCAGAAAGGATCTCGTAGTTATTTCCCTTCTATGACCTTTCCTGAATCTGTTAGAGGCTGGCAGTCGACTTGGTTCTATTGCAAAGATGTAGCATCTCCCAACATGTCGACTGGCCTTGCCCCTTTTACAACTAACCGTCCAGCTGTCCCCAAGTCTCCGAGGGTGACTGAAGAGGAACATGTCCAAGTGGGAATCTTGGTGGAAGCTGTGGTGCAACTGATTCGAGGTGGAGTGACTGGCATGGACCTGTCGGAGACATTCCTCAGTCGACGAATTCAGCCGCTCCAAGCCAGGGACCACACCATGTGGCACTATGTAGGCCCTGAGGACTCGACCAGGACGCATCCAGAAGAGGTTCCGCAAAAAACTGTCGAGCAGTGGCTTCGCAGCATCACTGGGGCGTGTGACAATCCCTTGGGAGCCAAGAGGATCCGACCTTACTCGGCCAAAAACCCGCCGAAGAATCTGGTAAGTTGCACTTTGTCGACTGAACAACTTGTACTATCGAATTATAGATTGACTTATGGATTGACTTCTTTCTTTGAATCATGCAGGAGTGGATGAACATGTACTTGCTTGTTCCCAATGGGAAACAAACTGAAGATGGGGTAGTGAGCGAGGGTGGTAGTGTGGACGACGGCGACTCAGAAGACTCCGAAGACGAGTACGAAAACTCGGACAAAAACGAGGAAGAAGTCGAGTCGCCTCCTCTCTCCGAAAGTCGCTCCAAGTCCCGCCAAGATCTCGCGACTATTGAGGATAGGGCCCCGGGCCCAAGCAAGAAGAAACCGAAGCGGAGCCAACCCTTGACTATTGAGTCGAGCGAGCGATCAGCGAAGCAGCCCAAACCGAATGAGGCCAAACCTCGCAAAGCCCTGCCTCGCATGAAGATGGTTGTGCCTGTCGTCTCCACATGAGTGTTTACTTTTTCATTTTCCCTGTCGATTGTGACTTTGAATCTTTGTTGACTGAATGTTACTCGAACCATCAGAGCTACTACCTCAATGACGTCGCCTCAACGTGACGGAGGGGATGCAATGGATCTAGACTCTGCCGATGTAGCCACTTCTCATAGAGGTAACCAACTCTTCAATTCTGCTTCTTGAATATGGTTTGTCGTCTGCCAAAGCTAATTTGGTCGATTGATAATTGCAGAAATCATCCAGCTGGAAGATGATGAAGAACACCCTGGGGGTTCGGGAGGCGGAGGCGAGTCCTTAAGCATCCTGCGCATATGCACTCGAAGAACTTCATCTGCACAGATGCCTCAACAGTTGACCGCGGAGTCCTCCCAGGGGATGAGCGACTCGACACGGATCAGAGCTGACCCAACAGTGCCTCTAGCAAGCGCCCCTCCAACTGTTTCAACCATCGTGACATCGACTCCAACCGAACCTGCCTAGACTACCTTGACTGCCCCATCCATTACGCCGCTCGTGCCGATGACATCTTTTCCTCTGCATCGGGTTCCGGAAGATCAGACCGGAGTTGCAAAGGAGGCCATGATCTAGGCGGAGCAGGTGATGCTGCGCACCAAGGAGGTGTACAAGGCCAGCAAGCTGGCTTATGATGCCAATACAGCACTTCGCACGAATGTCCTAGTAAGTTCGATTGTAAGTACATTTCTGATTGAATTCCTGTCTTCTTTGACTGTACACCCACTGGGTGTTTATTTTCGACGTATAGAATGTCTTGGAGTTCTCCACTCCAATAGATCAGGTCTTAGTTGAGTAGGTTTTGGGTCAGTGGGGGCACGCTAAGTCCACCCACTGGGTGTAGTCCCCGAGACCGCTGTCAAGTGCTTGCCTCGGCAGGGGTCTTAGAGTCTGCCGTATGTAGGATAAGTTTGCCCTTAATCGGAATACTCCGCAGCTACTTTGTAGGTTTCATGGGTATCATTGATAAACCATGATATGACACTACATAAGGATAGACTGCACTTCACGGAGTGAAGGGGGTATGTCACTCGACAGATCGAGTGACAGATGTTCCATTGATGGATATTTTGTGCCACTCGATAGGTCGAGAGTTGGTCCCGTGGGGGCACGCTAAGTGCACCCACTGGGTGTAGTCCCCGAGACCACTGTTGTGTGCGTGCACCGACAGGGGTCTTAGAGTTTGTCGTATGCAGGATATGTTTGCCTTTCTCCTCACCACTCCGAGGCTACCTTGTAGGTTTCATAGATATCATTGATCAACCATGATATGATGCTACATAAGGATAGACTACACTTCACTGAGTGTGTGTGGGGGGCACATTAATCGAGAGATCGAGTGACAGAAGTTTGACAGGGCAACCCTTTTCGATTGTTTTATAACCAGTGGGGGCACACTAAGTGCACCCACTGGGTGTAGTACCCAAGGCTACTGTTAATCGCAGACGATAAGCAGTAGTCTTGAAAACTTTAAATCAGCATTTCTGTCATACACGGAGTACGAGCGCCACTC
Source organism: Hordeum marinum (assembly GCA_022496015.1). Taxonomy (NCBI): domain Eukaryota; kingdom Viridiplantae; phylum Streptophyta; class Magnoliopsida; order Poales; family Poaceae; genus Hordeum; species Hordeum marinum. The sequence goes on from CM039675.1 coordinate 383,803,975, forward strand.
GACATGTCAAGTGTATTTTTTTGACCGTCCCGCTCCGAAGATGCTGCTTCAAAGGTGCGGAACGGGGTCGACGGAACATTCAACAGATCGAGTGTTAACCGTTCCAGTAGGGGCACTCTGAGTGCACTCACTGGGTGTAGTCCCTGAGACTGGCGTTGAGTGCTTGCACTAGCGGGGGTCTGATAAAAGACTGTCTTGAACTTGTTTACGATACGCGGAGTACACGAGCCACTCGACATGTCGAGTGTACTTTTGGTTGAATTCCCTGTCCCCTGGACGCAGGTTTCATGGACATCATTGATCAAACATGATATGACGCTATTCCAGGATAATGGGGCGGGGTGATGTGCACTGCCCAATCGACCGTTTTTGGTCTTCGGATATTTTTTTGTCGATTGAATTTCTTTCTTTGTTGATTTCAGAGGGCTTGTGAATTTGGAACATAGTACAAGGATCTTGAAGATGAAAGGAACTGGTTGCGTGTGGACTTGGAAACCTCCAAAAATGCTTTGGAGAGAGTGCACACCGAGCTGAAAACTCTGGGAGCTAACTTTCTTTGACCCACTGCATTCACATCTTCACTTTCCATGCTTTGAACCGAGTGCTTTCACTCGAACAAACGTACACAATGAAGACCGTCGACTCCAAGTGCGACTCAACAATGTTGTTTCTTTAGATTCCATAAAGAAAGCGCTGGAGGACAAGGACAAAGCGCTCATTGATGCCCAGCGCGTGGCGAAGGAGAAAACTGAAGCTGCTGACAAGAGGCTGACTGCGGGGAAGAGGATGGAGGAAGAGAACTCGAAGCTGAAGCAAGAGTGTGTGGACCTTATCAAGAAGACTGGGAAACTAACCAAGAGGACCAATGGTCTAGAGAGGCACTTGGGAGAGTTCTCAAGGAAGATGTATATTCTGCTCGACGGTGAGTTTCTCTGCCGACTGAACTTTATGAATTTTTTGACGGCTGTATCTCATTAGTCCTCCCCCCATTCTCTCATTCTCCTTTCCCAGAATTCTGCCAAGACTTCGAGAAATAGACTGAGGAGATCGAGCCCAACTTGGATCCCACCAAGTCACCTATTGGTGATGCGGTGGCCATGAACATGCTTAGACTCAGCATGTCCTTCGATTGAAAACTGCAATGGAGAGGATCGACAAGGAGCTGTGGCCTGAAGACACTCTTCAGCCCGACCTAACATCCGTTATGGCACACCTGAACGACCTCCCCAGTCGAGTGCAAGCATGGAAGAAATCTACTGCTCACTTCGGTGCTGACATGGAGCTCTCCCTCGTGCGGGTTCATTGCAAGGAGGTGAGGGAAGACAAGCTTAAGGAGCTCCGAGTGGTTAACACGAAGAAACTCCAGTTTGAAGATTTCATGGAGCCTTCATCGACGCAGCCACCAGGATCACGGACAACATCGACTTGGACACTTTCGTCGAGCCAGCCAGCCCATCGGGCGCTTAAAAACTTGATCTTTGGAAGAAAAACTTTATTTGCCTCAGTATGCCGAGTGAAACTGTATCAGCTTAAAACTTCATTCAGGCCTTAGGCCTGAGCACCTTTGCTTTCTCGAGAAACTTTTATCCGCGATTAAACCTTTTGACTTATCCATATTTGGCTTTCAATCGTTTGCTCGATTGAGTTTGTTTTTAGGCTTAAGCAAAAACATGTTCGCAGCTAAGCCCCCGAGTGTGAGGATTGCTCAACACTTGGAATATTTTTGACCCTAGGCAAAGATTCCTTCGCAACTAGGGCATCAGGTGGATGTATTATTATCCACTTGATGGAGAGTTTAACTTAGGCAAAAACTTGTTCGTAGCTAAGCCCCCGAGTGCGAGGATCGCTTGTCACTCGGAGTATTTTTGACCCTAGGCAAAGATTCATTCACAGCTGGGGAGTCGAGTGGATGTATTACTATCCACTCGATGGAGAGTTTTAACTTAGGTGAAAACATGTTCGCAGCTAAGCCCCCGAGAGCGAGGATTGCTAGTCACTCGGAGTATTTTTGACCCTAGGCGAAGATATTCGCATCTGGGGCGTCGAGTGGATGTATTACTATCCACTCGACGGAGAGTTTTAACTTAGGTGAAAACATGTTCGCAGCTAAGCCCCCGAGTGCAAGGATCGCTCATCACTTGGAGTATTTTTGAACTCAAGCGAAGACTGAGTCGCAAATAGGTCGTCGAGTGAATAGACTACTATCCACCCGACTGGGTTTTTAACTTAGGCGAAAGCATGTTCGCAGCTAAGCCCCGGAGTGTGAGGGTTGCTCAACACTCGGAGTATTTTTGAACTTAAGTGAAGACTGATTCGCGAATAGGTCGTCGAGTGAATGGACTGCTATCCATGCGACATGATTATTAACTTAGGTGAAAGCATGTTTGCAGCTAAGCCCTCGAGTGTGAGGATTGCTCGACACTCAGAGTATTTTTGAACCTAAGCGAAGACTGATTCGCAAATACGTCATCGAGTGAATGGACTGCTATCCACCCGACAGGGTTTTTAACTTAGGCGAAGGCATGTTCGTAGCTAAGCCCTCGAATGTGAGGATTGCTCGACACTCGGAGTATTCCCAAGAGTGAAATTGTACGATCGGAATCGACAATATATTTTTGAAGTTTGATTTGCATAGATGAAGTATTCTTATTACATTAGGAAACTCTTCTATCTCTAAGTATAAAACGTCGGAGTAGATCTGCATTCCAGGCTCGTGGCTCGTCCATCCACTTCCTGAGATTGTATAGATGATAGGCTCCATTGTTCAACACTTTGGTGACGACAAAAGGACCTTCCCATGCAGGAGCAAGCTTATGAGGTCATTGTTGCTCCACTCGGAGCACCAAGTCTCCCTCATGAAATGATCGACTCTTGACATTCTTCGCATGGAAGCGCCAGAGATCTTGCTGATAAGCTGTAGTCCGGATCAAAGCCATCTCACGCTCTTCCTCCAGGATATCAATGCCATCCTTCCTATCTTGTTCAGCTTCAGCTTCAGAATAAAGTTCCACTCGGGGAGAATTGTGAAACAAGTCACTCGGCAAGACAGCTTCGGCACCGTAGACCAGGAAAAAAGGAGTCCGTCCAGTCGACCGATTTGGTGTAGTTCTCAGGCCCCATAACACAGATGGCAGCTCAGTTACCCAGGCACTAGCGACATGATCTAGATCGCGCATGAGACGAGGCTTCAGACCTTGCAGGATGAGGCCATTGGCTCACTCGACTTGCCCATTGGTTTGCGGATGTGCGACAGATGCATAATCCACCCGAGTGCCCTGAGATGTGCAAAAGTTTCTGAACTCTTCCGAGTCAAAGTTGGTGCCGTTATCCATGATAATGCTGTGAGGAATGCCATACAGAAAAATTATTTCTCTCATGAATGTAACCGCCGTGTGGGAGTTCAATTTCTTGATGGGCTTGGCTTCTATCCATTTTGTAAACTTGTCGACTGCAACCAGCAAATGAGTGAAACCACCTTTTCCGATCCGAAAGGGACCAACCATGTCGAGTCCCCAAACAGAAAATGGCCAGGCGAGGGGAATCGTCTTCAGAGTAGAGGCCGGCTTATGTGACAAGTTTGCATAGAACTGGCATCCATCACAATGATCAACAATGTCTTTGGCCATCTCATTAGCCCGTGGCTAGAAGAAACCAGCTCGGTATGCTTTAGCGATGATTGTCCATGAGGACGCATGATGGCCGCATGTTCCAGAGTGGATCTCATCCAGAATCATTTGACCTTCTTCGAGGGAAATGCAATGCTATGTCATGCCAGTCACGCTTTCTATGAACGGCTGATCTCCCATCATTGTAAAGGCCTTGGACCTGTGCACAATCTGTCGAGCCTCTGTTTCATCTTCAGGGAGTTCTTGTCGGAGGATATAAGCAATGTAAGGTACCGTCCAATCAGGAATGACAACCAGAATCTCCATGATCAAATCGATTACTGTAGGGACATCGACTTCAGTTGGATTAGTGGAGCTTATAGCTTGCGGGTGCTGTTCGGTGAAATGATCTTCTTGCACTAAAGGAGTGTGTAGGTGCTCTAAGAACACATCACTGGGGACAGCCCGTCAAGTGGACCCAATCTTTGCTAGTTCGTCGGCCGCCTGATTCTTCAGTCGGGGAACATGATGAAGTTCCGGTCCTTCAAATTTCTTCTCCAACTTTCTAACAACATTGTAGTACCCAGTCATAGCAGGGTTTCGAACATCCCACTCTTTCATCACTTGATTCGCCACCAAATCTGAGTCACCATAAACCATCAGGTGCTTGACGCCCAGTGAGATAGCCATGCGCAACCCATACAAAAGTGCTTCATATTCTGCCTCATTGTTGGAGGAATCAAAGTGAATTTGCAAGACATAGCTGAGCTTGTCGCCCTTGGGAGATATCAAGACAACACCAGCATCGGACCCATTCAACATTTTAGAGCCGGCGAAGAACATGGTCCAATGTGCCGAGTGAACTTGGATGGGTTGTTGCTGTTCAATCCACTTGGCCATAAAATCTGCCAGTGTCTAGGACTTGATTGCTTTCTTGGCTTCAAACTTAATGTAAAAATGTTTGAGTTCGATTGCCTACTTAGCCACTCGACCAGATGCGTCTCGATTGTTGAAAATCTCAGACAATGGAGCATCACTAACGACTAAAATCGAGCGGTGTTGAAAATAATGCGCCACCTTCTTCGCTGACAGGTATATACCATAAACCAGCTTCTCATAGTGTGGATATCTTTGCTTCGAGGGGGACAAAACTTCAGAGACATAATAAACTGGCCCTTGGACTTTGTAAGCTTTACCCTCCTCTCGCTCGACAGTTAGCATTGTACTGATGACCTGATTAGTGGCCGCGATGTACAGGAGCAATGGCTCTTTGCTACATGGAGCGGCAAGCACCGGCTGGGTGGAGAGCAGGGCTTTGAGCTCAACAAATGCTACTTCGGCTTCTGGAGTCCCCTTGAATGTATCGGACTTCTTCATCAATTGGTATAGAGGTAGCGCCTTCGCACCGAGACGAGAAATGAATCGACTTAATGCTGCCAGGCAACCTGTGAGTTTCTGAACATCGTGCACTCACACGGGAGTCATCATTTGGGTAATGGCGCTGATTTTCTCAGGGTTGACATCGATCCATCATTCGGAAACGAGAAAACCAAGTAACTTGCTGCCAGGGACACTGAAAGTACACTTGGCTGGATTCAGCTTTATGTCGTATCTCTTCAGATTGGCGAATGTTTCGGCCAAGTCAGCCAGCAGGTCGGAAACTTTGCGGGACTTGACCACTATATCATCCATGTACGCCTCGACATTCCGAGGGATCTGGTCGAGTAAACACTTCTGAATCATGCGCATAAAAGTAGCGCCGGCATTTTTCAGACCGAATGGCATAGTGATGTAGCAAAAACACCCGAATGGGGTGATGAAGGCTCTATTTATTTCATCTGGGCCATATAGACGGATCTGATGGTACCCAGAGTAAGCATATAGAAACGATAAACGCTTGCATCCCGCAGTCGATTCAACAATCAGATCTATGCGGGGGAGCGGAAATGGTCCTTCGGGCAGACCCGATTGAGATGTTTGAAGTTAATGCACATGCGCAACGACTTATCCTTTTTGGGCACCATCACGACATTCGAGAACCACTCAGAGTGGTAAATCTCCTGAATGAACTTGTCTTGCAAAAGACAGGCCACTTCTTCACCGATTGCTTTGCGCTTCTTTGCCGCCAATCAACGCAAATGCTCCCTGACGGGCTTAGCTTTCGGATCAATTCTCAGACGGTACTCAGCCAGTCCCCTGGGAACCCCTGGCATGTCAACAAGCTTCCATGTGAAGATATCCTAGTTCTCACGAAGGAACTGGATGAGCTCGGCTTCCTATTTGTTGTTGAGTGTTGATGATATATTTGTCGGGGCAGCAGTTGGATCCGTCGGGTGGATGTGCACCTTCTTCACTACCCCTGCCGACTGAAACACCAACTCAGAAGCAGGCTTCTTTGCACGGAGCAAATCAGCAGGGTCAGCGCTCTTCTTGTACTCCTCCAGCTCGACCATGGCCATCTGATGATCGAAGATCTTGGAGCTTTGGTGGAGGCATTCTTCAGCTCGCTGTCAATTGCCAGTGACCGTGATCACACCCTTAGGGCCCGACATCTTCAACTTCAGATACATGTAACATCGACGGGCCATGAAACGAGCATATGCGGGTCGACCCCAAATGGCGTGATAGGCACTCTGGAAATCCATGACTTCAAACGTCAACTTTTCCTTTCGAAATTTTTTATCGTTCCCGAACGTCACGTCCAACACAATCTGGCTGAGTGACTTGTCCTTCTTCCCTGGGATGACTCCGTGAAATTGCATGTTGCTTTCACTCAGTAGGGACATCGGAATGCCCATCCCTTTCAGGGTATCCGCATAGAGGATGTTCAGACCGCTGCCACCGTCCATGAGGACCTTTCTGAGTCGAGTGCCCCCCCACCACCGGATCAACTACCAGAGCCTGTTGACTAGGAGTGGCCACATGAGCAGGATGGTCTGTTTGGTCGATTGTGATAGCATACTGGGACCACTTGAGGTAGGTGGGGTTAGCAGGTACAACCATGTAGACTTCTCTGTTGATGACCTTCAGTCGACTCTTGCTCTTGACATCAGCAAAAATCACAAGTGTAATAGTGACATCTGGGAATGTTTTTTTATCTTCATCTTCCTCCTTTTCAGGAGTCTTGTCACTTGGTGGAGTCTCTTTGAACTGCTGAATGAGTGTTTGACACTGCCGAGTGGTGTGCTTGGGCAGAATCACATTGCCCTCCTCATCTTTCCTCGTGTGAATTACACACGGCTGATCCATAATATTGGTTCGTGACAGATTTTTTACTTTCTTGGGGGCATACTGTGCTTTAGCCTTCCCCTTATTCTTTGCTTGGGTTGCCAGTGCAGCTGCTTCTACTTGGACCGGACCCTCAGCTTTTCGCTTCTGTTTCCGATTGGAGTTGCCGCTAGTATCACTGACCATTGCCTTTCCTTTGCCGCTGCGGAGACAGTCTTCTTCCTCGCCATTGGCATACCGAGTGGCAATTTCCATCATCTTGCCGAGTGAAATATCACCCATTCGACCGAACTTCAAATAAAGCTCTCTATATCTCACACCGGCCTTGAAAGCACACACAACCTAGTGTTCTCACACATTCTCCACTGTATGATGCAGAGTGGACCACCGCTGAATATAATCTCTCAAAGTCTCATTGGGCTTCTGGACACAATGATGTAAGTCGACCAGACCTGCAGGACGCTTGCAAGTGCCCTCGAAGGTTCGGATAAACACTCGGGCAAGATCCTCCCAGCAATATATACTGGAAGGAGCCAAGCCATTCAACCAAGCACGAGCTGAACCATCTAACATCAAGGACAGGTGCTTCATTGCGACGTTGTTATTGGCGCCACCAATATGTACAGCCACTCGGTAATCATCCAACCAAGTCTCTGGCTTTGACTCGCTAGAAAATTTTCCGATCCCAGTTGCCAACCTGAAGTTGGGGGGAATCTCTGCAGAATGGATGGCTCTACTGAAACACTCAGGACCAGAAATCACGGCCGAGCGACCACTCACAAAATCTCTATCTTGTCCTTCTCTGTGGGCTCTGCCCCTGTCGATTCGCTTCTGGGTGAGGAGATCACGAGCATCAAAGCCTGCATTCCTCTCATCACCGAACGAGCGCCTTTTGTCCTGGTGCGGGGGCACGTGTGGACCACCCTGCGGAGGAGTGGGCACTCGACGGTGGTCTTCACGGTGGAACTGATCTCTGACTTGCTCTTCACGAAAGCCTCAACCCCTACGACGCAAGGGCGATCCAGGGTTGTGTGCCGACTGAACGGTTTCTGCCTTGGGTGAGTTGCTGTGTATCCTGTTGTGGGACTGTGAAACAACGGAATTTTGATGCTGCGCTACATCTAGCAATGCTCTGATTTGCATCAACCCTCTTCCAGCCTCTGACCGTGACGGCTGAATGGAATCTGCTATCCTAGCAGCAGCTACTACATTTAACACAGGGGTATGATATACCTCAACGTCGTTAGGGATCCAGTTGGGAATAGTTGTCGCTATCGTCGACTGACAACTGGTGGGCGCTGGCGAGCACGCTCATCGAGTTCCCTCTGGAGCTCTTCCAGCTGAATACGCGTGGCCTCCAAGGCCTGAGCCTCGGCGGTTGTTCCAACGACGGGAGTATGAAGAACTTCACCACCGCGACAGGGATGTTCACTCGACGCACCGCCAGCACCGCGCTTGCCGTGGCCAAAGCCCGGCGTCGGGCTTTGATGAGAGCCCACTATAAGGACCTCCGTTGTTGGATTGCAGCTCTCGCACTCGGAAGGGATATCGGACGAATCAGAATCCGACTCAAACATGTCGTGAAGAGACTCGGCAGGCTCGAGTGCTGCGATCTGCGGAGAAGAAATTTGATGCGCCACTACATGCTTGACCCAGCACTGGAGTCGTGAGCGGCCGGACCGCTTGTGACTACAAACAGTGAGGGGAGCCGACGCATAGGGAGTCGACGGCTGACGTAGCAACACGCCGCAGGAACTCGTGCGGAAGTGCATGACCCCGCGGACTGGGAGCGCCTCAACATCGAGAGGCGCTTCCTGAAGCCATGCCGAATTGTCGGCGATGAAGGTGAGCGCTCCGAAACGGATCTCGTGGCCCAGAGAAAAAACACCGCCGGAAGACATGTCGAAGGATGAAAAACACAACCTCGCCGGAAGTCGCTTAGACGTGTGCCCCATGGTGGGCGCTAACTGTCATGGGAACGAGCGTGATAGTAGAAGGTAGGGGTGCGAAAGGAGAGTGCAGAGTCCTAGCTACGGTGAGGGTGTACACATGGATGTATGAGTTCAAGCCCCTCTCGTGGAGGTAACAACCCTATGTCTCAGTGCTTGGGAGCTTTGTCATGTGGAATGGTGAGATTACAGTGGTTGTGAACCCTTGTGCCAGAGGGGAGGGGCGGCTTATATAGAATTCGCTGCCCCTCATAATTGCCCGACATCTAAGGGTCCGATCGTGGGTTTAAAGACTAGCGTTACTGGTAACGTACATAATAAAAGATACTAATGGCGAAAAGCCTAACGCCTGCCCATTGGCCTCCTGGAGGTGGCTTCTGGTCTTCTGGCGTCGAGTGGAAATGAGGTCTTCCAAGTGATAGTCGACCGTCGAGTGGAGGAAGAAGTCTCCGAGTGGATTTCCTTTCGAGTGGATTGCCACCGGGAATCCAGTCGAAAGCTTATTTGTGATCTTCAAGTCCTCCAATGTCATGCCCTTAGGTAGGGGGGTCTAGGTCAGGCCTAGGACCCTACCCTAGGTACATATCCTCGTCACTTACTCAATTAGAACTTATGATTGTCTGATTTTTTTGTACTTCTGAATTTCAATTTCCCTCTTTTATTTTATTGTTTGGAGGCTGAATTCTTTGTGTCATTATGATTTTTTAAATTCATTTTTCCTCTGCGATTTTTTGTCAGCTTCTTTTCCCTACTTTTGATCCGCCGTCATTTGCGGCTGCCATGAAGCCTAGTGAAGAATATAGACATTGGTGTTTGATTGTTCTAAATTTGAGGTTCCGTCATTTCGAGTGTCTTGATTCACTCTACGATGAATCCTCGAGTGATGAACTTAGATTCTTAAGGACTATGACAGATAACATAAAGAAGTTTTGGAGGGAGTCCAGCGTAGACAGGGCCAAACCGTTCTCGCCGACGCATATTGATGGTTTCTCTTGCGAGTTTGTGCAGGTGCCGCAACAGCAAAACACGTGAGTATACGTTTTTAATGATTTTTATTAGTTGTTTTTGTTGCTGGGAGGATGGTGTTCGTGTATTTTCGAATTTTTGGTTGTGTTCCTGTATTTCGAATTTGAGTTGTACCGTCTTGTTTTTTCTTTTGTTAACAGGCATGATTGTGGCTTCTTTATGCTACAAAACTGCAAGAGCTATCATTGCCGGGAGGATGGTGTGATTGAAATTTTGGATTACAGTCACTAAGACATTCTTGACATTAGAAAGACTTTGATGTATACCTGCGCAACTAGTGATGTGTTTGATGTTGACTTCCGGGGTTTGTTTGGCATCAAACCTTGTACATATGCATGACCTTTTGTAATTTTTTGCAGCTTCTACTTCTTGATTAGTACTGTCATGAATTATGTATTTGAACTTATGCTTGATGTGCTCCTTCTTTTTTTTTGCAGGTGAGTGGATGGATCCTGGTGACCATGACTACATGATCTTTGGCAGCCAGTTCTCGGAGCTCGAGCGTGTAGCTATTGATTTTAGCCAGGGGCGTTCTCTCAAAAAGACAAGATCTGGTGTTATGAAGGGGCGGTTGGGAACTCTAAAAGGTTCTACGACTGCTTGTGCAGAGAGTCCCTCTACACCCAAGAATCCCATTGTGGAATTGATAGACAGTGATGATGATGCGTTTGACAAGATTGCTGGCATGGGAAGAGTCACCAGGGGCGCTGCTGCCAAGGGTTTATCCCCCCTTACTGGAATAGTGGCCCGTAGAGCTGGTGTTGCTAGGAAGGATCCTGCTTTGGATTCTGGCAATAGTACAAGCACGAAGCGTGCACCCAGAGCTCCTATAAAGTTTTGCTCCCCTTTGCAGCCGCTTCACCCTCATAAATTCCCTCACCTGGAGAAGGCTCACAAGTTGTATAATCTGTTGCTTAGTGATGAAGGACGTGAGAAATATGCGGAGTGAGTATCTCTCAATATGTTTCCTCTGTTGTTTCTAACTACTAGATAAATATGACCTAAACTGTTCCTTTTCATACAACTTTAACTGCTATGAATGCCTTATCTTGCTTCCCCTGCTTTTTTGTTCTTGTGTGTGCTGCAGGACTGCATTCTCAATGATACCTCAGCCTGATGATAGCGTAACTAGCTTCACTGGGAAACACATCTGGGAAGTTTTTGCACCCGGGCAAATGATGGAGGGTGATGTAATGGACTTCCTCATTGATGATTGGAAGCAAGATCCCAAGAGAAATGCTGATTTCGCATCTGGAAAAAGGGTATTGCTGAGTCCATATTTCATCACGGTAGTCAATTAGACCGTTTGTTTTTGTTAAACAAGACTGCCTATTGTTTTACGAGTTTTAATAATACTTTTCTTGTTGATCCTTCCCCCCTGTCTATTTCTTTTTGTCTTTTTGCAGGTTGTGCTTGACTGTACGTTTTACGGTGATGAAGATAAAGAGTTTAATGTGGAGAGTGCAATGAGAGATTTCAAGAGCTATGTTAAAGATGAGAAAGACTTGCTCACTGCCGACCTTGTGAGATCTACTAGCTGATTTTTTGGTTTTATTTTTTTGCTGTGATGCTGGTTTTTATTTAGAATATTTAATATCTCTTTTTTGGTCATTTGTTTTTAGATCATGATGCCTCTATTCAAACCTATGGTTTTATCAAATGATAGGAAAGTGAACCACTTTTCCTTATATGTGATGAATCGGTACCGAAGTAGCGTCGACATCCTTGACTCTTTACCTTATAAGAAGAACCATCGTCCTTCAAAGAACACCTATCATAAAGACTGCGAGAAGATTGTGAGTGACATTTATTATTTGTACTTGATTAGTTTTTCCGCATCTTTGTTTCTGCTTTTCTGAGACCTAAAAATGTGTGGTTTCTTTTCTTTTTTTATAGATATCTAGATTGGTCCAAGTAATGAAGGTTGTGTATGGTGGTGCTCAGTACAATGCGAGCAAGCAGCCCAAATGGGAGGTTTTTGCAAAGAAACCAATGTTTGTCAAGGTTCCACTTCAAGGGCCGAATGAATGTGGCCATTATACTCTAAAGTATGCGAGAACCTATGATGGTGAAAAGATCATTGAGAACATTCGAAATAATGACGTGGGTTCTAGTTGAGCTTTTCACTTTCTGTGTTTGGCTTATTGTGTATTCTTTTTTTATGTGTCATGATTTTTGACAAAATTTTTTATTGTTTTGCAGCCTCATATTGTTGATTGGAATGCTGAGGATCTGTATACAATTGTGTTCAACCGGGATAACCAACTTCTGGTGACGGAGCTTCCCAAGGAGGTTCAGGCTTCGGCTCCTAGTGCATAGAACAAATGGTCATCATTTGCATAGCGAATGGGATAGTTGTGTGATATATCTCTTGAAAGTACTGTAGGCTTTGTTTGTAGTGTTTGGATGTCTTGTCAACTACTATCTAATAACTGGTATATTTTGTGATGTGTTTAAGTGTGGCACAATGTTTAACAAACTTTTTTCCATGATGATAGTGTGGTTGAATAGCTGTTTCACTTGTGTATGTTTCATTGGGAATTCATTTTGGTTAAGTTTTATTTTTTGTACTGAAGTCTTATATACTAGTTGAACTGAAAATACCTTTTTTCAAGTGCATTACGAGTTGTTGCTGAAAAAGTGGGATTTATTTTATTTTCATCTGTCCCAACCTAAGTTGGACCTTTATAGTTTTTTTACCCTCTTTACTTGTACTTATGGTATAGTTCTGTGAGTACTGAATTATATTCTCATTCAGCGTAAGGCTTTTAAAACTTGGTGTCACAATAGCACTTGTGGATCTAGCATGAGTGGAGTGACGCTTCCTTGTTATCTAGAACTGATGTCATATAATGTATTAGAACTAAAGTTTTTTTGGGATTGAAATTATTTATGAAAAAATTGCTACATGATCTCTAGCTAGATTTTATTCAAGTATAAGAAATTTAGCAAAATTTGAGAGCCAAATTTCTGTTTGATCTTCTTGAATTTTAGTAGTTGAACTTCATAGTAAAAGTTAAAGCACTGGTTTAAATTAGCTACATCTAATAATAGCCCTATTAAGTTCATAATTACTTCACTAGTCAATGCGGACTGATGCTTCTGTTGTTTGTTTTTGTGAATTTTTGTCCTTGGTTGAACTGTAATCTATTTGGTTGAGTCTTGGCCTTCTTTCTCAAGGCATTAATTGGTATCATCATAGCACTTACCAAATAAACTAAGTTGTACTGAGATTTCAATTGTGCTAGTACTTTTGATCATTTTATTTTTTGTTGTTGTTTGAAACTAGTACCTCACTGGTCAATGTGGGCTGATGCTTCTATTGTCTTTCTTGTGATTTTTCTCCTTGGTCATATATCGTTCTGATTTAGTTTTGGCTTTCTTTTTTCTAGGTTGTGGTTCTTCTCAAGGCAATATTTGGTATCATCATAGTACTTGCCGTATGGACTTAGTTGAACTGAGATTTCAATTGTACTATTACTGTTATTCTTAGTGTGTCACTGTTTTAGGGAATGCGAACTGAAGCATCCCGTTCCTTTTTTTGTAGAATGGATGTACTGTGTGTTCAAGTGTACCAGTAATTTCAATCGTAGTATGCTAGTGACTAGGAAATATGTACTGATGGTTCTTTATTTTTCCTATTGCAGTACTTTGTAATTTTCTAACTACTATTTAGCATGATGCTGTTAGTACTGAATGTTGACCTCGGCTGTAACTTAGTCTTTTTACTGTTCTTCTGAAACTAAAAACTGATTTTTAGTGTGATAGTACTAACATACAGGACTAAGCTATACTAAGCGTCCAAGACTACTATTTGAAGTTGTCCTTAGTTTGCCACTGTTTGTGAAAATATCCATGTGTGATTTGTTGCTCCGTGACTAGTGCTGCATGGCAGCCATCAACTTTCATTCACAATCTACTTCATCATCCAATGATGGATAAACAAAATAGGAAGCTAGCAAACTTGTTTAACAACATAAGCGAACAATGTACTTGACAACATAAGCAAACTTGTTCAAAACCTGACACAAGTGATATAAGCAACCTGTTCAACCTAACAAAAGCAAACTACAAATTTGAAACAACAAGATAAAGGACAAGCACAAGCGCAAGAAACATGGAGGCAGACTTTCATGTCTCTTCATCCCACGAATTGGTAGTGGTAGTAGGGGTCAGCCTCCTGCTCTTTTGAAATTTCCCAACCTGTTGTGATGTTGTCGATTATCTTCCATGACTTGTACTTGGCGTATGCATCTATTCCTACGTACTCGATGAGCTTGTCTGGCAGCGGGCTGATCCCCCATAGTTTGTGGTCTTCCTCCCTATCGATATTATTCTTCATGCCTTTGTAGAATGGGTGGATGACGCTGGTTGCAACATCGGCCAAGGAGTCGTACTTTTTGCTGGTTTATGGAACTCTCCACTTGCGCTGCATGTCGATGTACTTGTTGGGATTGATCTCCAAACCAGACTTCTTCAGCTTCTCTTTGTCGCCTACAATGCTGAAACCGGCAAATGTACAATTTCTACTCCTGCAGGAACTCTTTGAGGCGCTTGGGCCTGCAAGGGGGAAACACATATTGAAGATTAGTGTTCTTTTTTGAATATTTAATTCTTCTGTTTTTTGGTTTACAAGTGATAATCCATGAGGTAGATGCTTATATAGTATAAGTCATGGATGAAATTAAATTCAAGTAACACCATGTCATTTTTCTTTTTTGGTATCTTCAGTGGTTCACCAAGTTCAAGAACCTATAACCAGAGTAAATGATCTACGTGCTACTAACTTCAAGTTTAGTTTTCTTTTTGTTGAATAAAATACCTATACGAGTGCTTCACCAAGTTCTTACTTCATTTTTTGCTGTTAAAAATTACATCAGACTAGGTTTAGAAACTACTTGTGTACATCAAGTTTAAAAACATCTTTTAATACATCAATTCTATAAACTATACTAGTGCATCAAGATAAGAATCTATGCTAGTACATCAAGAAAAGAAATTAATTTGGTGAAACAATTTTCAGATGCTAATCCAGTGCATCAGTTTCAGATGCTAATCTGGTGAAACAATCCACTTCACAATTTCAGAAATGCATGTAACTTGAGAAACATGTACTCGTGCATCCACTTCACAAACTATAGTAGTTCATCTAGTTGGGAAACAAGTTTAATGAATTTTTTAGGGAGTAGTACTAGTAGAACAGATGAATGAACAGTAGTATGGGTTACCATTTTGTGGCCACTGCGATGTGGTACACCAAGCAGAGTTCCTTCACGCACAACTGCAGGACTGCTGCCATCTGGGGAGGTTCATCTTCCCTGGTGTACTCCACATCAACTCCGATTAGGATAGGATACAATCCACCACCCTTCATCACGAGCCTGCTCATCATCTCGTCAGCCTTGTTTGGTTCGCTAGTGCAGACGATCTCCAGCGTCTCCTTGCCGTGGAGCTCAACCCCTGTGAGGGTTTTGGTGTACTCGCACTTCTCACCGGGGACGTGAACGTCGTCAAGGTTTCTGCTCTTGTCAGATGTGTTGCCATGATGACTCTTGGCGGACAGTTCCTCCGCCATTGCCCTCCTCCGGCGACTATGGGCTTGAGAGAGAGAAGTTTCTGGTTTGTCTGTAGTGGAGATGGAAGCGGCAATGGTGGTTCTGGGAATGCGGTAGAGATGGAAGACAATGGGTTATTTCTAGTGCGTGGACGGGGATGTGTGGGAGGTGGTTCGTCGGGGACGTGGGTGTGGTCGTGGGTCGCCGTTTGCAGTCCCTTGTGGCAACCGCCCAGTGGGTGACGTGGTGGTGGCCTGGAAAAACCAACCGTCCAAGTCAATGGTTTTTACTGTCGCACTAATCCGTCATGTCAAGCTGTACTTATCAGCTACTTATCCCACTTGCACATCTCAGGGGTGGTGATGATGGAATTTTGCACTATTTAAGTGACATATGCTTTCTGATGTTTTTCCGTGTTGAGGTTAAGTCTTGTTTTTTCCACTGAAGTCTCATACACTAGTTGATCTCAAATTCCAGTGCCCTGGAAGTTAGGCCTTTATAGTTTTTGTATTCTCTTTTTAGTGCACTTATACTTTAGTGTTGTGTGAACTGAATTGTAATTTCATACAGCGTACGGCTTTGAAATTTGGTGTCACAGTGGTGTGAGTGGCCTGACTGTTCCTGATTTTTTAGTACTGATGTCATATGTATGTTTGAACTGATTTTTTTTGGGGGATTGAGATTATTTACGACGAAATCGTTCGTTGAGCTCTAGATAGGTTTAATATAAATAAGAAATTTAGCAGAATTGACAAACAAAATCTATTTGAACTTCTTGCATTTTAGTAGTTGGACTAGTCAGATTTTATATAAATAAGAAATTAAGCAGAATTGACAAACACTATCTATTTGAACTTCTTGCATTTTAGTAGTTGAACTAGTCAGATTTTATATAAATAAGAAATTTAGCAGAATTGACAAACATAATCTATGTGAACTTCTTGCATTTTAGTAGTTGAACTAGTCAGATTTTATATAAATAAGAAATTTAGCAGAATTGACAAACATAATCTATTTGAACTTCTTGCATTTTAGTAGTTGAACTTTTCAGATTTTATATAAATAAGAAATTTAGCAAAATTGACAAACATTATCTATTTGAACTTCTTACATTTTAGTAGTTGAACTTGTCAGATTTAATATAAATAAGAAATTTAGTAGAATAGACAAACATTATCTATTTGAACTTCCAGTATAGGAATTAGGCACTTTGCCGTCAGCCATCCCGGACGGTAAAGGCATCCATGCCAGACGGCAAAGGCTTTGTCCTCCGCTAGTAGACGACCAATCGTCCGGCTGAATAAGCCACGGTAAAGGGCGCTTTGCCGTCTGCTGGCAAACGACAAAGACCTTTGCATCTTTTTTGTTTGCCAGCGGACGACAAAGGGCATGGACGGCACACATGGCAACTTAGGTCCGTTAAGGGCTTAACGGCATGATTTGCCATCCGCTGGCAGATGGCAAAGACCTTAGTTCTTTGTCGTCTACCAGCGGACGGCAAAGCACCTGTTTCTTTGCCGACCTAGGTGGGTTCTTTGCCGTCTGCTAGCAGACGGCAAATAACTAAGGTCTATGCCGTCTGCTAGCGGACGGCAAATAACCCACCTAGGCCAGCCTAGTGCTACCCCAGGTTGCACAGCTAGCTGCCACGTGACAGCTTTGCCGTCTGGCAAACGGCAAAGTGGCTATATAGCCCCTGTTTTTTCTGTTTTTTCTTAAATTCATTTAATTTGACAGAATTTCACACATATATATATACACACATTTCAAAATAATTTCAACAAGCATACCAATAATAAGTTTCCAACAACATATCCAACATACAAGTTTCCAACAACATATCCAACATACAATGGTTTCCAACAACATGTCCATCCATACATATCCAAAACAAAACAAGTTTCCAACAAGTTTCCATAAACAAAGAGGAAGCACAAGTAGAAGAGCACACTCCATGAATGCAAGCTTCCTCATCTATAGCAAATCTGCAAATTAGGAAAGATGAAAGTTAGAAGAACAAGAATACTAGCTAGAAGAAAAAGAAGAAGAAAAAGAATTTATCTTCCCTTTCTTTTTGTCCTCTCCTCTTCTTTATCTTCTTATTCTTCTAACTAAGGTAGGTAAAAATGCCATTTTTAGGTAAGGTAGGTAGAAATGCTAAGTGTGTAGGTCATTTTAGAGCTAAGATAGGTAAATAGGTCATTTTGGAGCTAACCTAGGTAGTTATGGTATTTTTAGCTAACTAAGCATATTTATTCATCTTGGAGGACAAAATGGTAAGTGTAGGTCATTTTAGAGCTATCCTAGTTAAAATCGGTCATTTTGGAGGAAAATAAACTATTTATATGATAGTTTGGAGCTAAACCAAGGTTATTATGCCATTTTTACCTAAGTAAGCTAATTATGTCATAAATCAACTAGGTAAGCTAAGTAGAGAATATTATTAGCTATCCAAGGTAGTTATGACATTTTTCAGCTAACTAAGCATATTAAGTCATTTAGGAGGAAAAATGGTAAGTATAGGTCATTTTATAGCTATCCTAGGTAAAGTATGTCAGTTCGGAGCTAAGTAAAGTTATTATGTCATTTTCGAGGAAAATAAGCTAAGTATAGGTCATTTTGGAGTTAAAACAAGGTTATTATGCCATTTTTTACCCAAGTGAGCTAATTATGTCATAAATGAACTAGCTAAGCTAATTATAGATCATTATTGAGCTATCCTAGGTAGTTATGCCATTTTGTACCTAAGTGAGCTAATTATGTCATAAATGAACTAGCTAAGCTAGCTATAGATTATTATTGAGATATCCTAGGTAGTTATGCCATTTTCTAGCTAACTAAGCATATCAAGTCATTTTGGAGGGAAAAATGCTAAGTATAGGTCATTTTATAGCTATCCTAGGTAGAATATGTCATTTTGGAGGTAAGTAAGGTTATTATGTCATTTTTGAGGAAAATAAGCTAAGTATAGGGCATTTTGGAGCTAATTAGGTCATTTCTTAAGCTAAGTATACATTTGTTAAGCAAAACACTTGGGAAAACTTACCATCATCCCAGAGGTGAAGGACCAGTCGGGTTTGCACAAGGGTGAGACGTAGAAGGACCGGTTGGGGTTGCGGCAGACGCAGAAGGATCGGTCGATGCTTGTTAGGAGGCACGTTGCACCAAAGATCATTTGCAAGCAATGTCTCCTTAGCATGATGCAACTCAAATGTGAATACTAGTAACTAATGACCATTCAAATGAAACTCACCGTGGGTGCTATAGCAATATGGGGCATCGACGGAGGGGTGTGACCATTGTTGTGGCACACGGTCTGCACATTTTGTTTTCACGAGTCATTCATATTAGTTAGTGATGAAACGAACATTACGTGCATGATTTGGCTAATATGCAGGAGAAACTTACCACGAGGAGCTCATATAGGGCCTGGTGAGATGCGTCGTTCTGGTTCCTCACCTCCTCCAAGAGCCTAGCTGTCCTCTCCTCCATGTCCCTCTCCCTTTGTGCCGCCTGCCTGTTTGCCTCTGCTAGAAGCTCCTGGGCCCTAGCCTCAATGGCGATCTCCATTGGCCGTCGACGAGGCCTTATCTCAGGATCAGAGCTCGTCTGGTGCTTCTTGATCTCCGGGAGAGTTCTAGGACAACGTATCAGTCCATCCCCAATGGCTATCGAGCCATGGGGCCTCCCACCACCAGATATCATCACGAGCTCTTGATCAAAAGGACTCTGGCTTGGGTTGAAGTCCTCCCCTTTCCTCGCCTTCCCGTCATCTCTGTACCTCACGAGCTTGTTGTGGGAGCATATGTTGCTGAAGCTCTCTGGATGATCGAGGTCATCCTCAGAGAATGCCTTGGCCTTCTTGTACGAGGCAGTATGGGCCATGGCATAGAGCTCGAACAGAGGTGGCACCTCCTTCTTGTGTTCTCGCGCCTAAAAGAGAGGAACAAAATATTAGTTAAGGGCTCAAGCTAGCATGAAGAATGAAATTGCATGAATCATGAAGCAAACCACATACCCAGTGATCCCCATACTCAAACAGGTTGGAGCTCCCTTGATGGTGTGGCACACCTCTCATTTAGGCAAGCTTATACTTGGCCTTGTTGTGTTCGGCTAGCCATTCGGGAGAGCACCACTCATCCACCAATGCCTCCCAACAGTCCATCCTATCTGCACACCATCTCGGGGGCACCTAAGTTAGACAAGAGAAATTTCAGCGCTATGCCTATGAATCAAATCAAAGAAACTAAGTACGAGGCCTTAACAATAGATAATTACCTTCATTAACTTCTCCTTACTCAGATAATTTTTGCGGCACTTCTTCTTGGCCCTCTTAATGTTAGTCGAGGCGTAGTAGTCTCAAATAGCCTGCACCGAGCCTCGTGCCATAAGTTGTGAAGTAGGTGCTTGCACTCGGCTTCAAGAACAACAACCACTTTCGCCTCGTGTTCCTCAAGACACCTGTAGAAGGTCTGCAATCAAACAAGACAATGCTGATTAGTACAATCACTATGTGCTATTGATTTTTAATTATGTAAAGGAGAAATTACCCAAAAGAGATGGATCACAATGTCAGCCACCGTCTCGCACAAGACACCGTCAACCATCTCCTCCGGCGGGGTCGGGGCAGCCATGTACATCTCCCAGGTCAGTGCTCCCTATGGAGCCTCACCCTCGCTGGGCAACTGGACCTTCCCCGGGAAGTGGTGCCGGAGAAGCACACCAAGGACCTGGTTGGGCCTGTGGACGCCATGCTCGTGTTTTTAACCCCTGCACTTACTTCTCCGCATTAGGCGCAATCAATCACCTTTGCTCGTGGGTCGTCGGCACGGGCGGGAGCTTTGTACAACCATGCTGGTAGACCTTCTTGCCCTCCTCAACCAGCTTGCCCTTGCTATAGGTGTCCTCAGACCAGTTGTTCTCGCCACCATCAGCATGGCCACTAGCCTCCGGAGTCACGTAGGACGAAGACTCTGGGACCCGAGTCTCCTGGGACGAAGACTCTGGGACCAGAGTCTTCTGGAATGAAGGCTCGGTGACCCTAGGCTCGTCGACCCGAGGCTCGTGGACCGGAGTCTGAGGTCCATGTCAGACGGGTCCACCTGAGACGGAGCACTCCCGTGGTTGGGAGAATCAGTTAGGGGTGGTGGCGAGGAAGGCGTAGCAGCCTTCCTACCTCTAGCACCTCTCTTCGTCTTCCCCCGACCTCTCCCGATCGAAGAAGAAATGCCTGCTGGTGTCTGCATGCAGTGTACCAGCGCTCTCTGGAGTTGCTGTGGTGGAATAATAGCACCCCTCCCAGCACGCGCCGAGGAAGGAGGCTCAGAGCGCTCTCGACCCGAGCCCACCATCTGTCAACACCTGCAATGACAAAGAGTGAAAGAAATTAGTTCAACATAAAAAAAATTGAATACCTAATAACATGAACTAATTAATAATATATATGTACATAATAATAATTGAATACCTCACATTACTAATATTAATCTTCATCGTCTATATATGCTCCGGGATCAATAAATGCATAATCATCATCACAATCAGTAATGACATGCTCATTAGCATCATCAATAAATGCATCAACATGTGGAAGGTCTCTATGTAATCGGTCAAGCATTGTTAGGTCATCCGAAACAGTAACCTCTTCTTCTTCCGGCTCAGGGGTGAAATCGGGTTCACTGTCGCTGTCGACCTCAATGTTCTGGGTTGATGTAGAGCGGTTCTTGAAATATTTTTTTGGAAACACGTGTTTCTTGGAAGAATTCTCCTTCATATGTGTCTGGGTTAATGTGAGGTTCATAATCATCTTCATTGAGGGGAGGTGGTCTAAAATATGGCGGCATGTCATAAACGACATCCCAACCTTTCAATTTTGGATCCGTTTGGCAGGCCCACGGTAGATAGAAAACTTGGGTCGCCTGTTGAGCCGTAATATAGACATCGGGAACATCGTGCTTTGTTTGATTTGGACTAGCCCTATATGTTCATGAGTTCTTCTAGTCTCCTTCGGCTGGAACCAATAACATTTGAAGACTATGACGTTTGGTGGGTTTTCACCAAGGAATGTAAGTTCATAAATTGCTTCAACTCTTCCATAATACTTGACCCCTCCTTCACCGACAGTGGAGACACAACAATTTGTAGACTTTCGGTCGGCCATAGATAGTTCTTTTCCAAAAGTACGAAAGCGATACCCGTTGATGTCGTATTTGTCAAATCAATGGACCTGATAGTCAAAACCATTAGCGACTTGTCTCAATTCGGAGTCCATAAACTCTGCATTAGCCTACAAGTTTAATACAAAAGGATTGTTGCATTAGCCGCAAATTAGGCAAAGAAATGAAATTTTCTAATTAATGGAAATTACCGTTTGCTTGAACCAAGAGATGAAACCGGGATAGCCACCTCCATGCTTTGCCAGAATCTCATACTCTTCGATGGGATCCTTTTGGATCACCGCTCCATCCGAGAATTTGGCGACGTATCGACTGTATTACATATCCGGGAATAAGAGCATTTCAAAGGAATTAGAAGTTGCAAAACAATGTATCAACAACTTACTCGATGTACGGATGCACTTCTGTTAGGTTGTTGAAGATATACAATGAAATGGTCCACCATTCTTCAACATCCAACGCTATTGATTTCGAAGCACCGGCTGGTGCGAGCTTCCCTTTGAATAGGCTGAGGTTGGATCGACCTTTTTCACGGTCGCGATCATTGTACCGAGGCTTCGGATTATGCAAATGATGATTCTTGGCTTTGTAGTGTGCTATCACGAAGTTTGCCGCCTCCTCAGTAATGAATGCCTGGGCCATCGATGCTTCAACTCTATGTTTATTTTTACATTTTGGTCGAAGCGTCTTCTGCATCCTCTCTGTTGCGAAGCACCAACGATTTTGCACGCCCCCCAATCTTGCCTTGGTCGGGAGATGCAAAATCAAATGCTGCATTGGATTAAAGAAGCCCAGTGGAAAGATCTTTTCTAGCTTGCAGATCAACTTCGACGCGAACTCTTCCAGTTCGTCTAGCATGTCAGGCGATAGTTCTTTCGCACAAAGAGTAGGGAAGAAATAGCTAAGGTCTGCCAGTACTAGCCATTCATCCTCAGGGATAAAGCCACGCAACATCACCGACATTACCTGCTCCCCTCTTGAGACCAATCATGACTCTTGAGACCAAATATTTTCAATTTGTCAAGACTCGCTCCCCTCTTTAGATTCGCTGCATACCCATCGGGGAACATCAACTGCATTTTCACCCACAAGATCATTTCCCTCATAGCTGGCCTTCCAAGATTGAACCATGCCTTTGGCTTCCTCCTGTTCTTCTTTCCTTTCGGTTGTCGAATGTTTTGTAACGGTCTATCACATAGAACCTCCTGGTCGACTCTAGCCTTAGGATTATCCTTCGGCTTCCCCTCTATGCCGAACAATGTACCAAAAAGGGCCTCCGCGGTATTCTTTTCAGTGTGCATCATGTCTATGTTGTGTGGGAAAAGGAGGTCTTTAAAGTAAGGCAGATCCCACAAACATATCTTGTGAGTCCAGGCGTGTTTCGTATTGTACCCTTTGAAATACCCTGGACGATCTGGATCCGGCTCGAGAGCGTTTATCTGATCCAGGTTCTGTTGGCCTGTCAACATAGGTAGTGCAGTGTTTTTGACAACTCTACCTTTGATGAAATTCTTCTTGTCTTTTCTGAACTTATGGTCAGGATCCAGGAACTGTCTATGCATGTCGACGCAAGAAAACTTGCGACCCGCCTCCAGCCAACGGAACTAAAGAGCTGCCTTGCATGTGGGGCACGGAAACCTTCCATGCACACACCAGCCAACGAATAGCGCATACGTCGGCAAGTCATGCATCGAGTACATGTACCACACATGCATTTTGAAGTTCTTTTTTGTAGCAGCGTCATATGTCTTGATCCCATTATCCCAGGATTCTTGCAATTCATCCTTAAGCAGTTGCATGTACACACTCATATTCTTCCCTGGATGTTTGGGCCCTGGAATTATCAATGTCAGGAAAATGTTCTTTCTTTTCATAATCTCTCCGGGGGGAGATTGAGTGGAATGACAAATACAGGCCAACAACTGTATTGTGTTGCCGTCATACCATACACATTGAACCCATCCATGCTGATGGCAACTCGAGGATGCCTTGGATTTGTTGCTTTATCCTTATGTAATGCATCGAAGTGCTTCCACGCAAAAGCGTCTGAAGTGTGTCCCAGCATCGGATTCCCATCTGCATCTAGTTCTGTTCTTTTGCCCAATTTATGCCACGTCATCTGTCTGGCCGTCTCTTCGACCATGAAAAGACATTGAAGTCTTGGTATGATTGGTAGATACCGAAGAACATTAATGGGGATTTTGGTCTGAATCTTCTCACCCATACCGTTGTCTACTAGAACATACGTGGAAGCATTGCAAATGGGGCAATAGTTCAAGCCCGCATACTCAAGCCTAAATAAGGCACATCCATTCTCACAGGCATCTATCTTCTCATAGGGCATCTTAAGCGCACGTAGGATTTTGTCTGACTGGTACAGGTTTGGTGGCAATACATGGCCTTTGGGTAGAAAGCGTCCAAATATCGTCATCATTGCGTCGTAGCATTCTCTACCCAGGTTGAACTGAGCCTTTGGACCCATTACTTGCGCGATGGCATCCAACTGACAAACCTCAATGTGCTCGTGGAGAGGATGTTTTGAAGACTCCAACATTTCATAAAAGGCCTTTGCAGATTCCTCCTTCTGATCGTCCGAATCCTGAGCATCATCAAAGTCTTGCACCATGTCTTCGATCCCGGTACCATGCTCGTCGGTGCAACGACAAACCACCTCAGCTCTGGCACGTTGGGCAGACTCACCGTGAAATGTCCAGACCATATAATTTGGCATAAAACCCCACTTCTTCAAGTGTTTGATCATTTCAAACTCTGACTTATTCTTACAGTTGTCGCAATCGACACAAGGGCACTAGGTTGTTTTCTGTCTATTTGCAAATGCGACTCTCACAAACTCCTTGGTTTTTGTTATCCATTCACGGGTCATGTCTTTTTGACTAGTGTGACCGGTGTACACCCACCCACGATCACTCATCTTGCCTAGCTACTGGACACACACAAAATATATACATAATTCAGCAAACCATATTCATCAGTTAATAGAGTTTGTCAGTTTTATTACGTCGATGCAACCTAGACGCTAGTAGGTAAAGATAGGTCCTAATCCCACCCGAGTATGTGTAGATTGGGTTCGTTATCCCATGCTCTGCTCCGGATCTGACGCACAATTCTGGCAACACCTCCTCGCTGTTCTCCTGATACACATCTCGGCAATAAGCAAAGAGGATGTGTACCCGGAGAACAACAAGGAGGCACTGACGAAATTTTGCATCGGATCCGGAGCAGAGCATATGGGAAAGCGAACCCAATATACACATACTCGGGCTGTCCATGGATAACATTGGACAATTCAAAAGAATCACAGTTATAAATATGCTAATGAATGCATATTTATAGATGCAACCCTTTCGAACAGGAGACACATAGTGGTCACGCATATTGATGATTGAAGACACCTATAGCTAGCAAGTTTCATCGGCACGAAGACCAGAACAGAGGAAATGAAGGGGGCAAGAGGATATGTCATTTGTGCTCACCCACGAACGCAGGGGCGGAGCTCGTCGAATGCATGAGGAGGTCATCGAACACCAGACCCTCGCAGCGATGAAACAACTGCGCAAATCCACCTGATCAACATAAATATGATGTTCTGTATAACAAAATCGAAAAATATATGACCTAACTCATAATTCACAAATATATGACCTGTCAGCCTCTGGAAGGCCGAAGAGCACCTTTTTCGGGATCGGGGTGTCGGGGGTGTCGTGTCGGGTAGGGGTACTGTGTCGGGGACGGGGGTTCCATGTCGGGGTGTTGGGGTGTTCTGTCGGGGATCGGGGTGTCTGTGGTGTCATGTCGGGGTTGGGGTGCTGTGTCGGGGTCGGGGGTGCCGTGTCGGGGTTGGGGGTGCCGTGTCGGGGTCGGGGTGCAGTGTCGGGGTCACGGTGTCAGGGTGTCGTGTCGGGGTCGGGGTGTCGGGGTGTCGTGTCGGGGTCAGGGTGTCGGGGTCAGGGGGTCAGGGTCGGGATGGCAAATCCTCGACCCCTGGACCCCTTTTCCCCTCGACCCTCGACCCCTCGACACCTTGATCCTCGACCCCTAGACCCTTGACTCCTTTTCCCCTCGATCCTCGACCCCTCGACCACTCGGCGACCCTCTTTTCCCTCGGCGACCCTCTTTTTCTACTTTTCCTACTTCTTTTTTTCATCTTCTACTTCTACTTCTTTTTTTCCATCTTCTTCGTCTTTCTTCTTCTTCTTCTTCTTCTTCTATTCTTTTCCTCCTCCTCCTCCTCCTCCTCTTCTTCTTCTTCTTCTTCTTTATTTTCCTTTTTCCTCTCCATCTTTTTATCCTTCTTCCTTCTTTTCCTTCTTCCTCTTGTCTTCTTTTTCTTCTTCATTTTCCTTATTTTCCTTTTTCCTCTCCACTTCTTCTTTTTCTTATTTTCTTATTTTTTTCATCTCACAATTACGTACTAATAACCTACAATATGACTAACCTAAAATCTACTAACCTAAAATGTGACTAAATATAAAAAAATTAACCTACAATCTACTAACCTAAAAAAATCAACTAACCTAAATTACTAACAGTACAACCTAAATCAACTAACCTGAATTACTAACAGTACCTAAATCAAAAAAAGCAAGAAAATCAGTAAGAAAAAAGGGGAAGAACCTCACCAGGGGGCAATTGGACGTAGCGGCGCCGGGCGGCGGGGGGCGGTTGGACGGAGAGGGGCCGGGTGGCGGGGGGTGGGGCGCCGGGGCGGCAGGGGGCGGTTGGACGGAGAGGGGCCGGACGGCGGGGAGGTGGGCGGTGGGGCGGGGCTGCGGGGCGGTGAGCGGCCTTGGGGGTCGGGGCGGTGAGGGTCGGGGGCGACGGGGGCGGTGGGGGTCGGCGGCGGGGGCGGCTCGGGCACGGGGACGGCGTGGTTGAGGTGAGGGCAAAGAGACAAAAGGGATAGAGAGAGAGAGGGGTGGGGCGCGGGCGCTGACCGGTGTTTTGTTAGGTCAAAGCTCTTTGCCGTCTGCTAGCAGACGGCAAAGAGCCTAGCTAGTGGGAGGGAACGACCGTTAGGTTGGCCACTTTCTTTGCCGTCTACTAGCGGACGGCAAAGAAAGTGGACGTTAGGTTGTTCTAATTAGTGGGCCACCCTCCCTCTTTGTCGTCTGCTAGCAGACGACAAAGAAGCTTTGCCGTCCACTTGCGGACGACAAAGAGCTGGCTGATGACAAACATGATCTTTGCCTTCAGGTCTCTGTTTGCCGTTAGTTTTATTTAAGCTAATGGCAAAGACCTTCTTTGCCGTCAGCTAGCAAACGGCAAAGATCTGGCTGACGGCTAAGATCCTGATTCCAAAGTGTTCTTGCACTTTTAGTACTTGAAGTTGAAAGTAATATTTAATTCGGTGTTTTAAATTAAGTACTTTTAACAGATAGGCTATTAAGTTCTCTGCTTTTTAGAGTTCCGTTGTTTTTGTATCATATTTTTTCCTTTTTTATCATCCGTGGTGCAGAGCTAAAATTATTTTTATTTTTATTTTTTGTATTTAAAATTATTGCCTGCGAACTAGTATTTGAACTTTTATATTTTCAGTTTTCGAACACTTTTTTGTAGTTTATATTTCTTTGCCCCGCGCTCTGCTTTGTTTAACTGGCCTTATTGTTGGGGTGTTTGTAGACGATGGAGGCTATTGGGTCATTTTCCAGCCCAAATGGCCCGCGCGGGCGATTTGGGGACTGCTGGATGTGCATGTGCTCTAGGTTTAGTCCCACCTCGCTAAGGGAGGAGGCTCTCGACCTGTTTATAAGCTCGACCGAGTCCTACTGGTCAAACTCCTCTAAATACTTACCTGAGCGCTTATACACGACGCTCTCTCTCTCATGACCTGTGGTCCTGGCCGGCTGGCCCTGTGTTGTGTGGATTACTAGGGATTCGCCAATGGTTCCGCCGTGGGCTCGGGTTCAAGTATCTAGCAGCGTCAGGGCCTGCCTGTCCTTGGGAAGTCATTTTGTACTTCTTTTTGGTTTGAATCTAGTACTTGACTCCACCAGTAACTTGGACTGATACTTTTTGTTCTAGTTCTTGTGAGTTTTGTGGAAGTGCTATCTTTTCATTTGAGTTTTTTTTCCTTCTTTTTGTGTTTGTTTTTGTGATTATTCTCAAGGGTCTTCTGGTACCATTTTCAGCACTATGGTACTTGCGTGTAGACTAAGTTGTACTGATAGTCCATTCATAGTAGCACTTATGTTGTTAGTCTGACATTTTTTGGGGGGGATTACTAACTGAAGCTTCTTTGTACTTTTTATTGTAGTACGTATGTACTGTCATTCTTAGTCAGCAAGTGACCAATATAAGTGTGTGATGATGCTTCTTAACTTTTTCTGTTGTAGTACTTGTTAATTTTCTAGCGGCTACATATGAATGAGAACAGTACATGAAGTACTAAGAATTTCTACTTCAACTTTTGAAGCGTTGTTAAGCAACTCAAATTGTACTGATTGTTTTCAACGTTATGTTTTCTATACAATGCTGAATCGAAACTACACATGGAACATCGTTGTGTGATTAGTTGCTTCATAACTAGTACTGAAGAGCAGCCACAAAGTTCCATTTAGAAGCTACTTTGAATTTGAAATGATGGATTAACAAAATACGAAGCTACCAAACTTATATAATGAGATAAGAAAAACAATGTACTTGATGACATAAGTAAACTTGTTCAACCATGAGAAGCACGACATAAGCATACTGGTTCAACCCAACAAGAGCAAACTACGATTTTGAAACAACAAGATAAAAGGCAAGCACAAGTGGAGGCAAAACAAAGGCAGGCTTTGGTGTATCTTCATCCCGTGAAGTGGCAGTGGTAGTAGGGGTCAGCCTCCTACACTTTTGAAATTTCCCAACCATTTGCGATGTTGTTGATTATCTTCCATGACTTGTACGTGGCGTACGCATCTACTCCTGCATACTCGATGAGGTTGTCTAGCAGCGGGCTGATCCCCCACAGTTTGTGGTCTTCCTGCGTACCGACCTTCTTCTTCATGCCTTTGTAAAGTTGGTGGATGACGCTGGCTGCAACATCAGTCAAGGAGTCGTATTCTTTTCCGGTGTATGGAACTCTGCAGATGCGCTGAATATCGATGTACTTGTTGGGGTTCATCTCCAAACCAGACGTCTTCAGCTTCTCTTTGTCACCTTCAATGCTGAAACCGGAAAATGTGAACAACTTCTCATGCTTTAGCATCTAGTTGAGGCTCTTGGGCCTCCAAGGGGAGAGACATTTTGAAGATTAGCATTACTTTGATGTTTGAATTCTTCATTTTTGTTTTGTTTTACAAGCGATGAATCCATGAAGTAGATGCTTATATAGCATAATTAATGGATGAATGTACTTCAGAAACTAGTAAGCAAAGTTCTGAAATTAAATTCAAGCACATCATGTTATTTTTCTTTTTGGATTATACATAGTTTGAGTCAATGTTGTGTGTG
This sequence comes from Hordeum marinum, assembly GCA_022496015.1. NCBI lineage: Eukaryota > Viridiplantae > Streptophyta > Magnoliopsida > Poales > Poaceae > Hordeum > Hordeum marinum. The sequence continues at coordinate 383,832,969 of CM039675.1, forward strand.
CTGCTTTAGTACTAGTTTCGTTTACTTTTGTTGAATAGGACAAGACATACCAGTGCTTCACCAAGTTCTTAGTTTTTTTTGCTTATGAAAATAACATTAGACCAAATTCAGAAACTACTTCTCTACATCAAGTTCTGAAATATCTTTTTAATACATCGAGAACAGAAACTACACTATCGGATCAAGATCAGAAACTACACTAGTACATCAACTTCAGAAATTAATCTTATGCAAGATTTTTCAAATAGTAATCCAGTGCATCAGGTCCAGTAGTGCATCCACTTTCACAAACCACACTAGTACATCTAGTTGGGAAACAAGTTTGATGAAATTTTCAGGATACGGTACTAATTAAACAGATGAACCAAACAGGGCAAATGAGTAGGATGGGTTACCATTTTGTGGTTGCTGTGATGTGGTACACCAGGCAGAGTTCCTCGACGCACAACTACAGAAATGCTGCCATTTGGGGAGGTTCATCTTCCCTGGTGTATTGCACACCAACGCCGACGATCTTACGATACAAGCCGCCAACCTTCATCTAGAGCCTGTAGATCATCTCGTCAGCCTTGTCTGGTTCGCTGGTGCAGATGATCTCCAGTGTCTCCTTGCCGTGAAGCTCAACCCCTCTGAGGGTTCGGGTGTACTCGTGCTTCTTGTCGAGAACATGAACATCACCGAGGTTGCTGCTCTTGTCGGACGTCTTGCCATGATGACGCTTGGCGGACGGTTCCTCCACCATTGCCCTCCTCCTGCGACTGTGGGCTTGGGAGAGAGAAGTTTCTGGTTTGTTTGTAGTGGAGATGGAAGCGACAAAGGTGGTTCTTGGAATGAGGCAGAGATGGAAGACAATGTGTTATTTACAGCGCGTGGACGGGGATGTATGGGAGGCGGTTCGTCGGGGATGTGGGTGTAGTGGTCGTGGGGTCGCCGTTTGCAGTCCCTTGTGGAAACCGCCCAGTGGGTGGCGCGGGCGGTGTCCTGGAAGAACCAACCTTCCAAACCAATTTCTTTGCCAGGGTATTAATCTGGTCGCGTTGAGTAGTCTTGTCAAGCTGTACTTATCAGTTGCTTATCCCACTTGCTCGTCTCAGGGTCGGTGATGATGGCATTTTGCTATCGCACTAATCTGTCTTGTCAAGCTGTACTTATCAGCTGCTTATCCCACTTGCACGTGTCAAGGTTGGTGATGATGGAGGTTTGCACTCCTCTACTTTGGGTACTCGGACTGGTGATTGAAGTGTAATTGAACTTACCAAATACCAGTCAGACTGTGTGTGTCATGCTAATCTTTTTTTAAACAATTTTTGTTTTTTGAAAGGATTCTTTATATCAACATAATCTTTGAAAGTATTTTACAGATAAATTAGTTTTTCATCAGTACAGGTGTATTATATTTGCATTTGCTTGAGGTAATTATTTTTCTGTACTGATGGACTTTCTGAACTAGGACTGGCAGAACCAGACGTAGCTTGTTTTGACGAGTGTGTTTGGTTACTCTGCCTTGTACTGACGAGTGAGAATTATCAGTACTGATGTATTATCAGAGTTTAAATTTTCCTTCACATATTTTTGCTGACTTACTGGTCGACAGTAGTGTTGGCGTTACATAAATCCAGATAATTTTTTTCAAATATATTTGTGACTGCGTTCAAAAGGATTACCAAATGGTTTACATAATAATGTCACTGGTCCAGCGAGCACAAATCACAAATTATATCTTAACTATAGTGTTGATCGAGAAATCGATCATAAAGCTAAATAAGTTTTGGTAACGACAGTGTTTCTCATATGTTTCCTCATTGTGTACCGAGGCAACTGAGAGTACAAGCTTATTTTTCAGTTGACGCGGCAGCATAACCACTATCGATTCTTCAGTCTTGAGCTCCTCCTAACTAGCCCCGAATGTGATCCCTTGTCGGCTCCCTTTCCTGGTAGAGCCTTGGCAGATTCATCGTCAGTTTCAGTTTCCTCATCCCCAATGCTGTCATCTTCATTGTCTTCGTCTGATTGGTCGTCATTCTCGTCAAACTCTTCTTCTTCATCCTCTTAACTTGATTTTTTGGAACTCTGGACCTTGCCCTGTTTCTGTTCAGTGCCACTGACCTCCTTGCCCACTTTGCATGTGCGGGCATTATGTCCGTCAGTTCCCCCACACTTGTGGCAAGTGTAGCTGTTACGTGTGTCATCTCCATTGGTAGAAACCTGGGCGGCTCCAATCTGCTTCTGCAGCTTTTGGTTGTTGACAATGGCATATGTGCGGAGTGGGCATGTGTGGTAATTATGATTGGTCACGACGTTGCAGAATCCGCATCCCTTATCCTGAGAGGTTTGCCTTCCGGGCAAAATTCCACGCGCCTTATGGGACGTGGCGGCTTTTTGGCTGCTGCTTTTGCTGCTTGCGTCTTACTCTTCCTCCCCTTTGTGTTTGAGAATATGGGTGGTTTAATTACCCTTTCCCGCTACTGCTGGTAGGATGTCTTGTTGTCATGTCATTCGCCTACAACACCATCAAGCTCACGATCTTGCATGTGAGCATGTTGTTGCTCTTGAATGTGTACATGGGCAAGCTCTGGTTGTTGTTGCTCCTCTTCCTCATTGTCGAATGGGTCAATAGCTTCCAGATGGTTCATCTCGGATAAGATTGTAGAAATATCCTGCTCAATGGCTTCATTGTCTGCGAGACCTACGTTTTCAGCAGAATGCATGGCGTCGAGTTCTTGTTCAAGTTTGTCCATGACGACCCGTGACCTCGCCATTTGCTCTTGGCTTCTCAAGCTTTTTCTGTGCACCCTCATGTTCAGCTGCAGCAGTGAGCTTTCAATGCAGTATTGGGAGGCCTTGATTGACGCTACTGTCCTCAAGTCATTTCTGTTGAATGTTGGCTGGATGTTCGGGCGTTTGGTGTATCTCTTGAGGATGTATTGCTCTGGAACGCTGGCAGCCTTAATTGTCTGCATCATGCACATGACATGCACGCAGAAAATACCTGTATTTTTTTGGAAGAGGTGCATGTTTTTTGTCATTTCATTCGAATAAAAACTTTGCAAAAATAAGTAGTACAATATGTAACATCTTTTTTTAGTCCTCACCTGTGTGGTCCCATAGCTTGCACTCGCAGTCATATATTTCTCCCACAGGGTGTGCAACCACCTGGAATAGCTCCACCACCACTGCCACAACGCTGTCGTGTTGCCGAAGAACTCTTCTACCTCTCCACTCCCTCTTGCTAGATCAAGAAGGCGGTGATCGTCATCGAGCTGTACGTGTGCTGAACGCGGAGGTGTCGTCCATTCGGCACTAGATCGGAAGGACCACGATGGGATCGCGGGACGACCCGTGATGAGATCGCGGGACGGATCGTGATTAGATCCTGAAGACGTTCGACTACATCAACCGTGTTTATTAATGCTTCCCGCTTAGCGATCTACAAGGGTATGCAGATCCACTCTCAGTCTCGTAGATGCTCATCACCATGGATAGATCTTGCGTGTGCGTAGGAAATTTTTTGTTTCCCATGCAATGTTCCCCAACAGTGCCATCATGAGGTAGGTCTATGTGTAGATGAGGTCTCGAGTAGTACACAACAGATTTTGTGGGCGTTGATGCTTAGATTGCTTCCTCCCTTGGTCGTGTTTTGGTTCAGCGGTATTGTGAGATGAAACGGCCCGGACCAACCTTACTCGTATGCTTATGAGAGACCGGTTCCATCGACTGCCATGTAACTTTGTTGCTCAAAGATGGCTGGCGGGTGTCTGTTTCTCCTACTTTAGTTGGATCGGATTCGACAAAGGCGGTCCTTGAGAAGGTTGAAAAGCAACTTATGTATCACCATTGTGGTTTTTGCATAGGTGAGAATTGTTCTTGCTAGATACCCATAGCAGCCACGTAAAACTTGCAACAACAATTAGAGGACGTCTAACTTGTTTTTGCAGGGTATGTTGTGATGTGATATGTCCAAGTACATGATGATATATATGTGATGTATGAGATGATCATGTATTGTATAGAATATCACGACTTGCATGTGGATGAGTACGGCAACCGACAGGAGCCATAGGGTTGTCTTTTTAATTATTGTATGACCTGCGTGTCATTCATTAAGTGCTATGTAATGCTTTACTTTATCGCTAAGCGGTAGAAATAGTAGTAGAAGCATGGTGGGTGCGACAACCTCGATGGCGACACGTTGATGGAGATCAAGATGATGGAGATCATGGTGTCATGCTGGTGATGATGGAGATCATGCTAGTGCTTTAAGGATGGAGATCAAAAGCACACGTTCACGACCATATCATGTCACTTATGATTTGCATGTGATGTTAATCCTTTTATGCACCTTGTTTTGCTTAGGATGATGGTAGCATTATAAGGTGATCCCTCACTAAAATTTCAAGATCAATTGTGTTCTCCCCGAGTGTGCACCGTTGCGAAAGTTCATTGTGTCGAGACACCACGTGATGATCGGGTGTGATAGACTCTATGTTCACATACAACGGGTGCAAGCCAGTGTTGCACATGCAGAACACTCGGGTTAAACTTGACGAGCCTAGCATGTACAAACATGGCCTCAGAACACAAGAGAGCGAAAGGTCGAACATGAGTCATATAGTAGATATGATCAACACGATGATGTTCACCATTGAAACCTCCTCAACTCACGTGATGATCGGACTTGAGTTGGTGAATTTGGATCATGTATCACTCGAATGACCGGAGGGATGTCAATTTAAGTGGGAGTTCTTGAGTAATATGATTAATTGAACTCATTATCATGAACATAGTCAGTAGTATCTTTGCAAATTATGTTGTAGTTTAGTAGCTCACGCTTTAGCTCCCTTGAATTTTTATATGTTCCTAGATAAATAGGGTTCAAAGATGATGGTGGCAATATTGCGGACTGGGTCCGTGATCTGGGGATTGTCCTCATTGCTGCACAGAAGGATTATGTCCTTAATGCACCGCTCGGTGCGCCACCCCCTCTAGCATCGTCTGTAGATGTTGTGAACATTTGAGACGCACGTTCTGATGACTACTTGATAGTTTAGTGCATCATGATTTACGGCTTAGAATTGAGGCTCCAAAAATGTTTTGAACATCATGGAGCATATGAGATGTTCTAAGAGTTGAAATTGGGATCTCAGGCTCATGCCCATGTTGTGAGATATGAGATCTCCAAGAAGATTCTTTGCCTGCAAGATGAAGGAGAATAGCTCAATCGTTGAGCATGTGCTCAGATTGTCTGGGTCCTACAATCACGTGAATCAAGTGGGAGTTGATCTTCCAGATAAGAAAGTGACTGATATAGTTTTCCAAGTCACTGTCAGTAAGCTACTAGAGTTTCGTGATGAACTATAAAATGCCTGGGATGGAAATAATGATCCCTGAGATGTTCACGATATTTGACGCCGCGAAGGTAGAAATCAAGAAGGAGCATCAAGTGTTGATGGTTAGTATGACCACAAGTTTCTAGAAGGGTAAGGGTAAGGAGGGAAACTTCATGGATGGGAAGTCAGTTGCTGCTCCAGTGAAGCAACCCAAAGTTGAATCCAAACCCGAGACTAAGTGCTTCTATTATGAGGAGAGCGGTCGCTGAAGCGAAACGACCCTAGATACTTGGTAAATAAGAAGGCTGGCAACATCGACAAAAGTATATTTTGATACACGTGATATTAATGTGTACCTTGCTAGTACTCCTAGTAGCACCTGGGTATAGGATACCGGTTCGGTTGCTAAATGGTAGTAACTCGAAATAAAAGCTACGAAATAAATGGAGACTAGCTAAGTGTGAGGTGACGATGTATGTTGGAAATATTTCCAAGGTTGATGTGATCAACATCGCATGCTCTCTATACCTTCGGGATTAGTGACAAACCTAAATAAATGTTATTTGGTGTTTGCGTTAAGCATGGACATGATTGGATCATGTTTATTGCAACACGGTTATTCATTTAAGTTATATAATAATGGTTACTTTGTTTACATGAATAATACCTTCAACGGTCATGCACCCAGTGAGAATGGTTTGTTGAATCTAGATCGTAGTGATACACATGTTCATAACATTGATGCCAAAAGATACAAAGTTAATAATGATAGTACCACATACTTGTGGCACTGCTTCTAAATGTCATATTGGTATAAATCGCATGATGAAGCTCCATGTTGATGGATCTTTGGACTCATTCAGTTTCGAATCGGTTGAGACATGCGGACCATGCCTCTTGGGCAAGATGGCTACAGACCCCGTTTTCAGTATGATGGAGGAGGCTAGTAACTTATTCGAAATGATACATAGATGTATACGATCCAATGAGTGTTGTAGTGTGCGGTGGATATCATTATTTTCTTACCTTCCCTGATGATTTGAGTAGATATAGTGTATATTTACTTAATGAAACACAAGTCTGAAGTGTTTGAAAAGTTCAAGCAGAATCAGAGTGAAGTTTGAGATCATCATGACGAGAAGATAAAATGTCTACGATATGATCGTGGAGGTGAATATCTGAGTTACGAGTTTGGTATAGAACTTAAGACAATGCAAAAGTTGTTTCACAACTCACGCCACCTGGAACACTAGAGTGTGATGGTGTGTCCATACGTCGCAGTCGTGCTCTATTGGATGTAGTGCGAATTATGATGTCTCTTATCATTTTGCCACTATCATTTTGGGGTTATGCATTAGAGACAACCACATTCACTTTAAACAGGGCACCATCTAAATCCGTTGAGATGACACCATATGGTTTGGCAGAAACCTAAGATGTCATTTCTTAGAGTTTGGGAATGCGACACTTATGTCTGGTAAGCTCAAACCCAAAGCGGAAAAATGCATCTTCATAAGATACCCTAAGAACAATCGGGTATACCTTCTATCTCAGATCCGAGTACAAAGTGTTTGTTACTAAAACTGGGTCCTTTCTCAAGAAAAAGTTTCTCTCGAAAGAATTGAGTGGGAGGAAGATAGAACTTGATGAGATTGTTGAACCTTCGTTTCAACCAGAGAGTAGCGCAGCGCAGAAAGATGTTTCTGTGGAACCTACGTCAGTTGAAGAGGAAGTAAATGATGATGATCATGAAGCTTCGGATCAAGTTACTATCGAACCTCGTCGGTTGACAAGGACGCGTACTACTCCTGAGTGGTACGACAACCCTGTCTTGGAGGTCATGTTGTTGGACAACGATGAACCTACAAGCTATGGATAAGCGATGATGGGATCAGATTCCGACAAATGGTTAGAGGCCATGAAATCCGAGAAAGGATCCATGTATGAAAACCAAGTATAGACTTTGGTAGACTTGCTCGTTGGACGGCAGGACGTCGAGTACAAATGGACCTTTAACATGAATACAGATGCTGATGGTAAATGTCACCATTTATAAAGCTCGACTTGTCGCAAAGAAGTTTTTGACAAGTTTAAGGAGTTAACTACGATGAGACTTTCTCACTCGTAGCGATGCTAAATTCTGTTGTAATTATGTTAGCAGCTGCTGTGTTTTTCAATTATGAAATCTGACAGATGGATGTCAAAGCATCGATTCCTTCCTTGAGGAAAGGTTGTATGAGATACAACCAGAAGGTTTTGTTAGTCCTAAGGATGGTAAAAGGTGTGCAAGCTCCAGTGATCCTTCTATGGACTCAAGCAAGCATCTCGTATTTGGAATATACGCTTTGATGAGGTGATCAAAGTTTTTGAGCCTATACAAAGTTTATGAGAAACTTGTATTTACAATAAAGTGAGTGGGAGTACTATAGAGTTTCTAATAAGCGTATGTGGATGACATATTGTTGATCGGAAATGATGTAGAATTTTTGGAAAGCATAAAGGGTTGTTTGAAAAGAGTTTTTGAAAGGAAGACCTTGATGAAGCTACCTAATTGTTGGGCATCAAGATCTATAGAGGTAGATCAAGATGCTTGATGAGACTTTCAATGAGTACATACCTAGAAAAGATTTTGAAAGAGTTCAAAATGGATCAGTCAAACAAGGTGTTCTTGCCTGGTTTGTATGGTGTGGAGTTGAGTGAGACTCAAAGCTCGACCATGGTAGAAGAAAGAGAAAGGACGAAGGTCGTCCCCTATGCTTTATCCATAGGCTCTATATAGTATGCCATGCTGTGTACCGCACCTGTGTGTGCCTTGCCATGAGTCTGTCCAAGGGTACAAAAGTGATCCAGGAGTGGATCACTGGACATTGGTCAAAATTATCCTTAGTAACTAGAGGACTAAGGAGATGTTTTTCGATTATGGAGCTGATAAAGAGTTCGTCATACAGAGTTACGTCGATGCAAGCTTTAACACCAATCTAGATGACTCTTAGTAGCAATCCGGATACATATAGTGTAGTAGCCATTTGGAATAGCTCCAAGTGGAGCGTGGTAGTAGTGTTTACAGTATGACATAGAGATCTGCAAAGTACACACGGATCTGAATGCCGCAGACCCATTGACTAAAAGACCTCTCCCACATGCACACCATGATCGAGCCCTAGAACTCATTGGGTGTTAGATTCGTAACAATGTGAATCACATGGTGATGTGAACTAGATTATTGACTCTAGTGCAAGTGGGAGACTGTTGGAAATATGCCCTAGAGGCAATAATAAATTAGTTATTATCATATTTCCTTGTTCATGATAATCGTTTATTATCCATGCTAGAATTGTATTGATCGGAAACTCAGATACATGTATGGATACATAGACAACATCATGTCCCTAGTATGCCTTTAATAGACTAGCTCGTTGATCAAAGATGGTTGAGGTTTCCTAGCCATGTACATGAGATGTTATTTGATAACGGGATCGCTTCATTAGGAGAATGATGTGATGGACAAGACCCAAACTATAAACGTAGGATATGATCGTGTCACTGTATTGCTACAGTTTTCTGCATGTCAAGTATCTGTTCCTATCACCATGAGATCATGCAACTCACTGACACCGGAGGAGTACCTTGTGTGTATCGGACGTCACAACGTAACTAGGTGACTATGAAGGTGCTCTACAGGTATCTCCGAGGGTGTCTATTGGGTTGACATGGATTAACACTAGGATTTGTTACTCCGTGTGACGGAGAGGTATCTCAGGGCCCACTCGGTAATACAACATCACAGTAAGCCTTGCAAGCAATGTGACTAAAGTGTTAGCCACGGGATCTTGTATTATGGAACGAGTAAAAAGAGACTTGCCGGTAACGAGATTGAAGTAGGTATGGAGATGCTGATGATCGAATCTCGGGCATGTAACATACCGAAGAACAAAGGGGACAACATACGGGATTAACTGAATCCTTGACATAGAGGTTTGACCAAGATCTTATTAGAATACGTATGAACCAATGTGGGGATCTAGGCCCCGCTATTGGTTATTGACCATAGAGGTATCTCGGTCATGTCTACATAGTTCTCAAACCCGCAGGGGCTGCACACTTAAGGTTTGGTGACGTTTTGGTAGTATAGAGTTATGTATGGTGGTGACCGAAGGTTTTTTGGAGTCCCGGATGAGATTTCGGACGTCACGAGGACCTCCAGAATGGTCCGAAGGTAAAGATTGATATATAGGAAGTCCTGTTTTGGTCACTGGAAAAGTTTCGGGCTCATCGGTAGTGTACAGGGAGTGCCGGGAGGGGTACCGGGGACCATCAGGAGGGGTGTCTCGACCCAAAGGGCCTCATGGGCTGTGGGAGGAGTCAATCCAGCCCTTAGTGGGCTGGACGAGCCCACCACTAAGGCCCATGCGGCTAGGGGTGGGAAAAACCCAAAGGTGGAGAGGTGGAAAGAGTTTCCAAGCGGAAAGGAGGAATCCTACTCCTAATAGGATTGGAGTATGACTCCTCCACCTCCAATTTGGACCAAACCATGAGGGTTTGAGGATGCATCCTCCCCTCCCTCCCTACTATATATACTATAGTATTTAGAGGGAAGAGCTAACCTTAATTGCCACGTGCTCCCTCTAATTCATCTAGATCGTAGTTTCTCCTCTAAATCGGTTTCGGTGGTGCTTAGGCGAAGCCTGCTGGAATAAATCCACCACCATCGCCGCAACGCCGTCGTGCTGCCGGAGAAATTTTCTACCTCTCCACTCCCTCTTGCTAGATCAAGAAGGCGTTATCGTCATCGGTCTGTACGTGCGCTGAATGCAGAGGTGCCGTCCGTTCGGCACTAGATCGGAAGGACCACGATGGGATCGTGGGACGGCTCGTGATAAGATCGTGGGACGGATTGTGATTAGATCGTGAAGACGTTTGACTACATCAACCGTGTTTCTTAACGCTTCCCGCTTAGTGATCTACAAGGTTATGTAGATCCACTCTCCCTATTGTAGATGCTCATCACCGTGGATAGATCTTGCGTGTGCATAGGAATTTTTTTGTTTCCCATGCAACGTTCCCCAACAATTTTGTGAGCGAACAAGTCCTGGGAACAAGAATCAACCTGCACAGGAAGGCGATACAAGCACATCTTCAAAACTTTGAACACATGGGGAGGAAACTTGGTATTATTGCAATTCCTATAAGCATATGCTCCTAACTAAAAATAATTTCCAGTATCATCATGAAGGAATTCAACAATATAAATATCACATAAATAATTCTTTTCATGATGCACAAGCATGGAATTTTTATTACTACCCACACAAGCACAATAGTTATTGTCTCATTCATAGTGGTGGGATCAAACTCAACAAAATAACTATCATGAGACACTTGATTGACATAACCACATTGAATATTAAAATCATGATGACAAGTTTCATGGTTAATATCACTCCTTATAGCATACATGTCATCATAATAATAATCATACTTAGGATGCGTGCTATCATCATAATAGTTTTTCTCATGAAGACTTGAGGGACTAAAAATATCATATTCATCAAACATAACATACCCAAGCTTGTGGTTTTGCATTGTTTGGGAACGTAGTAATAATTCAAAAAAATTCCTGCGTGTCACCAAGATAAATCTAGGAGATGCCAGCAACAAGAGAGAGGGGCTACATCTACATACCCTTCAAGATCGCTAAGCGGAAGCATTGCAAAGAACGTGGTTGATGGAGTCGTACTCGCGGCGATTCAAATCAGGGAAGATCTGATCCAAGCGCCGAATGGACGGCGCCTCCGTGTTCAACACACGTACAGCCTAGGGACGTCTCCTCCTTCTTGATCCAGCAAGGGGGGAGAAGAAGTTGAGGGAGAGCTCCGGCAGCATGACAGTGTGATGGCAGTGGAGCTCGTGATTCTCAGCCAGAGCTTCGCTAAGAACTAGGGAGGAGGACATGTAGGAGGGGGAGGGTTGCGCCAGGGGCAAGGGGCTGCGACTGCCGTCCCACCTCCCCTCTATTTATAAGCTGAAGGGGAGAGGGTGCCGGCCCCCAAGATCCATCTAGAGGGGGCGACGGCCAAGGGGGGGAGCTTGCCCCCCAAGTTGGTGGGAGGTGCCCCCACCTCTTAGGGTTCCCAACCCTAGGCGCCTTGGGCCCTTGGGGGGCGCACCAGCCAACTAGGAGGCTGATTCCCACCCCTATTCAGCCCATGTGGTCCTTCGGGGAAGGTATCCCCTCCCGGTGGACCCTCGAAACCCTTTTGGTGGTCCCGGTACAATACCGATAAACTATGAAACCTTTCCGGTGACTGAAACTGGACTTACCATGTATAAATCTTCACCTCCGGACTATTCCGGAACTACTCGTGATGTCCGGGATCTCATCCGGGACTCCAAACAACTTCCGGTAACCACATACAATTCCCATTACAACTCTAGCGTCACCGAACCTTAAGTGTGTAGACCCTACGGGTTCGGGATCTATGCAGACATGACCGAAACACTTCTCCGGCCACTAACCAAGTGCGAGATCTGGATAGCCATATTGGCTCCCACATGTTCCACCATGATCTCATTGAATGAACCAAGATGTAGGGGATTCAATTAATCCTGTATACAATTCCCTTTGTCCATCGGTATGTTACTTGCTTGAGATTCAATCGTGGGTATCCCTATACCTTATTCAATCTCGTTACCGGCAAGTCTCTTTACTCGTTCCGTAACACATGATCCCACGACTAACTCCTTAGTCACATTCAGCTCATTATGATGACGTATTACCGAGTGGGCCCAGAGATACCTCTCCGTCACATGGAGTGACAAATCCCGGTCTCGATTCGAGTCAACCCAACAGACACTTTCAGAGACAGCTGTAGTGCACCTTTATAGTTGATGTCTACTACACAAACTTCTTCTTGTAGACTTGTGTTGGGCCTCCAAGCGCAGAGTTTTGTAGGACATAAGCAATTTTCCCTCAAGTTGATGACCTAAGGTTTATCAATCGGTGGGAGGCGTAGGTTGAAGATGGTCTCTCTCGAACAACCCTGCAACCAAATAACAAAGAGTCTCTTGTGTCCCCAGCACACCCAATACAATGGTAAATTGTATAGGTGCACTAGTTCGGTGAAGAGATGGTGATACAAGTGTAATACGGATGGTTGATATAGGTTTTTGTAATCTGAAAATGTAAAAACAGCAACGTAACTAGTAACCAAAGTGAGCACAAATGGTATTGCAATGCTTAGAAATGAGGCCTAGGGTTCATACTTTCACTAGTGCAAGTTCTCTAAACAATACTAACATGGTTGAATCACACTTAAATCCCTCATGTGCGACAAAGAGTTCACTCCAAAGTCACAAATAGCGAAGAACAAATGTAGAAATTATCATAGGGTACGAAACCACCTCAAAGTTATCTTTTCTGATCATTCTTATGAGCTATACCTACAAGTGTCATGAAGAGCCCTAGAGTTCGTACTAAGATAACACCTTAAGATACACCAGCCAAAACCCTAATGTGACCTAGATACTCCAATGTGACCACAAGTACCCGTGGGATTGATTATACGATATGCATCACACAATTTCAGATTCATCATGTTCAGTCCAACACAAAGAACTTCAAAGAGTGCCCCAAAGTTTCTACCGGATAGTCAAGACGAAAATGTGTGCCAACCCCTATGCGTAGATTCCCAAGGTCACGGAACCTGCAACTTGATCACCAAAATATACATCAAATAGATCAATAGAACATCCCATTGTCACCATAGATATCCCATCGCAAGACATACATCAAGTGTTTTCAAATCCTTAAAGATTCAATCCGCTAAGAAAACTTCAAAGGGAAAACTCAATTCATCACAAGAAGATAGAGAGGGGAAACTCCATATGATTCATCTATATTAATAAAGCTTGTGGTACACCAAGATCACGCCATCTCAAGAACACGAGAGAGAGAGAGATGAAACACATAGCTACTGGTACATACCCTCAGCCCCGAGGGTGAACTACTCCCTCCTCGTCATGGAGAGCGCCGGGATGATCAAGATGGACTTTGGGATGGTTTCCCCCTCCGGCAGGGTGCCGGAACGGGCTCCCGATTGGTTTTTCGTGGCTCTGGAGGCTTGCGGCAGCGGAACTCCCGATCTATGTTTCGTTCTGGGGGTTTTAGTATTATAGGAATTTTTGGCGTTGGTCCCACGTCCAGAAGGTTCCCGAGCGAGTCACAAGCCAGGGGCACGCCCTAAGGGAGCACCCCTATGGTTTGTGGCTTCCTCGGCCTTCCTCTCCGGTGACTTATTGCTCTAGTATTTTTCATATTTTCCAGGGGCACACATATTCTTCTCCATAAATTTTCAGCTCATTCCGAGAACTTTTATTACTACACAAAAATAACACCATGGTAGTTCTGCTGAAAACAGCGTCAGTCCGGGTTAGTTCTAAGAAAATCATACTAAAATCATATAGAATTATCGGAAACATGCCATGATTACTTCATAAATTATAGATACGTTGGAGACGTATCAGCATCCCCAAGCTTAATTCATGCTCGTCCTCGAGTAGGTAAATGATAAAAGAAATAATTTGTGAAGTGTCAATGCTACCCAACATGTTCATCATATTCTTTTCTTCTTTTTATAGCATGGACATTTGGACTTGTAAATGAAGCTAACCAATAGTCTAGTTTTAACATAATGACATCAATACTCAAGGATATCAACAAGCAACCATGTCTTTCAAAATATCAACACTAAAGAAAGTTATCCCTAGCCCATCATGCTCAATCATTGATCCATTCATGAAACACACTCAAATATTAGCTATTCCCAATGCTCAAGTACGATCATAATGCCCCTAGTTAGTGCTTATAAGAGAAGATGGAGACTCGAAGCAAAAAAATTTGCATAAAGTAAGTAGATAGGCCCTTCACAAAGGGAAGTAGGGATTTGTAGAGGTGCCAGAGCTCAAGGTTTAAATTGAGAGAGAAAATTTATTTTGAGTGGCATGCTTTTCCTGTCAACGAAATGACAAAGTATCTCACAATACTTTCCATGCTAGATAAATTATAGGCGGTTCCCAAACAGAATGGTAAAGCTTTTACTCCCCCTCCACCAATCTATGACACTCCACGGCGAGGCGAATCCACAGGTACCGTCAATACAAACAACAATCCTAGGGGAGTTTTGTTTCATTATTTTCTTGATTTGATTTTTGATCATGGGACTGGGCATCCCGAATACCAGCCACTTTCTCGTGAATGACACTGAATCAACACATATCATGAGAATAACACGCCTAGAATGGAAAAACATTGGGTACTCCCCACCATTTCATGAGCGGTACGGACACACAAAAGAGAAAAATTATTTTGAAAATTTAGAGATGGCACATACAAATTTTCTTGGGACAACATGGAAATACCGCATTAGGTAGGTATGGTGGACTCATAAGGCAAAACTTGGTATAAGGATTTTGGACGCACAAGTAGTATTTCTACTTAGTACAAATGAAGGCTAGCAAATGGATTGGGAAGCAACCAAACGAAGGGGCAAAAAATCACATAAGTGAGCATTGAGTCATAACTAACACCGAATAATGCACCACAAGTAGGATGTAACTTCATTGCATAACTATTGACTTTCGTGCATGCATAGGGAATCACAAACCTTAACACCAATATTCCTACTAAGCATAATTACTCACTAACATGACTCACATATTACTATCATCATGTTTCAAAACGATTACAAAGAATCAAGTTGAATTTGTCCAATGATCTTCATGAAAGTTTTTATTATATCCTCCTTGGATATGTATCACTTTCGGACTAGTTTCATATATTGTCATTGCTTTTTGGCAAGCTCAAACAAATTTAAATGAAGCACATGAGCAAATGCCAAGCTACTCTCAAAAGATATAAGTGAAGATTAATCAGTACTCAAACAATTAAGTAGCTATGTGAAGACTCTCTCTCCCTCAATAAATATTTTCATATCTAAGTATTTTATTCAACAGGAAGCAAAAGAAAAAATAGCATTCCAAGAATAGCACGCATCATGTGAATGAATAATAATTTAGGCTCAACATAGGCTAACCGATAATTGTTGATGAAGAGAGGTGGGATGCGTAGCATCCCCAAGCTTAGATGCTTGAGACTTCTTGAAATATTTACTTGGGTTGCCTTGGTAATCCCCAAGCTTGAGATTTTGTATCTCGTTCAATCCTCTCATATCCCTGTTTCACCTATTCTAAAAAACATCTTCCAACCAAAACTTGAAAAGAACTCGTGAGATAGGTTAGTACACATAGGAATAAATCAACACTTCATGTACTGCCAAGACAAGTTGCATAATAATTTTCAAACATTAGGTACTGTATACTATCGTTTACACAATTTATATCTACCAATATAGGCTATCGAAACTATAGGATAAGTAGATGACAATACGATGACAACAATCTGCCCAAACAGAACAGTCTGTAGCAATTTATCAAAATAGTGTACTTATGTAACTCAAATAAATTATTAAATTTTAGGAAATGCTATAAAATTTATATTAAATAACTTTGTAAAACTTTCAGAAACTTTCTACATTCCAGTAAAATAGGAAAATTCAAACACTACCGCCAAAGTTTCTATTTTTACACAACACTCATCAAAACATGCAATGCGAGCATCCTAAGGCAATTCTTGGAACTGCTTACTGAAAAACATGATTTTAAATAACTCCTAACAGAAAAGAACAAAATAAAATGATTCTCCAAGAAAAACTCATATTATGTGACGAATAAAAATATATCTCCAAGATATATCGATAGTGTTGAAGACGAAAGAGGGGATGCCTTCCGGGGCATCCCCAAGCTTAGGCGCTTGAGTCTTCCTTGGATATTACCTTGATGGTGCCTTGGGAATACCCAATATTAGGTTCTTGTCACTTCTTATTCTTCTCATATCGGTGTCTCACCCAAAACTTGAAAACTTCAATCACACAAAACTTAACGGAACTTCGTGAGAAGGGTTAGTGTAATAAAGATAGACCATTCAATTAGGTACTGTCAAGAAAAGATTCATAATTGTTACCACATGATACCTAATGTATTATATCATTCCCATAATTTATATCACTGAATATAAGCTATGGAAACACTAAAACAAGCAAAATATGCATGCAAAATAGTATCTGTCTAAAATAGAATAGTCTATGAAGATCTGTAGTATAACCATACTTACCTGTCTCTAAAAATTCTTAAATATTAGAACAACCTGACTAATTTGTATATAAATACTGTGTAAAAATTTTAGATCATTATAATGATCCAGTAAAAAATGAAAATTCCTGTACTGGAGTCAAAAGTTTCTGTTTTGGTTCAGCATCAATTATACTCATCTTGTGAGTCATCCCAAAGGTTTTACTTGGCACTTTATTGAAAAAAAGCCATAAAACATGAGTACTATAGTAGCTTAATAATGAAAACACACAAGAACAGAAAGTAAAAGTGTTGGGTTGTCTCCCAACAAACGCTTTTCTTGAATGCCTTTTAGCTAGGCATAACGATTTCAATGATGTTCGTATAGGAATAGTATTTGAAACATGCAAGAGAGCATAATGAATATCATGACAAGAATATTTAAGTCTAACCCACTTACTATGCATAGGTAACATATGAGGCAACCTCAATTCCATTTTTTTGAGCACAATTTTCTAACACTTGAGCACAATTTTCCTTTCCATCATTTTCACGAACGACATTAAAAGATGAAGCATATGAGGCAACCTCAGTTCCATTTTTTTGTAGTTTTCTTTTATAGACTAAACTAGTGATAAAACAAGAAACTAAAAGATTCAATTGCTAGATCTAAAGATATACCTTCAAGAACTCGCCTCCCTGGCAACGACGCCAGAAAAGAGCTTGATGTCTACTACACAACCTTCTTCTCGTAGACTCGTGTTGGGCCTCCAAGCGCAAAGTTTTGTAGGACAGTAGCAATTTTCCCTCAAGTGGATGACCTAAGTTTTATTAATCCGTGGGAGGCGTAGGTTGAATATAGTGTCTGTTTAACAACCCTGCAACCAAATAACAAAGAGTCTCTTGTGTCCCCAACACACCCAATACAATGGTAAATTGTATAGGTGCACTTGTTCGGCGAAGAGATGGTGCTACAAGAGTAATGTGAGCGGTAGATATAGGTTTTTGTAATATGAAAATATAAAAACAGCAAGGTAACTCGTAAGAAAAATCAGCACAAACGGTATTGCAATGCTTAGAAACAAGGCCTAGGGTTCATACTTTCACTAGTGCAAGTTCTCTCAACAATACTAACATAGTTGAATCATATGTAAATCCCTCACGTGCGACAAAGAGTTCACTCCAAAGTCAAAAATAGCGGAGAACAAACGTAGAAATTATTGTAGGGTACGAAACCACCTCAAAGTTATCTTTTCTGATCAATCTTATGAGCTATCCCTACAAGTGTCATGAACGGCCCTAGAGTTCGTACTAAGATAACACCTTAAGATACACATCAACCAAAACCCTAATGTCACCTAGATACTCCAATGTCACCACAAGTAGCCGCGGGCTTGATTATACGATATGCATCACACAATTTCAGATTTATCATGTTCAATCCAATACAAAGAACTTCAAAGAGTGCCCCAAAGTTTCTACCGGAGAATCCAGACAAAAACATACATCAAGTGTATCAACAGAACATCCCATTGTCACCATAGATATCCCATCGCAAGACATACATCAAGTGTTCTAAAATCCTTAAAGATTCAATCCGATAAGAAAACATCAATGGGAAAACTCAATTCATCACAAGAATATTTAGAGGGAAACTCCATATGATTCATCTATATTAATAAAGCTCGTGGTACATCAAGATCGTGCCATCTCAAGAACACAAGAGATAGAGAGAGATCAAACACATAGCTATTGGTACATACCCTTAGCCCTGAGGGTGAACTACACCCTCCTCGTCATGGAGAGCAACGTGATGATGAAGATGGCCTATGGGGATGGTTTCCCCCTCCAGTAGGGTGCCGGAACAGGCTTCTGATTGGTTTTTCGTGGCTCTGGAGGCTTGCGGCGGCGGAACTCCCGATCTAGGTTTCTTTCTGGGGGTTTTAGTATTTATAGGAATTTTTGGCGTCGATCTAGTATTTTTTATATTTTCCAAAAAATATTCTCTATAAATTTTGAGCTCATTTCGAAAACTTTTATTTCTGCACAAAAACAACACCATGGTAGTTCTGCTGAAAACAGCGTCGGTCCGGGTTAGTTCTAATAAAATCATACGAAATCATATAGACTTATCGTAAAGATGGCATGAATTCTTCATAAATATAGATACGTTGGAGATGTATCAATTGTCACCCAGTTACGTTGTGACGTTTTATACACCCAAAGTATTCCTACGGTATCCATGAGTTGCACAATCTCATGGTCTAAAGAAATGATACTTGACATTAGAAAATCTCTAGCACACGAACTACATGATCTTGTGCTATGCTTAAGATTGGGTCTTGTTTATCACATCATTCTCCTAATGATGCGATCCCGTTATCAACGGCATCCAATGTCCATGGTCGGGTAACCATGACCATCTATTTATCAACGCTCTAGCCAACTAGAGGCTCACTAGGGACATGGTGTGGTCTATGTATTCACACATGTATTACGGTTTCCGGTTAATACAATTATAGCATGAACAATAGACAATTATCATGAACAAGGGAATATAATAATAACCATTTTATTATCTCCTCTAGGGCATATTTCCAACAGTCTCCCACTTGCACTAGAGTCAATAATTTAGTTACATTGTGATGAATCTAACACCCATAGAGTTCTGGTGTTGATCATGTTTCCCTCATGAAAGAGGTTTAGTCAATGGATCTGTGACATTTAGATCTGTATGTACTTTACAAATATCTATATCTCCATCCTGAATGTAACCACGAATGGAGTTGAAGGGGCGCTTGATGTGCTTGTTGTTCTTGTGAAACCTGGGATCCTTCGCAATGCCAATAGCTCTAGTGTTGTTATAGAAGAGAGTCATCAGGCCCGACGCATTGGCAATCACTCCTAGGTCGGTGATGAACTCCTTCATCCAGACTCCTTCCTGCACTACTTCTGAAGCAGCTATGTACTCCACTTCACATGTAGCTGCCGCCACGAGGCTTTGCTTGCAACTACACCAGCTGAGTGCCCCACGATTCAAAATAGACATGTATCCGGTTTGTGACTTGGAGTCATCTGGATCTATGTCGAAGCTAGCATCAACGTAACCCTTTACGATGAGATCTTCGACACGTCCATAAACGAGAAACATATCCTTAGGACTTTTCAGGTACTTAATGATATTCTTGACCGTTGTCCAATGTTCCATTCCAGGATCACTTTGGTACCTCCCTACCAAACTTATGGCAAGGTTCACATCAGGTCTGATACACAGCATGTCATACATAATAGAGCCTATGGCTGAGGCATAGGGACAACACTTATCTTTTCACTATTTTCTACCGAGGTCGGGCATTGAGCTGTGCTTAATCTCACACCTTGCGATACAGTCAAGAACCCCTTCTTGGACTGATGCATATTGAACTTCTTCAATATCTTGCAAGGTATGTGCTTTGTGAAAGACCAATGAGGCTTCTCAATCTATCTCTATAGATCTTGCTGCCTAATATGTAAGCAGCTTTTCTAAGGTCCTTCATTGAAAAACACTTATTCAAGTAGGCTTTTATGCTTTCCAAAAGTTCTATATCATTTCCCATCAACAATATGTCATCCACATATAAAATGAGAAATGCTACAAACCTCCCACTCACCTTCTTGTAAATACAAGCTTCTCCATAAGTTTGTATAAACCCAAATGCTTTGATCACCTCATCAAAGCAAATGTTCCAACTCCGAGATGCTTGCACCACCCCATAGATGGAGCACTGGAGCTTGCATACCTTGTCAGCATTCTAAGGATCAACAAAACCTTCCGGTTGCATCATATACAATTGTTCCTTAAGGAAACCATTAAGGAATGCCATTTTGACGTCCATTTTCCAGATCTCATAATCATAAAATGCGGCAACTGCTAACATGATTCAGATGGACTTCAGCATCGCTATGGGTGAGAAAGTATCATCGTAGTCAACTCATCGAACTCATCGATAACCCTTAGCGACTAGTCAGGCCTTATAGACGGTCACATTACCATCCGTGTCATTCTTCTTCTTAAAATCCATTTATTTTCTATGGCTTGCCGATCATCAGGCAAGTCCACCAAAGTCCATACTTTGTTCTCATACATGGATCCTATCTCGGATTTCATGGCATCAAGCCATTTGTTGGAATCCGGGCCTGCCATGACTTCTTCATAGCTCGAAGGTTCACCATTATCTACCAACATGATTTCCAGGACAAGGTTGTCGTACCACTCTGGTGTAGAACGTGTCCTCGTGGACCTACAAAGTTTAGTAATAACTTGATCCGAAGTTTCATGATCATCATCATTAACTTCCTCTCTAGTCGGTGCAGGCACCATAGAAACATTTTCCTGCGTTGCGCTACTCTCCGGTTCGAGAGGAGGTACAATTACCTCATCAAGTTCTACTTTCCTCCCACTTACTTCTTTCGAGAGAAACTCTTTCTCTAGAAAGGATCCATTCTTTGCAACAAAGATCTTGCCTTCGAATCCGAGATAGAATATATACCCAATAGTTTCCTTAGGGTATCGTATGAATACGCACCTTTATGATTTGGGTTCGAGCTTTTCTGGTTGAAGTTTCTTGACATAAGCATCGCATCCCCAAACTTTCAGAACCGACAGCTTAGGTTTCTTCCCAGACCATAATTCATACGGTGTCGTCTCAACGGATTTAGACGGTGCCCTATTTAAAGCAAATGCGACAGTCTCTAGTGCATATCCCCAAAATGATACCGGTAAATCAGTAAGACGCATCATAGATCGCATCATATCCAATATAGTGCGATTATGATGTTTAGACACACCATTATGCTGAGGTGTGCCAGTCGGCGTGAGTTGCGAAACAATTCCACATTTCCTTAAGTGCATGCCAAGCTCGTGACTCAAATATTCTCCTCCACGATCAGATCGTAAGAACTTTATTTTCTTGTGATGTTGATTCTCCACCTCACTCTGAAATTCCTTGAACTTTTCAAAGGTCTCAGACTTGTGTTTCATTAAGTAGACGTACCCATATCTCCTTAAGTCATCAGTGAGGGTGAGAACGTAACGATAGCCATCGCGAGCCTCAACGCTCATTGGACCGCATACATCGGTATGTATTATTTCCAACAAGATGGTTGCTCGCTTCATTGTTCCAGAGAATGGAGTCTTAGTCATCTTGCCCATTAGGCATGGTTTGCACGTGTCAAATGATTCATAATCAAGAGACTTCAAAAGTCCATCTGCATGGTGTTTCTTCATGCGTTTGACACCAATATGACCAAGGCGGCAGTGCCACAAGTATGTGGGACTATCATTAAACCTTACATCGTTTGGTATTCACACTATGAATATGTGTAACATCACGTTTGAGATTCAATAAAAATAAACCATTGACCAACGAGGCATGACCATAAAACATATCTCTCATATAAATAGAACAATCATTATTCTCGGATTTAAATGAGTAGCCATCTCGCATCAAAAGAGATCTAGATACAATGTTCATGCTCAAAGCTGGTACTAAATAACAATTATTGAGGTTTAAAACTAATCTCGAAGGTATATGTAGAGGTAGCGCGCCGACGGCGACCACATCGACCTTGGAACCATTCCCGACATGCATCGTCACCCCGTCCTCGCTAGTCTCTGCTTATTCCATAGCTCCTATTTTGAGTTACAAATGTGGATAGCCGCACCGGTATCAAATACCCAGGAGCTACTATGAGCGCTAGTAAGGTACACATCAATAACATGTATATCATATATACCTTTGACTTTGTCGGCCTTCTTATCCTCTAAGTACTTGGGGCAGTTCCGCTTCCAGTGACCAGTTCCCTTGCAATAAAAGCACTCAGTCTCAGGCTTGGGTCCATTTTGGGGCTTCTTCCCGGCAACTGATTTACCGGGCACGGCAACTTATTTGCCGTCCTTCTTGAAGTTGTTCTTACTCTTGCCTTTCTTGAAACTGGTGGCCTTATTCACCATCAACACTTGATGTTCCATTTTTATCTCCACCTCCGCTGATTTCAGCATCGAATATAACTCATGAATGGACTTATCCATCCCTTGCATATTGAATTTCATCACAAAGCTCTTGTATCTAGGTGGAAGCGACTTGAGGATTATGTCAATAACCAAGTCATCCAGAAGATTAACTCGCAGCTGAGACAAGCGGTTGTGCAACCTAGACATCTTGAGTATGTGCTCGCTGACAGAACTATTTTTCTCCATCTTACAACCGAAGAACTGGTCGGAGACTTCATATCTCTCGACCCGGGCATGAGCTTGGAAAACCATTCTTAGCTCTTGGAACATCTCATATGATCTATGTTGCTCAAAATGCTTTCGGAGCCCCGGTTCTAAGCTGTAAAGCATACCGCACTGAACCAAGGAGTAATCATCATTACGCGACTGCCACGCGTCCGTAACGTCTTGAGTTGCTGGGAAAATAGGTGCGTCACCTAGCGGTGCATCAAGGACATATGCTTTCTTGGAAGCTATGAGGATGATCCTCAAGTTACAGACCCAGTCTGTATAGTTGCTTCCATCGCCTTCCAACTCGGTTTTCTCTAGGAGCGTCTTGGAGTTGAGTGCAACATTAGCGTGGGCCATTGGATCTACAAGATAGATTGTAAAGATAATTTTACACTAAGTTCATGATAATTAAGTTCATCTAATCAAATTATTTAATGAACACCCACTCAGATAGAGATCCCTCCAGTCATCTAAGTGATACATGATCCATATCGACTAGGTCGTGTCCGATCATCACGTGAGACGGACTAGTCATCAATGCTGAACATCTCCGTGTTGATCGCATCTAATATACGACTCATGTTCGACCTTTCGGCCTCTCGTGTTGTGAGGACATGTCTGTACATGCTAGGCTCGTCAAGTCAACCTAAGTGTTTCGCGTGTGTAAATCTAGCTTACACCTGTTGTATGCGAACGTTAGAATCTATCACACCTGGTCATCATGTGGTGCTTCGAAACAATGATCCTTCGCAATGGTGCACACTTAGGGGGAACACATTTCTTGAAATTTTAGTGAGGGATCATCTTATTTATGCTACCGATGTTCTAAGCAAATAAGATGTAAAAACATGATAAACATCACATGCAAATAATAAAGTGACATGATATGACCAATATCATCTTGTGCCTTTGATCTCCATCTTTGGGGCACGACATGATCGCCATCATCACCGTCACGACACCATGATATCCATCATGATGATCGCCATCATCGTGTCTTCATTAAGTTGTCTCGCCAACTATTACCTCTACTATTATGGCTAACGGTTAGCAATAAAGTAAAGTAATTACATGGCGTTTCTCATTGGCATGCAGGTCATATAATAAATTAAGACAGCTCCTATGGCTCCTGCCGGTTTTCATACTCATCGACATGCAAGTCATGATTCCTATTACCAGAACATGATCAATCTCATACATCACATATATTTCATCACATCCTTTTGGCCATATCACATCACATAGCATACCCTGCAAAAACAAGTGAGACGTCCTCTAATTGTTGTTGTAAGTTTTACGTGGATGCTATGGGTTTCTAGAAAGAACGTTTCTTACCTACGAAAAAGCCAAAACGGTGATATGCTAATTGCTATTTACCCTTCATAAGGACCCTCTTCATCGAATCTGATCCGACTAAAGTGGGAGAGACAGACACCTGCTAGCCACCTTATGCAACAAGTGCATGTCAGGCGGTGGAACCAGTCTCACGTAAGCGTACATGTAAATTTGGTCCGGGCCGCTTCATCCCACAATGCCGCCGAATCAATATAGGACTAGTAACGGCAAGAAAAATGACCAAATCACCGCCCACAACAACTTCTGTTCTACCCGTGCATAGAATCTACGCATGGACCTAGCTCATGATGCCACTGTTGGGGAACATAGTAATAATTCAAAAAAATTACTACATGTCACCAAGATCAATCTAGGAGATGATAGAAATGAGAGAGGGAGTGCATCTTCATACCCTTGAAGATCGCTAAGCGGAAGCACTGCAAAGAACGCGGTTGATGGAGTCGTACTCGGGGCGATTAAAATCACGGAAGATCTGATCCAAGCGCCGAACGGACGACGCCTCCGCGTTCAACACATGTACAGCCCAAAGACGTCTCCTCCTTCTTGATCCAACAAGGGGGAGAATAAGTTGAGGGAGAGATCCGGTAGCACGATGGTGTGGTGGCTATGGAGCTCGTGGTTCTCCGGTAGAGCTTCACTAAGCACTACGGAGGAGGAGGAGGAGGTGTAGGAGGGGGAGGGCTGCGCCAGGGGCAAGGGGGTGCGTCCTCCCTCCCACCTCCCCTCTATTTATAGGCTGAAGGGGAGAAGGGGCCGACCCCCTAGATCCATCAAGAGGGGGGGGGGCGGTGGCCAAGGGGGGAGCTTGCCCTCCAAGTTGGTGGGAGGTGCCCCCACCCCTTAGGGTTCCCAACCCTAGGCGCCTTGGACCCTTGGGGGCGCACCATCCCACTAGGAGGACGGTTCCCACCCATATTCAGCCCACGTGGTCCTCCGGGGCAGGTGTCCCCTCCCGGTGGACCCCCAGAACCCTTTGGTGCTCCCGATACAATATCAATAAACCCCGAAACCTTTCCGGTGACTGAAACTAGACTTCCCATGTATAAATCTTCACCTCCGGACTATTTCAGAACTCCTTTTGACATCCGGGATCCCATCCAGGACTCCGAATAACTTTCGGTCACAACATACAATTCCCATTACAACTCTAGCGTCACCGAACCTTAAGTGTGTAGACCCTAGGGGTTCGGGAACTATGCAGGCATGATCGAGACATCTCTCCGGCCAATAACCAATAGCGGGATCTCGATACCCTTACTGGCTCCCACATGTTCCACGATGATCTCATCGGAAGAACCACAATGTCGGGGATTCAATTAATCTCGTATAAAATTCCCTTTCTCCATGGGTATGTTATTTGCCCGAGATTCGATCGTCGGTATCCCTATACCTTGTTCAATGTCGTTACCACAAGTCTCTTTACTCGTTCCGTAACACATGATCCTATGACTAACTCCTTAGTTACGTTGAGATCATTATGATGATGTATTACCGAGTGGGCCCAGAGATACCTCTCTGTCACACGGAGTGACGAATCCCAGTCTCGATTCATGCCATCCCAACAGACACTTTCACAGACACCTGTAGTGCACCTTTATAGTCACCCAGTTACGTTGTGACGTTTGATACACCTAAAGCATTCCTATGTTATATGGGAGTTGCACAATCTCATGGTCTTAGGAAATGATACTAGACATTAGAAAAGCTCTAGCAGAAGAACTACACGATCTCGTGCTATGCTTAGGATTGGGTATTGTCCATCACATCATTCGCCTAATGATGTGATCCCGTTATCAACGACATCCAATGTCCGTGGTCAGGAAACCATGACCATCTGTTGATCAACGAGCTAGTCAACTAGAGTCTCACTAGGGACATGGTGTGGTCTATGTATTCACACATGTATTACGGTTTCCGGTTAATACAATTATAGCATGAACAATAGACAATTATGATGAACAAGGAAATATAATAATAACCATTTTATTATTGCCTCTAGGGCATATTTCCAACATGCATATCATTAGCATCATGAATATTAAGAGAACTCATACTAACAATATTTCGATCATGCTCATCATGCAAGGAATTCTCAGCAAGTATTTTCATAATTTCTTCCTCAACCAATTGAGCACAATTTTCTGAATCCTTGTTTTCAAGAAATACATTATAAAGATGAAACAAATGATGCAACCCAAACTCCATTTTTTGTAGTTTTCTTTTATAAAACCAAACTAGTGAAAAACAAGAAACTAAAAGATTTCATTCCAAGATCTTAAGATATACCTTCAAGCACTCACCTCCCAAGTAACGGCATCGGAAAAGAGCTTGATGTCTACTGCGCAACTTTATTCTTGTAGACTATGTTGGGACTCCAAGTGTAGAGTTTTGTAGGACAGTAGGAATTTTCCCTCAAGTGGATGACCTAAGGTTTATCAATCCATGGGAGGTGTAGGATGAAGATGGTCTCTCCCAAATAACCCAGCAATCAAATACAAGAAATCTCATGTGTCCCCAACACACCCAATACAATGGCAAATTGTATAGGTGCACTAGTTTGGCAAAGAGATGGTGATACAAGTGCAGTATGGATGATAGAAATAGGTTTTTGTAATCTGAAAATATAAAACAGCAAGGTAACAAGTGATAAACAACCAGCAAAACGTTGTATAAATGCTTGGAAATAAGGCCTAGGGTCATACTTTTGCTAGTGCAATTTCTCAACTATGCTAATATAATTGGATCACATAACCATCCCTCAATGTGCAACGAAGAATCACTCCAAAGTTCTTATCTAGCGGAGAACATAAGAAGAACTTTATAGGGTACGAAACCACCTTAAAGTTATCCTTTCAGATCGATATGCAAGTGTTTGTACTAAAATAACACCAAGTTATCCTTTCCAATCGATCTATCTAAGAGTTTGTACTAGAATAACACCATATGATATGCATAAACCAATGCTAATGTCACCTAGATACTCCAATGTCACCACAAGTATCCATGAGTTAATTATATGATACACATTAAACAATTTCAGATTCATAATGCTCAATCCAACACAAAGAACCTCAAAGAGTGCCTCAAGATTTCTATCGGAGAACAAGGTCTAAAAACATGCAATCAACCCATATGCATAGATCCCCAAGGTCACCGGAATCCGCAAGTTGACGCCATAACATATATCAAGTGGACCACTTGAATACCCAATGTCACAACGGGTATCTGCATGCAAGACATACGTCAAGTGTTTTCAAATCCATAAAAGTATTCACTCCGATAATAACAAAATCTCAAAGGAAAAACTCAATTCATCACAACAAGATAGAGAGGGGAAAACATTATATGATCCAAACCGAGAACGTGCCATCTCAAGAACACGAGATATATATATATAGAGAGAGAGAGAGAGAGATTGAACACATAGCTACTCGTACAAACCGTCAGCCCCGATGGTGGACTACTCCCTCCTCATCATGGCCTCCACCGGGATGATGAAGATAGCCACCGGAGACGGTCTAGCCTCTCCAGCAGGGTACATGAATGCCTCCAAATTAGTTTTTCGTCAATACGGAGAGTTGCAACGGTAGAACGAGGAGTCTAGGGTTATTTCTAATGGTTTCATAATATATAGGATCTTTGAGCATTGGTTTCACACCACGATGGGCCACGAGGGGAGCACAACCCACCAGCCCAAGCCAGAGGGGGCTAGCACGTGGTGGTGGGTTGATCCTACCTCGTGGCTCTTCTGGCCCTCCACGAAGCTTCTAGTGACTCTTTTGTTCCAAAAAAATCGTCAAAAAGTTTCGTTGCATCTGGAGAACTTTTATTTCTGGACAAAAAACAACACCACGGTAGTTGGGCTGAAAACAGCGTCAGTCCGGGTTAGTTCTAAATAAATCATGTAAAGTGCATCAAAACCATACAAAAGTACTATAAACATAAGTGAATATGGCATGAATACTTCATAAATTATAGATATGATGGAGACGTATCAGGGAGGCTGGCGACGAATGGACGGCTGCCCAAGTACTCTCGGCGATTGCCAACTTTTCGGATGTAGGTTTCTGGCCAGTGTCAAGAAGGCCGCTACTATTTATGCGGTGACAGAAACGATATGGGCGTGGGCGTCCTCGGCATACGTGTGCGCGGTCGCCATTAGGGCTACGCGGCCACCGAGGAACGGACAACTGTTGTGCCATTCTAGACATTTGCTATCCCGATTCCGGATGTTGCTGTCACCATCTCAGCTGCAACAAGAACCCTTTCGACGGCTACAGCCACCCTGTCGGTGATTGCAGCCACGCTCATGGATGTTGTGAGCGCGTTCATGGCTGATGCGGCCTCGCTCGGGATGGAGTGGGTCACCGAAGTTGCCCTAATGACGCGGATCCACATCCCCATCTTTCACCGGCGATGTTTGAACGGTACAGTGGTCTTGGGGAGCAAGTGTGACTGTGTGGTTGACGCTTCGGCGGTGGATAGCCGATGAAGCTTCCGACATAAGCCATATATGAGGATTGGCCCAAGATATTTTATACCAATCACACACATTTCATGATCAAGAACTATTTGCGATGTACTTGATTTTCATATTGTTTTGAAATGAAAAATGAGGTTACATCGGCAAGTGAAGGTGTTTGGATTGGTGTAACATGTATCTGTAGTAAACGAGCAACTATAGGAGTGTCTGCTAAGATATGGAATTATTCCAGATTGTTTAGGCCTTTTTAAACATTTAAAGAGTTTTTTAGACATTTCATGTCCGTAGTTCAAATATGAAGTGCAGTTAAGCACATGTTAGAGTGCACCTAAATGGGTTGAAAAATCATATATGTGTCACTTGATACATTTTTTGGTCCCATGCAAGAATTGGGAATGAATTTCAAACCACTCGGTATTTGGTCTCTGTCGTAGACATTGAGAATCCGTCCTATCAAATTCCAGTAAATCCAAATATCATAAGAAATTCATGAAACTTTGCATGGTGTCATGTCATGTCTCATGTGTGTTGTGGTGAAAAAATGGCCCAATTTCGGACAAGTTTTGGCACAAACCTCTTATAAATCAAAGATTTTCAAAAGAAGTCATGTGGTTCCGACACGGAACATTCACCTTTTATGTGTGAAACAACATCTGCTCTCTCTTCTCGCCTTGAATTTATTTATAGAGTCACCATAGAGCAACATGAATGTCGTGCTAAACGATGGAATTTTCCAGGGTTCGTTTGGCCTTTTTAATACATCAATTGAGTTTTCTAGGCATTTAATGTGCATAATTCATTTTTGAACTACAATCACAAGGTGCAGCACATGAAAATAGGTTGAAAAATCATATATGTTTCCTTGGTTGCATGTTTAGGTCCCACACAAGAAACGGGAATGAATTTCAAACATCTCAGTGTCTTGCATGGTCGCAACATTGGGAAACTTGGTTTTAAAATTTATGTAAATCCAAACCTCGTCATAAATTCATGGAACTCGGGCATGGTGTCATGGCCTTTCCTATTTTGTGTTGTGGTACAAAAATTTCCCAATTTTGGAGAAGCTTTGGCACAAACCTCTTACAAACCGGAGATTCTCACAAGAAATCCATGTGGTTTCGATAGGGAATGTTCAACTTTTATGTGTGAAACAACATCCGTTGTCTCTTCTCGCCTTGAATTTGTTTCTATAGTCACCATAGAGCAACATGACCATCTTGCTAAACTAAGGAATTTTTCAGGCTTTGTTTGGCCTATTTAATATATTAATTGAGTTTTCTAGCCATTTAGTGTGCATAATTAAAATTTGAACTATAATCACAAGGTCTAGTGCAAGAAAATTGGTTGAAAAATTATATATAAGTTCCTCGCTTCATGTTTAGGTCCCATGCAAGAATTGTGAATGAATTTAAAACATCTGAGTGTCTTGGCTTGCCCGCAAACATTGAGAAACTTGGTTTTCAAATTCATGTAAATCCAAAACTTGTCAGAAATTCATGAAACTAGGCATCATGTCTTGGCAAGGGCACACATATGTCATGGTAAACATTGTCCAACCTGTACATGTTTTGGCACAAGCCTCTTACCAACCGGAGCTTCTCACAAGAAGCTTTGTGGTTTCAATAGGAACATGCATGTAACATCTGCGCGTGAAACGACATCCGATGCCACTTCTCGCCTTGATTTTGTATATAAACAACATAGAAAAATAGGTGCGAATTGCAAAAATATGAATAAATTAAGGGATCATCTGGCTTTTTAATACATTAACTGAGTTTTCTATTTATTTAATGTGCATAATTCAAATTTTATCTACAATCACAAGGTCCAGTGCACCCAAATGGGTTGAAAATCATATATATGACCCTGGATGCATGTGTTAGGTCCCATGCAAGAAAATGGGAATGAATTTCAAACATCGAGAAACTTGGTTTTAAAATTCCCTTAAATACAAAACTCGTCAAAAATTCATGAAACTTGGCATGGTGTCATTACGAAGCACACATATGCCATGTTAAAAAAAGTACAAACTTGGACATGTTTTGGCACATGCCTCTTACAAACCGAAGATTCTCACAATAAGCTACGTGGTTCCAATAGGGAACATGCATGTCACACCAACAGGTGAAATGACATCCGATGCCTCTTCTCTCCTTGCTTTTTTCTAGAAATAACATAGACCAGTAGGCGTGTACCGCAAATATATGAAATTATTAAGTGTTAGTCTGGATTTTTACACACTAATTGAGTATTATGTTCTTTAATGTAAATAATTCAAATTTGAACTACAAAAGGTCTATGTCGGGCGGGGCCTCGTCATATATTGCAAATATGTTGTGGTATTTTTCGTGTTCACTCTGAGAGATGGCGCAAATATTATTAATAGCCAAAAAAGGCATTTTGGAACAACAACTTGTCACGTTACCATCGCAAATGGGCATATTATTTATAAATCATGGACGTTCTAGTGACCATTTACGTGTTGCCACGCATCGTACTCTGTATTGGCTAGGAGGTAGCATGTGGACAGGTGTTTGAGTAGACGTGAGGTGTGCGAGTGGTCCACCGCATGCTGACTAGGGTGGTGTCTCCTTTGACCGTCATCAAAAATGTTTCATATTGAGTACCCGTATGCAGACATAGGGCAATGGTTTGTTCGCCACTAAGCCAAGTCAAAATCTGGCATGGAGGATTTTTTCATTGCGTCATCGCAAACATTTGTGTATGATGACCCGTCTGCTTAATACACACAATGAGTTTTGATTTGCATTTGTCATATTGGGTAAATTTCCTTTTGTCAAATTGGAAATATTGCCATTTGTCGATCTAATGACATTGACATTTAACATCATTATAACACTCACATCTGTCAAATTTTGCAACAACAAAATCACTATTACGATGCAATTTTGCAACTGATATTTAGTAAACATAGATTTCATTCATAGATTAAGTAGTGGTCTTTGTATGAAACAGTTCAACTTGACAGCTGAAATGAATAAACATTTCCCCAGTTGTTGCCAACCATGTACTGAAAGAGCTAGTTCAACTATATATACTAGCTAATGTAAAGTATGTGGCATAGTTCAACCATATCTATAGTTAGATGAAGTGAACAAAAGAGCCGGTAAATACTACTCCCTCTGTTCCTTTATATAAGGTGTATTTGTTTTCTCAAAAGTCAAACGAGACCATGTTTGGCCGAGTTTTTAGAAAAATATATCAATATACACAATACAAAATTTATACCAATTGATCCATCATGAAAAGTAGTTTCTTATTTTATCTATTTGATATTGTAGATGTGGTTAGTTTATTATACAATCTTGGTAAAATATTCAAATGGTTGACTTGCACGGAAAAAATACACCTAATATTCTGGAATGGAGGGAGTACTACGGACAGGTCTTTGTACTACTTCCAATAGCATCTCCTCGGTCGAGCGCGTTCAGTAAGAGGCGGAGGAGGAAGAGCCTACCAATGTGTTGGAGGAGTCGAATTCGTTGCCTGCCGATGCTGTCCTCTGCTACTTCTTGAGCTTGGATTGGTTTTCCATTGAAGAGGAAAGGGCGATGTAGCAAAGTAGATAAGTATTTCCTTAGTTTTTGAGAACCAACGTATCAATCCAGTAGGAGGAACAAGCAAGGCCCCAATTTATGTACCTAAACAAACAATCAAACACTTGCATCCAACGCTATAAAGGGGTTGACAATCCCTTCACGATTACTTGCAAGGATTAGATCTGATAGAGAAAGATATAAAAGTTTGCTAGAAGTAAAAAAGTAAATAAAATTGCAGCAAGTTATTTTTGGTTTATAGATTTGAAAATATAATATGTTTCACTAGAGGCTTCTCTCTTGAAGGAAAATAATACGGTGGGTAAACAAATTACTGTCAAGCAATTGATAGAAAAGTGCATAGTTATGATGATATCCAAGGCAATGATTATGCATATAGGAATCACGTCCATGTCAAGTAGACCGAAACAATTATGCATCTACTACTGTTACTCCACACATCGGCCGACTCCTGCCCGCATCTAGAGTATTAAGTTCATGAAGAACAGAGTAACACATTAGGTAAGATGACATGATGTAGAGGGATAAACTCAAGTAATATGATGAAAACCCCATCTTTTTATCCTTGATGGCAACAATACAAATGCGTGCCTTGCTACCCCTACTGTGTCACTAGGTGAGGACAACACAAGATTGAACCCAAAACTAAGCACTTCTCCCATTGCAAGAATTACAAATCTAGTTGGCCAAACCAAACCAATAACTCGAAGAGACTTGAAAAGATATGAAATCATGCATAAAAGAATTCAGAAAAGGCTCAAATAATATTCATAGATAATCTGATCATAAACCCACAATTCATTGGATCTCGACAAACACATTGTAAAAGAGTATTACATCGGATAGATCCCCATGAAGATTATGGAGAACATGGCATTAAAGAACAAAGAGAGAGAAGAAGCCATCTAGATACTAGCTATGGACCTGTAGGTCTATGGTGAACTACTCACGCATCATCGGAAGGGCAATGGAGTTGATGTAGAGGCCATCCGTGATCAAATCCCCCTCCGACAGATTACCAAAAATGGCTCCAAGATTGGATCTCTCGGGAACGGTGGCTTTCTGCGACGGAAAAGTATTATCGTTGCTCTTTTTGTAATTGGGGGAATATTTCTGAATTTATAGGCCGAAGATTAGGGTTGGAAGAGCTACGGGGGACCCACAGGCTAGGGGCGCCCCTGGCCACGCCAGGGTGGCTTGTGGCCCACCTGTGGCTCTTCTGGCCTCTTCTCCAAGTCAGCTGGGTTTCTTCACATCCAAGAAAAATCATCATAGAAGTTTATTCCATTTGGACTCAGTCTGATATTCCTTTTCTGTAATACTCAAAAACAAGGAAAAAACAGAAACTGGCACTGGGCACTAGGTTAATAGGTTAGTCCAAAAAATAATATAAATTAGCATAATAATGCATATAAAACATCCAAAACAGATAATATAATAGCATGGAACAATAAAAAATTATAGATACGTTGGAGACGTATCAGCATCCCCAATCTAAATTCCTGCTCGTCCTTGAGTAGGTAAATGATAAAAACAAAAAAATTGACGTGGAATGCTACCTAACATATTTATCCATGTAATATTATTTATTATGGCATGAATGTTCAAATCCATAAGACTAAAAACGAAAGATTAATGTTGAGATAAAAACAGTAATATTTCAAGCATGCTAACAAAGCAAATGTGTCTCTTCAAAATACCACGGCAAAAGAAAGTTATCTCTACAAAATCATATAGTATAGCTATGATCCATCTTCACCACACAAACTATTTATATCATGGACAACCCTAATTACAAGTCAAGCAATTGTTTCACATCTTTTATGTTCTCAAACCTTTTCAACTCTCATGCAATACATGAGCGTGAGCCATGGATATAACACTATAGGTGGAATCGAATATGGTGGAAGTTGTAAGGAAAAGGAGAAGATAGTCTCACAGCAACTAGGCGTATCAACGGGCCATGGAGATGCCCATTAATAGATATCAATTTGAGTGAGTAGGGATTTCCATGCAACAGATGCACTAGAGCTATAAGTGTATGGAAGCTCAAAAAGAAACTAAGTGGGTGTGCATCTGACTCGCTTGCTCAAGAAGACCTAGGGCAATTTGAGGAAGACCATCATTGGAATATACAAGCCAAGTTATATAATGAAAAATTCCCACTAGTATATGAAAGTGGCAAAATAGTTTACTCTCTATCATGAAGATCATGGTGCTACTTGGAAACACAAGTGTGGAAAAAAGATAGTAGCATTGTCCCTTGTCTCTTTTCTCTCTCCTTTTTTTGGTGGGCATCATTGGCCTCTCTATTTTATTTGGGATTCATTGGCCTCTTTTATTTTTCATAAAGTACGGAGTCTCAACCCAACTTGTGAGGGAATCATAGCTTCCATCATCCTTTCCTCACAAGGGACGATGCTCTAGTAATGATGATCATCACACTTTTATTTACTTATAACTCAAGAATTACTACTCGAAACTAGAAAAAAATATGACTCTATATGAATGCCTCCGACGGTGTACCGGGATGTGCAATGATATAGCATAGAAAATGACATAAAAAATGAACAAGCCATGAAAACATCATGCTAGCTATCTTACGATCATGCAAAGCAATATGAAATGATGGTGCATGTCATACTAAACAGAACAGTGGAAGTTGCATGGCAATATATCTCGGAATGTCTATGGAAATGCCATAATAGGTAGGTATGGTGGCTGTTTTGAGGAAGGATATATGGTGGGTGTAATGCACCAGCAAAAGTTGCGCGGTACTAGAGAGGCTTGCAAAGGTGGAAGGGTGAGAGTGCGTATGATCCATGGACTCACATTAGTCATAAAGAACTCACATACTTATTGCAAAAGTATATTAGTCATCGATGCAAAGTATTAGATGCATGCTACTAGGGGAGAGGTTAGTAGGATTTAACCATCACGTGCTCCCGACCCTCACACAAAGGATGACAATCAATAAACAAATCATGCTCCGACTTCATTACATAATGGTTCACCATATGTGAATGCTACGAGAATCACAAACCATTACACAAGTATTTTTACCAATTCAAACTTACTCACTAGCATGACCCTAACATAACCATCTTCATATCTCCAAACTTTATGCAAGGAATCAAACTTCTCATAATATTCAATGCACTTTATATGAAAGTTTTTATTATATCCCTTTTGGATGCCCATTATATTAGGACTAAATTATAACCTAACAATTACCATGATGTTTAAAGACTGTCAAAATAATATAAGTGAGATACAAGATTTCAAATATTTCTATAAAATAAAACACCACCGTGCTCTAAAGAGATATAAGTGAAGCACTAGAGCAAAATTGCCTAGCTCAAAAGATATAAGTGAAGCTCATAGAGTATTATAATAAATTCACGATTCATGCGTGTCTCTCTCAAAAGATGTGTGAAGCAAGGATGATTGTGGCAAACTAAAAAGCAAAGACTCATATCATACAAAACGCTCCAAGCAAAACACATATCATGTGGTGAATAAAAATATAGCCTCAAGTAAATTTATCGATGGATTGAAGACGAAAGAGGGGATGCCTTCCAGGGCATCCCCAAGCTTAGGTTATTTGGCATACTTGATTCCTTGGGGTGCCTTGGGCATCCAGAAGCTTAGGATCTTGCCACTCGTTATTCCATAGTCCATCAAATATTTACCCAAAACTTGAAAACTTCACAACACAAAACTCAACAAAAAAACTCGTGAGATCCGTTAGTATAAGAAAAATAAATCACCACTTTAGGTGCTGTTGTGAACTAATTATTTATTTATATTGGTGTAATATGTACTGTATTCGAACTTTCCATGGTTCATACCCATAGATACGTCAAAATAAGTAAACAACACAAAGAAACAGAATCTGTCAAAAACAGAACAATCTGTAGCAATCTGTAAAATTCGAATACTTCTGTATCTCCAAAAATTCTCAAAAATTAGGAAAACCTTAGAAATTTGTATATCAATCTTGTTTAAACCTTTCAAACTCATTCGTCTCTCTGATAAATTTATAAAAATTTTGGACTGGGCGCAAAAGTTTCTGTTTTTCAGCAAGATAAAATCAACAATCACCGTAGACCATCCCAAAGGTCTTACTTGGCTCAAACATGAATTAAAACACCAAAACACAATTACTACAGAGGTAATAATGTTCAAGTCACTCAATAATATAAACATAAACATAAACTTAAAATTAAAATTGGGTTGCCTCCCAACAAGCGCTATTGTTTAACGCCCCTAGCTAGGCATAACGATTTCAATGATGCTCACATAAAAAGTAGTAAATGAGATATGCAACAGACCATCATGAATAGAATTAAAAACACATTTAAGTCTAATACACTTCCTATTCATAGGGATTTTTTGAGCAAACAATTTATGGGAACAAGAATCAACTAGCATAGGAAGGCAAAACAAGCATAACTTCAAAACTTTAGACACATAGAGAGGAAACTTGATATTATTGCAATTCCTACAAGCATATGTTCCCCCTCAAAATGAATTTCAGTAGAATCATTAAGTAATTAAATAATATAAATATCACATAAATCATTATTTTTATATTTCACAAGCATATAATTTTTATTACTCTCCACATAAGCGAATTCCTTATCATCCATGGTAGTGGGAGCAAACTCAACAAAATAACTATCATGAGACACTTGATTGACACAACCCATTGCAAATTCAAATCATGATGATAAGTTTAATGGTTATCATTAATCATTATAGCATACGTGTCATTACCATCACCATAAATAGGAGGCATGCAATCATCATAATATATTTTATCATCAAAACTTGGGGGGACAAAATATATCATCTTCATCAGACATAGCATCCCCAAGCTTGTGGATTTGCATATCATAAGCATCATGGATATTTATAGAATTCATACTAGCAACATTGAAATCATGCTCCTCATTCAAGGGACTATCATAAATCACCTTATAAATTTCTTCTTTCAACACTTCATCAAAATTTTCAGATTCATGATTTTCAGAAAAAACATCATAGAGATAATCAAGTGCACTCAACTCACTAGAAATTGGTTAATCATAATTGGGCCTTTTGCAAATATTCGCAAGTGGATCAGGATCCATATCAATACATTTTTAGCAAGCGAAGATGCAAACAAATAGAAGGCACATGGCAACACAAGCAAACAAAAAGAGATCCAGCGAGAAAAAGGCAAATAAAACAGCAAATTGGTGAAGTGGGGGAGAGGAAAACGAGAGGCAAATTGCAAATAATGTAAATGCAAGAGATGAGTTTGTGATTGGTACTTGGTAGGCTTGATGTGTATCCTCCCCGGCAACGGCACCAGAAATCCTTCTTGCTACTTGTTGAGCTTGCGTTGGTTTTCCCTTGAAGAGGAAAGGGTGATGCAGCCAAGTAGATAAGTATTTCCCTTGGTTGTTGAGAACCAAGGAATCAATCCAGTAGGAGGAACAATCAAGGCCCCAATTTATGTACCTACACAAACAATCAAACACTTGCACCCAACGCTATAAAGGGGTTCTCAATCCCTACATCCTTACTTGCAAGGATTAGATCTGATAGAGAAAGATATAAAAGATTGCTATAAGTGAAAAGTAAATAAAATTGCAGCAAGGTATTTTTGGTATTTTTGGTTTATAGATCTGAAAATATAATATGGAAAATAGACCTATGTGCCATATGTCTCACTAGAGGCTTCTCTCTTGAAGGAAAATAATACGATGGGTGAACAAATTACTGTCGAGCAATTGATAGAAAAGCGCATACTTATGAAGATATCCAAGGAAATGATTATTCATATAGGCATCACATCCGTGTCAAATAGACCAAAAGAATTCTGCATCTACTACTATTACTCCACACATCGAATGACTCCTGCGTGCATCTAGAGTATTAAGTTCATGAAGAACAGAGTAACGAACTAGGTAAGATGACATGATGTAGAGGGATAAACTCAAGCAATATGATTAAATCCCCATCTTTTTATCCTTGATGGCAACAATACAAATACATGCCTCGCTACCCTTACTATGTCACTGGGTGAGCACACCGCAAGATTGAACCCAAAACTAAGCACTTCTCCCATTGCAAGAATTACCAATCTAGTTGGCCAAACCAAACCAATAACTCGAAGAGACTTGCAAAGATATGAAATCATGCATATAAGAATTCAGAAAAGACTCAAATAATATTCATAGATAATCTAATCATAAGCCCATAATTCATCGAATCTCGACAAACACACCACAAAAGAGTATTACATCGGATAGATCCCCATGAAGATCATGGAGAACCTGGTATTGAAGAACATAGAGAGAGAAGAAGCCATCTAGCTACTAGATATGGACCCATAGGTCAGTGGTGAACTACTCACGCATCATCGAAAGGGCAATGGAGTTGATGTAGAGGCCCTCCATGATCGAATCCCCCTCTGGCAGATTACTGGAAAAGGCTCCAAGATTGGATCTCTCGGGAACGGAGGCTTCCGGTGGCGGAAAAGTATTATCGTTGCTCCTATTGGTATTGGGGGAATATCTCTGAATTTATAGGCCGGAGATTAGGGTTGGAAGAGCTATGAGGGACCCCACAAGCCAGGGGCGTGCCGCCTGGCCACCCAAGGGTGGCTTGTGGCCCACCCGTGGCTCTTGTAGCCTCTTCTCCAAGTTTGCTGGGTTTCTTCTGGTCCAAGAAATATCATCGTAGAATTTTATTCCGTTTGGACTTCGTTTGATATTCCT
The DNA here is from genome assembly GCA_022496015.1 of Hordeum marinum. Classification (NCBI taxonomy): domain Eukaryota; kingdom Viridiplantae; phylum Streptophyta; class Magnoliopsida; order Poales; family Poaceae; genus Hordeum; species Hordeum marinum. Next base: position 383,871,929 of record CM039675.1, read on the forward strand.
TTTCTGCAATACTCAAAAACAAGGAAAAACAAAAAATGGCACTAGGCACAAGGTTAATAGGTTAGTCCAAAAACTAATATAAAATATCATAATGATGCATATAAAACATCCAAAATAGATAATATAATAGCATGGAACAGTCAAAAATTATAGATACATTGGAGACGTATCATCCTCCACTGCTCCTGATGCGCCTCGTCGAAGCGGCGGGACTCGGCATAGATTTCCTCATTTCACAACACAGTTGTGGCATCTACTGTGGCCATGGTGGCAGTGAGCCTCTGTGCGTGCTCAACCTAGTGCTCCTCCTCCTCATGCAAGAAGTAGATGTAGCGTGCAAGGCCGCTTACGCAAAAGTCGAGCTGCTGTGATTCGGCGGCAGTAACCTCCTCCTGCCTTCGGGCCGCGGTGGTGGAGCGGATGATGGCCCCGATGGCTGATGGTGGGGTAGCTGACAAGGTGAACGATGGTGTGGTGGCGGCCAGGATGGCCACTGGTGGGGTGGTGATAACGACGGCCGGCAATGGGTGGCGGCCATTGCGGTCACCGGTAGCAGCTGCCTTCGAGCAAAGGTTGCGGAGCGTTGATACGTCTCTGGCATATCTATAATTTTTCCTTGTTTGATGCTGCTTTATTAACATTCTTGGATGTTTTACAATCATTTTACTACAACTTTATATTATTCTTGGGACTAACCTATGTAGCGACCCGACTCAAAACGAGTCAAGCCTCTGTGTGTTCTGTGCCATCCCTGGATCAGTATGCTGGCACACACAGTACATCAATGTATATATCAAAGTGTATTCACATGTAAATAACGTAAAACTGATATATACCTTAAAATAGCAGCGGAATACAGTCAACGGGAGTGGAGTCCTAATAACACCAATGGCAAGTTGAGTGCGGACCGTAACCCTGAATCGTACTCTTACCCGTCGTAGAAGAGTATCTGCAACATAAGACGTTGCAGCCGTGTAGGTCAGCATTTTGAATATGCCGGCAAGATCACCATAGTAGAACAGAAGAATAAAGACTATTCTATATGCAAAGGCTTTGTGGGTCTGTGTCTAAGTTTTTGCGTAAAAGCTGATTTTATTTTCCCTACAACAAAGGAATATCAGGAAATTCACTATGGAGTTACCTATCATGACATGGTTCCGCCAACCAATGTCTCAATGCCCATAAGTATCATTAAGTTGCCCACAATTAGTTATCAGTCCAGTGTTGAGAGTTCAGAGATAGATCCAAGTCTAGAAGCTCAATTTGTCCGTAACCGGGGACACGGCTAATCGATTAGGTTTAACTCTGCAGAGTGTTCTGTACTTTACCCACAAGATTCTTTCCCTCCTGGTAAGTCCTCGCACTACCTGGTGTTTGAGAACAGGATGAAAGAAACATGGTCTTTCAGAGTGTTTCCCTGACTGTCCGACGGTGCCCATCCCATCCTAACGTCGACTACATCTCGTAGCACTGCCCAGCAGAGTCACAACAAAGATCAACCAAGCCAGAGCCCATAATGACTTGTGGCTACACAGGTAAGCTTCCGGGCATGAAGTATTCATCCTTCTCTTTGAGTCTGGGTGAAGCTTTCCACAAGATGTCATGGCGCTTCTCCATGCATCCCGGCCATCCACTGGTTTCTCCAGGGATGCCCAATCAACCATCCTTCACCCAGTAGTGTGTATTGAAAACTTGTCTTCTCAAGTCTTGAAGTCTTGAGGACTTGAAGATGCAGGACTTGAAAATGTCTTCATGAAGTTGTCGTCTTGACGTAGAGTCCTTCTTCACACCACTCACGAACGCTCATACCAAACCCCGTCTACTTTAGCATAGCATAAAAGTAACTAACGTTCCCGGGGCTTTAGTAACCAGTGGTGGGTTCCTACCTCATGCATTCTACTCAACTACAAGAATTTCAATAACACTACGGGAGGGATGTGCTGAATGATGTCACTACATGCAATAAAAACATAGGTATGAAATAGATGGTCAAGGTGAACTTGCCTGTACTGTTGATGAAGATAAAGATCGCTCTCAGAAATAACTTGATAGACTATTCGTCACTCTCCGATGAGAAATCTATATAACAACCATTGCATTCATAAGCAAACACTTCTAGCAATCAAAACTGACAATCACAATGTAACACAAGAACAAAAGCAACAAGGTTGATGAAGGAAATACTTAAGACAAAAGTTGAAACACAAAACTCCAACAAATTCAAAAGTAACACAAAACAAAAGCAACAAGGTTGATGAAGGAAATACTTAAGACAAAAGTTGAAACACAAAACTCCAACAAATTCAAAAGTAACACAAAACCCAAAACAAAGTAAAATATAATAAAAGGGTTTTAGTAATATTTTACTAGTAAAAATAATTACTTTTGAAGAACAACTAAAACTATGAAAACAACATCCTAAACAACATAAATGTTTGCCTAATAAACTTAACAATGAGTGAAACACTAACATAAGAGAAAACACTTTTATAAAACCACTAAGTTAACAGAAAATAAATAGTAAAAGCATTTATTATAAAACATAATTAAGTCATCTATAACTTTGTGAAAAGAGTTTCTATGAAACTAAATTGGTTTTATAACATATTACCTAATGAAAATAATATAGTTTTCCTATCATAATAGAACTAATCTAAATTATTTTTTATTAACTAAGTAATTCTTAACAGAAAGAAATTACTACAAATTTTTATTAGAAAACAGAATCTAATTACGTAAAACTTTAGTTAAAAGAATTGTTACTAACTAATTTGTTTGTAATCAATTATACCTATTTAAAAGAGGGTATAGGTCCCTACAACAAAATTTATAAACTAAACAAATTAACTTTTGTTAACAGCAAGTATAAATCCTAAATTTAGCACAACAGAACTAAATGAAATCTAGTACATAATATAAATCATATTCAGATTTTCAAAATAACTAAAGAAAAATTAAACTATCTAAACAACATAGGAACTAAACAGAATCTGTTTTAGTTGAAAACACTATTTAAAATATTCTAAAAAAAATTCTCAAACTCTTCCTAATGATAACTAATATCACTAGTGACAAGTAGCAAAAAGAATCAATCAAAAATACATTTTAAAACTCAAGATATTCAGAAAACAAAATTTAAATCCAATCTGTTTAAATTCAAATTTAAATATTCTAACAATAGTCAAATTTGGTATTCACAGAAACTAGATGAAATTTGTGATCTAATGCAAAACAAATCAATTAAAAACATTAAGTATTTTAAAAGATATAAAGAAAATAAAATCAAAACCTATTCTGGAAATAGAAATTAAAACAGAAAAGAAAAATGTGTTTCTAACGGTCAGGGGGTACACGTGGCGCTTCCTGATTGGTCTGGTGTGCGTGTGCTAGGGAGTTTTCGGGCGGACGACCGAGACATAACAGAAAACGGTTTGGTCTATAATTTCAAAAGAAAAACCGGCCGGTTCTTTCTAAAAGAACCGAAGGGGTATGGGGATTCTAATCTACGCCGTTGTGACGAGATCGGAAAGGGGAGAGTGCTCACCGTGGTGGAAAGAGCTCCGGCGAGGTCGACGTCGACGGCAGGGACGGCGAGGTCGTCGGGGACGCGCCTCCGGTGGTCCTCTGGCGACGGAGAAGGCTCTGTTTGACGCAGGCGAAGACGGCGATGAGGATGGTGGTGTCGGAGGGACTCAGGGACAAAGGTGGCGACGACGGCGAGCTCAGAGGCGGCGGTGGTGTTTCGGGTGCCGACGGAGAAGGGGCTCCGGTGGGTCTCCGGAGAAGGCAAGGAGATGGGGAGATGCGGGCGAGCGAGAGAGGGAGGTTGGTGGGCTCTGGGAGGGTGCGGGGAAGGCAGGGGAAGCAGCACGTCGAAAATGGCGCGGCGGCTACCGGTATCTCCGGCGAGAGATTCCGGTGAGGGTGATGCACGGGAGAAGGGGGAAACAGGGGGAATGAGTAGAGGAGAGGCAGGGGTACTTATAGGGGCTCGCGGGTGGTCGGGGAATAAAGGAGGGAGGGGGTCCGCGGCGAGGGGATCCGGCGACGGCGTCGGGCGCATGGGAGGAGGGTGATGACCGGCGACGGTTTCGGTCGGGCGCGTGGGGCCAGGGTGTCAGCGAGAGAGAGAGGGCGAGCGTAGTCAGCGGGCGACCGACCGGTAACGGTCTCGGCATTTAATGTCGTTGGGCTGGCCGGTTTTTATTATAAACCGTTACCGTTTTCTATTTATGATTTTACCAGAGCCATAAAACTTGTTCAATGCATTCGAATAAATTCCAAATGTAGTCAGATTGTACATCAAAATTAACAGAATAATAAATTCCATTTAATGGACATTTTTATTCTGGCATTTGAATAATTTGGAAAAAATATTATTTTCAGAAATTGCCCTTTTTCTTTTAAATCCCTTTGCAAATATTTTTCAGAATAACCCCTGGTTTTTATTATTCAAATAAATCACCAAGAAGTCCCTGGTGTGGAGTGTCATGTTACTCCTCTCAAAGTTTTGTCAGGGGTTTGAATACTTTGAAAATTGGAATAGGAACCAAATATGAAATGATTCCAAAAGAAAATCCAGAGATTTTCACATTCACTATTCAAAGATTTATTTTAAACTTCCAACTCATATTTCATATAATTTGAAGAAGTCATTTTATCTTCTCTCATGAAAATCATTGAGTTGCTTAAAGTTTTCTGAATTTGAAATATTTTCAAAATGGAAATTCAAATCATTTTCAAATCCCTTTTCATTTCTTTAAATGGAAAAAGTCATGTCATCTTCACTCTAGGGTTTTGTGATAAAATCAATTTGAATTCCTGGTGATCAAAATGTAGATTGAAAGTTTTGGGAAGGTCATTTCATTCCCTCTCATCAAACTTTCAAAAAGTTTCAAATTTCACTCACTTTCAATCACTCAAGCAAACAAACAATCATTCTAAATATTATTATAACATTCCAAAGTTTGGGATGTTACAAACCTACCACACTTAAAATGAATCTCGTCCCCGAGATTCGAAAGGGCTAGCAAGAAAAGGTTAGGGTTTGTGGTCTTCTAACAAATCCTTAGACCAAGAAGGTGTGGGGTCTTCCAACAAAACTCCATTGACCTGGAAGGGTGGGTCTACCACACTTAAAATGAGAGTTACTCGTCCATCAAATCTTGGCAGTCCTCTGGGTGCATCTGTCTGTTCACCTTCTTCATGATAGCTTCTTCGGTGATGTTCTTCCGTTATATCAAAATCTTGTGTTCTCATAACAACATGTATTTCCTCCAATACTGGGTCTTCTTAACTCGCAGGTCTCGCATTCATTCTAAGTAACTTATCGACGATCTCATGGTGGTCTACCATTAGTGGTTATCCTGCAGTGAAATGGGTCTTGGCTTTATTCCTCACCGTAAAATTTCCTACGCGTGACAGCAACTGTCAATGTACTAGGGGTTTCATCCTACCATTCTAAGGCTTAAACAAAAAGCTTCAAAGAACGTCGTCCCTTTACTATGGGTAAGTCACTCAGATTTACCATTCCGAATAGCAAGAGAATGATAAGAGTAAGTCGTCATGGTGGCCAAACCATGTCGCACTGAAATCATTACCTTGTATAAGGTTTAGTGAATCTCGTATTCTAACACTTGGTCTTCCTCACAAGCATTGCAGAAATTTCTCTTGTCAACGAACAAGGTTCGGATAAATCCCTTTTTTTTGCAAGACGAACAAAACATCTATCGTTTCTTCACATCTCTCAGGTTTTCGTAAACTCCTAAGAAAACGTTTGCTGATCAGTCGGAGCTTCTTCCAAGTTGCTTCCTTCACAAAGGTGGAGATTGTTCCTTATCAATCCTGAGGTCAGTGACTTGCGGGTTCACTTGAATACTTGGATCGCTTTAACTCACTCCTGGGGTTACTATCGTTCCATACACCAGCATTACCTTCAATTCAATACATCATGCCCTTGAGGTAACAAATCACAGACTTATTCTTGTTTAGATTCCACTCTGTGGAATCCATTTTCCTTTCCATTGGTCTGTTTAACCTTGGGTATGGTATCATCACAATCATTCTTATTCCCAATATTCCAACTTCAAAAGCACTTTGTCACTAAGGTTATCATCCACACAGTTTGAGGTGGTTCCACATTCTCTTCACCTGTATTCACTTATCCAAACTCCTTAATCCGGAAAAGGTACATGTGGTTACTACCACAATTAAAATGAAATGCACTCATGTATGCATAGACCATATTTTCTCATATCCTCGAAAATGGTAAGAGATCTTTGTTCATAGAGTAACAACTCACATATTTCAACATAAGATAAATCATGACACCATAATTTCCATTGACTCATGAATTTATTTACAAACTCTGAGACTTCCATTACATAACTCCAAAATTGTAAGAGTGCTACCTATTACATTTGTTACATCCAGAATCCAAAACTCAGACTACTCATGCTTAGCCATTCTTCTCTGGACAGGTATAGGAGTAGTGTCCTGTCTTCTTGCACCGAAAACAAATGATTTGTGACATATCTCGGGGCTTCTTGATGTTGGTTTTTTGCTCCTGGGAGTTCTGGTTCCTTTCTTGGACACTTATCGGCATAGTGGTCTAAATTCTTGCACCTGAAACACATGATCTGACTCAGATCCTTCTTCGTAGAAATTGGGTTGTTCAGAGGACGTCTTTGGTTTATCTTCTTGGGTTCCTTTGTTCCGATCAAAAGTTCAATTTCCTGTGGATCAAACTCCACTTCTTCTACCGGGAAGTTTCCCAGATACTCTTTTCTTTCCTTCATACACTCCTGTGAGAAATGTCCTAATTCTCCACATGAATAGTAGGCATTTGAGAAAAATCTGGTTAATCCTTCTCCATTAGGGTCTTCATCATCTTCCTTCTTCACAAGTTCTCCAAATTTTTCTCTGAAGGCTTTCTTCATGGCTTTCTTCTGCTGTTTGATGACTTCTTGTACCTTGGGGTACACTTGGCATTGAGCAGGGTAATGTGTAGTTCCTTCACACAAGAAACATGTCACCTGCCCAGTTGGGCCTTCCTCAGTAGGGTGATCTTCTTCACAATGAGGGCATCCATCCTTGTGTTCTTCCTGGGTGTGTCCTATCTCTCCACATATCTTGCAGGCACAAATCTTCTTCACATCTTTGCGACGGGGCTTCTGGTGTTGGTAACAACATGAGATCCTTTCAGAGTTATCTTGAATTCTTCCCAAGTGATTGATTTCTGCCTATCATGCATCTTCCACCAATGTGCAGCACCTTCTGCAATGTACCTAAGAGCATACTGGACCATTTCGTTCCTTGCAACAAGGTTACTCCTTAGATGATCCTCCATGTTCTGAATCCATTATTCTGTCTCTAACCAAGTCATTGATCCAGAATACACAAGTCCAGCTTCATTCGTCATCTATTGGGGTCAAGGTTTTGGGATGAGAAGCAAGAGAGAGGAAGGAGGGGATACACACAATGCAAACAATGGTTTTGAAAATAGATTTTAGTTGTGGCTGTCGAAAATTACACACAAATGACAGCTCACAAATCATCGTATCTAACGTAAGTTTACATCAGGGGTTTGGTCTTCTAGGGGCATAATATTCTTGGAAATTCTTCATGGTCTTCAATTTCTTCAGGTATGTATAATCTTCAATCCTTTTTGTAGCTCTTCCATAATGGAATACATCTTTGTCGGAGTTGGTCACCAGTTGTCCGATATCTTGTCCTTCTTGGAGTGGCTTCAGTTGATCCTTAGTGGGGTCAAGGGAAAAAATATTGTCTAACTATTTGATAAAACTCAGAAAGAATGAGAAGTAGAAGATCTTTTTGAAAACAAAGTTTTCAAGAAATCATTTCCTAAGGGCTTTCCAGTTTCTAGGGTCAAGTCCTACAGTCAACATGTGCTCTGATACCATTTTTGTAGCGACCCGACTCAAAACGAGTCAAGCCTCTGTGTGTTCTGTGCCATCCCTGGATCAGTATGCTGGCACACACAATACATCAATGTATATATCAAAGTGTAATCACATGTAAATAACGTAAAACTGATATATACCTTAAAATAGCAGCGGAATACAGTCAACGGGAGTGGAGTCCTAATAACACCAGCGGCAAGTTGAGTGCGGACCGTAACCCTGAATCGTACTCTTACCCGTCGTAGAAGAGTATCTGCAACATAAGACGTTGCAGCCGTGTAGGTCAGCATTTTGAATATGCCGGCAAGATTACCATAGTAGAACAGAAGAATAAAGACTATTCTATATGCAAAGGCTTTGTGGCTCTGTGTCTAAGTTTTTGCGTAAAAGCTGATTTTATTTTCCCTACAACAAAGGAATATCAGGAAATTCACTATGGAGTTACCTATCATGACATGGTTCCGCCAACCAATGTCGCAATGCCCATAAGTATCATTAAGTTGCCCACAATTAGTTATCAGTCCTGTGTTGAGAGTTCAGAGATAGATCCAAGTCTAGAAGCTCAAATTGTCCGTAACTGGGGACACGGCTAATCGATTAGGTTTAACTCTGCAGAGTGTTGTGTACTTTACCCACAAGATTCTTTCCCTCCTGGTAAGTCCTCGCACTACCTGGTGTTTGAGAACAGGATGAAAGAAACATGGTCTTTCAGAGTGTTTCCCTGACTGTCCGACAGTGCCCATCCCATCCTAACGTCGACTACATCTCGTAGCACTACCCAGCAGAGTCACAACAAAGATCAACCAAGCCAGAGCCCATAATGACTTGTGGCTACACAGGTAAGCTTCCGGGCATGAAGTATTCATCCTTCTCTTTGAGTCTGGGTGAAGCTTTCCGCAAGATGTCATGGCGCTTCTCCATGCATCCCGGCCATCCACTGGTTTCTCCAGGGATGCCCAATCAACCATCCTTCACCCAGTAGTGTGTATTGAAAACTTGTCTTCTCGAGTCTTGAAGTCTTGAGGACTTGAAGATGCAGGACTTGAAAATGTCTTCATGAAGTTGTCGTCTTGACGTAGAGTCCTTCTTCACACCACTCACGAACGCTCATACCAAACCCCGTCTACTTTAGTATAGCATAAAAGTAACTAACGTTCCCGGGGCTTTAGTAACTAGTGGTGGGTTCCTACCTCATGCATTCTACTCAACTACAAGAATTTCAATAACACTACGGGAGGGATGTGCTGAATGATGTCACTACATGCAATAAAAACATAGGTATGAAATAGATGGTCAAGGTGAACTTGCCTGTACTGTTGATGAAGATAAAGATCGCTCTCAGAAATAACTTGATAGACTATTCGTCACTCTCCGATGAGAAATCTATATAACAACCATTGCATTCATAAGCAAACACTTCTAGCAATGAAAACTGACAATCACAATGTAACACAAGAACAAAAGCAACAAGGTTGATGAAGGAAATACTTAAGACAAAAGTTGAAACACAAAACTCCAACAAATTCAAAAGTAACACAAAACAAAAGCAACAAGGTTGATGAAGGAAATACTTAAGACAAAAGTTGAAACACAAAACTCCAACAAATTCAAAAGTAACACAAAACCCAAAACAAAGTAAAATATAATAAAAGGGTTTTAGTAATATTTTACTAGTAAAAATAATTACTTTTGAAGAACAACTAAAACTATGAAAACAACATCCTAAACAACATAAATGTTTGCCTAATAAACTTAACAATGAGTGAAACACTAACATAAGAGAAAACACTTTTATAAAACCAGTAAGTTAACAGAAAATAAATAGTAAAAGCATTTATTATAAAACATAATTAAGTCATCTATAACTTTGTGAAAAGAGTTTCTATGAAACTAAATTGCTTTTATAACATATTACCTAATGGAAATAATATAGTTTTCCTATCATAATAGAACTAATCTAAATTATTTTTTATTAACTAAGTATTTCTTAACAGAAAGAAATTACTACAAATTTTTATTAGAAAACAGAATCTAATTACGTAAAACTTTAGTTAAAAGAATTGTTACTAACTAATTTGTTTGTAATCAATTATACCTATTTAAAAGAGGGTATAGGTCCCTACAACAAAATTTATAAACTAAACAAATTAACTTTTGTTAACAGCAAGTATAAGTTCTAAATTTAGAACAACAGAACTAAATGAAATCTAGTACATAATATAAATCATATTCAGATTTTCAAAATAACTAAAGAAAAATTAAACTAACTAAACAACATAGGAACTAAACAGAATCTGTTTTAGTTGAAAACACTATTTAAAATATTCTAAAAAAATTCTCAAACTCTTCCTAATGATAACTAATATCAGTAGTGACAAGTAGCAAAAAGAATCAATCAAAAATACATTTTAAAACTCAAGATATTCAGAAAACAAAATTTAAATCCAATCTGTTTAAATTCAAATTTAAATATTCTAACATAGTCAAATTTGGTATTCACAGAAACTAGATGAAATTTGTGATCTAATGCAAAACAAATCAATTAAAAAATTAAGTATTTTAAAAGATATAAAGAAAATAAAATCAGAACCTATTCTGGAAACAGAAATTAAAACAGAAAAGAAAAATGTGTTTCTAACGGTCAGGGGGTACACGTGGTGCTTCCTGATTGGTCTGGTGTGCGTGTGCTTGGGAGTTTTCGGGCGGACGACCGAGACATAACAGAAAACGGTTCGATCTATAATTTCAAAAGAAAAACCGGCTGGTTCTTTCTAAAAGAACCGAAGGGGTACGGGGATTCTAATCTACGCCGTTGAGACGAGATCGGACGGGGGAGAGTGTTCACCGTGGTTGAAAGAGCTCCGGCGAGGTTGACGTCGACGGGAGGGACGGCGAGGTCGTCAGGGACGCGCCTCCGGTGGTCCTCTAGTGATGGAGAAGGCTCCGTTTGACGCAGGCGAAGACGGCGATGAGGATGGTGGTGTCGGAGGGACTCAGGGACAAAGGTGGCGACGACGGCGAGCTCAGAGGCGGCGGTGGTGTTTCGGGTGCCGACGGAGAAGGGGCTCCGGTGGGTCTCCGGAGAAGGCGAGGAGATGGGGAGATGCGGGCGAGCGAGAGAGGGAGGTTGGTGGGCTCCGGGAGGGTGCGGGGAAGGCAGGGGAAGCAGCACGTCGAAAATGGCGCGGCGGCTACCGGTATCTCCGGCGAGAGATTCCGGTGAGGGTGATGCACGGGAGAAGGGGGAAACAGGGGGAATGAGTAGAGGAGTGGTAGGGGTACTTATAGGGGCTCGCGGGTGGTCGGGGAATAAAGGAGGGAGGGGGTCTGCGGCGAGGGGATCCGGCGACGGCGTCGGGCGCATGGGAGGAGGGTGATGACCGGCGACGGTTTCGGTCGGGCGCGTGGGGCCAGGGTGTCAGCGAGAGAGAGAGGGCGAGCGTAGTCAGCGGGCGACCGACCGGTAACGGTCTCGGCATTTAATGTCGTTGGGCTGGCCGGTTTTTATTATAAACCATTACCGTTTTCTATTTATGATTTTACCAGAGCCATAAAACTTGTTCAATGCATTCGAATAAATTCCAAATACAGTCAAATTGTATATCAGAATTAACAGAATAATAAATTCCATTTAATGGACATTTTTATTCTGGCATTTGAATACTTTGGAAAAAATATTATTTTCAGAAATTGCCCTTTTGCTTTTAAATCCCTTTGCAAATATTTTTCAGAATAACCCCTGGTTTTTATTATTCAAATAAATCACCAAGAAGTCCCTGGTGTGGAGTGTCATGTTACTCCTCTCAAATTTTTGTCAGGGGTTTGAATACTTTGAAAATTGGAATAGGAACCAAATATGAAATGATTCCAAATGAAAATCGAGAGATTTTCACATTCACTATTCAAAGATTTATTTTAAACTTCCAACTCATATTTCATATAATTTGAAGAAGTCATTTTATCTTCTCTCATGAAAATCATTGAGTTGCTTAAAGTTTTCTGAATTTGAAATATTTTCAAAATGGAAATTCAAATCATTTTCAAATCCCTTTTCATTTCTTTAAATGGAAAAAGTCATGTCATCTTCACTCTAGGGTTTTGTGATAAAATCAATTTGAATTCCTGGTGATCAAAATGCAGATTGAAATTTTTGGGAAGGTCATTTCATTCCCTCTCATCAAACTTTCAAAAAGTTTCAAATTTCACTCACTTTCAATCACTCAAGCAAACAAACAATCATTCTAAATATTATTATAACATTCCAAAGTTTGGGATGTTACAACCTATTAACACAGATCCTAGTGTCAGTTTCTGTTTTTTCCTTGTTTTTGAGTTTCACGGAAAAGGAATATCAAACGGAGTCCAAATGGAATTAAAATTAAGGTGATTTTTTTGGACCAGAAGAGACCCATGTAGCATCAGAGTTGGGCCAGAAGACCCACGAGGCAGTCACAAGCCTTAGGGGCGCGGCCACCCCCCTAGTCATGCCCTGCAGGCTTGTGACTCCCTCATGGCCCATCCGGACTTTTTTCCACTGCCATAATGCAGAACCTAGATCGGGAGTTCCGCCGCCGCAAGCCTCCAGAGCCACAAAAACAAATCGAGAGCCTATTCCGGCACCCTACCGGAGGGGGATACCATCACCGGAGGCCATCTTCATCATCCCTATGCCGTCCATGACGAGGATGGAGTAGTTCACCCTCGAGGCTGAGGGTATGTACCAGTAGCTATGTGTTTGATCTCTCTCTCTCTCTCTCTCTCTTGTTCTTGAGATGACACGATCTTGATCTACTACGAGCTTTATTGATATAGATTGAATCATATGGAGTTTTCCCCTCTCTATCTAGTTGTGATGAATTGAGTTTTCCCTTTGAAGTTTACTTATCAGGTTGAGTCTTTAACGATTTGAGAACACTAGATGTATGTCTTGCGATGGGATATCTATGGTGACAATGGGATGTTCTATTGATACACTTGTTGTATGTTTTGGTGATCAACTTGCAGGTTCCGTGACCTTGGGAATCTATGCATAGGGTTTGGCACATGTTCTTATCTTGACATTCTGGTAGAAACTTTGGGGCACTCTTTGAAGGTCTTTGTGTCGGATTGAACATGATGAATCTGAAATTATGTGATGCATATCGTATAATCAAGCCCATGGGTACTTGTGGTGACATTGGAGTATCTAGGTGACATTAGGGTTTTGGTTGATGTGTATCTTCAGGTGTTATCTTAGTACGAACTCTAGGGCTATTCGTGACACTTATAGGGATAGCTCATAAGATTGAAAAGAAAAGATAACTTTGAGGTGGTTTCATACCCTACAATATTTTTTACGTTTGTTCTCCACTATTTGTGAAACTCCGCCTATGTTGTCTCAACATAGCCGGTCCCAAGCCCGGGTAAAGGAGGAGGGTTGTGATAGGCTTGGCGAGCCAACGTGAAAACCCAGCCACTCTTATGGAGATGAAACCCAAAAGATTTTCGTTGGGGCGTAACCCTCTCAGCGACGCGCCACATCGGAACCCGGGTGTGGTGGAAAATGGGCAAGGGCCGGGCCGTCACCCCCAGGTGGCGCACCGTATCGTGATCTGGATACGGTCGCAAGTGAGCGAGGATCGGGTCGTCGCATCCTTAGTGGCGCGCTACATCGGCGCCCGGGTGTAGTGGAAAATGAGCGAGGGTCTTCGCATTTGACTCGACGAGTGCGAAGGGTAAGGAAGCTAGCCGAGCCTAGGAGGATTCGATTAGGTAGCTGGAACGTAGGGTCTCTGACAGGTAAGCTTCGAGAGGTAGTTGATTCAGCGGTGAGGAGAGGCATTGGTATCCTTTGCGTCCAAGAGACCAAATGGAGGGGACAGAAGGCGAAGGAGGTGGAGGGTACCGGCTTCAAGCTGTGGTACACGGGGACGGTTGCAAACAGAAATGGAGTAGGCATCTTGATCAGCAAGAGCCTCAAGGATGGAGTGGTAGACGTCAAGAGACGTGGGGACCGGATTATCCTGGTCAAGCTGGTAGTTGGGGACTTAGTCCTCAACGTTATCAGCGCTTATACCCCACAAGTAGGCCACAATGAGAACACCAAGAGGGAGTTCTGGGAAGGCCTGGAGGACTTGGTTAGGAGTGTACCGATCGGCGAGAGGCTCTTCATAGGAGGAGACCTCAATGGCCACGTGGGCACATCTAACACATGTTTTGAAGGGGTGCATGGGGGATTTGGCTATGGCATCAGGAATCAAGAAGGAGAAGATGTCTTAAGCTTTGCGTTAGCCTATGACATGATCGTAGCTAACACCTTCTTTAAGAAGAGAGAATCACATCTAGTGACTTACAGTAGTTGGCAGCACTCTAGCCATATTGATTTCATCCTCTTGAGAAGAGAAGACAGGCGTGCATGCCTAGACTGTAAGGTGATACCTGGAGAGAGTGTTGTCCCACAACATAAGCTTGTGGTTGCTGACCTCCGTTTTCGGATTCGTGTCCAGCGGGACAAGCGTGTCAAAGTCGCTAGAACGAAGTGGTGGAAGCTCAAGGGGGAGGTAGCTCAGGTGTTCAAGGAGAGGGTCATTAAGGAGGGCCCTTGGGAGGAAGGAGGTGATGCAGACAACATGTGGATGAAGATGGCGACTTGCATTCGTAAGGTGGCCTCAGAGGAGTTTGGAGTGTCCAGGGGAAGTAGAAGAGAAGCTAAAGATACCTGGTGGTGGAATGATGTTGTCCAGAAGGCAATCAAGGAGAAGAAAGATTGTTTCAGACGCCTATATCTGGATAGGAGTGCAGACAACATAGAGAAGTACCAGATGGCAAAGAAGGCCGCAAAGCGAGCTGTGAGTGAAGCAAGGGGTCGGGCGTATGAGGACCTCTACCAAAGGTTAGACACGAAGGAAGGAGAAAGGGACATCTATAAGATGGCCAAGAGCCGAGAGAGGAAGACGAGGGATGTTGAACAAATCAAGTGCATCAAGGACGAAGCAGATCAACTCCTGGTGAAGAACGAGGAGATTAAGCATAGATGGCGGGAGTACTTTGACAAGTTGTTCAATGGGGAGAGTGAGAGCTCTACCATTGATCTGGATGACTCCTTTGATGATACTAGCAGGCGTTTTGTGAGGCGAATCCAGGAGTCGGAGGTCAAGGAGGCTTTAAAGAGGATGAAAGGAGGAAAGGCGATGGGCCCCGATTGTATTCCCATTGAGGTGTGGAGAGGCCTCGGGGACATAGCGGTAGTATGGCTAACCAAACTTTTCAACCTCATTTTTCGGGCAAACAAGATGCCAGAAGAATGGAGACGGAGTATATTAGTACCAATCTTCAAGAACAAGGGGAATGTTCAGAGTTGTACTAATTACCGTGGAATTAAGCTGATGAGCCATACAATGAAGCTATGGGAGAGAGTCATTGAGCACCGTGTAAGAAGATTGACAAGCGTGACCAAAAATCAGCTTGGTTTCATGCCTGGGAGATCAACCATGGAAGCCATTTTCTTGGTACGACAACTTATGGAGAGATATAGGGAGCAAAAGAAGGACCTGCATATGGTGTTCATTGACTTGGAGAAGGCCTATGATAAGATTCCGCGGAATGTTATGTGGTGGGCCTTGGAGAAACACAAAGTCCCAACAAAGTACATTACCCTCATCAAGGACATGTATGATAATGTTGTGACAAGTGTTCGAACAAGTGAGGGCAACACTAACGACTTCCCAATTAAGATAGGACTGCATCAAGGGTCAGCTTTGAGCCCTTACCTTTTTGCCTTGGTGATGGATGAGGTCACAAGGGATATACAAGGAGATATCCCATGGTGTATGCTCTTTGCGGACGATGTGGTGCTAGTCGATGAGAGTCGGACGGGGGTTAACAGGAAGTTGGAGTTGTGGAGGCAAACCTTGGAATCGAAAGGTTTTAGACTTAGTAGGACTAAAACCGAGTACATGAGGTGCGCTTTCAATACTACTAGGAACGAGGAGGGGGAGGATGTTAGCCTTGATGGGCAAGTGGTGCCTTAGAAGGACACCTTTCGATATTTGGGGTCAATGTTGCAGAAGGATGGGGATATCGATGAAGATGTGAACCATCGAATTAAAGCCGGATGGATGAAGTGGAGCCAAGCTTCTGGCATTATTTGTGACAAGAGGGTGCCACAAAAGCTAAAAGGAAAGTTCTATAGGACGGCAGTTCGACCCGCAATGTTGTATGGCGCTGAGTGTTGGCCGACTAAAAGGCGACATGTGCAACAGTTAGGTGTGACGGAGATGCGCATGTTGAGATGGATGTGTGGTCACACAAGGAAGGACCGCATCCGGAATGATGATATACGAGATAAAGTTGGGGTAGCGCCAATTGAAGAGAAGCTTGTCCAACATCGTCTGAGATGGTTTGGGCATATTCAGCGCAGGCCTCCAGAAGCCCCAGTACACAGCGGACGGCTTAAGCATGCTGATAATGTCAAAAGAGTCCGGGGTAGACCGAACTTGACATGGGAAGAGTCTGTAAAGAGAGATCTGAAGGACTGGAGCATCACCAAAGAACTAGCCATGGACAGGGGTGCGTGGAAGCTTGCTATCCATGTGCCAGAACCATGAGTTGGTCGCGAGATCTTATGGGTTTCACCTCTAGCCTACCCCAACTTGTTTGGGACTAAAGGCTTTGTTGTTGTTGTTGTTGTTGTTGTTCTCCGCTATTTGTGACTTTGGAGTGAACTATTTGTCGCACGAGAGGTATTTACATATGATTCAACTATGTCAATATTTTTGAGAGAAATTGCACTAGTGAAAGTATGGACCCTAGGCCTTGTTTCCAAGCATTTATACAACGTTTTGCTCACTGTTTACTATTTGTTACCTTGCTACTTTTATATTTTCAGATTAAAAAAACCTATATCTACCATCCATATTACACTTGTATCACCATCTCTTCGCCGAACTAATGCACCTATTCAATTTACCATTGTATTGGGTGTGTTGGGGACACAAGAGACTCTTTGTTATTGGGTTACAGGGTTGCTTGAGAGAGACCATCTTCATCCTGCACCTCTCACAGATTGATAAACCTTACGACATCCACTTGAGGAAAAATTGCTACTGTCCTAGAAAACTCTGCGCTTGGAGGCCCAACACGGGTCTACAAGAAGAAGGTTGTGTAGTAGACATCAAGCTCTTTTCTGGCGCCGTTGCCGGGGAGGTGAGTGCGTGAAGGTATATCTTTAGATCTTGCAATCAAATCTTTTAGTTTCTTGTTTTTCACTAGTTTTGTTTTATAAAAGAAAACTACAAAATATGGAATTGAGGTTGCCTCATATGCTTCATCTTTATAATGTCTTTCGTGAAAATGATGGAAAGGAAAATTGTGCTCAAGTGTTAGAAGAAGAAGTTATTAAAATGTTTGGCACTAAATATTTGAATGAATAGCATGATAGTGATATTGTTAGTATGAATTCTCTTAATATCCATGATGTTAATGATATGCAAAGCCACAAGCTTGGGGATGCTATGATTGATGAAGATGATATTTTTAGTCCCCCAAGTTTTGATGAGCAAAACTATTATGATTACGACATGCCTCCTATCTATGATGATTATTATGATGACACGTATGCTATAAAGAGTAATGACAACCATGAAACTTGTCATCATGATTTTAATATTCAAAGTGGTTATGTCAATCAAGTACGTCATGATAGTTTTTTTGGTGAGTTTGCTCCCACTATTTTGAATGAGAAGAAAAATGCTTATGTGGAGAGTGACAAATTTTCTATGCTTGTGCATCATCAAAATAATGATTTATGTGCTGGTTATATTGTGGAATTTCTTCATGATGCTACTGAAAATTATTATGAGGGAGGAACATATGCTTATAGGAATTGCAATAATATCAAGTTTCCTCTCTATGTGTTCAAATTCTTGAACATATGCTTGTTTTCCCTTCCTATGCTAGATGATTCTTGCTCCCATAAATTGTTTGATAAAAAAATCCTTATGCATAGGAAGTGGGTTAGACTTAAATGTGCTTATCATGAGATTCATGATGCTCTTTTGCATGTTTCAATTACTATTCCTATGTGAGGATCATTGAAATCATCATGCCTAGATAAAAAGCATTAAAGAAAAGCGCTTGTTGGGAGACAACCCAACAGTTTTACTTTCTGTTTTTGTGTGTTCACATGATTACGCTACTGTATTAATCATGTTTTGTGTCTTTTATTTCGATAAAGTGCCAAGTAAAGCCTTTGGGATAGTGTGGATACTTGCTTGTTTGATTCTGTGCAAAAACAGACAGTTTTGCGTCCAGTATATGAATTATATGATTTTACTGGAGCGTCAAACAATTCTGAAATTTTTGCACAAACTTTATATGCGAATTCCTTGAGTTGTCCTAGTGTTTCAGAACTTTTAGAGTCATGGAAGTTTGGTTATCATTCAGATCTTTACAGACTTTTTTGTTTTTGACAGATTTTGTTTTGCATGCATAGTTTGCTTGTTTCAAGTGTCCTATAGATTATATTGAGTAATATAAATTGTGGGAATGATGTAATACATTAGGTATCATGTGGGAACAATTATGAATCTTGTATTGACAGTACCTAAGTGAATGATCTATATTTACTACACTAATCCATCTCACGAAGTTCCGTTAAGTTTTGTTGATTGAAGTTTTCAAGTTTTGGGTGAGACACCGATATGAGGAGAATAAGGAGTGAGAAGAACCTAAGATTGGTTATCCCAAGTCACCCCCAAGTTAATATCCAAGGAATACTCAAGCGCCTAATCTTGGGGATGCCTCGGAAGGCATCCCCTCTTTCGTCTTCAATACTATCGGTATATCTCACTTGGATCTATATTCATATTCGTCACATAATATGAGTTTTTCTTAGAGCGTCATTATATTTAGTTATTTTATGTGAGGTGTTATTTATAATCTTGTTTTTAAAATAAATAGTTCCAAGAATTGCCTTTAGGATGCTTGCATTGCATGTTTTGATGAGTGATGTATAAAAACAGAAACTTTGGTTGTAGTGTTTGAATTTTCATATTTTACTAGAACGTGGAAAGTTTCTGAAATATTTACACAGTATTTTTATTAAAAAAATTATAATTTCCTAAATTTGAATAATTTTTTGAGTTATATAAGTAAACTGTTTCATAAATTGGTACAGACTGTTCTGTTTAGACAGATTGCTGTCATACTTTTGTTATCTACTTATCCTATAGTTTCCATATCCTATATTGGTAGATATAAATTGTGGAAATAATATTATAAATTACCTAATGATTGAAAATTATTATGCAACTTGTCTTGGAAGTACATAAAGAGTTCATTTATTATTATGTGTACTAACCTATCTCATGAGTTCTTTTTAAGTTTTGTGTGGATGAAGTTTTTGAGAATAGGTGAAATCGTGGTATGAGAGGATTGAACGAGATACAAAAGCTCAATATTGGGGATGCCCAAGTCACCCCAAGTAAATATTTCAAGAACTCTCAAGCATATAAGCTTGGGTATGCTACGCATCCCACCTCTCTTCATCAACAATTATCGGTTAGCCTATGTTGAGCCTAAATTTTTATTCGTTCACATAATGTGTGCTATTATTGGAGTGATATTTTTCTTTTGATTGTTGTTTGAATAAAGTACTTAAGATCTGAAAATATTTATTGAGGGAGAGAGAGTCTTCACATATCTACTTAATTGTTTGACTACTCATTGATCTTCACTTATATCTTTTGAGCTAGGCAATGTTGCTCTAGTGCTTCACTTATATCTTTATAGAGCATGGTGGGGTTATATTTTATAGAAATTATTGAACTGTTGTTCCTCACTTATATTATTTTGGGATTTTCTTAAAGCATCATGGTAATTTGTTCAGGTTATGAATTTAGTCCTAATATAATGGGCATTAAAGAGGGATAATAAAAACTTTCATATTAAGTGCATTGAAAACTATGAGAAGTTTGATTCCTTGCATATAGTTATGAGATAATATAGATGGTAATATGAGAGTCATGATAGTGAGTAGTTGTAAATTGGAATAGATACTTTTGTTAAAGCTTGTGATTCCCGTAGCATGCACGTATGGTGAACCGTTATGTAACAAAGTCGGAGCATGATTTGTTTAATGATTGTCGACCTTTGTGTGAGGGTCGGGAGCGCGCGATGGTTAACTCCTACCAACCTCTCCCCTAGGAGCATGCCTCTAATGCTTTGTTGATGACTAATAGACTTTTGCAATAAGTATGTGAGTTCTTTATGACTAATGTTGAGTCCATGGATTATACGCACTCTCACCCTTCCATCTTTGCTAACCTCTCTAGTACCGCACAACTTTCGCAGGTACACCAAACCCTCCTTCCTCAAAATAGCCACCATACCTACCTATTATGGCATTTCCATAGCCATTCTGAGATATATTGCCATGCAACTTCCACCATGTAGTTTTTTATGACTTGCACCATCACTTCATATTGCATATAGAGTCATATTTTGTCATAGGTATCGAGTGTTGGAAATATGCCCTAGAGGCAATAATAAATTAGTTATTATCATATTTCCTTGTTCATGATAATCGTTTATTATCCATGCTATAATTGTATTGATCGGAGACTTAAATGCATGTGTGGATACATAGACAAAACCATGTCCCTAGTATGCCTCTAATGGACTAGCTCGTTGATCAAAGGATGGTTAAGGTTTCCTAGCCATGGACATGAGATGTCATTTGATAACGGTATCACATCATTAGGAGAATGATGTGATGGATAAGACCCAAACTACAAACATAGCATATGATCGTGTCAGTTTATTGCTACTGTTTTCTGCATGTCAAGTATATGTTCCTATGACCATGAGATCATGCAACTCACGGATATCGGAGGAGTGCCTTGTGTGTATCAAACGTCGCAACGTAATTGGGTGACTATAAAGGTGCTCTACAGGTATCTCCGATGGTGTCTGTTGAGTTGGCATGGATCGAGACTGGGATTTGTTACTCCGTGTGACGGAGAGGTATCTCAGGACCCACTCGGTAATACAACATCACAATGAGCCTTGCAAGCAATGTGACTAATTGTTAGTTGCGGGATCTTGTATTACGGAACGAGTAAAGAGACTTGCTAGTAACAAGGTTGAACTAGGTATGGAGATACCGACGATCGAATCTCGGGCAAGTAACATACCGAAGAACAAATGGAACGTTATACGGTATTAACTGAATCCTTGACATAGAGGTTCGACCGATAAAGATCTTCGTAGAATATGTAGGAACCAATGTGGACGTCCAGGTCCCGCCATTGGTTATTGACCGTAGAGGTGTCTCGGTCATGTCTACATAGTTCTCGAACCCGCAGGGTCTGCACACTTAAGGTTCGGTGACGTTTCGGTAGTGTAGAGTTATGTATGGTGGTGACCGAAGGTTGTTTGGAGTCCCGGATGAGATCCCGGACGTCACGAGGAGCTCCGGAATGGTCTAGAGGTAAAGATTCATATGTAGGAAGTCCCAGTTTGGTTTCCGGAAAAGTTTCGGGCTCATCGGTAGTGTACCGGGAGTATCGGTATTGTACCGGGAGTGCCGGTAGTGTATCGGAGGACCTCCGGGAGGGGTATTTCGACCCCAAGAGGTCCATGAGCTGTGGGAGAATAATAACCAGCCCTTAGTGGGCTGGGAAAACAGACACAAAGGCCCATGGCGCAGGAGAGAAAGTCCTAAAGCAAAAAGTGGAAAATCAGCCAATAGGAGGCAATCCTACTCCAACTAGGATTGGAGGTGAAGTAGGATTGCTCCCACCTCCTATTTCGGCCGATCCAAAGGCCTTGGCTGCCTCTCCTCTCCTCTCCTCCTATATATACTAGTGGATTGGGTGGTTTTTGGACAGAATTTCCGGCCACGTGCTACCCGTTCCATCGGTGCATAGTTTCTCCTCTAGATCGGTTTTCTGCAGCGCTTAGGCGAAGCCCTGCCGGAATTGCTCCACCACCATCACCGGAGCGCCGTCACGCTGCCGGTGAACTCTCTCTCCTCTCCACCTCCTCTTGCTGGATCAAGACGGTGGAGATCGTCATCAAGCTGCACGTGTGCTGAACGCGGAGGTGCCGTCCGTTCGGCGCTAGATCGGAAGAACCGTGATCGAGATCGCGAGACGGTTCGTGATGAGATCGCGGAACGGATCGTGATGAGTTCGCGGGACAGATCGTGATCAAGATCGTGAGACGGATCGTGATGAGATTGCGGGACGGATCGTGATGAGTTCACGGGACGGATCGTGATTGGATCGCGGGACGGATCGTGATGAGATCGCGGGACGCTCGGCGATTTGGATCGCGAAGAAGTTCGACTACACCAACCGCGTTTCTTAACGCTTCCCGCTTAGCGATCTACAAGGGTACGTAGATCCACTCTCCCTCTCGTAGATGCTCATCACCATGGATAGGTTTGCGTGTGCGTAGGAAAATTTTTGTTTCCCATGCGACGTTCCCCAACAGTGGCATCATGAGCTAGGTTGATGGTTCGATGAGATCTCGAGTAGAACACGAAAGGTTTGTGGGCGTTGATGCTTAGATTGCTTCCTCCCTTGGTCGGATTTTGGTTCAGCGGGATTGTGAGATGAAGCGGCCCGGACCAACATTACTCGTACGCTTACGAGAGATCGGTTCCCTCGACGCAACTTGTTGCTTAGATGGCTTGCGGGTGACAGTTTCTCTCACTTTAGTTGGATCGGATTCGACAAAGGCGGTCCTTGAGAAGGTTGAAAAGCAATCTATGTATCACCGTTGTGGTTTATGCGTAGGTGAGAATCGTTCTTTCTAGATACCCATAGCGGCCACGTAAAACTTGCAACAACAATTAGAGGACGTCTAACTTGTTTTTGCAGGGTATGTTGTGATATGATATGGCCAATTACATGATGTGATATATGTGATGTATGAGATGATCATGTGATGTATAGATTATCACGACTTGCATGTCGATGAATACGGCAACCGGCAGGAGCCATAGGGTTGTCTTTAATTATTGTATGACCTGCGTGTCAATCATTAAGCGCTATGTAATGCTTTACTTTATCGCTAAACGGTAGCAATAGTAGTAGAAGCATGCAGGGCGTGACAACCTCGATGGCGACACGTTGATGGAGATCAAGATGATGGAGATCATGGTGTCGTGCCGGTGACGATGAAGATCATGCCGGTGCTTTCAAGATGGAGATCTAAAGCACAAGTTCATGGCCATATCATGTCACTTATGAATTGCATGTGATGTTAATCCTTTTATGCACCTTGTTATGCTTAGTACGACGGTAGCATTATAAGGTGATCCCTCACTTAAATTTCAAGATAAAATTGTGTTCTCCCCGAGTGTGCACCGTTGCGAAAGTTCGTCGTGTTGAGACACCACGTGATGATCAGGTGTGATAGACTCTACGTCCACATACAACGGGTGCAAGCCAGTGTTGCACGCGCAGAACACTCGGGTTAAACTTGACGAGCCTAGCATGTACAGACATGGCCTCGGAACACAAGAGACCGAAAGGTCGAGCATGAGTCATATAGTGGATATGATCAACATAATGATGTTCACCATTGAAACCACCTTAACTCACGTGATGATCGGACTTGAGTTGGTGAATTTGGATCATGTATCACTCGAATGACCCGAGGGATGTCAATTTGAGAGGGAGTTCTTAAGTAATATGATTAATTGAACCTTATGTCCTTAATGCACCGCTCGGTGCGCCACCCCCTCTAGCGTCGTCTATAGATGTTGTGAACATCTGACAGGCACGTTTCGATGACTACTTGATAGTTTAGTGCGTCATGCATTACGACTTAGAATTGAGGCTCGGAAACGTTTTGAACGTCACGGAACATATGAGATGTTCTAGGAGCAGAGATTGTGATCTCAGGCTCGTGCCTGTGTTGCGAGATATGAGATCTCCAACAAGATTCTTTGCCTGTAAGATGAAGGAGAATAGCTCAATCGTTGAGCATGTACTCAGATTGTCTGGGTACTACAATCGCTTGAATCAAGTGGGAGTTGATCTTCCAGATAAGATAGTGATTGATATAGTTCTCCAAGTCACTGTCACTAAAGCTACTAGAACTTAGTGATGAACTATAATACACCAGGGATAGAAGTATTGATCCCTGAGCTATTCGCGATGTTTGACACCGCGAAGGTAGAAATCAAGAAGGAGCATCAAGTGTTGATGGTTAATCAAACCACTAGTTTCGAAAAGGGCAAGAGCAAGGAGGGAAACTTCATGGATAGCAAGTCAGTTGCTGCTCCAGTGAAGCAACCCAAAGTTGAACTCAAACCCGAGACTAAGTGCTTCTATTATGAGGTGAGAGGTCGCTGAAGCGGAACAACCCTAGATACTTGGTAGATAAGAAGGCTGGCAACATCGACAGAAGTATATTTGATATACGAGTTATTGATGTGTACCTTGCTAGTACTCCTAGTAGCACCTGGGTATTGGATACCGGTTCGGTTGCTAAATGTTAGTAACTCGAAATAAAAGCTACGGAATAAACGGAGAACTAGCTAAGGGTGAGGTGACGATGTGTGTTGGAAATGTTTCCAAGGTTGATGTGATCAACATCGCATGCTCTCTCTACCTTCAGGATTAGTGACGAACCTAAATAAATGTTATTTGGTGTTTTGCGTTGAGCATGAACATGATTAGATCATGTTTGTTGCAATACGGTTATTCATTTAAGTCAGAGAATAATAGTTATTCTGGTTACATGAATAATACCTTCAATGGTCATGCACCCAGTGAGAATGGTTTGTTGAAATCTTGATCGTAGTAGTACACATGTTCATAACATTGATGTCAAAAGATACAAAGTTAATAATGATAGTACCACATACTTGTGGCACTGCCGCTAAATGTCATATTGGTATAAAGCGCATGTACAAACTCCATGCTGATGGATATTTGGACTCATCGATCTCGAATCGGTTGAGACATGCGAACCATGCCTCTTGGGCAAGATGACTAAAGGACCCCGTTGGATGGAGCGGGCAAGTGATTCATTGGAAATGATACATGTTGATGTATGCAATCTAGTGAGTCTTGTAGTGTGCAGTGGATATCATTATTTTCTTACCTTCACTGATGATTTGAGTAGATATAGTGTATATTTACTTAATGAAACACAAGTCTGAATCGTTTGAAAGGTTCAAGCAAATTCAGAGTGAAGTTTAAAGATCATCATGACAAGAAGATAAAAATGACCGCGATATGATCGTGGAGGTGAATATCTGAGTTACGAGTTTGGCATACAACTTAAGACAACGTGAAATTTGTTTCACAACTAACGCCACCTGGAACACCATGGTGTGATGGTGTGTCCGAACATCATAGTCATGCTCTATTGATATAGTGCATACTGTGATGTCTCTTATCGTTTTACTACTATAATTTTTGGGGTTATAAATTAGAGACAACTACATTCACTTTAAATAGGGCATCATCTAAATCCGTTGAGATGACACCGTGTGAATTATGGTTTGATAGAAACCTAAGCTGTCATTTCTTAATGTTTGGGGCTGCGATGCTTGTGTGGAAAATGTTTTCACATAATAAGCTAGAACCCAAAGCGGACAAATGTATCTTCATAGAATACCCTAAGAATAGATGGGTATGCCTTCTATCTCAGATCCGAGTGCAAAGTGTTTGTTGCTAGAACTGGGTCCTTTCTCGAGAAAAAGTTTCTCTCGAAAGAATTGAGTGGGAGGAAGATAGAACTTGATGAGGTTGTTAAACCTTTGTTCAACCAGAGAGTAGCGCAGCGTAGAAAGATGTTACTATGAAGCCTATGTTAGTTGAAGAGGAAGTTAATGATGATGATCATGAAGCTTCAGGATCAAGTTACTATCAAACTTCGTAGGTCGACAAGGATGTGTACTGCTCCTAAGTGGTACGCCAACTCTGTCTTGGAGGTCATGATTGTTGGACAACGATGAACCTACGAGCTATGGAGAAGCGATGATGGGCCCGGATTCCAACAAATGGTTGGAGGCCATGAAATCCGAGATAGGATCCATGTATGAAAAACCAAGTATAGACTTGGTAGACTTGCTCGTTGGACGGCAGGTCGTTGAGTACAAATGGATCTTTAAAATGAAGACAAACACTGATGGTGAATGTCACTATTTGTAAAGCTCGACTTGTTGCAAAGATGTTTGTGACAAGTTCAAGGGGTTGACTGCGAGGAGACTTTCTCACTCGTAGCGATGCTAGAGTCTGTTGGAATTATGTTAGCAGTTGCTGCGTTTTCAATTATGAAATCTGGCAGATGGATGTCAAAACATTGTTTCCTTAACGGTTTACTTGAGGAAAGGTTGTATGTGATACAACCAGAAGGTTTTGCCAGTCCTAAGGATGCTAAAAGGTGTGCAAGCTTCGGTGATCCTTCCATGGACTGAAGCAAGCATCTCGGAGTTGGAATATACGCTTTGATGTGTTGATCAAAGTTTTTGAGTTTATACAAAGTTTACGAGAAACTTGTATTTGCAACAAAGTGAGTGGGAGCACTATAGAATTTCTGATAAGTATATGTGGATGACATATTGTTGATCGGAAATAATGTAGGATTTCTGGAAAGCATAAATGGTTGTTTGGAAAGTGATTTTCAAGGGAAGACCTGGATAAAGCTACCAAATTGTTGAGCATCAAGATCTATAGAGATAGATCAAGATGACTTGATGAGACTTTCAATGAGTACATACCTTGACAAGATTTTGAAAGAGTTCAAAATGGATCAGCCAGAGAAATAGTTCTCGTCTGATTTGTAAGGTGTGAAGTTGAGTGAGACTCAAAGCTCGACAACGGCAGAAGAAAGAGAAAGGACGAACGTCGTCCCCTATGCCTTAGCCATAGGCTCTATATTATGCCATGCTGTGTACCGCACCTATGTGTGCCTTGCCATGAGTCTGTCAAGGGGTACAAGAGTGGTCCAGGAGTGGATCACTGGACAGCGGTCGGAATTATCCTTAGTAACCAGAGGACTAAGGAAATGTTTCTTGATTGTGGAGGTGATAAAGAGTTCGTCGTAAAGAGTTACGTCGATGCAAGCTTTAACACCTATCCGGATGACTAGTAGTAGCAATCTGGATACGTATAGTGGAGCAGCCATTTTGGAAATAGTACCAAGTGGAGTGTGGTAGCAGTGTTTACGGTTTTACATAGAGATTTGCAAAGTACACACGGATCTGAATATCGTAGACCCGTTGACTATAAGACCTCTCTCACATGCAAAGCATGATCGAGCCCCAAAACTCATTGGGTGTTAGATTCATATTTCCTTGTTCATGATAATCGTTTATTATCCATGCTATAATTGTATTGATCGGAGACTTAAATGCATGTGTGGATACATAGACAAAACCATGTCCCTAGTATGCCTCTAATGGACTAGCTCGTTGATCAAAGGATGCTTAAGGTTTCCTAGCCATGGACATGAGATGTCATTTGATAACGGGATCACATCATTAGGAGAATGATGTGATGGATAAGACCCAAACTACAAACATAGCATATGATCGTGTCAGTTTATTGCTACTGTTTTCTGCATGTCAAGTATATGTTCCTATGACCATGAGATCATGCAACTCACGGATATCGGAGGAGTGCCTTGTGTGTATCAAACGTCGCAACGTAACTGGGTGACTATAAAGGTGCTCTACAGGTATCTCCGATGGTGTCTGTTGAGTTGGCATGGATCGAGACTGGGATTTGTTACTCCGTGTGACGGAGAGGTATCTCAGGGCCCACTCGGTAATACAACATCACAATGAGCCTTGCAAGCAATGTGACTAATTGTTAGTTGCGGGATCTTGTATTACGGAACGAGTAAAGAGACTTGCCAGTAACAAGGTTGAACTAGGTATGGAGATACCGACGATCGAATCTCGGGCAAGTAACATACCGAAGAACAAAGGGAATGTTATACGGGATTAACTGAATCCTTGACATAGAGGTTCGACCGATAAAGATCTTCGTAGAATATGTAGGAACCAATGTGGACGTCCAGGTCCCGCCATTGGTTATTGACCGTAGAGGTGTCTCGGTCATGTCTACATAGTTCTCGAACCCGCAGGGTCTGCACACTTAAGGTTCGGTGACGTTTCGGTAGTGTAGAGTTATGTATGGTGGTGACCGAAGGTTGTTCGGAGTACCGGATGATATCCCGGACGTCACGAGGAGCTCTGGAATGGTCCGGAGGTAAAGATTCATATATAGGAAGTCCCAGTTTGGTTTCCGGAAAAGTTTCGGGCTCATCGGTAGTG
Organism: Hordeum marinum; assembly: GCA_022496015.1. Classification (NCBI taxonomy): domain Eukaryota; kingdom Viridiplantae; phylum Streptophyta; class Magnoliopsida; order Poales; family Poaceae; genus Hordeum; species Hordeum marinum. The sequence goes on from CM039675.1 coordinate 383,900,135, forward strand.
TACCGGGAGTATCGGTATTGTACCGGGAGTGCCGGTAGTGTACCGGAGGACCTCCGGGAGGGGTATTACGACCCCAAGAGGTCCATGGGCTTTGGGAGAATAATAATCAGCCCTTAGTGGGCTGGGAAAACAGCCACAAAGGCCCATGGCGCAGGAGAGAAAGTCCTAAAGCAAAAAGTGGAAAATCAGCCAATAGGAGGCAATCCTACTCCAACTAGGATTGGAGGTGAAGTAGGATTGCTCCCACCTCCTATTTCGGCCGACCCAAAGGCCTTGGCTGCCTCTCCTCTCCTCTCCTCCTATATATACTAGTGGATTGGGTGGTTTTTGGACAGAATTTCCGGCCACGTGCCACCCGTTCCACCGGTGCATAGTTTCTCCTCTAGATCGGTTTTCTGCAGCGCTTAGGTGAAGCCCTGCCGGAATTGCTCCACCACCATCACCGGAGCGCCGTCACGCTGCCGGTGAACTCTCTCTCCTCTCCACCTCCTCTTGCTGGATCAAGACGGTGGAGATCGTCATCAAGCTGCACGTGTGCTGAACGCGGAGGTGCCGTCCGTTCGGCACTAGATCGGAAGAACCGTGATCGAGATCGCGAGACGGTTCGTGATGAGATCGCGGAACGGATCGTGATGAGTTCGCGGGACAGATCGTGATCAAGATCGTGAGACGGATCGTGATGAGATCGCGGGAAGGATCGTGATGAGTTCACGGGACGGATCCTGATTGGATCGCGGGACGGATCGTGATGAGATCGCGGGACGCTCGGCGGTTTGGATCGCGAAGAAGTTCGACTACACCAACCGCGTTTCTTAACGCTTCCCGCTTAGCGATCTACAAGGGTACGTAGATCCACTCTCCCTCTCGTAGATGCTCATCACCATGGATAGGTTTGCGTGTGCGTAGGAAAATTTTTGTTTCCCATGCGACGTTCCCCAACATCGAGTTGTAATTTTTCTTTTTTGAGTTATAAGTAAATAAAAGTGTGATGATTTTTCATTAATAGAGCCTTGTCTCGTGAGAGAAAAGGATGATGGAGGCTATGACTCCCTCACAAGTTGGGATGAGTATCCGAACTTTACAAAAAAAGAGGCCAGCGAAGCCCAAACAAAAAAAAGAGGCCAAAGAAGCCCACGAAAATAAAAAAATATGAGAGAAAGAGAGAAGGGACAATTGCTACTACCTTTTTCCACACTTGTGCTTCAAAGTAGCACCATGATCTGCATGATATAGGGTCTCCTATTTTGTCACTTTCATATAACTAGTGGATATTCATTTTGCATGACCACTTAGTTTTCTTCTTGAGCTTTCACACACTTATAACTTTAAGTGCATTTGTTGCATGGCAATCCCTACTCACTCACATTGATATATATTTATGGGCATCTCCATAGCCCGTTGATACGCCTAGTTGATGTGAGACTATCTTCTCCTTTTTCTCCTTGCACCTCCTCCATATTCTATTCCACCTATAATGTTATATCCATGGCTCACGCTCATGTATTGCATGAGAGTTTAAAAGGTTTGAGAACACCAAAAGTGTGAAACAATTGCTTGACTTGTTCATAGGGGTTGTGCATGATTTAGATACTTTGTGCGGGGAAGATGGAGCATACCCAGACTATATGATTTTGTAGGGATAACTTTCTAAGGCCATGTTATTTCGAAAGGACATGACTACCTTGTTGGTGTGCTCGAAGTATTACTAATTTTATATCAATAATATACTATTGTTTTGAATCTTATGGATCTAAATATTCATGCGACAATAAAGAATAATACATGGATAAATATGTTAGGCAGCATTCCACATGAAAAAATATGTTTTTATCATTTACCTACTCGAGGACGAGCAAGAATTAAGCTTGGGGATGGTGATATGTCTCCAACGTATCTATAATTTTTGCTTGTTTCATGCTGCTTTATTATCATTCTTGGATGTTTTACAATCATTTTACTACAATTTTATATTATTTTTGGGACTAACCTATTAACCCAGAGCCCTGTGCCAGTTTCTATTTTTTTCCTTGTTTTTGAGTTTTACAGAAGAGGAATGTCAAACGAAGTCCAAATGGAATAAAAATTTATGGTGATTTTTTGGGACCAGAAGAGACCCATGGAGCATCGGACTTGGTCCAGAAGACCCACGAGACAGTCACAATCCTCAGGGGCGCGGCCACCCCCCTAGTCGCGCCCTGTAGGCTTGTGACTCCCTCGTGGCCCATCCAGACTTATTTCCACCGCCATAATTTACTCTAAATACCAAAGAAACAACACAGAACCTAGATTGGGAGTTCCACCACCCCAAGCCTCTAGAGCCACAAAAAACCAATTGGGACCCCATTCCAGCACCCTTCCGGAGGGGGAAACCATCACCGGAGGCCATCTTCATAATCCCGATGCTCTCCTTAACGATGAGGGAGTAGTTCACCCTCGGGGATGCGGGTATGTACCAGTAGCTATGTGTTTGATCTCCCTCCCTCTCTCTCTCGTGTTCTTGAGATGACACGATCTTGATGTACCGCGAGCTTTATTGATATAGATTGAATCATATGGAGTTTCCCCCTCTCTATCTAGTTGTGATGAATTGAGTTTTCCCTTTGAAGTTTACTTATCGGTTTGAGTCTTTAAAGATTTGAGAACACTTGATGTATGTCTTGTGATGGGATATCTGTGGTGACAATGGGATGTTCTATTGATACACTTGATGTGTGTTTTGGTGATCAACTTGCGGGTTCCATGACCTTGGGAATCTATGCATAGGGGTTGGCACACGTTCTTATCTTGACGTTTCGGTAAAAACTTTGGGGCACTCTTTGAAGTTCTTTGTGTTGGATTGAACATGATGAATCTGAAATTATGTGATGCATATCGTATAATCAAGCCCACGGGTATTTGTGGTGACATTGGAGTATCTAGGTGACATTAGGGTTTTGGTTGATGTGTATCTTAAGGTGTTATCTTACTACGAACTCTAGGGTTGTTCGTGAAACTTATAGGGATAGCTCGTAAGATTCATCAGAAAAGATAACTTTGAGGTGGTTTCGTACCCTACAATAATTTCTATGTTTGTTCTCCGCTATTTGTGACTTTGGAGTGAACTCTTTGTCGCACAAGAGGTATTTACATATGATTCAACTATGTCAGTATTGTTGAGAGAAATTGCAATAGTGAAAGTATGGACCCTAGGCCTTGTTTCCAAGCATTTATACAGCATTTTGCTCACTGTTTACTATTTGTTACCTTGCTGTTTTTATATTTTCAGATTACAAAAACCTATATCTACCATCCATATTACACTTGTATCACCATCTCTTCGCCGAACTAGTGCACCTATACAATTTACCATTGTATTGGGTGTGTTGGGGACACAAGAGACTCTTTTTTATTTGGTTCCAGGGTTGCTTGAGAGAGACCATCTTCATCCTACACCTCTCACGGATTGATAAACCTTAGGTCATCCACTTGAGGGAAAATTGCTATTGTCCTACAAAACTCTGCGCTTGGAAGCCCAACACGAGTCTACAAGAAGAAGGTTGTGTAGTAGACATGAAGCATGTGGTGGGTGGCATGCACACACCCAATAAGGATGCCACGCGCACTAGTCGCTTCTGAGGACTGCGCCGCTGACGTGGTGTAGCCTCCCAACTGGAGGTGTCTTCCAGCAAAGTGGCGGAGCTACGACAATGGACAGGTGCCATTGGCGATTGGGTTAAGAAGGGTAGAGAAGTTACGGCCAGGGAGGGGATGAATGTGATGTGGAGTCGCTAGCCATGAGAGTTTATAAAGTAGGCGGCCAAGCATTGGGGGTTTGGGGGATTTCTGTGAGCCGGGCGGGAAGCTTGCGTCGGAATCTGCACGGTTGTGTGGGAACGGGAAGGTCAAAAGAAACGCATGCGCGATCCCGAAGCATGCAATGGAATCCTCAGGTAGCAGCGCGGTGACAAGCCGGGAGGGAGGAGGGAGAAATGACAGGCATACAAACAGTTAATGATAGAAAAGCATTTGCATTTTATCACATAGCAAACATCCATTTTGTATGCACCATCACGAACTGCTCTACATATGAGGCAGTTGAGGCAGCCACGATGCTCTCTGCTCGCGTCCGTGTGTGCACGCTCTGCCGGCGTCTCTCCATGCGTGAACGATCACGTATGTTTGTGGTGCCATATTGACGTGGCTTGAGACTGCGTTGTTATTCCCCAAATAGGAAGGGATGAAGCAGCAGAGCTACGGTAAGTATTTCCCTCAGTTATGAAACCAAGGTCATTGAACTAGTAGGATAATCAAGCAACACTATGTAAACGGTACCTGCACACAAAGAACAAATACTTGCAACCTGACGCGTAAGATAGGATGCCAATCTCTCCTCGGTAAAAGATAGATTAGTTTGTATGAGATTGGATAAATAGATCGCACAACAACACAAAATAACATGCAAATAAAATTGCAACAAGGTATTTTTGGGTTTTTTGGGATAATAGATCTGAAAACAAATGTGGAAAAAGATAGATCGGAAAGCAATATTTCAAAAGGATTGACCCGGGGGCCGTAGATTTCACTAGTAGTTTCCCTCAAGAAAATAACACATGGTGGGTAAACAAATTTCTGTTGTGCAATTGATAGATAATCAAATAATCATGACGATATCCAAGGCAATGATCAATGTATATTGGCATCACATCCAAGATTAGTAGACCGAAACGATTCTGCATCTACTACTATCACTCCACACACCGACCTCTATCCAGCATGCATCTACTATATTAAGTTCATTGAGAAACAAAGTAATGCAATAAGAACGATGACATGATGTAGACAAGATCTATTCATGTAGGAATAGAACCCATCTTGGTATCCTTAATAGCAACGATACATGCGTGCCGCACTATCCCTTCTGCCACTGGAAGAGGACACAACAAGATCGAACCCATCACAAAGCACCTCTTGCCATGGAAAGAAAAATTGATCTAGTTGGCCTAACTAAACCAAATATTCGAACAAGAAATACGAGGCTATAAATAATCATGCATATAAGATATCAAAAGAAGACTCAAATAATATTCATGGATAGAAACTAATGATGAACTCAAGCTTCATGGGATCCCAAGAAACACACCGCAAAAAGTCATTACATCAAATAGATCTCCAAGAGACCATTGTATTGAGAATCAAAAGAGAGAGAGGAAGCCATCTAGCTACTTCCTATGGTCCCGTAGGTCTATGGTGGACTACTCACGCATCATCGGAGATGAACCCATGAGGATGATGAACCCCTTTGTGATTGTGTTAGATTGGCTCTCGTGGTTCTGGAACTGGCGGCGGCTGGAATTGTGTTTTGTCGACCCCCCTAGGGTTTATGGAATTTTTGAGGATTTATAGAGCTGAGAGGTGGTGGAGGAGACTCATGTGGGGCCCACAACCCACTAGGGCGTGCCTGGGACCTCTAGCGCGCCCTGTTGTCATGTGGGCCCCATAGGCCTCCCCCCAGTTGCTTCCTTGGCTCCCAAGTTGTCTTCTAGTCCAAAAAAGTCTCCAAAAAGTTTCGTGGCATTTTGGCTTCATTTGGTACTGATATTCTGCGAAGTAAAAACCAAGAAAAAACAACAACAGTGGGCACTATGTGAATATGTTAGTCCCAAAAAGGATACAAAGTTTCTATAAAATGATTATACAACATCCAAGAATGATAATATAACAACATGGAACAATCAAAAATTATAGATACGTTGGATACATATCAGCATCCCCAAGCTTAATTCATGCTCATCCTCGAGTAGGTAAATCATAAGAACATAATTTTTGATGTGGAATGCTTCCTAACATGTTCATCACATAATATTTTCTTTTGTAGCATGGACATTTGGACTTTTATATGATTCAAAGCAATAGTCTAGTTTTGACATGAAGATTTTAATACTCAAGCATACCAACAAGCAACCACATCTTTCAAAATATCAACACTAAAGAAACTTATCCCCGACCCATCATGCTCAATCATTGATCCATTCATTAAACACACTCAAATATTATCTACACTCAATGCATAATTATGATCATAGTGCCCCCTAGTTGGTGCTTTATAAGATAAGATGGAGACTCAAATAAAAGGAAAAATTGCATAAAGTAAATATATAGGCCCTTTGCAAAGGGTAGTAGGGATTTCTAGAGGTGCCAAGGCTCAAAGCTTAAATTGAGAGAGACAAATACTTTCGGTGGCATGCCTTTCCTCTCAACAAAAATGACCGAGAATTTTAATACTTTCCCATTCTAGATATATCATAAGCGGTTCCCAAAAAGAAAATAAAGTGTATTCCTTTTTCCACCATTCTTTCACAATCCATGGCTAGACGTATCCACGGGTACCATCCATACCAACACTTTCCAAGGAATTTATTATTTCACAACATAAAGTAAATTTGTTTTTCATTTCGGGACTGGGCATCCCTATTACTGCCGTACTCTCGTGCAATGACAAGTAAATAAACGCTCATCTTGAGAATAACACATCTAGCATGGAAAAATATCAGCCACCCCTTCCGCTTCATGAGTCGTACGAGCACACAAAAAGGAAATTAATTTTTAAAATTAGAGATGGCACATACAAATTTGATTAGAACGGGATGGAAATATCACATATAGGTAGGTATGGTGGACTCATATGGCAAAAGTGGGTTTAAGGATTTTGGATGCACAAGTAGTATTTCTACTTAGTATAAGTGGACGCTAGCAAATAGATTGAGAAGCAACCAACCAAGAAACAAAAATTCTAATAAACGGGCACTAAGCATAACTAACACTGAATAATGCACCATAAGTAGGATGTAACTTCATTGCATAACTATTGACTTTCGTGCTTGCATAGGGAATCACAAACCTTAACACTAATATTCTTACTAAAGCATAATTACTCACCAACATGACTCACATATTACTATCATCATGTAGCGACCCGACTCAAAACGAGTCAAGCCTCTGTGTGTTCTGTGCCATCCCTGGATCAGTATGCTGGCACACACAGTACATCAATGTATATATCAAAGTGCAATCACATGTAAATAACGTAAAACTGATATATACCTTAAAATAGCAGCGGATACAGTCAACGGGAGTGGAGTCCCAATAACACCAACGGCAAGTTGAGTGCGGACCGTAACCCTGAATCGTACTCTTACCCGTCGTAGAAGAGTATCTGCAACATAAGACGTTGCAGCCGTGTAGGTCAGCATTTTGAATATGCTGGCAAGATCACCATAGAAGAACAGAAAAATAAAGACTATTCTATATGCAAAGGCTTTGTGGCTCTATGTCTGAGTTTTTGCGTAAAAGCTGATTTTATTTTCGTACAACAAAGGAATATCAGGAATTTCACTATAGAGTTACCTATCATGACATGGTTCCGCCAACCAATGTCTCAATGCCCATAAGTATCATTAAGTTGCCCACAATTAGTTATCAGTCCAGTGTTGAGAGTTCAGAGATAGATCCAAGTCTAGAAGCTCAAATTGTCCGTAACCGGGGACACGGCTAATCGATTAGGTTTAACTCTGCAGAGTGTTGTGTACTTTACCCACAAGATTCTTTCCCTCCTGGTAAGTCCTCGCACTGCCTGGTGTTTGAGAACAGGATGAAAGAAACATGGTCTTTCAGAGTGCTTCCCTGACTGTCCGACAGTGCCCATCCCAATCCTAACGTCGACTACATCTCGTAGCACTGCCCAGCAAAGTCACAACAAAGATCAACCAAGCCAGAGCCCATAATGACTTGTGGCTACACAGGTAAGCTTCCGGGCATGAAGTATTCATCCTTCTCTTTGAGTCTGGGTGAAGCTTTCCGCAAGATGTCATGGCGCTTCTCCATGCATCCCGGCCATCCACTGGTTTCTCCAGGGATGCCCAATCAACCATCCTTCACCCAGTAGTGTGTATTGAAAACTTGTCTTCTCGAGTCTTGAAGTCTTGAGGTCTTGAAGATGCAGGACTTGAAGATGTCTTCATGAAGTCGTCGTTTTGACGTGGAGTCCTTCTTCACACCACTCACGAACACTCATACCAGACCCCGTCTACTTTAGCATAGCATTGCACTAACTAGCGTTCCCGGGGCTTTAGTAACAAGTGGTGGGTTCCTACCTCATGCATTCTACTGAACTACAAGAATTTCAATAACACTACGGGGGGGATGTGCTGAATGATGTCACTACATGCAATAAAAACATAGGTATGAAAAGATGGTCAAGGTGAACTTGCCTGTACTGTTGATGAAGATAAAGATCGCTCTCAGAAATAACTTGATAGACTATACGTCACTCTCCGATGAGAAATCTATATAGCAAACATTGCATTCATAAGCAATCATACTAGCAATCAATTCTAACAATCACAAGATAACACAAGAAACAAAACCAACAAGGTTGATGAAGGAAATACTTAAGACAAAAGTTAAAATCAAGAAAGTTTTCAGGAACACAACTAAAATAGTTTTCCCTTACAAACAACTATTTTCAATAGTAACAAAAAAATAACAAAGTAAAATACAACAAAAGTATTTTTAGTAAATATTTTAGTAGCAAAAAGAATTACTTTTGAAGAACAAGTAAAACTATGAAAACAATATTCTAACAACATGAGTGTTTGCATAATGAATTTAACTACAAGCATAACTATAAACTAAAAGAAAACATTTTGTAAAATAACTAAGTTAACAGAAAATAATTTATAAAAACCTTTATTACAAAACATAATTAGATCATCAAAAAGTTTTGTGAAAAGAGTTTCTATTAAATTAAACTGTTTTATAACACATTACCTAATGAAAAAATATAGTTTCCTATAATAATAGGGTAAAACTAAACTATTTTTGTTTAAAACATTTGTTTACAGAAAAGAATTAGTAAAAAGTTTATTTGAAAACAGAATCTAAATACTTAAAACTTTAGTAAAAGAATTGTTACTAACAAATTTGCTTTTAAAACAACTATACCTATTTGAAAGAGGGTATAGATCCCTACAACAAAATTTATAAACTAAACAAATTAACTTTTGTTAACAGCAAGCAATTTACTAAGGTTTGGAACAACAAAACTAAACTAGATATAAAACATAAGTTAAATCATTTTTCAGATTTTCAAAATAACTAAAGAGAAAAAAAATATTAAACTAACTAAACATCATAGGAACTAAACAGAATCTGTTTTAGTTGAAAACACTATTTTAAAATATCCTAAAAATTCTCAAACTCTTCCTAATGATAACTATGGTCACTAGTTACAAGTAGGAAAAAGAATCATTCAAAATTTCATTTTAGAACTCAAGATATTCAGAAAACAAAATTTAAATCAAATATGTTCAAATTCAAATTTAAATGTTCAAACATAGTCAAATTTGGTATGTACAGAAACTAGATAAATTTTTTGATCTAATGCAAAAGAAATCAATTAAAAACATTAAGTAGTTTAAAAGATATAAAGAAAATAAAATCAGAACTTTCTCTATTTTCTAAAACAAAACAGAAAAAGAGAAAACTAAACTAACGGTCATGGGGTGACGTGGCGTTCTCTGGTTGGTCCAGGTGGGCGTGTGCTAGGGGGTTTCGGGCGGTCGACCGGTGCTTTAGAAGAAAACGGTTCGCATTTAATAGGTTCTAATCTGGATCGTCAGATCCAGATCGGACGGGGGAGAGGGGTGGTGGAGCTCACCGCGGTGGTGGGTCGTCGACGAGGGCTTCTCCGACGAGGCCGAGGCGAAGTGGTCGACGTGGGCGGCGCTCCGGTGGTCCTCCAGTGACGGCGAGGGCACTAGTCGATGGCAGCGAGTACGGCGAGCACGTCGGTGTCGTCAGTGAGGCTCGGGGGCGTCGGAGTTGACGGGCAGGAGCTCTTCGAGCTTCGGGTGGGGAGGTTACTCCGGAGAGGGCGATAGTGAGGCGGGTCTGGGGTCTCTGGGGCTCAGGCAGGGGATGGGGTGGTGCGCACGGGCGAGAGGATCTCGATGGTGCGCTCGGGAGAGGTCGGGGAGGTCGGAGACGGGCGCTAGGAGGGGAGAGGCGCGGCGGCGACCGAAAGCTCCGGCGAGCGATTCCGGCGAGGTGGGGGCTCGGAGAGAGGGGGAAGCAAGAGTAATGGGCAGAGGGGGAGCAGGGCTTCTTATAGGGGCTCAGAGGGTTCGGGGAAGTAAGGAGGGAGGAGATCCGCGTCGAGGGAAACCGGCGACGGCATCGGGTGCGTGGGAGGAGGAAGGCGACCGATGACGGTTTCGATCGGGCACGTGGGACCAGGGTGTCAGCGAGATAGAGAGGACAGGCGAGTCAGCGGGCGACCGACCGGTAACGGTTTCGGCATTTAATGCTGGTGGGCTGGCCGTTTTATTATAAAACTGTTACCGTTTTCTATTTATGATTTTACCAGAGCCATAAAACTTGATCAATGCATTCGAATATATACCAAATATAGTCAAATTTCATATCAAAATTAACAGAATAATAAATGTCATTTAAGGGACATTTTTATTCTGGCATTTGAATACTTTGTAAAAAATATTATTTTCAGAAATTGCCCTTTTGCTTTTAAATCCCTTTGCAAATATTTTTCAGAATAACCCCTGGTTTTTATTATTCAAATAAATCACCAAGAAGTCCCTGGTGTGGAGTGTCATGTTACTCCTCTCAAATTTTTTTGACAAGGGGTTTGAATAATTTGAAAACTTGAATAGGAACCAAATATGAAATGGATTCCAAAATAATTCAGAGGCACTTTCAAATCCTTTTAAACTCCCAACTCATATTTCATATAAATTGAAGAAGTCATATTATCCTCTATCATGAAAATCATTGAGTTGCATAAAGTTTCTGAATTTGAAATATTTTCAAAGATGGAATTCAAATCTCATGGGAAAGTCATTTTATTCCCTCTCATTCAAAAGTTTTCAAAAGTTTCAAAAAGTTTCAAATTTCACTCACTTTCAATCACTCAAACCAACAAACAATCATGCAACATTCAAGCAAACAATCCTACTTATTTATTTAATATAACATTCCAAAATTTGGGATGTTACAAACCTACCACAGTTAAAATGAATCTCGTCCTCGAGATTCGGAGGGGCTAGAAAGAAAAGGTTAGGTTTTGGGGTCTTCTAACAAATCCATTGACCAACAAAGGTGAGGGGTCTTCCAACAAGACTCCATTGACCTGGAAACGTGGGTCTACCACACTTAAAATGAGAGTTACTGGTCTCTCAAAATCTTGACAGTCCTTTGGGTGCTTCTGTCTATTCACAACCTTCACAGTAACTTCCTGGGTGACGATCTTCCGTTATATCAAAATCTTGTGTCCTCACAGCAAAGTGTACTTCCTCGAATACTGGGTCTTCTTAACTAATAGGTCTCGTGATCATTCTAAATAACTTATCGAAGATCTCATGGTGGTCTACCATTTGTGGTTATCCTGCAGTGAAATGGGTCTTGGCTTCATTCCTCACCGTAGAATTCCTACGTGTGACAGCAACTGTCATGTACAAGGGTTTCATCCTACCATTCTAAGGCTTAAACAAAAAGCTTCAAAGAACATCGTCTCTTTACTATGGGTAAGTCACTCAGATTTACCAATCCGAATAGCAAGAGAATGATTAGAGTAAGTCGTCATGGTGGCCAAACCATGTCGCACTGAAATCATTACCTTGTATAAGGTTTAGTGAATCTCGTATTCTAACACTTGGTCTTCCTCACAAGCATTGCAGAAATTTCTCTTGTCAACGAACGAGGTTCGGATAAATCCCCTTTTTTTCTGCAAGCCGAACAAAACATCTATCGTTTCTTCACATCTCTCAGGTTATCGTATGTTCCTAAGAAAAACGTTTGCTAAGCAGTCGTAGCTTCTTCCAAGTTTCCTCCTTCACAAGGGTGGGGCTTGATCCTTATCAATCCTGAGGTCAGTGACTTGTGGTTTCACTTGAATACTTGGATTGCTTTAACTCGCTCCTGGGGTGACTATCGATCCATATTCCAGCATTACTTTCAGTTCACTCCATCATGCCCTTGAGGTAACAAATCTCAGACTTATTCTTGTCTAGATTCCACTCTGCAGAATCCATTTTCCTTTCCATTGGTCTGTTTAACCTTGGGTATGGTTTCATCACAATCATTCTCTATTCCAACTTCAAAAGTACCTTGTCACAAAGGTTATTATCCGGATAGTTTGCGGTGATTCCACATTCTCTGCATCCGTATTCACTTATCCAAACTCCTAAATCCAGAAAAGGTACCTGTGGTTACTACCACACTTAAAATGAAATGCACTCATGTATGCATAGACCATATTTCTCATATCCTCGAAAATGGTTGGAGATCTTGGGTCATAGAGTAACAACTCACATATTTCAACATAAGATAAATCATGACACCATAATTTCCATTGACTCATGAATTTATTTACAGACTCTGAGACTTCCATAACAAGATAAACTCATGAAAAACAAAGGTGCTTCATGATACAGGTATTTCCATCTTCAAAACTTAACTATCCCATTCTAGTTTTCTTCTCATATTCAATCCTTGGTTACATCCTCAATCACTTCTTAAAACTCCTAGAAAGTACTTTATTACAAATGCTGCCATTCACATAGTTTGGTATGGTCTAGCATCAACTCCCAACTTTATTCATTCATCTCCCCTTGGAGATACTCTAGTACCACTGGAAATTTGCGATGTGCTCCTTGAAATCCTCCATCTTTTCCTTGATTAGGGTGGACATGAGCTTCATCTCCATCATCTCCGTATGCACCTCTTGCAGGTATTCCTGAGTATGACGGAGTCTTGCTTCAAGTATTTCTCCAATATGGCGTATGGCTTCCATGGCAGCTTCACGAACAGCGTCAAAGAAAATAGCTTGTGGTACACGAGATATGTAAAAGTATCGTCCAGTAGTCTTTGGGCAAACTCCCTTTGCACGGTGAAGGTGTACCTCCACATACCAAAGTTTCACTCCATTATCCATGAATGGGTAGCCTTTGTAGACTGCATCTCCTTCAAGATGGATGTGCTTCATCATATCCTTCAGGATCCTTGGGTAGTCATGATCACTGGTCAGGGTCATGATTGTTTCCGGGCCTTTGAGGAAAGACTCATAAAGGGTGGTCATCTGCGTGTGTCAGAAAAGGTACTCAGAATTGACATATGTCTCGACTTGGGTAAACATCCATGTTATTCAAAATCAAACTTCAATTTCACTTTCCAACATCTTTAGAGAGTATTGTCATCCTTAAAACAAATGGATTATCCATTACATAACCTCAAAGGATAAGAGTGCTACCTATTACATTTATTACTTCTGAACTCAAACTACTCATGCTTAGCATTCTTCTCTGGGCAGGTATAGGAGTAGTGTCCTGTCTTCTTGCACTGAAAACAAATGATTTCTAACATATCTCGGGGCTTCTTGATGTTGGTGCTTGCTCCTTGGGTTCTTGATTCCTTTCTTGGGCACTTATCGGCATAGTGGCCTAAATTCTTGCACTTGAAACATCTAACATGACTCAAGTCCTTCTGTTCAAGGGTTTGTCTCTTCCTAAGGTTCTTTGTTCCGATCAAAGCTTCAATTTCCTGTGGATCAAACTCCACTTCTTCTATCGGGAAGTTTCCCAGATACTCTTTTCTTTCCTTCGTACAGTCCTGTGAGAAATGTCCTTCTTCTCCACATGTATAGCAGACATTTGAGTAAAATCTGGTTAATCCTTCTCCATCAGGGTCTTCAACATCTTCCTTCTTCACAAGTTCTCCTAATTTTTCTCTGAAGGCTTCCTTCATGGCTTCCTTCTGCTGCTTGATGACTTCTTGTACCTTGGGGTACTCCTAGCATTGAGTAGGGTAATGTGTAGTTCCTTCACACAAGAAACATGTCACTTGGCCAGTTGGGCAGTCCTCAGCAGGGTGATTCTCTTCACAATGAGGGCATCCTTTCTTGTGTTCTTCCTGGGTGTGTCCTATTTCTCCATAGATTTTACATGCTCGGGTCTTCTTTATCGGGATAACACAATGCTTCTGAATGAGACGGGATCTTAATAGAGTCTTCTTGAGTTCTTCCCAATTCTTTGCTCCATTAAATCCTTGTATGGCATGATGCATTTTCCACCAAGTTGCGGCACTTTGGGTAAAGTGCTGGAGAGCATACTGAACCTCATACTTCTGTGCTATCGAGTTGCTCCTGAAGTGATTCTCCATATTGTGAATCCATACTTCTGTCTCCAACCGAGTCATCGATCCAGAATACATGAGTCCAGCTTCATTCGTCATCTATTGGGTTCAAGGTTTTGGGATGAGATGGTAGAGAAAGAAAGGAGGGGATACACACAATACAAACAATGGTTTTGAAAATAGATTTTTAGTTGTGGTCGTCGAAAATTACACACAAATGACAGCTCACAAATCATCGTATCTAACGTAAGTATACAACAGGGGTTTGGTCTTCTAGGGGCATAATATCTTGGAAATTCTTCATGGCCTTCAATTTCTTCAGATCTGTATAGTCTTCAATCCTTTTGTAGCTCTTCCATAATGGAATACATCTTTGTCTGAGTTGGTCACCGGTTGTCTGATATCTTGTCCTTCTTGGAGTGGCTTCAGTTGATCCTTCGTGTGGTCAAGGGGAAAGAGTATTTTCTAACTTTTTGATAAAACTCAGAAGGGATGAGAAGTAAAGACTCTTTTGAAAACAAGTTGGAGAGAAATCTTTTCCTAAGGGCTTTCCAGTTTCTAGGGTCACGTCCTACAGTCAACATGTGCTCTGATACCATTTCTATAGCGACCCGACTCAAAACGAGTCAAGCCTCTATGTGTTCTGTGCCATCCCTGGATCAGTATGCTGGCACACACAGTACATCAATGTATATATCAAAGTGCAATCACATGTAAATAACGTAAAACTGATATATACCTTAAAATAGCAGCGGATACAGTCAACGGGAGTGGAGTCCCAATAACACCAACGGCAAGTTGAGTGCGGACCGTAACCCTGAATCGTACTCTTACCCGTCGTAGAAGAGTATCTGCAACATAAGACGTTGCAGCCGTGTAGGTCAGCATTTTGAATATGCTGGCAAGATCACCATAGAAGAACAGAAAAATAAAGACTATTCTATATGCAAAGGCTTTGTGGCTCTGTGTCTGAGTTTTTGCGTAAAAGCTGATTTTATTTTCCTACAACAAAGGAATATCAGGAATTTCACTATAGAATTACCTATCATGACATGGTTCCGCCAACCAATGTCTCAATGCCCATAAGTATCATTAAGTTGCCCACAATTAGTTATCAGTCCAGTGTTGAGAGTTCAGAGATAGATCCAAGTCTAGAAGCTCAAATTGTTCGTAACCGGGGACACGGCTAATCGATTAGGTTTAACTCTGCAGAGTGTTGTGTACTTTACCCACAAGATTCTTTCCCTCCTGGTAAGTCCTCGCACTGCCTGGTGTTTGAGAACAGGATGAAAGAAACATGGTCTTTCAGAGTGCTTCCCTGACTGTCCGACAGTGCCCATCCCAATCCTAACGTCGACTACATCTCGTAGCACTGCCCAGCAGAGTCACAACAAAGATCAACCAAGCCAGAGCCCATAATGACTTGTGGCTACACAGGTAAGCTTCCGGGCATGAAGTATTCATCCTTCTCTTTGAGTCTGGGTGAAGCTTTCCGCAAGATGTCATGGCGCTTCTCCATGCATCCCGGCCATCCACTGGTTTCTCCAGGGATGCCCAATCAACCATCCTTCACCCAGTAGTGTGTATTGAAAACTTGTCTTCTCGAGTCTTGAAGTCTTGAGGTCTTGAAGATGCAGGACTTGAAGATGTCTTCATGAAGTCGTCGTTTTGACGTGGAGTCCTTCTTCACACCACTCACGAACACTCATACCAGACCCCGTCTACTTTAGCATAGCATTGCACTAACTAGCGTTCCCGGGGCTTTAGTAACAAGTGGTGGGTTCCTACCTCATGCATTCTACCGAACTACAAGAATTTCAATAACACTACGGGAGGGATGTGCTGAATGATGTCACTACATGCAATAAAAACATAGGTATGAAAAGATGGTCAAGGTGAACTTGCCTATACTGTTGATGAAGATAAAGATCGCTCTCAGAAATAACTTGATAGACTATACGTCACTCTCCGATGAGAAATCTATACAGCAAACATTGCATTCATAAGCAATCATACTAGCAATCAATTCTAACAATCACAAGATAACACAAGAAACAAAACCAACAAGGTTGATGAAGGAAATACTTAAGACAAAAGTTAAAATCAAGAAAGTTTTCAAGAACACAACTAAAATAGTTTTCCCTTACAAACAACTATTTTCAATAGTAACAAAACAATAACAAAGTAAAATACAACAAAAGTATTTTTAGTAAATATTTTAGTAGCAAAAAGAATTACTTTTGAAGAACAAGTAAAACTATGAAAACAATATTCTAACAACATGAGTGTTTGCATAATGAATTTAACTACAAGCATAACTATAAACTAAAAGAAAACATTTTGTAAAATAACTAAGTTAACAGAAAATAATTTATAAAAACCTTTATTACAAAACATAATTAGATCATCAAAAAGTTTTGTGAAAAGATTTTCTATTAAATTAAACTGTTTTATAACACATTACCTAATGAAAAAATATAGTTTCCTATAATAATAGGGTAAAACTAAACTATTTTTGTTTAAAACATTTGTTTACAGAAAAGAATTAGTAAAAAGTTTATTTGAAAACAGAATCTAAATACTTAAAACTTTAGTAAAAGAATTGTTACTAACAAATTTGCTTTTAAAACAACTATACCTATTTGAAAGAGGGTATAGATCCCTACAACAAAATTTATAAACTAAACAAATTAACTTTTGTTAACAGCAAGCAATTTACTAAGGTTTGGAACAACAAAACTAAACTAGATATAAAACATAAGTTAAATCATTTTTCAGATTTTCAAAATAACTAAAGAGAAAAAAAATATTAAACTAACTAAACATCATAGGAACTAAACAGAATCTGTTTTAGTTGAAAACACTATTTTAAAATATCCTAAAAATTCTCAAACTCTTCCTAATGATAACTATGGTCACTAGTTACAAGTAGGAAAAAGAATCATTCAAAATTTCATTTTAGAACTCAAGATATTCAGAAAACAAAATTTAAATCAAATATGTTCAAATTCAAATTTAAATGTTCAAACATAGTCAAATTTGGTATGTACAGAAACTAGATAAATTTTTTGATCTAATGCAAAAGAAATCAATTAAAAACATTAAGTAGTTTAAAAGATATAAAGAAAATAAAATCAGAACTTTCTCTATTTTCTAAAACAAAACAGAAAAAGAGAAAACTAAACTAACGGTCATGGGGTGACGTGGCGTTCTCTGGTTGGTCCAGGTGGGCGTGTGCTAGGGGGTTTCGGGCGGTCGACCGGTGCTTTAGAAGAAAACGGTTCGCATTTAATAGGTTCTAATCTGGATCGTCAGATCCAGATCGGACGGGGGAGAGGGGTGGTGGAGCTCACCGCGGTGGTGGGTCGTCGACGAGGGCTTCTCCGACGAGGCCGAGGCGAAGTGGTCGACGTGGGCGGCGCTCCGGTGGTCCTCCAGTGACGGCGAGGGCACTAGTCGATGGCAGCGAGTACGGCGAGCACGTCGGTGTCGTCAGTGAGGCTCGGGGGCGTCGGAGTTGACGGGCAGGAGCTCTTCGAGCTTCGGGTGGGGAGGTTACTCCGGAGAGGGCGATAGTGAGGCGGGTCTGGGGTCTCTGGGGCTCAGGCAGGGGATGGGGTGGTGCGCACGGGCGAGAGGATCTCGATGGTGCGCTCGGGAGAGGTCGGGGAGGTCGGAGACGGGCGCTAGGAGGGGAGAGGCGCGGCGGCGACCGAAAGCTCCGGCGAGCGATTCCGGCGAGGTGGGGGCTCGGAGAGAGGGGGAAGCAAGAGTAATGGGCAGAGGGGGAGCAGGGCTTCTTATAGGGGCTCAGAGGGTTCGGGGAAGTAAGGAGGGAGGAGATCCGCGTCGAGGGAAACCGGCGACGGCGTCGGGTGCATGGGAGGAGGAAGGCGACCGACGACGGTTTCGATCGGGCGCGTGGGACCAGGGTGTCAGCGAGATAGAGAGGACGGGCGAGTCAGCGGGCGACCGACCGGTAATGGTTTCGGCATTTAATGCTGGTGGGCTGGCCGTTTTATTATAAAACCGTTACCGTTTTCTATTTATGATTTTACCAGAGCCATAAAACTTGATCAATGCGTTCGAATAAATACCAAATATAGTCAAATTTCATGTCAAAATTAACAGAATAATAAATTCCATTTAATGGACATTTTTATTCTGGCATTTGAATACTTTGGAAAAAATATTATTTTCAGAAATTGCCCTTTTGCTTTTAAATCCCTTTGCAAATATTTTTCAGAATAACCCCTGGTTTTTATTATTCAAATAAATCACCAAGAAGTCCCTGGTGTGGAGTGTCATGTTACTCCTCTCAAATTTTTTTGACAAGGGGTTTGAATAATTTGAAAACTTGAATAGGAACCAAATATGAAATGGATTCCAAAATAATTCAGAGGCACTTTCAAATCCTTTTAAACTCCCAACTCATATTTCATATAAATTGAAGAAGTCATATTATCCTCTATCATGAAAATCATTGAGTTGCATAAAGTTTCTGAATTTGAAATATTTTCAAAGATGGAATTCAAATCTCATGGGAAAGTCATTTTATTCCCTCTCATTCAAAAGTTTTCAAAAGTTTCAAAAAGTTTCAAATTTCACTCACTTTCAATCACTCAAACCAACAAACAATCATGCAACATTCAAGCAAACAATCCTACTTATTTATTTAATATAACATTCCAAAATTTGGGATGTTACACATCATGTCTCAAAACTATTACAAGGAATCAAGTCTAATTTGTCCAATGATCTTCATGAATTTTTTTATTATAATCCCCTTGAATAACTATTACTTTGGGACTAGTTTCATATATTGACATTGCTTTTGACAAGCTGAAATAAATTTAAGTGAAGAACATGAGCATAAAAATTTCATCTCTCGAAATAATATAAGTGAAGCATGAGAGAATTTCTTCAAAATTTACTAACTCTCAAATTAATCCAAGTGAAGCATGAGAGTATTTCTTCAAAAAAAATAAAGCACACCGAGCTGAAAAAGATATAAGTGAAGCACTAGAGCAATTCCATAGCTCAAAAAATAGGTGAAGCATATAGAGAAATTCAAACAAATTGTACATAATTTTGGATCTCTCAAATAGGTGTGTCCAGCAAGGATATTTGTGACAAACTGAAAAGGCAAATCAAGCAAATCCTCATATAATACAAGATTCTCTCAGAAAAACTCATGATATGTGACGAATAAAAATATAGATCCAAGTGAAATACCGATGGTCGTTTGAAGAAAGAGGGGATCCCACTCGGGGCACCCCCAAGCTTAGTTGCTTGTTTCTCATTGGATATTATATTGGGGTGTCATAACATCCCCTAGCTTAGGCTATTTTCACTCCTTATTCCTTGATCCATCGCGATCTCACCAAAAACTTGAAAATTTCAATCACACAGAACTTAACAAAATCTTCGTGAGATCTGTTAGTATAAGAAAGCAAATAACCACTCTAGTACAATTGCAAACCCATACATATTTTATTATTGAATTATATCTACTGTATTCTAACCTTACCATGGCTTATACCATCCAATACAAACCATAGATTCATCAAAACAAGAACACAATGCAACGAAAACAGAATCTGTCAAAAACAGAACAGTTTGTAGTACCATACTTATATAACTCAAAACATTTTGAAACATTAGGAAAACATCAGCAATTTTTATATCAATCTTGTGTAAAAATTTGAGAATTTGTCGTCACTTGTGTGATTTTTCAAAATTCTGCTACTGTACACAAAAGTTTGTTTTTCAAGAAGATCAAATCAACTATCACCGAACATGATCCCAAAGGCTTTACTTGGCACAAACACTAATTAAAAAATCAAAAAATGCAATTATAACAGTATCATAATTGTGTAAACACTCAAGAATGGAAATAAAAAGGTAAAAATAAATTTTATTTATTGGGTTGCCTCCCAAGAAGCGCTATCGTTTTACACCCCTAGCTAGGCATAATGCATAGATTCAAGTATTGTCTTTTTTAGTCTCCAACTTGTCAATCACACAACTAGAATTCTTGAAAGATTTAGCATGCATAATTTCAATGAAAATACTTCTAGGAATAAGATTGAAAAATTCATTCTTGCAAATAGGGTTATTTACCACTTCAACAAAATTGGGTTGAATACTAATCATTTTAAGATCTTCGTTGTTGTTACTAGAAGTGGCACCCTTGTTCTTAGGAATGCGTGTAGACCTGCAACCTTTACTAATTGGAGTTTTTTCAATAGTATTAATGATAGAAAAAGATGAGATCAAGCTACTAAAGATTTCTTCCAACTGATCAATTCTAGCGGGGCTCTCTTCTGTTCTTTTGTTGACTTATAGCTCTTTTCCCCTTATTATCTTAAGAGCATCCCCCGCTTTTGACCTAATTCTATTAGAAAGATTATGCATCTTTTACATAATTTTTCAATATTCTCTCCGATGAGCATTTTCTTTTCAATAGCATCCAACCTTTGCATAACGTGCTCAAGAGTTAAAACCATTTCATTGACAGTGATAGGTGCTGCACCCAATAAATCTCCCGTAGCATTAAAAGCATCCAAAGTAGGACACATCAATAAATTCCCACCGGTAATCATATTAAAGACGAATCTATACCAAGTGGTGATGCCCACATAAAAATTGCGAAGAAGAATCATGGTAGATTGCTTACAAACAGATCTGTTATGAGCATTTCAAATCCTATACCAAGCATTTTTTAGATTCTCCCCTCCCCTTTGTTTAAGTTAAGAACCTCATTCTCCGGTGTACACGCAATAGAGAAAGAACTAGCCATAGCAAAAAGGTAGATAATCAAGAGATCTGGCGAGAAAAAGGCAAACAAAAAAGAGGGCGAATAAATCGACAAATTTTTGTGAGGTGGGGGAGATGAAAATGAGAGGCAAATGGAAAATAATGTAATTGCAAGGAGATGAGATTTCTGATTAGGAACCTGATAGATGTTGATGATGTCTCCCCGACAATGGCGCCTGAAATTCCATTGGTGTGGCTTGAGACTGCGTCGGTATTTCCCCAAAGAGGAAGGGATGATGCAGCACAGCTACGGTAAGTATTTCCCTAGGTTATGAAATAGAGGTTACTGAACCAGTAGGAGAACCAAGCAACACTATGTAAACGGTACCTACACACAAATAACAAATACTTGCAACTCGAGGCATAAGAGAGATTGTCAATCTCTCCTCGGTAAAAAATAGATTAGTTTGTATGAGATTGGATAAATAGATCGCACAAGAACACAAAATAAAAGTGCAGCAATGTATTTTTGGGTTTTTGGAATAATAGGTCTGAAAACAAATATGGAAAATGATAGATCGGAAAGCAATATATTAAAAGGATAGACCCGGGGGGCGTAGATTTCACTAGTGGCTGCTCTCAAGAAAATAGCACAAGGTGGGTAAACAAATTATTGTTGGGAAATTGATAGAAGATCAAATAACCATGATGATATCCACGGCAATGATCAATATATATATAGGTATCACGTCCAAGATTAGTAGACCGAACCAATTTTGCATCTACTACTATTACTCCACACACAGACCGCTATCTAGCATGCATCTAGTGTATTAAGTTCATGGAAAAATGGAGTAATGCAATAAGAAAGATGACATGATGTATACAATATCTATTCATGTAGGAATAGACCCCATCTTGTTATCCTTAATAGCAACGATACATGCGTTCCTCGCTACCCCTTCTGTCACTGGGAGAGGACACCGCAAGATCGAACCCATGACAAAGCACCTATTCCCATGGCAAGAAAAAACGATCTAGTTGGCCTAACTAAACCAAAGATTCGAAGAAGAAATACGAGGCTATAAATAATCATGAAAATAAGAGATCAAAAGAAGACTCAAATGATATTCATGGATAGAAACTTATCATGAACTCAAACTTCATCGAATCCCAACAAACACACCACATTACATCAAATAGATCTCCAAGAGACCATTGTATTGAGAATCAAAAGAGAGAGAGGAAGCCATCTAGGTACTGCCTACGGACCCGTAGGTATATGGTGGACTATTCCCGCATCATCGGAGAGGAACCCATGAGGATGATGAACCCCTTCATGATGGTGTTAGATTGGATCTCGTGGTTCTGGAACTTGCAGCGAATGGAGTTTTGTTTTGTAGACTCCCCTAGGGTTTCTAGAATTTATGAGGATTTATAGAGCTGAGAGGTGGTGGAGGAGACTCCCGTGGGCCCCACAACCCACCAGGGCGTGCTTGGGGCCTCTGGCACGCCCTGGTGAATTGTGAGCCTCATAGGCCTCTCCCCAGGTGCTTCCCTGGCTCCCAAGTTGTCTTCTGGTCCAAAAAAATCTCCAAAAAGTTTCATGGCACTCGGACTTCGTTTGGTGCTGATATTCCGTGAAGTAAAAAAACTCTAAAAATAGCAACTGGCACTGGGCACTATGTCAATAGGTTAGTCCCAAAAAATGATATGAAGTTGCAATAAAATGATTATGAAACATTCAAGAATGCTAATATGACAGCATGGAACAATAAAAATTATATATATGTTAGAGACGTATCACATATGCATGTGGTTGCCATGCAGTTAAGCGCTGCAAAAATTGCCATGCGGACGTGTCAAAATTCTAGGTCGTCTGACGCCCACCCATTTATTCCCGCGGTCATTTACCTTCATATATTCCACCTTCCCATCATGCCACACAACACAAGAAGCACACCCACGACGATAAACAGAGAGAGGATGCACATCTCTTCATTGCTTCAACCTTCCCACGCGGATCCAATGGAGGCTAGCGGCGTTGAGCGGCAGTACGCCATTATTGTCAAAGTGGACACACACAACAAGAAGATGGACCTCTCGGTGGTGTACATCAATGACCTGGTCGTGGTGGAGAACTCCATCAACACTATGGAGCAACTACTTGCTGAGGATGACAAGTACAAAGTGGCCGGCTTCGACCTCGAGTACACCGACAATCATGTCGGGTATGATCAGAAAGTTGTCGTCGCCCAGTTGAGCATGCGACATCACGCGCTCGTCTACCACCAATGCCTGGCCACAAGGCCTTGCAAGCGTTTTGACAGGTTTGTCAACAACCCCGACTACAGGTTTGCAACAGTGAACACGACCAGCGATCTAAATGTGCTCAAGACTTCGAGGTTGTCCTACCAGAAGCTTGTCAACATCCAAGGTTAGTACAAGGTCTAGGGCGGTGAGAAGAAGAAGTGGAAGGACTGTCTGGTTGACCTCGTCGTGTCCATCATCGACCCCTACTACAGAGACATAAGGCTAAGTGCAACAAGGACAAGTTTGTCTGGCACAAGGCCTGGGTGAACAAACTCGATGAAGAACACATCAAGTACGCGGCCAAGTATGCGTACACAAGCTACAAGATATATAGGAGAATCTTTGACATGAGGAAGTGCCTCCATCCTGCAGATGGCAAGGGATAGACATAAGCAGAGTAGTGGCGGCAACCTTGTGACAAGAACAATATGATTTGATGATCGTCTACTTCTTGTAAATTATATTGAGGAATGTACATGTGTTGTGTTGTAACTTATGTAATTGGATGTTCAAGTTGGTTTTGCAACAGTGTTCGTGTTCTATAGATACAGCATAGACGTTGTGCAAATAGAGCAAATCGCATCAAATACAATTGTTTAGCAAGAACCATCTGCACATAACACACACAACTTGTGAGGATGAATTATTGGGGTTATTATTGGTCCTCCCACACAATTCTGATGAATGAATTGTTTGTTGGGTATCACACACGTTCTAATTCTAACTCATATGTGTTCTGTTGGATCAGTGCAAACTGTTTATCTGAGTGAACTGTATGTCGTACTTTGCACACATATGTATTTTGTTAACCAATTGTGTTATCTTGGGTAATCACAAACAGTTCATAAGAACCAACTGTATGCCACATATCGCACAAGTAAGCCTTTTCTAAACCGTATTTGATGGATCCGCCATTGCACGTAGTTCTCGTTATTAGGGATGGAGCTAGAACTGTACTGTTTGCGATTGATGGATTGCACACAATTTGGTTGAAGGGTCTCTGATTGATGTGTCGTCTTAGGACCTTCTTGCAGTAGTGCATGGAGACAAAGCAAGTAAACTAACAAGCAAACGAGTAAACTAGATAGCTAAGCAAACAAGAAAATAGAAAAAATATTTTATTTTTATATGAAGTAACATATAACAACAAATAAAAATTAGAACAAGTGAATGACACTAGGTACCTAGATGCAATTTGATGATGTCTTTGCGGCAACGACGCCAGAAATTCTTGCTGCTACTAGTAAAATGCGTTGGGTTTTTCCCCGAAGAGGAGGGAGATGCAATACAGTAGAGATAAGTATTTCCAACAACGAGAACCATGGTTATCAAACCAATAGGATAATCACACAAATCCTCGTCAACAACACCTGCACACAAAGAATAAAACAGTTGCACCCAACGTGGGCAAGAGGGTTGTCAAGCCCCTTGAAGTCGTTATTTGCAAGGATTGAATTTTGATAGATAGATATTATAAATTCAAAATAAAATAAAAGTAATAAAAATACATAAAGGAAAATAAGGTTTTTTAGTTTTTACATTTAAGTAGACGGAGGGTGGCATAGTGTTCGCTAGAGGCTTCTCTCTCGGAGAAAGCATACGCTGAGTAAACAAATTATTGTTGGGCAATTGATAGAAAGGTGCATAGTTATGACAATCATCCAAGGCAATGATCATCTATATAGGAATCACGTCCGTAAGCAAGTAGACTGACTCCTGTCTGCATCTACTACTATTACTCCACTCATCGACCGCTATCCCACATGCATCTAGAGTATTAAGTATGAAACAAAGTAATGCTTTCAGCAAGATGACATGACGTAGATAAGGTAAACTCAACTAATATGAATAAACCCCATCATTTTTTTGTTCATGGAAGTAATATAATACATGTATTGACCCCTTCTGTCACGAGGATAGAGCACCGCAAGATTAAACCCATCACAATGCACCACTCCCACTGAAGATAAATCAATCTAGTTGGCCAAACCAAATCGATAGATCAGAGAGAAATACGAATCTATAATAATCATGCATAAAAGAATTCAAAGAAGACTCAATTAATATTCATGGATAACCTAATCATAAACCCAAAATTCATCGGATCTCAACAAACACACCATAAAGAAGATTACATCGAATAGATCACCGCGGGAATCACAATGGACTTTGTATCGAAGATCACACACACACACATATATATACATAGAGAGAGAGACATCTAGGTACTAGCTATGGACATGTACGTCTGTGGTGAACTACTCACACATAATCATGGGAGTAGCAAGGTTGATGTAGAGGCCCTCCGTGGTCGACCCCCCCCCCCTCCGACAGAGTACCAGAACAGGGCTTAAGATGGGCACCCGGCAGAAAAGAGACTTGCGGCGGTAGAAAAGGGGTTTTGGGTGGCTCTCTGCTGATTTCTCAATTTCAGAGAATATATAGAGTTGGAATTAGGTCAGAAGGAGCCACGAGGTGGTCCCAAGGCAAGGGGGCACCCCCCTGGGGTGAGCCCTCTTGCCTTGGCACCGCCTCGTGTAGCCTCAAGACTACCTCCAAAGCTTCCAAGTATTATTTTTGTCTGCTATGTAATTCAACATACTTCGCAGGCCATGAATCTTGCCAACTCCGATGATGCTCGACAAAGGGCCAAGTGGGCCAAGTACAAAGAGACAACCATCCCAATGACGACCGTGAATCAAGTACAAAGAGTACAAAGAGTACAAAGAGTACAACCATCCCAAAGAGTACTAGACGACACTGACTATGGTGGATCCAATGAAAGAAGATGACGAGATGTAGATAGCGGCCAGGGCCCAGTCCCGCACATTCCCCGACCTCCGTAAGGGGCCTCCGGATCACTAGGACACGACTACAAGGTGAGGCCTTGACACCCTTGATACCGACTGGATCGCTAGGACGACATCAAGGGGCGAGGGGCTATATGACCGGTAAGGCTCCTGAGGCTCAATGCTCAGGAGCCCCCCTTGATGCTCAAGCGGATCCCAAAAATAAATTTTGTTTCCTGCCCCGGGAGGCGCGAGCCTCTAGAGGCTTCGAGATGGCGCGTCGGGCCGTGGGCGGAGCCTCCGAGTGAGCATGAAGCGACATGCGCCTGCTGACTCACTTGAGCACGCCACGCGAGGATCCTGGCGCCAAGGCCTTGGCGGGGTGCGGGCATCGTGCCCCCCAGCCCATGCTTGCGGGGTGTGAAGGGGAGGGGAGCAGGCAAGTGCTCGCCCCGAAGAAAGTGAGGCGCAAAATGGGAATTGTTACCAAAGAGAGCGACATCCCTTCCCTCCAGAAGAAGAACGCAAAAAACACCAATTTTCATTTCCAAAAGGTGGCAAGATCAAATACAAAAGGATTCCCAAAGGCGTCAACTTCGAATACAAAAAGGGGCAAGCAATAGACGCATCCAGATCTTAGGTTAGTAGTCATCTTCCTCTTCCCCCTGCGCGGAGCATAGGGCATCCACGTTGTGTGGGCATAGCCTTTGGGGGGCAGTGTTGTCCGCCGGGGCGGAGCATGGGGCTTCCACTTGGGCGTGGGAAGGAACCCCTCCGTGTTCTCGGGGGGATCCGGGCATATACAACCCACTCATTATTACGTGAGAGTGGCATGGGTCGGTCCTGGGGGTGTATAGGGAGCTCCATGCCCCAAGGACATGAAGCCCACTTCCAGCCCCCAAGCTTGGCATGGCGAAGTAGGGTCGGCTCCGGACGGGCCCTAGAGCGTAGGGGCTCCCCTCGTGCTCTCTGATGGGAAGGGCCGCACCAGGAGAGGTGTTGGAAATATGCCCTAGAGTCAATAATAAAATGGTTATTATTATATTTCCTTGTTCATGATAATTGTCTATTGTTCATGCTATAATTGTATTAACCGGAAACCTTAATACATGTGTGAATACATAGACCACACCACGTCCCTAGTGAGCCTCTAGTTGACTAGCTTGTTGATCAATAGATGGTAATGGTTTCCTAACCATGGAAATTGGATGTCGTTGATAATGGGATCACATCATTAGGAGAATGATCTGATGAACAAGACCCAATCCTAAGCATAGCACAAGCTTGTGTAGTTCGTTTGCTAGAGATTTTCTAATGTCAAGTATCATTCCCATAGACCATGAGATTGTGCAAATCCCGAATACCGTAGGAATGCTTTGGGTGTATCAAATATCACAACATAACTGGGTGACTATAAAGGTGCACTACAAGTGTCTCCAAAAGTGTATGTTGGGTTGGCACGAATCGAGACTTGGATTTGTCACTCCGTATGACGGAGATGTATCTCTAGGCACACTTGTAGATACATCATCATAATGAGCTCAATGCGACTAAGGAGTTAGTCATGGGATCATGTGTTACAGAATGAGTAAAGATACTTGCCAGTAACGAGATTGAACAAGGTATATGGATACCGGCGATCGAATCTCGGGCAAGTAACATACCGATGGACAAAGGGAATTGTATACGGGATTAATTAAATCCCCGACATCATGGTTCATCTGATGAGATCATCATGGAACATGTGGGAGCCAATATGGGTATACAGATCCCGCTATTGGTTATTGGCCGGAGAGGTGTCTCGGTCATGTCTATATAGTTCCCGAACCCGTAGGGTCTACACACTTAAGCTTCGGTGACGCTAGAGTTGTAATGGGAATTGTATGTGGTTACCGAAAGTTGTTTGGAGTCCTGGATGAGATCCCGGACATCACGAGGAGTTCTAGAATAGTCTGGAGATGAAGTTTCATACATGGGAAGTCCAGTTTCAGTCACCGGAAAGGTTTTGGGGTTTATCGGTATTGTACCGGGACCACCAAACGGGTTCGGGGGGTCCATCGGGAGGGGTCACCTGCCCCGGAGGACCACGTGGGCTGAATATGGGTGGGAACGAGCCTCCTAGTGGGATGGTGCCCCTCCCCCAAGGGCCCAAGGCGCCTAGGGTTGGGAACCCTAAGGGGTGGGGGCGCCTCCCACCTACTTGGGGGGAAAGCTCCCCCCCTGGCCGCTGCCCCCCTCTAGATGGATCTAGGGAGCCGACCCCCTCTCCCCTTCATCCTCTAAATAGAGGGGAGATGGGAGTGCAGCCGCACCCCCTTGCCCCTAGCGCAACCCTCCCCCCTCCTACACCTCCTCCTCCTGTGTAGTGCTTAGAGAAGCTCTGTCGAAGAACCACGAGCTCCACCGCCACCATGTCATCGTGCTGCCGGAGATCCAACTCAACTTATTATCCCCCTTGCTGGATAAAGAAGGAGGATACATCCTCGGGTTGTACGTGTGTTGAATGTGGAGGTGTCGTCTATTCGGCGCTTGGATCGGATCTTCCCCGATTTGAATTGCCGCGAGTACGACTCCATCAATCACGTTCTTTGCAACGCTTCTGCTTAGTGATCTTCAAGGGTATGAAGATGCACCCCCTCTCTCTCATGGCTAGCATCTCCTAGATTGATCTTGGTCACACGTAGGAAAATTTTGAATTATTACTATGTTCCCCAACACTGGCATCATGAGCTAGGTCCATGCGTAGATTATATGCATGAGTAGAAGACAAGTAGTTGTGGGCGATGATTTGGTCAATTTGCTTGTCGTTACTAGTCCTATCTTGATTTGGCGGCATTGTGGGATGAAGCAGCCCGGACCGGCTTTACACGTACGCTTATGTGAGATTGGTTCCACCGCCTGACATGCACTTGTTGCATAAGGTGGCTAGCAGGTGTCTGTCTCTCCCACTTTAGTCGGATCGGATTCAATGAAGAGGTTCCTTATGAAGGGTAAATAGCAATTGGCATATCACCGTTGTGGCTTTTGCGTAGGTAAGAAACGTTCTTGCTAGAAACCCATAGTAGCCACGTAAAACTTGCAACAACAATTAGAGGACGTCTAACTTGTTTTTGCAAGGTATGCTATGTGATGTGATATGGCCAGAATGATGTGATGAAATATATGTGATGTATGAGATTGATCATGTTCTTGTAATTGGAATCACGACTTGCATTTCGATGAGTATGACAACCGACAGGAGCCATAGGAGTTGTCTTAATTTATTGTATGACATGTGTGTCAATAAAAAATGCCATGTAATTACTTTACTTTATTATTAGCCATAATAGTAGAACTAATAGTTGGCGAGACAACTTCATGAAGACACGATGATGGAGATCATGATGATGGAGATCATGGTGTCATGCCGGTGACGATGGTTATAATGCCGCGCCCTGAAAATGGAGATCAAAGGCGCAAGATGACATTAGCCATATCATGTCACTTTATGATTTGCATGTGATGTTTATCATGTTTTTTCATCTTATTTGCTTAGAACAATGGTAGCATAAATAAGATGATCACTCACTAAAATTTCAAGAAATGTGTCCCCCCTAAGTGTGCACCGTTGCGAAGGATCGTTGTTTTGAAGCACCACATGATGATCGGGTGTGATAGATTCTAATGTTTGAATACAACGGGTGTAAGACAGATTTACATATGCGAAACACTTAGGTTGACTTGACAAGCCTAGCATGTACAGACATGGCTTCGGAACACAAGAGACCGATAGGTCGAACATGAGTCATATAGTAGATGCGATCAACATGGAGATGTTCACCATTGATGGCTAGTCCGTCTCACGTGATGATCGGACACGGCCTAGTCGATATGGATCATGTATCACTTAGATGACTAGAGGGATGTCTATCTGAGTGGGAGTTCATTAAATAATTTTATTAGATGAACTTAATTCTCATGAACTTAGTCCAAAATTGTCTTTACAATCTATCTTGTAGATCCAATGGCCCACACTAATGTTGCCCTCAACTTCAACGCGTTCCTAGAGAAAACCAAGCTGAAAGACGATGGAAGCAACTATACGGACTGGGTAACTTGAGGATCATCCTCATAGATTTTAAGGAAGCATATGTCCTTGATTCACCGCTAGGTGATGCACCCATTTTCCCAGGAACTCAAGACGTTATGAACGCCTAGTAGTCGCATAGTGATGATTACTCCCTGGTTCAGTGCGACATGCTTTACAGCTTAGAACCGGGGCTCTAAAAGAGTTTTGGGCAACACGGAGCATATGAGATGTTCCAAGAGCTGAGAATGGATTTCCAAGTTCATGCCCAGGTCGAGAGATATGAAGTCTCCGACAAGTTCTTCAGTTGTAAGATGGAGGAAAATAGTTCTGTCAGCGAGCACATACTCAAAATATCTAGGTTGCACAACCGCTTGTATTAGCTGGGAGTTAATCTTCTGGATGACTCGGTTATTGACAGAATCCTCCAGTCGCTTCCACCTAGCTACAAGAGCTTTGTGATGAACTTCATTATGCAAGGGATGGAGAAGTCCATTCCTGAGTTATATTCAATGCTGAAATCAGCGGAGGTGGAGATCAAAAAGGAACATCAAGTGTTGATGGTGAATAAGACCACCAGTTTCAAGAAAGGCAAGGGTAAGAAGAACTTCAAGAAGGACAGCAAAGCAGTTCTCGTGCCCGGTAAATCAATTGCCGGGAAGAATCCCAAAAATGGGCTCAAGCCTGAGACTGAGTGCTTTTATTGCAAGGGAACCGGTCACTGGAAGCGGAACTGCCCCAAGTACTTAGTGGATAAGAAGGTTGGCAATGTCAAAGGTATATATGATATACATGTTATTGATGTGTACCTTACCAGCGCACGTAGTAGCTCCTGGGTATTTGATACCGGTGTGGTTGCTCACATTTGTAACTCAAAATAGGAGTTGTAGAATAAGCGGAGACTAGCGAAGGACGAGATGACAATGCGCGTCGGGAATGGTTCCAAGGTCGATGTGATCGCCATCGGCACGCTACCTGTACATCTACCTTCGGGATTAGTTTTAAACCTCAGTAATTGTTATTTAGTACCAGCTTTGAGCATGAACATTGTATCTGGATCTCGTTTGATGCGAGATGGCTACTCATTTAAATCCGAGAATAATGGTTGTTCTATTTATATGAGAGATATCTTTTATGGTCATGCCCCACTGGTCAATGGTTTATTTTTATTGAATCTCGAACGTGATGTTACACATATTCATAGTGTGAATACCAAATGATGTAAGGTTTATAATGATAGTCCCACAGACTTGTGGCACTGCCGCCTTGGCCATATTGTTGTCAAACGCATGAAGAAACTCCATGCAGATGGACTTTTGGAGTCTCTTGATTATGAATCATTTGACACGTGTGAACCATGCCTCATGGGCAAGATGACTAAGACTCCGTTCTCCGGAACAATGGAGCGAGCAAGCAGCTTGTTGGAAATAATACATACCGATGTATGCGGTCCAATGAGCATTGAGGCTCGCGGTGGCTAGCGTTATGTTCTCACCCTCACTAATCACTTGAGCAGATATGGGTATGTCTACTTAATGAAACACAAGTGTGAAACCTTTGAAAGGTTCAAGGAATTTCAGAGTGAGGTAGAGAATCAATGTGACAGGGAAATAAAGTGCCTACGATCTGATCGTGGCGGAGAATATTTAAGTCACGAGTTTGGCACGCACCTAAGGAAATGTGGAATTGTTTCACAACTCATGCCGCCTAGCACACCTCAGCAAAATGGTGTGTCTGAACGTCGTAATCACACTCTATTAGATATGGTGCGATCTATGATGTCTCTTACCGACTTACCACTATCATTTTGGAGATATGCATTGGAGACTGCCGCATTCACTTTAAATAGGGCACTGTCAAAGTCCGTTGAGATGACACCATATGAATTATGGTTTGGAAAGAAACCTAAGCTGTCGTTTCTAAAAGTTTGGGGATGTGATGCTTATGTGAAGAAACTTCAACCTGAGAAGCTCGAACCCAAAGCGGAAAAGTGCATCTTCATAGGATATCCCAAAGAGACTATTGGTATACCTTCTACCTCATATCCGAAGGCAAAGTCTTTGTTGCCAACAATGGATCCTTTCTCGAGAAAGAGTTTCTCTCGAAAGAAGTAAGTGGGAGGAAAATAGAACTTGATGAGGTAATTGTACCTCCACTCGAACCGGAGAGTAGCGCAGAATAGGAAGTTGTTTCTGTGGAGCCTACACTGGCTGGAGAGGAAGTTAATGATGATGATCATGAAACTTCAGATCAAGTTACTATTGAACGTCGAAGGTCCACTAGGACACGTTCCGCACCAGAGTGGTATGGCAACCCTGTCCTGGAGATCATGTTGTTAGACAACGGTGAACCTTCGAAGTATGAAGAAGCGATGGCGGGCCCGGATTCCAACAAATGGCTTGAAGCCATGAAATCCGAGATAGGATCCTTGTATGAGAACTGTCACGCCCAAGATGCGCGCCTATCCGTTTAAGGCATGAGGGCCTCGCAAGGTATAGAGGCGCATCTTGCCGTTAGCAAGAATAGTATCATCACAACATACAATACTGAATGAGAAGAGTATACAAGTTGGCTTACACTCGCCACATGCTAACTTACAATGTCACTAAAATCATAGCATCAAGTTGAACACAGGGTCCGACTACGGACGAAATCAAACGATAAAAGAAGTTGCAAATGATACTATCAAGCTGTCCCAAAGATCACGACCAGGTCCTGTACTCATCCGGATACATCACATACATCCTGCCTCTCTCCTCATCATACTCCCACTGGAGCTGAGTAAGATCATCCTACACGAGCTCATCTGATCCTGTATCTGGATTGTTGTAGTAAACTATGAGCCACAGAGGACTTAGATATCATGTGCCCGGGTACCAAGACTATTTAAGCTTTAGGAAGGAAGGGGGTGTTTAGTTTGCAGCAGCACTAAGCATTTTATGGTGGCTAGCTTACGCAACATGAAATAAATATGAGTGTCCTACGTAGACGATCGAATCTAGAATGATCTCTAAGAGATCCTGAACACTTACTTACGTCAATCATAACCCCACCGTGTTCTTTCTCGGTTCATGTTCACGAGTAGAGACGATCACGGTTACTCACACAGTTGGTGTATTTAAATTAGAGTTTACTGCAAGTTTTCTATAACCGGGTGTTAAACAAGTATCCAAGTTGCCACATAACCGCGGGCACTGCTTTCCGAAAGATTCAACCCTGCAGGGGTGCTCCAACTAGTCCATCACAAATAACCACACTCCGTGGGAATAGTCTCGAACGCGGTTCTCACGATCATCATAGACAATTCCAAAGGAGCTCAACACCTCGAGTAAACCCGAAGAAAGTCAGACTTCACACGTGAGGCATTCGATAAAGGTAAAACAAATCCAGCAAGACCACCCCCCGTGTCGACGAACCCGATAAGAGCCACGTATCTCGTTCTCAGGACACGACAGATGGGACTAGCTATGGGGGAAAAACCAATCCTCAAGTTGCCTCGAGGCGGCCCCGCAGGCAGCCCATTTTTGGACCAACACTCATGAGGAGCACTGGCCCGGGGGTTGATTAAATTATCCACGGGTTTGCAAGACCCTATGCAATTAATTAAGTTGTTAAGCAAATGTAGTACCAATGTTGGGTCTTGCCAGACAAGTTTTAATCTCCACCGAATAAACAAGGGGGTCCCCATAACAACCCCAAGCGTGTTAGGAGCGCAAAATATGGAAAACATAACATCGGTAACAAGGAACTAATGGCGGTATGAGCGGAACAAATCACTTAGCAAAAGGCCAAGTCTTCCACCAATACCAGATATATATGTGCATTAAATTAAAAAACCGAATTTATTTGTGTTATCCAACCCATGTTATCACATGGAACAACCTGCACCTGCAACTAAGAACACTATAAGAGGGGCTGAGCAGCGGTAACTTAGCCAATCAACGGTTTGATGGGATGTGGAGGATTGAGGCTGACATGGCAACATGGGGGCTGATATCATGTGGTAGGTAGCGCAATTGTAACGATAAGAACGAGAAACTAGCAAGCAAATATAGTATTGGAATCCGGGTACGATCATCTTGCCTGTTGGTTCTTCAGCTGAACAAGTAGCGGGATCCTCGTAGTGATACTCTCCAGGGTCCTCGAACTCAGTTTCGACACTCGCGTCTACCCAATAGAAACAGCAAATAAATAACCAACCAAGGTGCAATGCACAATCAAGATGATGCATGATCCATTTAAAGAAGGATTATAACATGGCAAACCTAAACTAGTCATGTTTCACATGCAAAGTTGTTTATTAGTGGATCTGGACAGAACCTCATGTTAATTTATTTATACATGCATGAACATGGAAAATATGTATGCAGCATGCAAAATCGATGAAAATGCATATAAGGATCGCAAGAAACGGAGCTACGGTTCTCGAGATACGCTCACGACAAGGCACGGAGGCAAAACACAAGATCACCAAATACCTGGGCTAATTCTTGGCATTCCAAGGTATCCACTGGATAGGTGATGGAAAACCAATCACAATAGGCTCAATAATCACTCGATTTCATGGAGTATAGCTCCCACAACACACAAAACAACATAGCACTCAACCTGCCACAAAACAGCAACATAGCAATTTGAAAAGCTCACATCTATTGCTACAGGAACTCTACAGCCACAAACAAGACATGGACATAAACTACACCACACACACACCAATTCATCCAACTATAAAATCATCAAAAGAGCTACACATCACTATGCATGGAGCTGTCAAGTAGGCATGATGAAACAGGTTTTTAGGGACTTAGTGAAAATTCCAGTTTTCTGGAATCTGAGTTAACAAGTAGCAAGTTAGCAGCACTGGTAAAATATGCTAGAAAGCTCCAAATGGCATGAAAATTACCAGGATGGCATATGACAATATTTACTACAAATACCAAACACTGAACATGGTCAAATTCACAACACAGCACTTGCTACAATACACTCTTCATGGCAAAACAATAACTACAGAATCTCCAGACTTAGCCATTTCTAAGCAGGATGAACAGAAATAGAAAGTAGCTTGATAAACAGCATGGTTCCCACTTATCTAGGGACTTAACATGATTAACAAAAATACTGGGGGATTCCCAACAACTTTGACTAACAACTTAATTTTGGCAAGAACTTGAAAGCATGCATAGATTAATTCATATGAAAAAGACAAAAGGGCATCAGAGCATAGAAATACAGTTTTTTCAAGTTGCCCCAAAGTCAAATCTGACTTCACAGGTGTATTCCTAGGTTGAAACTACCCCAAATGCATTACTCATACCCCTATACTTGTTTGGAGCAAGTAGGAGTAAACCTAGGTCGAAATTTGACCTATAAGATATGGGTGACTTATGTCACTTATGCATATGCAAGAAAATGGACCCAATATGACATGTAGGCTATTGGTACATGTTGGAAACGGTTAATTAGCATCCTAGTAACATGTTAACATGGCATATCTCAAATACTAAGAAGAAACTAGCTAGAGAAGGATTCATGCTCATATGCACATAAGAGGGAAAACTACACATGGAGCTATGCTCTTAAGCTCACACACATCCACAAACATATGTAAACCTACCACACACCACCAAACAACAATCCACATGTGCACATGCACATGTAGGTACAACACATGTACCTACACACTTGCACAAGCACTTACATACAAGGTGCACCACACACCCAACACACACACACACACACTCTCTAGCACACCTACACATGTATGTGTGTGTTCACAAACATACATGGCACCACACCATGTAGAGCTCTTCACTCCACCCACAACAAACACACACACCACACACACATGCACACACAAGTGTGTATATGCAAGAGGCACATACACACATGCACCTACTAACACACACATACATATATATGTGTTCATGCAAGGCACACCCAATGTACATGCATGAGACAGCAAAATAAAACAAGAAAAAGGAACCCGATCCTACACATACATACATACACTACAAAAGAAAAGGGAAGAAAAAACAAGCAAAAGAAAGAAAAAAACAAAAGGGGGAAGAAGGGGATTCGAACCCCAGACCCCCTGGCCACAGGACGAGCCGGCCACCACTGCGCTATCGAACCGGATCTTAGCAGAAGGGGAAACACAACACTCTAATACACGCGAACAACTTAACTAACGAAACTGGCGAAAGAACAGAGCAGGCACAGCGCCGGCGACAGAGCAACGGCGGTGACGGTTCCGGCGACTACTGTACGTCTCCGGCGACACAGACGGGCGGATTCGAAAGGGGGAGCTACGGGGAACCCATCCCACGTCTCAGCTTGCGCCGAGGGGGATCAAAGGCGATCTCAAGCTCGAACCTTCCGGCCGGCGGCGATGACACTACGGCGATCGCACCTACGGACTACGGCGAGGAGAGGGGACCGCGGGGACGGGATGCTCACTGAGAGCTTCTCGGAGACGCGGGGGCGCGAGCGACGACGACGAATGGGACGGAGCAGATTGGGGATGCGGCGGCGACGAAGGGGAAGAAGACCGACCGCGCTGCGACGGCGAGGAGGAAGAAGAAGACCTCCCGAGGCCTCCTAGCGCCGGGAATGGGTCGCGGACGGCACCAGCTCACCGCGGATCATCTTGAAGGCGGCAGAACTCCATCGGAGGGGCGCCAGCGATGAGCCCGTCGACCTCTGCACCTCACTGGACTTACCTCTCTCTCTCTGAACCCGAAGAGAAGAAGAAGAAACAGAGGAATAAGGAGGAAGAGGAAGAGGAGAAAGCGGCGGCGGCGAGGGGAGAAGGAAGAGGGATGGAACCCTAGGGATCCGCGCACTTAAAAGGACCCGGCCTCAACGTTTGGAGCTAACGGCGATGGCGACGCGCTCACTCCCGCTCTCTGCATTGCACTGAACGCACACAAACTCTGACGCGGGGAAGGGGAAACGGGGCAGGTGCCCGTCTACTGCGCACCTGGGCTGGGCCCCGGCCCACTTCTCCTCGCTCTCTCTCCCAACTTAAACTGACAAGGCTCTTCCCCTTTAAAAAAACAGCACTACAACTAAATCCACAAACAAAATAAAAGAGGTTTTATAAAAAATGAAAATACCTTTGCAAAGGAAATAATGTGCTCATATTAAATAAAATATTAGGTATATTATATGAACAAGTTATTTTATTAATATATCAATAAAACAGCCCCTGTTAAATAGTTTTCAAAAACCAAACCTATTCAAATATGAAAGGCTACACTCCCAATATTCATAGGACATATTGGGCTAACACATGAACATTTTTAAAAGGTTTTTAAAACAACTTAAGTCTGGACATAAATTTGTTAAAAGAAGAGAGGGGAAGATGGGGGTGATGTAGAAAGATGGAAGAGAGGGGGAAGGAAGAGGGGTTTGCACACATGGCCTCAACCATACACAAACCACCTCACAACACAAGCATATCACAACAAAAGTCACAAACAATCACACAAGGACACATGAACCCAACATGGCAATTATGAAAGAAGGCATGATGAAGAAATGATGGATGCCATGATGCATGAATGGAATTCAATCACATGGGACAAGGTGCACATCATCACATAGCTCATGACACAAGGTTCATACATATGGTAACATGCCAAATAAGGTAGGGACAGCACTTGGGTTGTCACAAGAACAAAGTATGGACTTTGGTGGACTTGCTTGATGATAAGCGAGCCATTGAAAATAAATGGATCTCTAAGAAGAAGACTGACGCAGATGGTAATGTGACCATCTATAAGACTCGGCTTATCGCTAAGGGTTATCGACAAGTTCAAGGAGTTGACTACGATGAGACTTTCTCACCCGTAGCGATGCTAAAGTCTGTCTGAATCATGTTAGCAATTGCCGCATTTTATGATTATGAGATCTGGCAAATGGATGTCAAAATGACATTCCTTAATGGCTTCCTTAAGGAAGGATTGTATATGATGCAGTCGGAAGGTTTTGTGGATCCTAAAGATGCTAACAAAGTATGCAAGCTCCAGCGCTCCATCTATGGGCTAGTGCAAGCATCTCGGAGTTGGAACATTCGCTTTAATGAGGTGATTAAAGTGTTTGGGTTTGTACAAGTTTATGGAGAACCCTGTATTTACAAGAAAGTGAGTGGGAGCTCTGTATCATTTCTCATATTATATGTGGATGACATACTGATAATGGGAAATGATATAGAACTTTCAGAAAGTGTAAAGGCCTACTTGAATAAATGTATTTCAATGAAGGACCTTGGAGAAGTTGTTTACATATTAGGCATCAAGATCTATAGAGATAGATCGAGACGCCTCATAGGTCTTTCACAAAGCACATACCTTGAAAAGATATTGAAGAAATTCAATATGGATCAGTCCAAGAAGGGGTTCTTGCCTGTGTTACAGGGTGGTGAGATTGAGTACGACTCAATGCCCGACCACGAAAAAGGATAGAGAAGAGATGAGTGTCATCCCCTATGCTTCAGCCATAGGCTCTATTATGTATGCCATGTTGTGTACCAGACCAGATGTGAACCTTGACATAAGTTTGGTAGGGAGGTACCAAAGTGATCCAGGAGTGGAACACTGGACAACGGTCAAGAATATCCTGAAGTACCTGAAAAGGACAAAGGACATGTTTCTCGTATATGGAGGTGCCGAAGAGCTCATCGTAATGGGTTACGTTGATGCTAGCTTCGACACAGATCCGGACGACTCCAAGTCGCAAACCGGATACATGTATATTTTGAACGGAGGGGCAGTCAGCTGGTGCAGCAGCAAGCAAAGCGGCGTGGCGGCATCTACATGTGAAGCGGAGTACATAGCTGCTCGGAAGCAGCAAAGGAAGGAGTCTGGATGAAGGAGTTCATCACCAACCTAGGAGTGATTCCAAGTGCGTCGGGCCCGATGACTCTATTATGTGAGAACACTGGAGCTATTGCCCTTGCGAAGGAGCCCAGGTTTCACAAGAAGACAAGACACATCAAGTGCCACTTCAACTCCATCCGTGATTACATTCAGGAGGGAGATATAGATATTTGTAAAGTGCATACGGATCTGAATGTCGCAGATCCATTGACTAAACCTCGCTCACGAGCAAAACATGATCAACACCAGAATGCTATGGGTGTTCGATTCATCACGATGTAACTAGATTATTGACTCTAGTGCAAGTGGGAGACTGTTGGAAATATGCCCTAGAGGCAATAATAAAATGGTTATTATTGTATTTCCTTGTTCATGATAATTGTCTATTGTTCATGCTATAATTGTGTTAACCAGAAACCGTAATACATGTGTGAACACATAGACCACAACATGTCCCTAGTGAGCCTCTAGTTGGGTAG
Source organism: Hordeum marinum (assembly GCA_022496015.1). Lineage (NCBI taxonomy): Eukaryota > Viridiplantae > Streptophyta > Magnoliopsida > Poales > Poaceae > Hordeum > Hordeum marinum. The sequence continues at coordinate 383,939,604 of CM039675.1, forward strand.
CTCGTTGATCAATATATGGTCACGGTTTCATGACCATGGACATTGGATGTCGTTGATAACGGGATCACATCATTAGTAGAATGATGTGATGGACAAGACCCAATCCTAAGCATAGCACAAGATCATGTAGTTCGTCTGCTAAAGCTTTTCTAATGTCAAGTATCATTTCCTTAGACCATGAGATTGTGCAACTCCCGGATACCGTAGGAATGCTTTGGGTGTGCCAAACGTCACAACGTAACTGGGTGGCTATAAAGGTGCATTATGGGTATCTCCGAAAGTGTCTGTTGGGTTGGCATGAATCGAGACTGGGATTTGTCACTCCGTGTGACGGAGAGGCATCTCTAGGCCCACTCAGAGAGACATCATCATAATGAGCTCAATGTGACTAAGGAGTTAGCCATGGGATGATGCGTTATGGAACGAGTAAAGAGACTTGCGTGTAACGAGATTGAACAAGGTATAGGGATACCAACGATCGAATCTCGAGCAAGTATCATACCGGTAGACAAAGGGAATTGTATACGGATTGATTGAATCCCCGACATCGAGGTTCATCCAATGAGATCATCATGGAGCATGTGGGAGACAACATGGGTATCCAGATCCCGCTGTTGGTTATTGACCGAAGAGGTGTCTCGGTCATGTCGTCGTGCCTCCCGAACCCGTAGGGTCTACACACTTAAGGTTCGATGATGCTAGGGTTATAGGGAAATAGTGTACGTGGTTACTGAAGGTTGTTTGGAGTCCCGGATGAGATCCCGGATGTCACGAGGAGTTCCGGAATGGTCCGGAGGTAAAGATTCATATATAGGAAGTGAGGTTTTTGTCACCGAAAGAGTTTCGGGCATCACCGGTAACGTACCGGGACCACCGGAAGGGTTCCGGGGGTCCACCAAGTGGGGCCACCGGAACCAGAGGGCTGCATGGGCCGAGAGTGGAAGGGACTAGCCCCAGAGTGGGCTGGTGCGCCCTCCACCCTGGCCCAAGGCGCGGGAAAGGTGGGAGGGAGGGGAAACCCTAGACCCAGATGGGCCTAAGGCCCACTAGGGCTGCGCCCTCCCCCTCTCCCCTCTCTGGCCCCGGCCAGAACCCATCTAGGGCTGCCACACCACCCTAGGGTGGGAATCCTAGAGGTGGTCACCCTCCTCCCTCTCCTCCTATATATGGTGGGGGTTTTGGGGGGCTGCCAACACACAAGTTCCTCTCCTCTCGGCGCAACCCTACTCCTCCCTCTCCTCGTTCTCCGTAGTGCTTGGCGAAGACCTGCCAGAGACCATGCTGCTCCACCATCACCACGCCGTCGTGCTGCCAGAGCTCTTACCCAACCTCTCCTTCCTCCTTGCTGGATCAAGGCTTAGGAGACGTCACCGGGCTGCACGTGTGTTGAACGCGGAGGCGCTGTTGTTCGGCGCTTAGATTGAATCCACCGCGATCTGAATCGCTGCGAGTACCACTCCACCAACCGCATTCTAGTAACGCTTCCGCTTAGTGATCTTCAAAGGTATCAAGATGCACTCTCCCCTTACTCGTTGCTGGTTTCTCCATAGATAGATCTTGGTGAACACGTAGGAATGTTTTTGATTTACTACTACGTCTCCCAACAATGTTGTCTTCCCTCTTGTGGTGTTTTGTGAACTTCGGCTACATGACACTTCACCATTGTTTGGGCCTAGGGGAAGGCATTGGGAAGTCATAAGTAGATGATGGGTTGCTAGAGTGATAGAAGCTTAAACCCTAGTTTATGAGTTGCTTCATAAGGGGCTGATTTGGATCCATATGTTTCATGCTATGGTTAGATTTATCTTAATTCTTCTTTCATAGTTGTGGATGCTTGCGAGAGGGGTTAATCATAAGTGGGAGGCTTTTCCAAGTAAGGACATCACCCAAGAACCGGTCCACCCACATATCAAACTATCAAAGTAACGAATGTGAATCATATGAGCATGATGAAAACTAGCTTGACAGTAATTCCCATGCGTCCTCGGGAGCGCGTTGCCTTATATAAGAGTTTGTCGAGGCTTGTCCTTTGCTACAAAAAGTATTGGGCCGCCTTGATGCACCTTTGTTACACTCGTTACTTGTCACCCGTTACAAATTATCTTATCATACAACTATCTGTTACCAATAATTTCAGTGCTTGCAGACAATACCTTGTTGAAAACCGCTTGTCATTTCCTTCTGCTCCTCATTGGGTTCGACATTCTTACTTATCGAAAGGACTACGATGGACCCCCTATACTTGTGGGTCATCACTCCCTACCAGCGGGTGCGCCTCATGAAGCAGCCAACGTCGGGCATCCTCGTGAGGCCAACCCCGCACGCCGCCCTCACAAGGACATGGGTGTGTGTTCCACCCTTCGTCCCCAGGCAAGTGACCCCCGGTCCCCAGACCTAGATGCCTGCTCAAGGCAGCTCCCTCATACATCCATTTTTCATCATGCTTTAATATTAATATTTATTGCATTATGGGATGTTATTACACATTATGGTACAATACTTATGCCTTTTCTCTCTTATTTTACAAGGTTTACATAAAGGGGGAGAATGCCAACAACTAGAATTCTGGGCTCGAAAAGGAGCAAATATGAGATACCTATTCTGCACAACTCCAAAAGTCCTGAAAATCTACAGAGAACTGTTTTGGAGTATATAAAAATATTGGGCGAAGAAGATACCAGAGGGGACCCACCAGGCAGCCACAAGCCTGGGGGCGCGCCCTACCCCCTGGGCACGCCCCTGTGGATTGTGGGCCACCTGGCAGGCCTCTAGTCCCCATCTTTTGCTATATGATGTGTTTTAACCTAGAAAAAATCAAGAGAGAGCTTTCAGAACGAAGCGCCGTCGTCTCGAGGCAGAACCTGAGCAGAAGCAATCTAGGGATCTGGTAGAGCCGTTCTGCTTGGGAAACTTCCCTCTCAAAGGGGGGAATTGAAGCCATCGTCATCACCAATGATCCTTTAATCGAGAGGGGGTTAATCTCCATCAAAATCTTTACCAGCACCATCTCCTCTCCAAACCCTAGTTCATCTCTCATATCTGATCTTTGCCTCAAAACATCAGATTGGTACATGTGGGTTGCTAGTAGTGTTGATTACTCATTATAGTTGATGCTAGTTGGTTTACTCGGTGGAAGATCATATGTTTAGATCCTTAATGATAATTATTACTCCTCTGATTATGAACATGAGTATGCTTTGTGAGTAGTTACGTTTGTTCCTGAGGACATGGGAGAAGTCTTGTTATAAGTAATCATGTGAGTTCGGTACTCTTTAGATATTTTGATGAGATGTATGTTGTCTTTCCTCTAGTGGTGTTATGTGAACGTCGACTACATGACACTTCACCATTGTTTGGGACTAGGGGAAGGCATTGGGAAGTAATAAGTAGATGATGGGTTGCTAGAGCGACAGAAGCTTAAACCCTAGTTTATGAGTTGCTTAAATCCAATGAATTGTGGGTTTATGATCAGATTATCTATGAATATTATTTGGTTCTTATCTGAATTCTTATATGCATGATTTCATATATTTGCAAGTCTCTTCGAGATATTGGTTTGGTTTGGCCAACTAGATTGGTAATTCTTGCAATGGGAGAAGTGCTTGGTTTTTGGTTCAATCTTGCGGTGTCCTCACCCAATACAAAGTAGGGGTAGCGAGGCACATATTGTATTGTTTCCATAAAGGGTAAAAAGATGGGGTTTTCATCATACTGCTTGAGTTTATCCCTCTACATCATGTCATCTTACTTAATGTGTTACTCTGTTCTTCATGAACTTAACACTCTAGATGCAGGAAGGGTTTGATCTATGTGTGGAGTAATAGTAGTAGAAGCCGAATCGTTTTGGTGTACTTGACACGGACGTGATGCCTATATGCATAATCATTGCCTTGGATGTCGTCATAACTATGCGCTTTTCTATCAATTGCTCGATAGTATTTTGTTCACCCACCGTGTTATTTTCCTTCAAGAGAGAAGCCTCTAGGGAAAACCTATGGCCCCCGGGTGTACTTTCCATATTATATTTTCAGATCTATATACCAAAAATACCAAAAATACCTTGCTACAATTTATTTGCCTTTTTACTTTCCGCAATCTTTTACATCTATCTCTATCAGATCTAATCCTTGCAAGTAACTGTGAAGGGATTGCCAACCCCTTTATAGCCTTGGGTGCAAGAGTTTGATTGTTTGTGTAGGTGCATCCATTGGTGACTTGCTTGTTCCTCCTATTTGTCGGATACCTTGGTCTCAACAACTGAGGTAAATACTTATCTACTTCATTGCATCACCCTTTCCTCTTCAAGGCAAAACCAACACAATCTCAAGAAGTAGCATTATTTTTCCGGACATATCTGAAAATATGTCGTCCCACGAGTCTGATGGGGAGAGCTATGTATCGCATTATCTTGCCAACCCCAAGCTCTATGGGGACTTAGATCCTTATGGATTGTTCTTGAAGGAGGAACAAGAAGGCAAGTATGAAGAAGAAAGCTCGGATGAAGAAGAGATCCCTTTGCCTCAACTAGGAGATATGCACGTAGAGTTCAGGAAATCAAGCCTCCCAAACACAAGGAGAAAACCCAAGGTTCTATTTATCCCTTCTTGTTTTCTATGTGAGAGAAAGCAAGAATTATGTCAAAGGATATTGAAGCTCGAGCAGGAAGTTGACAATCTGAGGGAACATAATTTTATGCTTAAGAGGAAACTGAACAAGCATAAAGATCCTTCTCCACCATCACCACCTCCGAAGAAAGATAACTAAACACATGGGTATGGGCACTCCCCTTGGCTTGTGCCAAACTTGGGGGAGGTGTCCTGGTATCGTTTCATCATCACACCTTTATCTTTATTGTTTTTCTTAGTTCGATACTTTTGGTTACATCTTTATCTAGTAGAATAAAAGTTTTAAGTATGATCTAGCCTTGAGTCTTGCAGTATGTTCCCTCTATGTAATCGAGTCCGAGAGTTATATAATAAAGATTAGTTTGAATTGAGGGCTTTGCTTTCTTTCTATGGTCTGGAGACAAAGAAATAAGGAGTTAAAGAAGTAAATATATTATATAATGATTTTATGGGAAGTGACGACTTCACATATACAAGTATGTCGCATGAAACTTGTTTTTTGACTTGTGATTGTAGGGGAAAACACCCCAAAGCAAAAAACTTGTATTCCAACAAGAGAACAATATTTACAAAGCAAAGGAAAAAAGAAACTAAAGCTACACATATACAAGTCTCACCTTAAGGTGGTAAGAAGGAAATCCATCTAATCAGCTCATCCTTAAACTTAGCTTTAACCCTATGAGCTAAAAGGGACATGTCCTGGATGAAAGAAACTCTCCACCTCCTAAATGATGGACTGATATTCCTAAAGACTCTGTCATTTCTAATAGTCTAGATATTCCAACAGGCCATGAACACAACCTCGGCAAAGAAAGGTTTTTGAAAATCCCTTCTTGCAGCATAAGCAATATCAGCAATATTGCCACCATTAGGCCATGAAATTTGCAGATAATTCCAGACCCTGCAACTAAAATTACAGTTGAAGAATAGGTGATCCGTGTCCTCCCTAGTTTGGGTTGGGCACAACACACAGTGATTACAATCAGACACATTCCAATGTCTCCTCTCTAACATATCTTCAGTATTAACTCTGTCCAAGATTAACATCCAGGCAAAAACCTTGATCCTCATTGTGCAGCAACTGCCCCAAATCTAATTTAGCACTGGGTTAGGACAAATTGGTTTATGAAGGAAATTTTAGTATTTTTTGTAGTGTAAGGCTTATCATCACCCCTCCATATCCACACATCCTTCAGAGAAGGGTCGGGAGCAAAGTTGGTCAGGAGATTCTGAAGAGACTGTAGTTCAGTATAGGCTCTCTCCGATAGTGGCAGATGAAATTGGGTTGTAAGGTCCTGGGCGAGTGCATCCTTCACAGAAATTAAAGGTTCCTTAACAAAGGAGAACAACCTTTGGAACACTTGATCCAAGGGCCCATTACCAGGAAGTAGACTCCATTCATCTGCCCAGAATAATGCAGTGTCCCCAGAGCTAACCGAAATCTTGGAGACCATCCTGAATTTGTCCATCAACTTGCACAGATCTCTCCACTAGTAAGTTCCGCACAGAGAAATAGCACGAGGCACTCACTCATGGTAGTAAGTATCCCAAATCAGACTCACCCAAGGAATGACAGCTTTATTATAAAACTTACTAACATGCTTTAACAACAGGGCCTCATTTTGAACTCTAAGATTCAAAATACCCAGCCCTCCCTTGTTCTTTGGCCTGCATACTAAATCCCAACAACAAGGGGAGGGGCCTGGTTATTCCCAAATTTCCTCCATAGATATTGTCTTTAGATCCTCTCCAAGCGCTTGAGAATACCAACAGGAATATCCAAGCTACTTGTTGTTAGTTGACAAACATAGTTTTTGTCGCATGAAACTTGTTGTTAGTTGAAAAACATAGGTTTGGTCACTATTGCAATTAATAGGAAGTAATAAAGAGAGATAGGTATCACATATAAATATACTATCTTGTACATATTTTGTGATTGTGAGCACTCATCAAAATATTATATGCTAAAAAGTTGATGTTGGACATGGAAGACAACATAATGAGTTATGTTTGCTTATCTGCAAATAAAAGTTATATTGTCCTGGATCATCTAACATGTGACGCTTGCTTCCACCTCGTACTAGCCAAAAATTCCGCACCAAGTAGAGATACTACTTGTGCATCCAAACACCCTTAAACCAGTTTTGTCATGAGAGTCCACCATACCTACCTATCGATTGAGTAAGATCCTTCAAGTAAGTTGTCATCGGTGCAAGCAATAAAAATTGCTCTTTAAATATGTATGATCTATTAGTGTGAGGAAAACAAACTTTATACGAACTTGTGATATGGAAGAAATAAAAGCGACTAACTATATAATAAAGTTCTTTATCACAAGCGGTACTATAAAGTGACATTCTTTTGCATTAAGATATTATGCATCCAACCACAACAGCGCATGACAACCTTTGCTTCCCTCTGCGAAGGGCCTATCTTTTACTTTTACTTACTAGTACTTACTTTTATGCAAGAGTCTTGGTGATCTTCACCACTTCCTTTTTATTGCCTTTTTCTCTTGGCAAGCGTCATGTGTTGGGGAATGATCTAGACATATATATCCACTCGGATGTAGGTTATCACAAACTATTATTGTTGACATTACCCTTGAGTTAAATAGTTAGGAGGCGAAACTATAAGCCCCTATCTTTCTTTGTGTCCGATTGAAACTTTGATCTCATAAGTATCGCTTGAGTGTTAGCAATTATAAAAGACTAAATGATAGCTGAATATGTGAACTTGCTGAAAAGCTCTTATATTGACTCTTTCCGATGTTATGATAAATTCCAATTGCTTCAATGACTGAGATCATAGTTCGTTAGTTTTCAATAAAGTTTCTGATTCATACTTTACCTTGTGAATGAATTTTCACTTTAGCATAAGAAATTATATGTCAATATATGTTGTTGTTCTAAAGATGATCATGATGCCTTCATGTCCATATTTTATTTTATTGACACCTCTATCTATAAACATGTGGACATGATTATCGACTCGGTTTTCACTTGAGCACAAGCGAGGTCTAAGCTTGGGGGAGTTGATACGTCCATTTTGCATCATGCTTTAATATTGATATTTATTGCATTATGGGATGTTATTACACATTATGGTACAATACTTATGCCTTTTCTCTCTTATTTTACAAGGTTTACATAAAGGGGGAGAATGCCGACAGCTAGAATTCTAGGCTCAAAAAGGAGCAAATATGAGAAACCTATTCTACACAACTCCAAAAGTCCTGAAAATCTACGGAGATCTGTTATGTAATATATAAAAAATACTGGGCGAAGAATATACCAGAGGGGACCCACCAGGAAGCCACAACCCTGGGGGGCGCGCCCTACCTCCTGGGCGCGCCCCTATGACTTGTGGGCCACCTGGTAGGCCTCCGGTCCCCATCTTTTGCTATATGATGTGTTTTGACCTGAAAAAAATAAAGAGAGAGCTTTTGGGACAAAGCGCCGCCGTCTCGAGGCGGAACCTGCGCAAAAGCAATCTAGGGCTCTGGGAGAGCCGTTCTGTCAGGGGAAAATCCCTCCCGGAGGGTGAAATCTAAGTCATCATCATCACCAATGATCCTTTAATCGAGAGGGGGTCAATCTCCATCAACATCTTCACCAGCACCATCTCCTCTCCAAACCCTAGTTCATCTCTTGTATCCGATCTTTGTCTCAAAACCTCATATTAGTACCGTTGGGTTGCTAGTTGTGTTGATTACTCCCTGTAGTTGATGCTAGTTGGTTTACTCGGTGGAAGATCATATGTTTAGATCCTTGATTATAAGTAATACTCCTCTGATTATGAACATGAATATGATTTGTGAGTAGTTACATTTGTTCCTGAGGACATGGGAGAAGTCTTGTTATAAGTAATCATGTGAGTTTGGTATTCGTTCGATATTTTGATGAGATGTATGTTGTCTTCCCTCTAGTGGTGTTATGTGAACGTCGACTACATGACACTTCACCATTGTTTGGGCCTAGGGGAAGGCATTGGAAAGTCATAAGTAGATGATGGGTTGCTAGAGTGACAGAAGCTTATACCCTAGTTTATGAGTTGCTTCGTAAGGGGCTGATTTGGATCCATATGTTTCATGCTATGGTTAGATTTATCTTAATTCTTCTTTCGTAGTTGTGGGTGCTTGCAAGAGGGGTTAATCATAAGTGGGAGGCTTTTCCAAGTAAGGACAACACCCAAGAACTGGTCCACCCACATATCAAACTATCAAAGTAACGAATGTGAATCATATGAGCATGATGAAAACTAGCTTGACAGTAATTCCCATGCATCCTCGGGAGCGTGTTGCTTTATATAAGAGTTTATTGAGGCTTTTCCTCTGCTATAAAAAGTATTGGGCGACCTTGCTGCACCTTTGTTATACTCGTTACTTGTTACCCGTTACAAATTATCTTATCATACAACTATCTGTTACCGATAATTTCAGTGCTTGCAGAGAATATCTTGCTGAAAACCGCTTATCATTTCCTTTTGCTCCTCGTTGGGTTTGACATTCTTATTTATCAAAAGGACTATGATGGATCCCCTATACTTTTGGGTCATCACTCCCTACCAGCGGGTGCGCCTCATGAAGCTGGCAACATCGGGCATCCTCACGAGGCCAACCCCGCACGCCGCCCTCGCGAGGCTGTGCATACCAGCCCAAATGAGAGACGCTCGTGAGGTTGCGTACACTCCTCCTGTCGCCGTGGTAGCCGGCGTTGCTCCCTTCATGGCCCGGGAACTCGTCAACATGGTCGTCATAGAGTTGCTCGAGCCCTTTGGCTTCGGCATAGTCGAGCCTCCGGTCCTCCTCCCTGGTTCTAGTGGGCGTACTAGGGGCGCGAGGTGACGCCCCTCTCACGCGGCCAGCATCCCCCACCGATCACGGCCGACGCCTGTTGCCAGCTCCTGCATCCCCGAGGACTCGGGTCAGCCTCCAGCGAGGGCGCGTCGCAACGGCCTTGCCAAGCGCGCCCGTGCGACCTCGACACTGGCCAGTCGGTTGAGGGGGTCCACGGGAACGGGCCCCATCATGGTACGCTTGGGTTTCTCCGGTGGCGGTGACGTGCCTGGGGGCACGTCGGGCCTAGTCGTTGCGGAGACCGTGCGCAGCGTGGAAGCGTTGTAGTTCATGTGCCAAGAGGAGCACGACATGCCTGTGCGTCGGGTCGTGGCAGACCCGGAAGGGCGACGACGAGGCCCGGATGCGGGGAAGGGCTGGGACGGCGATGGTATCTCGTGCAGTTGGTGAGGCGGCAGCCCCCAGCGCCTGTCGAGGGTCCGGCTCATGATGGCGTCCGCCAATGGGGGGCAGAGCAACGCGGGGTGCCGAGGCCCATTGGCGCAGCCCGCCGCTCAGCACAGGCTCGGCGTCCTTTTTCCATTGGTGCGGCGAGCGGAGGCGAGGCGAGGCTTGTGTGTGGGTTCCGATACGCCCCCTACCTGGCGCGCCAAATGTCAGATTTCGGGCTCCGCAAAACCCAAAGAAGTTCGAACATAGGGGCATGTGCAAAGATCCCCATCAGCCTCACCCCACCTAGCTCACTACTCGATGATTTCCACGACAAAGTTGCACGATGACGAGGAAGAAGATGCACACGGTGATTTACCCAGGTTCGGGCCGCTATGAAGCGTAAAACCCTACTCCCGATTTGGTGTATTGCCTCACAAGGAGGTTTGTGGATCAACTAATATAGTGGTTAGTTGCCTCGAGAGGGCGCTCTGGTGGTGTTGCCTCTTTGTTTTGTTGTTCCTCTCTACGGTGCAGCCTAGCCTCTATTTATAGTGCCCCAGGTCCTCTTCCCTTATCGCTATGGCGGGAAGGGATCCCACAACGGCCAAATTCGAAGGGGGGCAGGAGTACATGTTTATCCTGATGAAAGGTGGTCTTTGCCTGCAAAGTAGTTGTTGATGATGCCGAGGTGGGCTCGGTGATGACATCCTTCCTGTTGGGCTCGTGGTCGTGGTCTTGTTGCACCAGAATGGAAACCTTAGGGGGCGCTTTGGGAACCCGTGTGCGTCCTTTCCCCCTTTGCACCAAAGGGGAAACTGTACCACCTGGCGCTAGCACCCGCCTGTTCCACCTAGCGTCATCCTTGGCCTCTCGAGGCCAAAAGCTGCATAGAGATCTCCGCCTCTCCGGAGGGGGCCTGAGGAGGCCCATTCTTCGCTGGTCTTGATGTTGCTTCCCTCGCGAGCCCAGGGCTCTCGCGAGGGGCTTGTCTTGAGTCAGTCCGCAATGGGCCGTACTGGCCGTCGAAGTGGGACGTGCCCTGGGCCATAGGCTGGCAGGTCTGGATACCCCTGTTCCCAGAACGCCGACAATTATCATTCCTTTTCAATGAGTCACCAACTTGTATGCACTCTAACCGCGAAACCTTCGGGTTTTTCATAATGCCAGGCCACACAGTCGTTGTCTTCATCGGAGGGAATTTTTATCTTGCACATCTCATCCCATGAAACGGGTAAATTTTTGTTTCACCATATCAGTGTTCCACTCCTTTGTATCCGAATTTATCAATTGGTTAAGATATCTAAGTCTTGATCTTCTTTTGAATGTGGACATGTTCAAGCCTTCATTGCTTGGATACCAAAACCCTTGAGGACACTCTGAATGCTTGTATCTTAGCACTCTGAATACTCCGGCACAAGCATTCAACCGAGTGCTCCACCTGGCCCGGCTATTTAAGAGTCGACTGATCACGCTCCAAAACCCTCCCCTCTGACTTCTTATCCCATGGTTTGAGCCTCCATCCAAGCACCTGACCGCCATTACCATGGCCTAGTCCTTTGTTGTGTGGTACATCAGCCTCACGTCATCTCGTCAAGCCCAAATCGCAATGGTGGCCCGCGACTGGAAGGCACGGTTCTAGCCCCACAATTCTATGAGCCAACCTCCAAGATCTCCGTAGCACTTAGAGGAGGAGATGAAGGAGGGCGACGGCATGCCATGGCTAATATCACCATGAAGGAGAAGCATGCGCCCGCACCGTGGAGGGGTCATCCGTGTCTTGGTTCAGCATGGTGCATGCAAGGCGGCACTATGACCGAGTCTTAGCAGAGGCGGAGGAGGAGGAGGCGCCTGCACTGGTGGAGGAGGCAATAATATCCGCATTCAGACACTGCTGGTGGAGCAACACTACGATCTACGACTTCTAGGAGGAGCACCGCCTAGCGAAGCACTCGCTGGACGCGCAACGCACGGCCGATACTATTGTCGCAGCCATGGTTGCGGCGGACTCGACGATCCTTGATGCTAGTCAGGTCATGCCCGACTCCGTGCACAATGACTGCGACATCTGCTGCGAGTGTCGATGATTCCACGTCAATGAGGCGAAGCGCAATCGCCTCTTCGAGGCTTTTCATGCGGAGGTCGACGATGATGCCAAACGGCATCCACCGTCACCGTCGGCTCGCTCGCGCCAGCCCGCAAAGACGATGAGGGCACACCGCCCGACTCAAGGCGCATCACCGAGGATGTGTCGACTTCGAGAGTGATGACGAAAAGTATATATAGGTTTTTTAGTTTTTTATTTATATCTTTAGGAGCTTTTGCAACTAAAAGAGTTTCAGAAATCAATGCAAAAACTGGTGTCTGTTGTCTTTTGTGACTCCGATTGGAAGGTTGACACACAAGTTGTATTCAGACATGTCGGTAGACATTTAATGATGTTCATTTTGTTGATCTGTGTTTGATTTTTCTAGAGAACAATCCACGTTAGAGTTGCCCTAACCTTCAGCTAGTTGCTCCCTAGATCTTGTTGGTGCGTCAAATAGATTAGTCGCAATTCTTGGTAGGCTGTTGTTCACGTTTCCAAAAAATGTTAATAAAGCAGTTGAAAAAGTTAAATTTGTGTAGAGACATGTTTCTCATGTATATAAAAAAATATACAGTGTATGGAAATATTTTCATTGTGTATTTGAACATTATTAAACGTGTATAAACAAATGTTCCTGATGTATGCGAAAAATGTAAAACGTACATTGCATAAACATATATATCAAAAACATATATTTTTAAATTTTGATTATGTATTTAAAATTTTTAAATAGGTATATTAAAATGTTCCTGATATATATATATATATATATATATATATATATAAAGAGTACACCGTGGGTGATTTTTTCTTCCTACTAAAAAGTGTTCATTGTGTATTTTATTTTATTTTTACCATATTTTTTTTAAGTATTCAGAACTTATATCTAAAAAAAATGTACATCATGTATTTTTTTTAAGTGAAAACCAAGAAAAAAACACTAAAAAGAAAAAAGAAAGAAAACCAAAAAATAAGAAAGAAAACACAACGAAAACCGACAAAGAAACAAAGGAAACCAAGGTATAAGGAAGAAGAAAAACCAAAACAAAGGGAAAGCTTTGAAGAAATAAAAAAACTGAAAAACAATAAGAGAAAACCAAGAAAATCTGACCGAAAAAGGTAAAAAAAAATGGACAAAAAAACAAAACGGTAACCCCCCGGCCCGTACAGTGAAAAAACCATAGAAAAGAATATATAGAGAAAAATGAAGTGCTTCAGTGGTGGGCCGGCCCGGTTAAAGAACACTTCAGACAAGGGGAGAAGGTACATCTTTGCTATAAGCGAGCGCACGATTTAGACATATTTTCCACGAGGGGAGTAGTTCTCGATACGAAATTGCTAGGTACATTTGGAGACCTCCTCTTCGATGCTCTCAAGCGTCAAACAGTGGAGGCAACACCTGAATGCCAGTGCCAATAGGCCAACCCAATTCTAGCGAGCTTCACTTGCGCATTTTAGAAGAGGAACTAGTTGTTGGATGTCTTTTCCTCCTTATTTTTTCCTTTTGGTTTTTTCAAACGGTATTAGGTGTGTATTCTACAGATGTATTGAAAATGATCAACATATATTAATAAAAATACAGAACGTTAAAAAAAATTCAGTTTGCATAAAACATTCAACGCATGTTCAAAAAAAAGTACAACATACATAATTGTTTTCATTGTATATAGAAAAAATGTTCAGTGTATATTGAAAAATAGTTCAGGCTACATTTTTATAAATTTTAGTTTGTACAATAACAATTGCCGTATATAAACGAAAAAACCAGAAAAAACCCAAACCAATAATGAAAGACCGAAGAAAGAAAGTAAAGTAAAAAACCAGAAAACAAGAAAAAAATAGAAAAAAACCAAATACAAAGCCAGAACAAAAAAATGCGGCGAACCAATGTTCAGCGAGCGATGACCTGGGAAGCACGCCTTGCTCGCTTTCAGGCGTCACACCATCTATTTGTCGCTCGATGGCGGCAAATAGGATCCATCAAACGTTTGTAGTACCATCTTTCTTCATAGTAATTCATCTGTAAATTAATATAATATCTTTTAGATTACTAAATTAGCATGCGTGACCGTGGGAGAGGTACTGTGGTTACGGCCATTCAGATAAGCTTTTTGTATGATATTAACTTTGAATGGCACCGATAAAGCAATGATGTAATTCGACGGTGTTATGTTTCTTAGTACGAAAGTCGGATGGGAACCTATTGTACGCATATAGTGCTTTTTTATATCTTGTATCTGCTAATAGTTCCATCAAAGGGTGCAAGTGTTGTACATCTATCATACTAAGCAATTCTCTCCCATATCCATGATTTCAGGGATTTTTTTGTTGCATAAATACATTCTTTATCGCCTCAATTAGATTCGTCATGTCACACGATTATGTTGAAATATGAGATGGGTCTAGGGTTCATCTAACAATTTTAGAATATCTACAAGGGACCAATTGGGTTAATATGTCACTAGGTGTGGTGGGAAGTTTAGTACCACCCCTAGAGTTGGACCTCCTTGTAAGGGATTTTCTTGCACATGCTATTGGAGTTTGAGAAAAGAAGTGATACTCACGCACTCCTCCATCGCCCGTTGCGCCGCGCTGCGGGTTGCGAGATTGAGTAGAGGCGACCTCACACATATGCGCTTATTTTCTCCAGTCGGGAAAGGATTTTGACATCCGGACCACGATCTGAGACATCGGATCATGGGCTGTTACCGACTCGGAGATGGGTCCAACCCACATCTCTCCGTGCGGCTGCGCCTATATATGTGAGGCGTCTGCCAACCCTAGTCATCATGCAAAACAGATCACACCTGCCTCCAAGCCCACGGTCATTCCTTTCGCTACTACTGCCGCCGGCGACTCGATCCCGTTCACCGCGTACACAATTGACGGAGAGCAGGCCTCCGAAACCCCGCCTCTCCGGATCCTGTACGAGAGAGGGGCGATTAGGTTTTTAGGGAGCGTCATCTACGCGACTGCTCGCCATTGTTCGTCCATGTCCAGTGCAATGTCTATGTCTGCGTCGCTAAAGGCACCACGACCAGGAGGGCTTGGAGCTCGGGAGATCTGTGGCCTTTGGGCAGGGGCATCAGGAAGTTGATGTTTGCTGCCTGAGACGCCAATTTTTACACACAAAGATAAATGTTTAGACAAATATTAAAGTGTCGAATTGATTGGATTTGAAGCATTTATAGTTACCTTCTTAGGGGCGCTTAGCGCCGAATATCCGTTGTCTGGACCATCCTCGGGGAACTCAGTCGGTGATAGCTTGAAGAGGGACGTCCACATTCCTTCGATGCGACGATGCAACATCATGTCTACCACATTCACTAGCTCGACGCTCTTCTTGAGGACTTGATTTTTTCCTGAAGAGCGGCGACCTCCTACGGGTTGCCCCACTCCAGTATCTTCCTCTGCCAAGATGCCATCTTCCTCGAAGGCAGACGCATGAAGGGGAAGGCATGACTTGACCCTCGGCGCAAGACTCGGTGATGTTGAACCAATCTCGTTGCCACATTTTCACCGTCTTAATGAAAGTCCCCTGCAGCCACTCCGGCTTCTGGAGCTTGCTGATCATGGCATCGCCGCATTCGGCAAGCTCAGCGCCGCTGCTCTTCGGCTTGACATAAAAGGTCTTCACCCATAGGCCGAAGTGCGTCTCTACCCTCAAAAATGCCTCACACACCGTGATAAAGTTCGTGAGGTGCATGATGGAGTTAAATCTCCCGTGCAAAAGGGTACAAGGGGAACCCCAGACCTCGGATGCGGTGGGGAATGAAGATGACCCGCTCCCCGAGATGGGGAGTGGGGATGCGTTGGTTGTTGGAAATATGCCCTAGAGGCAATAATAAAATGGTTATTATTATATTTCCTTGTTCATGATAATTTTCTATTGTTCATGCTATAATTGTGTTAACCGGAAACCGTAATACATGTGTGAATACATAGACCATAACATGTCCCTAGTGAGCCTCTAGTTGACTAGCTCGTTGATCAATAGATGGTCACGGTTTCATGACCATGGACATTGGATGTCATTGATAACAGGATCACATCATTAGGAGAATGATGTGATGGACAAGACCCAATCCTAAGCATAGCACAAGATCATGTAGTTCGTTTGCTAAAGCTTTTCAATGTCAAGTATCGTTTCCTTAGACCATGAGATTGTGCAACTCCCGGATACCGTAGGAATGCTTTGGGTGTGCCAAACGCCACAACGTAACTGGGTGGCTATAAAGGTGCACTACTGGTATCTCCGAAAGTGTCTGTTGGGTTGGCACGAATCGAGACTAGGATTTGTCAATCCGTGTGACGGAGAGATATCTCTGGGCCCACTCGGTAAGACATCATCATAGTGAGCTCAATGTGGCTAAGGAGTTAGACACGGGATGATGTGTTACGGAACGAGTAAAGAGACTTGCCAGTAACGACATTGAACAAGGTATA
Organism: Hordeum marinum; assembly: GCA_022496015.1. Taxonomy (NCBI): domain Eukaryota; kingdom Viridiplantae; phylum Streptophyta; class Magnoliopsida; order Poales; family Poaceae; genus Hordeum; species Hordeum marinum. The sequence goes on from CM039675.1 coordinate 383,955,991, forward strand.
GAGATACCGACGATCGAATTTCGGGCAAGTATCATACCGATAGGCAAAGGGAATTGTATACGGGATTGATTGAATCCCCGACATCGTGGTTCATCCGATGAGATCATCGTGGAGCATGTGGGAGCCAACATGGGTATCTAGATCCCGCTGTTGGTTATTGGCCGGAGAAGTGTCTCGGTCATGTCCACGTGTCTCCCGAACCCGTAGGGTCTACACACTTAAGGTTCGATGACGCTAGGGTTATAGGGAAATGGTATACATGATTACCCAAAGTTGTTTGGAGTCTCGGATGAGATCCCGGACGTCACGAGGAGCTCCGGAATGGTCCGGAGGTAAAGATTGATATATAGGAAGTCCAGTTTTGGTCACCGAAAAGTTTTCGGGCTCATCGGTATTGTACTCGGAGTGCCGGGAGGATGACGGAGGACCCCCGGGAGGGGTGTGACGACCATAGGACTTTGTCGGCCATTAGAGGAGGTGTGCCAGCCCTTATTGGTCTGTCTAAGACCTTCTAGAAAGGCCCATGAGGCTGGAGGAGTAGAGATAAGGGCATAGGAGTTTGAAAAGGAGGAGATCCGCCTCCCTTGTGGGAGGTGGACTCTCCCTTTGATTCGGCCGAAGCTCTCCTCCTTGGAGGAGAGTCCAAGCCAGCCCTCCCTCTCCCTCCTCCTATATATAATTAAGGTTTTGGCCTTTTGAGAACATTTCTGAACTCTCTCTCTCACGGCAAAGTCCTATCTCTCTTCTTCCTCCTTCGTAGTGCTTAGGCGAAGCCCTGCCGGAATACCTTGCTACTCCACCACCACCACACCGTCGTGCTGCTGTTGGAGCCCTTCCCCAACCTCTCCTTCCTCCTTGCTGGATCAAGGCGTAGGAGACGTCACCGGGCTGCACGTGTGTTGAACGCGGAGGCGCCGTTGTTCAACGCTTAGATCGGAATCCACCGCGATCTGAATCGCTGCGAGTACGACTCCATCAACCGCATTCTTGTAACGCTTCTGCTTAGCGATCTTCAAAGGTATGAAGATGCAATCTCTCCCACTCGTTTCTGGTTTCTCCATAGATAGATCTTGGTGATACGTAGGAAATTTTGATCTACTACTATGTCTCCCAACAGTGGCATCATGAGCTAGGTCTATGCGTAGAATCTATGCACGAGTAGAACACAAAGTAGTTGTAGGCGTCGATTTTGTTAATTTGCTTACCACTACTAGTATTATCTTGATTCAGCGGTATTGTGGGAGGAAGCGGCCCGGACCGACTTTACATGTACGCTTACGTGAGACTGGTTCCACCGCTTGACATGCACTTGTTGCATAAGGTGGCTAGCTGGTGTATGTCTCTTCCATCTTAGTTGGATTGGATTCGATGAAAAGGGTCCTTATGAAGGGTAAATAGCAATTGGCATATCACGTTGTGGTTTTGGCGTAGGTAAGAAACGTTCTTGCTAGTAACCTATAGCAGCCACGTAAAAACTTGCAACTACAAATTAGAGGACGTCTAACTTGTTTTTGCAGCATATGCCTTGTGATGTGATATGGCCAAAGGATGTGATGTGATGCATTGTGATGTATGAGATTGATCATGTTCTTGTAATAGGATTCACGACTTGCATGTTGATGAGTATGACAACCGGCAGGAGCCATAGGAGTTGTCTTAATTTTATTGTATGACCTGCGTGTCAATCATAAACGCCATGTAATTACTTTACTTTATTGCTAAACGTTAGCTATAGTAGTAGAAGTAATAGTTGGCGAGACAACTTCATGAAGACACGATGATGGAGATCATGGTGTCATGCCGGTGACAGTGATGATCATGGTGCCCCGAAGATGGAGATCAAAGGAGCAAGATGATATTGGCCATATCATGTCACTATATAGATTGCATGTGATATTTATCATGTTTACATCTTATTTGCATAGAACGACGGTAGTAAATAAGATGATCTCTCACTAAAATTTTAAGAAAAGTGTTCACCCTAACTGTGCACCGTTGCTAAGGATCGTTGTTCCGAAGCACCACGTGATGATCGGGTGTGATAGGGTTCTAACGTTCGCATACAACGGGTGTAAGCCAGATTTACACACGCGAAACACTTAGGTTGACTTGACGAGCCTAGCATGTACAGACATGGCCTCGGAACACGGAAGACCGAAAGGTCGAACATGAGTCGTATGGAAGATACGATCAACATGGAGATGTTCACCATGGATGACTAGTCCGTCTCACGTGATGATCGGACACGGGCTAGTTGACATGGATCATGTGTCACTTGGATAACTAGAGAGATGTCTATCTAAGTGGGAGTTCATTAAATAATTTGATTATGTGAACTTAATTATCATGAACTTAGTCTAAAATTGTCTTTCCAATCTATATTGTAGATCCAATGGCCAACGCGAATGTCACCCTCAATTTCAACGCGTTCCTAGAGAAAACCAAGTTGAAAGATGATGGAAGCAACTATGCGGACTGGGTCCGTGGCTTGAGGATCATCCTCATAGCTTCCAAGAAATTGTATGTCCTTGATGCACCACTAGGTGACCCCACCCCTTCTCCCAGCAGAGCAAAACGTTGCGAACGCTTGGCATTCTTGCTGCGATGATTACTCCCTTGTTCAGTGCGGCATGCTTTACAGTTTAGAACCAGGGCTCCAAAAGCGTTTTGAGCAACATGGAGCATATGAGATGTTCCAAGAGCTGAAACTGGTCTTCCAAGCTCATGCCCGGGTCGAGAGGTATGACATCTCCGACAAGTTCTTCAGCTGTAAGATGGAGGAGAATAGTTCTGTCAGTGAGCACATCCTCAAGATGTCTGGGCTACACAACCGCTTGACTCAGCTGGGAGTTAATCTCCCGGATGACTCGATCATTGACAGAATCCTCCAGTCACTTCCACCTAGCTACAAGAGCTTTGTGATGAACTACAACATGCAAGGGATGGAGAAGTCCATTCCTGAGTTGTACTCGATGCTGAAATCAGCGGAGGTCGAGATCAAAAAGGAGTATCAAGTATTGATGGTGAATAAGACCACTAGTTTCAAGAAAGGCAAGGGTAAGAAGAACTTCAAGAAGGACGGCAAAGCTGTTGCCGCGCCCGGTAAGCAAGTTGCCGGGAAGAAGAAGAACAAGAATGGACCCAAGCCTGAGACTGAGTGTTTTTATTGCAAGGGTACCGGTCACTGGAAGCAGAACTGCCCCAAGTACTTAGCGGATAAGAAGGACGGCAACATTAATGGTATATGTGATATACTTGTTATTGATGTGTACCTAACCAGCGCTCGTAGTAGCTCCTGGGTATTTGATACCGGTGCAGTTGCTCACATTTGTAACTCCAAGCAGGAGCTGCGGAATAAGCGGAGGCTGGCCAAGGACGAGGTGATGATGCGCGTCGGGAATGGTTCCAAGGTCAATGTGATCGCCGTCGGCACGCTACCTCTACATCTACCTTCGGGATTAGTGTTAAACCTTAATAATTGTTATTTAGTACCAGCTTTGAGCATGAACATTGTATATGGATCTCGCTTAATGCGAGATGGCTACTCATTTAACTCTGAGAATAATGGTTGTTCTATTTATATGAGAGAAATGTCTTATGGTCATGCCCCGCTGGTCAATGGTTTATTTTTGATGAATCTCAAATGTGATGTTACACATGTCCATAGTGTGAGTACCAAAAAGTGTAAGGTTGATAACGATAGTCCCACTTACATGTGGCACTACCGCCTTGGTCATATTGGTGTCAAACGCATGAAGAAGCTCCATACTGATGGACTTTTGGAGTCTCTTGATTTCGAATCATTTGAGACGTGCGAACCATGCCTCATGGACAAGATGACCAAGACTCCGTTCTCCGGACCAATGGAGCGAGCAAATTACTTGTTGGAAATAATACATACCGATGTATGCGGTCTAATGAGTGTCGAGGCTCGTGGTGGCTACTGTTATGTTCTCACCCTCACTGATGACTTGAGTAGATATTGGTATGTCTACTTAATGAAACATAAGTCTGAAACTTTTGAAAGGTTGAAGGAATTTCAGAGTGAGGTAGAGAATCAACGTGACAGGAAAGTAAAGTGCCTACGATCAGATCGTGGCGGAGAATATTTAAGTCACGAGTTTGGCACGCACCTAAGGAAATGTGGAATTGTTTCACACCTCACGCCGCCTGGCACACCTCAGCGAAATGGTGTGTCTGAACGTCGTAATCGCACTCTATTAGATATGGTACGATCTATGATGTCTCATACCGACTTACCGCTATCATTTTGGGGATATGCATTAGAGACTGCCGCATTCACTTTAAATAGGGCACTGTCAAAATCCATTGAGACGACACCGTATGAATTATGGTTTGGAAAGAAACCTAAGCTGTCGTTTCTAAAAGTTTGGGGATGCGATGCGTATGTGAAGAAACTTCAACCTGAGAAGCTCGAACCCAAAGCGGAAAAGTGCGTCTTCATAGGATATCCCAAAGAGACTATTGGGTATACCTTCTACCTACGATCCGAGGGCAAAGTCTTTGTTGCCAAGAATGGATCCTTTCTTGAGAAAGAGTTTCCCTCGAAAGAAGTACGTGGGAGGAAAATAGAACTTGATGAGGTAATTGTACCTCCACTCGAACCGGAGAGTAGCGCAACACAGGAAGTTGTTTCTGTGGAGCCTACACCGGCTGGAGAGGAAGTTAATGATGATGATCATGAAACTTCAGATCAAGTTACTATTGAACGTCGAAGGTCCACTAGGACACGTTCCGCACCAGAGTGGTATGGCAACCCTGTCCTAGAGATCATGTTGTTAGACAATGGTGAACCTTCGAACTATGAAGAAGCGATGGCGGGCCCGGATTCCAACAAATGGCTTGAAGCCATGATATCCGAGATAGGATCCATGTATGGGAACAAAGTGTGGACTTTGGTGGACTTGCCTGATGATAAGCGAGCCATTGAAAATAAATGGATCTTTAAGAAGAAGACTGACGCAGATGGTAATGTGACCATCTATAAGGCTCGGCTTGTCGCTAAGGGTTATTGACAAGTTCAAGGAGTTGACTACGATGAGACTTCCTCACCCGTAGCGATGCTGAAGTCTGTCCGAATCATGTTAGCAATTGCCGCATTTTATGATTATGAGATCTGGCAAATGGACGTCAAAACGGCATTCCTTAATGGCTTCCTCAAGGAAGAACTGTATATGATGCAGCCGGAAGGTTTTGTCGATCCTAAAGATGCTAACAAGGTATGCAAGCTCCAGAGCTCCATCTATGGGCTGGTGCAAGCATCTCGGAGTTGGAACATTCACTTTAATGAAGTGATTAAAGCGTTTGGATTTGTACAGGTTTATGGAGAACCCTGTATTTACAAGAAAGTGAGTGGGAACTCTGTAGCATTTCTCGTATTATATGTGGATGACGTATTGATAATGGGAAATGATATAGAACTCTTGGAAAGTGTAAAGGCCTACTTGAATAAGTGTTTTTCAATGAAGGACCTTGGAGAAGCTGCTTACATATTAGGTATTAAGATCTATAGAGATAGATCGAGACGCCTCATAGGTCTTTCACAAAGCACACTTGAAAAGATATTGAAGAAGTTCAATATGGATCAGTCCAAGAAGGGGTTCTTGCCTGTGTTACAAGGTGTGAGATTGAGCACGACTCAATGCCCGACCACGGCAAAGGATAGAGAAGGGATGAGTGTCATCCCCTATGCTTCAGCCATAGGCTCTATTATGTATGCCATACTGTGTACCAGACCTGATGTGAACCTTGCCATAAGTTTGGTAGGGAGGTACCAAAGTGATCCCGGAGCGGAACACTGGACAGCGGTCAAGAATATCCTGAAGTACCTAAAAAGGACAAAGGACATGTTTCTCGTATATGGAGGTGCCTAAGAGCTCGTCGTAAAGGGTTACGTCGATGCTAGCTTTGACACAGATTCGGACGACTCCAAGTCACAAACCGGATACGTGTATGTTTTGAATGGAGGGGCAGTCAGCTGGTGCAGCAGCAAGCAAAGCGTCGTGGCGGCATCTACATGTGAAGCGGAGTACATAGCTGCTTCGGAAGCAGCAAAGGAAGGAGTCTGGATGAAGGAGTTCATCACCGACCTAGGAGTTATTCCAAGTGCGTCGGGCCCGATGACTCTATTCTGTGACAAAACTGGAACTATTGCCCTTGCGAAGGAGCCCAAGTTTCACAAGAAGACAAGACACATCAAGCGTCACTTCAACTCCATCCGTGATTACATTCAAGAGGGAGATATAGATATTTGTAAAGTGCATACGGATCTGAATGTCGCGAATCCGTTGACTAAACCTCTCTCGCGAGCGAAACATGATCAACGCCAGAATGCTATGGGTGTTCGATTCATCACAATGTAACTAGATTATTGACTCTAGTGCAAGTGGGAGACTGTTGGAAATATGCCCTAGAGGCAATAATAAAATGGTTATTATTGTATTTCCTTGTTCATGATAATTGTCTATTGTTCATGCTATAATTGTGTTAACCGGAAACCGTAATACATGTGTGAATACATAGACCATAACATGTCCGTAGTGAGCCTCTAGTTGACTAGCTCGTTGATCAATAGATGGTCACGGTTTCATGACCATGGACATTGGATGTCATTGATAACGTGATCACATCATTAGGAGAATGATGTGATGGACAAGACCCAATCCTAAGCGTAGCACAAGATCGTGTAGTTCGTTTGCTAAAGCTTTTCAATGTCAAGTATCGTTTCCTTAGACCATGAGATTGTGCAACTCCTGGATACCGTAGCAATGCTCTGGGTGTGCCAAACGCCACAATGTAACTGGGTGGCTATAAAGGTGCACTACGGGTATCTTCGAAAGTGTCTGTTGGGTTGGCACGAATCGAGACTGGGATTTGTCACTCCGTGTGACGGAGAGGTATCTCTGGGCCCACTCGGTAAGACATCATCATAATGAGCTCAATGTGACTAAGGAGTTAGCCACGGAATGATGTGTTACGGAACGAGTAAAGAGACTTGCCGGTAACGAGATTGAACAAGGTATAGAGATACCGACGATCGAATCTCGGGCAAGTATCATATCGATAGACAAAGGGAATTGTATACGGGATTGATTGAATCCCCGACATCGTGTTTCATCTGATGAGATCATCGTGGAGCATGTGGGAGCCAACATGGGTATCCAGATCCCGCTGTTGGTTATTGGCCGGAGAAGTGTCTCGGTCATGTCCACGTGTCTCCCGAACCTATAGGGTCTACACACTTAAGGTTCGATGATGCTAGGGTTATAGGGAAATGGTATACGTGATTACCCAAAGTTGTTCGGAGTCCCGGATGAGACCCCGAACATCACGAGGAGCTCCGAAATGGTCCAGAGGTAAAGATTGATATATAGGAAGTCCAGTTTTGGTCACCGGAAAGTTTTCGGGCTCATCGGTATTGTACCGGGAGTGCCGGGAGGGTGACGGAGGACCCCAGGGAGGGATGTGACGACCATAGGACTTTGTGGGCCATTAGAGGATGTGTGCCAGCCCTTATTGGGCTGGCCAAGACCTTCTAGAAAGGCCCATGCGGCTGGAGGAGTAGAGATAAGGGCATAGGAGTTTGAAAAGGAGGAGATCCACCTCCCTTGTGGGAGGTGGACTCTCCCTTTGATTCGGTCGAAGCTCTCCTCCTTGGAGGAGAGTCCAAGCCAGCCCTCCCTCTCCCTCCTCCTATATAAACTTGAGGTTTTGGCCTTTTGAGAACATTTCCGAACTCTTTCTCTCTCTCACGGCAAAGCCCTATCTCTCTTCTTCCTCCTCCGCAGCGCTTAGGCGAAGCCCTGTCGGAATACCTTGCTACTCCACCAGCACCACACCGTCGTGATGCTGTTGGAGCCCTTCCCCAACCTCTCCTTCCTCCTTGCTATATCAAGGCATAGGAGACGTCACCAGGCTGCATGTGTGTTGAACGCGGAGGCGCCGTTGTTCGGCGCTTAGATCGGAATCCACCGCGATCTGAATCGCTGCGAGTACGACTCCATCAACCGCGTTCTTGTAATGCTTCCGCTTAGCGATCTTCAAAGGTATGAAGATGCAATATCTCCCACTCGTTGCTAGTTTCTCCATAGATAGATCTTGGTGACACGTAGGAAATTTTGATTTACTACTATGTCTCCCAACAGTGGCATCAGATTTGCGGTGGTGGCGGTGGTGACCTTGGAAGGTACCCATTTCCCTTTCAGATTTGCTTTGTCCATGAGGGTAGAAAACTTTTAACTTGGAAGGGGGATTGAGGGCGTTAGGAGCTTGGGTGGTTTGGGCATTGGAGCAGAAGGAGAGCATGGGGTAAAAGATTTACTAATCCCTGCTCTTTATAAGCTAGTAAAAGGCTAAGCATCCCTTTAGCAGCGCCGTGAAAATCGTCATGTTTCGGCTAATCGTGCCATCATAATCATATGGTGGGACAATCGATCCCCTAAAACGCGGGGCACGATCTCTATTTTGATACGACATGGCAATTAGAGAGTTTCCTCGAACCGCGGTTCGAGTAAGCGATAATCGATTCACATGATGTCACAAGGGTGACGCTTCAAAAAAAGTTGTCAGTATTTGATTGGATGTATCTCTAGTCCTTGAGGCTAGGAAAGTTGTGCATTTAGGATAAGCAAAGGCGCATTTAAATACCACGTGGCCGAACTGGTTGCCTCCCTTGTTAAAAGGATACCATGGGCCGGTTCAATTGCTTGAGGCTGGACAGTTGAAGTTGCCTGTTAAGCCGAAGACTATCAAGCCGAAGACATTATCTAAAGACAGTTACCATCCTCGGGTTCGAAGACAAGTTCGGGGACTACCGACGGTGTTCTTGACTAGGGGGTCCGTGCCGAGCTGGTCTAGTCCATGGGCCGGGTTGATGGCCTGTCAAGGAAGGACTTTGGGGGACCTCAACCTACGGCGTAAGCACATCGGACTTCACCAAAGAGCTTCACGTGTACTCCAAGTATGGTCATTTTATTCGGCATGCAATCCCTAGATGATAACCGATCTTTATGTAACCCTAGATACCCCTGGTGTCTATATAAGCCTAAAGGTTTAGCCCGTAGAAGACAGATAGACATTCATCAACATCACCCCTAGGGTTTAGACCATAACTCATGATCTCGAGGTAGATCAACTCTATACTTTTATACAACCATAATACAACAAGAGCGGGACATAGGATTTTACATCCTTCAAAAATGCCCGAACCTGGGTAAAAGCCTCGTGTCTTTCGTCTCTTGTAACCCATCGATCCGATCTCACAGCTCGGCCCCCCTACCCGAGGTTTGTCGGTTTTGATATTGACACTACCCACTCTCAATATCTATTTGCTATGATTCAAGGGGAGATGAATTTTCATATTTAGGGGATAAAATTCAATTGATATTTCATTGCAAATCTTTTTAAACCTTTTGGGGGACATGTTAGTCTTAAGGGAATATCAACTCTTCTGCATGCCATACCAATCTTGATATTCTTGAAACTCTTGCATTTGTGTTAAAAAAACATTTTTGTGTTATCTAACCCTTGTTTTCGGAAGTATGTTCCTTCAGGTAAATGCTCAAGTACTTCGTCAACTCTCCTTACTGACATGATAGCACATCCAGTGACAAAACCTGAACTCGTGATCACCAACCGTACCATGTTCCTGTTTTGTGCGGTGGATTTTGTTTTCGTTTTGCATTGGCATAGTATACCATGTGCCTCGGCATAAGGCATTGCGCTTTGGGAGACCACACAATATTGATGCCTCCTGGTTGCGCCTGATAGCAGGGCACCCCATAGCATGTTGCAGCGAGCGCCCAACTCTCCTTACCAACATGATTGCATATCTAGTGACAAAACCCGAACTCGTGATCTCCAACCATACCATGTTCCTACTTTGCATGGTTGAATTTATTTTTGTTTTGCGCCTTTCATAGTCTACCATGTGCATCAGCATAAGGCACTGCGCTTTGGGCGACCACACAATATTAATGTCAGCTTGGTTGTGCCTGCTAGCTGGGCATGTTACACTGAGCGCCAAGAAGGACAAGAGCCGCCGCCCCAAAATTCGCCGCCGAGTAAATGGGTTGGTTAGGGCTCTCGACTGCTCATAGGAAAAGATGAGTCTACCACTATCGGCAGGACAAGTGTCACTCAGCCCCTTCCTTCGGCCGTGATGAGGAGAACGGAGGAGGAGGTGGATCGGGTTTTCGGATTTTCGTCCATGCTACCCCCCGAGGACGGCACCCAACCCTGGAAACTAGGATAGAAGCAAAAATTCTTTTGTTTACCTTTTGTCTATTTTTGGTGACAAAACAAATTGACCAATAGTATCATCAAGCAAAGGAAAACAAAAATAGATCCTTGTATTTTCCCTGTACGTGCCCTTGGAATCAAATGGTCCGATAGTGTTGGTATTATTCTATCAAATGGACTGGGCAAAAAGATTGCCAACTTACCTCTCAGAACAGGGATTACCCCAAGCACGGAAAGAAGATGCTGTCTCGATGGCCGCCCACGAATGACTCTCTAGAAGGGTAAATTTACTATTTTGAACCTTTTTCCTACTGCTAGAGACCTCGGCGGTAGGGTTAAATGTGCTACCACCAGAGGGCTCGACGGTAGGAAACTTAGCCACGTCAGCTTCGTAACTGACAGCCGACGTGGCTGTACAGAGCCCTACCGCCAGAGTGTCTGGTGGTAGTTGTGATACCCTACCGCCAGATGGTCCGACAATAGGGTATGTGACTACATAACCTCGGAACGGTTTGCTGCGCCTCATATCCTCCCCCACCCCATCCGCGGCGGCCTCCTCAAGAACAGAGAGGAGAACCTCTCTCATCCCCTCCACTCTCTCCCTCGGATCTCTCTCGTTTGTTCACCATTTTTGTGGATCGAGATGGCCCCGAAAAGAAAAAACTAAGCTCCTCCGATCCCTCCAATTCGTTTTACTCAAAAAGCTTCCAATTCGTCGCATTATTTGATTGAAATCCCCTACTATTTTCGAATTAGATTTTTTGTATCATAGGATTGTTTTAGGTTGATTCTAGATGTTCTATGAGGTTGGATTAGTACTTGTATTTACTTGTTGGAGAGATTGTACCTATTTTGATGATGAACCCTAGTTCATGTAAAACAAATCTTCATATGATGCATGTTGAAGGAATGAATTCATATGTTTGTTTTGATGTTAATCCTTGTGATACGATGAATGATGTGAATCTTTGTGATATGATGCATGATGCATGTGATGAACCTTTGATATGATACTTTGCGATATGATGCATGATACTTATGAATCTTTGTGATATGATAATTTGTGATATGATACTTATGCTTATGCTTATGCTTATTTAGGAGGCCACCTCTTTCGGACACCATCGGTACTAAGTATACCATGCTTGACCCCGCGTTCGACAAGGGTCATCATGCTCGTTTCATTGAGAATGGAGTGGTAATTATCATCATTGAACCAAATCTTTCATATTGATGAAAATAAGTTTTTAAATATTCGGTTCTTCATTTTGACAAATGCTCCCGCCACTGAGGATGAGAGCTCACGGGACAACCGCTAAGATGGTGTATGACGATCACTACACGCCGTTCTACAAGAGAGTCGGGCTATTGGGTTTTGTCATGCAGTTCAAGTGTAAGCCGCCAATGCTCGTCCACTCTGCTCTCTCAGCTTTGATCAACCGATGGCGGCCAGAGACACATACTTTCCATCTTCCATGCGGAGAGATGACGGTGATCGTCCATGATCGGGGGATGATTACGGCGCTACCGATCGAGGGTCATGCTCTCACTGGCCGAGTTGACAGGGCTCACTGGGAGGATAGGGTTACCGCCCTCATCGGCGACTGCCCCCCGCTAAGGCTAACCGTACTTCCGGTGTACCGCTGCCCTTGCTCCTAAAGCACCGGAGCAAGTGCTCGGATGGTGTTGAACCCCGGGTGATGGAGCAGTACGCAGGGCCTACCTGTGGTATCTTCTCATAAAGGTCGTGTTTCCAGACTGCTCTAGGGACACAACCCTATGAATGTATCTCGACTTCCTAGCAGATTGGGATGCCAGGTACAAGGGTCCGCTGGCCTCGCCTACCTATCCCGTTCGGTAAGTAAATATCTCACTGTTTTTTTATTGAAGTGTGCTACTTTAGATTATGTCATGTGATCATCAACACATGTTTTGTAGCTTGACGACGCAACCTAGAGGACGGAAGAAAAAATCTGGTATGTGTGGATGTGCATGGGCTCTTTCCATTTGGATGTGGGAGCGAATCCCGGTGGGGCGTCCGGAGAAACTAAAACCGCGGGAATGGATTGACTATGGTGAATATGACGATGGTACTCGGTGCCCGACCGTCACGTATGCTTGGGACGTGGTGGGTGTCTACTCTGTCACATCCAAGGCTTTGTACAAGGTCTTCACCAACGAGATTGATGCTCTGACTGCTTTTCAGGTATACAAACTAGATTTTGAATGTTTGCAAAGACACTTTCTTCACTCGAGCTTACCATTTTGTTGGCACTAGGTAAATTGGCAGCCATATGATGAACGAGACTGGGGCTTCGAGATGAACATGATGTGCATGCGGGACAGGCTTCACTGGCGGTGCTTGGTGCCCATGATTTGTGTTTATGCTGTCGAGTACCACATGCCACATCACGTTGCCACACAGTTTGGTAAGACGCAAAAGACCCCACCGGACATTCGCTATGACACCGGTGACTTGGACCTACACCTGTGAGTGCACTATTCCCGTGTTTTTGTTATGATGTTTTACATACTTTCTTATGACGTTTCCTATGTCTTGCAGTATGAGCAGACAGAAGAATTAGTCGATCGTAAACTGGGGCGAGCAACATCAGAAATACATGAAGGAATGGAACGAGTGGAAAGGTCAGAAACATACCGAGAGGAGAATGATCGACTGGGATGAGTACGAGGATCACCTGCGGTGGTACGACGATGGGACAAAGCATCGTTTGCGCCTGAGGCCTCAGTGGACGACAGCAAATGCCGAAGAACTGTTCGATGACTACTCCGAGAATGAAGCCTACAATGACGGCATCAGAGAGCTTAACAACGGATTTAGGGAGTATGGACCCCTCATGAACAAAATTGCAAGTCATGTCCGTCTCTTCTGAACCGGCGGTTGGATGAAGTGTACTGTACTTAGTGCTTCTCATATATTGTTTTGCAGTCTTGGGAGCTGAACAAGAGCATTTTTGAAGGCTCGGATGCACTAAGTTCCATCCCAGGGACTCGAGGTAGTGAGACGAAGTTCAGGGGAACGGTGAAGGTAACATGCAACATCCTACAATTACATGCTTTCATAAGTTCATTTCCTTTTGTAACCATAAACTTGATCCACATTGCAGAAGTTTGTCAACAAATGTCGCAAGCTAATGGGCCTGCTTGGGTGTGCTTCCTCCTCTGCGACGGTTGAGGACGATGAAGAGGATGAGCAGTATGAAGAGGAAGAACACAACAAGAAGCAAACAAAAGAAGATGAAGAGGAAGATGACAATGAGGAACAAGCAGAAGAGATCAAGAAGGAACAAAGTGAAGCAGAGGAGGAGGAGGAAGAGGTGGAGAAGGAGTACGACGAAGATTACGGACCTCCACCAACTCAGACAACCCAACTTGAGCTTCCGAAGAGGAACAAGCCGAAGAAGGATCGGGGGAGTCCATCGCCGTTTCAAAGAGCGCGTCCTCAACGCAAGAAGACGGCTCTCGAGACCCGTTCTAAGTATAACGAGGACCGTACCTCGAAGAGAGGAAGGAGCAAGTGAACTTTCTACAAACGAGTGAACTTATTAGTTGAACTATTTCCTATGTAGACCTATTTTCTATGTTGAACTATTTTCTATGTGTCAAACTATTTGCTATGTTGAATTATTTCCGTTAGGTGCTGAGAAAAAAATATATGTTAGTCCAGAAATATTGCTAGTCCAGAATATATGTGTGTTAGTCCAGAATTATTGCTAAGAAAAAAACCTTGCTAGGGCAAAAAAATGTTGAATTATTTCCAATATATGCACCCTACCACCAGCAAGGTTGGGTAGGCTAGCACAACCTACCACCAAACCCCCTGGCGGTAGGCTGTTCAACCCTATCATTTTCTTTTGGGCTTTACGCGAGTCAAGAAGCAAAACTGGGAACCCAGTAGCTTACCGCCATGGCCCATGACGATATGTTAGCATAACCTACCGCCATGCTGACCCTACCGTGCCACACTCCACGTTTTAGTGGACTGGAGACCCTACCGTCAGGACTTCTGGCGGTAGGTTTTTAGAGCCTACCGCCAGGTTTTTAGAGCCTACCGCCAGACAGTGTGGCGGTAGGGAACTTTTGCATGTCGACGGCGTCGTCAACCTAACGGAGCCCTACCGCCGAGTCCTTCGCCGGTAGCCCATGCAACCCTACCGTCAAGGTCTCTGATGGTAGCAAAAGGGTCAGATCCGGACCCGGATCAAATCACAATGAAGTTTAAAAAAGATCAAAACGGTAAATTTTGCCTCTCCAGAACGAGAGATTACGAGCAGAGCGCGAGAAGATATCGTGCCGCTCCTGTCAAATCTGGCAACGCACGGTGGGAAGAATAACTCCCGCCCCCGCTGCTTCCTCACCTTCAACCCCTTCTCCGGGTTCCCGCGCACCCTCGCGCTGCTCGACACCGCCATCGAGGACGTCTCCTGGCTCACCCGCATCTCCCCCTCGCGCGCCGACGCCGACGCCGACGGCAACGCCGCCGCCGACGAAGCCGACCTGCACGGCCTCCCCAACATCGCGCAGAACGAGCCCATACTATTCTTCATCTGGGACCACATCGCACGCCTCCATACCGGCAGCCTCGCCGTGCGGGCCGACTCCGCCTCCACCCTCGCCTCCCTCGCGCGGGACAGCCCCCACTTGTCCAACCTCATCGTGGAGGAGGACGGCATCGCGCCCCTCGTCAAGCTGCTCAAAGAAGGAACAGATGACGGCCAGGAGGCGGCCGCCACGGCGCTCGGCTTCCTTGGGTACTCTGTCGAAGGAAGCAGCACCCGGCACACTGCACCTCCTCCGCCGGACCACGCGAGGTCACTTCACTCCGTTATGTTGTAAAAGAGCATCTCCAACACACCCGCAGGTGAACGGGCGCGCAAAAATATATTTCGGGCATCGAAATAGCATTTTAACGTGTTAGTTTTTTTTAATAAACGTTGAAAAATTAAATGCACCACAGCAACCCTTTAACCGACACGAAAGCAAATACAATATATTCAAATGCTTCAGCGGCAAACATTAAGATTCAAATACAAACTAGCAAGCAAATTCAACTTCATAAAACATGCTAATAAAATAAAGTACACCTAGACTACTCCTCCTCTTCCTCGGTGGTGTAGTCCGACGACGTAAGAAATAGGTCCACCCACCGAGAATCGTTCGAGTCCCAGGTCGTGTCCGGGTTGTCCATCTGAAAAATCGCCAGTGCCTTGCGATGACGCTTGTCCTGGAGACACGATGCTCGCTCCGTTCCGCTCCATGCCCAGAACTTGTTCTCGGCGGCGACGTCCTCTGGGAAGTGTTGGCGCCACTCCACCATGGCGGTCTCGTCCCTCTCGGTGATCGCGAGGCGGCGCTTCCGATTCCGATGGACGCGTCGGTCCTCCTTGGTGACCAGACACGGGGAGGCGCGACATTTTGCATCTGCTGGCACGTGAACACGCCATGGAAGTTTATCTGCACTCGAGGTTGCATGAGGCGTCACGCAGCCGCGTCATACGCGTGAGC
This sequence comes from Hordeum marinum, assembly GCA_022496015.1. Lineage (NCBI taxonomy): Eukaryota > Viridiplantae > Streptophyta > Magnoliopsida > Poales > Poaceae > Hordeum > Hordeum marinum. The sequence continues at coordinate 383,971,777 of CM039675.1, forward strand.
GGCCTCGTGGGCGATCTCGAACGTGCCGAGTCCGTGGCGCGTGTCGCCCGAGCAGATCTCCGCGTAAAACACACATGAGGAAGGGCGGCGGACCCTGTGGAAGCCCAAGCTGCTCCAGGGGCACGGCAACATGGTGGGGCGTGGCGGTGACGAGGCGCTGGAAGAGGTGGGGAGAAGGTGCGACGGCGGAGCGCGGGGAGAAGGTGCAACGACAGTGGAGCGCGAGGAGAAAGCGCAGAAGGTGAGGGAGTCCTGGAATAAGGGGTCCTTGGGAGGCCGACCATTTCTTATGGGCTGGACTGTATGGGCCACCTACCGAACATTGGATCGATCGAAGGCCCTGTCTCCAGGAAGGAAGCTTCGGGAATTGCAGCTTGTCCTCCATGTTTGATATAGCGCATAGGCATGTTTATCCTTTCGGTGTGTAGCTGGCCATGTGTAAACCCTAGGTACCCTCGGCGTCTATATATGCCGGAGGGTTTTAGGTTGTAGAGAGGACAACTCATCTAGGGTTTAGTTATTTGATCTCGAGGTAGATCAACTCTGTAACCCATACAACATCAATACAATCAAGCAGGACGTAGGGTATTACCTCCATAGGACGGCCCGAACCTGGGTAAACACCGCCTCCTTAGTCTCCTATTACCATCGATTCTAGTCTCATAGCTCGGGACCCCCTACCCGAGATCCGTCGGTTTTGACGCCGGCATTGGTGCTTTCATTGAGAGTTCCTCTGTGATCGCTAAAGGAATCGATGGCTCGCGTCATCATCAACGAAGAGGTCCGCAACATGGACACCTTTGTCCCCGAACAGATCTTCGCTTTTGGCGGCGTTGTGCTGCACGTTGACTTGACCAGCCATCTAGGTCGGGTTGGGAGTTTCGCCCCTAATCAAGAGGCCAGATTCGGGAACCTAGAGTTCTCCACGGACTCTCGGGGCGATATTTGGCTAACCGGGCTCACAGTCTCGCCTATCACCCCCGAAGACTCCAAGGCCTTGACCTCGGATCCTTCTTTCAGGCACATCCCCGGGATCTTCCGTGGCAATGACCTGACTCTTGGTCCGGATCCGGCCATAGCGCCCAACGTCCGGACATCAGTTCTTGCCGAACACTCTACTTACCTAGACACGTCGGAGGTCAACTCCGAAGGCTCTGGTTAGGTTAACCCGATCGAGCTCTCGACACTCAACGAGGCACTAGATCAGATCTCGTCGATGAAGATTACCGACGACCCAGCCCCGATCCATGCTCAGATCGGCTAGAGGGCAGGTCAGGACGAATTTTTTGTCCCACCCACCGCCCACTTGGTAGCCACAGTCTAAGATTTAATCGACATGCTGGACTATGCCTCCGAGCAGGCAGAATACATGGATGAGGAGGATTGCGCTCCCACCCCCATTAACACCAGGCGATGGGCCGCCACCTCCACATATGACATCTACATGGTAGACACTCCCGCTGCTAACGTCTAGAACACGCGTAATAACGACGGCGACAAGTCGGGTGAAGCGCCGTCAAGGCACCGGAAGCCGCATAAACCGTCAAAAGGCAAAAAGGGGAGGAAAGCTATCATCGGAACCGGGGACGGAGATACCCCGGAAGACCTCGGCGATCCCGATCTCCCCGAGAACCCGCTAGAGGGTCAGGAGAGGCCTGAAGACCAACGCCACCCCGATGACCTCAACGATTCCGAGGACGACAACTATCTCCCCCCTGTCGAGGACGAGGACATCCCAGAAGCCGATGACTTGAATATCCCTGATAATCTTGAAGATTAGGAACTGTTCAAGCAACAGCTCATAGCCATTGCCCGCAACCTGAAAGCAAAGTAATGACAACTTAAAGCCGAAAAAGACGACCTCAATGATCGATGGATGAGAGTCCTCTCAGCTGAGGAAGGATACGGTACCGGTTTGTCGGACCAACCCAAGAGCTATCCATGCAGAAGGTTGCTGTCGCAATTCAATGATGAGCTCATTGATACTCCATCTCCCAAACATACCCCATACAATAAGCCAGACCGACCTCCTCGAGGACGAGACAGGACGGCTGATGACACCAGTTACAGGCCGGCGATGCCCCGATTATGGGGAAAGGAGCCACTAGAGCTCGATGGTAGGTTCAACCTATGACACGACCTTGACTATAGAGCATGTTGTATGAGATCCATCTACGGATCCAGAGGGTACTCACCCGATAGACGGAACGGGTACAGTCCATGGCTCGACCGCAACAATAGAGGCTGGGAATGCAACCGGGCTCGAACTGACGCCGAATACCGGCGCGGCATAGCTCAGGTCATAGGCGCCACCGACCCACTGTGTTTCATGGACGAGGTGATGCAACATCAGTTCCCAGAGGGGTTTAAACCCATGAACATAGAGCAGTACGATGGGACAACAAACCCAACCGTATGGATTGAGGACTTTCTCCTCCACATCCAGATGTCACGGCAAGACGATCTCCACGCATCAAATATCTCCCCCTAAAACTCAAGGGGCCAGCTCGGCACTGGTTAAATAGCCTCCCCGAAAACTCGATTGGATGCTGGGAAGACCTAGAGGATGCTGTCCGATCTAACTTCCAAGGCACCTATGTTCGGCCGCCGGATTCCTTCGACCTAAGCAACATCGTTCAAAAGCCCAAAGAGTCTGCGTAGCAATTCTGGAATCGATTCTTGACCAAAAAAACCAGATTTTTGACTGCCCGGACGTCGAGGTAATAGCCTCCTTTTGGCACAATATTCGGGATGAATGGTTGACCCGCTAACTTGGCTAGGATAAACCTCAGACTATGTCCGCCCTTACATCACTCATGACCCGCTTTTGTGCGGGCGAGAATAACTGGCTAGCAAGGCGCAACCACAACTCGGAAGATCTCAAAACCTCTGAGGTTCGGGACGGCAACGGAAAACCAAAGCGCAACAAGAACAATTGCCGGCACAACAATAGTGATGCCGATGACACGGCTATTAATGCCGGCTTCCGCAACTCCCGACCTGGGCAGTGGAAGAAGCCTCCTAAAGGCAATCGTGACGGACCCACCCCGCTGGACAAGATCATGGAAAGGCCTTGCCAAATCCATGGAACTCAAGAGAAGCCTGCCAACCACACACACCGTAACTGTTGGGTGTTCAAACAGGCCGGCAAACTCACGCCCGAGGATCAAGGCAAGAGCTCTCGCAGCGAGGATGAGGATGAGCCTCAGGGGTCCGATGGGTGGTGGACAGAACAAATTCCCTCCAGAGGTCAAGACAATAAACATGATATACGCCACCCATATACCCAAGAAGGATAGGAAGCATGCCCTTTGAGAGGTCTACGTCGTAGAGCCTGTAGCCCAAAAGTATAACCCATGGTTGGCATACCTAATCACCTTTGATCGACCTGATCACCCGACCAGTATCCGTCATGGGGGTTCGTCCGCCCTCGTCCTAGACCCCATTATAGATGGGTATCACCTCACAAAAGTCCTAATGGACGGAGGAAGTAGCCTTAACATGATCTACTCAGACATGGTGAAAATATGGGTATAGATCTGTCAAGGATCAAACCCAGCAACACTACCTTCAAAGGAGTGATTCTAGGCGCCGAGGCCCGATGCACGGGCTCCGTCAGCCTGGAAGTAGTGTTCGGCTTGCCTGACAATTTTTGAAGCGAAGATTTGATCTTCAACATCGTACCCTTCCACGACGGCTATCATGCCCTACTCGTCCAAACAATGTCCGCTCGCTTTAATGCCGTACCGCACTACGCATACCTCAAGCTCAAGATGCCTGGCCCCAAGTGGGTCATTACTATCAATGGCAACATAGAGCGCTCTATCCGAAATGGGGAACACGTGTTGGCCCTGGCGGTCAAATTCAATTACAATGATGACTGGCAAACTCCGACATCTGTCGTAAAGGCACGAAAGGTTGGGAAGCGAGCACGGCTTCAGCTCGAGCTCTTAGAACCCTCCTCTCCCCCTAAATATGGACTCATCCCCCATCGCACAACCCTAGGACCAGCGAAGTACGTGCCAAGGAGGCACAACTTTTCACTTAAAATTCCATGGGTGGCGGTGGGGAAAAAAGGGTAAGCATTCGGCTGAACTGAACTACTACCATCAAAATGTCTTCGGGCACAATGCAGGTACCATCAAAGGGCCTGCAAAGGCGTAAAGCTTATCCACACTTCGGCGACTTCTCAAGACCTTGTTTGCAAGATCCAGTCGCCAAACAGTGCCACCCATCGAGGTGCACCACTCCCTAGGAGACGCAGGAATAGACAAGCGACAGGGCACATCGAAGACGTAAGGTCACCAATCGAAGACCCCTGGTACAACTATTCCTATAAAATTCCCTTTTTCAAACACTTGTAAATAGTGGCTTCGGCACTCCGAGAAATAAGAGTTGTTGAGAAAAATACAACATCACTATATGTGTTTGTCTCGTTGTTCTTTTTGGCACATATTTCATTTTCTCCCTCTTCTCGCGAAACTGTTCGGTATATGATGATGCAACCGGCTAATAGACCGGGGGCTCGAGTTTAAAAAATGACCTTATGCACAATTGACTATGCGTTCGGCGTCTTGGAATTTGCTATATATGCATTGGTTCCGAACTATGTCTTGGGTCAATATCTGGGTTGCCCGGCTCCTGTGCTTGCCCCTTTACGTTCTGCTTGTTCGGCTTAAAGGGCAAAGGGAGAACCTCTGTGATTGTGTTTCTGGCCAGCCTGGTCAAACACCTCAGAGAAGAAAGCTGAAAACTGACTGTCATGGTATGTGAGAACTGGTCTGCAAATCCGAGCCTAAGTGTTATACTCATGACCTCGTTAGAGGTCATACCGTGTCATACGATGGGTTTGGTACTCGTACAAACAATGTGATATCGGCTTTAGCCGCGGATTATCCAAATATCACAACTCATCGGGGGCTAGTCACCAGCCTCCTGCAGTCCTTTTCGCGCCCCTACGGCTACGTGAAAGAAATAAAGCACTATGGTCTGATTGCCTGGTCTACCACACACTACCACCTTCGGGTACCAATATTTCGGCTAAGGGTTATAGTGCGTAACTAAAGACACCCCACGTAGTATCTACATGGGGGCTGAAGCCGACGAGTCACAACTTTCAGTTTAAATGGACACACATGAGTTATAAAGGAATGCAAAACATTAAAAATATGATAAACAGTGCATAACCAATATACAACGTTTAAAGGTCTTCGAGCATACTACAACGCATTTAATCGTACATGTCCTCTTTTGAACATTGCGACTCTATAGCCCGAGCACCCTCCATTACTCCGGAGAAGTACAACTCTAGGCGCCTATGCTCTTTCCCAAGAGGCGACGGGGCGGTGGCTATCTTCATCGGGTCCAGCCCCGGCCAATGAACCTTGGCCTTTGCAAAGGCCATCCGAGCTCCCTCTATGCAGGAGGAGCGTCTTAGCGCATCAAGACGAGGCGAGGCATCGATCAGCTTCTGCACCAGGTCGAAGTAGTTGCTTGGCAGTGGCTCGTTGGGCCACGACCGGATGCAGAGATCCTTCATCGTTGGATACGCCATTCGGTATAGCTCCATCAGCTGCTTCAGCTTCTCAACAAGGAGAGGAGATCGCTTGAGGGCTCCAAACTACGCCCATAATAGACGAGCTTCATCTCCTTCTCCCCGCGAAGCATAGAGCTGATTCGCGTCCGCCACGCTCTTCTGGAGGTCAGAGCAGGCGCCTAAGGAACTCCACACCTGGGTAAGAAACTCGAACTTGCTATCCCCGAAGACACACTTCAATAAGTACAACTTACCATCCGTTATAACCTTCGCTTGGCCGACTTGCTCCTTAAAGAACCTCCTATCCACCCGCTCCTTTTGGAGTTCGGTTTTCAGGGTGGATAGTTCAGCGTCCTGCTCCTTGCCCTTCTGCTCAAGGGCCTCACACTTTTGGCTGGCGTCCTTGAGCTCCTGTTGGATCTCCTGCACCCGAGCCTTGTACTTATCACTAGTAGCTCTCAAAGCCGAAAGCATGGTAACCGCTTGTTCGGCCGCCGCCCTCTCGACCGAAGCCTCCTGCTTCGCATTAAGTAGCTTGGCCTTGAGCTTCTCCATTTCCTTCGCCGAGGTTGTGTAAGCATCAAGAGTATGAATACTCCATCGACAGTACGATGACAAAAAAATTGGACACTAAGTAAAGCTTACCTTGTGCCTCGTCGAATCTCTTGTTAAGAGCATCAAGCTCGTCCTCGGAGCTTTTAAGCTTTCGATTGAGCTCGTCTAGCTCGGCGGCATTCACGGCCACCGCTGATGACGAAGCTTGTGAAAAGCAAGTCTTTATCAGGTTACATGGGTTCATAACTTCCGAACTATAATCCATACAATCCAACGTACGGTCCTTCATCATAGATTGATTCCAAACATATATAGTTATAGTCCAGATACTAATTTATGATGGATCCCCAGAATTTTTTTTCAAACTCACCTAGGGCTCGGGGGATGCCATGTACATAATGATAACACAAACAAATTAATATTGCACGAATAAAATCATTACGAGGCTCACCCGAAAACCCTTTAGGAGACCCTTGAAGGACTTCTTCAGTTTGTTGTCGACAGACTGAATGCTCGGCAATACCGCACCCATAAGGGTGCAGTGCTCCTCAGAGAGGGAGGCGCTCAATAGAGCCTCCCCCATGACCGGCCACCCATTGGTCGGTGGTGCCGATGGTGATCGGACAACCCGATCACCAACCAAGGATTTAACCGGTACCTCCGGAGGTGTGGTACGCTCTGGGGATGTCCTTGGAGGGGACTGGACATCTACCCGTCTAGACTCCTCAGTTCTTGGGTGGGGTTCCACCCCCCGGTCTTCGGCGGCCGAGGCGTTAGCCTCGACCATGATGTCGTCTCCCTCACCACTGGTGCCGGGATACATAGGAGCATGCTAGGAAGACACCTCCATGGCGTCCTTCGTGGCACCCGGAGGAGTGGGATGTGACGCATTCCTGCTCTCCGCTAGTTTGGCTGGTGGGATCTCCCCATCCGAAACCTGGTTGGTGGGCAGGACGCGCGGTGGGCTACAAAATTGGTAAGTACTTGCATGTTAGTAACCTTCAAAACTTATCGATGATGGCTGAGGAAGTCTTTGGATCCTTACCTTCGAGCTGGGGGCTTGACCCTTAGGTTCCTTCGCGGAACCCTCTCGAAGTCATCGGACTCGGTATCCAAGTCTGAACTATCGTCGGAGAGGACTACTTGTGTCCGACGCACTTTCTTCTGGGCGGGAGGAGGTACTTCCTCCATGGCGTCCGACGATGCTGCCCTCTTTCCTACGAGGGGGAATCACCCTCCCCATCGACCTCATCTGCATCCTCATGCTGCTCTTGATTCGAGGAGGCATGGGTTTCCTCAGACACAACCTCTAGCTAGTCCCGTATATGCAGGCCTTCTCTGCCTGGTTTCTTCTTTTTCTCCTTCTTCGCCGGCGTCTTGTAAGGCGCCTCAATGAGCATCTCCGCCAACAGCCTGGACCTGATGTCTTCAGGCTGAGGCGTCGGGCAATTGATGCCCATGGCTTTGCTCATCCATTTCTGCAAAAGTGGTCGGAGAAGCACTTAAATTTTCCTTAGGAAAGATAAAGACGATCAGATAAAACTATGTCATACTTCGGTAGAAGGCTTATCAGTGTGCAGACCCTGATCCTCCTCCTCGGCTGGCCAATCCTTCTACGCATTGAAAAGCGCCTTCCACAACTTCTCTCAAGTAGTGCGGAAGAGGTGATGAATCATGGGCTCCTCGTCGAGCCGACGAGCCCACAAGGGAGAATCCCAGCACTAGCAGGGGAGGATGCGTCGCCGGAGCATAGCCTGGACCACGTTGGTCAGCGCAATGTCGTTTTTGACCACGAAGCCGATGCGCTTCTACAGGTTGTCCACCTCCTTGTCTGACCCCCAGTCGAGGCCCTTTCGGAGCCACGAGGTCAGTTTGGCGGGGGGACCGGATCTGAATTCAACCGATGCATCTCGGCCTTCCTCCCTTGGCTCTGTAATGTAGAACCATTCTTTCTTTCATATTTTGATACTGTCGGTGAAGGTGCCCGATGGCCATCCGATGTGTGGGGGTTTGTTGATGATGGCCCCGCCGTAGTCTGCGTGTTCACTAGTGACACACTTCGGCTTCATGTTAAACACCTTGAGCCAGAGTTCGAAGTGTGTATTGACATGCAAGAAGGCCTCGTAGACAAGGATGAAGGCCGATATGTGCATGAAGGAGTTCGACGGGAGGTCGTGGAAGTCGAGGCCGTAGAAAAATATGAGCCCCCTAACGAAGGGGTGGAGCAGGAAGCTCAGTCCCCGGATGAAGTGGGGAATAAATACCACCCTTTTGCCTAGTTTGGGGGTGGGGATCACTTGGCCCTTCTCCAGCGCGCGGTGGTAAATGTTGGAGGGAAGGTAGCCGGCGTCCTTAAGGTCCTGGATGTCCCGGTCGGTGACCGTGGAAGCCTCCCACTTGCCGTTGGAGCCAGAACCCTCCATGGAAAAGCTCGGAGGGGGTGTGGCGGAAAACCTAGATCTGTGCTTTGGAGGCTCGGAAGAATGGGGAAGCAGAGGAGGCAAATGGGAAGCATGGTTTTGCCTTGGGGTTTTATTTCCCTTTTATGAGGCTTATCGATGTGTGGTCTCCCTTTGCTGCGCCGTGAATCCCTCTTCTTCTCGAGATGTGCGTGTTGTTGCACGCGCATGATTAAATGTATCCCGTGTAAAATGGGGCACAATCTGTGCATTGATGGATCGTGCTGATGAAAACGGCCTCAAACCGCGAATCGAGTTTTTTGCAACTGGCTTAGAGGTCGTGGTGGGCCGTGACTTTTCGTCAGAAAGGTCGTCAGGGGACGTTATTTTACCCCTTGACGTTTGGCCTTCAGTGCCGACCTATTCATGGTATTCGGACGTGCCTCTATTCGGAAAACTACATGTCTTCGGAGGCCGGACTAAACTCGGCAGGAAGAAATCACCTAGCAAGCGGAAGACTCTGATGTATGAAGCAACAGAAGATGAGACCCTTGGCGTTGGAGGCAGGTTTCGGGGCTACTAAGGGAGTCCTGGAATAAGGGGTCCTTGGGAGACCGACCATTTCTTATGGGCCGGACGGTATGGGCCACTTACCGAACATTGGATCGATCGAAGGCCCTGTCGCTAGGAAGGAAGCTTCAAGAATCGCGGCTTGTCCTTCATGTTTGATATAGCGAATTTTCATGTTTATACTCTCGGCGTGTAACCGACCATGTGTAAACGCTGGGTACCCTCGGCGTCTATATAAGCCGGAGGGTTTTAGGTTGTAGAGAGGACAACTCATCTAGGGTTTAGCTATTCGATCTCGAGGTAGATCAGCTCTGTAACCCATACAACATCAATACAATCAAGTAGGACGTAGGGTATTACCTCCATAGGAGGGCCCGAATCTGGGTAAACATCGTCTCCTTCATCTCCTGTTACCATCGATTCTAGTCTCACAGCTCGGGACCCCCTACCCAAGATCCGCCGGTTTTGACACCGACAGAAGGGAAGCGCGGAAGGGCAAGTGACCTGTTGGAGAGCGCGGCATAGAGCGCGCATTGGCTGACGCATGACAAAAAATGGTGCGCGGGATTCTGAAAGCACAACATGCTCCCTTGGTGGTTTTGATAATTCATGACAACATACATTGTCTCTTGGACTAATAATTTTATCTAGTGTATTTTAGATAATAGTCCATGGAGAGTTGGGTTGGCAAAAAGAGATTGTAGAACACCCCAAGATGCAAGGAAATGGATTGACTAAGCTTCAAGCAAGAGGACTCTACATTTTATATTTGTGAGAAATCACCTTGAGTCCATAGGTAAGCCAATACTATTAAAAGGGGGTAAAGTTTAGTTGGTGAACAAAAAGCTCATACGCGCACAAGTGATACTCACCAAAGACACCCAAAAACTCTCCCACCAAAGTCTTCTCTAAGCCAAACACTCAAATCGGTGCAACCAACATTCCCATCCCGGTGCCGCCGATTCCAAACCCTAGACAGACTCAGCCAAACCCTAGCCACTTCGGTGCAACCGATTCCATACCGATGCCACCGAGTTCTGGTTGCCAACTTTCTGTTATGCAAGTTCACATTCTCGGTCCGTCCGAGAATGTTGAATCGGCGTCATCGAGAATGGCAATTCTGACCGTTGGTCACCTTGTCGGTGCAACTAAGATTCCTATATCGGTCTCACCGAGATTCAAAAGTTGCCACCTTTTGGTTCCTTCGGTACCACCGAGATTAACACATCGGTGTCACCGAGTAGGTCATTTTGTGTGTAATGGTTGGATTTTTGGGGATCCCTATATATACCCCTCCACCACCACCTACTCGAGAAAAAAAGCACTCAGGACTATTTCATACCTATCCTATCTGTTTTCTGAGAGAGAACCACCTACCCTTGTGTTGAGGTCAAGATCTCCCACTCCAACCATATGGATCTTGATTTCTAGACTCCCCAAATTGCTTTCCACCAATCCCATCTCTTCTACCAAGCCATATATGTGAGAGAGTGATTGTGTGTTGAGGAGTCTATCATCTTGAAGTACAAGAGCAGGGAGTTCATCGACATTATCGAGCCTATTACCTTTTGGAGGGTGGTGCCTCCTAGATTGGATAGGTGTTGCTTGGGAGCCTCCTACTTCATGTTTTGGAGTTGAACCAAGAAGTTTGTAAGGGCAAGGAGATCACCTACTTCATGAAGATCTACCCATAGTGAGGCTAGTCCTTCGTGGACGGAAGCCGTTATGGAATAGTCAAGGTTGCTACTTCGTGGACCCTTATGGGTGGAGACCTCCGTGGACTCTCGCGACTGTTACCCTCCATGGGTTGAAGACTCCATAAACGTGGACGTACAATAGCACCACCTATCGGAACCATGGGAAAAATCCTTGCGTCTCCAATTGTGTTTGATCTCCTCATCTCATCTCTTTACTTCATGCGCAATGTCTTTACTTTTCGTTGCTATACTTGTTGACATGCATGTGTAGGGTATATAGACTTCCTAGCCTTGCTAAAACTATTAAAATCCGCCAACCAATTAACTTGGGAAAAAGTTAGGTTTTAATTTTCTGCTAATAGTCTATTCACCCCCCTTTAGACACTCTTCTAGTGATCCCACAGCTTCCGCTTTTTCCACGTGCGTTTATTCTTTCTTTTTGCTCACCACCCTTTCATGCGTCTGCTAGAACGCGCCAGCTGCTGTTCGCGCGTCAAAACAACGACTTTTATCACGCGTGTGATTTTTAACGCGTCCATTGGAGATGCTTTGAGGCAACATTTTTTTGGTCCTTTAAGCGTCTGTGTCTGTTGTCTTGTAATTTTGCTTTCAGCGTCCGTGTATATCTTGTAATTCCTTTTTTTGCGATCCAAAGGGAGTTTATTAAGATGTCATAGTGTTACAGTCGAGAGGCCACAAATCCTCACTACAAGGTGGAACCGAACGCAACCACACAGCTGTAGTTCGCTCAGAATGGCTATAATTGGCCAACCGATCGACAACTCTATTTTGAGTGCGAATTTTTTTCTGTGGTATAAACTCCCTACTACTGATCAACTCCTTAATCTCAAGAACCAAATGACCATAAGCCGAGCGAGTTAAAGCATTTGTTGATAAGCTCGCTAAGGCTTCCGACGAATCGGACTGGACGACGACTGGAAGCACCGTGTGTTGGATTGCCAAGGCCATGCCTTGCATCAGCGCATGAATTTCAGCTTCAAGAGCGTTGTTGCAGTGGAACAGGACCCGGTATGCAGAAAAGATAATGTGTCCTTAACGATCACGCAGGACCATACCGGCGGCTGCTGAGCTATCCATCAACTGTCAAAGCAACATAACCCGGACGCGGCACCGGCCAAGGCAAGGAGGGAGCCTCCTTCCCGGGAAGAACTGACGGAGTCGCCGAAGATGTCATTTTTCCTTTCAGAATTTCATCCACTGAATACCACCTTGCTAACCTGATGGATTTATAATAACTGTCCAGAAATTCAACCGTAGCAGGGACAGGTGGTACCTCCTTACCATGGGTTTGGTCATTACGTAGTTACCAAACACGCCAAACTAACATGATGATCATGTCACACACATCCTATGAGAACCTATAAAGGAGGTGCATGATCCACTCTCTTCCATTATCAACTAGAAAGTCATCAGGAGGAAGGGGCCATCTTGTACACATGTGCAGCCAAACCTGTCTCGCATGATCACATGCGATCAAGGCATGATAAGTGCCCTCCTCCTCATGCCCAAAAAGTTTGCACATTGAACTCTTAGATAAATGCCGCGTCATATTGCATTGCTGTGTCAGCAGCACTCCAGAGACAATTTTCCAAGCAGTTATCTTCATCTTCTGCGGGACCGAGGACTGCCAAAGACAGTTCCAAAGCGAACGAGAACCATTCACCGCTAAACTTGAGGCTCCTCCAGAGAAGACAATATCATGGTCGCATGTGGCTAATTTGTAGGCACTTTTTACTGAGAACACTCCACTCTTTTCTAGGAACCATGAAATAAAGTCAGTACGCTGCCCTGGGGATGTGCGTATCTTCAGAATTTGCAAGACATCCATCTCCCAGAAATACTCACGAAGACGGTCAGTCCTCCATGCTCCATTGGCATCAATAAAATCAGACACACAGTTCAGACGGCATGTACCCTTCGAGGTGATTGGACAGAAGGAGGATAGTCTTGGGATCCAAGGATCTTGCCAAGTCCTAATCTGCTCCCCGTCACCCACATGCCATATGACACCTTTCTTCAGCATTTCCAACCCATACAATATCCCTTTCCACACTGCGGAACCGGTATTTGGAAACACGGTGTCCAACAATTGACCATGAGGATAATACTTTGCCTTCAACAATCTCACACAAAGGCTATCAAGGGATTCAAGTAATCGCCAAGCTTGCTTCTCTAATAATGCTTGGTTGAAGGCACGCATGTCTCTGAAGCCCATGCCCCCCATGGACTTGGGAAGTCTCATTCTGTCCCAACTCATCCATGCCATTTTCTTCTTGCCATTCTCCACTCCCCACCAGTACTGACGCATAATGCGGGTGAGCTCATCACAAATAGAGGCAGGTATTTTGAACACTCTCATGACATATGCGGGAATAGCTTGAGCGACAGATTTAATTAGGGCCACCTTGTTACCTCACGACATATATTGCTCACTCCAATCTATTAGTCTCTTCCTTGGATGTTCTTGAACAGTCTCAAATTTGCCTTTATGCATTCTTCCTTCCGGGACTGGAAGACCTAGGTACTTAGGATCAAAAACTTCTTGAGTAATCTCCAACACACTCTTGATGTCAGTAACAATAGATGGCAGGCAATGATCTAAAAAGAGGATGGAACACTTCGAGGGGTTTATCAACTGGCCCATGGCCGACGCGAAGGTGTTCAACAAACCTTTAACCAGTATCGCCTGCTGCTGTGTTGCCTGGAAGAAGAGGAGTGAATCATCCGCAAAAAGTAGATGAAAGATCTTGGGGCCCCACGACATATTTTCGCCCCGTGCAGGTCATCCTCCCTCATAGACTTAGTGAACAAAGCAGATAGCGCATCAGCAACAAATAAGAATAAGAAGGGGGACAATGGGTCACCTTGTCTGAGTCTCCTCGAGGGGTTATAGGCCTCCAGTAACTTGCCATTAAACTTCACAGAATATCTAACAGAAGTAACACATGCCATAACTCGTGATACCCAAGTTTGAGAAAAAAAACATCGCAATAGGGCCCTCTCTAGAAAATCCCAATCCACATGATCATAGGCCTTCGAAAAGCACACAGAGCCAGTGAATTCGCCTTCAGAGACTGAATATGGTGTATACACTCAAATGCAATGATAGAATTGTCAGACATGAGTCTCCCTGGAATAAACGCACTCTGATTCTCAGATATCAGTTCAGTCAGAAACGGACGCAATCTGTTCATGATGCACTTCGATACAATCTTGTAGGCCACATTGCACAAACTAATTGGACGAAAGTCCTTCAGTTCCTTTGGGTATGGAACTTTAGGGATCAACACTATAGATGTATCATTCACACCTTTAGGCATATTTCCTGTGTTAAAAAACTCTTGGACTGCAACAACAATTTCAGGTTTGAGTACAACCCAATTGCGTTGGTCAAAACAAGCAGGGAAACCATCACAACCAGGGGCCTTCAAGGGGCCAATTTGAAAGAGAGCATCAGAAATCTCTTCCTCTGAAAACGGCTTGCACAAAGCCTCATTCATCTCCATTGTAACTTTAGGATCGATACACTCAAGGACCTCTCTAGCATCCAGAGTTGGGTCCTTGGTGTAAACCTCCTTAAAATAGGAGGACGCCATCCTGTCCATCTCCATGGGCACCGAGATCCAAGAGCCATCAGTTTTCATTACACGTTGAATATGATTTCTCCTGGCTCTCCATACGGCTCATCGATGTAAGTACTGGGTGTTCCGTTCACCCTCCTTCAGCCATGTGATCCGCGACCGCTGCAGCCACATCATTTCCTCGCGGTATAAAAGCTCATCAAGCTGGTTCATTTTCACCCGATCTGAGCACGATCAGCCCCGCCAAGCTGCAGGTCTACCAGCTGAGTGCGTAGCTGCTCGATCTCCTTTAGGACATTGCCGAAATTTGCCGAACTCCATTGTTTTAAATCCGCCATCAGTTTCTTCAGTGTTGCAGCCACCAAATTCAGGTTCCCGTTCGGTTTACTCGCCGCCCAGGACCTTGCGATCACCTCCAGAAGCGTGTGGTGCCTCTCCCACATTATCTCATATCTAGGGCTTCCACCCCCCATTCGGTCTCCTTGAACTCCCTCCAGTTGCACTAGAAGCGGGCTATGATCCGAACATGAGGAGGCGAGGTGTACAACCTTAGCAGCTGGAAACAACTCCTTCCAAGATTCGTCCGCACAGGCACGGTTGAGACGGACTTGCACATTGCGATTTCCATCTTTCCCATTATTGTATGTGTACGGTATGCCACTAAAACCAAGGTCCTCGAGTTCACAGAGCATTAGGCACTCTCTGAAGGCTGCCATTTGTGATTCTGATCGCGTCGTCCTCGATAGGTGTTTGTGCTGCCACAACGCCTCATTGTAATCGCCAAATACAAACCAGGGTTCCATGGATGAGGCCCGTATCCTGGTTAAGTGATCCCACATGTGCTGCTTGTTCTTTGCTCTTGGTTCCTCGTAAACAAAAGTTCCTCTCCACGAGTTACCAGCACCATTGTCAACTACTGAAACATCAATATATCTATAGCAAGAATCCATGACGGTAACAGAGAGGGCCTCGTCCCAAAAGAGTGCCAAACCTCCACTCCGACCATCACTACACACACCATGGAAACCGTTCAGACCAAGTCTCCATCTCAGCTTCTCCACTTTATTCGATGCTTGCCTGGTTTCACAAAGGAAAATAAGCTTGGGGCTATTGGCTTTTGAGAGGGCCACAACCTCATGAACTGTCCGGCGGTTCCCCCCCCCGGCAGTTCCATGCTAAGATATTCATTGCGTCCGGCGTTCCATCCTGAGGGAGGCTGCCGATATCTCTTTTGTTTCATCATCCGCTGACATCTTTGCCTGTTTGCTGTTGCTACTACTTGTTGGAGAACTAGTCTCCTTCAGGTCAATCCCCGTGCCATCCGTAATAGCTAGTAGGCTCGGGGTTGCTGTGGTCTTGCTAACACCAATAGTTGGATCCATATTCAGCCGTTTCCTGGTCTCTTTCTCACCAGCTGAAGAACAGCCCACAGGTTTGACCGGATTAGTTGCAGTATCCATTGTCTCAGGGTCAACTGCCTCCTTAGCCTTGGTGGCAAGCCCCCCCTGCCTGGCATTTGCTGCTGTTGTTCCCTGGGCATCGTTCCTTTCGCTGTATGGGCTGAATGTGTTTCCCCTCTCGGTTTGTTTGGTGCATCGGCATATAGCCACTCCCCAAATTTCAAGCTTTTCTCATCATGGATACCTGTTCCACACTCCTTGTAGTCATGACCAACCAAGCCACAGAACTTGCAAAATCTTGCCAACTTCTCGTACCGAACAAAAAACACTTGTCGTTCCTTTCCACGAACAATGCTCACAAACTTTGTCAGGGGCACCCGGATGTCATGATTCACCATGACCCTCACGTAATCACCACGTATATTGCCGTTTAGCTTCATCTCCATTATCTGTCCCGCATTCTTGAGGAGCTTCTCCATAATATGATCCTTGCAATAGGCATCCGACAACTTGTGGATCTGCAGCCATATAGGCATGTGGAAGATGTGAATATCCTTCGTCTTGCTGAACCCATCATATGGAACCAACAACACTGCCCAATTGCGAAACAACCAAGGGCCTTGCTTCATGATTCGATCCCAATCACCAAGACAAGAGGCCTGAACTACAAATCGATTAGGTCCGACTGGCCGGAATCGTACCGGCTGCGCCGGATTCCACACAACTCTCATGTCCTTATAGAAGGCACTCTGACTGAAAGTTTTTTCGGTATGAACCCTAGCTAGGGCTAGTCACCATACACTTTCCTGCAGCGCTGGATCCTCCTCATCAATGAAAACATCCTAGAACTCTTCCTCATTGATGTCCAACTGGTTGAAGAAGCCCTCCAGATCTGTCCTTGTGGCCGTCGGGCCGCCACCATCACCGCCGCCATTGCCCCGATCGTCGCTCGTCGCGGAGATGGCGTCAGAGACGGTCACCATATCGCTAGCCTGGATGATCGCCCAGGGATCGCGCGAGAAACCGAAGTCGGGGGGATTGTCAACGTGGGAAACTCAAAGGCGATCAGAATCGCCTAGGAGGATAAAACCCTAACCGCGGCGTAGGGGATTTTTTGGCTTACCAAATTTTATATCTTGTAATTCCCAATCGTTGATGATTTTGTTAGCTCAAACTTCAAAGCCAGCCTCGTCTCGAGCCTTCTGTCTAAAAAAGAAATGATCTACAGAGAGGGCCTGGTTTTCTAGATGTATTGTGCATTCTTACCCGCACAAGCTGCCGATTTGTTATCGACGATGTACCCGCTTTGTCATCATAAGGCTATTGCTTCACCCGTCGAAATATAAAACAAACTATTCTGCAAATGCTTGTTACAGGTTAGCATGCAAAAACAATTCGTGTGGTCGATGCAGCGGACGCATCGCCTCGTCACGAGAAGCCATCGCGATCCAATAACCAAAAGGCGCATCAAGCCGTACGTGGCATGCCCGGCGGCCAGTCTCGGTCGGCCAGGTGCTGGAAAGTTGTGGGCGACGATATTCCATGGGGCCATCTGCATCATGGCACCAACAGCTGGGGATCAACAACAGCTTTAGCACGCCACAACAGCGCACGGGTGATCTTAATCAGCTCGTAGCAACACGCAAAACCGTTGTTAATCCTGTTTTTTGTCCGGTTACAGCATGGTTCGAGAATAAAGGGTTCCCATGCGATCCCGCTCACGGTGTGATTGTCGTTCCTTCTATCGTTAGCCGCACTATTTTGCGGTGCGGACCTGCAGTGATTTGTTTTGTTCGTGTCACCCGACAATCGGCAAGGGACCGTCACAAGACAGTGCGCCACACACAGCACACACGTCGAATCATTTTTGGTACACGTGGACCTATCTGAGTTGTTGGACAAAGATATCAAGCTGCTTGCTGGATATGAGTTGATTGTATCCATTTCCAGCTGAGACTTCTAGATGTTTCGTAATGTATCTACTAGGTCTAGGCGGCACAACATCAAAAGAGTTTGGCGTGTATCCGAGACGCACTCGGCCAACACGTACGAGTTTGTGATGCTGAAATGCGAAGACAGGCTGCCACCATGTTAAGAAAACCCGCTTTACTTGTGTATAATCGTTGAAGGATATGTAGAGTATATATGCAGCTCACGATATATTAATTAAATGCATATGCACGTGAATATAAATACAACGGTTAGTCATATTCTTAACTATACAAGAAAATAGGAGAGCTTTGTTGTAAAAAAATACACATGCACAATATACATCTCAACCCTCTTGAGCATCTCTGGCAGAGAGCATAACCTTCGTGTCGACACACGTGGCAAAGAGCTTGGCCTTCGTGTCGACACACGTGGCCGTGGGTTTGCAAGTAAGCATCCCAACGCGGTGAAGAAGCTCATGAGTGTACTTTCGCTCACGAAGAAAGAAACCATCTACACATCGAAGGACCTCTATCCTGAGGAAATAGTGTAGGGGGCCCAAGTCCTTAATGGCAAACTTACCATGAAGACGGTTAGTGAGCTGTCGAAGAAGAGCAGTAGAGCATGTTGTCAAGATGGTGTCGCCAACGTAGAGCGGCAAGTAGGCGATAACATCACCCTTGCGATAGATGAACAACGAAGCATCGGAGCGAGTGGATAGGAAGCCGAGCTGATGAAGAAATGCTGCGATGTGCTGGTACTAGGCGCAAGGAGCCTGCTTGAGCCCGTACAACGAACGGGAAAGCAGGCACATATGCTCTGGAGTAATGTCATCGACGAACCCCGTGGGCAGCCAGCAATACACCATCTCCTCGAGATGACTGTGGAGGAAGGTGTTGGAGATGTCCATCTGGTGCACTGACCAGGCGCGGGAAGCCGTGAGCTGAAGAACGGTACATATCGTCCCGGGTTTAACCACCGGGGCGAAATTATCTGTGAAGTCGAGACCGACGCACTAACGAAAACCACGAACTACCCAACGTGCGTGGTAGCAGTCAAGGCTACCATTAGGCTGGAGCTTATGTTTGAAGACCCACTTCCTGGTGATGATGTTGGTGTTGCGGGGACCTGGGACAAGCTACCAAGTGTGATTGCGCTGCAAGGCATCAAACTCCTCATTCGTCGTGGCAAACCACAGAGGGTCACGAAAGGCGCCACGAGCCGAGGTCGGCAATGGGGATTGAGGTGTTCTGGAAGCCGCACAAGCATACTTGTCGGGGATATACCTCGCGGTATGACCCAGCCTGACGACTCACAGGAGACCTGGTCAAGACATGGCGTTTTATTGGTGACCCGGCAGGTGGGTCACAGGACGACCAGGCCCAAGACCCGGCGTGCAAGCCGGCGCCAGGCGGCTCACAAGAGAAGGCCCAAAGGAGAAAGGATTCCCTTACAAAAGAAACAAGACCCGGATTAGGATCGGTGAAAGACTAGTCCTAGTCCTACTGGGAGTAGGACTCTGTTTGTAAACCTATCATGTCCACTTATATAAGGAGGGGTAAGACGTCCTTAGAGAGACAGAGTTCACAAGTCCACAAGTTTAGGCAGAGACAATAGATTAGAGATAGACAGATTAGAGGCTCTCGTAATTAGAGATAGCAAACCAGCACCCTTGTAACCGAGAGATCTTATTCATCATCAATATCAGACAAGCAAGACGTAGGCTTTTACCTCACCTTGAGAGGTCGAACCTGGGTAAACTCGTGTCTCTCGATTCCGACCAACCCCTTCAAGCCGCCACATAGTTGCGTTTCTGCCCCGAACCTAAAGTCCGTTCACCCGGGCGTCTGTCGTGACAAATTCACGACAGTTGGCGCCCACCGTAGGGCATGCGCACGGTGGTGTAAAGTTCTTGAAAGGAGTTCTTGAGAAGCTCTTCATTGAACGAAGAATAGCCGGCAAATTCATCGGTTTGCAGCCTGTTCGCAGTAGACACCTTCAACGAATCCGACAGAAGATTCAATTTTTGGTTGTTGCGCCGCCGCAAGTCGCGAGTCCGATATGAGTTCAGAAGCTTTCCTTTGATTAGGCATCATACCATGCATCGCGCGATCTGTCCAACCTAATTTTCGCCAGGAACAAATCTCTGCTGAGACCAAATAAATCAGTACTTGTATGGACGCATCAATCGAGTTTCTGCTGCTACTTCATGTACAAAGTCTCATGTTTCAAGTACCAAGGGAAGCAAATTATCGTTGTTGCTACTACTTTTTCTGGCCCGAAGGCCGAGTCAAATCCAGAGAATCCCCGAACACTTCCATTAGTACTACACGTTAAAATGCTTCAGCTGCAAGCCGCCCCCGACAGCCTCGACGAGAGCCGCCCACGCCGGAGCATCTGCTGCAAGCCGCCGACCTCTACCTCACCTCGAGTCTGCCTCCGCCTTGATTCACGGATGCACCTTCTGAGCTGCCACCTCCGGACGCCGGCTTCAAGCCGTCATTACCACGAACCAGCCTCGAGTGGCCGCGACCTACCCTTGTTTCTGGGCTGAGCCGCCCCTATAGACGCCGGCCTCAAGCCGTTTCCACCGGTTTGCCTCGCGCCGCTGTCGCGCTGCCGCCAAGACACCGCTGAGCCAAATCCAAGTCGGCCCCGCTTCGACTCCCCGAGTCGCCCACGGCCTAATTCCGAGTGGCCGCCGCAGTCTCAAATCGATTCCGAGTCGTTTCCGCTCTGGGCCACCTCCGCATCTCCGAGAAGTCTCCACCTCTGAGCCGCCCTAATGGCATGTTTCTATTGCGGTTTTCGTCGACGTGCCAAGCCGCCATGACCCTTACCGCGAGCTGCCGCCGGTTCAGCCGTGCCTTGCCACTTAACTTCCGTGGCTTCAACCCACCGCAAGCCGCCGGCCTGTGTGGCCGTGACTCGCTGGAACGGTCCCGACCCACCCCGTTACTCACCTTGAGCAGTCCCTTCTGTATTGAGCCGCCGGGGCCGTAGTAAGTCGCCGGTCTACTCCGAGCCGCAGGGGCCGGACTGAATCGCTGGTTAGCTGCGTCGACTCCCCATGCCCGCCGAGTCACTGCAATCGATCATCTCGTGGCGCTGACATCTGCTGCAACCCGCCGCGCTACGCCCTTTTGCTGCCAGTGCAAGCCGCCGGCTCAAGCTTTCATATAGAGGGAAAGGGGTCAAGCCGGATACTTGTTTGACTATAGCTCACGTGAAGATTGAGACAAAGGAGAAAGCAATTAGTACTATCGTGCTCCAACAACCAATAAGATCATTTTTTTCTCTTTGTTTGCTACAGGCACGCAAATAAAATATCAGGTGATATCTATCTTATTTATCTTATCAGTACATATTAGTTCATCCGGGAGCAGTTACTTTGGTCTGCAATGTTTTACGCAGACAATTACTCAAATGGCATCATACCGAGGAGATGAAGCGCATGACAAACATCTGGTGTTCATCTGTGGCGCGTTGCTCAACTGACACGCACAAGCCGCCGCTGTCGCGGTCCGGTTTACATCAAAATGTCGGTACCGCACATGCTTGGCCACCGGTATGAGCCGCCCAATGACTGCGACAAGCCGCCGTAGCCGCGGTATGGTTTTCACCAAACAATGCCATGGCCGACTCGCCATCCGTGCCGGCTTACAACACCGTGGCGTCTTTCACAACAGCATCGGCTTACAATGCCGTGACAGGTTTTCTATGTCAACATGCCAATGGCTGCATACACCAGTACAAGCCGCCCAACGGACGGTTCTGAATTGCCGCCCTGCGGTCCAATCTACAATGGCATAATAGTGTCGGGCTCGCCTATATGAGCCGCCCGACGAACGCGCGCAAGGTGTTGGGAGACGTAGTAGTAAATCAAAAAAATTCCTACGATCACCAAGATCTATCTATGTAGAAACCAACAACGAGTGGGGAGAGATTGCATCTTCATACCTTTGAAGATCGCTAAGCGAAAGCGTTACAAGAATCCGGTTGGTGGAGTCGTACTCGCAGCGATTCAGATCGCGGTGGATTCTGATCTAAGCGCCGAACAACGATGCCTCCGCGTTCAACACACGTGCAGCCCGATGACGTCTCCTACGCCTTGATCCAGCAAGGAGGAAGGAGAGGTTGAGGGATAGCTCCGGAAGCACGACGGCGTGGTGATGGTGGATCTACGTGGACTCCGGCAGGGCTTCGCCAAGCGCTACCAAGAACGAGGAAGAGGAAGGGTAGGGCTGCGCCGTGAGAGAGAGAAGTTGTGTGTCAAATTAGCTCCAATACCTCGGGTATATATAGGAGGAGGGAGAGGGAGGGCTGACTTGGCCCCTCCTCCAAGGAGGAGAGGTTCGGCCGAGATAAGGGAGGAGTCCACCTCCCACAAGGGAGGTGGATGTCTTCCTTTTGAATCCCCTTTAGCCTTATCTCTTTAACCCTAGCCACATGGGCCTTTCCAGAAGGACTTAGCCAGCCCAATAAGGGCTGGTCGACCTCCTCTAACAGCCCATGAAGTCCTTTGGTCGTCACACCCCTCCCGGGGGTCCTCCGGCACCCTCCCGACACTCCCGGTACACTACCGATGAGCCCGAAAACTCTCCGATGACCAAAACATGACTTCCTATATATCATTCTTTACCTCCGGACCATTCTGGAGCTCCTCGTGACATCCGGGATCTCATCTGGGACTCCGAACAACCTTCAGTAATCACGTCTACCATTTCCCTATAACCCTAGCGTCATCGAACCTTAAGTGTGTAGACCCTACGGGTTCGGGAGACACGTAGACATGACCGAGACACCTCTCCGATCAATAACCAACAACGGAATCTAGATACCCATGTTGGCTCCCACATGCTCCACGATAATCTCATCAGATGAACCATGATGTCGGGGATTCAATCAATCCCGTATCCAATTCCCTTTGTCTACCGGTATGATACTTGCCCGAGATTCGATCGTCGGTATCCCTATACCTTGTTCAATCTCATTACCGACAAGCCTCTTTACTCATTCCACAACACATCATCTCATGGCTAAATCCTTAGTCATATTGAGCTCATTATGATGATGTCTTACCGAGTGGTCCCAGAGATTCCTCTCCGTCATACGAAGTGACAAATCCCAGTCTCGATTTGTGCCAACCCAACAGACACTTTCGGAGATACCCATAGTGCACCTTTATTGCCACCCGGTTATGTTGTGACGTTTGGCACACCCAAAGCATTCCTACGGTATCTGGGAGTTGCAGAATCTCATGGTCTAAGGAAACGATAGTTGACATTGGAAAAGCTTTAGCAGACGAACTACATGATCTTGTGCTAAGCTTAGGATTGGGTCTTGTCCATCACACCATTCTCCTAATGATGTGATCCCATTATCAACGACATCCAATGTCCATGGTCATGTAACCGTGACCATCTATTGATCAACGAGCTAGCCAACTAGAGGCTCACTAGGGACATGTTGTGGTCTATGTATTCACACATGTAGTACGGTTTCCGGTTAACACAATTATAGCATGAACAATAGACAATTATCATGAACAAGGAAATACAATAATAACCATTTTATTATTGCCTCTAGGGTATATTTCCAACAGTCTCCCACTTGCACTAGAGTCAATAATCTAGTTACATTGTGATGAATCGAACACCCATAGCATTCTGGTGTTGATCATGTTTTGCTCGTAAGAGAGGCTTAGTCAACGGCTCTGCGACATTCAGATCCATATGCACTTTACAAATATCTATATCTCCCTCCTGAATGTAATCACAGATGGAGTTGAAGCGGCGCTTGATGTGTCTTATCTTCTTGTGAAACCTGGGCTCCTTGGCAAGGGCAATAGCTCCAGTGTTATCACAGAACAGAGTCATCGGGCCTGATGCATTGGGAATCACTCCTAGGTCGGTGATGAAATCCTTCATCTATACTCCTTCCTTTGCTTCTTCTGAAGCAGATATGTACTCCGCTTCACATGTAGATGCCGCCACGACGCTTTGCTTGCTGCTGCACCAGCTGACTGCCCCTCCGTTAAAAATATACACGTATCCGGTTTGCAACTTGGAGTCGTCCGGATCTGTCTCGAAGCTAGCATCGAATTAATCCTTTACGACGAGCTCTTCAACACCTCCATGCACTTTACAAATATCTATATCTCCCTCCTGAATGTAATCACGGATGGAGTTGAAGCGGTGCTTGATGTGTCTTATCTTCTTGTGAAACCTGGGCTCCTTGGCAAGGGCAATAACTCCAGTGTTATCACAGAACAGAGTCATCGGGCCTGACGCATTGGGAATCACTCCTAGGTTGGTGATGAAATCCTTCATCTAGACTCCTTCCTTTGCTTCTTCTGAAGCAGATATGTACTCCGCTTCACATGTAGATGCCGCCACGACGCTTTGCTTGCTGCTGCACCAGCTAACTGCCCCTCCGTTAAAAATATACACGTATCCGGTTTGCAACTTGGAGTCGTCCGGATCTGTCTCGAAGCTAGCATCGAATTAATCCTTTATGACGAGCTCTTCAACACCTCCATATACGAGAAACATGTCCTTTGTCCTTTTCAGGTACTTATTCTTGACCGCTGTCTAGTGTTCCGCTCCGGGAGCACTTTGGTACCTCCCCACCAAACTTATGGCAAGGTTCACATCAGGTCTGGTACACAGCATGGCATACATAATAGAGCCTATGGCTGAAGCTTAGGGGATGACACTCATCTCTTCTCTATCTTTTGCCGTGGTCGGGCATTGAGTCATACTCAATCTCACACCATGTAACACAGGCAAGAACCCCTTCTTGGACTGATCCATATTCAACTTCTTCAATATCTTTTCAAGGTATGTGCTTTGTGAAAGACCTATGAGGCGTTTTGATCTAGCACTATAAATGTTAATACCTAATATGTAAGCAGCTTCTCCAAGGTCCTTCATTGATTTTTTTTATTCAAGTAGGCCTTTACACTTTCCAAAAGTTCTATATCATTTCCCATAATCAGTATGTCATCCACATATAATATGAGAAATGCTACAGAGCTCCCACTCACTTTCTTGCAAAAACAGGGTTCTCCATGAACCTGTACAAACCCAAACACTTTAATCACCTCATTAAAGCGAATGTTCCAACTCCGAGATGCTTGCACCAGCCCATAGATGGAGCGCTAGAGCTTGCATAAGTTGTTAGCATCTTTAGGATCGACAAAACCTTCCGGCTGCATCATATATAGTTATTCCTTAAGGAAGCCATTAAGGAATGCCGTTTTGACGTCCATTTGCCAGATCTCATAATCATAAAATGCGGCAATTGCTAACATGATTCAGACAGACTTCAACATCGCTACGGGTGAGAAAGTCTCATTGTAGTCAACTCCTTGAACTTGTCGATAACCCTTAGCGACAAGCCGAGCTCTATAGACGGTCACATTACCATCCGTGTCAGTCTTCTTCTTAAAGATCCATTTATTTTCAATGGCTCCCTTATCATTAGGCAAGTCCACCAAAGTCCATACCTTGTTCTCATACATGGATCCTATCTTAGATTTCATGGCTTCAAGCCATTTGTTGGAATCTGGGCCCGCCATTGCTTCTTCATAGTTCGAAGGTTCACCGTTGTCCAACAACATGATCTCCAGGACAGGGTTGCCGTACCACTCTGGTGCGGAACATGTCCTAGTGGACCTTCGACATTCAATAGTAACTTGATCTGAAGTTTCATGATCATCATCATTAACTTCCTCTCTAGCCGATGTAGGCTCCACGGAAACAACTTCCTGTGCTGCGCTACTCTCTGGTTCGAGTGGAGGTATGATTACCTCATCAAATTCTATTTTCCTCCCACTTACTTCTTTCGAGAGAAACTCTTTCTCGAGAAAGGATCTATTCTTGGCAACAAACACTTTGCCTTCAGATCTGAGGTAGAAGGTATACCCAATAGTCTCTTTGGGATATCCTATGAAGACGCACTTTCCCGCTTTGGGTTCGAGCTTCTCAGGTTGAAGTTTCTTCACATAAGCATCGCATCCCCAAACTTTTAGAAACGACAGCTTCGGTTTCTTTCCAAACCATAATTCATATGGTGTCGTCTCAACGGATTTTGACGGTGCCCTATTGAAAGTGAATGCGGCAGTCTCTAATGCATATCCCCAAAATGATAGCGGTAAGTCGGTAAGAGACATCATAGATCGTACCATATCTAATAGAGTGCGATTACGACGTTCAGACACACCATTTCGCTGAGGTGTGCCAGGCGGCATGAGTTGTGAAACAATTCCACATTTCCTTAGGTGCGTGCCAAACTTGTGACTTAAATATTCTCCGCCACGATCAGATCATAGGCACTTTATTTTCCTGTCATGTTGATTCTCTACCTCACTCTGAAATTCCTTGAACCTTTCAAAGGTTTCAGACTTGTGTTTCATTAAGTAGACATACTCATATCTGCTTAAGTCATCAGTAGGGTGAGAACATAACGGTATCCATCGCGAGCCTCGACGCTCATTGGACCGCATACATCGGCATGTATTATGTCCAACAAGTCAGTTGCTTGCTCCATCGTTCCGGAGAACGAAGTCTTGGTCATCTTGCCCATGAGGTATGGTTCGCACGTGTCAAATGATTCAAAATCAAGAGACTCCAAAAGTCCATCAACATGGAGCTTCTTCATGCATTTGACACCAATATGACCAAGGCGGCAGTGCCACATGTAAGTGGGACTATCGTTATCAACCTTACATCTTTTGGTACTCACACTATGGACATGTGTAACATCACGTTTGATATTCATTAAAAATAAACCATTGACCAACGGTGCCTGACCGTAAAACATTTCTCTCATATAAATAGAACAACCATTATTCTCAGATTTAAATGAGCAACCATCTTGCATCAAACGAGATCCAGATACAATGTTCATGCTCAAAGCTGGTACTAAATAACAATTATTGAGGTTTAAAACTAATCCTGAAGGTAGATGTAGAGGTAGCGTGGCGACGGCGATCACATCGACCTTGGAACCATTCCTGACGCGCATCGTCACCTCGTCCTTTGCTAGTCTCTGCTTATTCCGCAGCTCCTGCTTGGAGTTACAAATGTGAGCAACTGCACCGGTATCAAATACCCAGGAGCTACTATGAGCGCTGGTTAGGTACACATCAATAAGAAATATATCACATATACCTTTAATGTTGCCGTCCTTCTTATCCGCTAAGTACTTGGGGCAGTTCCACTTCCAGTGACCGGTACCCTTGTAATAAAAACACTTAGTCTCAGGCTTGGGTCCATTCTTGTTCTTCTTCTTCCTAGCAACTTGCTTACCGGGCGCGGCAACAGCTTTGCCGTCCTTCTTGAAGTTCTTCTTACCCTTGCCTTTCTTGAAACCAGTGGTCTTATTCACCATCAACACTTGATGCTCCTTTTTGATCTCGACCTTCGCTGATTTCAGCATCGAGTACAACTCAGCAATGGACTTCTCCATCCCTTGCATGTTGTAGTTCATCACAAAGCTCTTGTAGCTAGGTGGAAGCGACTGGAGGATTCTGTCAATGACCGAGTCATCCGGGAGATTAACTCCCAGCTGAGTCAAGCGGTTGTGTAGCCCAGACATCTTGAGGATGTGCTCACTGACAGAACTATTCTCCTCCATCTTACAGCTGAAGAACTTGTCGGAGACGTCATATCTCTCGACCCGGGCATGAGCTTGGAAAACTAGTTTCAGCTCTTGGAACATCTCATATGCTCCGTGTTGCTCAAAACGCTTTTGGAGCCCCGGTTCTAAACTGTAAAGCATGCCGCATTGAACAAGGGAGTAATCATCGTAGCGTGACTGCCAAGCGTTCATGATTTCTTGATCTGTTGGGAAAATGGGTGCGTCACCTAGCGGTGCATCATGGACATACAATCTTTTGGAAGCGATGAGGATGATCCTCAAGCCACGGACCTAGTCCGCATAGTTGCTTCCATCATCTTTCAGCTTGGTTTTCTCTTCGAACGCGTTGAAGTTGAGGGTGACATTAGCGTTGGCCATTGGATCTACAATATAGATTGTAAAGACAATTTTAGACTAAGTTCATGATAATTAAGTTCACCTAATCAAATTATTTAATGAACTCCCACTTATATAGACATCTCTCTAGTCATCCAAGTGACAAATGATCCATATCAACTAGCCCATGTCCAATCATCACGTGAGACGGACTAGTCATCCATGGTGAACATCTCCATGTTTATCGTATCTTCGATACAAATCATGTTCGACCTTTCGGTCTCCCGTGTTCCGAGGCCATGTTTGTACAGGCTAGGCTTGTCAAGTCAACCTAACTGTTTCGCGTGTGTAAATCTGGCTTGCACCCGTTGTATGCGAACGTTAGAACCTATCACACCCGATCATCACGTGGTGCTTCGAAACAACAATCCTTAGCAACGGTGCACAGTTAGGGTGAACACCTTTCTTGAAATTTTATTGAGAGATCATCTTATTTACTACCATCGTTCTAAGAAAATAAGATGTAAACATGATAAACATCACATGCAATCAATATAGTGACATGATATTTCCAATATCATCTTGCTCCTTTGATCTCCATCTTCGGGGCACCATGATCATCACTGTCACTGGCACGACACCATGATCTCCATCATCGTGTCTTCATGAAGTTGTCTCGCCAACTATTACTTCTACTACTATGGTAACATTTAGCAATAAAGTAAAGTAATTACATGGCGTTTATGATTGACACGCAGGTCATACAATAAAATAAGACAACTCCTATGGCTCCTGCCGGTTGTCATACTCATCGACATGCAAGTCGTGAATCCTATTACAAGAACATGATCAATCTCATACATCACAATGCAACATATCACATCCTTTGGCCATTTCACATCACAAGGCATATGCTGCAAAAACAAGTTAGACATCCTCTAATTTGTAGTTGCAAGTTTTTACGTGGCTGCTATAGGTTTCTAGCAAGAACGTTTCTTACCTACGCCAAACCACAACATGATATGCCAATTGCTACTTACCCTTCATAAGGACCCTTTTCATTGAATCCAATCCGACTAAGGTAGGAAAGACAGACACCCGCTAGCCACCTTATGCAACAAGTGCATGTCAGGCGGTGGAACCGGTCTCACGTAAGCGTACGTGTAAAGTTGTTCCGGGCCGCTTCAACCCACAATACCGCCGAATCAAGATAAGACTAGTAGTGGTAAGCAAATTAACAAGATCGACGCCCACTACAACTTTGTGTTCTACTCGTGCATAGACTCTACGCATAGACCTAGCTCCTGATGTCACTGTTGGGAGACGTAGTAGTAAATCAAATTTTTTCCTACGATCACCAAGATCTATCTATGGAGAAACCAGCAACGAGTGGGGAGAGATTGCATCTTCATACCTTTGAAGATTGCTAAGCGGAAGCGTTACAAGAACACAGTTGGTGGAGTCGTACTCGTAGCGATTCAGATCACGGTGGATTCCGATCGAAGCGCCGAACAAGGGCGCCTCCGCGTTCAACACACGTGCAGCCCGATGACGTCTCCTACGCCTTGATCTAGCAAGGAGGAAGGATAGGTTGAGGGAGAGCTCTGGCAGCACGACGGCGTGGTGACGGTGGAGCTACGTGGACTCCGACAGGGCTTCGCCAAGCGCTACGGAGAACGAGGAAGAGGAAGGGTAGGGCTGCGCTGAGAGAGAGAGAAGTCGTGTGTCAAATCAGCCCCAATACCTCGGGTATATATAGGAGGAGGGAGAGGGAGGGCTGCCTTGGCCTCTCCTCCAAGGAGGAGAGGTTCGGCCGAGATAAGGGAGGAGTCCACCTCCCACAAGGGAGGTGGATCTCTTCCTTTTGAATCTCCTTTAGCCTTATCTCTTTATCCCTAGCCGCATGGGCCTTTCTGGAAGGACTTGCCGAGCCCAATAAACGCTGGTCCACCTCCTCTAACAGCCCACGAAGTCCTTTGGTCGTCACACCCCTCCCGGGGGTCCTCCGACACCCTCCCGACACTGCCGTTACACTACCGATGAGCCCGAAAACTTTTCGGTGACCAAAACATGACTTCCTATATATCAATATTTACCTGTGGACCATTCCGGAGCTCCTCGTGATGTCTGGGATCTCATTCGGGACTCCTAACAACCTTCGGTAATCACGTATACCATTTCCCTATAACCCTAGCGTCATTGAACCTTAAGTGTGTAGACCCTACGGGTTCGACAGACACGTAGACATGACCGAGACACCTCTCCGATCAATAACCAACAACGGGATCTGGCTACCCATGTTGGCTCCCACATGCTCCACGATGATCTCATCGGACGAATCACGATGTCAGGGATTCTATCAATCTCGTATCCAATTCCCTTTGTCTATCGATATGATACTTGCCCGAGATTTGATCGTCGGTATCCCTATACCTTGTTCAATCTCGTTACTGGCAAGTCTCTTTACTCGTTCCGCAACACATCATCCCATGGCTAACAACTTAGTCACATTGAGCTCATTATGATGATGTCTTATAGAGTGGGCCCAGAGATACCTCTCCCAGTCTCGATTCGTGCCGACCCAACAGAGACTTTCGGAGATACCCGTCGTGCACCTTTATAGTCACCCAGTTATGTTGTGATGTTTGGCACACCCAAATCATTCCTACGGTATCCGGGAGTTGCACAATCTCATGGTCTAAGTAAACGATACTTGACATTGGAAAAGCTTTAGCAAACGAACTACACGATCTTGTGGTATGCTTAGGATTGGGTCTTGTCCATCACATCATTCTCCTAATGATGTGATCCCGTTATCAACGACATCCAATGTCCATGGTCATGGAACCGTGACCATCTATTGATCAACGAGCTAGCCAACTAGAGGCTTACTAGGGACATGTTGTGGTCTATGTATTCACACATGTATTACGGTTTCCGGTTAACACAATTATAGCATGAACAATAGACAATTATCATGAACAAGGAAATACAATAATAACCATTTTATTATCTCCACTAGGGCATATTTGCAACACAAGGCGCCACCCACAGTCTGACAAGTCAGTTGCTTGCTCCATCGTTCCGGAGAACGAAGTCTTGGTCATCTTGCCCATGAGGCATGGTTCGCACGTGTCAAATGATTCAAAATCAAGAGACTCCAAAAGTCCATCAACATGGAGCTTCTTCATGCATTTGACACCAATATGACCAAGGCGGCAGTGCCACATGTAAGTGGGACTATCGTTATCAACCTTACATCTTTTGGTACTCACACTATGGACATGTGTAACATCACGTTCGATATTCATTAAAAATAAACCATTGACCAACGGTGCCTGACCGTAAAACATTTCTCTCATATAAATAGAACAACCATTATTCTCAGATTTAAATGAGCAGCCATCTTGCATCAAACGAGATCCAGATACAATGTTCATGCTCAAAGCTAGTACTAAATAACAATTATTGAGGTTTAAAACTAATCCTGAAGGTAGATGTAGAGGTAGCGTGGCGACGGTGATCACATCGACCTTGGAACCATTCCTGACGCGCATCGTCACCTCGACCTTTGCTAGTCTCCACTTATTCCGCAGCTCCTGCTTGGAGTTACAAATGTGAGCAACTGCACCGGTATCAAATACCCAGGAGCTACTACGAGCGCTGGTTAGGTACACATCAATAAGAAGTATATCACATATACCTTTGATGTTGCCGTCCTTCTTATCCGCTAAGTACTTGGGGCAGTTCCGCTTCCAGTGACCGGTACCCTTCTAATAAAAACACTCAGTCTCAGGCTTGGGTCCATTCTTGTTCTTCTTCTTCCTAGCAACTTGCTTACCGGGCGCGGCAACAGCTTTGCCGTCCTTCTTGAAGTTCTTCTTACCCTTGCCTTTCTTGAAACCAGTGGTCTTATTCACCATCAACACTTGATGCTCATTTTTGATCTCGACCTCCGCTGATTTCAGCATCGAGTACAACTCAGCAATGGACTTCTCCATCCCTTGCATGTTGTAGTTCATCACAAAGCTCTTGTAGCTAGGTGGAAGCGACTGGAGGATTCTGTCAATGACCGAGTCATCTGGGAGATTAACTCCCAGCTGAGTCAAGCGGTTGTGTAGCCCAGACATCTTGAGGATGTGCTCACTGACAGAACTATTCTCCTCCAGCTTACAGCTGAAGAACTTGTTGGAGACGTCATATCTCTCGACCCGGGCATGAGCTTGGAAAACCAGTTTCAGCTCTTGGAACATCTCATATGCTCCGTGTTGCTCAAAACGCTTTTGGAGCCCCGGTTCTAAACTGTAAAGGATGCTGCATTGAACAAGGGAGTAATCATGATCTCCATCATCATGATCTCCATCATTGTGTCTTCATGAAGTTGTCTCGCCAACTATTACTTCTACTACTATGGCTAACGTTTAGCAATAAAGTAAAGTAATTACATGGCATTTATGATTGACACGCATGTCATACAATAAAATAAGACAACTCCTATGGCTCCTGCCGGTTGTCATACTCATCGACATGCAAGTCGTGAATCCTATTACAAGAACATGATCAATCTCATACATCACAATGCATCACATCACATCCTTTGGCCATACCACATCACAAGGCATATGCCGCAAAAACAAGTTAGACATCCTCTAATTTGTAGTTGCAAGTTTTTACGTGGCTGCTATAGGTTTCTAGCAAGAACGTTTCTTACCTACGCCAAAACCACAATGTGATATGCCAATTGCTATTTACCCTTCATAAGGACACTTTTCATCGAATCCAATCCGACTAAGGTGGGAGAGACAGACACCCGCTAGCCACCTTATGCAACAAGTGCATGTCAAGCGGTGGAACCAGTCTCACGTCAGCGTACGTGTAAAGTCGGTCCGGGCATCTTCATCCAACAATACCGCCGAATCAAGATAAGACTAGTAGTGGTAAGAAAATTAACAAGATTGACGCCCACAACTGCTTTGTGTTCTACTCGTGCATAGATTCTACGCATAGACCTAGCACATGATGCCACTATTGGGAGACATAGTAGTAAATCAAAACTTTTCCTACGTGTCACCAAGATCTATCTATGGAGAAACCAGCAATGAGAGGGGAGAGATTGCATCTTCATACCTTTGAAGATCGCTAAGCGGAAGCGTTACAAGAACGCGGTTGGTGGAGTCGTACTCGCAGCGATTCAGATCGCGGTGGATTCCGATCTCAGCGCCGAACAACGGCGCCTCCGCATTCAACACATGTGCAGCCCGATGACGTCTCCTACGCCTTGATCCAGCAACGAGGAAGGAGAGGTTGAGGGAGAGCTCCGGCAGCACGACGGCATGGTGACGATGGAGCTACGTGAACTCCGGCAGGGCTTCGCCAAGCGCTTCGGAGAACGAGGAAGAGGAAGGGTAGGGCTGCATCGAGAGAGAGAGAAGTCATGTCTCAAATCAGCCCAAACCCTTGCATATATATAGGAGGAGGGAGAGGGAGGGCTTCCTTGGCCCCTCCTCCAAGGAGGAGAGCTTCGACCGAAGGTGGGGAAGAGTCCACCTCCCACAAGGGAGGTGGATCTCCTCCTTTTAAATCCTTTTTCCCTTTATCTCTTGATCCCAGCCGCATGGGCCTTTCTAGAAGGTCTTGGCCAGCCCACTAAAGGCTGGCACACCTCCTATAAGGGCCCACGAAGTCCTTTGGTCGTCGGTGTCTCTTTACCGCTAATCGGTAAAGAGATTCCCTTTGTCTATCGGTATGATACTTGCCCGAGATTCGATCGTCAGTATCTCTATACCTTGTTCAATCTCGTTACCGGCAAGTCTCTTTACTCGTTCCATAACACATCATCTCGTGGCTAACTCCTTAGTCACATTGAGCTCATTATGATGATGTCTTACCGAGTGGGCCTAGAGATACCTCTCCGTCACACGGAGTGACAAATCCCAGTCTCGATTCGTGCCAACCCAACAAACACTTTCGGAGATACCCGTAGTGCACCTTTATAGCCACCCAGTTACGTTGTGACGTTTGGCACACCCAAAGCATTCCTACGGTATCCGGGAGTTGCACAATCTCATGGTCTAAGGAAGCGATACTTGACATTGAAAAGCTCTAGCAAACGAACTACACGATCTTGTGCTATGCTTAGGATTGGGTCTTGTCCATCACATCATTCTCCCAATGATGTGATCCCGTTATCAACGACATCCAATGTCCATGGCCATGAAACCGTGACCATCTATTGATCAACGAGCTAGCCAACTAGAGGCTTACTAGGGACATGTTATGGTCTATGTATTCACACATGTATTACGGTTTCCGGTTAACACAATTATAGCATGAACAATAGACAATTATCATGAACAAGGAAATACAATAATAACCATTTTATTATTGCCTCTAGGGCATATTTCCTACAAGGGTAGCCCGTCACCTCGCCGCTAGGGTTCGACCCCCCCATAGTCGAATGGGGCAGCGGGGTAGGAGGGCGGCGGAGGCGCAATCGGGCCCGGCTGCGATGCGATGAAGAAGGCTTAATGGCCTGACGGCCCTGGCTAGAGGAGGCTGGGAGTAGGAGCATGTTGTATGGGGATGGTGTAGGCAAGCACCACCCTAGTCTAGGGGTTATGGCCGTCACTCCATGACGGTGTCGGGTGCTAGGGGCCTGCAGGCTGTGGGGTGCTTTGAGAACCAGAGTTGTTGTGTTATTGGCCGCCCCCACGGCCATGCCAGAGCTGCCACTCTTGTTAATGAGGATGGGGCGCCACGGGCGTTAGAGGCCATGGCTGGTAAGGGACACCATAGGTGCCTGCCGGGGCAGCTGGCACTAGAGGCTGGAGCCGACGGGCGCAACCGAGGATGGAGCAGAGCGAGGGTGTGAGTAGCTGGCGACGGGCGTGGTGTGGACAACGTGGGAGCAGAGATTCTTCTGTCACTGCTCCTCGAGATGAAGATACGCTAACGCCCGCTCATAGGTAGGGTTAGCCATGAGGGTGAGGTTGGAAGCAGTGTTACCGAGTTCCTCATTGAGGCCGATGGTGAGGGTGGAGAGGAGGAGCTCGTCCCCAACCTTTAAGTCGACATCATTCAACTCGACGGAGAAGGCCTTGAGGCGCACGCAGTAGGCGTCGATGGAGGAGTCATTTTGGTGAAAACCAAAAAAATTCCTGCTACAATAACACGATTAGTTGGAGCTTGTTGTCAGTGAAGAGGCCGACGATCTTGTTCCACACTATCGAGGCATCATCCCCATCACTAATGATGGTGTGGAAGATGCACTTCAACAAGGTGAGGAAGAGACTCCGTATGATGGTGGCGTCGATCGCCATCCAATCCGTTTCACGACTCATGGCGAGCAAGTTGGCGGTGTCGTCGATGTGATCCCTGAGATTATAATCACAGAAGAGGAGATTGAAGTACGCCTTCCATGCATAGAAGTTTTCCTCCTTATAAGACAGCGTGGCCGGGACGCGGTGCTTGAACGACACATCGCGGTTGTAGGCCAGATCGGAGACGAGGGAGCCACTAGAACCGGGGGAGGAGGCAAAGGAGTTGGAGCTATGGGTGAGATCAGAGTAGGACTTGGCGGTGGCGGTGGTGGTGCTATGACGACGCGCGGGTGGGGGAGGCGGGTGGTGTGTTAACGGAGTGGTGGAGGTGCGACAGAGGCTAGGGTTTAGGCAGGAGGCACGGTGGTAGCACGGTGGAGAGTTGGGTTGCGTGTGGGAGAGGGAGAGGGGAGACTGCATCGGCGACTTGGTGAGCGGGCAACAGTGGCATTATAGTGGAGGAGTAGCGGGACCACAGCTAAGGTGTGAGAGCAATGCGGTGCATCCAGGGTTAAGGATAGGATCAAAGGAAGGTTGATACCATGTAGAGAATAGGTGCAACTCATGATATATTGATCGGGTGCATATGCACGTATGTATAAGTACAAATGGTAGCCACATCCTCAAGTATACAAGGAAGGAGCTGGTCTTGTTGTACAAAACATACACATCAACAAGATACATCTCAATAGAATAGACCGAGTATAAAGCAAAACTAACGTATGCAAAAATATATATGACTTATAGAGGATAGTTAACATCTACTATATATAAAATCATTATGACCAAGACATAGTGACCATCATAGAGCAGATGATGTCCATAACCTATTTAAGAGCTCACTCAATTTATTACATCCTCTGTAAAAAATATAAGAGCTTTTATATCACTAAGCGATCTAAACGCTCTCATGTTTATTTACTGAGGGAGTACTAAACATATTAGCAACATATCGAAAAGGTGATGAGTTGTTGCCACCTAAAACTACACATCATATGGCTCTAGTAAAATGACAATAGGAAAAATTATGGGTTGATTCATCGTGACTATGGAAGCTACGCTTACAACTTTTGTCAAATCCATTAGATAATATATCTTGGTCAGTAAAGTAGTCATCTGAATTGGAATATTTTAATGGTGCAATGTGTATACATTGATTTGGTGGAATATTAGCCCTTTTTGTGCGAATTTCAATTCATAGGGTACAAGGTTCTTACACAAATGATGATTCTGCACTCGAAATAAAACTTCAATTGGGCCCCAATAACACAAACAAGGGTGTCAACCATACTAGCTTTGCTACTTGTACGTGATATTAAAAAATAACATGCTATATAATATTTTCGTATTTTGGAACAAATAATAACTAAAAAGAAAGTGCAAGTAAAAGTTGGCGGAAGCATTTTTTGTGCTAAAATGGACTGGTGTTTATAGGTTCACTAAGCGTAACTCTCCATAAGATAAAAGTGCGGCACGTAACATAGTCATGTGAATAGGAGATTATGAAATATTTTAAGCTCATGCTAGATTGTGTGTAATGTGTTGTTCTTATATAGGCAATACACTCGTAATTATATAGATTGAAACCTCCTTGTATCTATAGCTTAATAATTTGTTCTTCAACGAGATTCTCTCCACATTGTCGAAGTATTAAGTATAAAACATACAACTTTGTTAAGCAAGATGATATGATGTAACTTGCATGATTTCATTATAAGTCACATACAAACATTTATACCTAGTGGCCATAATACAAGGCAATCCTTTTCCATTTACTGTCACCATGATAGTTTACTTGCAAGATTAAACCCAACTAATGCACACATTTCCCATTATTAATTGCCCATCCAAACTGTCCAAGCAAAGACTAGTAATGAAAGTGCTAGTTATCGACTAGAGGGTGGTGAATAGGCAATTTTTATCAATATGGCTTCGAAACAAGCAATATATTCGAAGAATGCGGAAGGTAATCATGATCGGATAGGGATAACAATCAAGAGACTATGTGATGACCCACAAGTATAAGGGATCAATTGTAATCCTTTCGATTAGTAAGAGTGTCATACATAACGAGGAGCAGAAGAAAGTGACAAACAGTTTTCAGCAAGGTATTCTCTACAAGTGTTGTAAGTGACAGTGATAGATACTTTTGTAGCAAGATAATTCGTAACAAGTGACAAGTAACAAAAGTAACAAGTGTGTAGCAAGGTATCCCAATCCTTTTTATAACAAAGGACATGCTTGAAAGTTCTCTTATATGAAGCACAGTGCTCTCGAGGACACATGAGAATTTTTGTCTAGTCATGTTCATCATGTTTAGTTGATTCGTGTTCGTTACTTTGATATGCTCATGGACCGATGCTTAGATGTTGTTCTTACTTGAACTAACAACCAACTTATGATTACCCCACTATCGCAAGCATCTGCAACTACGAAACAAGAATTAAGATAAAGCTAACAATAGCATGAAACATATGGATCAAAATCAGCCCCTTACGGAATAACGCATAAACTAGTTAAGGTTCTCTCACTCTCCCAACCCATCATCTACTTATTAGTCCACACACTATTGCAGGATGGTCCAAACGCGACACTACAATCAGAAACCCTTCGACGAAACCGTGTCCGATGCATTAATCGCAAACAATGTTGTAAGAAAACCGTCAAAAATGATATGAACTATTTTGCGATGGTGCATACATCAAACATGATTCGGATCAGAGCTACATGTGTGATGCGTGGTATATGGTTAATCCGTACGAATTGTTTGTGATAATCCAGAACAACAGAAGCAGTCAGCTAGATGAGGTTGTGTGTTATATACGACATATGGTTCACTAGGGTGAACTGTCTGCGATTAGGAAACACAACAAAAATGGTTAGCCAGATCAAGGTGTGTGCGATGGAGGGCATACAGTTCACCCGGATGAACTGTTTGCAATGAGGCAAGACAACAGAAAAAGTTCAACTAAACAAGGTGTGTGTGACACGCGGCAAACAAGTCCGTAATGAGAAATGTGTGCGAAGACCGACAATAACACAGATGATTACTGCTAATAAGCCGTGTGATTTTCCCTGTCTACAGAAGAAGAACATATATATAACTAAAATAAACATCCAATTACATAAGTGAATATATGGTGGGGGTCCCGAGGGATGTAATCGAGCACCACCTCGTGGTGTTCCACAATGCATGCTCGGTGAAGCAAAACACCAGGAGGCAGGCTGAGGAGAAGCAGGCATTCATCGCCCAGTAGGTGGGCAAGCTGAAGGAGGTCGGAGTGATCCGAGAGGTGCAGTACCCGGAGTGGCTTGCCAATCCGGTGGTTGTCCCAAAGAAGTGCGGGAAGGAGTGTATGCGCGTCGACTTCACGAAAACAAGGCCTGCCCCCAAGACCCGTTCCCGCTGCTGCGCATCGACCGGATCATGGACTTCACCGCCGAGTGTGACCTTCTATGCTTTCTAGACGCTTTCTTAGGCTACCATAAGATAAAAATGGCGGTGGAAGACGTCAAGAAGACGGCCTTCCTCACCTCGTGAGGCGTTTTCTTCTGTATGTGCATGCCCTTCGGGCTACGAAATGCCGGTGCAACCTTCCAGCGGCTGATGCACATCGCCCTGGGGCAGCAGCTCGAGAGGAACGCGGAAGCCTACGTCGACGACATCATGGTCAAGTCAAGAGAAGTCAGGACCTTGATCGAGGACCTAGAGGAGACGTTTGCCAGCCCGAGGCGGGTGAATCTGAGGCTCAACCCCAAGAAGTGCGTCTTCGGGGTCCCGTCGGGTAAACTGCTCGGTTTCTTGGTGTCACACCGGGGGATTGAGGCGACCCCGGAGAATATCAAGTCTATAAGCAAGATGTGTCCACCTTAGACCCTCAAGGAAATGCAGAAGTTGGCGGGTTGTGTCAGATCTCGGGCTCCGCAAAACCCAAGAAAGTTCAAACACAGGGGCATGTGCAAAGATCCCCAATAGCCTCGCCCCTCCTAGCTCACAACCCGGTGACTTAGATGATGAACTCACACGATGAGAATGAAGAAGATTGCACACGATGATTTACCAGGTCCGGGCCATTGCGAAGCGTAAAACCCTACTCTTGCTTTGGTGGATTGCCTCACGAGGAGGTTTGTGGATGAACTAGTACAGTGGTGAGTTGCCTCACGAGGGTGTTCAGGTGGTCTTGC
Organism: Hordeum marinum; assembly: GCA_022496015.1. NCBI lineage: Eukaryota > Viridiplantae > Streptophyta > Magnoliopsida > Poales > Poaceae > Hordeum > Hordeum marinum. The sequence goes on from CM039675.1 coordinate 384,010,950, forward strand.
CTCTCTTCTCTTCATCTCCCCCTCTATGGAGCAGCCTAGCCTCTATTTATAGTGGCATGTGTCCTCTTATCTTATCGCTATGGCGAGAAGGGATCCCACAATGGCCAAATTCGAAGGGGGACAGGGGGTACATCTTTATGCCGACGAAAGGTGGTCTTCGCCTGCAAAGTAGGTGTCGATTATGTAGTGGTGGGCTCGGTGATGACATTTATCCTGCAGGGCTCGTGGTCGTGGTCTCGTTGCACCGGAATGGAAACCTTTGGGTGGTGCTTTGGGAACCTGCATACGTCCTTTCCCCCTTTGCACCAAAGGGGAAACTATATCACCTGGCGCACTGGTGCCCACCTGTCCCACCTTACGTCATCCTTGGCCTCCTGAGGCCAAGCACTGCATAGAGATCTCCATCGCTCCGGAGGGGGCCTGAGGAGGCCTATTCCTCGTAGGTATTGGTCTACCTCCCTTGTGAGCTCAGGGCTCTTGCGAGGGCCTTGTATTGAGTGGGATCATGCTAGTCCGTGCTTGGCTAACGATGTGGGCCATGCCCTGGGCCGCAGGCAGGCAGGTCTGGGTACCCCCATTCCCAGATCGCCAACAGTAGCCCCTGGGCCCAAGGCACGCTCGAGATGGCTTTTGGGCGAAGCCGTTGAGGACGGCCCAAAGCGCCGCGGTCCCCTAACGCCCGCGGGCCAGGCTTGACACGCCTCACACACCGAGGCGCCGACGCCTCCCCTCCCCAAAGTCGCTACGGACCACACCAACTCGGGCTGACATGACGCCTGCATGTCGCGCCGGCCATCATTGCCCTTCCCTTGAATGCTTCTGCCACCTTGTGTTTTCACTCTCCAGGCCACTCAGAAGTGACCCGACAAGGGCAGGTGAGGCGAAGCTAAGCAAGATTGCGTGTCGACTGAGCTGGTACTCGGAACTCAAGAGGTGCAGGGCGCCTCCACTCCCCGTGATGCCTCGGCTGCTGCCCGGTCTGATCCGCAGCTGGCGCACATCACCGGGCTTGACTGCTCGGGGTGACGAAGCGTGCCTATTGGTCTCCGCCTGATTATAAATGGGGGGATCCCCCATCCCATTCTCACTCTTCGCTCCTCCGTTTTCATCCTCTGCTTCCTAACCCATGACACTGGTGAGGAGGTTTTTTGCTGCCAGGAAGGGGAAGGCCTGCCAGATGGGGCCGGTCCATCAGCCTCCCAAGAGGGGCCGGGGCCACCCACGCAAGTATGTTGAGGCGTCGATGGAGGCGCCCCGGGTGCGCGGCCGCACTTCCGCGTGGTCTGGCGCCTCAGCCAGCACCATCAAAAGTGGTGGGCGTAGCGGTCGTTGTCGGGGAGCGAGGCCTGCAAGAAGTGTTTAACCACCGCGCCCGCGTGCCTGCACGGCTGATGCGGGCCAGGAATTCTTGGTGTTGGTGGAGGAGCCTGCAGTCCCTCGACTACGGCTCCTGCACTTCTTCGCAGCGGCACTGCGAGACAGTGAGGCCGCCGGTCTGTGGTTGCAGGCCCATGGGTGTTGTAGCGGCATGCTGTGGGTGGAGGTCGAGGTTGCCCCTGTAGGCCATGCCTACTTGTGCCGCGGGTGGCAAACCTTCGCTCGTGCCCATGTGTAGGATCGAAACTAGTGATAGAGGGGGGATTAGACTACTTGACCAAATAAAAATCTACTTTATCCCAATTTTATTTCTTGGCAGATTTTAGCATTCATAGTATGTCAAGTACACACTACACATGCATGTCTAAGAGTATAGTAGCGGAAAGTAAAGACAAGCATGTAAGTAAAGCGAGGGTAGGAAGATCAAACAAAATTTGTGACACGATGATTTTTCCCGTGGTTCCGATAGGTGGCGCTATTGTACATCCACGTTTATGGAGTCTTCAACCCACGGAGGGTAACGGTCGTGAGACTCCACGGAGGGCTCTACCCACGGTGGGTTCCATGAAGAAGCAACCTTGACTATACGATGATGGCCTACGTCCACGGAGGACTAGCCTAACTCGGGGTAGATCTTCACGAAGTATGCGATCTCCTTGCCCTTACAAACTTCTTGGTTCACTCCACACCACGGAGTAGGAGGATCCCAAGCGACACCTATCCAATCTAGGAGGCACCACCCTCCAAAAGGTAATAGGCTTGATAATGTCGATGAACTCCATGCTCTTGTGCTTCAAGATGATATACTCCTCAACACACAATCACTCTTTCACAGATATGGAATGGTGGAAGGGATTGATTGGCTGGAAAGCAACTTGGGGAGGTTGGAGATCAAGATTCATATGGTATGAATGGAATGGCATGATCTCAACACGTGAGTAGGTGGCTCTCTCTCAGAAAATCAGTAGGTATGAGTGGGGAGCTGTTCTGAGTGCTTCTCCTTTGAGTGAGTGGTGATGGAGGGGTATATATAGGCAGCTCCAAAAATCCAACCGTTACGCACAAAATGACCAATCCGGCGACACCGATGTGTTAATCTCGATGGTACTAAAGTGACCAAAAGGTGGCAACTTTTGAATCTTGGTGAGACCGATATAGGAAACTCGGTTGCACCGATAAGGTGACCAACGGTCAGATTGTGCAATCTCGGTGATGCCAATTCACAAAACTTGGAGGGACTGATTTTGTAAACTTGCGTAACAGAAAGTTGGCAACCCAAACTCGGAGGCACCAAAACAGAATCGGTTGCACCGAAGTGGCTAGGGTTTGGCTGAGTCTGTCTAGGGTTTGGAATCGGTGGTACCTAGTGGAGAGGTATATAGACACCACTATGTCCCTAGTATGCCTCTAGTAGACTAGCTCATTGATTAAAGATGGTCAAGCTTTCCTAGCCATGGACATGATATGTCATTTGATAATGGGGTCACATCATTAGGAGAATGATGTGATGGACAAGACCCAAACTATAAACGTTGCATATGATCGTGTCAGTTTATTGTTACAGTTTTCTGCATGTCAAGTATCTGTTCCTATGACCATGAGATCATGGAACTCGCTGACACCGGAGGAGTACCTTGTGTGTATCAAACGTCGCAACATAACTGGGTGACTATAAAGGTGCTCTACAGGTATCTCCGAGGGTGTCTGTTGAGTGGGCATGTATCAAGACTGGGATTTTTTACTGTGTGTGACGAAGAGGCATCTCAGGGACCAGTCGATAATACAACATCACAATAAGCCTTGAAAGCAATGTGACTAAGTGTTCACCACGGGATCTTGTATTACGGAACGAGTAAAGAGACTTGCCGGTAATGAGGTTGAACTAGGTATGGAGATACTGACGATCGTATCTCGGGCAAGTAACATACCAAAGAACAAAGGCAACATCATATGGGATTAACCGAATCCTTGACATAGAGGTTCAACCGATAAAGATCTTCATAGAATATCTAGGAACTAATATGGGCATCTAGGTCCTGCTATTGGTTATTGACCGTAGAGGCATCTCGGTCATGTCTACATAGTTCTCGAACCCGAAGGGTCTGCACACTTAAAGTTCGATGACGTTTCAGTAGTATAGTGTTATGTATGGTGGTGACCGAAGGTTGTTAGGAGTCCCGAATGAGATCCCGGACATCACGAGGAGCTCCAGAATGGTCCGGAGGTAAAGATTTATATATAGGAGTCCTGTTTTGGTCACCGGAGAAGTTTTGGGCTCATCGCTAGTGTACCGGGAGTGCTGGAAGGGTACCGGGGGACCATCGGGAGGGGTGTCTCGACCCAAGGGGCCACATGGGCTGTGGGACGAGGCAAACCAGACCCTTGTGGGCTGGACTAATCCCCCACTAAAGTACCATGCGGCTGGGGTGGAGAGACCCAACGGTGGAAGAGGTGGAAAGTGTTTCCAAGTGGAGAGGAGGAATCCTACTCCTAGTATGATTGGAGTAGGACTCCTCCACCTCCAATTTCGCCAAACCTTGAGGGTTTGAGGCTGCATCCTCCCCTCCCTACCTCCTATATATACTAGAGTATTTAGAGGGGAGAGATAACCCTAATTGCCACGTGCTCGCTCTACTTCATCTAGATCAGTTTTCTCTTCTAGTCTAGTTCGGCGGTGCTTAGGCGAAGCCCTGCCGGGATAGTTCCACCACCATCGCCGCCAAGCCGTCGCGCTGCCGGAGAACTCGTCTACCTCTTTGCCCCCTCTTGCTGGATCAAGAAGGCAGAGATCGTCATCAAGCTGTACGTGTGCTCAATGCGGGGTGCCATCCGTTTGGCGCTAGATCGGAAGCACCGTGATCAAGATTGCGAGACGATTCGTGATTGCATCACGGGACGGATTGTGACGGGATCGCAGGACGGATCGTGATTGGATCATGAGCTGGATCGTGATGGGATCACGGGACGCTCAGAGATTTGGACCGCGACGACGTTCGACTCCATCAACCGTGTTTCTTAACACTTCCCGCTTAGCGATCTACCAGGATATGTAGATCCACACTCTCTCTCTCTCTCTTAGATGCTCATCACCATGGATAGATCTTGCGTGTGTGTAGGATTTTTTTTTGTTTCCCATGCAACTTTCCCAACAGTGGCATCATGAGCTAGGTCTATGTGTAGATGAGATCACGAGTAGAACACAAAGGAGTTTGTGGGTGTTGATGCTTAGATTGCTTCCTCCCTTGGTCGTTTTTTGGTTCAGCGGTATTGTGGGATGAAGCAGCCCGGACCAACCTTACTCATACGCTTACGAGACACCGGTTCCATCGACTGACATGTAACTTTGTTGCATAAAGATGGCTGGCGGTTGCCTGTTTCTCCTACTTTAGTTGGATCGGATTCGACGAAGGCGGTCCTTCAAAAGGTTGAAAAGGAATTTATGTATCACCGTTGTGGTTTTTGCGTAGGTGAGAATTGTTCTTGCTAGATACCCGTAGCAGCCACGTAAAACTTGCAACAACAATTAGAGGATGTCTAACTTGTTTTTGCAGAGTATGTTGTGATGTGATATGGCCAATTACATGACGGGATATATGTGATGTATGAGATGATCATGTATTGTATAGAATATCACGACTTGCATGTTGATGAGTACGAAAACCGGCAGGAGACATAGGGTTGTCTTTAATTATTTTCGCCATTTTTCTTTACTTTATCGCTATGAGTTAGCAAGAGTCATGGAAGCAATAGTCGGCATGACAACCCCGATGGCGACACGTTGATGGAGATCAAGATGATGGAGATCATGGCGTCATGCCGGTGACGATGGAGATCATGCCGGTGCTTTCAAGATGGAGATCAATAGCACAACTTCATGACCATATCATGTCACTTATGATTTGCATGTGATGTTAATCCTTTTATGCACCTTGTTTTTCTTAGGACGACGGTAGCATTATAAGGTGATCCCTCACTTAAATTTCAAGATGAATTGTGTTCTCCCCGAGTGTGCACCATTGCGTAAGTTCGTCATGTCGAGACACCACGTGATGATCAGGTGTGATAGACTCTACATTCACATAAAACAGGGCAAGCCAGTGTTGCACATGTAGAACACTCGGGTTAAACTTAATGAGCCTAGCATGTACAGACATGGCTTCGGAACACAAGAGACCGAAAGGTCAAACATGAGTCCTATAGTAGATATGATCAACATGAAGATGTTCACCATTGAAACCACCTCAACTCACGTGATGATTGGACTTGAGTTGGTGGATTTGGATCATGTGACACTGGAATGACCAGAGGGATGTCAATTTGAGTGGGAGTTTTTAAGTAATATGATTAACTAAACTCATTATCTTGAACATAGTCAAAATGTCTTTGCAAATTATGTTGTAGATTACTAGCTCGCGTTGTAGCTCCCTTTAATTTTTTATATGTTCCAAGAGAAATAGAGTTGAAAGATGATGGTAGCAATAATGTGGACTGGGTCCGTGATCTGAGGATTGTCCTTATTGCTACACATAAGTATTATGTCCTTAATGCACCTCTTGGTGCGCCACCCCCTCTAGTGTTGTCTATAGATGTTGTGAACATCTGACAGGCACGTTCCGATGACTACTTGACAAGTTTAGTGCATCATGCATTACGGCTTAGAATTGAGGCTCCAAAACGTTTTGAATGTCACGGAACATGTAAGATGTTCTAAGAGCTGAAATTGAGATCTCACGCTCGTGCCCGTGTTGTGCAGTATGAGACCTCTAACAAGATTCTTTGCCTGCAAGATGAAGGAGAATAGCTCAATCGTTGAGCATATGCTCACATTGTCTGGGTGCTCAATCGCTTGAATCGAGTGGGAGTTGATCTTCTGGATAAGATAGTGATTGATATGTTTCTCCAAGTCACTGTCACCAAGCTACTAGAGCTTCATGATGAACTATGAACATACCAGGGATAGAAATGATGATCCCTGAGCTATTCGCGATGTTTGACACCGCGAAGGTAGAAATCAAGAAGGAGCATCAAGTGTTGATGGTTAGTAAAAACCACTAGTTTCGAGAAGGGCAAGGGCAAGGAGGGAAACTTCATGGACGGCAAGCAAGTTGCTACTCCAGTGAAGGAACCCGAAGTTGAACCCAAACCCGAGACTAAGTGCTTCTATTATGAGGGGAATGGTCGCTGAAGTGGAAAAACCCTAGATAGTTGGTAGATAAGAAGGCTGACAACGTCGACATAAGTATATTTGATATATGTGTTATTGATGTGTACCTTGATAATACTCCTAGTAGCGTCTGGGTATTGGATACTGGTTAAGTTGCTAAATGTTAGTAACTCAAAATAAAAGCTACGGAATAAACGGAGGCTAGCTAAGGGTGAGTTGATGATGAGTGTTGGAAGTTTTTTCAAGGTTCATGTGATCACCATCGCACGCTCTCTCTACCTTCGGATTAGTGATAAACCTAAATAAATATTATTTGGTGTTTATGTTGAGCATGAACGTGATTAGATCATGTTTATTGCAATATGGTTATTCATATAAGTTAGAGAATAAGGGTTATTCTGTTTACATGAATAATGCCTTCGATGGTGATGCACCCAATTAGAATGGTTTGTTGAATCTTGATCATAGTAATACACATGTTCATAACATAGATGACAAAAGATACAAAGTTAATAATGATAGTACCACATACTTGTGGCACTGCCGCTAAATGTCATATTGGTGTAAAGCGCATGAAGAAACTCCATGCTGATGGATCTTTGGACTCATTCGATTTTGAATCGGTTGAGACATGCATACCATGCCTCTTGGGAAAGATCACTAAAACCCCGTTTTTCGTCTTGATGGAACGGGCAAGTGACTTATTGGAAATGATACATGTTGATGTATATGGTCCAATGAGTGTTGCAGCATGCGATGGATATCATTATTTTCTTACCTTCACTAATGATTTGAGTACATATAGTGTATATTTACTTAATGAAACACAAATATGAATCATTTGAAAAGTTCAAGCAAATTCGGAGTGAAGTTTAAGATCATCGTGACAAGAAGATAGAAATGTTTACGACATGATCGTGGAGGTGAATATCTGAGTTACGAGTTTGTTATACAACTTAAGACAATGTGAAAGTTGTTTCACAACTCACGCCACCTGGAACACCATAGTGTGATGGTGTGTCCGAATGTCATAGTCATGCTCTATTGGGTATGGTTTGTACTATGATGTCTCTTATCGTTTTGCCACTATCATTTTGGGGTTATGCATTGGAGACAACTACATTAACTTTAAATAGGGCACCATCTAATTCCATTGAGATGACACCACATGAATTATGGTTTGATAGAAATCTAAGTTGTCGTTTCTCAGAGTTTGGGAATGCGACACTTATGTGTGATAAGTTCGAACCCAAAGCGGAAAAGTGCAACTTCATAGGATACCCTAAGAATAGTTGGGTATACTTTCTATCTCAGATCCAAGTGCAAATTGTTTGTTGCTATAAATGGGTCCTTTCTTGAGAAAGAGTTTCTCTTGAAAGAATTGAGTGGGAGGAAGACAGAACTTGATGAGGTTTTTGAACCTTTGTTTCAACAAGAGAGTAGTGCAGCGCAGAAAGTTGTTTTTGTGGAGCCTGCATTAGTTGAAGAGGAAGTTAATGATGATGATGATGAAGCTTCAGATCAAGTTACTATCAAATCTCGTAGGTCGACAAGGACGCATACTGCTCCTGAGTGGTACGACAACCCTTTCTTAGAGGTCATGTTGTTGAGACTACGAGCTATGGAGAAGCAATGATGGGCCCGAATTCCGACAAATGGCTAGGAGCCATGAAATCTGAGAAAGGATCCATGTATGAAAACCAAGTATGGACTTTGGTAGACTTGCCCGTGGAACGACAGGTCATTGCATACAAATGGACCTATAAGATGAAGGCAGACGCTGATGGTGAATGTCACTATTTTTAAAGCTCGACTTGTCCCAAAGAAGTTTCTGCCAAGTTCAAGGGGTTAACTACGATGAGACCTTCTCACCCGTAGCGATGCTAAAAGTCTGTTGGAATCATGTTAGCAGTTGCTGCATTTTTCAATTATGAAATCTGGCAGATGGATGTCAAAACATTGTTTTCTTAATGGTTTACTTGAGGAAAGGTTGTATGTGATACGACTAGAAGGTTTTGTCAGTCCTAAGGATGCTAAAAGGTGTGCAAGTTCCAGCGATCCTTCTGTGGGCTGGAGCAAGCATCTTGGAGTTGGAATATATACTTTGATGAGGTGATCAAAGTTTTTGAGTCTATCAAAAGTTTATGAGAAACTTGTATTTACAATAAAGTGAGTTTGAGCACTATATAATTTTTGATAAGCATATGTGGTTGACATATTATTGATTGAAAATGATGTAGAATTTCTGAAAAGCATAAACGGTTGTTTGAAAAGAGTTTTTCAAAGGAAGACCTGGATAAAGCTACCTAATTGTTGAGCATCAAGATCTATAGAGATAGATCAAGATGCTTGATGAGAATTTCAATGAGTACATACCTTGACAAGATTTTGATAGAGTTCAAAATGGATTAGTCAAAGAAAGAGTTCTTGCCTGATTTGTAAGGCGTGAAGTTGAGTAAGACTCAAAGCTCGACTAGGGTAGAAGAAAGACAAAGGATGAAGGTCGTGCCCTATGCTTTGTCCATAGGCTCTATATAGTATGTCATGTTGTGTACCACACCTGTGTGTGCCTTGCCATGAGTCTGTCAAGGAGTACAAGAGTGGTCCATGAGTGGATCAACTGGACTGCGGTCAAAATTATCCTTAGTAACAAGTGGACTAAGGAAATATTTCTCGATTATGGAGGTGATAAAGAGTTCAACTGATAAAGATCTTCGTAGAATATGTAGGAACCAATAGAGGTGTCTCGGTCATATCTACATAGTTCTCGAACCCGCAGGGTCTGCACACTGGTGACATTTCAGTAGTATAGAGTTGTGTATGGTGGTGACCCAAGGTTATTCAGAGTCCTGGATGAGATCCCGGATGTCACGAGGAGCTCCGGAATGGTCCAGAGGTAAAGATTTATATATAGGATGTCCTGTTTGGTCACCAGAGAAGTTTCAGGCTCATTGATAGTGTGCCGGGAGTGCCGAGAGGGCACTGGGGGACTATCGGGAGGGGTGTCTCGACCCAACAGGCCACATGGGCTGTGGGAGGAGGCAAACTATCCCCTGGTGGGCTGGCCAAAGCCCCCACTGAAGGACCATGTGGCTGGGGTGGAGAAACCCAAAGGTGGAAGATGTGGAAAGTGTTTCCAAGTGGAGAGGAGGAATCCTACTCCTAGTAGGATTGGAGTAGGACTCCTCCACCTCCAATTTCGGCCATACCTTGAGGGTTTGGGGCTGCCTCCTCCCCTCTCTCCCTCCTATATATACTAGAGGATTCATAGGGGAGAGCTAACCCTAATAGCCACGTGCTCCCTCTACTTCATCTAGATCAGTTTTCTCCTCTAGTCTATTTCGGCGGTGCTTAGGCGAAGCCCTGCCGGGATAGTTCCACCACCATCGCCGCCACGCCGTCGTGCTGCCGGAGAACTAATCTACATCTTCGCCCCCTCTTGCTAGATCAAGAACGCGTTGATCGTCATCAAGTTGTATGTGTGCTGAACACGGATGTGCCGTTCGTTCGACGCTAGATCGGAAGGACCGTGATCAAGATCACGAGATGAATCGTGATTGGATCGCGGGAAGGATCGTGATCGGATCGCGGGACAGATCGTGATTGGATCGTGAGATGGATCGTGACGGGATCGTGGGACGCTCGGCGATTTGGATCACGAAGACGTTCGACTACATCAATTGTGTTTCTTGACGCTTCCCGCTTAGCGATCTACAAGGGTATGTAGATCCATTCTACCTCTCGTAGATCCTCATCACCATGGATAGATCTTGCGTGTGCGTAGGAAAATTTTTGTTTGCCATGCAACGTTCCCCAACATCCTGGAGCGGCAGCCCCCGAGGGGGCCTGTTCACTTTCTTTATCCTCCGCGTTTCCTTTTCCTGCAACCAAAAACTCAAGGGAGCCCAATGGGCATGTAATTAATTTCAGCGCTTGTGCCATTTTATTACCACTCTTATCATGTGTCCTAGTCCTTGTGTTACTATTAATTAATATTTCCTGCTGGTCGCGACTAGGGTACTTAGCTTGACACGCTCGCAACAGGCTTATGTGTCGGGGAGGTTTGGCAGTGGCGCTTGGGGAGTCTGGATGTCCTGGGGGGCTTCTTGTTCTTATAAGTGAGGCAAGTTGGGAGCCCTTTCAGAACTCTATGTCAGCAGGCCCTAGTCCCGCACATTGTTCGACCACCGTAAGGGGCGTCCGGATCACCAGGACGCGACTACTGGGCGAGGCCTCGACAACCTTGGCGCATCTAGATCACCAAGACGTCACCAAGGGACGAAGGGCTATATGGCCAGTAAGGCTCCTGAGGCGCGTTTCTCAGGAGCCCCCTTGACACTCAAGCAGCGCTCTACGTCGGCAAGTCTCAGTCCTGCACATTCCTCGTCCACCGTTGGGGCGTCCGGATCACCAAGACGCGATAGTGGGGCGAGGCCTCAACACCCTTGGGGCGTCAAGATCACCAGGACAACACCAAGGGGCAAAGGGCAATATGACCGGTAAGGCTCCGGAGGCACGTTGCTCAGGAGCCCCCCTTGACACTCAGGCGACTCCTTAAAAAAATTTGTTCGCACCTCCAGAGGCTCGAAGGTGGCGCGTCGGGCTGCAGCGGAGCCCTCGAGCAAATATACATCTGCACGCGCCTGCTAGCTCACTCAGGAGTGCCACGCGAAGACAGGGCGCCAAGGCCCTGGTGAGGTGCGTGCACCATGCCCCATAGGCCCTGCTAGCGGGGTGCGTGGGGGAGAGAAACAGGCAAGTGCTCGACCCGAAGAAAGAAATGTCAAGATAGGAAACAACAATGAGAAGAAATCCCTGAACTTTTTTCCTTAAAATATGTTTGGGAAAACCCCGAGTTTTGTTCCATAAAAGTTGGCGAATTCAAACACAAGAAAACCAAATAACATCTGCGTCCGGCACCTAGGCTAGTCTTAATCTTCGTCTTCCCCCAGCACGGAGCGTAGGGCATCCATGTTACGTGGGCATAGCCATTGGAGGGTAGTGTTGTCCGCCAGCGCGGAGCATGGGGCTTCCACTTGGGCGTGGGTGGGAACCCCTCCGCGTCCTCGGGGGGCTCCAGGCGTATATAGCCCACTCATTATTACGTGAGAGTGTCACGAGTAGAATTTGTGGAGGTGCTGGAGGTTCCAGGCATTCTGGATGAAGACCCCATCCTGAGTCTCGAGGCGCATGGGGCCAGGCCTAGAGACGTGGGCGACCTTGAACGGGCCCTCCCACATGGGCGAGAGCTTGTGCAAGCCCTCCCTGGAAAGGACCCGCCTCAGGTCGAGGTCTCCAACTTCGAGGATCCTCGAGCGGATGTTACCACGCAACTCTAAGCGAGGCTCAGCGATGGGCCTCCTCCCTGAGAAGGAGATCTGTTCCTCGCATGGCATCCTGACGCTCCTTGTCGAATGCCAAACCCCGAGGGGACTGGTGCCTGACCTAGTGCGGGAGGATGGCTTTGGCTCTGTAGACGAGGAAGAACGGGGTCTCGTCGGTGGGCTTAGTCGTGGTGGTGCGGATTGACCACAGCAGACTGAAGCTCATCGACCCAGCCCCTCCCGCAAGCTTCAAGCTTCTTCTTGATGTCCTTGCATTGAGGCCCTGCAGGACCTCCACGTTGGCGCATTCTTCCTGGCCGTTGCTCCGTGGGTGGGCCACCGAGGCGTAGCATATCTACATTCCAAGGTAGCACAATGGGTCCTGAAGAGGTTACTTGTGAACTGTGAACTGTTATCGGTGATGATGCGGTTGGGAATGCCGAAGCAGCTCACAAGACCCTTGATGAAATTGACGGCTGATCCCGCAGGGATGGTGTGGACTGGCTCCACTTCCGCCTACTTGGTAAACTTGTCGATGGCGACGTAGAGGTAGCGGTACCCGCCTACTGCCCGCGGTAAAGGTCCCAATATGTCCAGCCCCCAGACCGCGAAGGGCCAGGAGAGTGGGATGTTTTGGAGGCCCTGTGCGGGATGATGAATTTGCTTGGCATGGAACTGGCAGGCCTTGCAGGACCGGACAAGCTTGATGGCATCATTAAGTGTCGTGGGCCGGTAGAAGGCAAATCGGAACGCCTTCCCTACAAGGGTGCGTGACGAGGACTGGTGCCCGCGGTCTCCTCCATGAATGTTGGCCATCAGCTCGCACCCATGTTCCCTAGAAGTGCACTGCACTTCAATGTCATTCGGGCGCCTACGATAGAGGTCGTCGTCCTACAAACAGTAAGCTCTGGCCTGTCCTGCCACACGATTCGTGTCTTCGTCCTTTTCTGGCAGCGAGCCATGAAGTATGTACGCCCTGAACTCTTGTGTCCAGACGTCGACCTAGGGTTCCAGCGCCAGAAGCAGTCGGGCTCCTGAGGCCTGATATGTCTCTGTCGTATCTATAATTTTTGATTGTTTCATGCCAATATTATACAAGTTTTACATACTTTTGGCAACTTTTTATATGATTTATTGGACTAACCTATTGATCCAGTGCCCAGTGCCAGTTCCTGTTTTTTGTATCATAGAATATCCATATCAAATGAAGTCCAAATGCAATAAAATTTTACAGAGAATTATTTTGGAATATTTGTGATTTTTGGGAGTTGGAATCACCGCAAACAAAGGCCCACACAGGGCACATGACACGATGATCCTACCCTTGAGCCAGACGCGTGGTGGTGGGTTGTGCCCACCTCGTACGTCGGTTGGAGCTCTACTTTGGGTGCAAGGAAGCTTATATCCGGAAAAAATCGTGTTAAAATCTCTGCGCAATCGGATTTATGGATCTCCAAAAATATAAGAAATGGTTTTCGGCCAGATCTAAAAACGCGAAACAAAAGAGAACAGAGAGGGAGATCCAATCTCGGAGGGGCTCCCGCCCCTCCGCTGCCATAGGACACCATGAACTAGAGGGGGAATTCTCCTCCCCATCTAGGGTGAGGCCAAGGAAGAAGAAGTAGTAGGGGGGCTCTCTCCCCCTTGCTCCCGGTGGCGCCGAAGTACCACCGGGGCAACGATCGAGACGGTGATCTACTTCAACAATCTTGCTACCATCAACACCAACTCTCTCCCCCTCTATGCAGTAGTGTAACACCTCTTCTCCCTACTGTAATATCTACTTAAACATGGTGCTCAACTCCATATATTATTTCCCAATGATATATGGTTATCCTACGGTGCCATCCGTTCTCGCGCAAATGCGAGGGCCCCCCGTTGTAGGGTGTTGCAATATGTTCATGATTTGCTTATTGTCAGTGTTGCGGGGGCTGACAGCAGCCCAAACGCGGATAAGTGGGTTATGGCATATGGGAGTAAAGAGGACTTGATACTTAATGCTATGGTTGGGTTTCACGACCTTAATGATCTTTAGTAGTTGCGGATGCTTGCTAGGGGTCCAATCATAAGTGCATATGATCCAAGTAGAGAAAGTATGTTAGCTCATGCCTCTCCCTCATATAAAATTACAAGAATGATTACTGGTACTTGTTATCGATTGCCCAGGGACAAATAACATTCTTGTTGACACAAACCCTTTTACTAAACACCTAACTTTTATTATCTTGCAAAGTACTTCTAGTTTTATTATTGCAAAATAGTTCTAGCATCACTCCAACAAAATAGTTTCATACTTGTTTTAGGTAAAGTGTGACGCCCCCAATTTCGACCATACGCTAAACATACACGTAATGCATATGACCAAGATTAGGGACTCACTAATCAATATCACAACACAACTCTAGACACAAATTAAAGCCATACAGCTTCATATTACAAGCTAGGGGCCTCGAGGGCTTGAATACAAAGCTCGACAAACATGAGTCATCGGAAGAAAATAATATCTGAGTACAAACATAAGTTAAACAAGTTTTGCCTTAAGAAGGCTAGCACAAACATAACAACGGATCGAAAGAGGCGAGGCCTCCTGCCTGGGAACCTCCACATAGTAGTAGGCTCCTACGATGGTGTAGTACTCGTCTTTGACATACTCCATCTCCTAGGCTTCATCGTCTGAACACAGAATTGTATCAAGGGGGAAAGAGAAGGCAAAGCAGCGATGAGTACTCATCCAAAGTACTCGCAAGACTGACATCAAAACTATAATAAGTATGCATCATTATCAAGGGGAGGGGGTTATATCTGGACTGAATGCAGAAAGCAAGAATAGGGGGAAGGCCTATTCCTATCGAAGACTAGCATCTTCAGCATCTTGCAACATTAGAAGAGAGTAGACTAGTATCTCACATATAATCATATTATTGTAGCTATTTTATTAAGTAACCACGCCCAGAGATTCTTCCTCGACTCCCTGCGAGGAAGCAATCCAGGAGCCACAAACATTTAAAGTAAAACACAATTATAGTTGTATAAGGTCAAGGTACAACTCCAAGTCATCCTATTACCGTGGACACGACTATTCGAATAGATAATTTCTTCCCTGCAGGGGTGCACCGCATTGCCAACATGCTTGATCACCTCCGGCCGGACACACTTTCCGGGTTAATGCCCGACCTCGGGATCCAAAACGTCGTCGCCCCACCTAGGCTCAACGAAGAGGCCAGCCTGCCGGTCTAAATCCTAAGTGCGCAGGTTCATGGGCCCACTTGCCCTTGCACTCCTGCATGATGCACACGCGACCAAAAGTAGACCTAGTACAGTCAGTCCGGGAGCTGCACCTTCCAGCCCAATCCGGCACGTGCCGCTCCATTGCTGACGTTCGAAGAGCTTCGGCTGATACAACGACGCTGAGCACCCATAACTTCTCCCACGTGAAGGTTTAGTGCGAAAAAGGTCAACGACCAACTCAGATCAAATACCCAACCCATTAGCATTTTATTAATGCAGTGGAAGCACAAACCATAATGCAGTCCGTCACCCCGCCAATAACTCTCGGGTGCCTTACTAGCGCACCCCACCAAGTCTTCGAATGACTTGCGCCGCATCCCACCAAATCTTTCTCACACGGGTACCCTTGGGGCTGACCCGTCACCAACAAGTTTCTGTAACCAGGTCATAGTAACTATGTGTATAAAACATTAAGGCGGGAACTAAGGAATCACCCTCAATGGTCCCCGCTTGATGTAACCGTCAAGGTGGACTTTAGAGGAATCACCCTCGAGGGTCCCACACATGAGGGGTTGCACGACAGAGACATCGTCGGGAATGGTGAAGGAGGAATCACCCTCCATAACCACGACCTACTAGCTGTGCTACAGGGCTAGCATCATGAGTACTTCACGAGGTGTCACCCTCGGTACTCGATAGTAGCACTACTGAGTCATACAATTAAGGGAAGTGCGGTGATGTGAGGGGCCTAGCTTGTCGGTTGGTTGACCGAGTCTTCGAGTCTTCGAGTCGTCGAATCGTTGGGTCGTCGATGAAGAAGCACGGGCAACTGGGACTAGGGTCACCGGGGATTCACTAACCAACCTATACTAAGCAGTTTGTATGATTGCAGGAATAGTAGCAGTTCATCAAAAAAAGGCTATGCATCAGAATAGGAGCTAACTAATACAATAGCAAAAATCTAATGTAAGAATAATAGGGAAAGGAATGGCCGATATCGGAATGCTCAAGCGGCGGTTGCTTGCCTTGCTGCTCTGCTGCAAAAGGCTGGTCGTTAGGGGCGTAGTCGTACTCGGCAGCAACGTCAGTCTCGGGGTCTATCAGAGAGAAGAGGGGGGGGGGGAGAAACAATAAATATAAAGCAAACAGGTGAACCATGATGCATGACATGGCAATATGCAGAGCTAGGTAATTCACTAACGCAATACTACACGCATCAGACGGAGCGGGAGAATACCTCAGATATTTCCCGGGTCAACAGATTTATTAGGCAGTTGAATCGGAGGGGAAAGATCCATGTTCATCATGCTAGGAGCATGGGGCAGATGATTGGATGGCATATTCGGATTTGTGTGATCTTTCTGATCAACTTTCATATATAAATTATTTTCATCTGAGCTACGATTTAAAAGATATGATTTTCTAAAGTTTTTATAAATTTCTGGAATTTAACAGATTAATATTAATTTAAAAAATGGTTTATGACGTCAGCATGACATAATCACCGCATCAGGAGTCAACTCTAGCTGACCAGAGTCAAACCAGACATGTGGGGACCACATGTCATAGACTCAGGGTTAATTCAGTTTATTAAATTAATCTAAACAGAGTTAATTAGCAGGTGGGTCCACATGTCAACAAGAGATTAGTGTAAATTAATTAATTCAACTTAATTAGTTACTAATTAAGTACCTGACAGGGTGGGGCCCAAATGTAATTGATACCGGGGGGTAGGGCCGTACATGCCAGTGGCACACGGGTGCCCAATCAGCATGGTTGACCTGGTCAACAGGTCAACTAGGACCGCAGGGCCCACTGGTTAGTGACGCTGGCAGTGGCCCCGACCGGGCCACGTCGGTTGTGGCGGAGTTCATCGCAGGAGCAACTCCAGCGAGCACCCGAAAGCACGGCGAGGGTCGGGTTTCGACCACAGGGCACGGGAAAGGGCGCAGTCGGTCCCATTCGATCGGGCGTTCGACGCTGCATCGATCCATGGCCTCAACGCGAGCTGAGATGGCCGGAGACAAGCGCTAGGACCACACCGGCGGCGAGCGTTCTCGGGTGAGCAATGGGGATGGCGATGCATTGTGCGTGCGGGCGTTCTAAGTAGCTAGGAATGACCTACGTGCGCGCGCAATCACGATGGCCATGAGCCCATGACCAAAATGTCACCGGAGCCACACCGACGACGAGCTCAAGCGGCGCTAGGTTCGGTTGCTCATTGGGGATGGACCTAGAGGCAGCTGACGGCGGCGAGAGCAAGAGGGGAGGAAGCACAGGCTCAGAGTGAGGCATAGCCATTCAAGCGAGCTCGGGGAGGGCTCGGAGTAGCCGGAACCGTCGACGACGAGCGGCGGCGATCTGAGGAGGAAGACAACGGTGTGGAGGCGCTCCAGGGGCTCCGCAGCTCGGGTTTGAGGTCGAGGAGGATGGGCTCGTCGTGGTGGGGATTCTTGGCGTGGTGGCAGAGTGTGAGAGCGATGGTGGCTGCGCTAGCCGGCGTCCATGGCGACAACGGCGCTCGAGAAGGAAGGGGGCAGGAAGGAGAAGGTAGGGGAGGGGAGCAGGTGAGATCTAGGGTTAGGGGGGAGCGAGAGGGAGGCCATGTGGCCATTCTTATCCCCCATGGCGCCGGGGGCGACGTGGTGCGTCGGCGACGAGCAGGGTTGCCGCTGTGTAGCGACCGCTCCGGTCGCTACAGAGGAGGGAGACGACGAGGGAGCGGGCTCGTGGGGTTGGGCCGGTTGGGGCCAACCCAGTGGGGAAGGGGGTTTCTCTTTTCTTTCTTTCTTCTTTTTATTTTTATTGTTTTTCTTTTTATTTAATTCTGCCTTTTAATTATTTATAGGACACAATGACTTTTGTAAAATATGGGACAAGGCCCAATATTTGTAAGGCAATATTTGTTACTACCATAAAAAGTTTGGTCCCCTTTTGAAAAGTTTGGAAACATTTACAACTCAAAAGGCAATTATATAATTGTTTTGGCCACTATTTTATTTATTTTTAGGCACCAATTCATCTTATAAAACATTGCTGATAATTTTATAATTACCAAGGGATTATTTGCAACCCCAACATGATTTTTGTTTTTAGGTTTGCAAAAATTATTTAACCCACTTTTGAATGAATTTTGAAAATCATTAGGGAATTCACATGAGATATGATTCCATTGTGATCATGCAATGTTTAGCAAAATGGATTAGCTTAAACTTGGCCATTACTGTAGCTTAATTACATCATCACTATAGCACTAACACTAGGGTGTTACATAAAGCAAACGTCAAGTGTGCGTAGACTTGTATCGGTGGTCGATAGAACTTGAGGGAATATTTGTTCTGCCTTTAGCTCCTCGTTGGGTTCGACACTCTTATTTATCGAAGAAGGCTACAAACGATCCCCTATACTTGTGGGTTATCAAGACCTTTTTTTGGCACCGTTGTCGGGGAGTTATAGCGTGGGGTGAATATTCTCGTGTGTGCTTGTTTGCTTTATCACTAAGTAGTTTTATTTACTATTCTAAGTTGTTCTCTATCTTTAGTTATGGATATGGAACACGAAACACACAAAAAATTAGTTGTACCTGCTACTCATGGCGATGAGGAACCTCCTAAAACCCTCGATGCTCATTATGTGAATGATATTATGCACTACTTTAATAATCCTGAGAAAACCCCATTCAACTATATAATGGGAGTAACATTGGATCAACGTGAATACTTTAGGGATTATTGCTTGACTCATAAAGGGAAATTGTTATGGGATCAAATTCATATATTGAAGTGGTATGCTTGGAATGTATGCTCTAGATATGATTATACTTGTTGCTCTAGGATGAATACTCCACATCTTCCCTTTTCATAAAATTTAATGATAATGAAACCTTAGCTTCTTATGCTAATGGTATATATGATTATTATGATGTGGAACGACTAGAAGAATTTGTTGCTTTTAAGGGGGCATGTGAAATTGAATCTTTGTTTAAAAAGTTTGAAGATTTTGATGATTCAGTTTATAGACCTGAAAATCTTGCTATCCTTAAATATTGCTATGATAATTATAAATACAATTACGATATTGATGTGTTTATTTAGAAAGTCTCCGCTGTCCAAGAAGAGACTAATATTTTGCAGGATTCTATGGAAGAAGAAAATGATGAAACTGCAAGCTCATTGGATGAAAAAGATGATGAGGAGAGCGAAGAACAAACGGAGGAAGAGCGGATTAGCTACCCGTGCCCACCTTCTAATGAGAGTAACTGTTCAACTCATACATTATTTAATGCCCCTTCGTTCTTACCGAAGGATGAATGCTATGATAATTGCTATGATCCCATTGATTCATTTGAAATATCCCTTTTTGATGAACTTGATGCTAGTTATGCTTGTGGCCAAGATGCCAACCTGAATTTATGTTTATGGAGATGAACTTTCTATAGTTCCTTATGTTAAGAATGAAATTGTTGCTATTGCTCCCACACATGATAGTCCTATTATCTTTTTGAATTCTCCCAACTACACTATACCGGAGAAGTTTGCTCTTATCAAGGATTATATTGAGGGGTTGCCTTTTACTATTTCACATGTTAATTTTGATGAATATAATATGCATGTGCTTGCTTATCCTACTTGCAATTATTATGAGAGAGGAACTACATCTCTGCCTCTTTATGTTTCCAACACGATAAAATTGCAAGAAACTACTTATACTATGCACTGGCCTTTACTTGATGTGCATGAATTGTTCTTGTATGACATGCCGATGCATAAGAAGAGAGTTAGACTTCGTCATTGATTGATATATGTTGCTTTTTTCTAACTAATAAATGCTAAATCATTGTTGATTCAAATTGTCTTTGATATACCTTGGGATCCGGGTGGATCCATTGCTTGAGCACTTTATGCCTAGCTTAATGGCTTTAAAGACTGCGTTGCCAGGGAGACAACCCGGAAGTTTTAGAGAATCATTTAATTCTGTTTAGTGCTTTTATAAAGTTTAAAAACAAAAAAAATAGAGGGGAACTTAAAACCTTTTCAAAAAGAGAAGCGATTGAATGGTGATGCATTGCGGAAGTGAGGGTCGACCTTGAACACTTGTGTTCATGCTCATGGAAACAATGTAGAAGTTTTCATGAATATTCTCACAAAAATAATTATCCCCTTGTAAATTACATTGTATTATAAAAATAATGTACCAAGGTTTGCCTTTAGGATGATTAGATTGCTTGTTGGTTTGTGTGGGGCAAAACATAAACTTTGGCTGTAGTGCGCGATTTCTCATTTTTTATTAGAATGTCACATGGTTCTGAAACTTTTTGTACTGTATTTATATACAATGTTGTTATTTTTAACTAATGTTTCATAATTTTTAGAGTTACATAATTATGGTGGATTTTCAAATCTTTACATATTGTCATGTTTTCACACATTGCTGTTATAGCTTCATTATTTGAGTATGTTTGAATTCTTGGTGAAGCCTCCTTGGCTTGGGGCCATAGAATTGTGATATCATACAATGGTTAATGTTTTTTTATAATTATACAATAATTTTACAGCAGTACATGATGGGATTTCATTGCCATATTCACTAACCTCGCCACTAAAAGTTTGGTTAAGTTTTGTGTGGATGAAGTGTTCGAAGATCGAGGAGGTCTCGATGTGAGGAGAAGAAGGAGAGGCAAGAGCTCAAGCTTGGGGATGCCCAAGGCACCCCAAGCAAAATATTCATTGCACTTCACTTATATCTTTTGAGTATGGCTTTATAGAATGCTTCATGTGCTTCACTTATATCATTTGAAGTTTGGATTGCCTGTTTCTCTTCACATAGAAAACCATTATTTGTAGAATGATCTTTTTCTTCACTTATACTTATTTTGAATGGTCTTTTGTATAAAGAATTAAACTCTCTTGCTGCACTTATATCTATTTAGAGAGTCAACAGGAATTGGTCATTTGCATGGTTAGTCATAAAAGCCTACATAAAACTTATGGATCACTGAATATGATATGTTTGATTCCTTGCAATAGTTTTGCGATATAGAGATGGAATATGTGGGAGGTACTAGTAAATGGTTGTGGTTAGTAAGAATATTGATGTTAAGGTTTTTGATTCCCGAAGCATGCACGTATAGTCTCTCGTTATGCTATGAAGTTGGAGCATGATTTATTATTGATTGTCTTCCTTTGCGTGGAGGTCGGGATCGCACGATGGTTAACTCCTACCAACCCTTCCCCTAGGGGCATGCGTAGTAGTACTTTTCTTTGAGGGATAATAAACTTTTGCAATAAGTATATGAGTTCTTTATGACTAATGTGATTCCATGGATTATACGCACTCTTACCTTTCCGCAATTTGCTAGCCTCTACGGTACCGTGCATTGCCCTTTCTCACCTCAAGACGTGGTGCAAACTTCGCTGGTGCATCCAAACCCCGTGATATGATACGCTCTATCACACATAAGCCTTCTTATATCTTCATCAAAACATCCACCATACCTACCTATTATGGCCTTTCCATAGCCATTCCGAGATATATTGCCATGCAACTTCCACCACTTCCGTTTTGATGACTTGAGCATTCATTGTCATATTGCTTTGCATGATCATATAGCTGACATAGTATTTGTGGCTCAGCCACCGTTCATCATTTTTCATACATGTTACGCTAGATCATTGCACATCCTGGTATTTCCATAGGCATTCATATAGAGTCATATTTTTGTTATAGGTATCGAGTTGTAATCTTTTATTTCTTTCGAGTTATAAGTAAGTGGAAGTGTGGTGATCATCATCATTCATTATTAGAGCATGTCCCAGTAAGGAAAGGATGATGGAGACTAGGATTCGCCCACAAGTCGGGATGAGACTCCGGACAATGAGAAAAAAAATAAAAAAAGAAAAAGAAAAAAATAAAAAAAAAAGAAAAAAAGAAAAAGAAAGAAAGAAATAAAAAGAAATAAATAAGAAAAAAATAATAAAAAGAGAGAAGGGGCATGCTAGTTCCACACTTGTGCTTCAAAGTAGCACCATCGTTTTCATATAGAGTCTCCTATGTTGCCACTTTCATATACTAGTGGGAATTTTCCATAATAGGATTAGATGCACACCCACTTAGTTTCATATTGAGCTTTCATACACTTATAGCTCGTGGTGCATTCGTTGCATGGCAATCCCTACTCCTCATGTTGATATCAATTGATGGGCATCTCCATAGCCCATTGGTTAGCCACGTCGATGTGAGACTTTCTTACTTTTTTTTCTTCTCTATATTTACCCCTATCACCATACTTTTTTCCACCTATAGTGCTATATCCATGGCTTGCGCTCACGTATTGCGTGAGGGTTGAAAAAGCTGAAGCGCGTTAAAAAGTATGAACCAATTGCTTGGCTGACACCGGGGTAGTACATGATAAATACTTTGTGTTAAGAAGACAGAGCATGACAAGACTATATGATTTTGTAGGGATAGCTTTCTTTAGTGTTGATATTTTGAAACACATGATTGTTTGTTGGGATGCCTGAGTATTGATGTCTTTATGTCAAATTATAGACTATTGCTTTGAATCACTTATGTCTTAATATTCATGCCATGATTAGACATATGATCAAGTTTATGTTAGGTAGCGCCATCAAAAATTATCTTTTTCATCACTTACCTGCTCGAGGACGAGCAGGAATTAAGATTGGGGATGCTGATACGTCTCCATCGTATCTATAATTTTTGATTGTTTCGCGCCAATAATATACATGTTTTACATACTTTTGGCAACTTTTTATATGATTTATTGGACTAACCTATTGATCCAGTGCCCAGTGCCAGTTCCTGTTTTTTGCATGTTTTTTTGTATCGCAGAATATCCATATCAAATGAAGTCCAAATGCAATAAAATTTTATGGAGAATTATTTTGGAATATTTGTGGTTTTTGGGAGTTGGAATCACCGCCAACGGAGGCCCACACAGGGCACAAGACACCAGGATCCGACCCCTGAGCCAGGGGCGTGGTGGTGGGTTGTGCCCACCTCGTACGTCGGTTGGAGCTCTACTTCGGGAGCAAGGAAGCTTATATCTGAAAAAAATAGTGTTAAAATACGAGCACAATCGGAGTTACGCATCTCCGGGAATATAAGAAACAATTTTTGGCCAGATCCAAAAACGCAAAACAAAAGAGAACAAAGAGGGAGATCCAATCTCGGAGGGGTTCCCGCCCCTCCGCCAACATAGGGGGGATCTCCCCCCCTCGCTCCCGGGGGCGCCGGTGTACCGCCGGGGCAGCGATCGAGACGGCGATCTACATCAACAATCTTGCTACCGTCAACACCAACTCTCTCGCCCTCTATGCAGCGGTGTAACACCTCTTCTCCCCGCTGTAATATCTACTTAAACATGGTGCTCAACTTCATATATTATTTCCCAATGATTTGTGGTTATCCTATGATGTTTGAGTAGATCCGCTTTGTCCTGTGGGTTAATCGTGATCTTGGTTGGTATGATTGTATATTTTATTTATGGTGATGTCCTACGGTGCGCTCCATTCTTGCGCAAACGCGAGTGGCCCCCGCTATAGGGTGTTGCATTATGTTCATGATTTTCTTATTATCAATGTTGCAGGGGATGACAGCAGCCCAAACGCGGATAAGTGGGTTATGGTGCATGGGAGTAAACAGGACTTGATACTTAATGCTATGGTTGGGTTTCACGACCTTAATGATCTTTAGTAGTTGCGGATGCTTGCTAGGGGTCCAATCATAAGTGCATATGATCCAAGTAGAGAAAGTATGTTAGCTCATGCCTCTCCCTCATATAAAATTACAAGAATGATCACCGGTACTTGTTATCGATTGCCTAGGGAAAAATAACCTTCTTGTTGACACAAACCCTTTTACTAAACACCGAACTTTTATTATCTTGCAAAGTACTTCTAGTTTTCTTCTTGCAAAATAGTTCTAGCATCACTCCAACAAAATAGTTTCATACTTGTTTTAGGTAAAGCAAACATCAAGTGTGCGTAGAATTGTATCAGTGGTCGATAGAACTTGAGGGAATATTTGTCCTGCCTTTAGCTCCTCGTTGGATTCAACACTCTTATTTATCGAAGAAGGCTACAAACGATCCCCTATACTTGTGGGTTATCAAGGCCGGACCACGAGCTGGAGCCCCTAAGGGTGGTGCTGGGGGCATCTCTTTGCTCCGCGGCGCCAGATCTTCGGTTGGTGGCGCCACGGAGGGCTTGAAGAGTCATTCATCGAAAACACCCGGCTCCTGGGGCTTGCAGTGTGACACCCTCTTGGCAATGTCATCAGCATCCTTGTTCGCCCCGCGCGGGATGTGCTGCAATTCCAAGCCCTGAAAATGTTCTTCAATCTTATGTACCTCTTCCAAGTATGCCCCCATGTGCTCGTCCTTGGGTGTATACTCTTTGTTGGGAAGTTGACGAGGAGTTCGGCCTCGCCCTTGATGGTGAGGCGCTGAATCCTCAAGGCAGCCGCAGCCTTGAGGCCGGCGATGAGGCCCTCGTACTCCGCGATGTTGTTGGAGACCTTCTCACCACGCTGGAAACAGAGCTACACAGCGTAGTGGAGCTTGTCCCTGGTCGGGGAAATGAGCACGACTCCGGCCCCCGCTCCCCTACGCGTGAAGGCCCCATCAAAATGCATGGTCCAACCTTCACATGCCTCGTTACGAGGGTTGACGGACTGGTCCTCGTCCAGCCCCTGGTCGGGAGCGCCCGTCCATTCCGCTACAAAGTCTTCTAGGGCCGTCCCCTTGATGCCCTAGTCATGCTGAACTCTATATTGAAGGCCTATAGCTCAATGTTCCATTCTACGACTCTGCCTGCCGTGTTGGGGTTGCACAACACCTTCTCCAAGGGGTACACGAAGACGACCTTGAGGGGATGCCCCTAGAAGTAATGGCGTAGCTTCCTCGAAGTCACAAGAAGTGCGAGCAAGAGCTTCTGCTGCATGGGGTAGAGTGAGCGCATGTCTCGCATCACTATACTGACGTAATACATTGGGTGCTCGACGAGGGTGAGGCCTCCTGCAGCTCCCCGCTCTACAGCAGGATCATGAGGCTTGAGTGCCTCGGGGGGTCACCGGGGCGGCCAAGGCCTCAGGAGTTCCGCCTTGGGGAGGAGAGGGCTCCTTGGCATCCTATGAGTTGCCTTGCTTCATCTCTAGGGGCCCGCCTGTGCTTGACGATGTAGCGCGCGTGTCAGCACACTCCTCCCTGACCGCCACTAACGCGGCGCTGGAGGAGTGTGGGGTGGCAGCCAAGTATAGAAGTAGGGGCTCCCGGGGACGAGGTGCCACCATTACGGGCGGGCTCGTGAGGTACCGCTTGAGTTCTTTGAATGCCGCATCTGCCTCCAGAGTCCACTCGAAGGTGCCCTTCCTCTTCATGATCTTGAAGAACGACAGGGCCCGCTCGCCGAGCTTGGAGATGAAGTGCCCCAAGGAGGTCACGCAACCAGCTAGCTTCTGCATTTTCTTGAGGGTCTGAGGCGCACTCATCTTGTTTATAGCCTTGATCTTCTCCGGGTTCGCCTTGATTCCCCGGTGCGACAATAGGAAACCAGGCATCTTGCCCGACGGTGCCCCGAAGACGTACTTCTCGGGGTTAAGCCTCAGGTTCACCTTCCTTGGGCTGGCGACTGTCTCCTCCAGGTCCTCGATCAGGGTCCTGGCTTCTCGCGACTTGACCACGATGTTGTTGACGTAGGCTTCTGCGTTCCTCCCGAGCCGTTGCCCCAGGGCGATGTGCATCACTCGCTGGAAAGGTAGCTCCAGCATTTCATAGTCTGAAGGGCATGCACGTGTAGCCGAATACACCGCACGAAGTGAGGAAGGCCGTCTTCTCGATGTCCTCCACTGCCATTTTGATCTGATGGTAGCCTGAAAAAGCGTCCCGAAAGCATAGAAGGTCGCACCCGGCGGTGGACTCCATGATCTGATCGATGCGTGGCAGTGGGAATGGGTCATGAAGACATGCTTTGTTAAGGCTTGTGAAGTCAACGCACATACGCTTCTTCCTGCACTTCTTCGGGACGACTATCGGGTTGGTGAGCCACTCCAGGTACTGCACCTCTCGGATAACTCCGGCTTCCTTTAGCTTGCCGACCTCCTAGGCGATGAATGCCTGCTTCTCCTGAGCCTTCCTCCTCGCCTTTTGCATCACTACACGCACATTGGGGAACACCGTGAGGTGGTGCTCGATTACATCCATCGGGACCCCACCAGGTCGGAAGCGTTCCATGTGAATGCATCCTTGTTTGCGTGAAGGAAGGCCACTAACGCCTCCTCCTGCTACTAAGGCAGGCTGGCGCCGATGGTTAAGGTAAGCCCAGGGTTCACACTGTCCATGGGCACCTGCATCATCTTTGCCTGGTCCTGAGAGAACATCTGCTTCTTCTTCACCAACACGATGTCGAGGGCGCCCCTAGTGTCCTCCAAGGCCAAATCGTACTTGAAGAGGAGAGTGGGACACTACTACCTCTTGAGCTTGCGTTTGTTTTCCCTTCAAGAGGAAAGGGTGATGCAGCGAAGTAGATAAGTATTTCCCTCACTTAATGAGAACCAAGGTATCAATCCGGTAGGAGGAACAAGCAAGTCACCAATGGATGCACCTACACAAACAATCAAACTCTTGCACCCAACGCTCTAAAGGGGTTGTCCATCCCTTTATGGTTATTTGAAAGGATTAGATCTGATAGAGATAGATGTAAACGATTGCGGAAAGTAAAAAATAAGTAAATAGCAGCAAGGTTTTTTTGGTATTTTTGGTTTATAGATCTGAAAATATATTATGGAAAGTAGACCCGGGGGCCATAGGTTTCACTAGAGGCTTCTCTCTTGAAGGGAAATATCACAGTGGGTAAACAAATTAGGGATTTTTATTTCTGTGCCCCTGGTTTGTTAGTTGTACTCATTCATCCCCATGATCTTAACTTTTGCTCACTTTTCCCCACTCCCTTGCCCGAAACCCTTAGAACAGGTTACAATGGACATTGTCGTCGGGTCAATGCCTTTGACCGTTAACCCTGACGAGTGGGGCGGCGTAGGGACGAGTCCACATTTTGGCCGTTACGTGCCAACGAGTGGGGCCGCAAAACTGATACCCCTCACTGCAACCTGAATCAGATCGAGTCGCTTCCTTGCCGCCCCATCCGCCGCGGTCGTGCCGCCTCTGCCGCCGTCATGCCGCCTCCGCCGCATCTACCCTCTCTCCCCATCTAGGATTAGGAAGCAATGTCGGGGGAGCACCCCGTCCGGCCCATCGACCATGGAGAGGATTGGGTCGAATTAGAGGCGGATAATTCATGGATTCCACCTGGGTAAGCATCATTTTCCTCTCAAATTGATTAGGACATCCATAAATTAGCTTGTATTTGACCACCGTTGGCATGAATCAGTGCAATTTTTCTGAAAATTTACGGCCTAACTGCGCCATTTATTTCATTGAATAGGGTTGATCCTGCACTTGCCTTTCGGCTGGTGGTTAGAATGGAAACTAGCAAGCTGTGTGGAACTAAACCGTATCTGATTTCTGGATTATTCTATCCGAAAGTGGTAGAAACCAGCGTTTTGTTCAAAGATTTCCGTGAGGCACTCTGTTGTGAGTATCCATGGAGCCCTGCCAATGCTGTTGAACTGAGATATTTCGATAGTACTGAGTAGAGATTTGTCCCATTAACGTGTGATGAGCATCTCGGATTGCTTTTTAGTTTGAATGCTGACAGCCATTTTGGTAAAATCCATATCTGTGTGCTTCATGCACGCAAGGGGAAGGGTGTTCAGACATCATCTGTCTCTGCTAATAGCGATCATCCTCGCACTCCTTGTAGGTCGAGACCAAGTAAACCTAGTGGTTCTGAAAGCCACAACATGTCGGCTGCCGCTAATTCTGCCACTTCTCCTCTCCCTTCTGCACATGATGTAGAAGTAGATGCAAAGCCTGACGAGGAAGTGCCCCGACATGATGATGATGATGAGACTCTATTCCTTGAACTGCTAGATAGAGCCAGTCAACAGGCAATGGAAGAGGAATATCCAGAGGAGCCTAGCAATCGTGCTAGATTTGATGACACTGACGATGAAGAGAGGGAGGATAACATCGACTCCTTAGTTTTACAAGAATATGATGGTGAGGACATGCCAACAATTGAGTGGAACAAGGAGAATCCTTAGCTTACTCTAGGAACCGTATTCGAATCGATGGTGGACTGTCATAATGTAGTGACTACATATTGCATTCTCACTAAAAACTCCTATGGGGTTGATAGGAGTGAGCTAGGAAGATTCACTGTTCATTGCCCTTATGATAGGTGTAGGTGGAGGTTGCATGCATCCACTATGCTAAAGAGCAAATTGGTTCAGGTATTACAACTGAATCTTTTTTTCAGATTATTTATCCATTCTTAATTGTATTTGACATCATTTTTCATTTTGTTTCACATAAAAAAACCACACGGGCACACTTGCCCACCTGGAGGGGGGAAGGACAAATCAAATCTTGCAAAGACTAGGTGGGTGGCAGATGCAATCTTGGATTGGGTGAGGAAAACACCAACAATTGGTACATCAACACTCCATGGGAAGCTATTTGAGAAGTACAAGATTAATATACCTTACATGAAGATTTTCTATGCTAAGGAAAGGGCTCTTGATAGGATTAATGGTCCATTGAATGAGAGTTTTTAGTTGCTTTACGCCTTCAAAGCTGAAGTGGAGACGGCTAGTCCAGTGAGTGTTGTAGAGATTGACAAGCATACATTTCAGTACAGATTAAAAGGGAAGACAGTTGAGAAGGAGTGCTTCAGGAGGGCTTTTGTTTGTTTCAAGGCTTGCTGGTAGGGGTTTCTGAATGGTTGTGGGCCCTATTTGGCTGTCGATGCAACTGCTTTGAATGGAAGATGGAGAGGCCAGCTAGCAGCAGTTTCTGCAGTTGATGGACACAACTAGCTATTCCTAGTTGCATTTGGTGTGTTAGAGGCAGAGTCCGAGGAGAGTTGGGTCTGGTTTCTGCAGCAGTTGCGCAACATTATAGGTACACCCTTAGGTTTAATTATACACACAGATGCTTGCAAGGGTTTAGAGAGTGCAGTAGAAATTGTATTCCCTGGAGTGGAACATAGGGAATGTATGCGACACCTAGCACATAATTTTAAAAAGAAATTCAAAGGCAGAGTTTATGATGAGAACCTATGGCCAGCATCATACACATGCAGCTTGAGGAAGCATGAGCACCATTTGAGAGTGTTGTATGCTCACAATCCTTTTGTGAAGGAGTACATGGATGAACATCATGGAAAGTTGTGGTCAAGATCCAAATTCAATGAAATCTGCAAAGTAGACTATGTGACTAATAACCTCGCTGAGTGATTCAATGCAAAGTTCAAGTCAGTGAAAGGGCTTTTGTTGTGGCAAGCATTTGATAAGATCAGGCAGATGATCATGATAAGATGGATCTTCGTAAAAGAATTGCAGAAACACAATATGTTGGCCATCTTATGCTCCCATCTCTGATTAAGGCATTGCATGACAAGGCAAGACGACTAAGGATGAAATGCATTCGACCATTGACATACGAGGCTGAGGTGACATACACTGACAGTAAAAATAGTGAATGGAGATATCCAGTGAACCTTGCAACTAAGGAATGCAGTTGTAGGCAATGGCAGATCCGCGGGAAGCCGTGCATACATGCCGTACATCTCATGACTGTTATTGGAGGTGAAGATGGTGAAGTTGATCAGTATTGCTCTGAATGTTTCTCTATTGCCAAATTTAGGGTTGCTTATGCTGAAAATGTGCTAGCACTCTTGGGAAAAGACCAATGGAACATAGTAGACCCAGGGTTCAAACTCCATTCTCCTGTATTGATGAGACCACCAGGAAGACCAAGGAAAAATAGGATAAGAGCTGGTGAAGAGGGTCGTGTAAAAAAACAGTGTAAGTGCAAAAGATGTGGTATCCTAGGGCATATTGCTAAACGTTGTACCAATCCAGTTGATGCATCATTTGGAGAAGAGGACCAATGGGCAACAGCAAATAAAGAGGAGAATGCAGCAGCAGAGGAGAATGCAGCAGCAGAGGAGAATGTAGCTGAAGTAGCAGCTTGGTATGTGTGCAACCTTTCCCTTTTTTGCATTTGTTCTCTTTTTATCGATGGATAAGCTTATTTCTGTTTGACACAACTCAAGGATAATTAGGGGCATAGGACAGAAAAAACCTAGAGAGGAAGAAACTTCGGTTGAACCATCATCTGATGCAGAATTTGAAAACATGGCTATTGAAGGTTTAAAAGCTATAAGAGAAGAGGAAGTTATTTTGTCTGAAGTTCCTTTAAGTATTAGTAAACCCACATATGACCCTCAACTGGTGATCACTTGCTCGGTTAGTCAAAGCTCAAAAAACCCGCCACAACTAGAAGTGAAGATCATAAACAGCAAGACAAAGCTTTCAAAAGCACAAAATATCCTAGCTAGGGAAACCAGGAGCAAGATGGTTAACCCATCCCGAAACACAAGGAGCAAGGCAAAGATTTGAATTTGAACTTGAATGAAAGTCATAAACTTTGAACTTTAAGGATTTGTAATAAGGATTATGTCTTAAATTTGAACTTCTGTGAAAACTTGCAAGGTGTAATAATTCTATTTGTAATTTGATGTGCAATTTGAGGTAGAATACAAAACTGAGGCAAAATTTGAATTTTAGGTAAACTTTAAATTTGTACCAACACTTGAAGTGCATTGCCCTATGGTGTGAGTTGAAAAGTTTGCTCAACTATTATAAACTTTAGGTGATCAATCCGATCTCTTTTGCGTGGAAAAACTTGTAGTCATGAGAAATGTGCTCCAAATGAGCTCCCAAGCTAGGGTAAACAACCCCATTTGTAATCAAGTTTTTTTGGACCTACCCTAAATAAGGCAAATATTTTTTTATTAACACCTATTCAATCTATATAGTGTAGATTCGAAGTCTCACTATTTTTTGAATTAATCTTCATATTTTTACATTTTCTATTGAAAAAATATGCTTTAATATAAAAAACTATTAAAAACACGTTTAAAATATGAAAATGGAAAACTAAGTTGAGATCCTTCTTATTCACTTTGAAATAATGCTTTGGTGATTTTTTGATATTTTTTAAAATTTTCAAAACAGAAGCTAACCCTATCTCCTCTCCTGGAACTCTGTGAAATGTTGTACGTGATAGCTCATATGTGTGAAGTTTTTTTTATGAAAATGACCATAGACCAGGTTTATTATTTTTGGTTGGTAACAGGTCACATAAGACAACATCGTGCGCATGTTATATATATATTTTTGATTTTTTTTAAATTAATGGTGCTCATTTGACCTCGATCGTGCGAGACAGGGTATTTTTTGAAAATGTCCGTATACCAAGGTTAGTATTTTTCCTCGTTATTGTGTCTATAAAACGACGAACGACGAAGGTTTCATATTTTTTCGATTTTTTAAAATTAGTTATGCTCAGTCAAAGCTTTGGAAACCCCGTTGACTAGCTCAAAACCCCTCTAAACCACGCGGGGTTTCGCCAAACCCTAGTTCCAAACGTCAGCCGTCCGATCATACCCTAGTGCCAAGCGACAACCCTCAGATGTGGTCTTCTAGAAGGAATTCAGTGGGTAGGCTGCATGCAGGCTCCGCACCGTTGGATCACATGGACGGATCCGCATCGTTGGATCATGGGGCGACCCGCGAGAGTTGTTGGTTGTGCTCGCCCACCCTTGCCTCCCCTTTATTCTGCTGCTTATTCTACGGTGACGAGAGGAGCCACTCCTCTACTTTTTCTTCTCCGGCGACGAGAGGAGCCACTCCTTTGCTTCTTCTTCTTCGGCGACTTTGGGCGATATGTCAAGCTCCACTTCAACCTCCCGCCCCAGGTGGACCAAGTATGGTCCACTTCCCAAGGAGAGATGTTCTGACTACCCATGCAGCGCGCCACTGATACGGCTGACTTGGAAGGAGGTCAAGAATGGAAACTATGGGCGCAAGTTCGTGAAATGCGAGAGCAAGCCAGAGGGGCAGGTTAGATCTCATGATTTTTCATTAATTTGATTTTCTATTTGCTTTTAATTCTTTTCCCTTGGATCTGGGATTTAGGGTTCATGTTATTGTTTCAGATCGTGAATAAATGCACACATTTTGAACGGCTGGATGACTATGTCAAGCGGATTCAATTCAATGGGGCCCCAACCCGGGAGCTGAATCTGCCGTCAGCACCAACGAATTTCGTCTCTGGAAGTGCTACTCTGATAGTTGGGGATGCAGATATGAAAGGGGAATTAAAGAAGATGAACAAGAACTTGAAGCAAATGATTCAATTGAACAAGCAAGCGAATCTGATAGCTTTAGGATTTTATTTTTGTATAGTTGCTCTAGGATTTGGTTACTTGCTGGTCATCACTCGTTAGAGATGTTATTAGGGTGGTGTAATGTGCTCTAGGATTTGGTTAAATTTGTGGATCATGTGCTCTAGGATTTTCTTACATTTGTGGATCATGTGCTCTAGGATGTGCTTAAATTTGTGGATCATGTGCTCTATGCTCTGTGTTGCTTAATTTGTGGATCATGTCCGTTTCGTCAGTTTTGTACACTTTTAGTTTCTTCAGTTTCGTCAGACAACACCGACCGTAGAAGGAAATATCGTAGTTCTACGGCCCAAATTGAAACTAAGCTATGGTTGGGCCGTCGCATTGCGTTGAGTGTCGAAGGCCCACAAAGATAAAAGAGGCCCACAAAATAGTGCACGCGCTGGCTCTGTTTTTTGACCCCCATTTTTCTCTTGATTATTGCCATGGTAAATCCATTTATTGCCATGCCGAAAAAAATAGTGCATGGTGGTAAATCGATTTATTGTTAGCAGTACAACTTTTGTCCCATGGCATTTTTGTACAGATAATTGCCATGGCGAACTTAAGAATAATATTCTCCATGTCATTTTTAGTGTAGATACCATGACAAATTCTTTATTGAACTTGCCCATGTCAAATTTATTTGTACATATCGTGGAAATATCCTTATGTATATAGCCTACGGCACAACACTTTGATTTTTTTGACATGTGGGTATTATAAACATGTTTTTGTTGCAAGAAAAATATTGTATACACGATTTTTTTTGTTTTTGTTTTATACACGATTTTTTTGTAGAACATGGCAAATTTATTATTAAGAGCATGCCAGATTTAATTATGTAGATCATGATATCCATCAGAAACCATGTCTAATATAAAGTCCGGTGGCACCATTAGCCACCGTATCCATCTACAGAGCATGTCTAGGGCTCGACTACGGCACCATATCCATCTAGAGAGCATGTCTAGGGCTCGGATACGGCACCATATCCATCTAGAGAGCATGTCTAGGGCTCGGCTACGACACAATATCCATCTACCGATATCTCAAGTAGCAAGCATACATCCATAACATAGAAAGTAGCAAGCATATATAGCATAGTTCCTACATAAAACATAAACCCTAAAACATAGGGTGCATAAAAGAGTTCTCAGTACAGCCAACGACACATAACATAAAAATATATAAAAAGCCCTAAAGGGCAACACAAGCTTCACGAGACCGGTCAGGCCTTCACCACCATCTTCACTATGCCTTCTCTTTAGTGCTCCTCTTCCATGCCGTCCTCGCCGAGGTAGTAGGGGAGGCTATGCATACCGTCGCGGGTGGGGAAGATGCAGTGAAGGTTTGTGAAGATGCTGCAGGTTGTGAATGCCATGAATTCACATCCACACCAAAACACCTTGCCAAGGAGATAGTACGCATCAAATCTGTTGGTGAAGTTGATGATGAGCCCTATCGGACGAGGTTATGAGTTTGGATGCACTTCCTCCGGTCGAAACATCATCGGTGAGCCCGCCGGGAGGTGGGCGAAGCCCGCACCGAGGAACCACTCGGCAAACTCCCTTGCACCCCTCCTGCGTGAGAATGTCCACACGCGGAGCGTCATCTCCACGACGACGCCAACCGGATACCGTCTCTTTGGCACGGTCGGTGGGAGATTGAAGGTGGGGCCATTGTACTGCATCCTCGCCTCGCTTTGAGAGTGCTCTAGGTTTGGGTGAAGAAGAGAAGGGGGTGGCGCAAATGGATGTGTGGAGAATAAGTGGAGGGGTGGGTGGTTCAAATAGGGAAAGGGGAATGGAAGGGGAGTCTCACGGACCGCGCTTTGGATTATCTACATTCAAACGAGCCGCGTCAATTGATATGCCACTTTAATTGCCAACAGGTTTTAATTGCCACGTTGAATAGATGCGAGTGGATCCAAAAGTGTGAAACAATGCTCTACATCGAGGAGACACGCGTGGGAGATGAGACGAACTAGCGACAAAAGAGGTCGGTCAACGTCCGTGGCGTCTCGCGTGCAGAAAGGGGCCGGTCAGCGTATCGTGGAGGCGGTCAACGGCGCATGCAGGTAGGCTAGCCACGTGCATGCATAGCAGGCTAGCTAAACATGTCGTGCATGCATAACAGGCTTCTGTCATTGCAGCGCACGCAGGGCTCAACAATCTAACCATGGCCCAATGGGAGAACAATGGCACCGTCCGACGCGACCCCACTTTTTAGGTCCAACGGGCTTGTCTACAAAAATCAGGTCCAACGGACGACACAGTCCAGCACGGCCCCACTCGTCAGAGTTAACGGTCAAGCCTTTCACCCGACGGCAACGTCCATCGTGACCAGTTCTGAGGGTTTCTGGCAAGGGAGTGGGGGAAAATTGAGCAAAAGTTAAGAGCGCGGGGATGAATGAGTAGAGCTAAGGAACTAGGGGCATAGATGTAAAAAACCCAAGAAATTACTATCAGTCAATTGATAGAAAAGCGAATAATCATATTGATATCCAAGTCAATGATCATGCATATAGGCATCACATCTATGCCAAGTAGACCGAAACGATGCCAAGTAGACCGAAACGATTCACGTCTATGACAGAGGAAAATGTTCATTAAATAGCATTTATTCCCCTGATCATTTTGATATATATACTCCATTGTTTGGAAATGATTTGAATGCATTAAAGGATTTTAAATGTTCTGGAAAATAGAAAAGGAAACGTATTTAAATGTTTTAATTAGCAAACCGGCCGGCCCATAGCCTTTAAGCCCCGAGATCCCTCCGGATCGGTCACCGACGCACTGATCCCGCCCCCTCTCTCACTGACCCACAGGACACACCATCCGACAGCTTCATCAGCGCGCTCATCCCGTTCCCCTCGCCCCCGACATCGCCGGCGATCCCTCCCCCGCGGATCTCTCTCCTCTCTCCCTCTCCCGACCATGCACCTGGCCTATAAGTAGCCACTGCTTCTCCGCTCTTCGTTCCACTCTGAGCCCCCCTCTACCCTCGCCAGAACGCCACCGCACCACCTCGCCGGAGTTCGGACTCCAACCGAACCCCCCAGATCTCCTGGCCGTCATCTCCGTCGTCCCCAGCCCCGTCTGACACCATCATTCAACGCCGGATCTTCGTCGTCGTCGTCTGAGCTCTTCGGACGCCGCCCCTGACCACCGCACGACCATCTCCGACCACCTCCGACGTTCGACCGCCGTCCACCCTTCTGGAAACCTCGACACCCCTTTGTAAGCCACCGCACCCCCCTGGACCGTTCGATCCAGATCCGACGCGTTAGATTAGATCACTTAAAATCCCGAACCGATATCCTCTAACATTCGGTCGTCTGCCCACAAACACCCACACGCGCGCTCCTTCGACCAATAGGAAGTCGCCACGTAGCCTCTGTCCGTTAGCTAATTTTTTTCTTTGTCTGTTTCTGTTTTAGAAAATAGAATGTGTTCTGATTTTATTTTTGTTATATATTTTAAACTAATTAGTGTTTTAAATTGATTCATTTTGCATTAGGTCACAAATTTCATGTAGTTTCATCCTCTAGTCTTAGATTTCCAATTTGAACTTTAAAATTTGAATCTAACCAAATTTGCTTAAATTACTAAAATCTGTATAACTAGAGTTTAAAAATATATTTTTGTATGAATCTTTTTGCCACTGGTTTGTATTAGTTAGACCTATCATCCTAAATAGTTTGAGAATTTTTAGCATGAATTTGGTTAGGGTTTTTAACAAGAACAGAATATGTTTAGTTCTTAATAGTGTTTAGTTACTTTGATTTTAGTTTTAGTTTGAATCCGAATTAGTTTAACTTTTGTTTTTAGATTTCATTAGGTTTTGTTGTTTCAACATTAGGTGTATTATTTCCTGTTAATAAAAATATTTTTAATTTGTTTTTTGCTCTAGTTTGAATAGGTAAATCTTGTTTTCACCTTTAGCATTGTTTAGAAAAATGCTTTGTAGTAACTCTTTTTGCACAATTTTTTTATAATGAAATACTTTATGTTTTCTAATAAAATTTTGTACTTACTTTCTATTATATAAATGACTAGTTGTTCAAAACAATTGTTTTTGACTTGTTATGTCTTATTAGAGATTTGACACCAAAAATTTTAGAGTCTTATACTTTGAGTGATTCTTCCTTTTGATTGTGCTATTTATTTGTTGAAGTATTTGTTTACCTTGCTGTTTCATGAATTGTATTATGGTTATGCTTATTGTGTGCTTTGTTTGATTCGTTAGATCATCCGGAGTGCGAAGCTTGTTATCTAGAGTCACTTGAGTTCGAGGATCGTCAGCAAGGCAACCCACTTTGACCATGTATACCTATGTTTTTATTGCATTAGTTCTACCATCTCCCCAATTGCATGCAAAGTAGGTAATTTGGAAACTTGGTTACTTGATGTAGCATCATGTGGTAGGCACCCCTCAACCCTTTGACACATTGGCCCCGAGAAACGTTGATTTAATTTTGCTATGCTATTAGTAGACGGGGTTGGTTGTGTGATTCATGAGAGTTGTGAGATAAAAATTTCAAGACCTACAAGACGATCAAGACTTCAAGACTCCGAGTTTTCAACATACCTCTGGGTGGATGATGGTTGAACGACGCCGTGGAGAAACCAGTGGTTAGCCTAGATGTTGCTGGAGAAGTGCCAGTATTCTTGCGGAAAGGTCCACCCAGGCACAAAGAGATGGATGGATGCTTCAAGACCCAAGGCTTACCTACACAGCCACAAGCCATTATGGGCTCTAGCTTGGTTGGATATCGTGGTGACCCTGGACAGGCGGTGCTATGAGATGTAGAAGAACGGTAGGAAAGGATGGGCACCGACAGAGTCTCGGGGAAACCCTTTAGAAGACCATGTTTTGGTCATCCGTTTCTCAAACACCCTGAAGTGCGAGAAATCCAACGAAGGCGATCAAATCTTGTGGGGAACGTGTGCAAAACTCTGTAGAGTACCCAAACCTAATCGATTAGCCGTGTCCACGGTCATGGACTGTTGAGCCAAAGGAACTGAAACTATCTGGAATTCTCAACACAAATAATTATATTGATGTGGGTATTAATGACAACTTGGGTATGAGAATTTGTTGGTGGAACCATCTCATTAATCAACCAACATTGCAGTAATAATACTTTTGCCCTCTCTTGTTGTAGGAAAAATTGGCTTTATGCAAAACTTACTACCCCACCTGTCAGATATGCATATAGAATAGATGATTACTTTACACCTCCTCTTTTGTGACATTGCCGGCATATTCAATATGCTGACCTACACGAATACAGTGTATCATGTTGCAGAGTACTTTTCCGACTAGGAGTGAGGATATGCTCTACGCTCGATGAGATGCCCTTGGAGTTAGATGGACTCAGCTACCTTTGAAGCTTCCACAAGATTAGTTATTCTCATGAGTTGGCCTTCAACCACTTTATTGTAATTCTTATTGTAATAAAGGACTCGATATGAGATTTTAGATTAATAAAGCTGTGTGATTTACCTTTGATATATACATTGATGTACCGTGTGCGTACTAGCATGATCTTGGGATGGTACAAAAACATCGGAAATTCGACCTTTCAGGTCGGGTCGCTATAGAAATGGTATCAGAGCACACGCTGACCGTAGGACGTAACCTCTAGGATTGGAAAAGCCTTAGGATTTTTTATCTCTTTTGTCTTTAAAATTCTTATACTCTCATTTGCTCATTTCTGACTTCCCTCTGATTTATTTCAAAATTTATAGATGAGCACCTTCATCCCAGTTTTGATCACGGAGTTTTGTCAGCCTAACGTGACGATGCCCTTTGGCAAGGAGCTGGTGAAGATCGTCAGGGATGTAAGGATCGCTTTGCCAAGCATCACCGGGAGTCCTATCATGTCTTTTCCACAAGACGGTCTCTACAGGATCGAGGTGCACATCCCCGGAAAGACCTTTGGAAATCGTAAGGAACCCATCGACTTCAAGTTTGTGGCACCCAGCTGGATTCTTGGGTGGGACATGGCGATTCATCGTGCCCTTGGACATATTCAGGAGGAATACAGGGGTGGTCCCATTTCGCCAGGACTCGGCGTGGTTTGTCGCAGGGATGACAATGGAAATATCATAAACACTCCCACTGAAGACTCCACCCTCTCCTATATCCAGACTTTGGAGACGCACATCAGGACCTTGGAGCTTCGGGTACATGCCGACACGAAGACGATCAAGAGACTGATGAACCGTGAGATTGACCTCGAAGCTGACCTACGGGAAGCCAAGTACGAGCATGAGCATGAAGTGAAGGATTTCTTAGAGAGGATCGAGAAGCTGAACACTCGCATTGCAACTCTGGAGGAACAGCTGGACATGGGGGAAAATCTTCACCCAGAAGGAGACATGGCTCCCTTGATCAGCAATGATGATGAATATGAGGAGAACGTCACCGGTGGAGGCCACATCACCATGTACTTTTGAGGAGAACTTTAGTTATGCCCCCATGTATCTTTATTTTCGTCGTTAAAGTGTAGGTCGATTCTTAGTTTGATTTGGAGACTTGTATCTCTATGTTTGAACCTTGAGTTGAATAAATGAATGAGTGTTTGGTGTGATATGTTTGTTGCATTGCATACGGGTAGTGAAATTTTCTTTTAGGTCCTTGTTCTATTCTAATTCTCACCCCTCTGAAAATAGCAAGATGCCTCCGCGATGTGAGCCCGACTTCACCTTCCCGCCGGAACTCACACAACTTCTCCAGCAGCAGAATGCCCTGATGCAGCTGTTGATCCAGAACCAGACCAACAACCACAACAACCACCCTCCACCTCAAGGATACAACCTCACCCGTTTTCTGAGACTGAATCCACCAACTTTCTCCAGCAGCACTGAGCCCATTGTGGCAGATGATTGGCTCCGCAATATGGAGAGAGAGCTCACCACCGCTGGATGCACTGAGGCTGAAAAGGTGCGGTTTGCCTCCCATCAACTAGAAGGACCAACAGCTTCATGGTGGGAGAACTACACCACCACGTACCCCATTGCTGGTGTGACTTGGGAGCAGTTCAAGCTAGCTTTCCTCACTACTCATGTCTCAACTGGAGCCATGAGTCTGAAGAAGCATGAGTTTCGCAACTTACGCCAGGGGAACGGCTCCGTGGCCCAGTATGTGGAGAATTCAGCATGTTGGCTCGTTATGCACCAGGAGATGTAGCCGAGGATGCAGCCAAATAGGAGAAGTTCCTGGAAGGACTCAATGATGAGTTGAGCGTGCAACTGATGCTGGCTACTTTCAACAACTACCAGGAGCTGGCAGACAAGGCCCTCATCTTGGAGGGGAAGCAACAGCAAATTGAAAACCGCAAGAGGAAGTATGGACAGGGGAAGTCTCACTCTGGAGCTCAACAGAAGCCCCGCTACTCCCCGTACTCAGGAAATACCAGATCAGGGACCGGTAAGTATGAAGGACACACCCATCACGTGCACAACCATGGAGGCCACAACCATGGAGGAAATGGGAATAATCGTCCCAACAATGGCAACTTCAAGAATGGCAATGGAAGTGGGAATGGCAACCAGCACCGTCCCGCTCCAGCCCAGAAGGATCTGAACCATATCACCTGTTTCAAGTGCTAGAAGATAGGGCACTATGCCACTGAATGCCCTCAGAACAAGCAAGGAAATGGAAATGGCAACAACAACGACAACTCCGCAGCTAAGAAGCCAAACCCATTTCCCCGTGCTCAGGTGAACCACATTTATGTGGAAGAAGTCTATGATCAGCCCGAGACTGTCGTTGGTAAGTTTTTATTGCATTCACGTCCACTTATGGTACTTTTTGATTCTGGTGCAACTCATTCATTCATATCACGGGTACTTGTGGAAAAGTATGGTTTACCCACCAGAACGCTTAGTCAGCCCATTAAGGTCAATTCTCCAGGAGGGATGATGATGGCAGGGATAGGATGCCATGCACTGAAACTCCATATAGGGAATCATGTTTTCCCCACCGACCTCATCGTCCTAGAATCCCAAGGATTGGATGTAATCCTAGGCATGGATTTAATGACCAAGTAAGAAGGAAAGCTTGATTGCCCCAGCAAGTCTATTTTTCTCACCACCCCGGAGAACAAGAGGATTAAGTATGTATCCCGACGCACACAGATGAGTGCTCCGTTAAATTCCCTCACGGGAGTTGTTCAGGAGGAAGTGCCGGTTGTACAAGAGTTTCCAGATGTATTCCTGGAGGAATTACCAGGCATGCCACCAGATAGAGAGATTGAATTTCTGATAGAGTTACTACCAGGAACAACCCCAATTTCCAAGAGACCCTATCGGATGCCCGCAAATGATTTAGTAGAAAACAAGAAGCAGATTAAGGAGTTATTGGATAAGCGATATATTCGCCCAACTTCTTCACCTTGGGGAGCCCTAGTTCGTTTGGTAGAGAAGAAGGATAAAACCTTGAGGATGGTAGTCGATTATCCTGCATTGAACGAGGTAACTATCTAGATCAAGTAACCCTGCCGATGATTAATGACCTGTTTGATCAGCTAGTAGGAACCAAAGTATTTTCCAAGATCGATCTTCGATCAGGGTATCACCAACTGAAAATTCGTGAACAGGATATACCCAAAACAGCCTTCACCACCAGGAATATGATGAACAAAGTGTTTATGGAATATCTGGACAAGTTTGTCGTGGTGTTCATCGATGACATTTTGATATTCTCCAAGAGCGAGGAAGAACACAAGGAATACTTGCGTTTAGTTCTGGAGAAGCTTAGCGAGCATCAGTTATATGAAAAGTTCAGTAAATGTGAATTCTGGCTAACGGAAGTCAGATTCCTTGGACATGTTATTTCCGGAGAAGGAATAGTAGTAGACCTCGCTAAGGTTGAAGCAGTCACTGAATGGAAGTCATCCACCTCAGTTAAGGAGATCCGCAGTTTTCTCGGACTTGCTGGATATTATCGGAGGTTCATTGAGAATTTCTCAAAGATTGCCAAGCCCATGACAGAGTTATTGAAGAAAGAGTCTAAGTATATTTGGACTGATGAATGTGAAGCCAGTTTCCAGGAGTTGAAGAAACGTTTGGTCACAGCCCCGGTGTTGATACTGCCAAATATTCGGAAGGACTTCCAGGTTTATTGTGACGCATCACGTCAAGGACTTGGAGGAGTACTCATGCAGGAGGGAGAAGTTGTAGCCTATGCATCCAGACAGCTACGACCTCATGAGTTGAACTATGCCACCCATGATTTGGAACTAGCAGCCGTAGTGCATGCACTCAAGACCTGGAGACATTTCCTTATCGGAAATAGTTGTGATGTTTACACTGATCATAAACCTGAAGTATATCTTCACACAGAAGGAGTTGAACCTCAGACAGAGGAGATGGTTAGAGTTAATTAAGGACTATGACATGAGACTGCATTACCATCCAGGAAAGGCAAATGTTGTAGCAGATGCTTTGAGTCGGAAGAGTTATGTGAACACACTCATAGCAGGAGGATTATCCCAGGAGTTAACCGATGATCTCAGAGAGCTCCGGCTAGAGATAGTTCCAAAAGGATATGTTGCCACACTAGAGATCTAGTCCACCTTGACCGAAAGAATTCGTGAAGCCCAGAAATCGAACAAAGAGATAGCTGAGATAAAGTAGAGGATGAAGGATGGAAAAGCTAAAGACTTTCGTGAGGATGAACAAGGTACTCTATGGTTTGAGAACCGAATCTATGTGCCCAATGACCCAGAGCTCAGGAAGTTGATACTTCAAGAAGCCCACGATTCACCCTACTCGATACACCCAGGCAACACCAAGATGTACCTTGATTTGAAGGAAAGTTACTGATGGACAGGTATGAAGAAGGATATTGCCGAACATGTTGCGGCATGTGATGTTTGTTAGAGAGTAAATGCGGAACATCAGAATCCAGTAGGGTTACTCCAACCTTTGCCAATACCCGAGTGGAAATGGGATAAGCTTGGTATGGACTTCATCACAGGATTACCCATGACCGGTACAGGTTATGATTCCATCTGGGTAGTGGTCGATCGCTTGACCAAGGTGGCTCATTTCATTCCAGTAAAGACCACCTATACCAGTGCTAAGTTAGCCAAGATATATATGACCAGGATCGTATGTCTGCATGGAGTTCCGAGGAGTATCGTGTTAGATAGAGGAACACAATTTACCTCAAAGTTTTGGCATCAGTTACATGAAACTTTGGGTACAAGGCTGGAATTCAGTACAACTTTTCATCTGCAGACCGATGGACAGACCAAGAGAGTTAACCAGATCTTGGAGGACATGTTGAGAGCTTGTGCGCTAGACTATGGGTCTAGTTGGGATGACAACTTACCTTATGCAAAGTTCTCATACAACAACAGTTATTAGACTAGTCTGAAGATGGCCCCTTTTGAAGCTTTATACGGAAGGAGGTGCAGAACAACATTGATGTGGGATGGTGTTGGAGACCGAAAAGTTTTTGGTCTCGATCTTATCCGAGATTCTGAAGAAAAGGTCAAACTGATTCGAGACCGACTCAAGATAGCCCAATCCAGGAAGAAAAGCTATGCTGATAACAAACGCAAGGAGGTGACATATGAAGTGGGAGACCGAGCATACCTTCGTGTGTCCCCACTTCGAGGAATCAAGAGGTTTGGTGTTAAAGTAAAGTTAGCACCCAGATTCATAGGCCCCTACAAAATTCTTGAACGCAGAGGCGAAGTTGCATACAAGCTAGAATTGCTGGAAGGATTGTCCGTAGTTCACGATGTTTTCCATGTTTCCCAGCTGAAGAAATGCCATGCTGAGATGGCTGATATTCCTTTGAGAGACACAGTGCCCCGAGAGGCCATTCAACTTGACAGTGACCTGACCTATGAGGAGAAGCCTGTTAGAATCCTCGAGACTACCAACAGAGTTACCCGTCGCAAGACCATCAAGTTTTGTAAGGTTCTATTGAATCACCACACTGAGGAAGAAGCCACCTGGGAACGCGAAGAAGATCTTCGTAGAAGCCACGCGAAGAAGCCACCCGCACCTATTTTCTAGCCAACCCGAATCTCGAGGGAGAGATTCATCTTAAGGTGGGTAGGTTTGTAACATCCCAAAATTTAATTTTGGAATGTTATGAAATATAGCTATGCATCATCATCACTTTGTTTGAATGAAATGAATTGTTGAAGTTTTTCTTTTGGATTTCTAAAAGGCCCTTTCCTTTTCTCCATTTACTTGTTTCACTTATTTGAAAATCTCTGGAATTATTCAAAAAAAGAGAGGAGTAACATGACACTCCACACCAGGAGCATCTTGGTGAATTATTTGAACAATAAAACCAGAGGGTTA
The DNA here is from genome assembly GCA_022496015.1 of Hordeum marinum. Classification (NCBI taxonomy): domain Eukaryota; kingdom Viridiplantae; phylum Streptophyta; class Magnoliopsida; order Poales; family Poaceae; genus Hordeum; species Hordeum marinum. The sequence continues at coordinate 384,054,757 of CM039675.1, forward strand.
TTTGAAAGTTTATCTCAAAAGAATTTAAAATCAATTAGGCATTTTCTGAAAAATATTTTGTTTAATTATTGATTTTGACAGAGGATTTTTTTCATTAAATAGCATTTATTCCCCTGATCATTTTGATATATATACTCCCTATGTTTGGAAATGATTTGAATGCATTAAAGGATTTTAAACGTTCTGGAAAATAGAAAAGGAAACGTATTTAAACGTTTTAATTAGCAAACCGGCCGGCCCACAGCCTTTAAGCCCCAAGATCCCTCCGGATCGGTCACCGACGCACTGATCCCGCCCTCTCTCTCACTGACCCGCAGGACCCACCGTCCGACAGCTTCATCAGCGCGCTCATCCCCTTCCCCTCGCCACCGACCTCGCCGGCGATCCCTCCCTCGCGGATCTCTCTCCTCTCTCCCTCTCCCGACCCCGCACCTGGCCTATAAGTAGCCACTGCTTCTCCGCTCTCCGTTCCACCACGAGCCCCACTCTACCCTCGCCAGAACGCCACCGCACCACCTCGCCGGAGTTCGGACTCCAACCGAACCCCCCAGAGCTCCTAGCCATCGTCTCCGTCGTCCCTAGCCCCGTCTGACACCACCATTCGACACTGGATCTTCGTCGCCGTCGTGTGAGCTCTTTGGATGCCACCCCTGACCACCGCACGGCCATCTCCGACCACCTTCGACGTCCGGCCACCGTCGACCTCGGCGGAAACCTCGATACCCCCTCTGTAAGCCACCGCACCCCCCTCGACCATTCGATCCAGATCCGACGCGTTAGATTAGATCACTTAAAATCTCGAACAGGTATCCTCTAACGTTCGGTCGTCCGCCCGCAAACACCCGCAAGCGTGCTCCTTCGACCAATAGGAAGTCGCCATGTAGCCTCTGTCTGTTAGCTAATTTTTTTCTTTTTCTGTTTCTGTTTTAGAAAACAGAATGTGTTCTGACTTTATTATTATATCTTTTAAACTAATTAGTGTTTTAAATTGATTCTTTTTGCATTAGGTCACAAATTTCATGTAGTTTCATCCTGTACTCTTAGATTTCAAATTTGTACTTTAAAATTTGAATCTAACCAAATTTGCTTAAATTACTAAAATATGTATAACTAGAGTTTAAAAATATATTTTTGTATGTATCTTTTTTCCACTGGTTTGTATTAGTTAGTCCTATCATCCTACATAGTTTGAGAATTTTTAGGATGAATTTGGATAGGGTTTTTAACAAAAACAGAATCTGTTTAGTTCTTAATAGAGTTTAGTTAGTTTGATTTTAGTTAGTTTGAATCCGAATTAGTTTAACTTTTGTTTTTAGAGTTCATTAGGTTCCGTTGTTGCAAAATTAGGTGTATTATTTCCTGTTAATAAAAATATTTTTAATTTGTTTTGTGCTCTAGTTTCAATAGGTAAATCTTGTTTTCACCTTTAGCATTGTTTAGAAAAAGGCTTTGTAGTAACTCTTTTTGCACAAATTTTTTATGATGAAATACTTTCTGTTTTCTAATAAAATTTTGTACTTAATTTCTATTATCTAAATGACTAGTTGTTCAAAACAATTTTTTTTGACTTGTTATGTATTATTAGAGATTTGACACCAAAAAATTTAGTCTTATACTTTGAGTGATTCTTCCTTTTGATTGTGCTATTTATTTGTTGAAGTATTTGTTTACCTTGCTGTTGTATGAATTGTATTGTGGTTATGCTTATTGTGTGCTTTGTTTGATTTGTTAGATCATCCGGAGTGCGAAGCTTGTTATGTAGAGTCACTTGAGCTCGAGGATCGTCAGGAAGGCAAGTCAGTTTGACCATGTATACCTATGTTTTTATTGCATTATTTCTAGCTTCTCCCTAATTGCATGCAAAGTAGGTAATTTGGAAACTTGGTTACTTGATGTAGAATCATGTGGTAGGCACCCCTCAACCCTTTAACACATTGGCCCCGGGAAACGTTGATTTAATTTTGCTATGCTATTAGTAGACGGGGTTGGTTGTGTGATTCATGAGAGTTGTGAGATAAAAATTTCAAGACCTACAAGATGATCAAGACTTCAAGACTCCGAGTTTTCGACATACCTTTGGGTGGATGATGGTTGAACGGCGCCCTGGAGAAACCAGTGGTTAGCCTGGATGTTGCTGCAGAAGTGCCAGTATTCATGCGGAAAGGTCCACCCAGGCACAAAGATATGGATGGATGCTTCAAGACCCAAGGCTTACCTGCGCAGCCACAAGCCATTATAGGCTCTGGCTTGGTTGGATATCGTGGTGACCCAGGACAAGCGGTGCTACGAGATGTAGAAGAACAGTAGGAAAGGATGGGCACCGATAGAGTCTCGGGGAAACCCTTTAGAAGACCATGTTTTGGTCATCCGTTTCTCAAACACCCTGAAGTGCGAGAAATCCAACGGAGGCGATCAAATCTTGTGGGGAACGTGTGCAAAACTCTGCAGAGTACCCAAACCTAATCGATTAGCCGTGTCCACGGTCATGGACAGTTGAGCCAAAGGAACTGAAACTATCTGGAATTATCAACACAAATAATTATATTGATGTGGGTATTAATGACAACTTGGGTATGAGAATTGGTTGGTGGAACCATCTCATTAATCAACCAACATTATAGTAATAATGCTTTTGCCCTCTCTTGTTGTAGTAAAAATTGGCTTTATGCAAAACTTACTACCCCACCTACCAGATATGCATATAGAATAGATGATTAATTTACACCTCCTTTTTTGTGACATTGCCGGCATATTCAATGCTGACCTACACGGCTACAACATATCATGTTGCAGAGTACTTTTCTGACCAGGAGTGAGGATATGCTCTACACTCGGTGAGATGCCCTTGGAGTCAGATGGACTCAGCTACCTTTGAAGCTTCCGCAAGAATAGTTATTGTCATGAGTTGGCCTTCAACCACTTTATTGTAATTCTTATAGTAATAAAGGACTCGATATGAGATTTTCGATTAATAAAGCTGTGTGATTTCCCTTTGATATATACATTTATGTACCGTGTGTGTACCAGCATGATCTTGGGATGGTACAGAAACACCGGAGATTCGACCTTTCAGGTCTGGTCGCTACAATAAGATTCATGGATAATCTGAACATAAACCCACAATTCATCGGATCTTGAGAAACACACCGCAAAAGAGTATTACATCGTATAGATCTCCATGAAGATCATGAAGAACATGGTATTGAAGATCAGAGAGAGAGAAGAAGCCATCTAGCTACTAGCTATGGACCCGTAGGTTTGTGGTGGACTACTCACGCATCATCGGAGGGGAAATGAAGTTGATGTAGATGCCCTCCGTGATCGGACCCCCCTTCGGCAGAATACCGAAAAGGCTCCAAGATTGGATATCTCGGGAATGGAGGCTTCTGTCGGCGGAAAAGTATTTGCATGGCTGTTTTTGGTGTTTGGCGAATAATTGGGTATTTATAGGATGAAGAATAGGGTTAGGAGACTTTCCAGGAGACGGCAAACTTGTGAGGCGCGACCAGGGGGTGGCCATGCCTCCACGGCTTGTGACGTCCTGGCAGGTGCCCTGGCATGCACTCCAAGTCTGGCAGAACTCTTTCCTTCAAGAAAAAATCATTCCAAAGATTTTATTCTGTTTTGACTCCGTTTAATATTCCACATCTGCAAAACTCAAAAACCAGGAAAAAACAGAAATTGGCACTAGGCTCTAGATTAATACGGTGGTCCCAAAAATAATATAAAAGAGCATATTAATGCATATAAAACATCTAAAACAAATAATATAATAGCATGACATCATCAAAAATTATAGATACATTGGAGACGTATCAGTATCCCCAAGCTTAATTCCTGCTTGCCCTCGAGTAGGTAAATGATAAAAAGAATATTTTTATGTGGAATGCTACCTAACATATTTATCCATGTAATATTCTCTATTGTGGCATGAATATTCAGATCCATAATACTCAAAACAAAATCTCAATATTGATATAAAAACTATAACATCTGACGCATACTAGCAAAGCAATTGTATCTCTTCAAAATATAATGGCAGAAGAAAGTTATCCCTACAATATCATATGGTCTGGCTATGCTCCATCTTCCCCACACAAAGTATTTATATCATGCACAACCACTATGACTAGTCAAGCAATTGTTTCACACTTATTATGTTCTCAAACCTTTTCAACTCTCACGCAATACATGAGCGTGAGCCATGGATATAGCACTATAGGTGGAATAGAATGTGGTGGGGGTTGTCATGGAAAAGGAGAAGATAGTCTCACATCAACTAGGCATATCAACGGACTATGGAGATGCCCATCAATACATATCCATGCGAGTGAGTAGGGATTGCCATGCAACGGATGCACTAGAGCTATAAGTGTATGAAAGCTCAAAAAGAAACTAAGTGGACGTGCATCATGAAGACAAATTCCACTAGTTATATGAAAGTGACAAAATAGGAGACTCTCTACAATGAAGATCATGGTGCTAATTTGAAGAACAAGTGTGGAAAAATATTGTAGCAATTTCCCTTCCCTCTTTTCTCTCATCATTTTTTGGTGGTCATCTAAGGCCTCTTTTATTCATCATTTTTTATTTGTGCATCGCTGGCCTCTTTTATTTGTCATAAAGTCCGGAATCTCATCCCCACTTGTGAGGGAATCATAGCTTCCAGCATCCTTTACTCGCATGGGACATGATCTAATAAGGATAATCATCACACTTTTATTTAGTTACAACTCAAAAGAAAATTACAACTCAAAACCTAGAACAAAATATGACTCTATATGCAACATGAAAGTGGTGGTGCATGTCTTGATAAAAGGAAACGGTGGAGGTTGCATGGCAATATATCTCGGAGTGGCTATGGAAATGCCATAATAGTTAGGTATGGTGCCTGTGTTGAGGAAAGATATATGGTGGCTGTTTGGAGGAAGGTATATGGTGGCTGTTTGGAGGAAGGTGGATTTGTTGTACCGGCGAATGTTGCGCGGTACTAGAGAGGCTAGCAAAGGTGGAAGGGTGAGAGTGCGTATAATCCATGGACTCAACATTAGTCATAAAGAACTCACATACTTATTGAAAAAGTCTATTAGCCATAGAAGCAAAGTATTAGATGCATGCTCCTAGGGGAGAGGTTGGTAGGAGTTAACCATCGCGCGCTCCCGACCCTCACACAAAGGTCGACAATCTATACACAAATCATGCTCCGACTTCCTTACATAATGGTTTACCATACGTGCATGCTACGGGAATCACAAACCTTTACACAAGTATTTTTACCAAATCACAATTACTTCCTAACATTACTCTTAACATTACCATCTTTATATCTCAAAACTTTATGCAAGGAATCAAACTTCTCAAAAATACTCAATGCACTTAATATGGATGTTTTTATTATATCCCTCTTGGACGCCTATCATATTAGGACTAATTTCATAACCTAGACCAATTACCATGCTGTTTAAAGACTCTCAAAATAATATAAGTGAGGTACGAGAGTTCAATTATTTCTATAAAACGCAAATACCACCGTGCTCTAACAAATATAAGTGAAGCACATAGAGAAAAATTGCCTATCTCAAAAGATATAAGTGAAGCACATAGAGTATTCTCATAAATTCACGATTCAGCGTGTTTCTCACAAAAGATGTGTGCAGAACGAAAGATTGTGGCAAACTAAAAAGCAAAGACTCATATCATACAAGACGCTCCAAGCAAAACACATATCACGTGGTGACTAAAAATATAGCCTCAAGTAAATTTACCGATGAATTGAAGACGAAAGAGGGGATGCCTTCCGGGGCATCCCCAAGCTTAGGCTCTTTGACATCCTTTAATATTACTTGGTGTTCCTTGGGCACCCCCAAGCTTAGGCTCTTGCCACTCCTTATTCCATAGTCCATCAAATCTTTACTCAAAACTTGAAAACTTCACAACACAAAACTTAACAGTAAACTTGTGAGATCCGTTAGTATAAGAAAATAAATCACCACTTTAGTTACTATTGTGAACTCAGTCTTTATTTATATTTGTGTAATATCTACTGTATTCTAACTTCTCCATGGTTCATACCCGATGATACAAACCATAGATTCATCAAAATATGTAAACAACTCAAAGAAAACAGAATCTGTCAAAAACAGAACAGTCCGTAGCAATCTGAAAAGTCCGTATACTTCTGTAACTCAAAAAATTCTGAAACATTAGGACAAACTGGGAAATTTATATATAAATCTTGTGTCAAAATTTCAGACTCATTGGGAGGTTCAAATTTTTTAGAAAATTCAGAGTGGGAAATTTATATATAAATCTTCTGTTTTCAAACAAGATCAAATCAACAACCACCAGAGATCACCCCAAATGTATTACTTGGCTCAAACACTAATTAAAACACCTAAAAACAATTACTACAGAAGTAATATTGTGGGAAACACTCAAAAACAGAAGCAAAAACAGAACACAAAAAATAAAATTGGGTTGCCTCCCAACAAGTGCTATTGTTTAACGCCCCTAGCTAGGCATAATGATTTCAATGATGCTCACATAAAAAGTAGTATTTGAAACATGCAAGAGGGCATCATGAATCTTATGACAAACACAATTAAGTCTAACCCACTTCCTATGCATAGGGGTTTTGTGAGCAAACAATTTATGGGAGCAAGACTCAACTAGCATAGGAAGGCAAAACAAGCATAACTTCAAAACTTTGAACAAATAGAGAGGAAACTTGATATTATTGCAATTACTACAAGCATATGTTCCACCCTCATAATAATTTTCAGTAGTATCTTGAAGGAATCTCACAATATAACTATCACACAAAGCATTATTTTCATGATCAATTATAGCATATGTGCCATCACAAAACTTGGAGGAACAAAAAAATATCATCTTCATCAAGCATAACATCCCCAAGCTTGTGGCTTTGCATATCATTAGCATCATGGATATTCAGAGAATTCATACTTACAACATGGCAATCATGGTTTTTATTCAAGTAACTATCATGAATCACCTTATAAATTTCTTGTTTCAACACTTCATCCAAATTTTTTAGATTCATGAATTTCAAACAAAACTTCATAGAGATAATCAAGTGCACTCAATTCACTAGCAATTTGTTCAACATGATTTGGTCTTTTGAAAAGATTAGCAAGTGGATGAGGATCCATATAAATAATTTTTTAGCAAGCGAAGATGCAAGCAAATAGAAGGCACAAGGCAACACAAGCAAACATAGCAAACAAGAGATCCAATGAGAAAAAAGCAAACAAAAAAGAGAGATGAATAAAACGACAATTTTTTTGGAATTTCCTGAAAATCGTTTTAGAAGTGGGGGAGAGGAAAATGAGAGGCAAATGACAAATAATGTAAATGCAAGATATGAGTCTGTGATGGGTACTTGGTAGGCTTGATGTGTATCCTCCCCTGCAACAGCGCCAGAAATTGGCAAGTTGATGGGAGAGTTTTTATCTTGACTTGCTATGTATCCTCCCCAACAACGGTGCTAGAAATCCTTCTTGCTACCTCTTGATCTTGCATTGGTTTTCCTTTGAAGAGGAAATGGTGATGTAGTGAAGTAGATAAGTATTTCCCTCAATTAATGAAAACCAAGGTATCAATCCAGTAGGAGGAACAAGCAAGTCACAAATGGATGCATCTACACAAACAATCAAACTCTTGCACCCAATGCTCTAAAGGGGTTGTCAATCCCTTCACGGTTATTTGCAAGGATTAGATCTGATAAAGATAGATGTAAACGATTGCGGAAAGTAAAAGATAAATAAATTACAGAAAGGTATTTTTGGTATTTGTGGTTTATAGATCTAAAAATATATTATAGAAAGTAGACCCCGGGGCCATAGGTTTCACTAAAGGCTTCTCTCTTGAAGGAAAATATCACAGTGGGTAAAAAATTTACTGTCAAGCAATTGATAGAAGAGAGAATAATCGTGTAGATATCCAAGGCAATGATCATGCATATAGGCATCACGTCTGTGTCAAGTAGACCAGAATGATTCTGCATCTACTACTATTACTCCACACATCGACCGACTCTTGCCTGCATCTAGAGTATTAAGTTCATGAAGAACAAAGTAACGCATTAGGTAATATGACATGATGTAGAGGGATAAACTCAAGCAATATGATGAAAACCCCATCTTGTTACCCTTGATGGAAACAATACAATACGTGCCTCACTACCCCTGCTTTGTCACTGGGTGAGGACACCACAAGATTGAACCCAAAACTAAGCACTCCCCCATTGCAAGAATTACCAATCTAATTGGCCAAACCAAACCAATAACTCGAAGAGACTTGCAAAGATATGAAATCATGCATATAAGAATTCAGAGAAGATTCAAATAAGATTCATGGATAATCTGAACATAAACCAACAATTCACCGGATCTTGACAAACACACCGCAAAAGAGTAGTACATCAGATAGTTTTCCATGAAGATCATGAGGAACATGGTATTGAAGATTAGAGAGAGAGAGAGAGAATAATCCATCTAGATACTAGCCATGGACCCATAGGTCTGTGGTGGACTACTCATGCATCATCGGAGGGGCAATGGAGTTGATGTAGATGCCCTCTGTGATCAGACCCCCCTTTGGCAGATTACAGGAAAAGGCTCCAAGATTTGATCTCTTGGGAACAGAGGCTTCTGTCGGTAGAAAAGTATTTGCGTGGCTCTTTCTGGTGTTGGGGGAATATTTGGGTATTCATAGGACGAAGAATAGGGTTAAGAGACATGCTAGGAGACGCCAAGTATGCCAGGCGCGGTCAGGGGGGTGGTCGCGCCTCCAGGGCTTGTGACCTCCTGGCAGGTGCCCTGGCGTGCACTCAAAGTTTGGCAGATCTCTTTCCTTCCAGATAATATCATTCCAAAGATTTTATTCTGTTTGGAATCCATTTAATGTTCCACATCTACAAAACTCAAAAACCAAGAAAAACAGAAACTCGCACTAGGCTCTAGATACGTAGGTTAGTCCCAAAAATAATATAAAATAGCATATTTATGCATATAAAACATCCAAAATAGATAATATAATAGCATGAAATCATCAAAAATTATAGATACGTTGGAGACGTATCAGACTCCCCTCCAGGCTATGGGCGCGGATGAAGGTCTGCCATCCGTGGCTCAGGAAGGCATGGCCTGCGGCGATAACCTCGACCTCCACCCACAGCATGCCGCTACAACAACCGTCGGCCTGCAGCCACAAGCCTGTAGGCTTGCTATCCCGCAATGCCTCCTAGAAGAAGTGCGGAAGCTACAACCGGGAGGCCGCTGGCTTCTCCACCAAGACCAAGAACTCCTGGCCATGGTGGTTGGCACCTGTTTCTGGCCTCACTCCCTGGTCACGGCCGTCGCGCTCACTGCTTCCGGTGGTGCCAGCTGAGGCACCAGCCTACACAGAGGCGCGACCTCGCACCCGGGTGCCTACGTCGATGCCTCAGCGAACTTACGTGGGAAGCCCCGGACCCTATTGGGAGGCTCATGGTCCGGCCCTCTCTGGCAGGCCTTACCTTTCCTAGAAGCAGAAAACCTCCTCACCAGAGTCATGAGCCAGGAAGCAGAGGATGAAGGTGGAGGAGCGAAGAGTAAGAATGAGGTGGGGGATCCACCCCCTCGCCCATTCATAACCAGGTGGAGGACGACCGGCACACTTCCTTACCCCGGGCAGCCAAGCCCTATGGCTTGCGCCAATTGTAGGTCAGATAGGAAGATTGCGGAAGCACCCCAGGGAGTGGAGGCGCCATGCACTCCTAGGGCTCCGCGTGACGGACTCGGTCGGTATGCAACCCTGCTTCACATCACCTCACCTGCCCTCGCGGCGCTTCATGCCGTCCTCAATGGCTTCGCCCAGAAGTCAGCTCGACCATGCCTCGGGCCCGGGGGCTATTGTTGGTGTTCTGGGAACGAGGGTACCCAGACTTTCCTGCATGCGGCCCAGGTCACGGCTCACTTCAATAGCCAAGTACGACCCAGCGTGACCCCACTCAAGACAAGGCCCTCGCGAGAGCCCCAAGCTCGCGAGGGAAGCAGCGCCAAGACCCGCAGGGTAATAGGTCTCCCCAGGCCCTCTCCTGGGTGGTAGAGATTTTTATGCAACGCTTGGGCTCGGGAGGCCTAGGATGACGCAATGCAGGCCAGGCGGTCACCAGCACGCCAGACGGGACAGTTTCCTCTTCGGTGCAAAGGGGCAAGGACATACACAGGATCCCAAAGCGCCTCCTAAAAGTTTCCATTCCGGTGCAAAGGGACCAAGACCGTGAGCCCTGTAGGATGGATGTCATCGCTGATCCCACCAATGCCTCACCAACAGCTACTTTGCATGCGAAGACCACCTTTCGTCAGGATAAGGATGTACCCCATATCCCCTTCGAATTTGGCCGTTGTGGGATCCTTCCCGCCATACCGATAAGGGAAGAGGACCCAGGCCACTATAAATAGAGTCTAGGTTGCTCCGTAGAGAGAGAGAGAGAGCACAAGAAGAGAAGTCAGACCGCCAGAGCGCCCTCTCGAGGCAACTCACCACTGTACTAGTTCATCCACAAACCTCCCCGTGAGGCAATCCACCAAAGCAGGAGTATGGTTTTACGCTTCGCAATGGCCCAAACCTGGGTAAATGCTCGTGTGCCATCTTCTTCCTCGTCATTGTGTGAGTTCATCGAACTAGGCTACCGGGTTGTGAGAAAGGAGGGGTGAAGCTGTTGGGGATCTTCACGCACACCCCTGTGTTCAAACTCTCTTGGGTTTTTTGGAGCCCCGAAATCCGACAATATACATGTTATTGATGTCTACCTTACCAACTCTCGTTGTAGTGCCTGGGTATTTGAAACCAGTTCGGTTGCTTACATTTGCAACTCAAATAAGGAAATACAGAATAGACGGAGCCTAGCAAAGGACGAAGTGACGATGCGCATGGGAAATGGTTCCGAGGTTCATGTCATCCCCGTCGGCACGCTCACTCTTCAACTACCATGGAGATTAGTGATGAACCTGAATAATTGTTTATTAGTGCCTGCGTTGAGCATGAACATTATAGCTGGATCTTTTTTAATGCAAGACAGTTACTCATTTAAATCCGGGAATAATGTTTATTCTATTTATATGGGAAATATCTTTTATGGCCATGCACCCAATGTGGGGGGCTTATTCCTATTGAATCTCGATAGTGATGATAAACATGTTCATAACATTGATGCCAAAAGATTCAGAGTTGATAACGGTAGTACCACTTTCTTGTGGCACTGTCACTTAGGTCATATTGGTGTAAAACACATGAAAAAGCTCCATGCTGATGGACTCCTGGAGTCACTTGATTTTGAATCGCTTGGTACATGTAAACCATGCCTCATGGGCAAGATGACTAATACCCCGTTCTACGGAACAATAGAACGGACAAGTGAGTTTTTGGAAATCGTACATACTGATGTGTGTGGTCCGATGAGAATTGAGGCGTGCAATGGATATCATTACTTTCTCACCTTCACTGATGACTTAAGTAGATATGGGTATATTTACTTAATGAAACACATGTCTAAAATGTTTAAAAAGTTCAAGAAATTTTAGAGTGAAGTTGAGAATCATCGTATCAAGAAGATTAAATTCCTACGATCTGATCCGGGAGGAGAATATCTGAGTTCTGAGTTTGGCAATCACTTAAGATAATGTGAAATTGTTTCACAATTGACACCGCCTGGAACACCACAGTGTTATGGTGCGTCTGAACGTCGTATTCGAACCTTATTGGATGTGGTGCGTTCTATGATGTCTCTTGTCGATTTTCCACTATCGTTTGGGTTTATGCGTTAGATACAACTGCATTCATTTTAAATAGGGCACCATCACAATCCGTTGAGACGACACCGTGCGAACTATGGTTTGGCAAGAAACCAAAGTTGTTGTTTCTTAAAGTTTGGGGATGCGATGCTTATGCCAAAAACCTTCAGCCTAAAAAGCTGGAACCCCATGCGGAGAAATGTGTCTTCATAGGATACCCAAAAGAGGAGGATCGGTATACCTTCTATCTCAGATCTGAAGGCAAAGTGTTTGTCGCTAAGAACGAGTCATTTCTCGAGAAAGAGTTTCTCCCAAACGAATTGAGCGGGAGGAAGATAGAACTTTATGAGGTTGTTGAACCTTTACTTCAACGAGAGAGTAGCATAGCATAGAAAGATGTTTCTGTGGAGGCTACATCAGTTGAAGAGGAAGTTGATGATGGTGATCATGAAGCTTCAGGTCGAGTTACTATCAAACCTCGTAGGTCGACAAGGACACATACTCCTCCTGGGTGGTACGGTAACCTTGTCTTAGAGGTCATGTTGTTGGACAACAATGAACCTAGGAGCTATGGAGAAGTGATGATGGGCCCGGATTCTAACAAATGGTTAGAGGCCATGAAATCTAGGGATCCATGTATGAAAACAAAGTATGAACTTTGGAAGTATTACCTAAAGGGCAAAAGGCCATTCGGAATAAGTAGATCTTTCAGAAGAATATAGATTCGGACGATAATGTTACCATCTATAAATCTCGACTTGTGGCAAAAGGTTTTTCACAAGTTCAAGGAGTTTACTACGATGAGACTTTCTCACCCGTGGTGATGCTTATGTCCGACATAATCATGTTAGCAATAGCTGTATTTTTCGATTATGAAATTTGGCAACTGGATGTCAAAACGGTGTTCCTTAACGGTTTCCTTAAGCAAGAGTTGTATATGATGCAATGATAAGGTTTGGCGATCTAGAGAATGCTGACAAAGTTGGCAAACTCCAGCAATCCATTTATGGACTTGTGCAAGCATCTCGGAGTTTGCATCTTCGCTTTGATGAGGTGATAAAATCGTTCGGGTTTATACAAGTTTACAGAGAAGCTTGTATTTACAAGAAAGTGAGTGGGAGCTCTATAGCATTTCTAATATTATATGTGGATGACATATTGCTGATTGGAAACAATATAGAATTATTGGAAAGCATGAAGGAATATTTGAACAAGAGATTTTCAATGAAGGACCTACGAGAAGCTGCTTTCATATTAGGCATCAAGATCTATAGGGATAGATTGAGATGCTTAATAGGACTTTCACACAGCACACACCTTGACAAAGTTTTGAAGAAGTTCAAAATCGATACGTCCAAGAAGGGGTTCTTGCCTGTATTGCAAGGTGTGAAGTTGAGTAAGACTCAATGCCCAGTGACTACAGGGGATAAAGAAAAGATGAGTGTCATACCCTATGCTTCTGCCATAGGCTCTATCATGTATGCAACGCTGTGCACAAGACCAGATGTCAGCCTTGCCATAAGTATGGCCGGAAGGTTTCAAAGTGATCAAGGAATGGAACACTAGACGGCGGTCAAGAATATCCTTAAGTACCTGATAAGGACTAAGGCAATGTTTCTCGTTTATGGAGGTGATCAAGAGCTCGTCGTAAAGGGTTATGATGATGCACGATTTGACACTGATCCGGATGACTCTAAGTCTCAAACCGGATACGTATACATTCTCAATGGGGGAGCGGTAAGCTGGTGCAGTTCCAAGCAAAGCGTGGTAGTGTATTGTACATGCGAAGCGGAGTGCATAGCTGCCACGGAAGCAACAAAGGAAGGTGTATGGATGAAGGAGGTCATGACAGATCTTGGAGTAGTGCCCAGTGCACTGGACCCAAAGACTCTTTTCTGTGACAACACTAGTGCCATTGCTCTGGCTAAGGAACCAAGGTTTCACAAGAGGGCCAGACACATAAAGCGACGCTTCAATTCCATCCATGATTACAACAAGGAGGAGGACATAAACATTTGCAAAGTGCACACGGATCTAAATGTCACAAACACGTTGAGTAAACCTCTTCCATGGGCTAAACATGATCAACACCAGAACTGTATGGGTGTTGGATTCATCACAATGTAAATCATATGGCGATGTGAACTAGGTTATTAACTCTAGTGCAAGTGGGAGACTGTTGGAAATATGGCCTTGAGGAAATAATAAAATAATTTATTATTATATTTCCTTGTTCATGATAATCATTTATTATCCATGCTACAATTGTATTGATTGGAAAGTCAAATACCTATGTGGGTACATAGACAACACTGTGTCCCTAGTATGCCTCTAATAGATTAGCTCGTTGATCAAAGATGGTCGAGGTTTCCTGACCATGGACATGAAATGTGATTTGATGATGGGGTCATATCATTAGGAGAATGATGTGATGGACAAGACCCAAATTATAAACGTAACATTTGATCGTCTCAATTTATTTCTATAGTTTTTCCTAATGTCAAGTATCTGTTCCTATGTCCGTGAGATCGTGCAACTCACTGACACCGGAGGAGTGCCTTGTGTCTATCAAACGTCGCAACATAACTAGGTGACTCTAAAGGTACTCTACAGGCATATCCGAGGGTGTCTATAGGGTTGGCATGGATCGAGATTGGGATTTGTTACTCCGTGTGATGGAGAGGTATCTCAGGGCCCACTCATAATAAAACATCATAATGAGCTTGCAAGAAAAGTGACTAAAGAGTTAGCCACGACATATTGTATTATAGAATGAGTAAAGAGACTTTCCGGTAATGAGATTGAACTAGGTATGGAGATACCGACGATCGAATCTCGGGCAAGTAACATACCAATGAACAAAGGGAATTGTATACAGGATTGATAGAATTCTTGAAATAGAGGTTCAACCGATAAGGATCTTTGTAGAATATGTAGGAACCAATATCGGCATCCAGGCCCCACTATTGGTTATTGACCGTAGAGGTGTCTTGGTCATGTCTACATAATTCTCGAACCTGCAAGGTATGCACACTCAACGTTCGGTGATGACTTGGTATAGTTGAGTTATGAATGTTGGTGACTGAAGGTTGTTCGGAGTCCCAAATGATATCCCGAATGTCACGAGGAGCTCCGGAATGGTCCAAAGGTTAATATTTATATATAGGAAAGTGGTATTTGGGTTCTGAAAAGGATTCGGCCGTTATCGATATTGTACCGGAGTGCCGAAAGGGTTCCGATGGTCCATCGGGAGGGGCCCACCCGTCCCGAAGGGCCACATGGGCCTAAGAGGTGGCACACCAGCCCCTAGTGGGCTGGCAAGCCAGCCCCTAAAGGCCTATGCACCAAGGTGGTAGGTGGGAGGAGTCCCAAAGGAGGGGGCCTCCTCCCTAAGTGCACCACCTCCCTTGTGGGAGGTGGACTCCTCCCTCTTGCGCCGGCCAAGGCCCTTGGGGAAACCCTAGCGCGCCTTCACCTACCCCAGCTTCCTTCTATATATATGTGTGGGGAGGGAGGGTTGCAACATGCTAAGCCACGGCCCAACCTCTCCCTCACTCATAGATTGCTTCTCCTCTAGATCAGTTCGGTATTGCTTAGCGAAGCTCTGCCGGATCAGCTCCACCACCATCGCCGCCTCGCCGTCATGCTGCTGGAGAGCCCATCTACCTCTCCGCCCTCGTTTGATGGATCAAGGAGGCGTAGATCGTCTTCGAGCCGTGTGTATGTTGAACACGGAGGTGTCGTCTGTTTGGCACTAGATTGTGATTGGATCAAGGGACGACTTGTGATTTGGATCACGAAGATGTTCGACTACATCAACCGCGTTTCTGAACGCTTCTCGCTTAGCGATCTACAAGGGTATGCAGATCCGATCTCTCCTCTTGTAGATTCTCATCTCCTAGATTGATCTTGGCCAAGCGTAGGAATTTTTTGTTTCCCATGCAACGTTCCCCAAAACTGCCACCGCCGCCCGAAGCAGGGATGCGGAGGTGGAGCCCCACATGTGCGTCAGCGACCTTGCATGCTACATAGATTTCCTGTGGTAGGAGTAGGAGCACCTGGTCGACCAAGCAAAGAGTCTTATCACCGTCGTGGCTGCATCACATGCTGCCATAGAAGCGCGGAGTGAGGAGATCTACGAGGAGTCCTGCCGCTTCAAGATGGGTCATCAGGAGTAGTAGAGGGCATTCAAGGCGAGCACGCTAAAGGTGCGGCGGTGGAAAGCACCGTATTATAGTTGTCCATCTCATTGGTAGGCTCCTCCTCCTTTGCCTCTTACTGACCATGCTCGGCAGAGGAGAGGCTGCTGGAAGTAGTACAAAACCACGTCGTAGTAGTAGTGTTTAGGGACTATTTAGTTTAGTTTATCTGACTATAGATGTGGTTGAAATGTACAACATACTTAAAATTAGCTAGTATATATAGTTGAACTAGCTATGTCAGTACGTGGTTGGCAACAATTAGGAAAATGTTTGGTCAGTTCAGCTGTCAAGTTGAATTGTTTGTATAAAGAATGACTGCTTAATCTATGAATGAAATCTATGCTTACTGAATTGTAGTTGAAAAAATAATCTGCATTGAAGGGATGTACAAATCCTGCATGCCGGAGTTTCTCTTGGATTATGGCGAAGGAACCATAGCTCTCTCTTTGCACACCATGTTCAATATGAACTGTTTGCGATGAAGAGACACACAAATTTTGCGTGGCAAATTTCCCCTTAGCTTACTGGGGAAGGATCATAGCTCATGCTTTGCATATGGTTGTCCTATCCAAAACGTTTGTGATGAAGAGCTGCACAAATCCTGCACAACACATTTTCCCTTGGCTTACTCAGGATGGGCCATAGCTCTCGCTTTGCATACGGGTGTTCTATCTAAAACGTTTGTATGAAGAGCTGCACAAATCCAGCCCATCAATGGTACGGGGATGGTCGCTGGCGCAGGCGTAGGGATGGGAGCTGGGATGGGCGTGGGGGCAGCAACTGCCGCGGCCAGCTCGTTTAGGGCCATGTCCATGAGGCCCCATTCCCCCTTATTTTCTATCTCGTCCGGCTCAGAGTTGACTTCACCAAACTGGAAGACTAGTGGAAGATGATCCTTCTGCGCCATGGCATTGGTGGAGGTCTATGGGATGGGAATGGGAGGCGAACAGTAAGGCCATCCGTATTAAATAGTAGCTCGGGCGCCATTAATGGAGAGGATCCGAATGAGGCAGGCGGCCATGGAAGTCAAAGGGGTCGCTTCCCAGTGGGCATGTGCAACGTATAGCTCGCACGCTTCCCGGTGAGCCTGCACATTGGAGGACAACTTGCACGCCTCCCGGTCAGTTTGCATAGCGGAGTGCGCTCGCATGCCTCCCCTCTACTCAATAGCTGTCCACACGACAACTCGTAGCATTAAATGTGTGATGTGTGGCGTCACATGAATGGTTAATAGAGCACCCATGATTTAAATTATACAGATGTTTGAGATGATAAGGTGGCAACTATTTGTTCCAAAGTGCCTTTGGTGGTTGTTGACTCGAGTGCACCTTCTCTTAAATTGGACACGAAAAATACCACAACATCTTGGGGGCCATTTTGTGATATCATGCCAAGTTTTGTGAATTTCAGACGAGTTTTGGATTTACTAGAATTTTAAAACCAAGTATCTCAATGTTATTGGCCGAGGCACAATGTTGAGGTGTTTGAAGTTCATTCCTATTTCTTGCATGGGACCTAACATTATTGTGGAATTGTAGGAACAATTGTAATATTAATGTTTTTAATAATTTTTCTTGCACATGTAGGTCATGTTGTAAGAGGTTCAGACCCACTGTTCGACCCTTTTTGCATGTGGGGAAACGAGGTGTCCTTGAATATCAATCAAATCAAGAAACTCAGTAAGATTGTGAAGATAAATAAACTAGGTACAAAAAACAACAAGATGTTTGACTGCACAATGAAGAAGAAATCAGTCAACTATAGGATGGTACCATCTCTTTCACCTTGTCCTTTTCCCTCTCTGCCATTTCAAATTTTAGAAAAGATATTTATGCGTGTTCTTTTCAGTCCTTCTCAAGGGAGTCCATCGATGATTATGTCTGAACCCACATGTATGATCAAGAGGCGAGGAAGGTATTCATAGATCACACACGGAATAATCTTGAAGTCTTCCTCAAGAGGTCAAAGGATGGGCATGCAATCATCCATAGGCACTGGCCCAAAGTTGCGAGGACCATCAACATCATTGAAGGCTCAATATTTGCCTTCCCCTTGAACAATTTTATATACGAGACTCATATTTCTATTTACCGTCTATGATGATACTTAATTTCCAAAGGTTTTAGATGTTGCATTTGAAACTTTGTCTAGTTGTGCAATTGGGTAGCTAGGCAGTAGATGCCTATATGATGTTGTTGTTGGAAATATGCCCTAGAGGCAATAATAAAATGGTTATTATTATATTTCCGTGTTCATGATAAATGTTTATTATCCATGCTATAATTGTATTGATTGGAAACTCAAATACATGTGTGGGTACATAGACAAGACAGTGTCCCTAGTATGCCTCTAATATAATAGCTCGTTGATCAAAGATAGTCAAGGTTTCCTAGCCATAGACATGAGATGTCATTTGATAACGGGATCACATCATTAGGAGAATGATCTAGTGAAGACCCAAACTATGAACGTAGCATATGATCGTGTCACGTTATTGCTATAGTTTTCTGCATGTTAAGTATCTGTTCCTATGACCGTGAGATCATGCAACTCACTGACACCGGAGGACTACCTTGTATGTATCAAACGTCGCAACATAACTAGGTGACTATAAAGATGCTCTACAGGTATCTCCGAGGGTGTGTGTTTAGTGGGCATGGATCAAGAGTGGCATTTGTTACTCCATGTGACGACGAGGTATCTCAGGGCCCACTCAGTAAAACAACATCATAATGATCCTTGCAAGCAAGGTGACTAAAGGGTTAGCCACGGGATCAGTTATTACGGAACAAGTAAAGAGACTTGTCGGTAACGAGATTGAACTAGGTATAGAGATATCGATGATTGAATCTCGGGCAAGTAACATACCGAAGAACAAAGGGAACTGCATACGGAATTAACTGAATCTTTGACACAAAGGTTCAACCAATAAAGATCTTCGTAGAATATGTAGGAACCAACATGGACATCCAGGTCCTGTTATTAGTTATTGACCGTAGAGGTTTCTCGGTCATGTCTACATAGTTCTCGAACCCGCAGGGTCTGCACACTTAATGTTCGGTGATGTTTCGGTAGTATTGAGTTATATATGTTGGTGACCGAAGGTTGTTTGGAGTCCCGGATGAGATCCCGGACATCACGAGGAGCTCCGGAATGGTCCAGAGGTAAAGATTAATATATAGGAAAGTGGCGTTTGGGCTCCGAAAAAGTTTTGGGCACTTCCCATAGTGTACCTGGAGTGACAAATGGGTTCCGGGGGTCCACCAAGTGGGGCCCACCCACTCCAAAGCCTGCATGGGCATAAGAAGTGGCGCACGAGACCCTTCTGGGCTGGGCAGCCATCCCCTAGAGGTCCTTGCGCAAGGAGGTGGGGAGAGGGCCAAGTGGGAAGGAGTCCTACAAGCACTCCACCTCCCTTGTGGGAGGTGGACTCCTCCCCTCTTGTGCGCCGGCCAAGGGCCCAAGGGAAACCCAAGGAACCATTCCTCCTATATATATTGGAGGTTTGAGGGCAGCCCACACCTTGAAAATCCACGTGTTGTCCTCTCTCCTTCTAGATCATTTTCTCCTCTACATTGGTTCGGCGGAGCTCGGTGAAGCCCTGCCGGATTAGTTCACCACCACCGCCACCACCCCATTGTGCTGCCAGAGAACTCATCTACCTCTTCGCCCCTTGTTTCTAGATCAAGAAGGCAGAGATCGTCATCGATCTGTACATGTGCTGAACTTGGTGGTGCCGTCCGTTCGGCGCTAGATTGTGACGGCTCGTGATTGGATCGCGGGACAGCTTGCGATTTGGATCGCGAAGACGTTCAGCTACATCAACCGTGTTTCTTAACGCTTCCCTCTTAGCGATCTACAAGGGTATGTAGATCCACTCTCCCTCTCGTAGTTGCTCGTCACCATGGATAGATATCGTATGTGCGTAGGAATTTTTTTGTTTCACATGCAACATTCCCCAACAGTGGCATCATGTGCTAGGTCTATGCGTAGATGAGATCATGAGTAGAACACAAAGGAGTTTGTGGGCGTTGATTCTTAGGTTGCTCCCTCCCTTGGTCTTTTCTTGATTCAGCGATATTGTGGGTGAAGCGTCCCAGACCAACCTTACTAGTCCACATACGAGAGACCGGTTCCATCGACTGGCATGGGACTTTGTTGCATAAAGATGGCTGGTGGGTGACTATCTGTTCCACCTTAGTTAGATCAGATTCGAAAAAGGCGGTCCTTGAGAAGGTTGAATAGCAATTTTTGTATCACCATTGTGGTTTTGCGTAGGTAAGAATCGTTCTTTCTAGATACCCACAGCAGCCACGTAAAACATGCAACAACAGTTAGACGACGTCTAACTTGTTTTTGCAGGGTATGTTGTGATATGACATGGCCAAAGACATGATGAGATATATTTGATGTATGAGATGATCATATTTGTAATAGTTCACATCGACTTGCACGTCGATGCATAGGCAGCTGACAGGAGCCATAGGGTTGTCTTTAATTATTGTATGACCTATGTGTAAATCATTAAGCGCTTTGTAATGCTTTACTTTATCACTAAGCGGTAGCAATAGTAGTAGAAGCATGGTTGGTGTGACAACCCCGATAGCAACACAATGATGGAGATCATGGTGTTATGCCGGTGACGATGGAGATCAAAAGCACAAGTTCACGGCCATATCATGCCACTTATGATTTGCATGTGATGTTAATCCTTTTATGCATCTTATTTTGCTTAGGACGATGGTAGAAATATAAGGTGATCCCTCACTAAAATTTCAAGATAAAATTGTGTTCTCCTCGAGTGTGCACCGTTGCGAAAGTTCCTCATTTTGAAGCACCACGTGATGATCGGGTGTGATAGACTCTACGTTCACATACAACGGGTGCAAGCCAGTGTTGCATGTGTGGAACACTCGGGTTAAACTTGACGTGCCTAACATGTACATACATGGCCTCAGAAGACAAGAGACCAAAAAGTCGAACATTTGTCATACAGTAGATACGATCAAAATGGAGATGTTCACCATTGAAACCACCTCATCTCACGTGATGATAAGACTTGGGTTGGTGAATTTGGATCATGTATCACTAGGATGACTAGAGAGATGTCAATTTGAGTGGGAGTTTTTCAAGTAATATGATTAACTAAACTCATTATCTTGAACAATAGTCTTAGTAACCTTTGCAAATTTATGTTGTAGATCAATGGCTCGCGCAGTAGTTCCCCTAAATTCCAATGCATTCCTAGAGAAAGCCAAGTTGAAAGATGATGGAAGTAACTTTTAGAATGGGCCCGCAGTCTAAGGATTATCTTCTGGTCATCCCAAAAGGCTTATGTCCTTGATGCATTGATCGGTGAAGCACCCACTCTAGTGTCATCTGCACACGTTGTGAACGCCTGGCAGGCACGTTCTGATGATAACTCAATAGTTCAATGTGCAATGTTGTATGGCTTAGAACCGGGACTTCTAAGGCGTTTTGAACGTCATGGACCATATGAGATGTTCCAGTAGTTGAAGTTCATCTTTGAGAAGAATGCCCAGATTGAGAGGTATGAGACCTTCAATAAGCTCTATGCTTGCAAGATGGAGGAGAACGGGTCTATCAGTGGACACATACTCAGAATGTCTGAGTATTCGAACCATCTGCTGAGTTAGGGATGCCCCTCCCACCAGACGAGATCACTGACAGAGTTCTTCAATTACTGCCACCTAGCTACAAAAGCTTCGTGTTGAACTATAACATTCAAGGGATGAATAAGTCAGTCGTCGAGCTGTTTGTGATGCTGAAAGTCACTGAGTCTGAAATCCAGAAGGAGCATCAAGTGTTGATGGTCAATAAAACTACTAGTTTCAAGAAGAATGGCAAGGCAAAGAAGGGTAACTCCAAGAAGTGTGGCAAAGTAGTTGCCCCTCATGTGAAGAAACCCAAGGCTGGACCCAAGCCAGAATATGAGTGCTTTCATTGCAAGGGAACTGGTCACTAGAAGCAGAACTGCCCCAAGTATCTGGCAAACAAGAAGGCGACCAACACCAAACAAGGTATATATGATATAAATGTTATTGATGCGTACCTTACCAACTCTCATTGTAGTGCCTGGGTATTTGATACCAGTTCAGTTGCTCACATTTGCAACTCAAAGCAGGAGCTACAGAATGGATGGAGGTTGGCAAAGGATGAAGTGACGATGTGCGTGGGAACTAGTTCCAAGGTTGATGTGATCGCCATTGGCACGCTCGCTCTTTGATTACCATCGGGATGAGTGATGAACCTGAATAATTGTTATTTAGTGCCTCCATTAAGCATGAAGATTATATCTCTATCTTGTTTATTGCGAGATGGATACCCATTTAAATCAGAGAATAATGATTGTTCTATTTATATGAGTAATATCTTTTATGGTCATGCACCCAATGTGAGGGGTTTATTCTTACTGAATCTCGATTGTGATGATACACATGTTAATAACATTGATGCCAAAATATGTAGAGTTGACAATGATAGTACCACTTTGTTATGGCACTGCTGCAGCGTAAAATGCATGAAGAAGATCCATGCCGATGGACTTTTAGAGTCACTTGATTTCGAATCACTTGACACATGTGAACCATGCCTCATGGTCAAGATGACTAAGACCCCGTTCTCTGGAACAATGGAACGGGTGATTGACTTGTTGGAAATCATACATACTGATGTGTGCAGTCCGATGAGCATTGAGGCGAACAATGGATATCGTTACTTTCTCACCTTCACTGATAACTTAAGTAGATATGTGTATATTTAATTAATGAAATACAATTCTGAAATGTTTGAAAAGTTGAAGAAATTTCAAAGTGAAGTTGGGAATCATCATAACAAGAAGATTAAATTCATACAATCTGATCGAGGAGGAGAATATCCGAGTTATGAGTTTGGCAGTCACTTAAGACAATGTGGAATTGTTTCACAATTCACACTGCCTTGAACACCACAGACTAAAGGTGTGTGTGAATGTCGTAATCAAACCTTATTGGATATGGTGCGTTCTATGATGTCTCTTGTCGATTTTCCCCTATCGTTCTGGTGTTATGCATTAGAGACAGTTGCATTCACTTTAAATTGGGCACCATTGAAATCCATTGAGACGACGCCATATGAACTGTGGTTTGGCAAGAAATGAAAGTTACCGTTTCTTAAAGTTTGGGGATGTGATGCTTATGTCAAAAAGCTTCACTCTGAAAAGCTGGAACCCAAAGCTAAAAAATGCATCTTCATAGGATACCCAAAAGAGACGGTTGGGTATACCTTTTGTCTCAAATCCAAAGGCAAAGTGTTTGTCGCTAAAAACGGGTCATTTCTTGAGAAAGAGTTTCTCTCGAAAGAATTGAGTGGGAGGAAGATAGAACTTCATGAGGTTGTTGAACCTTTGTTTCGAATAGAGTGTAGCGTAGCTCAAAAAGATCTTTCTGTAGAGCCTACATCAGTTGGAGAGGAAGTTAATGATGGTGATCATGAAGCTTTGGATCAAGTTACTATCGAATCTTGTAGGTCGACAAGAGCACTAATACGTCTCCGTCGTATCTATAATTTTTGATTGTTTCATCCCAATATTATACAACTTTCACATACTTTTGGAAACAATTTATATGATTTATTGGACTAACCTATTGATCCAGTGCCTAGTGTCAGTTCCTATTTTTCTGTGTTGTTTGTTTCGTAGAAATTCCATATCAAAAGAAGTCCAAACACGATAAAAATTTACGGCGATTTTTTTGGAATATTTGTGAATTTTGAGAAGTGGAATCAATGCAAACGTGCCGTGGTGGAGGGTGACCAATGACGAGGATATGTACCTAGGGTAGGGTCCTAGGCCTGACCTACATACCCTACCTAAGGACACTATATTGGAGGAGTTGAAGATTACAAGAGAGATTCCGACTGGTTTCACCATGGCGTTCAAGTCACTCAACAATTAATCCACTCGGAGGCTTCTCCCTCCACTCGATAGTCTCTTGTCACTCGGACGAACTCGCTACTGGTCGACACTAGAAGACCAGAAGGCACCCCAGGATGGCCAACAGGCAGGCATTTGGCCAATCGTCATTAGTAGCATTTATTGTGTAGGTTACCAGTAACACATGTCTTTATTCCCATGATTGAACCCTTGGATGCCTAGCACTTATGAGGGGCAGCGTGCTCTATATAAGTCGCCCCTCCCCTCTGGCACAAGGGTTCACACCTCCTGTAACACATACTATCAACACGACAAGAGCTCCCGTGCACTGAGACGTAGGGTTGTTACCTCCACAAGAGGGGCCTGAACTCATACATATGTACCCCTAGCTAGGACTTTGCCCTCTACTTTCGTACCCCTATCTTCTACTGTCAGACTTGTTCCCACGACAGTTGGCGCCCACCTTGGGGCCGACGTCTAAGCGACTTCTGCCGAGGTTGCTTTCTCCCCTTCGTCATGTCTTTCAGTGGTGGTTTGTTCCTGGGCCGCGAGATCCGTCTTGCAGCGCTCATCTTCATCGCTGACGATTCGGCATGGCTTCAGAAGGCGCCACTAGATGTTTAGGCCCTCCCGATCCACGAGGCAGCACACTTCCACGCGAGCTCCTGTGGCGTACTACTACAGAAGCCGTCGACCCCGTACTCTATGGCCCTCCCTGTTGTTTGTCGTTGCAAGCGATCCGGTCGCTCACGGCTCCAGCACTGGATGATGCATGCAGTGGCTAGCCAAGTTTCGTCTCCACAGATTGCGGCAATCGAGCCCGCCGAGTCACTTCACAGCATGTTCGATTCGAAGTCAGATCAATCTGATGTTCCGTGTGAGTGTGAGACTTGCGATCCTACAGCAGAGGTTCTTATGGCTGGTTCACATCAGAGCCCGCCGCCTTGCTTCAGCCGCGCCAGGCGCGAGGCTGGTGGGCATCAAATGACCAGCAACACCGGGACGAGGAGATCCTCCATACGCCCATCCTTGGTGCGACCGCTGAGGCTCAGGCCTTGGAGGCCACATGCATTCGGCTCGAAGAGCTTCAGAAGGAACTCGACGAGCATGCTCGCAATCATCCACCGCCCCCAGTCGATGTCAGCGAAAGCTGTTCCCGAGTGGTTCTCAGAACAACATTGAGGTATATCGCACTCTAGTCTTAAATGTTGTAGCAGCGGCTAGGATCGGCGATTCCATCCAGCCATCATGTTCAGAGGCTGGTAGAGGTTTGCTGCAGATTCGAGCGCTGCTTGATGCAACAAATCACTAGAACTCAGTCGTTTCTCAGTCACTCAATAGAATACACATCCATTCACCAAAGGCCGACACTGTTTAGTCAGCTGACAGTCCAGGTTTGCCTTTGTGTCGTCGGGGTGGAGGTTTTCGTGAAGATCAATATCGGGATTAGGGTTGAGATTAGTTTCACTATGATGACCACCCCGTTGAGTACTTACTCCTCCGCGGAGTAGTCTGTATGTGCCCCGGTACCAGGACCATAGGTGCCTGTTCGGTGAGGAGCAGAACCTATGGTTCGATGCGAGAGACGCCCTCACTCAGAGGCGGATCAACAGAGGCAGAGCCCACAGAGATGGTTATGACAGAGATTACCCAAGTGGCAGTAGTGTTGTTATTTCTGGTCTTAAGTGTTTTAGCATAGCCATTCATTCTGCAGAGATTCCCCCAACTTCAGGTTGGCGGCTGGGATAAACAAGTTTTCTGGTGAGTCAAAGCCAGAAACGTGATTGGAGGGTTATCGAGTGGCCGTTCAGATCGATGGGGGCAATGACAACATAGTAATGAAGCATTTGTCATTGATGTTGGATGGTTCGGCCCGAGCGTGGCTGAATCATTTGGCTCCTTCTAGCATCCACTGTTGGGAGGATCTTGTCCGAGTGTTCATCAGAATGTTTGAGGGCACCTGCAAGTGTCCTACTACATTGATTGATTTGCAGCATTGTGTTCAGAAGCCCAATGAATCCTTGAGAGATTACATTCAGCGCTGGTCCACTTTGCATCATATAGTAGAGGATGTTTCTAAGCATCAGGCTATTTGTGCTTTCAAGGCCAGAGTGAAGTACAGAGAGCTTTACCTAAAGTTTGGACGAACATGTGATATTTTAGTGAGTAAGATGATGGAAATTACCAATCGGTACGCCAACGGCGAAGAAGAAGACCGCCTCCGCAGCGGCAAAGGAAAAGCAGTCGACAACGATGCTGGCGGCAATTCCAGTCGGAAGCAGAAGAGGAAGGCATGATGGCCCTGTTCAGGCAAAGACAGCCGCTCTAGCGGCGCAAGGAAAAAATAAGGGAAAGTCCAAGGGATAGTTCAACCCCAAGAAAGGAAAGAATCAGTCGAGAACTGATGTTATGGATTTACCATGTGCAATCCACATGAGGAAATACGAGGAAGGAAATTTGATATTGCACAAGCATACCACTTGACAGTGTCGTTTAATAATCCAGAAGTTCAAGCAAGGTCAGTCGAGTGAGAAAACTCCTGATAAAGAGGGTGATGAAGACAAAGAAACTTTTCCTGATGTCAACGCCACTCTGATGATTTTTGCTGATGTTGAAAGCAAGAGTCGATTGATAATTATCAATAGAGAAGTCAACATGGCTGTTCCTGCAAACCCCACATCCGTCAAGTGGTCTCAGACTGCCATCACATTTGATTAGTCGGATCATCCTGCTCATGTTGCCACCCCGGTCGGTAGGCTTTCGTGGTAGTTCCCATTATGGGGGGCACTCGATTCCATAAGGTCCTCATAGACGGAGGGAGTGGATTGAACATTTTGTATGCAGATCCCCTTAAGGGGATGGGCATTCCAATGTCCCGACTTAGTGAGAGCAACATGCAGTTCCATAGAGTCATCCCAGAGATGAGCTCTTCGGGACGGATAATTTTTTCGTAAAGAGAAACTGACATTTGAAGTCGTGGACTTCCAGAGTGCGTACAACGCTATCCTTGGTCGACTAGCTTATGCCCGTTTCATGGCCCGTCCATGTTATGTGTATCTTAAACTGAAGATGCCTGGGCCCAAGGGTGTGATCGCAGTCACTAGCAGTCGCTAGAGGGCTGAGGAGTGCCTCTAGAAGGGCTCCAAAATTGCCAATCATCAAATGGCTATGGTCGAGTTGGAAGAGTACAAGAAGAGCGCTGACCCTACTGATTTGTTGCGTGCTAAGAAGCCTACTTTAGAGTTAGCTTTCTAGTCAGCATGAGAAGTGAAGAAAGGACACATTGACCTGACGGACCCAGATGCTGCCTCGACCAACATATCGACGATGCTCGATAGTAAATAGGGAGACGAGCTCATCCAGTTCCTCCATGAGAACTGGGACATCTTTGCATGGAAGCATTCTGACATGCCGGGTGTACATAGGGAACTGGCTAAGCACCGACTGGGAGTTTATACGAAGGCCAAGCCTGTGAAAGAGCACTTGCATCGGTTGGCAGCAGAGAAGCGGAAGGCAATTGGTGAAGAAGTGGCTCGTCTCTTGGCGGCTAAGTTCATTCGAGAGATTTACCACTCCGAGTGGCTCTTGAATGTCGTCATGGTCCCCAACAAGGATAAGTCACCCCACATGTGTATTGACTTCAAACATATCAGTCGGGTCTGCCCGAAAGATCATTTTCCGCTCCCTCGCATCGATCAGATTGTTAACTCGACTACGGGGTGTGAGTGTTTATCGTTTCTAGATGCATACTCCAGTTACCATTAGATCCGTCTGTTTGGTTCGAATGAAATAAATACAACCCTCATCACCCCATTCGGGTGTTTGTGCTATATCACCATGCCTTTTGGTTTGAAGAATGCTAGTGCTACATTCAGATGATATTGTCGTCAAGTCCCGCAAAGGTTCCGACCTACTGACTGACTTGGCTGAGACATTCGCCAATCTGAAGGAGTATGATATCAAGTTGAATCTGTCTAAGTGCACTTTCGGTGTACCGGGTGGCAAGTTACTCGGTTTTCTCGTTTGAACGAGGAATCGATGTCAATCCTGAGAAGATCAGTGCCATTACCCGAATGAAAAGCCCTGTATGAGTGCATGATGTTCAAACACTCACAGGTTGCCTGGCGGTATGGAGTTGGTTAATTTCTCGTCTTGGGGAGAAGGCATTGCCTCTGTACCGACTGATGAAGAAGTCCGATACGTTTGTGTGGACTCTAGAAGTTGAAGCAGCATTTGTCGAGCTCAAAGCCCTGCTTTCCACCCAACTGGTGCTTGCTGCTCTGCATAACAAACATCCCTTGCTCCTGTACATTGCGGCCACCAATCAGGTTGTCAGTATAGTTCTCACTATCGAGAAGGAAGAGGAAGGCAAGGCTTACACGGTCCAATGTCTAGTCTACTACATTTCTGAAGTATTGACCACTTCGAAGCAAAGGTATCCGCATTACCAGAAGCTTGTCTATGGTATTTATCTGTCAGCAAAGAAGGTGGCACACTACTTTCAAGTTCACTCGGTTTCAGTCGTTGGCCATGCTCCATTATCTGAGATTCTCAACAATCAAGACGTGACTGGTTGAGTGGCCAAATGGGCTATCGAGCTCCTCTATTTGACATCATGTTTGAAGCTAAAAAGGCGATCAAGTCTCGGGCACTTGGTGATTTCTTGGCTGAGTGGGTTGAATACCAGCAGCCAATCTAAATCCACTCGGCACATTGGACCATATTCTTTGATGGCTTGAAGATGCTGAATGGGTTTGGTGCTAGCATAGTTTTGGTATCCCTAAAAGGTGACAAGCTCAGTTATGTCCTACAATTCACTTTGATTCCTCCAACAACGAAGCAGAATACGAAGCACTCCTGTATGGGTTGCGTATGGCCATCTCACTCGGCGTCAAGCGCTTGATGGTTTACGGCGACTCTGGTTTGGTGGTAAATCAAGTGATGAAGGAATGGGATGTCAGGTACCCCTCTATGACCGGATACTGCAATGCTGTGAGGAAGCTTGAGAAGAAGTTTGAAGACTTGGAACTCCATCATGTTCCCCGAGTGAAGAATCAGGCAACTGATGAGCTAGCAAAGATTGGATCCACTCGGAAGCCTATCCCCAGCAATGTGTTTCTTGAACACCTACATGCCCCTTCGGTGCAGGAGTATCCCTTCACTGAAGAGCCCCCGCAAGCTCTAAGCGCCTCTAATCCGACTTCAGTTGATGTCCCCACGGTCATTGATCTTGTCATGGAGATTTTGGTCATTACACCCGACTGGACTGTGCCTTATATCGCGTATATCCTCAGGCAAGAACTCCCAGAGGACGAAGCTGAAGCTTGACAGATTGTTCGTAGGTCCAAGGTTTTCACTCTGATGGATGATCAGCTCTATAGATTATTCTGGAAGAGATCCACTCGTGGACTTGTGGTCATCATGCGTCCTCCAGGACGATTGTCGCCAAAGCATACTGAGCTGGTTTCTTCTGGCCGCGTGCTAATGGGATGGCCAAGGACATTATTGATCACTGCAAAGGGTGCCGGTTCTACTCAAACTTGTCACACAAGACAGCGTCTGCCTTGAAGACTATTCCACTCATCTGGCCGTTTGCTGTATGGGGTTTGGATATGGTTTTTCCCTTTCGTAAGGCTAGAGTGGATTCACTCATTTGCTTGTTGCAGTCGATAAGTTTACGAAGTGGATTGAGGCCAAACCGATAAAGAAACTAAACTCTCATACTGCAATCAAATTCATGAGAGAGATAATCTTCCGATATGGAGTTCCCCACATCATTATCACAGACAATGTCTCTAACTTCGACTCGGAAGAGTTCAGACACTTTTGCTTCTCCCAAGGCACTCCGGTGGATTATCCATCTGTTGCACACCCTCAAACTAATGGCCAAGCTGAGCGAGCCAATGGCCTCATACTTCAAGGTCTGAAGCCCCATCTCATGCGAGATCTGGAACATGTAGCCGGAGCGTGGGTATCTGAGTTGCCATCTGTTCTGTGGGGCCTGAGAACAACTCCCAATCAGTCGACTAGACACACTCTTTTCTTCTTGGTGTATGGGGCGGAATCCATTTTCCCGAGTGATCTCCTTCACAACTCCCCTCGTGTAGATCTTTACTCCGAGGCTGAAGCGGAACAAGCACATTAGGACAGCATGGATCTCTTGGAAGAGGAACACGAGATGGCTTTGATTCGGTTTACTGTATATCAGCAGGACTTGCGTTGCTTTCATGCAAAACATGTCAAGCGTCGGTCATTTCATGAAGGAGATCTGGTGCTCTGAATATATCAACAGTGACCTCACAAGCTCGCACCTTCATGGGAACGTCCCTTCGTCATCACCAAAGTACTGAAGAATGGAGCCTACCATCTCTACAACCTCAAGAAACAGATTGGCGAGCCTCAGGCCTGGAACACATATCTACTTCGACGCTTCTATACTTGAAGGTTGAGTTGTTTTGATGTAATAAAAGTATTCTAGACAATGTTGTTTGTGCAAGTTTTTACTTCTACACTCTTTTGTCAATTCTGATCACACAATACTTCAATTGGGAACACTCCGAGTGATGAGCGATCCTTTCACCCGGGGGCTTAGCTGCGAACCCGCTTTCGCCTAAGTTAAAAACCCTTCCGGGTGGATAGCAGTCCATTCACACGGAAACTTAGCTATGGACTATTCTTTGTCTAAGTTCAAAATTTCTCTGAGTGTCGACCAATCCTCACACATGGGGGTTTAGTTGCGAACCAGCTTTCGCCTAAGTTAAAAAAAACTTCCGAGTTGATAACATCATGTTCACTCGGAAACTTAGCTACGAACCAGTCTCTGTCTAAGTTCAAAATTTCTCTGAGTGCCAACCGATCCTCGCACTCGGGGGGTTAGCTGCGAACCAGCTTTCGCCTAAGTTAAAAAAAGCTCCGAGTGGATAACATCATGTTCACTCAGAAACTTAGCTACGAACCAGCCTTCGTCTAAGTTCAAAATTTCTCCGAGTGTTGGGCGATTTGCACACTCGGGGGCTTAGCTGCGAACCATCTTTTGCCTAAGTTAAAAAAAACCATCTGAGTGGATAACATCATGTTCACTCGGAAACTTAGCTACAAACCAGCCTTCGTCTAAGTTCAAAACTTCTCCGAGTGTCGAGCAATCCTCACACTCGGGGGCTTAGCTGCGAACTAGCTTTCGCCTAAGTTAAAAAAACCTTCCAAGTGGATAACATCATGGTCACTTGGAAACTTAGCTACGAACCAGTCTTCGTCTAAGTTCAAAACATCTCCGAGTGTCGAGCTGTCATCACACTCGAGGGCTTAGCTACAAACCAGGTTTCACCTAAGTTAAAAACTCTTCTAAGTGGACAACATCATGTTCACTCGGAAAATTAGCTACGAATCAATCTTCGTCTAAGTTCAAAGACTTCTCCGAGTAACGAGCAATCCCATCACTCGGGGGCTTAGTTGTGAACCAGCTTTCGCCTAAGTTAAAAACTCTACCCAAGTGATGAATATACTTCTCACTCGGGGACTCGGCAAAACAAATTCAGCCAAACAAATGATTAAAACCAAAGTGTAGATAAATCCAAAGGTTCTAGCACGAATAAAAGTTGTGCGCGCAAACAAAGATACTCAGGCTTAAGGCCTGAATGAAGTTTTAAAGCGGTTACATCTACACTCGGCATTCCGAGGCGAATAAAGTTCTTCAAGCCCCAGTGAGACTTGCTGGCTCGATGAAGGTGTCCAAATCGATCCCATCAGCGATGCGAGTCACTGCGTCAATGAAGGTCTCCATGAAGTCCTCAAAGTAAAGTTTCTTCATGTTAATAACCCGGAGATCCTTCAGCTTGTCCTCTCTCACCTCCTTGCAATGGACTCTGACGACCGAAAGTGCCATGTCGCCTCCGCAACGAGCAACTGATTTCTTCCAAGCTTGGATTCAACTAGGGATCTTGTTGAGGCGGTCATTGATTCATAGTCAGTCTGGAGGGTGTCTTCGGGCCACAATTCTTTGTCAATCTTCTCCAACACAGCTTTCAGTCAAATGAAGTATGATTGAACACTCTGGAGACGGATGTTGAGGCGGAACATGTTCATGAGCACGACATCTCCCACGGGCGACTTAGTGGTGTCCAGATTCAGTTCAATCTCTTCGGTCTCTTTCTCAAAGTCCTGGCAGAATTTTGTATGGAGGAAGGAATAGAAAGATGGTTACATTACTAGCCTATGGGAATTAAGGAAGTTAAGTCGACAAGGAAAATTACCGTCAAGCATGATGAACATCTTCTTCGTGAAATCTCCCAAATGCTTCTCTGGACCATTACTCCTCCTGGTTAGTCGTTCGGCCTTCTTGATAAACTCAACTTGTTCCTGCTTCAGCTTGGAGTTTTCTTCCTGTATCTTCTTGACTGCGGCAAGCTTATTCTCGGCGGCTTCGTCCTTCTCCCTCGCCACCTTTCGAGTATCAGCGAACGCCTTGTCCTTGTCCTCCAGCGCTTTCTTCATGGTATCTAAAGAAATAGCATTTTTGAGTCGCGCTTGGAGTCGACGATTCTCATCATGCACGTCTGTTCGAGCGAGAGCACTCGGTTCAACGGATGGAACGGGAAAGTAAGAGTGCATTGGGTTGACAAGAATTACCTCCCAGGGTCCGCAACTCAGTCTGCGCACATTCTAGGTTGTTCTTAGAGACTTCTAGATCCAATTGCAGCTGGATCTTCTCCTTCTCCAGGTCTTTGTACTGGGTGCCAAGTTCACAATCTCTCTAAAATCAACAAAAAACAGCTCAGTCGACATGAAAATTTCTCCACTCCCGAGTGGAAAGGATCATGAACAGTCGACTGGATGGAGGCCTGCCGCCCCACCCCACACCCCTGAATCGCGTCATATCATGGTTGAAGGAAATGATGTCCATGAAACCTGCGTCATATCATGGTTGATGGAAATGATATCCATGAAGGCAAACATTTTGTTCCTAAGGCAAACATTCAGGAGTAGAAACACTAAGGCAAAGAATCCACTTGACAAATCGAGTGGCAAGCGTACTCCGCGTAGGACAAAGGGCCATGAGTCCAAGTTCTTAAGACTACTGCTCATCATTAACGATCAACAGTAGTCTCAGGGACTACACCTAGTGGGTGCACTTAGCGTGCCCCCATTGGATTCAAAATCACTCGACCAGGTCCGACATGTCTGAGCAGAAAACGGTCTCTATCAGACCCCTGCCGATGCAAGCACTCGACGGAGGTTTCTAGGACTACAACCAATGGGTGCACTTAGCGTGTGCCCACTGGATCTGCTAGCACTCAATCTGTCGAGTGGCAAGCAAATAAAAAAAGTGCACAACCATCAAACATTATTTCTATTAAGACCCCCGCCGGTGCAAGCACTCGACAACGGTCTCGGGGACCACTTCTAGTGGGTGCACTCGGCATGCCCCCACTGGACCTTCTATCACTCGATCCGTCGAGTGGTTACCAAAACAATTCTAAGACCCCTATCGATGTCATCACCAATCGACAGCGGTCTTGGGGACTACACCCAGTGGGTGCACTCAGTGTGCTCCCACTGGAATGAAACCCACTCGACTAAGACCTGATCTACTTGATAGGAGAACATGCAAGTATGCTTGAAAAGGAAAATACCCACTGGGTGTGCAATCAAGAAAGACAGGAATTCAATCGGAAATGTACTTACAATCGCACTTACTCGGACATTGGTGCGAAGTGTCAAGCTAGCATCATAAGCCAACTTGCTTGCTTCGTACGCCTCCTTTGTGCGTAGTATCATCTACTCCGCTTGAATCATGGCCTCTTTGGCAGCTCCAGTTTGGTCTTCCGGGACGCAATGCAGAGGAAAGGTAGTCGCGGGCTGAGTCGATGCTACGGTGGGAATAGCTTAGGTGGCCTAGGGTTGTTTGATTGGTGTTGAGGCCACAATGGTTGAAGCAGCTGGTGGGGCACTCGACAATGGAACTGCGAGCTCAGTTCTAGCTCCGGAGGAGTCGCCTATCCCTTGAGACAGCGCAATAGTCGACCTTTGAGGTGTTTGCACTGATGACGTTCTTCGGGCGCGTACACGCAGGGTGCCTGAGGTCACACCTTCACCCCCCATACCCCTAGGTGGCTCTTCCTCATCCTCTAATTGAATGATCTCCACAAACACCAGTCAACAACATTAGCTTATTCAATCGAATAATCATTTTCAAGAAAGAAAGTCGAGTGAAGATTTGTTATACCTCATTGGGAAGTGGTCGCGTCAGCAGTATCCACATCCATTTGCTCCACTTTGTCCCGTGGAGGCGACATTACCGAGGTAGCGGATCTAGTAGACCAAATTCCACTCGGTCAGCAAGAATATGAAGTTCCATGCAACAGGGAAAGAAGAAAATAAATACTCACGTTGAGACGATGGGCACGACGATCTTCATACAAGGCACAACTTTCCGGGGTTTAGGCGCGTCAGACTTGGGCTGTTTGGCGGCCCACTCACTCGACTTAACTATCGAGGTTCGGTCACGCTTCGGGTTCGTGCTACTCGACACCAAGGTTTTGCTTGGGGCAGCCAAGGAGTTCCGACGCTGCTTGGAGCGGTGCTCAGTATGCGGAGGAGACTCGACTTCTTCTTCGTTCTCGCCCGAGTCCTCGTAATCGTCCTCGCTATCATTGGCGTAGTCAAAGTCTACACTTCCGCCCTTGATCTCCTCTCCATCGTTAGGTTGATTTCCGTTCGGCACGGGCGAGTGCATGTTCGTCCACTCCTACGAAATTCAAACAATACAGTTAGTCGACTGATGATTCAGTCACTCGACAGAACAGTATGGTAGTCGACAAAGATATAATATACCAGATTTGTTGGTGGATTCTCAGCAGAGAAAGGCTTGATCTGCTTGGCTCCCAAAGGGTTGTCGCAGGCTCCAGTGATGCTCCGAAGACACTGTTCAGCAGTTTTCTCTGGAACTTCCTCTGGGTGCGTTCAAGTCGTATCCTTAGGGCTCGTGTAGTTCCACATGGCATGGTCCCTTGCTTGGAGGTGCTGGATCCATCGACTGGGGAATGTCTCCAGTAGATCCATGCCAGTCACCCCGCCATGAACAAGAGCCACTACGACATCCACTAAGATACCCACTTGGCCTTTATCCCCTTCTAACACTGATAAAGATTTAGGGGTGGTGGGTCGATCTGTGGCGAAAGGGGAAAGACCAGTCGACATGTTGGGAGATGCAACATCTTTGTAGTAGAACCAAGTCGACTGCCAACCCTTGACAGATTGTGGAAAGGTCATAGATGGAAAGGAACTCCTAGCCCTCTTTTGTATCTCCAAGCCACCACATAACTGGATGACATGGGTCTTATCATCCTTAGGGTTGGCCTTTTTGACTGACTAGGATCGAATAGTGAAGATATGCTTGAACAAACCCCAATGGGGAAGGCAACCCAAGAAATATTTGCACATAGTGATGAAAGCAGAGAGATATGAAATGACATTCGGAGGAAAATAGTGGAGTTGAGCTTCGAAGAAATTCAAAAACCCTCAGAAGAAAGGATGGGGCATGAAAAAACCTCGCTCGACATGGGTGAGGAGAAGGACTCGCTCCCCCTCACAGGGCTCCGGCTCAATTCCCCCTCCAAAAACCTCCACGAGCCTTCAGCCACGAGCCCGTCGACGACGAGGTTCTCGACATCCCCCGCTGTGACCGTCAATGGGATGAAATCCCCCAGGATCCACCCCGCCGGTGCTGTGAATCGGGCGATGGATGGCTTCTTGGCCTTGCCCTTGGCGACTCCCTTCTTGGCGTGCTCGAGCTTCTTAGTCTTGCCCTTCGTCGTCGCGGCAGCAGCGGTCATCGGGGCGGAGCCGACCGGCTCACTTGGAGCGGCGGAGACGGAGGAAAAGAGTGGATTTGGGGGAAGAGTACTGTGCTGCCCGCAGTGTAGTGAAGTCTTATATCAACCGAGTGAGTCACTGACCTGCGGGACCGCTAAATCTCCGGATATCTCCATCGCAGGACTCACGCTATACGTGGAGTAATGGGCGGCGGTGTGCCCCCACTTTCCCCACTCGTTGTGATATCTTCGCGCAACGCGCGCTTCCCAAAATTTTCGAATCCCGTGAAATCCGGGCATGGCAGAGCGACCCGTCGCGTCCAAAGATCCCGATGGTTTACTCGGAACATATTTGATGCTTAAATTCATTCAGACATTTATCAAGGCAAAATCGATCAGGGGAATGACAAAGATTTCAATCGACACTGATTTCCTTGAAGCCCCAAAGTACATTTGGAATTTCGGTGCCTTATCAGAGCTGGCATCGATTCCCTTTCTCACTCGAATCCCGATCCATTCGGGGTATAATGACGAGGATATGTACCTAGGGTAGGGTCCTAGGCCTGACCTACATACCCTACCTAAGGAAACTATATTGGTGGACTTGAAGATTACAAGAGAGAGTCTGACTAGATTCACCATGGCGCTCAAGTCACTCGACAATTAATCCACTCAAAGGCTTCTCCCTCCACTTGACAATCTCCTATCACTCGAACGACCTCACTACCAGTCGACACTAGAAGACCAGAAGGCACCCCGTGGAGGCCAATAGGTAGGCGTTGGCCAGTCGTCTATAGTAGCATTTATTGTGTACGTTGCCAGTAACGCACGTCTTTATTCCCATGATCGAACGCTTGGATGCCTGGCACTTATGAGGGGCAGCGTACTCTATATAAGCTACCCTTCCCCTCTGGCACAAGGGTGCACACCTCCTGTAACACATACTATCCACACGACAAGAGCTCCCAAGCACTGAGACGTAGGGTTGTTACCTCCATGATAGGCGCCTGAACTCATACATCTGTGTGTACACCCTCGTCATAGCTAGGACTCTTCCCTCTCCTTTCGTACCCCTATCTTCTACTGTCACACTCGTTCCCCCGACATCCACCTTGTAGGTCGGCTGGAGCTCTCCTTCGGGCACAAGAAAGCTAATTTTGGGATAAAACACCCTCAAAATCTCAACCCGATTGGAGTTACGGATCTCTGGGAGTATGAGAAATAGTTTGCGGGCAGAAAACAGGAACACAAAACAGAAAAGAACACAGAGGGAGATCCAATCTCGGAGGGGCTCCTGCCCCTCCGTCGCCATGGAGGCCATGGAACAGAGGGGGGACTCTCTTCCCATCTAGGGGAGAGGCCAAATAAGAAGAATAAGGAGGGGGCTCTCTCCCCCTCTCTCTCCTGGCGGTGCCGGAACGCTGTCGGGGCAATCATCATGACGGGGATCTACATCAACAATCTTGCCGCCGTCAAAACCGACTCTCTCTCCCTCTGGCAGTGGTGTAACACCTCTCTTCCCCGCTATAATCTCTACTTAAACATGGTGCTCAACTCCATATATTATTTCCCAATGATATTGGCTATCCTATGATGTTCGAGTAGATCTCTGTTTTCCTATGGGTTAATTGTGGTATGGTGTTATGGATGTGAGTCGTACTTTGATATGGTGCTGTCCTATGGTGCCCTTCATGGCGCACAAACATGAGAGATTCCCGCTGTAGGGTGTTGCAATATGTTCCTGATTTTCTTATGGCGGGTTGCGTGAGTGACAGAAACATAAACCCGAGTAGGTGGGATGTTGCGTATGGGAGTAAAGAGGACTAGATACTTAATGCTATGGTTGAGTTTTACCGTAATGATAGTTAGTAGTTGCGGATGCTTGCTGGAGTTCTAATCAAAAGTGCATATGATCCAAGTAGAGAAAATATGTTAGCTCGTGCCTCTCCCTCATTGCATATAACAAGTATCTATCGTATCATATTCAATTGCCTGGGGACAATCTTTCTCTTGTGTTACAAAAATCTTGCTACGTCACTACTAAGTTTATTTTCTCCCAAAGTACTTCTAGTTTATTTCCCGCAAAGTAGTTTCATACTGATTCTAGGTAAAGCAAGCATTAGCATGCGTAGAGTTGTATCGATGGTCAATAGAACTTGAGGGAATATTTTTTCTACCTTTATCTCCTTGTTGGGTTCAACATTCTTACTTATCAAAAAAGGCAACAAATGATCTCCTACACTTGTGGGTTATCAAGACCTTTTTCTGGCGCTGTTGCCGGGGAGAAATAGCATGGGGTGAATATTCTCGTGTGTGCTCGTTTGCTTCATCACTAAGTTGTTTTTATTTTGTGATCTCGTTTTGTATCTTCATATATGGGTAGGAAACGCGAAATGTCAAAAAAATTAGATGTACTTGCTGCTCCAAAAGTTGAGGAACAAGTAGTGTTCCATACTACCGAAGAATACTACTTGGATTATCTTTGATCACTTTGTGTTCGTGCTGAAAACCCAACTAGCTTAGTTGAGGGAAAATCATTAAATGAACATGCTCCTTATGTGCAACACTGCATATCACAAAAAGGGAAATTCTTGTGGCCTCAAATTAATACTTTGTGTTGCTATGCTTGGAATCTATGTGAAATTTATGATTTTACTTGTTGTTATGAAGAAACTGAAAAACACCTTCCCTACTAATGTCTGTTTAATGATAATGAAATACTATCTTCTTATTGCATGGAGGCCTATTGTTATTTTGATGTTGAGCAAATTGAAGAATTTGTTGCTTTTAAAGGTGCTTATGAAATTGCTTCTTTGATTGAAAAGTATGATGCTACTCTTTACAAATCTGAATTTTTTGCCATACTTGAATATTGCTATGAAAACTATGCTTCTAATACTTATATCAATGAATTTATTGAAAGAATTACCGCTGCCTTGGAGGAGACTAATATTTTGCAGGAATCTATGGAAGAGGAAGTTGCTGAAATTGTGAGCTCATTGGATGAAAAAGATAAGCAGGAGAGCGAAGCACAAAAGGAGGAAGAGCAGATTAGCTACTCGTGCCCACCTTCTAATGAGGGTAACTCTTCAACTCATACATTATTTAATTACCCTTCGCACATGCCGAAGGATGAATGCTATGATGATTGCTATGATCCCTTGGATTCGTTTGAAATATCCCTTTTTGATGAACTTGATGCTTGTTATGCTCGTGGCCATGATGCCAATTTGAATTATGCTTATGAAGATGAACTTCCTATACGTCCTTATGTTAAGCATGAAATTGTTGCTATTGCACCCACACATGATAGTCCTATTATCTTTTTGAATTCTCCCAACTACACTATATGAGAGAAGTTTGCACTTATTAAGAATTATATTGATGGGTTGCGTTTTCTTACTACACATGATGATTTTTATGAATATAATATGCATGTGCTTGCTTGTCCTACTTGCAATTATTATGAGAGAGGAACTACATATTCACCTCTCTACGTTTCCAATACTATAAAATTGCAAGAAACTACTTATACTATGCCTTGGCCTTTACTTGGTGTGAATGACTTGTTCTTTTATGACATGCTAATGCATAGGAAGAGAGTTAGACTTCGTTTTTATATGCTATAAATCACTTTGTGCTCACTAATAAATTACAAATCATTGTTAATTAAAATTGGCTTTGATATACCTTGAGATCCGGGTGGATCAATTACTTGAGCACTTTATGCCTAGCTTAATGGATGTACAAAAAGCGCTGCTAGGGAGACAACTCGGAAGTTTTAGAGAGTCATTTATTCCCTTTTTGTGCTTTTGTAATATATTGTTCCAAGATTTGCCTTTAGGATGATACATAAGATGAGTAGAAGCAATGCTGAATCTAAAACAGAAACTTTGTTCCGGGTGCACAATTTTTTTACTGCAACATGAGAATGAGCTTAAAGTTTAACACAATATTGCTATACAAATTTTGTACGTTGTCCTTATTTTTCAGAATTTTCAGAGTTACATAAGTACGGTCAAAGTTCATATTACTTGAGACTGTCGTGTTTAAGACAAATTCTGTTTTTGATGCATTATTTTGCTTGTTTCGATGGAACTATCGATATTGTTGGTGGTGTAAGCCATATAAAAGATATAATACAAAATAAATAATTCAAATATAAAATATGAATTGGTTTCCAATAGTACTTAAAGTAGTATTTTGATTTCTTATACTAGCGGGTCTTACTAGTCTTCTGTTAAGTTTTGTGTGGATGAAGTGTTCGAAGATCGAGGAGGCTAGATATGAGGAGAAGAAGGAGATGCAAGAGTTCAATCTTGGGAATGCCCAAGGAACCACAAGTAAATATCCAAGGACACTCGAGAGTCTAAGCTTGGGGATGCCCCAGAAGGCATCTCATCTTTTTTCAACAAGTATCGATATGTTTTCAGATTCGTTTCATTTATGTGATATGTGCGAATCTTGGAGCATCTTTTGCATTTAGTTTATGCACGATGCTGGTATGATATAGTATTTGGTCGATTTATAAAATGATCATTGCACTTCACTTATATATTTTGAGTATGGCTTTATAGAATGCTTCATGTGCTTCACTTATATCATTTGAAGCTTGGAATGCCTGTTTCTCTTCACATAGAAAACCGTCATTTGAAGAACGCTCTTTTGCTTCACTTATATTTATTAGAGCATGGTATTTTGTAGAAATAATTGAACTCTATTGCTTCACTTATATCTATCTATAGAGTCAACAGGAATTGGTCATTCACATGGTTAGTCCTAAAATCCTACATAAAACTTAAGGATCACTGAATATGATATGTTTGATTCCTTGCAATAGTTTTGTGATATAGAGATGATAATATGTGGGAGGTACTAGTGGATGATCGTGTTTAGTAAGATATTGGTGTTAAGGTTTGTGATTCCCGAAGCATGCACATTTAGTCTCCCGTTAAGCTAGGAAGTTGGAGTACAATTTATCCTTGATTGTCTATCTTTGTGTGAAGGTCGGGGCGCACGATGGTTAACTCCTACCAACCTCCCCCCTAGGGGCATGCGTAGTATTACTTTGCTTCGAGCGCTAATAAAATTTTGCAATAATTATGTGATTTCTTTATGACTAATGCGAGTCCATGGATTATACACACTTTTACCTTTCTACCACTTGCTAGCCTCTACGGTACCGTGCATTGCCCTTTCTCACCTCGAGAGTTGGTGCAAACTTTGCTAGTGCACCCAACCCCTGTGATATGATACACTCTATCACACATAAGCCCTTATTCTATCTTCCTCAAAACATCCACCATACCTACCTATTATGGCATTTCCATAGCCATTCCAAGATATATTTCCATGCAACTTCCATAGCTTCCGTTTTGATGACTTGAGCATTTATTGTCATATTGCTTTACATGATCATAAGATAGCTAGCATGATGTTTCCATGACTTGTCCATTTCTTGATATTTCTGGTACGCTAGATCATTGCACATGATTCATATAGATTCATATTTTGTTCTAGGTATCGAGTTGTAATATTGAGTTATAAGTAAATAGAAGTGTGATGATCATCATTATTCTTAGAGCATGTTCCAGTGAGGAAAGGATGATGGAAACTATGATTCCCCCACAAGTCAGGATGAGGCACCGGACAAAGAAGAAAAAGAAAAAGAAAAAGAGAGGAAAAAACTAAAAAAATGGATGAGAGACAATGAGAGAAGGGGCATACTAATTCCACACTTGTGCTTCAAAGTAGCACCATGTTTTTCATGTAGAGAGTCTCCTATGTTGTCACTTTCATATACTAGTGGGAATTTTTCATTTTAGAGTTAGATGCATACCTACTTAGTTTTCATATTGATATCTCATACACTTATAGTTCTCAGTGCATCCGTTGAATGGCAATCCCTACTCCTCGCATTGATATCTATTGATGGGCATCTCCATAGCCCGTTGATACGCTGAGTTGATGTGAGACTTTCTTCTCCACTTTTACCCCTTTGAAACCTACCATCGGATTATATTCCACCCATAGTGTTATATCCATGGCTTGCGCTCATATATTGCGTGAAAGTTGGAAATGTTGAAGCACGTTAAAAAGTATGAACCAATTGCTTGGCTGACACCGGGGTAGTGCATGATTTATACTTTGTGTTAAGAAGACACAACATGACAACGCTATATGATTTTGTAGGGATAGCGTTATTTAGCCATTATATATTGAAAGACATGATTGGTTGCCTGAGTATTAATGTCTTCATGTCAAAACTAGACTATTGCTTTGAATCACCCATGTCTTAATATTCATGCCATGATTAGACATATGATCAAGATTATGGTAGGTAGCATTCCACATCAAAAAATATCTTTTTTGTCATTTACCTACTCGAGGACGAGCAGGAATAAAGCTTGGGGATGCTGATACATCTCCGTCGTATCTATAATTTTTGATTTCATGCCAATATTATACAACTTTCACATAATTTTGGCAAAAATTTATATGATTTATTGGACTAACCTATTGATCCAGTGCCCAGTGCCAGTTCCTGTTTTTTTGTGCATTTTTTGTTTCGCAGAAATTCCATATCAACCGAAGTCCAAACGCGATAAAAATTTATGGAAATTTTCTTTGGAATATTTTTGAATTTTGAGAAGTCGAATCATTGCAAACGGAGGCCCACAATGGGCACGACATACCAGTGTGTGGGCCAGGGCCCAAACGTGCCCTAGTGGAGGGTGGCCACCTCATAGGTCGGTTGGAGCTCTCCTTCGGGCGCAAGAAATCTAATTTTTGGATAAAAATCCCCTCAAAATATCAGACCTATCGGAGTTACGGATCTCCTGGAATATAAGAAATTGTTCTCGGCCAGAAAACAGGAATGCGAAACGGAAGAGAACAGAGAGGGAGATTCAATCTCGGAGAAGCTCCCACCCTGCCGCCACCATGGAGG
Source organism: Hordeum marinum (assembly GCA_022496015.1). Taxonomy (NCBI): domain Eukaryota; kingdom Viridiplantae; phylum Streptophyta; class Magnoliopsida; order Poales; family Poaceae; genus Hordeum; species Hordeum marinum. Next base: position 384,097,449 of record CM039675.1, read on the forward strand.
CCATGGACTAGAGGGGGAACTCTCCTCCCATCTAGGGGGAGGCCAAGGAAGAAGAATAAGGAGTGGGGATCTCTCCCCTCTCTCCCAGCGGTGCCGGAACGTTGCCGGGGCAATCATCGTGATGACGATCTACATCAACAATCTTGCCACCATCAACACCAACTCTCTCCCCCTCTAGCAGTGGTGTAACACCTCTCTTCCCTACTATAATCTCTACTTAAACATGGTGCTCAACTTCATATATTATTTCCCAATGATATTTGGCTATCCTATGATGTTTGAGTAGATCTCTTTTGTCCTATGGGTTAATTGTGGTATGATGTTATGGATGTGAGTCGTATGTTGATATGGTGTTGTCCTATGGTGCCCTCCGTGTCGCGCAAACGTGAGGGATCCCCGTGATACGTCTCCAACGTGTCTATAATTTTGTATTGTTTGATGCTATTATATTATCTGTTTTGGATGTTTTATATGCATTAATATGCTATTTTATATTATTTCTTGGACTAACCTATTAACCTAGAGCCCAGTGCCAGTTTCTGTTTTTCCCCCTATTTTTGAGTTTTACAGAAAAGGAATACCAAACGGAGTACAAACGAAATAAAACTTTTGCGATGACTTTTCTTGGACCAGAAGACATCTAGAAGATATGGAAAGGAGGTCAGAAGACCTGACAGCAAACGACAAGCCGCCTGGGCGCTCCCTATGGGGGCGCCCCCTGGCTTGTCGTCGCCTCATGCCCCCTTGACTTGATTCCAACGCCAAGTACCCCCATATATCCAGAAACCTCAAGAAAGAAACCTAGATCGGGAGTTCTGCCACTGTAAGCCTCTACAGCCACGAAAAAACAATCGGGATCCTATTCTGGCACCCTGTAGAGCGGGAAACCATCACAGAAGGCCATCTTCATCATCTCGTTGGTCTCCATGACGAGGAGGGAGTAGTTCACCCTCGAGGATGAGGGTATGTACCAGTAGATATGTGTTTGATCTCTTTCTCTCTCTCTCATGCTCTTGAGATGACACAATCTTGATGTACCATGAGCTTTATTAATATAGATGAATCATATGGAGTTTTTCCCTCTCTATGTTCTTGTCATGAATTGAGTTTTCCCTTTGAAGTTTTCATATCGGATTGAGTCTTTAAAGGATTTGAGAACACTTGAAGTATGTCTTGCGATGGGATATCCATGGTGAAAATGGGATGTTCTATTAATCCACTTGATGTATGTTTTTGGTGACCAACTTGCGGGATCTGTGACCTTGGGAATCTATGCATATGGGTTGGCACACATTTTCGTCATGACTCTCCGGTAGAAACTTTGTGGCACTATTTGAAGTTCTTTGTGTTGGATTGAACCTCATGAATCTTAAATTGTGTGATGCATATCGTATAATCAAGCCCATGGGTACTTGTTGTGACATTGGAGTATCGAGGTGACATTAGGGTTTTGGTTGATGTGTATCTTAAGGTGTTATTTTAGTACAAACTCTAGGGCTGTTCGTGAGACTTATTGGGATAGCTCATATGATTGATCAAAAAATATAACTTTGAGGTGGTTTTGTACCCTACAATATTTTTTTGTTTATTCTCCACTATTTGTGACTTTGGAGTGAACTATTTGTCGCACGTGAGGGATTTACATATGATTCAACAATGTTAGTATTGTTGAGAGAACTTGCACCAGTGAAAGTATGAACCCTAGGCCTTGTTTTCAAGCATTGCAATACCGTTTTTGCTCACTTTTGTTACTTGCAACCTTGCTGTTTTTATATTTTTAGATTACAAAAACTTATATCTACCATCCATATTGCACTTCTATCACCATCTCTTCGCCGAACTAGTCCACCTATACAATCTGCCATTGTATTGGGTGTGTTGGGGACATAAGAGATTTCTTGTATTTGATTGCCGGGTTGTTTGAGAGAGACCATCTTCATCCTACACTTCCCACAGATTGATAAACGTTAGGTCATCCACTTGAGGGAAAATTGCTACAGTCCTACAAAACTCTACGCTTGGAGGCCCAACAAAGTCTACAAGAATAAAGTTCTGTATTAGACATCACCCTACTGTAGGGTGTTGCAATATGTTCATGATTTGCCTACGATGGATTGCGTGAGTGACTAAAACATAAACCCGAGTAGGTGGGTTGTTGCGTATGGGAGTAAAGAGGACATGATACTTAATGCTATGATTGGGTTTTACCTTAATGATCTTTAGTAGTTGCGGATGTTTTCTAAAGTTCCAATCATAAGTGCATATGATCAAAGTAGAGAAAGTATGTTAGCTCATGCCTCTCCCTCATTGCATATAACAAGTATCTATCGTAACATATTCAATTGCCTAGGGACAATCTTTCTCTTGCGTTACAAAAAGCTTGCCACGTCACAACTAAGTTTATTTTATTGCACAGTACTTCTAGTTTACTTCCCGCAAAGTAGTTTCATATTGATTTTAGGTAAAGCAAGAATTAGCATGCGTAGAGTTGTATCGGTGGTTGATAGAACTTGAGGGAATATTTGTTCTACCTTTAGCTCCTCGTTGGGTTTGACACTCTTACTTATAGAAAAAGGCTACAATCGATCCCCTACACTTGTGGGTTATCAGACACGTATTGCTCCTGAGTGGTACGATAACCCATTCTTTGAGGTCATCTTGTTGGACAATGATGAACCTACGAGCTATGTAGAAGCGATGATGGGCCCAGATTCCAACAAATGGTTAGAGGCCATGAAATCCGAGATCGGATCCATGTATGAAAACAAAGTATGGACTTTGGAAGTATTACCTGAAAGGCGAATGGCCATTCAGAATAAATGGATCTTCAAGAAGAAGACAGACGCGGACGGTAATGTCATCAGCTATAAAGCTCGAATAGTGGCAAAGGGTTTTTCACAAGTTCAAGGAGTTGACTACGATGATACCTTCTCACCCGTAGTGTTGCTTAAGCCCGTCAGAATCATGTTAGCAATAGCTGCATTTTTCGATTATGAAACTTCATAGATGGATGTCAAAACATTGTTCCTTAACGGTTTCCTTAAGGAAGAGTTGTATATGATGCAACCAAAAGGTTTTATCGATCCAACGAATGCTGACAAAGTTTGCAAACTCCAACGATCCATTTATGGACTCGTGCAAGCATCTCGGAGTTGGAATCTTTGCTTTGATGAGGTGATCAAAGCACTCGGGTTTATACAAGTTTACGAAGAAGCTTGTATTTACAAGAAAGTGAGTGGGAGCTATATAGCATTTCAGATATTATATGTGGATGAAATATTGCTGATTGGAAACAATATAAAAATGTTGTAAAGCGTGAAGGAATATTTGAACAAGAGTTTTTCAATGAAGGAACTAGGAGAAGCTGCTTTCATATTAGGCATCAATATATATAGATATATCAAGGCACTTAATAGGACTTTCACACAACACATACCTTGACAAAGCTTTGCAGAAGTTCACAATGGATCAGTGCAAGAAGGGGTTCTTCCCTGTATTGCAAGGTGTGAAGTTGAATAAGACGCAATGCTAGTGACAGTAGAGGATAGAGAGAAGATGATTATCATCCCCTATGCTTCTGCCATCGGCTCTATTATGTATGCAATGCTGTGCACAAGACCCGATGTCAGCCTTGCCATAAGTATGGCGGGAAGGTTTCAAAGTGATCCAAGAATGGAACACTAGACGATGGTCAACAATATCCTTAAGTACCTGAAAAGGACTAAGAAAATGTTTCTCATTTATGGAGGTGATCAAGAGCTTGTCCTAAAGGGTTATGTCGATGCAAGCTTTGATGGGCTCTTTACGACAAGCTCTTAATCATCCATAAACGAGAAACATTTCCTTAGTCCTTTTCAGGTACTTAAGGATATTCTTGACCATCGTCTAGTGCTCCATTCCTGGATAACTTTGAAACCTTCCGGCCATACTCGTGGCAAGTCTCACATCGAGTCTCATGCACAGCATTGCATACATGATAGCCTATGGCTGAAGCATAGGGGATGACACTCATCTTTTCTCTATCTTCTGCAGTCACTGGGCATTGAGTCTTACTCAACTTCACACCTTGTAACACACACAAGAACCGCTTCTTGGACTAATCCATTTTACACTTCTTCAAAACTTTTTCAAGTTATGTGCTGTGTGAAAGTCCTATTAAGCGTCTTGATCTATCACTATAGATCTTAATGCCTAATATGAAAGCAGCTTCTCCTAGGTCCTTCATTGAAAAACTCTTGTTCAAATATTCCTTCACACTTGCCAGCATTTCTATATTGTTTCCATTCAGCGATATGTCATCCACATATAATATTAGAAACGCTATGATGACCCACTAGTATAGGGGATCAATTGTAGCTCTTTTCGATAAGTAAGAGTGTCGAACCCAACGAGGAGCATAAGGAAATGACAAGTAGTTTTCAGTAATGTAATGTCTGCAAGTCCTGAAATTGTAAGTAGCAAAGTAGTTTGATAGCAAGATAATTTGTAACGAGCAGTTAACTAATATAGTAAAAAAAGTGCAACAAGGTAGCCCAATCCTTTTGAGGCAAAGGACAGGCCAAAGCAGTCTCTTGTGATAAGCGAAGCGTTCTTGAGGGTACATGGGAATTTAATCTTGTCACTTTCATCATGTTGGTTTAATTTGTGTTCGGTACTTTGATAATTTGATATGTGGGTGGACGGTGCTTAGGTTCTGCTCTTACTTGAACAAACCTCCTACTTATGTTTAACCCTCCCGCAAGCATCCGCAACTACCAGAAAAGTATTAAGAATAAATTCTAACCATAGCATTAAACTTTTGGATCCAGTCGGTCACTTACGGAATAGCGTATGAACTTGGGTTTAAGCTTCTGTCACTCTCGCAACCCATCATCTAATTGCTACTCCACAGTGCATTCCCTTAGGCCCAAATATGGTGAAGTGTCATGTAGTCGACGTTCACATGACACCACTAAGGGAATCACAACATACACACTATCAATATGGTGTGCCCACCTGGTGGTCCCCTTCTGGTAGTTATTTGCTCCAATAATTCTTAAATATTCCATAAAAAATCTCCATGAAGTTTCAGCTTGTTTGGAGTTGTGCAGAATAGGTAGCCTGATGTAGCTTTTCCAGGTCCAGATTTCTAGTTGCCGGAATTCTCCCTCTTGGTCTGTTCCTTGCAAATTATGAGAGAAAAGGCATTAGAATTACTCCAAAAATCATTATTATCGATAAAAACATTACAAATAACAACAAGAAAACATGATGCAAAATGGACGTATCAACTCCCCCAAGCTTAGACCTCGCTTGTTCTCAAGCGAAAACCGAAATCGAAAAACATGTCCACATGCTTTGTGAGAGAGGTGTCGATAAAAACAAAATATGGACCTAGAAGCATCATTTTGTTTATTATGACAGCAACAAAATTAAACATAGGACTTTTATCGTAGTACTTTTATCATATACTTGTCATGAATAAGTAATAGTTCATCACACAATCGAAGTATAAAGCAAAAACTCTATTAGAAACCAGCAACATATGTTCTCAGTTAACTTTGCAACTACAATTCATCATCTTTTCAGCAAGGGTCACGTATCAGAGCCTTAAGGCAAGTTTACATACTCCACCATCATATAGTCTTCTATGATTGCTAACACTCGCCTCGTACCCATCAGCAAAACGTTTCAATCGGACCCATAGAAAGATAGGGGCTTATAGTTTCGCCTCCCGACATCCTCACCTCAAGGGTGATGTCAACAATAATAACTAATGCTATCTATATTCAACTGGACATATGTGCCTAGATATTTCCTCACCACATGATGCTTGCCAAAGGAGAAAACTAAAAGGAATACAGAAAAACTTTGACTCGTGCATAAAAGTAAAAGATAGGCCCTTCGCACAGGGAAGCAGAGGTTGTCATGCGCTTATTTGTTTGTATGCTCAATCCCTTACTGCAAGAGAACGTCACGTTGTATTGCCCCTTAAGATGACAACCTTTATTATGCAATCTGTCGCTTTTATTCTTTGTCATCCAAGTTCGTACAACGCTCAATTTTCTCTTACATTAAATGATCTTACACTTTTAGAAGCAATTTTTATTGCCTTATTGCACCGATGACAACTTACTTGAAGGGTCTTGCTCAATCCATAGGTAGGTATGGTGGACTCTTGAAAATAGGATTTGGGTTTAAGTATTTTTGGATGCACAAGTAGTATCTATACTTAGTGCGGAATTTTTGGCTAGCAAAGGTAGGGGGCAACCATCATATGTTAATATGACAATATGACTTCTATGTGAATATAAACAAACACAAACCATTAAGTTGTCTTCCTTGTCCAACGTCAACAATTTTGGCATATAATATTTTGATGAGGGCTCACAATCACAAAAGATTTCTAGGATAGTATATTTATATGTGAATCTTCTCTTCCCTTATTAATTCTTTCATGAGTTGCATCATTGACTAATCCTATGTTTACCAATCTCTAATAAAGTTTCCTACTTATACTTTTCCTTATGTGGTGCCATCACCTACCATAGGATTAGTATATGATCTTATTGATTTATTTCCTTTCTTTCCTTTCTTTCTTATTTATTTTTCTTTATCTGCAACATGAAAGTAAAGAAAGCAAAAACTCAAACTAAACTTTATGATATAACTTGCACACGATTACAATGATAGATCACTAAGAAAATTCTCAAATAAGGAAGGATCGAACTGAACTTTATTTCATCTAGGAAAAAGATTGAACTAAGATAAGTAAAAGCAAAAAGGTAGTGGGATGATATGATATCAGGGCACCTCCCCCAAGCTTGGCGGAAGCCAAGGGGAGTGCCCATACCCGATACTCAGTTCTCCTTTGGTGGTGAAGAAGATGATGGTGGTGAAGTAGAAGTATTGTCCTCGGGTTTCCATGGCAGTGGTCCACCATCATGAGAGGCAGAGTGAGTCTCACGGGTCCTGCAACTAGCAGCCAAACTCATGCCTTTAAACCTTGCCTCAGATTCAAAGACTTGTTTCTCGAGGTCATAAATCTGGCTTTGGAGGACGTTGATTCGCTCATTGAAGGTGAAGACAATGTCCTTCATGGGCTTGCCATCCACCTTGAGATCACGGGAGAGGTCCATGATCATGAGGTGATTGGCATGGAGTCCATGCTCCACCATCCCCTTGCACCGAAGGACATCTTGCTCCACAACTTCAAGCCTAGACTCAACGGTTCCCGTCCCCTTGGGACAGGGCACATCGCGAAGGTGCAACACCCCCTCATGCATCTCAATGACCTGAGGGTACTGCACCACCTCCTCAAGATATGGGTTGATGACGTTCTTGAAGAACTTGTCCTTGGAGGAGCTTGAAGCAGCCATGGTAGATGGGATCTAAAAGAAAACAACAAGGAAAAAGAGAACAGAGGATTTCTCCGCGATACGGTGATCAATAGGTTCGGGAAGTATATATAGATTTTTTATCCTGGAGGACAAGTACATGGAAGAAAAACGGAGTACGGAAGGTGTCCCAGGTGGGCACAACCCACCTGGGCGCGCCAGGAAAGCCTCGCGCGCCCTGGTGTCTTGTGCCCACCAGGGAATGCTTCCTCGGAGTTTCTTTATTTCCAAAATTCTAAAATATTCCAAAACTGACAGAAAATATTTTTTCGGATTTTTTGGAGTCCGTTTACTTACCGTATCACGTACCTCCTTATTTTCACGATTTTGGAGTGTCCCGGAAGGACTCTTTTATGTGTTCTTCCGGTGTCAAAGTTTGGATAATATTACTTTCAACATTAATAGGCATACCTGAGATATAATGCTTTATTCGTTGTCCATTGACAACCTTCAGGTTAGTACCTTCGGAATTATTTATTTTTATGGCACCAGACGAGTAAACCTCCTCGATGACATACGGGACGTCCCATTTCAAGAGGAGCTTCCCTGCAAAAAATCTAAAACGAGAGTTGTACAAAAGAACATATTCTCGGGCTTTAAACTCGTGCTTTTGAATTCTTTTGTCATGCCATCTTTTGACTTCTTCTTTGAATGATTTTGCATTTTCATAAGCTTTGGTTCTCCATTCATCTAATGAGCTAATATCATATAACGTCTTCTCACCTGCAAGTTTGAAATCATAATTGAGCTCTTTGAATGCCCAAATTGCTTTATGTTCTAACTCAAGAGGCAAATGGCAAGCCTTTCCATAAACCATTTTATAAGGAGGCATACCCATAGGATTTTTATATGTTGTTCTATAAGACCAAAGTGCATCATCTAATTTCTTAGACTAATTCTTCCTGGACCTATTAATAGACTTTTGCAAAATTAATTTTATTTCTCTATTGCTAAGTTCAACTTGACCACTAGACTGAGGATGATAGTGTGATGCAATTCTATGGTTAAAATCATACTTGGCAAGCATTTTACGGAAAGCACCATGAATAAAGTGTGAACCACCATCAGTCATTAAATATCTAGGGACTCCAAACCTTGGGAAAATAACTTCCTTAAGCATTTTAATAGAGGTGTTGTGATCAACACTACTCGTTGCAATAGCTTCTACCCATCTAGTAACATAATGAACGGCAGCCAAAATATGTGTATACCCGTTAGAGGAAGGGAAAGGTCCCATGTAATCAAATCCCCAAACATCAAATGGTTGAACAAAAAGTGAATAATTCATAGGCATTTCTTGACGCTTACTGATATTACCTATTCTTTGAAACTCATCACAAGATGAGACATACTTCCGGGCATCCTTGAAGAGAGTAGGCCAATAAAATCCAGATTGCAGTACCTTATGCGCAGTTCTATCTCCAGCATGATGCCCTCCATAAGCCTTGGAGTGACATTTTTGTAGGATTTGTCCCTGTTCAGGCTCAGGTACACAACGTCTAATACTACCATCTACTCCTTCTTTATAAAGATGTGGGTCATCCCAAAAGTAATGTCTTAAATCATAGAAGAATTTTTTCTTTTGTTGGTAAGTAAACCTAGGTGGTAAATATTTAGCAACAATGTAATTAGCATAGTCAGCATACCAATGAGTAATATTAGCAACATTTATTGCAGCTAACTGCTCATCAGGAAAACTATCATCAATAGGTAGTGGGTCATCAAGCACATTTTCAAGCCTAAACAAGTTATCAGCTACGGGATTCTCGGCTCCTTTTCTATCAATGATATGTAAATCAAATTCTTGTAACAAGAGAATCCAACGAATAAGTCTAGGTTTAGCATCTTTCTTTTCCATAAGATATTTAATAGTAGCATGGTCCGTGTGAACAGTTACTTTGGAATCAACAATGTAAGGTCTAAATTTATCACAAGCAAACACAACTGCTAAGAATTATTTTTCAGTAGTAGCATAATTTCTCTCAGCACTGTCTAGAGTTTTACTAGCATAATGAATAACATTCAATTTCTTATCAACTCTTTGTCCTAGAATAGCACCAACAGCATAATCACTAGCATCACACATAATTTCAAAATGCAAGTTCCAATCAGGTGGTTGAACAATAGGTGCAGTAATTAAGCCTTTCTTGAGTGTTCCAAAGGCTTCAAGACAATCATCATCAAAAACAAAAGGGATATCCTTTTGCAAGAGATTAGTAAGAGGCCTAGAAACTATAGGAGATATGCCCTAGAGGCAGTAATAACAGTTATTTTGTATCTCCAAAGTTTGTAATGAATGTTTATGTTCCATGATATAACAGCAATGATTCTCGAGTCTAGAAATTAAACGAGGCTTGGAGGGAAACTCATGTGCACGTGTGGTATAATAAACGGTGAATTGTATTCCTAGTCTTGCCTCTAAGACTGGCTCAAGTGTTGCATGATGGTCCTGTTTTCCTGATCATGGGCATGGCTATGCCAGCAATTTTGAGGATGCGATGTTGGTAGAACACTCGTGTTGAATCGATCCGAATTGATGTTATGCTATGAGATACATTTGTCACAAGTTAATGGTTAATAACACAGAGATGGTTAACGTTTGCATAATTCCTTAGACCATGAGAGTATCGAGTTTCTTCATGCTTGCTTCATGAACTTTGGGGTTTGTTAAACGTCATCCGTAAATGGGTGGCTATTACGGCGGCTTACGGGTTCATGGAAAAGTATGTCAAGTAACTTGATAGCTCAAGATTGGGATTTGCTCCTCCGACGATGGAGAGATATCTCTGGGCCCTCTCGGTGTTACGGTATCCATCATCGTCTGGCCAGACACTTTGTGATTTGATCACGGGGATGCCGGAACACGGGAACGAGAAAAGAGAACAATACCGACAACGAGGTAACTGGCATAGTGGACAAGTTGTTGATACACGAGGATGCCTACATGTCTCACCTCGGGTAATTGTTAACATATCACGAAGCAACAGGAATAGCTCACGACAACTAGAGGTTCACTCGAATATTCATTCGTGTGGGTATAGGGGTCAATATGGGTGTCCACGGCTCCGATGTTGATCATTGATCGGAAGGGGTTCCGGGTCATGTCTATGCTTCACCGAACCTATAGGGTCACACGCTTAAGGTTCATCTATCTGTTGAATACTAGACAGGGAGTCTGAGAGAAAATCACCGAAAAGTTTCGGACACCGGAAAAGTTTCGGACAGCGGAAAAGTTCCGCACACAGGTCACCGGAACAGTTTCGGTGAAACTGAAAAGTTGTTTCAGGGGATACCAAAAAGTCAAATTGGTTTTGGCACATGCCTGATAATTCCTGAAGGGTGCCAGAATCGTTCTGGAAACTTTCTGGAATTTTCCGGGATGAAAACCGGAAATGTTCCGGAGCTGCCGGAACCACTTCAGATGCTTTTCGCAGATGAAAATCACTATTCCGGAATTGTTCCAGATCGCATTGAAAATTATTTTAGTGGGGTACTAGAATTGTTCTAAGCCCACATAAATATTTTTAGTTCGAGCGGACGCTGAAAAATGTCGCCGTGAATAGTGAAAGTGCTTTTTGGACTACTTTATGGAAAGCCACCTTTTGGGGCTTTGCTCCAAAAGATCTTGGGGATGACATGGATGGATTGGGGCCATTTTTGGGGTCCCACATGAGGTTGTGGCCGGCCACATGGTGGACTCCTTCATGGAGTCCCTCTTGTTCCTTGGTTTCACTTTTATGCCCTTGTGGAAGGACTTCATTCATGTGCATTTTGGGTTTTATTGTAAAACCACCCTACCCCTTGGTTTTCCTATAAATAGGAGGTGAGTGGGCTGCCATTTCTTCATCCTTGTGCTCTCATACACATGCTTTGCTTTGCAAGCTCTCTCTCTCCCTCCCACGAAAAGAGTCTTTCGTAGAGCCGGAAGGCTGTCTGGGTTCCGGCAGGAACTAGTTCTGGACGGCGAAGCGCTGCCGGATAGATGACACTGTATGTGTGCAACCCCATAGAGAGGTCGTAGTTTCGATCTTTTGCCCGAGGGGCTGTTCGTGTGTCCTCCCGTAGGGCTGTCCGAGTCTTCGTTCGAGTTTCGAGGGTCCTCCCGAAGGGCTGTCCGCGACATCGTCCGGGGGACTGTCCGACCGCCTCCCGAAGGGCTGTCCGACGAGAGAGTACATCCTCGCGGTTGGGAGGTTGTAAAATCCTAGCTGTGGGGATCTGCACCAACGATCTCCACCGACTCTTCTTCCGCTGCGCTTCGAGTCGGTACGGATCAGATCAAACCTTGTATGCAGTCTCCATAGTGGTCCTGGGCATGCTCGCTATACTGGAAATTTTTGTTTTCTGTCGCGTTCCCCAACAGTGGCATCAAGAGCCAGGCTATGAGTAGATGCATGTTATGATCTAGAATACATGAGATGTATGGGTATTGCATAGTATAATTTTGTAGTAGATGAGATCTATTGCTGAAAATTATTTGTGCGGGTAGTAGATGAAATCTGTTACCCGATGTTCCTGTTGCTTCCCGTGAATTTGCGTAGTCCATATCTTGACGGAATGGTGGAATCTTACAAAGTTCTGACAATCCGCGATCCTTTCATGCTGCTCCTGAGTATGCTGATTGACAGATCAACGAAGTGCTAACAGTTCTTTGGGTTCCACCATAGTCAAAAGAAATATGGATGTTTCGCAGATGAAAGGGCAATGCAGATATGATCTGCACGGGGGTCACGCGTATGACGAAGTTTAGTATGGGGCTCGAGATTTTATCATCTCGTGTTTCATACACCCTGGAAAGTTAATCTAGCAACTTGAATTATCATACTTGATGATAAACGTTGGTAGCTGCGGTTTGAGTCAAAACCTTAGAAGCCACGTAAAATAAAATTTTGTATAAACCGATTAGAGGCGTCTAACTTGGTTTTGCAGGATGGTTTGCATGTGATGTGGTATAGCAAAGCTCATATTCAATTTTGATTATGTATGAGATGGCTATATGATGTAATTAACATGACGTGCGTGTCATGATTTGGCATGATGGCTGGAGCCATATGATTGCACTTTAATGACCTGCGTGTCAACCTTATGTAATGCACTTATTTTATTAGCTATAGAGATAGCAATATTATTTGGTGCATCGACAAGGTGGTGGCAATCTTCGCAAAGGTGAACACCGAAGCGAATGCCGAAGACGAAGAAATACTTGACTTCTCCGTCAGAAGGGGCTACACCATATCATGCTATTATGAATTGCCTGAGATGTTTATCCCTCTTGATGCACCCTTCTTAATTGCGCAGTAGTCGCTTTTTATTAGGGTGATCTCTCACTTAGAATATCAAGTAGTTAGTGTTCTCCCAAGTGTAGCACCGTCACGGCACCTATCTCTTCGGGGTATCACATGGTTCCATGGGTACGAACGATTAGAGAAGTGTGAGGCGGGTGAGTTGAGACCTCGCAGCGAGATCACTTGGTTGTCTTGACGTTCAGGCATGAAAGTCATGAGCTCGGAACACATGCATCGAAAGATGAACAAGAGTCACATAGAGATGTGATTGGCAAGTTGGCCTACCAATTGAAATTCTCGTCACTTGAGATGGTTACATCCTTGACGCTGAATTGAAAGTTGGGTCTTGCATCACTCACAATCAATTATGAGAGATATTGATTTGAGTGGGAGTGCACCTTAGAATAAAAATTATTTATTCACTAGTGCCAAAAATCATTATGAACAAAGTCTAAATGAACTTGTGTTTTCCGTTGTAGATCAAATGGCTCGCAACACCGCGTTCAACTTAGGCCCTATGTTAGAGAAAGAGAAGTTAGCTGCGAATGGAAACAACTATGCGGACTGGGTCCGTACCCTGAGGATTGTCCTCCGGGGTGCTAAGAAAGTGTATGTGCTTGACGGACCTCTTCCTCCTAAACCGGCGGCAACAGCCGCGGCAGACATAAAAAATGTCTAGGCCACTAAGGATGATGATTACAACTTAGTGCAGTGCCTCATGCTGTCTTGCATGAGTTCAGAGCTTCGAAAACGTTTTGAATTCCATAACTCCTTTGATATGATCAAGGATCTGGATGCTCTTTACAAGTTTAATGCACGGTCTGAACATTTTGACATCATGAAAATGATGGCGGAGACCAAGATGGCTGAGGGTAGTTCAGTTGGCGAGCACGTAGTCAATATGATTGGCTACGCTGAAAGGCTTAAAATCCTGGAATTCCCACTTCCAGAAGAGCATGTTATGGACTTGTTGCTAGGTTCACTCCCCCCGTCTTATGGCGGTTTTATCATGAACTACAACATGAATGGGATGGACAAAACAGCAAATGAGGTGCTTGCCATGCTAAAAACTGCTGAAGGAGGACTGCAGAAAAATCGCAAGCAAGTGTTGCTTGTGAATAAAACTGCCAGTTTCAAAAAGAAAGGCAAGCCCAAGAAGGGCAAGGGCGCCGGTAAGACTGGTTTCCAACGCAAATCTAAGGGCGGAGCCAAGAATGAAACTGAGTGCTTCTACTTCAAGGGCACAGGACACTGGAAGAGAAACCGCAAGAAGTATCTGGAAGATAAGAAGTCCGGAAAAACCGGAAAAGGTATAATTGTTATACAAGTTAATGTCATTGACGTTTTGCTTGCTAGCGAAAATTCTAAGTCTTGGGTATTTGATACCGGATCGGTTGCTCACATTTGCAACTCGATACAGGGGCTTCAGAAGGTGCGCAAGCTGGCAAAGAATGAAGTCGTGATGCGTGTCGGGAACGGCGCTGGGATCGCCGCTCAAGCCGTCGGCATTATGCCTCTACGTCTCCCTTCAGGATTTATTTTGGAACTCAGTAACTGTTATTTTGTTCCGTTATTGTGTAGAAACATTATCTCTGGATCATGTTTAGTACACGATGGGTACTCCTACAAGTCCGAGAACAATGGTTGTTCACTTTATTGTAAGGATATGTTTTATGGATTTGCACCCATTGTTGGGGGCCTTTTCATACTGAATCTTGATTGTGGAAATGATGTCTTTAACGTGAATGCTAAACGCCTTAAGAAGGTTGATACCACCACCACTTACTTGTGGCACTGTCGGCTTGGCCACATCGGAAAGAAACGCATGCAAAGACTCCATAAAGATGGAGTTTTACCGTCCCTTGATTTTGAATCATTTGACACATGTGAAGCTTGCTTGATGGGAAAAATGACCAAGACGCCGTTCACGGGTCATCCTGAACGGGCGGGTGAATTATTGTAAATAATACATAGTGATGTATGTGGTCCAATGAACACGGCCGCACGGGGTGGGTATTTTTACTTCGTGACTTTTACTGATGATTTAAGTCGGTATGGCTATATCTACTTGATGAAGCATAAGTCGGAAACCTTTGAAAAGTTCAAAGATTTTCAGAATGAGGTAGAAAATCATCGTGACAAAAAGATTAAGTTTCTGCGGTCTGATCGCGGAGGCGAATATCTTAGTCATGAGTTTGGCCAACATCTGAGTGACCGTGGAATCGTTTCACAGCTTACGCCTCCCGGAACTCCACAGCGAAACGGAGTGTCGGAACGACGTAACCGAACCCTGTTAGACATGGTAAGGTCGATGATGTCTCTTATAGATCTACCGATATCTTTTTGGGGTCACGCACTACTCACTGCCGCTTATACATTAAATAGAGCGCCGTCTAAGTCTGTTGAGACGACACCACATGAGATGTGGTGTGGGAAGATACCTAGTGTGTCGCATCTCAAGGTTTGGGGTTGTGAGGCATACGTAAAACGTTTACAGCCAACCAAACTGGAGCCTAGATCAGACAAATGTTACTTTGTAGGTTATCCAAATAACACCATTGGATATTCCTTCTACCACCAGTCCGAAGGCAAAATGTTTGTCGCAAAGGTTGCACACTTTCTCAAGAAAGAATTTCTCGCTAAAGAATTGAGTGGGAGGACAGTACAACTTAATGAGATTAGTGAATCTTTGGCAACCGTTGATATGGCTAAGGAACTGGAAGTAATTCCACAAATTATCCCTACAACCGAGCCGGAAGTTGTCGCATGTGATGCGGAAACTTCAGACAATGTTGTTACTGAACCGCGCAGATCAGGTAGGGCTATCCAGCCACCTGAGTGGTTTCATAACGAAATCTTCATTCTTGAAGACGATGAACCTGCGCACTACAAGGAAGCGATGGCGGGGCCTAGCTCAAGGGAATGGCACAAGGCCATGAGATCCGAAATGGAATCCATGTACGAAAACCAAGTTTGGAACTTGGAAGAACTTCCAGATGGCGTAAAACCCATTGGTTGCAAATGGATTTTCAAAAGAAAGACGGACGCGGATGGTAACATTACTATCCACAAAGCTAGACTTGTCGCGAAAGGGTTCACGCAAGTTCCAGGAGTGGACTACGACGAGACTTTCTCGCCCGTAGCTATGCTTAGGTCTGTTCGGATATTACTAGCAATTGCTGCTTATTTCGATTATGAAATATGGCAGATGGATGTCAAAACGGCTTTCCTAAATGGAAACCTTGAACAGGATGTATACATGATACAGCCAGAAGGTTTTGTCGATCCTAAGAATGCTGGAAAGGTATGTAAGCTTCAGAAAGCCATTTATGGTCTGAAGCAAGCATCAAGGAGCTGGAACATTCGTTTTGATGAAGTGGTCAAAGAGTTTGGCTTCATCAGGAACGATGAAGAATCTTGTGTTTACAAGAAGTTTAGTGGGAGCGCAAAAGCATTTCTAATCTTGTATGTGGATGACATATTGTTGATTGGAAATGATGTGAATTTTCTTAGCAAAATAAAAGACTCATTGAAAAGGAGTTTTTCAATGAAAGACTTAGGTGAAGCGGCATATGTATTGGGCATCAGGATCTATAGAGATAGATCAAGACGCCTAATAGCTCTTAGCCAAAGCACGTACATTGACAAGGTGTTGAAAAGGTTCAACATAGAGAACTCCAAGAAAGGCCTACTCCCCATGTCACCTGGCACAGTGCTTTGCAAGAATCAGAGTCCTCGGACCCTCGATGAGCGAGTACAAATGAATGATATTCCATATGCTTCGGCAGTTGGTTCTATTATGTATGCCATGCTATGTACAAGACCGGATGTTTCCTATGCGCTAAGTATTAGCAGCCGGTACCAAGGTGATCCAGGATTGGAACACTGGGCCGCAGTTAAGGGTATTCTTAAGTACCTCAGAAGGAACAAGGATTTACTTCTTGTGTACGGAGGTGATGAAGAGCTCATTGTAAGTTGTTACACTGATGCAGGCTTCATGACAGACCCAGATGACTTCAAATCTCAATCTGGCTATGTTTTCATATTGAACGGCGGTGCAGTTGATTGGAAAAGTTCCAAACAAAAGACTGTGGCAGATTCTACGACGGAGGCGGAATATGTTGCTGCTTCTGAAGCCTCCAAGCAAGCTGTCGGTATCAAGCAATTTCTTGAAGACCTTGGTGTGGTTCCAAGTGCTCTGGACCCGGTGGAGATCTATTGTGATAATAGTGGCGCCGTGGCTCAGGCAAGGGAGCCATGTTCGTACCATAAGACAATGCATATTCAACGCAAATATAAACTCATTCGACATCATGTCGAAGAAGGTTTAGTGAAAGTACGCAAAGTTCACACGGATCTGAATGTGTCAGACCCGATGACAAAGCCTCTACCACGAGCAAAGCATGAGCAACACCGGATAGCCATTGGTGTTAGGGAAGCCATGTAACTGGATTATGACTCTAGTGCAAGTGGGAGTCTGTAGGAGATATGCCCTAGAGGCGGTAATAACAGTTATTTTGTATCTCCAAAGTTTGTAATGAATGTTTATGTTCCATGCTATAACAGCAATGATTCTCGAGTCTACAAATTAAACGAGGCTTGGAGGGAAACTCATGTGCACGTGTGGTATAATAAACAGTGAATTGTATTCCTAGTCTTGCCTCTAAGACTGGCTCAAGTGTTGCATGATGGTCCTGTTTTCCTGATCATGGGCATGGCTATGCCAGCAATTTTGAGGATGCGATGTTGGTAGAACACTCGTGTTGAATCGATCCGAATTGATGTTATGCTATGAGATACATTTGTCACAAGTTAATGGTTAATAACACAGAGATGGTTAACGTTTGCATAATTCCTTAGACCATGAGAGTATCGAGTTTCTTCATGCTTGCTTCATGAACTTTGGGGTTTGTTAAACGTCATCCGTAAATGGGTGGCTATTACGGCGGCTTACGGGTTCATGGAAAAGTATGTCAAGTAACTTGATAGCTCAAGATTGGGATTTGCTCCTCCGACGATGGAGAGATATCTCTGGGCCCTCTCGGTGTTACGGTATCCATCATCGTCTGGCCAGACACTTTGTGATTTGATCACGGGGATGCCGGAACACGGGAACGAGAAAAGAGAACAATACCGACAACGAGGTAACTGGCATAGTGGACAAGTTGTTGATCCACGAGGATGCCTACATGTCTCACCTCGGGTAATTGTTAACATATCACGAAGCAACAGGAATAGCTCACGACAACTAGAGGTTCACTCGAATATTCATTCGTGTGGGTATAGGGGTCAATATGGGTGTCCACGGCTCCGATGTTGATCATTGATCGGAAGGGGTTCCGGGTCATGTCTATGCTTCACCGAACCTATAGGGTCACACGCTTAAGGTTCATCTATCTGTTGAATACTAGACAGGGAGTCTGAGAGAAAATCACCGAAAAGTTTTGGACACCGGAAAAGTTTCGGACAGCGGAAAAGTTCCGCAGACAGGTCACCGGAACAGTTTCGGTGAAACTGAAAAGTTGTTTCAGGGGATACCAAAAAGTCAAATTGGTTTTGGCACATGCCTGATAATTCTTGAAGGGTGCCAGAATCGTTCTGGAAACTTTCTGGAATTTTCCGGGATGAAAACCGGAAATGTTCCGGAGCTGCCGGAACCACTTCAGATGCTTTTCGCAGATGAAAATCACTATTCCGGAATTGTTCCAGATCGCATTGAAAATTATTTTAGTGGGGTACTAGAATTGTTCTAAGCCCACATAAATATTTTTAGTTCGAGCGGACGCTGAAAAATGTCGCCGTGAATAGTGAAAGTGCTTTTTGGACTACTTTATGGAAAGCCACCTTTTGGGGCTTTGCTCCAAAAGATCTTGGGGATGACATGGATGGATTGGGGCCATTTTTGGGGCCCCACATGAGGTTGTGGCCGGCCACATGGTGGACTCCTTCATGGAGTCCCTCTTGTTCCTTGGTTTCACTTTTATGCCCTTGTGGAAGGACTTCATTCATGTGCATTTTGGGTTTTATTGTAAAACCACCCTACCCCTTGGTTTTCCTATAAATAGGAGGTGAGTGGGCTGCCATTTCTTCATCCTTGTGCTCTCATACACATGCTTTGCTTTGCAAGCTCTCTCTCTCCCTCCCACGAAAAGAGTCTTTCGTAGAGCCGGAAGGCTGTCTGGGTTCCGGCAGGAACTAGTTCTGGACGGCGAAGCGCTGCCGGATAGATGACACTGTATGTGTGCAACCCCATAGAGAGGTCGTAGTTTCGATCTTTTGCCCGAGGGGCTGTTCGTGTGTCCTCCCGTAGGGCTGTCCGAGTCTTCGTTCGAGTTTCGAGGGTCCTCCCGAAGGGCTGTCCGCGACATTGTCCGGGGGACTGTCCGACCGCCTCCCGAAGGGCTGTCCGACGAGAGAGTACATCCTCGCGGTTGGGAGGTTGTAAAATCCTAGCTGCGGGGATCTGCACCAACGATCTCCACCGACTCTTCTTCCGCTGCGCTTCGAGTCGGTACGGATCAGATCAAACCTTGTATGCAGTCTCCATAGTGGTCCTGGGCGTGCTCGCTATACCGGAAATTTTTGTTTTCTGTCGCGTTCCCCAACAGAAACTTTGGAAAAGTATTTGATAAATCTCCTATAGAAACCAGCATGACCTAAGAAACTATGAATACCTTTTATATCTTTAGGACATGGCATTTTCTCAATTGCATCAACCTTAGCTTGGTCCACTTCAATACCTCTTTCAGAAATTTTATGACCCAAGACAATGCCTTCATTAACTATAAAGTGGCACTTCTACCAATTCAAGACAAGATTTGTTTGTTCACATCTCTGCAGAAGTCGCTCAAGATTGCTTAAACAATCATCAAAAGGCTTCCCATAAACAGAGAAGTCATCCATGAAAACCTCAACAATATTTTCAGAAAAATCAGAGAATATAGCCATCATACATCTTTGAAATGTAGCAGGTGCATTACATAAATCAAAACGCATACGTCTATAAGCATAGGTTCCAAAAGGACAAGTAAAAGTGGTCTTTTCTTGATCAGGCTGTGATACAGGTATTTGTGAAAAGCCACAATATCCATCAAGGAAGCAAAAATGTGTGTGCTTAGATAATCTTTCAAGCATTTGATCAATAAAAGGCAAAGGGTAATGATATTTTCTAGTTTCTGTGTTTAATTTTCTAAAATAAATTACCATTCTATAGCGTGTAACAATTCTTTGTGGAATAAGTTCATTTTTATCATCAGGAACAACAGGAATACCTGCTTTCTTAGGGACACAATGAATAGGACTTACCCATCTACTATCAGCTATAGGATATATTATACCTGCTTCCAGAAGTTCTAATATTTCCGTTCTTACCATCTCTTTCATCTTTGGATTTAACCGATGTTGGTGATCAACAACTGGTTTAACATCAGGTTCCATATTGATTTTCTACTGACATAGAGTGTGACTAATGCCCTTTAAATCATCAAGATTATATCCAATAGCAGCCTGGTGCTTCCCTAGAACTTTCAGTAATCTTTCTTCTTCATGTTCTGAAAGGTTAACACTGATAATAACATGATATATCTTCTTTTCGTCAAGATAAGCATATTTCAATGTGTCTGGCAATTGTTTAATTTCAAACATAGGATCACCTTTAGGTGGAGGAGGGCCTCCAAGAGTTTCAATAGGTAAATTGTGTTTAAGCAGAGGACGTTGTCCAAAGAAAACTTTATCTATTTCATTTCTTTCATGCATATGTAAATCATTTTCATGGTCTAGCAGATATTGTTCTGATGGATCAGTAGGTGGTACAGCAATAGAAGCAAGACCAATTAATTCATCCTTACTAGGCAATTCTTTTTCATGATGATTTCTACTAAACTTGGAAAAAATAAAGTCATGAGACTCATCACCAAAGCTAACTCCCACAGTTTGTTTATTACAATCTATCTTAGCATTAACTGTTTTCAAGAAAGGTCTACAAAAGATAATGGGACAAAAGTCATCTGTCGGGACCCAAGAACAAGAAAATCAGTAGGGTATTTTATTTTCCCATACAAGACTTCAACATCTCTAATAATCCCAAATGCTGATATAGTGTCTCTATTAGCAAGTTTAATAGTAACATCTATTTCTTCTATCTCAACAGGTGATATGTCTTTCATAATCTCTTCATATAAAGTGTAAGGAATAGCACTCACACTAGCACCCATGTCACATAAACCATGATAATAGTGATCTCCTATTTTAACTGAAATAACAAGCATGCCCACAATAGGTCTATGTTTATCTTTTCTATTAGGTTTAGCAATTCTAGCAGCTTCTTCACAGAAGTAAATAACATGCCCATCAATATCTTCTTCCAAGAGATCTTTAACCATACCAATGCTAGGTTATACTTTAATTTGTTTTGCGGGTTTAGGTGTTCTAATATAGCTTTTGTTAACCACAGTTGAAACTTTAGCATGTTCCTTTATCCTAACAGGGAAAGGTGGTTTCTCTATATAAGCAGAAGGAACAACTGGATCAACATTATAGATTATAGTTTCTTCTTTAACTGGTGCTGGTTTTTTAATTTATTCTTTAATAGGTGGGTGATATTTAAACCACTTCTCCTTAGGGAGTTCAACATGATTAGCAAATGAGTCACAAAAGGATGCTACTATCTCAGAGTCAAGTCCATATTTAGTGCTGAACTTTTGAAGAGCATCGATATCCATAAAAATTTTAACACAATCATACTTAAGTTTAATACCTGACTCTTTACCTTCATCGAGTTCCCAATCTTCAGAGTTGCATTTAATTCTTTCCAAAAGATCCCACCGGAATTCAATAGTCTTCTTCATAAAGGAACCAACATAAGAAGTATCAAGCAGGGTTTGATCATTAAGAGAAAGCCAAGCATAAAAATTCTGGATAATAATTTCTCTTGAGAGCTCATGATTAGGGCGTGAATATAATATTGACTTAAGACTCGATACTTTCTCCTTCACGAGGCCAAAAATTATATATATAATCTTGATCATGATGAACTAGATGCATAGGACAAAATTTCTGGTGGAACTCCAATTTCAAACGATTCTGATTCCATGATCCAATATCATCACATAGCCTATACCATGCCAATTATTTTCCCTTCAAAGATAAATGGAAAACCTTTTTCATAACTTGATCCATGGGTAAACCTGCAAGCTTAAACAATCCACAAATTTGTTCCACATATATCAAGTGCATATGAGGATGTTCAGTTCCATCTCCTGCATAAAGATTAGCTAGCAGTTGTTCTATCATACCCGAAGGAATTTCATATTCAATATTTTCAGTAGGTGCAGTAGGTTGAGGGGTAGCTCATTGTGGTTCTGGACGAGGTGCAAATACCCCGAACAAACTCCTCAAAGGATCGTTTTCCATGGTAACAAGTGACAATAAATTTTAGCACACTACATAAATGTTTCCTTACCAAATTCCACTTACCAAAGGCGCTTCACTCCCCCGCAACTGCGCCAGAAAATAGCCTTGATGACCCACAAGTATAGGGGATCAATTGTAGCTCTTTTTGATAAGTAAGAGTGTCGAACCCAACGAGGAGCAGAAGGAAATGACAAGTAGTTTTTGGTAAGGTAATGTCTGCAAGTGCTAAAATGTAAGTAGCGAAGTAGTTTGATAGCAAGATAATTTGTAACGAGCAAGTTACTAATATAGTAACAAAAGAGCAGAAAGGTAGCCCAATACTTTTGAGACGAAGGACTGGACAAAGCGGTCTCTTATGATAAGAAAAGCGTTCTTGAGGGTACATGGGAATTTCATCTAGTCACTTTCATCATGTTGGTTTAATTCGTGTTCGGTACTTTGATAATTTGATATGTGGGTGCTTAGGTGCTGCTCTTACTTGAACAAACCTCCTACTTATTATTAACCCTCCCACAAGCATCCGCAAATAAGAGAAAAGTATTAAGAATAAATTCTAACCATAGCATTTAACTTTTGGATCCAATCGGTCCCTTACGAAATAGCGCATAAACTGGGGTTTAAGCTTCTGTCACTCTCGCAACCCATCATAATTGCTACTCCACAATGCATTCCCTTAGGCCCAAATATGGTGAAGTGTCATGTAGTCGACGTTCACATGACACCACTAAGGGAATCACAACATACATACTATCAAAATATCGAACACATATCAAATTCACATGATTACTTGCAACATGATTTTTCCCGTGACCTCAAGAACAAAAGTAACTACTCACAAATAATAACCATGCTCAAGATCAGAGGGGTATTAAATAGCATAATGTATCTGAACATATAATATTCCACCAAATAAATCATATAGTGATCAACTACAAGACGTAATCAACACTACTAGTCACCCACAAGCACCAATCTATAGTTCCGGTAACAAGATTGAACTCAAGAGATGAACTTGGGTTTGAGAGGAGTTGATGCTGTTGAAGATGTTGATGAAGATTGACCTCCCTATGATGGGAGAGTTGTTGGTGATGATGATGACGATGATTTCCCCCTCCGGGAGGGAAGTTCCCCTGGCGGAATCACTTCGTCGGAGGGCAAAAGTGCTACTGCCCAAGTTCCGCCTCGAGGCGGCGGCGCTTCGTCCCAAAAGCCTCCTTCTTATTTTTTCTATGTCAAAATGACTTATATACCAGAATATGGGCACCGGAGATGGGCCGAGGAGGGCACAACCCACGAGGATGCGCCTGGGCTCCCTAGCGTGCCCAGGTGGGTTGTGCCCACCTGGTGGGCCCCCTCTGGTAGTTATTTGCTCCAATAATTCTTAAATATTCCATAAAAAATCTCCGTGAAGTTTTAGCTTGTTTGGAGTTGTGTAGAATAGGTAGCGTGACGTAGCTTTTCCAGGTCCAGATTTCCAGCTGCCGGAATTCTCCCTCTTGGTGTGTTCCTTGCAAATTATGAGAGAAAAGGCATTAGAATTACTCCAAAAGCATTATTATGGATTAAAAACATTATAAATAACAGCAAGAAAACATGATACAAAATGTACATATCACGCTATAGAGCTCCCACTCATTTCCTCGTAAATACGAGTTTCTTCGTAAACTTCTATAAACTCGAACGCTTTGATCAGCTCATCAAAACGCTGTTATTTAAGGATCGCTGTACCAGTCCATAAACGAATCGCTGGAATTTGCAAACTTTTTTAGCATTCTATGGATCGACAAAACCTTCCAGTTGTATCATATACAACTCTTCCTTAAGGAAACCGTTAAGGGACGCTGTTTTCACATCCATCTGCGAAATTTCATAGTCGAAATATGCAGCTATTGCTAACATGATTCTGACAGACTTAAGCATCACTACGGGAGAGAAGGTCTCATTGTAGTCAACTCCTTGAACTTGTGAAAAACCCTTTGCCACAAGTCAAGCTTTATAGACGGTGACATTACCGTCCGGGTCCGTCTTCCTCTTAGAGATTCATTTGTTCTTAATGGCCTTTCTCCCTTCGGGTAATACTTCCAAAGTCCGTACTTTGCTTTCATACATAGATTCCATCTTGGATTTCATGGCCTCTAAACATTTCTGGAATCTAGGCCCATCATTGCTTCTCCATAGCTCATAGGTTCATCGTTGTCCAACAACATGACCTATAAGACAGGGTTGGCGTACCACTCAAGAGTAGCACGCGCCCTTGTCGACCTACGAGGTTCGATAGAAACTTGAAACGACACTTCATGATCATCATCATTAACTTCCTATTCAACCGATGCAGGCTCTACATAAACATCTTTCTGCACTGCGCTACGCTCTGGTTGAAGTAAATGTTCAATAACCTCATAAAGTTCTATTTTCCTTCCACTCAATTCTTTCGAGAGAAACTCTTTCTAAAGAAATGTTCCGTTTTTAGCGAGAAACACTTTGCCTTTGGATCTGAGATAGAAGGTATACACAATTACCTCTTTTGGGTATCCTATGAAGATGCATTTCTCTGCATTGGGTTCTACCTTTTCAGGCTGAAGCTTTTTGACATAAGCATCACATCCCCAAACTTTAAGAAATGACAACTTTGGCTTCTTGCCAAACCATAGTTCATATGGCGTCGTCTCAACGGATTTAGATGGTGCCCTATTTAAAGTGAATGCATCTATCTCTAATGCATAACCCCAAAATGATAGTAGCAAATCGGCAAGAGACTTTACAGAATGCACCATATCTAATAAGGTTCGATTATGATGTTTAGACACACCATTACGCTGTGGTGTTCCAGGCGGTGTCAATTGTGAAATAATTTCACACTGTCTTAAGTGACTACCAAACTCATAACTCAGATATTCTCCTCCTCGATCAGATTGTAGGAATTTGATCTTCTTGTTATGTTGATTCTTAACTTCACTCTGAAATTTGATTAAAATTTTGAAATGTTTCATACTTGTGCTTCATCAAGTAAAAATACCCATATCTACTTAAATCATCAGTGAAGGTAAGAAAAAAACGATATCCACCACGCGCCTCAATGCTCATTGGACCGCACACATTAGTATGTATGATTTCCAACAAGTCACTTTCCCGTTCCATTGTTCTAGAGAACGGGGCTTTAGTCATCTTGCCCCTGAGGCATGGTTCACATATGTCAAGTGATTCAAAATCAAGTCTCCAAAAGTCTATCAGCATGGAGCTTCTTCATCTGTTTTACACCAATATGACATAAACGGCAGTGCCATAAAAAAGTGAAACTATCATTATACACTCTACGTCTTTTGGCATCAATGTTATGAACATGTGTATCGTCACTATCGAGATACAAAAGGAATAAACCCCTCAAATTGGGTGCATGACCATAAAAGATATTACTCATATAAGTAGAACAACCATTATTCTCTGATTCAAATGAGTAACCGTCTCGCTAAACAAGATCCATATATAATTTTCATGCTTAACACAGGCACCAAATAACAATTATTTAGGTTCATAACTAATCCAGATGGTAATCGAAGAGCGAGCATGCCAACGGCAATCACATCAACCTCGGAACCATTTCCAACGCGCATCGTCACTTAGTCCTTACCCAGCCTTCATCTGTTCCGTAGCTCCTATTTTGAGTTGCAAATGTGAGCAACGGAACCGACATCAAATACCCAGGAACTACAACGAGAGTTGGTAAGGTACACATCAATAACATGTATATCATATATACCTTGTTTGGTGTTGGCTGCCTTCTTGTCGGCCATATACTTGGGGCAGCTCCACTTCCAGTGACCAGTTCCCTTGCAATGAAGGCACTTAGTTTCTGGCTTGGTTCCAGTCTTGGGTTTTTTCACGGGAGAAGCAGCTGCTTTTCCACTCTTCTTGGACTTACCCTTATTGCCCTTGCCATTCTTCTTGAAACTAGTGGATTTATTGACCATCAACACTTGATGCTCTTTCTGGATTTCAGACTCAGTAATTTTCATCATTGCAAACAGCTCGGTGACTGACTTGTTCGTCCTGTGCATGTTATAGTTCATCACGAAGTTCTTGTAGCTAGGTGGCAATGATTGAAGAACTCTGTCAGTGATCGCCTCCGGCAGAAGGGGCATACCTAACTCAGCTAGACGGTTCAAATACCCAAACATTTTGAGTAAATGTTCACTGTCAGACCTGTTGTCCTCCATCTTGCAAGCATAAAACTTATCGGAGATTTCATGCCTCTCGATCCGGGTATTCTTCTCAAAGATTCACTACAACTCCTGGAACATATCATATTCTCCATGACATTCAAAACATCTTTGAAGTCCATGTTCTAAGCCATACAACATTGCACATTGAACTATTAAGTGATCTCCAGAACGTGTCTCCCAAGCGCTCTTAACGTCTTCAGACGACGTGGGAGCGGGTGGGTCACCAAGTAGTGCATCAAGGACATAAGCCTTCTCAAAACTAATATGTCTCCAACGTATATATAATTTTTGATGATGTCATGCTATTATATTACCTGTTTTGGATGTTTTATATGCATTAATATGCTATTTTATATTATTTTTGGGACTAACCTATTAACCTAGAGCCAAGTGCCAGTTTCTGTTTTTCCTTGTTTTTGAGTTTTGCAGATATGGAATATTAAACGGAGTCAAAACGGAATAAAACCTTCGGAAGGAATTTTTTTGGAAGGAAACAAGTCGATCAAGCTTGGAGTGCATGTCAAGGGAGGTGCCAAGGTGCCACAAGCCTGCTTGGCACAGGCCCCCCTGGCCGCGCCTAGCAGGCTTGCCGCCTCCTGGCAGGTCTCCTAACCCTAATTCTTGGCCTATAAATTCCCAAATATTCCCGCAACATCAAAAAGAGCAACACAAATACTTTTCCACCGCCGGAAGCCTCTATTCCCGAGGGATCCAATCTTGGAGCCTTTTCCGGTAGTCTGTCGGAGGGGGTTTCAATCACTGAGGGCATCTACATAAACTCCATTGCCCCTCCAATGATGCGTGAGTAGTCCACTACAGACCTACGGAGTCCATGGCTAGTAGCTAGATGGCTTCTTCTCTCTCGTTGATCTTCAATACCATGTTCTTCATGATATTCATGGAGATCTTTCCGATGTAATTCCTCTTTTGTGGTGTGTTTGTCAAGATCTGATGAATTGTGAGTTTATGTTCAGATTATCCATGAATCTTATTTGAATCTCCTCTGAATTCTTATTTGCATGATTTCATATCCTTGCAAGTCTCTTTGAGTTATTGGTTTGGTTTGGCCAACTAGATTGGTAATTCTTGCAATGGGAGAAGTGCTTGGTTTTGCGTTCAATCTTGCGATGTCCTCACCTAGTGACATGGTAGGGGTAGCGAGGCACGTATTGTATTGTTGCCATCACGGGTAACAAGATGGGGTTTTCATCATATTGCTTCAGTTTATCCCTCTGCATCATGCCATCTTTCTT
The DNA here is from genome assembly GCA_022496015.1 of Hordeum marinum. Taxonomy (NCBI): domain Eukaryota; kingdom Viridiplantae; phylum Streptophyta; class Magnoliopsida; order Poales; family Poaceae; genus Hordeum; species Hordeum marinum. The sequence continues at coordinate 384,124,994 of CM039675.1, forward strand.
AATGCGTTACTCTGCTCTTCATGAACTTAATACTCTATATGCTTGCAGGAGTCGGTCGATGTTTGGAGTAATAGTAGTATATGCATAATCGTTTCGGTCTACTTGTCACGGACATGATGCCTATATGCATGATCATTGCATTGGATAACTACATGATTATTCACTTTTCAATCAACTGCTTGACAGTAATTTGTTTACCCACCATGATATTTGCCTTCAAGAGATAAGCCTCTAGTGAAACCTATGGCCCCGGGTCTATCTTCCATCATATACTTTCAGATCTATGAACTAAAAACCCAAAAATATGTTTTTGCAATTTATTTACCTTTTACTTTCCGCACTCGTTTACATCTATCTATTTCAGATCTAATCCTTGCAAATAACCGTGAAGGGATTGATAACCTCTTTATAGCGTTGGGTGCAAGAGTTTAATTGTTTGTGTAGGTGCATCCATTGGTGACTTGCTTGTTCCTCCTACTAGATTGATACCTTGGTTCTCAAAAACTGAGGGAAATACTTATCAAATTCGTTGCATCACCCTTTCCTCTTCAAGGGAAAACCAACGGAAGCTCAAGAGGTAGCAAGAAGGATTTTTGGCGCCGTTATCGGGGAGGATACATAGCAAGTCAAGACAAGATCTCTCCCGTCAACTTGCCAATTTCTGGCAGTGTTGCTTGGGTAGGTCAAGCCTACCAAGTACCCATCACAAATTCATCTCTTGCATTTCTTTATTTGCCATTTTCCTCTCATTTTCCTCTCCCCACTTCTAAAACGATTTTCAGAAAATACCAAAAAGATTTGCCTTTTTATTCGCCCTTCTTCCGTTTGCCTTTACGTTGCTATGTTTGCTTGTGTTGCCATGTGCCTTCTATTTAATTGCATCTTTGCTTGCTAAAAATATATTGATATGGATCCTCATCCACTTGCTAATCTTTGCAAAAGGCCATATTATGATGAACCAATTGCTAGTGAGTTGAGTGCACTTGTTTATCTCTATAGAGTTTTGTTTGAAAATCATGAATCTGAAAATTTTGATGAAGTGTTGAAAGAAGAAAATTGTAAGGTGATTCATGATAGTTCCTTAAATGAAAAGCATGATTTCCATGTTCTTAGTATGAATTCCCTGAATATCCGTGATGCTAATGATATGCAAAACCACAAGCTTGGGGATGCTATGCTTGATGAATATGATATTCTTTGTTCCCCAAGTTTTGATGATGAGACGTATGCTATAATTGATCATGAAAAGAATGCTTTATGTTATAGTTATATTGTGTGATTCCTTCATGATGCTACTGAAAATTACTCTATGGGGGGAACATATATTTTTAGGAATTGCAATAATATCAAGTTTCCTCTCTATGTGTTCAAAGATTTGAAGTTATGCTTGTTTTGCCTTCCTATGCTAGTTGATTCTTGCTTCCATAAATTGTTTCCTCAAAAAATCCATATGCATAGGAAGTGGGTTAGACTTAAATGTGCTTTTCATGAGATTCATGATGCTCTCTTGTATGTTTCAAATACTACTTTTTATGTGAGCATCATTGAAATCATTATGCCTAGCTAGGGGCGATAAACAATAGCGCTTGTTGGGAGGCAACCCAATTTATTTTGTGTTCTATTTTTGGTTCTGTTTTTGAGTGTTTCCCACATTATTACTTATGTAATAATTGTGTTTTGGTGTTTCAGTTAGTGTTTGAGCCAAGTAAAACCTTTGGGGTGATCTATGGTAGTTGTTGATTTGATCTTGCTGAAAAACAGAAACTTTTGCGCTCAGTTCAGGAATTTTCCAGATGTTTCAGAGATCCCAGTTGATCTCCAATTTTTACAAGATATTGATATATAAATTTCCCAGGTTTTCATAATGTTTCAGAATTTTTGGAGTTACAGAAGTATAAGAAGTTTCTAGATTGCTACAGTTTTTTTTGTTTTTGACAAATTCTGTTTTCTTTGAGTTGTTTGCCTATTTTGTTGAATTTATGGGTCGTATCATGTGGCATGAGCCATGGATAAGCTAGATTATAGTAGGTATAACACCAATATAAATATAGAATGAGTTCACAATAGTACCTAAACTGGTGATTTATTTTCTTATACTAACGGATCTCATGAGTTTTCTGTTAAGTTTTGTGTTCTGAAGTTTTCAAGTTTTGGGTAAAGATTTGATGGACTATGGAATAAGGAGTGGCAAGAGCGTAAGATTGGGGATGCCCAAGGCAACCAAAGTCATATTAAAGGATGCCAAAAATCCTAAGCTTGGGGATGCCCCAGAAGGCATCCCCTCTTTCGTCTTTAATCCATCGATAAATTTACTTGAGGCTATATTGTTATTCACCACATGATATGTGTTTTGCTTGGAGCGTCTTGTATGATATGAGTATTTGATTGTTACTTTGGCACAATCATCCTTGTTGCACACATATTTTGATAGATACACGCTGAATCGTGAATTTATTGGAATGCTCTATATGCTTCACTTATATCTTTTGAGTTAGGCAATTTTGCTCTATGTGCTTCACTTATTTCTTTTAGAGCACGGTGGTGTTTGCATTTTATAGAAATACTTGAACTCTCGTACCTCACTTATATTATTTTGAGAGTCTCTAACACAACATGGTAATTTGTCTAGGTTATGAATTTAGTCCTGATATGATAGGCTTCGTAGAGGGATATAATAAAAAATTCCATATTAAGTCCATTGAGTATTTATAAGAAGTTTGATTCCTTGCATAAAGTTTTGAGATATAAAGATAGTAATGTTAAGAGACATGTTAGGAAGAAAATTGTGATTTGGTAAAGTACTTGTCTCAAAATTTGTTATTCCCATAGCATGCATGTATGGTGAACCGTTATGTAAGGAAGTCAGAGCATGACTTGTTTATAGATTGTTGACCTTTGGGTGAGGGTCGGGGGCGCGCGATGGTTAACTCCTAACAACCTCCACCCCTAGGAGCATGCATTTAATTCTTTGTTTCAATGAATAATAGACTTTTTCAATAAGTATGTGAGTTCTTTATGACTAATTTTGATTCCATGGATTATACGCACTCTCACCTTTCCACTTTTGCTAGCCTCTCAAGTGCCGCGAAACTTTCGCTGGTACGCCATTTACCTTCCTCAAAACAGCCACCATATACCTTCCTCAAAACAGCCACCATATACCTTCCTCAAAACAGCCACCATATACCTTCCTCAAAACAGCCACCATACCTACCTATTATGGCATTTCCATAGCCATTCCGAGATATATTGCCATGCAACTTCCACCGTTTCCTTTTATGACATGCACCATCACTTCCATATTGCATATAGAGTCGTATTTTGTAATAGGTATCGAGTTGTAATTTTCCTTTTGAGTTGTAAGTAAATAAAAGTGTGATGATTTTCATTAATATACCATGTTCCATGTGAGAAAAGGATGATGGAAGCTATGATTCCCTTACTAGTAGGGAGGAGAGTCCGGACTTTATGAAAAAAGACCAGCGAAGCCCAAATAAAAAAATGAATAAAAGAGGCCTTAGATGCCCACAAAGAAAAAGTGAAAATAGAGAAGGGACATTGCTACTACCTTTTTCCACACTTGTGCTTCAAAGTAGCACCATGATCTTCATGATAGAGAGTCTCCTATTTTGTCACTTACATATAACTAGTGGAAATTCTTTCTTCACGATGCACATCCACTTAGTTTCTTTTTCAGCTTTCATAAACTTATAGCTCTAGTGCATCGGTTGCATGGCAATCCCTACTCACTCGCATGGATATCTATTGATGGGCATCTGCATAGCCTGTTGACACACCTAGTAGATGTGAGACTATATTCTCCCTTTCCTTGACAACCTCCACCATATTCTATTTCACCTATAGTGCTATATCCATGGCTCGCGCTCATGTGTTGTGTGAGACTTCAAAAAATTGAGAAAATAAATGTGTGAAAACAATTGCTTGACTTTTCATCGGGGTTGTACATGATATAAATACTTTGTGTGGGGAAGATGGAGCATAGCCAGATCATATGATATTGTAGGGATAACTTTGTTTTGCCATTATATTTTGAAGGATACGATTGCTTTACTAGTATGCTTAAAATGTTATTGTTTCTATATCAATATTAAGCTTTTGTTTTGAGTCTTACAGATCTGAATATTCATGCAACAATAAAGAATATTACATGGATAAATATCTTAGGTAGCACTCCACATCAAAAGTTCTGTTTTTATCGCTTACTTACTCGAGGACGAGCAGGAGTTAAGCTTGGGAATGTTGATACGTCTCCAACGTATCTATAATTTTTTATGATGTCATGCTATTATATTATCTATTTTGGATGGTTTATATGCATTAATATGCTATTTTATATTATTTTTTGGGACTAACCTATTAATCTAGAGCCAAGTGCCAGTTTTTGTTTTCTCCTTGTTTTTTACTTTTGCAGATATGGAATATTAAACGGAGTCCAAATGGAATAAAACCTTCGGAAGGAATTTTTCTGGAAAGAAACAAGTCGATCAAGCTTGGAGTGCACATAAGGGGAGGTGCCAGGGCGCCACAAGCCTGCTAGGTATGGGCCCCTGCCGCACCTAGCAGGCTTGTCGCCTCCTTGCAGGTCTCCTAACCCCAATTCTTGGCCTATAAATACCCAAATATTCCCGCAACATCAAAAAGAGCAACACAAATACTTTTCCGCCGCCGGAATCCTCCGTTCCCGAGAGATCCAATCTTGGAGCCTTTTCCGGTAATCTGTTGGAGGGGGTTTTGATCACGGAGGGCATCTACATCAACTCCATTGCCCCTCCGATGATGTGTGAGTAGTCCACCACAGACCTATGGGTCCATACCTAGTAGCTAGATGGCTTCTTCTCTCTTTGATCTTCAATACCACTTCATGATCTTCATGGATATTTATCCAATGTAATCCTCTTTTGTGGTGTGTTTGTCAAGATTCGATGACTTGTGAGTTTATGTTCAGATCCATTAATCTTATTTGAATCCCCTATGAATTCTTATGTGCATGATTTCATATCCTTGCAAGTCTCTTCGAGTTATTGGTTTGGTTCGAGCAACTAGATTGGTAATTCTTGCAATGGGAGACGTGCTTGGTTTTGGGTTCAATCTTGCGGTGTCCTCACCCAGTGACATGGTAGGGGTAGCAAGGCACGTACTGTATTGTTGCCTTTAATGGTAACATGATGCACTACTAGAAACAGCAAATTTGTCGTCTGCCAGTTCTTTGCCGTCAGCTAGCAGACGACAAATCAGCTATTTGCCATCAGTTTCCAGAAAACGGACGACAAAGAACTAGCTGACGGCGAAAAAGCTCTTTGCCATCAGCTAGTTCTTTGTCATCTGCCAGTGGACGACAAACTAGCTTTGTCGTCTACTAGCGGACGGCAAAGCGGAAGGGTGGCCCACTAACGGGTATTTGCTAACGGACAGTTTCTTTGCCGTCCGCTAGCGGACGACAAAGAATTAACGTCTGTTCCCCCTGCCCCCACCCCACTAGTTAGTCTCTTTGTCGTCTGCTAGCAGATGGCAAAGAGATTAACCTACCTAACCCCCGCGCCCCACCCCTCTCTCTCCCTCCCTCACCTCACCCACACCGTCCCCCGTGCCCGAGCTGCCGCCACCCCCGCGCTACCCCCGGAGCCCCCACACCGCCTGCCAGCCCCGCCCTTTGCCGCCCGCCCCGTCGCCCCACCCCTCTCTCTTCCCTCACCTCACCAGCGCGCGCCGCCTCGTGCCCGAGCCGCCGCCGTCCCCTGCGCCACCCCTCGGCACCCCCGCCGCCACCGGCCAGCCCCACCCACCAGTGCCCGCCTCATCGCCGGCCGCCCAACCTAGTTCCGCCCTAGCCGCCCCTCCCAGCGGACGCAGGGCACGCCCACCGCGCTGCCCCACCCACCGCCGGAGCCACACCGCGCCGCCCCCCCTCCCCCGTCACCGGTGCCGCGCCGCCCAGCCCTACCCTGCCGCCGGAGCCGCACCGTCGCCTAAAAAGGTGATTTTTTATTTTTTTTATTTTTTTTCTGTTTATATAGATTTAGTTTAGTTAGGTTTATTTAGATTTAGTTTATCTAGGTTTATTTAGATTTTTAGCTAGGTTTATTTAGATTGTCGGGGGTCGAGGATCGAGGGGAAAAGGAGTCGAGGGTCGACCCCGACACGACAGCCCCGACACCCCGGCCCCCGACACGACACCCCGACACGGCACCCCCGAACCCGACACGGCACCCCCGAACCCGACACGACACCCCCGATACCCCGACACGGCACCCCCGACCATGACACAGCACCCCTACCCCGACACGACACCCCCGACACCCCGACCCCGACACGACACCCCCGACATCGCCGACACCCCCAAGACTCCGACACCCCTAGATTTAGTTTATGTTTATTTAGATTGTCGAGGGTCGAGGATCGAGGGGAAAAGGAGTCGAGGGTCAACCCTGACATGACACCACCGACACCCCGACCCCCGACCCAACACCCCGACACGGCACCCCCAACACCCCGACCCCGACACGACACCCCTGACACCCCGACCCCGACACGACACCCCGACCCCCGACACGTCACCCCGACACCCCGACACGGCACCCCCGACCACGACACAACACCCCTACCGAGACACGACACCGCCGACACCCCTACCCCAACACGACACCCCCGACACCTCGACCCCGACACGACACCCCCAACACCCCGACCCCGACACGACACCCCCGACACCCGACCCCGACACGACACCCCCGACACCCCGACCCCGACACGACACGGGTCATATATTTGTGAATTATGAGTTAGCTCATATATATTTTTCGATTTTGTTATACAGAACATCATATTTATGTTGATCAGGTGGATTTAAATGTGTAGTTGTTTCGTTGCTGCGAGGGTCTGGTATTCGATGACCTCCCCGTGCATTCGATGAGCTCCGCCCTACATTTTTGGGTGAGCGCAAATGACATCTCCTCCTGCCACATTCATTTCCTCTGTTCCGGTCTTCGTGTCGATGAAACTTGCTAGCTATTGGTGTCTTCAATCATCAGTATGCGTGACCACTATGCATCTCCCGTTTGAAAGGGTTACATCTATAAATATGCAATCATTACCATATTTATAACCGTCATTCTTTCGAATTGTCCAATGTTATCCATGGACAGCCTGAGTATGTGTAGATTGGTTTTGTTTTCCCATATGCTCTGCTCCAGATCCGATGCAGAATTTCGTTAGTGCCTCCCTGTTGTTCTCCGGGTACACATCCTCTCTGCTTATTGTCGAGACGTGTATCAGGAGAACAGCGGGAAGGTGCTGCCAAAATTGTCCGTCGGATCCGGAGCGGAGCATGGGAAAACGAACCCAATCTACACATACTCGGGTGGGATTAGGACCTATCTTTACCTGCTAGCGTCTAGGTTCCATCGACGTGATGAAACTGACAAACTCTATTAACTGATGGATATAGTTTGCTGAATTATGTATATATTTTTGTGTGTGTCCGGTAGCTAGGCAAGATGAGTGATCGTGGGTGGATGTGCATCGGTCACACTAGTCAGAAAGACATGAACCGCGAATGGATAACAAAAACCAAGGAGTTTGTGAGAGTCGCATTTGCAAATGGACAAAAAATAACCTGGTGCCCTTGGGTCGATTGCGAAAACTTTAAGAAGAAGTCAGAGTTTGAAATGATCAAACACCTGCAGAAGTGGGGTTTTATGCCTAATTATACGGTCTGGACATTTCATGGTGAGTCTTCCCAACGTGCCAGAGCTGAGGTGGTTCGTCGTCGCACCGACGAGCATGGTATTGGGATCGAAGACATGGTGCAAGACTTTGATGATGCTCGAGATTCGGACGATGAGATGGAGGAATCTACGAAGGCCGTTTATGAAATGTTGGAGTCTTGAAAACGTCCTCTCCACCAACACATTGAGCTTTGTCAACTGGATGCCATCGTGCAAGTAATGGCTCTGAAGGCTCAGTTCAACCTAGGCAGAGAATGCTACGACGCAATGATGACGATATTTGGACGCTTTCTACCCAAAGGCCATGTATTGCCAACAAACGTGTACTAGTCGAACAAAATCCTACGTGCGCTTAAGATGCCCTATGAGAAGATAGATGCCTGTGAGAATGGATGTGCCTTATTTAGGCTTGAGTATGCGGGCTTGAACTATTGCCCCATTTGCAATGCTTCCAGTATGTTCTGGTAGACAACGGTATGGGTGAGAAGATTCAGACCAAAATCCCCATTAATGTTCTACGGTATCTGCCAATCATACCAAGACTTTAACGTCTTTCATGGTCGAAGAGACGGCCAGACAGATGACGTGGCATAAATTGGGCAAAAGAACAGAACTAGATGCAGATGGGAATCCGATGTTGGGACACACTTCAGACACTTTTGCGTGGAAGCACTTCGATGCATTACATAAGGATAAAGCGACAGATCCAAGGCATCCTCGAGTTGCCATCAGCACGAATGGGTTAAATGTGTATGGCATGACGGCAGCACAATACAGTTGTTGTCCTGTATTTGTGATTCCACGGCCAATGGAGCTCGGCATTGAGGCTAGGGCCCAGGAGCTTCTGGCACAGGAAAACAGGCAGGCGGCGTAGAGGGAGAGGGACATGGAGGAGAGGACGGCTAGGCTGTTGGAGGAGGAGAGGAACCGGAACGACGTGTCTCACCGGGCCCTATACGAACTCCTTGTGGTAAGTTTCCCCTGCATATTAGCCAAATCATGCACGTAATGTTCGTTTCATCACTAACTAATATAAATGACTCGTGAAAACAAAATGTGCAGACCGTGTGCCAGAACAATGGTTAGACCCCTCCGTCGATGCCCCATATTGCAATAGCACCCACGGTGAGTTTCATTTGAATGGTCATTAGTTACTAGTATTAACATTTGAGTTGCATCATGCTAAGAAGACATTGCAAATGATCTTTGGTGTAGCGTGCCTCCTGACAAGCATCGACCAATCCTTCTACGTCTGCGGCAACCCCGACCGGTCCTTCTACGTCTCACCCTAGCGCAAACCCGACCGGTCCTTCACCTCCGTGATGATGGTAAGTTTTCCCAAGTCTTTTTCTTAACAAAGGCATACTTAGCTTAAAAAATGACCTACATAGCTACAAAATGACCTATACTTAGCTTATTTTCCTCAAAATGACATAATAACCTTACTTACCTCCAATATGATATATTCTACCTAGGATAGCTATAAAATGACCTATACTTAGCATTTTTTCCTCCAAAATGACTTGATATGCTTAGTTAGCTAGAAAATGGCATAACTACCTAGGATAGCTCAATAATTATCTATAGCTAGCTTAGCTAGTTCATTTATGACATAATTAGCTCACTTAGGTACAAAATGGCATAACTACCTAGGATAGCTCAATAATGATCTATAATTAGCTTAGCTAGTTCATTTATGACATAATTAGCTCACTTAGGTAAAAATGGCATAATAACCTTGGTTTAGCTCCAAAATGACCTATACTTAGCTTATTTTCCTCGAAAATAATATAATAACCTCACTTAGCTCCGAACTCACATACTTTACCTAGGATAGATATAAATTACCTATACTTAACATTTTTTCCTCCTAAATGACTTAATATGTTTAGTTAGCTACAAAATGCCATAACTACCTTGGATAGCTAAATAATAATCTATACTTAGCTTACCTAGTTCATTTATGACATAATTAGCTTACTTAGGTCAAAATCTTATAATAACCTTGGTTTAGCTCCAAACTATCATATAATTAGTTTATTTTCCTCCAAAATGACAAAATAACCTTACCTAGCTCCAAAATGACCGATTTTAAATAGGATAGCTCTAAAATGACCTATACTTACCATTTTGTCCTCCAAAATGAATAAATATGCTTAGTTAGGTAAAAAATGGCATAACTACCTAGGTTAGCTCCAAAATGACCTATTTACCTATCTTAGCTCTAAAATGACCTACACACATAGCATTTTTACCCACCTTAGCTAAAAATTGCATTTTTACCTACCTTAGTTAGTAGAAGAAGAAGAAGATAAAGAAGAGGAGAGGAGAAAAAGAAACAAAAGATAAATTCTTCTTCTTTTTCTTCTTCTTTTTCTTCTAGCTAGTCTTCTTCTTGTTCTAACTTTCATCTTTCCTAACTTGCAGATTTGCTATAGATGAGGAGGCTTGCATTGATGGAGTGTACTCTTCTACTTGTGCTTCCTTTTGTTTTATGGAAACTTGTTGGAAACTTGTTTTGGATATGTATGTATGGATATGTTGTTGGAAACCGTTGTATGTTGGATATGTTGTTGGAAACTTTTATGTTGGATATGTTGTTGGAAACTTAGTGTTGGTATGCTTGTTAAAACTTATTGTTGGTATGCTTGTTGGAAACTTTTATTAGTGATATGTTGGATATATATGTGAAATTATGTCAAATTTAATGATTTTAAGAAAAAACAGAAAAACAGGGGCTATATACCAACTTTGCCATCTGTTGGCAGACGGCAAAGGTCTTTGTCGTCAGCTCGCAGATAGCAAAGCTGCCATGTGGTAGCTACCTGTGCAACCTGAGGTAGCACTAGGTTGGCTTAGGTGGTTTATTTGTCGTCTGCTAGCGGACGGCAAAGACCTAAGGTTATTTGCCATTTTCCAGCAGACGGCAAAGAAACCACCTAAGCCGGCAAAGAAACAGGTGCTTTGCCATCCGCTGGTAGACGACAAAGGCCTAAGGTCTTTGCTGTCTGCCAACAAATGGCAAAGCACGCTGTTAACCCCATAACGACCGGAAGCTGGCAGGTGTGCCGTCCACGGTCTTTGCCCTCTGCTGGCAGACGACAAAGATCCTTAGGTCTTTGCTGTCTGCCAGCAGACGGCAAAGCGCCCTTTACCGTGGCTTATTCGGCCAGACTGTTCGCCGTCTGCTGGCCGACGACAAAGCCTTTGTCGTTCGTCATGCATGCCTTTGCCATCCGGGATGGCTGATGGCAAAGTAGCTAATTCCTGTAGTGATGGGGTTTTCATCATATTGCTTGAGTTTATCCCTCTACATCATGTCATCTTTCTTAATGCGTTACTATGTTCTTCATGAACGTAATACTCTAGATGCGGGCAGGAGTCGGTCGATGTGTGGAGTAATAGTAGTAGATGCAAAATTGTTTCGGTCTAGTTGTCACGGACGTGATGCCTATATGCATGATCATTGCCTTGGATAACTACATGATTATTCACTTTTCTATCAATTGCTTGACAGTAATTTGTTTACCAACCATGATATTTGCCTTCAAGAGAGAAGCCTCTAGTGAAACCTATGGCCCCTGGGTCTATTTTGCATCATATACTTTCAGATCTATAACTAAAAAACCCACAAATATCTTGTTGCAATTTATTTCCCTTTTACTTTCCGCACTCGTTTACATCTATCTATTTCAGATCTAGTCCTTGCAAATAACTGTGAAGGGATTGACATCCCCTTTATAACATTGGGTGCAAGAGTTTGATTGTTTGTGTAGGTGCATCCATTGGTGACTTGCTTGTTCCTCATACTAGATTGATACCTTGTTTCTCAAAAAACTGAGCGAAAGAGTTATCTACTTCATTGCATCACCCTTTGCTCTTCAAGGGTAAACCAACACAAGCTCAAGAGGTAGCAGGAAGCCGTGAGGATAATCCTCAGATTATGGGCCCGGTCCACAAAGTTACTTCCATCATCTTTCAACTTGGCTTTCTCTAGGAACACATTAATATTCAGGGGAACTAATGCACAAGCCATTGATCTACAACATAAATATGCAAAGGTTGCTAAGACTATTGTTCAAGATAATTTGTTTAGTTAATCAAATTACTAAAGCTCCCACTCAAATTGCCATCCCTCTGGTCATCTGAGTGATACATGATCCAAATTCACCAACTCAAGTTCGATCATCATGTGAGTTGAGGTGGTTTCAATGGTGAACATCATCATGTTGATTATATGTACTATATGACTCATGTTCGACCTTTCGGTCTCTTGTGTTCCGAGGCCATGTATGTACATGGTAGGCTTGTCAAGTTTAACCCTAGTGTTCTGCACATGCAACACTGGCTTGCACCTATCATATGTGAACGTAGAGTATATCACACTCGATCATCACGTGGTGTCTTGACACGACGAACTTTAGCAACGGTGCACACTCAGGGAGAACACAATTTTATCTTGAAATTTAAGTTAGGGATCACCTTATAATGCTACCGTTGTCCTAAGAAAAACAAGGTGCCTATAAAAGATGAACATCACATGCAAATCATAAGTGACATGATATGGCCATGAACTCGTGCTTTTGATCTTCATCCCCAAAGCACCGGCATGATCTCCATCGTCATTGGCTTTACACCATGATCTCCATCAATGTGTCACCATCAGGGTTGCCGCACCGACTATTGCTTCCACGAACATTGCTAAATCATAGCGATAAAGTAAAGCAAAAAGGGCAAAAATAATTAAATACAACCCTACTGCTCCTGTCGGTTGCTGTACTCATTACCATGCAAGTCTGATATTCTATACAAAACATGATCATCTCATACTAACGGGGTTATTACCGCTGGGTAGACCAAAGCAGCGGGGTTCCCCTCCCCACTTCAAAGAAAAAGTATGCGACCATCTGCCCATGACCGACTGGAGCGCAGCTAGCTGTAGCGATCACCGGCTGGCCCACAGACGGCTGGTCGACAAGCTGGCACGACCCCCGGCCGGCTGGGCGCGGTCGGCTGCCTCCGGACTGCCTCCCCCGTTGACCCCGGGGCAGACATGCAACGTCCCATCCCTCTGTGCACGGGTACGGCGACACGATGTGACTGCCATGACGGGCGACATTGTGGCCACAGTGGCCATTCACGCATGGGTGCGCATGGCTACAGTCCTGACGTCTAGGCCGCTATAGGACCGGAAGTATGTCTAGAGGGGGTGATTAGACTACTTCACTAAATAAAAGTTTTGCCTACACCAAGTTTTAGGGTTGACAGTTTTTAGCATTTCATGGCAAGTCAAGTACACCCTACACATGCAAGTCCAAGACTATATAGCAGCGAAAAGTAACAACAAGCATGTATAGAAGGGATAGGGTAGGAAGATCAAACGTACTTGTAGACACGATGATTTTTCCCGTGGTTCCGATAGATGGCGCTATCGTACATCCACATTTATGGAGTCTTCAACCCATGAAGGGTAACGGTCGTGAGAGTCCACGGAGGGCTCCACCCAAAATGGTCCACGAAGTAGCAACCTTGACTATTCCATAACGGCTTCCGTCCACGAAGGACTAGCCTCACTATCATCATGAAGTAGGCGATCTCCTTGCCCATGCAAACTTCTTGGTTCACTCCACAATGTGAAGTAGGAGGTTCCCAAGCGACACCTAACCAATCTAGGAGGCACCACCCTCCAAAAGGTAATAGGCTCGGTAATGACGATGAACTCCTTGCTCTTGTGCTTCAAGATGATAGACTCCTCAGCACCCAATCACTCTCACACAGATTTGGCATGGTGGAAGAGATGGGATTTGTGGAAAGCTACTTCGGGAGGCTAGAAATCAAGATCCATATGATTGGAGTGGAAGAGCTTGACCTCAACACAAGGGTAGGTGGTTCTCTCTTAAAAAATCTGATAGGATAGGTATGGAATAGTTCTGAGTGTTTCTCTTTCGAGTAGGTGGTGGTGAAGGGGTATATATAGGCATCCCTAAAAATCCAACCGTTACACACAAAATGACCAACTTGGTGACACCGATGTGTTAATCTCGGTGGTACCGAAGTGACCAAAAGGTGGCAACTTTTGAATCTCGGTGAGACCGATATAGGAAACTCGGTTGCACTGATAAGGTAACCAACGGTCAGATTTCCAATCTCGGTGATGCCGATCCAACATTCTTGGTGGGACAGAAAATGTGAATTTGCATAACAGAAAGTTGGCAGCCTGAACTCGGTGGCACCGGTATGGAATCGGTTACATCGAAGTGGCTAGGGTTTGGCATAGTCTGTCTAGGTTCTGGAATCGGTGGCACCGGTATGAGAAAGTTGGTTGCCCCGATTTTGAGTGTTGGGTATAGAACAGACTTTGGTGGGAGAGTTTGTGGATGTTTTTGGCAACTATCACTTGAGCACGTTTGAGCATATTGTTCACCAACAAAACCATACCCCCTTTTAATAGTATTGGCTTTCCTATGGACTCAAAGTGATTTCTCAAAAATATAAAATGTAGTGTCCTCTTGCTTGAAGCTTGGCCAACCTATTTCCTTGCATCTGGGGGTATGTCCACACTCTCCTTTTGCCAATTCTAATCATTGAACATTTCCTGAAATATACTTGGTGAAAACATTAGTTCAATGACTTATATGTTGTTATTAATTACCAAAACTACCAAGGGAACAAATGTTCTTTCAATCTCCCCCTTTTTGGTAATTGATGACAACATATAGATCAAAGCCTCGACATATGATAAAATCAATGAATATACTCGTCGCTTTGAGAAGTATGTGATAAGCAAGAGCTCCCCCTAAATTTGTGCATTATTTTGAATTTGCATTTGAATGCAAATGCACAATCGATTAGGTATATGGGCACTTCTTCCCTGTCACATACAACTTGGTGGTGTGCGGGAATAATTAGAATGAATAACAACACACAACACAATCAAGCAAAGGTGAAAGATCATCACATAAGCATTAAGATGATAGGAAATAGTAGCATCTCATCACATAACAACATATGATCACACAGAAACACAAAAGTATCTCACATCAACCAAAAGAACCAAATGTTTTGAAAAGCAATAAACACCAAAACGCTCTCTCGCTCGAAGCCTAAAGATCTATATAAACTCCTACCCCTTTGGCAACAAGTTACAAAAAAGTTCAAAGGCATACATCTAAATGTTCTTGGGCATATCTCCTCCGGTTGTTGATGAAGGAGTCGAGATGACAGCGTTGGCGAAGATCTCTGCAGATGTCATGGATGGAGTTGGAGTGACGGCTGGAGGAATTGGAGCAGATGGAGCAGGAGTCACTACAAGGATTCCGGTCTATTGCAACAAAATTTATTGCTACATCTATCTTTCCTTGCAATAAAATGCTATATTACCAAAAAAATTCAGTTCGTGGTAATAGGGCCTGCATATTGCCACAATTTTGTTTTGTCACGCCAACAACTCATTTTGTCGCAATAGAAGCCGTGTATTGCCATAAACTAAGTGAATGTCGTAATATGGTTGCGCTATTGCAACAGTTCTGTTTCACTGCGGGAATTAGTCATTTTGAGGCGATAGAGAGTAGGTATTGCAACAAAGTAAATATTTTTGGTAATACTCTTGCACATATCGCAACAATTTAGGCGCGAGGCGCTAGGCACAGATATTGTTGCAAAAAAACTACTCTGTATTGCAACAAAACAGGTATTGGTTGTGATATAATGACTTTTTGCCTCGCCTTCATTGTGTTGCAATAACTATTATATATTGCCACAAACTGTGCAATCATGGTAATATGTATAACATATTGCAACAAACCCCTGGTGATGCGAAATAGGAGCAATAGAACATCTCTGCATTTTTCTTTTAGTTATAGACATATAATTTTTATTCGGATTTATAAATATTAAGTGATGATTTTTGCTAGTTTTAATAAGGAATTAAATTATTTCTTAATTGCACCAAATTTAATTAACCAAAACACATTTTGTGATAGAAATATCAATTTTATTTTTCTGATAGGAAGACATATTTTATTTTGGAACTAGGTTGTTTTCTCCCAAAACCAGGGGCTTATGGGGTAGAAATAAAAAACAGGGGCTGTTGTGGATTAAAACTCATGCCCTCCAGTGTGCAGAAGCAGATTCAAACCACTGGGTTATGCATGTGCTGGTGACAGCATAATGGCTTGGCAATAGATATCATGTACCCGCGAGGTTAACTGCACATGAAGCAAAACTTCAGAGTTGCAGCCTAATGATGACGACAGAAAACGACTCCATCTGCATGTGTGGGATGACGAGCTGCAAGCACTCGAAGGCTACATTTAAATATCTCCTCGACATTACCTTTGCTCAAGACAAAATACTCCTACGCTCCATTTAAACAACCACCAATTGAGCAGCATAATAGCAACTATCCCAGCCTAATTTCTAGCGAGAACTGAGCAGTAGGTCAACAACACTACATCAAGATATAAATATGACACAAAATTTTAGTAGGATATAACAGACCATCTCACCAAGATATATAAAACATCCAGTCACAATTTAAATCGATAGTGGAAGCTTTTAGTAGATGTACTTGTGCTTATAATTTAGACATTTACACTTGTTGAGATCCCTAAGTTACCTGCTTGCTAACACGGTATTTGTCCAGTTAGTATGGGTCTGGAATAATTGCATGGTGTATGTTATGTTGGGCTCATTAACTAGAACTTTATTATTTCTTGATTGCAAGATCCAGGGAACTAGCTGGATTGGAATCGAGATCACAGATTCTTTAGTCTTGACACTTAGTTACGGTGGCTTAGTTACATTTGAGTTTCACTTGATGGGTATTTGCTATGGCTTAGTTACATTTGAGTTTCATTTGATGGATATTTGCTATGAGAATTACGAATGTTAGGAATATAAATATTATAGTCATGGTTTTGAATATTGTAATTGAATACCGGTATTTTTTTACGTTTGCAACAAGCTATTACCATGACCCACTTTTGGTTGCCACATGTTCGCACCACGAAAAATAGAGCGTTGCGTCAAATCTCAGTTGCCACGCCTACATGTTTTGTCGCAATAGCTTTGGTGCCACAATTTTTGAAATAAAGTATCGCCATGAAAATTTAAGTTGTCGCAATAATTTCTCGCTACAAACATATGCTCGTTGTGATAACTATTTTGTGCCACCAAAATAAGGTTTGTTGAAATAGAGTATCGCCATGAAAAGTTCAAATTGTCGCAATAGTCTCTCGCTACAAAAAGAGTTCCCGTTGTGATACATGTTTGTCACCACCAAAACGAGTATGTTGCAATGCCCTATTACGACGAATGGAAAATTTGTTGCCATAAGTTAATGCCACAAGTGTACTGGTTCGTGGCGAAATACCTAATGCCACGGAAGCAAGGATTGTTGACATAGTTTGTTACCACAATTAACTGTTCCCACAAAAGAGTTGCACCACGAAACGAGCATCGTTGCCATAGGTTATTGCCACAAATGTCTATCACCACAAACTGTCAAATGCCATGTTTCATAACACGTTGCATTAAAGCTATCTCCACGAATGAAATTGTGGCATCAGGTGAATGTAACCATGGGAAAAATGTGGCAACTACACATATGGATGTTTCAATAGAGCACTTTATTGCCACAATTGTTTTTTCGCGGCGACAACCTATTACCATGCGTCCAGACGCAATGGCTGCCAACAAACATCGTTTTGTGGCGCTAGGTGCTTACCGCCACAAAATGACATGTATTGCGACGAACGGTTTTGTTGCAATAGACCGGAATCCTTGTAGTGTTTGTGCTGACAGTAGTAGGAGCTGATGAAGAAGGCCTCAAGTCTTGTGTAGGCACTGTGGCTGATCTGGCCTGAGTGGTGAACTGAGTGCCCGGCCTTAGAGGTGATTCATCCTCATAATCATCATCATGATCATCAGAAGTAGAAGAGACCCGAGGGATGTGTACGGAGTCAACTTCATACTGAAGCTCTGTGACTGTCTTAGTCAGCCTGTCCACCTTATCAATATGGGTCTTGATTCTGGTTTCAAAGATCCTGACAAGGCTGTTCTGGTTGTCTAGAATCCCCTTAATGTCCTTCTGCATGCCCAGAACTGATGCTATCAATAGATCCATTTTCTCACTCCTGGATCGAGGGGCTTGAGCACTAGTTGCTCTAACTGCCTCTGCCTCTACCTGAGCTAGAGCTAAAGTGGGATGATTAACATCCATCACCATAAAATTGTCCTCGAGATCTGGTTGTAGGGACAAATGTGGATGATCTAGAGAAAAGTTGTGCTTCTCCAATTTTGAGTTGATAAGTATCTAGATGTAGGGTGCATAACAGCATGAGCGCTTCTGGTCAACAACAACCCTCTTGATTGTCTTAACAATCAAATCCATGACTCTGATCCTGGTGTGACTGTCAAGGTGGATCAACATATTGATGGAGTGGCCTCGGATCATCTTGTTATCTTTGGACTTGGGCATCAAGGTATGCCTCAGAATGGTGTTGATATTGCGGAGGCTAGCCTGAAGAAAGTAGATTGATCCTAGACTGTGAGACTTCACATTGGCAGGAGGGATCTCCTGGTACATATTAGCCATAGCATTGTGGCTAGCCTTGGATTTTGAGTAGACATCCAAGTCACCATCCTGTGCTACAGGAACTCCTAAGATAGCAGCTCATTCTTCAATAGTTTATTCATATCTTGCACCTTCAGTCATCCATACAATTTTACCATCTCCGTAGAAGTGTGTAGTGGAGGAATTGCATGATCATCTCATCATTCCTGGCTGTGAATTCTCTACCAACAAACTCATCCAAGCCTATGCAATGGAAATTGTCTTGGACACTTGGAAAGTAGTCCTCATTCTCCTTGATGAATTTTCAATCAACATACCGCATATCACTCACAGCTGGACTCTTGTCAAAGAGCACAGTCTCATAGAAATCATGTTGCTCCTTGGTATAAAATATGTAGTCTAGAGATGTCTTCTTCCTCTAGGCATAAGGGTCTACGGCTCTCCAGGCTCTCAATCCTGAATCCTTCCTCTTCTTCATGTCCTCAGCTAGTGGATAGCTAGCACTGTGCAATGGAAGATGTGGTCTGAGCTTCATCAAGGTTGTCAAATCATCATCAGCTTCAGCTCTGGAGGCAGTGCCTTTGTTCTTTTCAGAAACTGGAATCTGCCTAGTTGTCCTCTTAGGCTTCTCAGCAGCCTTCTTGGATGTGCCAGTCTTTGGCATAGCATCAGACATCACACATCAGCTGGCTCATCCTCCTCTTACTCAGCAGTAGCACCAGTTGCTTCCTCTGGATCCTCATACATGGAGGTAGCCTGCCAGTCACATGAATAATCCTCTTCTCGGACTTTCTCTCCCCTGCCTTCTTAGGCATAACATTCCTGGGGACCTCAATTGACAGAGTTGCTCTGGCAGACTCATGAGCCTTGAAGGTTGAAGCAGGTGCATATATCTTGCTGACAACCCTCCTGGAGGAAGTGGCTTCAGTAGCAGACGTCCTTGCAGCTTTCTCTTGCTTCTTAGCAAGAATCTCTTCTGGAACAAAGTCTGAATCTTCTTCATCTGAGTTCAGCTTTTTCCTGGTTCTGGTGGCAGCCTTGGGCAACCCATGAGAGCTGGGGGGGCTTGGATCTGAGAAAGAACTAGCTTATAGGCTTGTTCTAGAACTCATATCAACTCCTTGCTCTAGCAAGTTCTAACTGTCTTCTGAGCCTGACATATTGTCCTTGTGAATAGAGTATAGATGAGCAGAAGAAGATGAGTCATCACAAAATGAGGCTGGTTTTTGAAATTTGAGCAATGAATTTTCAAAAGTTTTGTAATCTGTCAAATAGATATCGGTGCAGCCGAAAAGAAATTTTCGGTGGGGCCGAGACAGACTAACTCCTTAACAAGAACTTGGCAGCCTTTTCGGTAGGACCAAAAAGAGCCACTTGGTTCCACCGAGTTAGTTCACAACCACATTGAAAAGCATATCAGTGAGATCGATATTTTCATTTCGGTTCAACCGAGATTTATCGGGCGGATGGCAAAACCCTAGAAAATCAATCTAACTCAAAATTTTGGAGTTTCTAGTGGATAGATATATGAGCAAAGGGTGCATAGATGATAAACAAGTGTCTAATGCACAAGAATCAGATAGGGACCGCACTAGAGATCGAATCCGTACCCTAGCTTGGTGTGGATCCTCTACGGCGGCGACGATGGAGCAGATTTCGTCGACGGCGGCGATTCCCAGTGGCGGAGGAGCTCGGGAAGACAAGGACGACGACCAGGGGTCTCGAGGCGGCAGCTTAGGGTTCTGAGGCGGGACGTTTGAAGACAGAAATTTCAAAGCGTCGGGGTCCACAACATGTATACCCTTCACTGTCGGTGATATCGATTTTATGTTTTTGGTGTCACCGAGTTCCACAACTATCAGCTGACAGGGAAACTCGGTGTAACCGAGAATATGAAATCGGTGTTACCGAGATTGAAAACCAGATCAACCCTAGGCATTCGGTGAGACCGAGATTGTTGGGTTGGTTCCATCGAGATGCACTTGGGAGGTTTTAATGTTCAGTCCTTGTCGATACAGAACTCCGAGTGCTCCACACACAGAGGGATCGAAAAGCACTTGTTCAAATTTTGTGATGTAGCATGAATGGAACATGAGGTGAGAAAGCATAGATAGCTAGAGAGTGGTCCTAGGCATTCTTGTCCATCCAATTGACAAAAGATAAATCAAAAACCAAATAGCAACAACTGGATGTCCTCGAATGAGAAAATAAATGCAGACCAACATGCTCATACAATAAGATATCAAAAGAAATCATGACAAACATGCACAAACACACTAGCATCTAGCAAGCACTTGGGCGATACGAAGTCATCTATATATGAGTATTTGACTTAGGAGCCAAGTAAGAGTACTTGATCATAGGTCATACTCATCGTTTAAGCACAAGTGGGTTTACCACTTTTAAATAAAGCATTTAATGTTGTCACATGCTAAGAGATGCTTTGACTCAAGTCTTACAGTAAAGCTCCCCCTAAATGTGACATCCCCCCATAAGAGGGATAAACTAACCTTGGGTTTTGTCGATCAAGACTTCATGTTGGTGAGGTAGTTGTCTATGCTCAATGTTGATGAAGATCACCAAGAGTTGGGAGCATCCTTGTTGTTTCCTTACTCCTCTCACCTACATAGGTTAGTCCCAACACACAAGAGACAAATACAAGGATATCTATGGACATGGAGTGCAAAGCATATGTTATGATGTCCATTGACTAGTTGATTACCTTGTCCCTTGCTTACCTTCGAGGGAATGTGTGACTCTTTGAACTATTGCATTGAGTTGATGTTGAGTGCAAAAAAGTCCTTGCCAATAATGAATGTGAGTGAATTTCATTGGCGGAGTCACCCCTCAAGAACTTACTAGTTCTTCTTCTTGGGAACCCACATCAAGTTGATGGGGATCCTTGGTGTTGAAGTAGTCTTTGTAGTAGCTGAGCTTGAAGTAGCCTTGGGAACCCACTCCACCAAAGCTAGGGGTTCATCTTCATATGAGTCAATGTCCTCTTGAAGCTTGTTCTTGCCCTTGAGCTTGTGGTCTTGTGGTGGAAGGTCATCTTGAGTGTTTGTCCCCTTGGGAAGAGTAATTTCATACTTCTCCTTTTGAGGAACAAACTTGGGCTTGGGATATTGACCTTCTTCCCACTCAACTCCATTAGCGTTGAAGTAGCCAACACCATGATTCTTTCGATATCCTCCGTGCTTGCGTACAATTTCCTCAAATTGCTTACATCCGGCAAGACTCTTGTAGATACCTTTTTCTATAATTCCTTTCAATAAAGCATTTTCTTGCCCAAGTGTAACTTGGCTAAGAGAATCATCATTAGTGGAATCAGTAGAACTACTAGAAGGAGCATCATTGGGTTTAGCATTTATATTGTTGCTACTAGATGAAGAACCTTTCTTGCCTTTGTTACTAGATTGCTTAGTTTTAACTTGAGGCATGAAAGTAGACAAAAGTAGTCGTTTGGCTAGATAAGATGAGGTCTTGTTTTGGAGATCGTCATTGATAGCTTTGAGAAACTCATGCTCTTGCTCCAAGTTGAGCATCTCGAAGCGTAGTTTCACATGAGTTCTCACAAGCTCTCTATGATCTTCGAGAGTAGATTCATGAGCTAACTTAAGAGTGTTTTGTTCTTTAGTTAGTTGTTCCATTTCCATCTTATCATCATCCAATGACTTATCTTGACTAGTATGAGAATTATCAAGTTCATTTTGATCAACATCACTAGTTTTATCACAAAGCAAGTCATCATCACAAAGTAAATCATCTTCATCTCTATCAAAATCAAGATACTCGGGGTGTGATACCTTGGGGACTTTAGCCATGAAGCAACTTCCACTTCCTTCGTTTGGTGAATCAAATAGATCGTAGGAGTTGGTAGTCACTAGAGAAATTCCGGCAACACCATCATCTTGACTGTAGTCAAAGTCGGAGTGATAGCTTCTCTCAGAGTTGTTGTCGGAGTCGGAGCCAGAAACCCATTCACCAACATGAGCTTGATGTTTTCTTCTTGTGTAGCTCTTGGTGTGCTTTTCCTTCTTCTCCGAATCTCTACTTCTCCTTGAGTGTCTTCGTTCACAGCAGTCATCTCTACTCCTTCTCTCTCTTTGTGGTGATTCATTCCTTGAGCTTCGTCTTCGAGGTGACTCTTCTCTTCTTTTGTAGGGAGCCATGCACTCATTTGAGTAGTGTCCGGGCTTCCCACAATTGTAGCAATTGCGGTCCCAACTTGACGAATGCTTCTCTTCATCTATTGAGTTGGAGGTTCTTTCCTTGCCTCTATTCTTGTAGAACTTGTTGAATTTCTTGACCATGAGGCTTATCTCTTCATTAATGACAAGGTTGTTGCATGAAGTTGCGGGAGCATCACTTGTGGCTTTCTAAGCACCGCTAGACTTGTGATGAAGTTCTTCCTTATCTTTGAGTGTCATCTCATGAGCAACAATCCTTCCAATGACTTCCATAGGCTTGAGATCTTTGTAGTTTGGCATCATTTGGATCAATGTGCACACGGTGTCGTATCTCTCATCCAAAGCTCTAAGTATCTTCTTGATGATGAATTTGTCGGTCATTTCTTCGCGTCCTAAGCTGGCAATATCATTTGTGATGAGAGTTATCCTAGAGTACATCTCTGTGACTCCTTCAGCATCCTTCATCTTGAACTTGTCAAGCTGACCTTGAAGAACATCTAACTTGGATTCTCTCACGGGCTCGGTTCCTTCGTGCATACCAACCAAAGTATCCCAAATCTCTTTTGCATTCTCAAGACGGCTGATTTTGTTGAATTCTTCGGGGCATAAGCAGTTGAAGAGAATGTCGCATGCTTGAGCATTGAGTTGCAACATCTTCAACTCATCCGCGGTCGCTTCACGATCTGGTTCCTATCCATCCGCAAAGAACTCACCTTGCAAGCCAACAGGAACAACAGCCCAAATGGCGGGGTTATGACAAAAAATGCATTTTCATTTTGTGCTTCCAACAAGCAAAATTAGTGCCATCAAAGTATGGACCTCTACGGTGATAACTTCCCTCACTAGATGCCATACTCTCCTAGGTTGTGAGACCTAAGCAATGGAGACCAAAGCTCTAATACCACTTGTAGGACCGGAAGTATGTCTAGAGGGTGGTTATTAGACTACTTGACTAAATAAAAGTTTCGCCTACACGAAGTTTTAGGGTTGATAGTTTTTATCATTTCATGGCAAGTCAAGTACACCCTACACATGCAAGTCTAAGAGTATATAGCAGCAGAAAGTAACAACAAGCATGTATAGAAGGGATAGGGTAGGAAGATCAAACACAGTTGTAGACACGATGATTTTTCCCGTGGTTCCGATAGGTGGCGCTATCTTACATCCCCATTTATGGAGTCTTCAAACCACAAAGGGTAACGATCGCGAGAGTGCACGGAGGGCTCCACCCAAAAGGGTCCATGAAGTAGAAACCTTGACTATTCCATAACGGCTTCTCTCGTCGATTTGTCACGACAGATGTCCGGGTCAACGGACTTAGGTTCTGGGCGAGACGCAACTACGTGGCGGCTTGAAGGGGTTGATCGGAATCGAGAAGACACGGAGTTTTACCCAGGTTCAGCCCCTCCGATGGAGGTAAAAGCCTACGTCCTGCTTGTCTGGTATTGATGATGATGAAGATCTCTCGGTTACAAGGGTGCTAATTGCTACCTCTAATCTCTTGTGCCTCTAATCTCTTGTGTTGTCTAAACTTGTAGACTTGTGTCTCTTGAGAACTTGTCCCCCTAGGGGTGCTCTACCCCTCCTTATATAAGTGGAGAGGGTAGGTTTACAAATAGAGTCCTACTATGAGTAGGAGTAGGACTAGTCTCTCATGAATCCTACTCCGGGTCTTATTTCCTTTAAGGGAATCCTTCTCTCTTGTGGGCCTTCTCTTGTGATCCGCCTGGCGCCGGCTCACTCGCCGGGTCTTGGGCTTGGTCATCCTATGACCCGCTTTCCGGGTTATAAATAAGATGTCATGTCTTTAACGGGTCTCCTGTGAGTTGCCTGGCCGGGTCATTAATAAGATGTCATGTCTTCGACCGGGTCTAATGTGAGTCGCCAGGCCGGGTCATAACATGGGGTATATCCCCGTCATTAGCCCCCAGGTTAGCTTGAATTTATTCATGGTAAGCTCCTGAAATAAGAGTAACAAATATGTTAAGTGGTCAGCTTGCTCCTTTGGCTGGCTTATAAAATGGCTTCTTAGAAATCCGGGTCTTTCCTCCATATGAATGAGTCGTCTTGATAATCATCTTGCTTGTCAATGTCTTTTGAAAAATATTGAGAATTGAACACCCTTATGCCATTGAGTCAGCTTCCAATACTCTTGGCGGGTCATAATCATTGATGATGTCGGGTCATTATCGTTGGTGACTCCGGGTTAAATAACTAGAATCCTGCTGACTTGATAAATATTGGGATGAAAATCCATCTGATGTAGAACCGGACTTCCATTGTTGTGAAGTAGGGCGGCTTATATAAACTCTGGCGGGTTATGATCTTTTGATAACACCGGGTCATAAGTGTTTGATATGTCCATATTACCTTTAGCCACAAGCTCCGAGATTATCCATGATAACTTGGTGCTTTGCAAATAACATTTTGGACTATGTAGACCCCAAGTGTTGGGTTGTCCTGCCTGCAGCAACCTGGGACTTATAATTGTTTATACCTTATAATGCTTCAGCGGGTGTAGCCCCCAAGGGCCGGCTCATCAGAATGTGATGCGCCAGGTCTTCAATTTGAATCACTTAATCTGTTCGAACAGCTAAATACTATAGCCCCCAAGTGCTGGGTCAGTCAGAATTACTGGGTTGGGACATTAGAAAAATATAGAAGGGCCGGCTCATCTCCTTGAGATAATATGGTCTTGCTGACAATGTAATGGTTTGAAAACCGGCTTGCATTAGGCCCCAAGTGTCGTGGTCCATGCTTGCAGCGACATGGGACTTGCATAATTGATATAAACTTGGACTTGGATAATGTAGCCCCCAAGTGTCGGGTCGTCTGCTTGCGGCGACTCAGGAGTATGTGAAAATAATACGTCTCACCATAATTTGTTGAATGAATCTTTGACTGTGGTCGTAATATAACCCAGAATGAATATCCTGGAATAATTCCTTTGTCTTTGACATGAAATTCCTGCTCGTGGTTGCGGTACAACCCGGCAAATATAAGTTTGAGAAATCCATGAGTGTTGTAGATTACTATAGAGCATAATTAAAGAAATCCGGGAACCGGCCAATTAGATGATACGGCATTATATCTGACAGGGCGGCTCTTGAAAGATAATAATCTCTCCGAGCTGGTTTGAAAAAAATCCCAATCATTTATTACTGGTTATGATAAACCATGAAGATCCATCCATGTTTGCTATTAAAAAATCCATTTGTTTTTGCAGAATACTTTAGAGACGCCTCATTTTTAAGAGATAGTACCTGCAAAAAATAAAAAAGACAGTATATATTCTGCATTGTTGTAAGGGCGACTTGAAGAAGCTCAACCCGGAGATGTTTATACCTTTCACAACATTGCTCCTTTTCTCATAATCTTGCTCTGACCTAGCTTCATAAGCCGGCATGTTATCTGGAGGTGGGAATCCCCCTTGATAATCCACGGCCCCACTTTTTAGCTCCCATTTGAGAGCTCCTTTGTAATAGCTTTAAGGATAATTCTGCCTTTCTTGAATGCAGCTCCGGATGTATATATTTCCGTCTCTCCGTGTTTTTGTTTTACCGGCTCTTTATTGATTGATCCCCCCTTTGTATAAATCCATCTTGGACTTTTAGAGCCGGCGCTTTTCTTTGAATATGTCACGCCTTCTCCAGTAATTTAGAGCCTGTCGAGCACTTTGAAACTTGTCAATTGGAGTAGTATGACTCCGGCTCTTGTAAGATGAAATTTGTCGAGAACCGGTTGTCGTAGGGTAATGTAAGCTGTACCTAAACGTAAGAAGCCTCCATCGACAACCGTGGCTAATAATGAGCCGGAAGCGGCATAAAGCTGGCTATTTGCAGGGCAATGTAAGTTGCACCTAAAGGTAAGAAGCCTCCTGTTAACGTTTGAATATTGTATGCGCGGACGCCGGCTGTCGATGGGAGATGTAAGCTATACCCTGAGGCAAGAAGCCTCCATCGACAACCGCGGCTAATGATTAGCCTGAAATAGCATAAAGCCGGCTGTTTGAAGGGAGATGTAAGCTATACCCAAAGGCAAGAAGCCTCCTTCAATAGCTACAGTAGATAAGCAACTGAGTTTCGGCGTAAAACGCCGGTTGTTAGGGTGAGATAAGCGAACCCGTCGGTAAGAAGCCCCCTTCGACAACCGCGGTTAATAAGTAACCGGAAGTGGCATAAAGCCGGCCAGTAGGGTGAGATAAGCAATACCCGTCGGTAAGAAGCCCCATTCGATGGCCACAGTTGATAAGCAACTGGAATTTGGTGTACACTCTGTTGTCTTAGGGTCATGTGAGCTATACCAAAGGTAAGAAGCCTCCATCAACAACAGCGCTTAATGTAACCAAACTAGGCATAAAGCCAACTGTGGAAGGGAGATGTAAGCTATACCCGAAGGCAAGAAGCCTCCTTGCAATAGTTTAATAACAGCTGGCTGTGCGAAGGAGATGTAAGCTATACCCGAAGGCAAGAAGCCTCTTTGCAACAGTGCTTAATTGGGCATAATGCCGGCTGTGCAAGGGAGATGTAAGCTATACCCGAAGGCAAGAAGCCTCCTTGCAACAGCGTAAAAGCAGACTGTGCCGGGGAGATGTAAGCTATACCCGAAGGCAAGAAGCCTCCCTGTAATAGCGCTTGATAGGTCATAAAGCCGGATGATAGATCAGCCGTTTTGACGGCAAACAAACCACTTCAACTCAAATTTCTGAGCCGGAAAACTTCATCTTGAAAAGACCCGGGCTTCTCATTGAAAACGACCAAATGTGTCTTGCCATGTCTGTAGCCCCCGAGCCTCAAGTTGACTCGAAGAGGCGGCTTGAGAATCTTCATTGGAAATTTGAGGTTGACCGTGGCGGGTTATAGATGATCCCGTATGAATTGTTTCAATGATCCGGTCGATGGTTCGTTCTGGCTGTTTGTTTGTAGTGAACCAAACTATAGTCGCGGCAATTTGTGCGCTTGTCCGTTGGGCGGCACATATCGACGAGCACTGCACCTGATGTTTGATGTAAATTGGACCTTAGGACGGTGGACGGTTTGTACTAGTGTGTGCAGCCACTAGCGTGTTGATGTAGACGTAGAAATCAGCCGCGGCATTGCAAGTCGGCGCTGTTGTGAAGGACATCACGGCGTTGTAAGCCGGCGCGGATGGTGAGAGTCGGCAACGGGGTTTGTAAGCCAGTCACTGGTGGCGAGAGACGTCCACGACGTTTGTAAGCCGGCGCTGATGGAGAGGAACATCCATGGCGTTGTAATCCGGTGCTGTCGTGAGAGGCGGCCGCGATAAGCCGGTGTAGCACGACACGACCCCACATTGGTCCAGAATGGTGTTAGCGTGCTTCCATCTCTGCAGTATCTCTCCACTTGAATAACTGGGATTTTTGTCGAATAAGTACAGATGAACAAAGGCACACGAGCACCAAATCATACTTTGACCGATGACCCATGTGGAGACGCAATCAAATGAATAATCATCCTTCATCTCACTAGACACCACCTTTGATTTTTTTAATTTTTTACGACCAGCCCCCACCCCCCCTTTCCTTATCCTACCCCCAACCGTACAGGGCAGCGCAGTGGTGGCCGATGGTGGCCGGGAGGTGCGGCGATGACGTGTATGCATGATGGAGGTCAGAGGTGGAGGCGAGGGCGAAGCTGACGGCGGCGGGGAGCCGGCGGCCGGAGGTGCGGAGCGGGGCGATGGCTTGTAGTAGCAACGGTGCGGGGCGGCATCTGGCCGAAGCAATGGTATGAGACGGCGGCTATCCGAAGCAACGGCGAAGACCGAGGCCGGTTCGTACATGCGGGAGAGGCCGTCTCGAAGCGCAACTCGACAACGACCGGCTCGAGGCAGCCCTGGCCAGGAGAGGCGGGACGGCTCGCGTGGCGACGGCGGGTAAGGTGAGGCGGTGCTGAGGTGACCGATTGAGGTGGGGGCGAGCCACAGCGGCACAGCGGGGCAAGATCGGCCACGGAGGCGGCTCAGTGAGGGACGAGCTCCAGTGGGAAGATCCGGCACAGCAGTAGCTGGAGGTGAGAAAAGCCCGGCGCAGCAGTGGCCATGGTGACGGCTGGCTTGCTGAGAAGGTGAAGCGGGAGCGGCGGTGTGGGGGATGGGTGAGGCGAGCCATGGCGGTTGCGGCAGGCGTGGTGGAGCAAGGCCGGCAAGGACGCGATGACTTGGCCGGGGCGAGGCTGAGGAGGGCGGCCGCTTCGGAAGCCGCGGCGGGGCCGAACCACGGCGGTGGCTCAAGGCAAACCAGCACGACGGCTTGACGGTCCCGGAGAGGTGGTGACTCGCCAATGGTGCGAGAGGCGGCTCGGAGACAAGTCCCTCATGCAGTAGAGGTGGAAGCATGCTACGGCGGTAGCTCAGTGCAGTCGCAGGGGCGATGGTTTGAGGCCGGCTCTGCAGCTGCGGAGGAGCGCCGGCGGCTCGGATTTAGCAACTCGAGGGCCCAAGGGTGAGCTGGCGGCGGAGGCACAAGGCGCCGGGCGGCTCGGACAGGCGGCTCGATACGCCGTCTTGCAGCGTGACCAATGGTGGGAATCCGACGGCGACTTGAGGCAGGCCATGACGGGTTGATGAGCAGGAAAAAACCGGCGAGTCATGGCTTGACCCAGCTACGGTTCAAGCGAAGGCGAGCCCACAGGTGATGGCAGGCCGGCGACGGCCCGAAGCAGCTCGGAATCGGATGCGACGCTGGGGCAACGGCTCAGACAGGCCACTCGCAGCACGGCGGGTCCGCAGCAAGAGGCGACGGTGCCGGCAGAACTAGCCATCTCGAAGCGAGATCGTGGGCACAAATGGTGGAGTAGGAGGCTCCTTACAAACTTCTTGGTTCACTCCACAACATGAACTAGGAGGCTCCCAAGCGACACGTAACCAATCTAGGAGGCACCACCCTCCAAAAGGTAATAGGCTCGGTAATGACGATGAACTCCTTGCTCTTATGCTTCAAGATGATAGACTCCTCAGCACCCAATCACTCTCACATATATTTGGCATGGTGGAAGAGATGGGATTGGTGGAAAGCTACTTGGGTAGGCCAGAAATCAAGATCCATAAGATTGGAGTGGAAGATCTTGACCTCAACACAAGGGTAGGTGGTTCTCTCTCAGAAAATTTGATAGGATAGGTATGGAATAGTTCTGAGAGATTCTCTTTCGAGTTAGTGGTGGTGAAGGGCTATATATAGGCATCCCCAAAAATCCAACCGTTACACACAAAATGACCAACTCGGTGACACCGATGTGTTAATCTTGGTGGTACCGAAGTGACCAAAAGGTGGCAACTTTTGAATCTCGGTGAGACCGATATAGAAAACTCTGTTGCACCGATAAGGTCACCAATGGTCAGATTTCCAATCTCGGTGATGCCGATCCAACATTCTCGGTGGGACCGAAAATGTGAATTTGCGTAACAGAAAGTAGGCAACCTGAACTTGGTGGCACCGGTATGGAATCGGTTGCACCGAAGTGGCTAGGGTTTGGCATAGCCTGTCTAGGTTCTGGAATCGGTGGCACCGGTATGAGAAAGTTGGTTGCACCGATTTTGAGTGTTGGGTATAGAACAGGCTTTGGTGGGAGAATTTGTGGATGCTTTTGGCGACTATCACTTGTGCACATTTGAGCTTATTGTTCACCAACAAAACCTTACCCCCTTTTAATAGTATTGGCTTTCCAATGAACTCAAAGTGATTTCTTACAAATATAAAATGTAGAATCTTGCTTGAAGCTTGGCCAACCTATTTCCTTGCATCTTGGCGTATGTCCACACTCTCCTTTTTCCCATCCTAATCATTGAACATTTCCTGAAATATACTTGGTGGAAACATGAGATGATGACTTATATGTTGTTATTAATTACTAAAACCACCAAGGGAGCAAATGTGCTTTCAACCACTGACCTTGGCGAGTGCGACCGGGCGGGGAAACAGTGCCGGCACGCCCCCGCCCACTCGATTACCTGCCCTGGCATGGCTACAGTGCTGCCGGCCGTAGTGGAGACTTCGGCCAGCTGGCACTAGACGATGCCTCGCCAGCGGCCCGTGACGCGGCAGGTGGGCGAGTGCCAATCGCGAAGCCGGCTGGCGGGCCCCAGCAGGTGACGGGACCGCACGGTCGGTGGACCCTACGGGCGACGAGACGGCTCGAAGGGCGGGACCCCCTGGTCAGCCGGAGAGGCTGCCAGTCGGGTCCCCCCACCTTTGTACCTTAGGAATATTGTAAACCAGGGGGTTGGCCCATAAAAACCCCCGAGATCCCCATGCAACAGGGACGGACAACTCTCATGCACACACCAACGGGACACGCCCCACATTCTCACACTTGGTAGCGGAGGAAGGTGAGCCGGCTGCTCCCTCTTCCTCCTGTAGAGTTAGCTCCAGGAGCAACCCTGTAAACACACCAATCCATCCAACTAGACCAAGTAGGACTAGGGGTGTTACCTCCCGCGGAGGGCCCTGAACCTAGGTACATCGTGTGCCATCACCGCTTGTACCTAATCTCGCACCCGCAGCCCGTCGGCGTCCTTCGGCCCCAACCACCTATGATAAGCCTACCCATAGCATATATCGTGAGAAAACGATGACAATTGGCGCCCACCGAGGGGTCGTACACGACGCCAGCCGGATTCATGCTCCAAGCGGGACCCTAGGCGTAACCGCGGGCTCGTCGGGCTTGCTGTAGCATGCCGTGCGGGCAGCTCGTGGGGCTTGCTCCATTCGTTGACGAGTACCCCACCCAGGTGCTCATCTGCGCCGGTCCGCCCACATCTGTGGGCACACTTGCTACAACCTAGTCCAACAGCTCCCATGATCGCGTGGGGGCAATGGCCATCATCTCCTCCACCTCCTCCGGACGTGCGCGGGCCAAGGCTGACACCGCCGCGGCCTGCGTCGGCACCTCTGACCCGCTCGGTGCTGCCCTCCGGGGCTTGAGCACCCCTATTGCCCCGACGGCAAACCCCAATGCTGGTGTGGCCGAGCTCGAGGCGGCTCGCCGCATCCTGTTCGAGGACGCCACCGCCCTTGCAGCCACGCGGCACCGCATGGAGGCCGCCTAGCGGGAATATGCTTCCACCTACGGTCTCACCCCGGCTGGCACTGAGCCCAACCGGCGTGGGGCTGTGTGCGCCCGCGGTCGCGTGGTGGACGAAATCCTAGGCGGCAAGATGCCCGTCTACGACACCCCCACAGCCAACCTGCGGGCCCTCAAGGTAGCCTATGAGGACTTGGCTACCTTGGAGGGCGACGAACGTGCCGCCCGTGAGCGTCACATCAAGGACCTCATCGACACCGCTGACATACAGTAGCATCTACTCGCGGCTGGCGGTGCCGCCTCCGAAGGCCCCTGGGCCGAGCGCGAGGGCATGGGGACTGCTGGCCATCAGCCGGCTCAGCACTCCTGCTCCCCTCGCGTCTGCGGCCGCCAGGTCGAGGCAAGCAACCCTCGGCCCTCTCATCTGTTGGGGAGCGAGCAGACGGCTATTAACAGCTGGTGCACCAACAACCCGCCTCGTAGCGGCCGCCACGAGGTGTCGACGGCCGGCAGCCGGCGCAGTAGCGAGCATACTCCGACCCCGTAGCGTTAGCCGAAACGATCGGTTCCTCCTGTCATCCGTCTCGAGCTCTCGGCCCGGATCGGGCCACACGTCCGCTGCAGCGAGAACGACGCCCGCAACCGCATCGACCAGCTCGCGTAGTCTGCCCTCCTTGAAGAGGAGGGCTCGACCGGACCGGCCTGTTTCGGCCCTCGGATCCACAATGAGTCGTTCCCAACCGGTTTCACACTACCCCGAGACACCCCGAAGTACAACGGGGCCGCCAATCCCGAGGACGGGCTGATCGACTACACCACCGCGGTCGGCATCGCCAGGGGGAACAAGCGCGTAGCCGTTTGCTACGCTCCCCTCATGCTGATCGGCTCGACCCGCACCTGGCTCAATAGCCTGGTGGCCGTCAGCATCAACACCTGGATGGACTTCGAAGAAGCCTTCGTCCGCAACTTCACCGGCACCTACAAGCGGCCTGGCCACCCCCGTGAACTCACGATCTGCGTTCAGGGGCCTGACGAGTCCCTCCACGACTACCTCACTCGATGGACCAAGCTTCGCAACTCCTATGTGGAGGTGCATGAGGTACAAGCCATACAATACTTCATCGAAGGCTATCGAGACGTCACCCCCTCAAGCACAAGCTTCTGTGCTCTGAGTCGACCACACTTGCCGAGCTTATGACCAAGGCAGACAAGTACGCCACGGCTGATTCAGCTATCCGGGTCAACACGACCTCACCCGCCAAGGCGACGACGACACCGGCGAAGTCCTGGCTGGCTGCCGACAACCGGCAGCCGCAGAACAACAAACGCAAGAACGACTAACCGGATCCCCGCTACAGGAGCCGGCAGGTCGCCACCATCGAGGAGCAGGAGTCGGCTGCCTAGTTTTCCAGCCAGCGCCAGCACACTAGCAAGGCTGCCTGGCAGCCGAAGCTCACCTTCGAGCAGATGCTCAACCTCCCCTACAAGAACCACTCAGGGGCCAAACCCTCTACGCACACGCTCCGGCAGTGTAGCTTCTCACAGCAATTGCCACGGGGAGGTGGCCTTCCAGCTTCTCCCGCATTGCCTGCCCACGCGCCGCCCCCTGCCCTAGCTACCGCCCCAGCATCGGCTCCAGCTCCGCCCCCAAACGACGGTCGTCTTCACGACCAGTTCCCCAACCAGGATGGTTGCTACGTCGTCTTTACCAGTGAAGAGACGAGAAAACATGCTAAACATTCGCTCAATCGTGAGGTGAACGCCACCATGTTGGCAACTCCCCAGTCCATGCACTGGTCGGAGAAGCCGGTCACCTGGAGCCGGGCAGATCATCCCGCCATGATGCCAAGTCCCGGCAGCTACACCCTGGTCCTCGACCCCACCATCGCCACCGAGAAGCGCATCTACCACTTTTCATGGGTGCTGGTAGATGGTGGCAACAGCATCAACATCCTTTACCCCGACATGATGTGCAAGCTAGGGCTGAAGACAGAAGACCTACAAGCGAGCCAGACGGTCTTCCATGGCATTGTGCCTAGGAAGTGCTGCTCCCCTGTCGGCAAGATCACGCTCCACGTCCTCTTCGGCGGACCCGACCACTTCCGCCGCGAGCCTGTGCTGTTCGAGGTCGTGGACCTCACAAGTCCCTATCACGCGCTGTTGGGCCGGCCGGCCCTTGTCAAGTTCATGGTGGTCCCCCATTACGCCTACCTCAAGCTCAACATGTCGAGCCCCAAGGGAATAATCACAATCGTGGGTGACTACAAGATGTCGATCGAGTGCGCTCGAGACGACAACCGGTTGGCCGAGGCCCTGGAAATTGCCCGAGGAGAAGCGAGAGATCGACCGGCTCGTGGCCTTTGTTGCCTGCCCGTCGGCCGTGCCAGCTCCCCCCGTGCAGTCTGTTGGCGAGGCCTCGTTCCAGCCATCCAAGGACACCAAGCAAATCCCGCTCGACCCGGCCAACCCCGTTAGTGCGTCACCATCAGCTCCCGCCTCGACAACAAATAGGAAGGCGAGATCGTTGACTTCCTTCGTGAGAATCGGGACATCTTTGCATGGTCCCCCAAGGACATGCGGGGTGTTCCGAGGAAGTTCGCCGAGCACAAACTACACGTCCGGCCGGACGTCAAGCCTGTAAAGCAACCTCTACGCCATTTCTCCCAGGAGAAGCGGCGTATTATAGGAAAAGAGATCGCCCGGCTTCTCACAGTCGGGTTCATCATGGAAGTTTTCCACCTGGACTGGCTGGCCAACCCAGTCCTAGTGCTAAAGAAGAACAAGACCTGGCGCATGTGCATTGACTGCACTAGCCCGAAGAAGGCATGCCCCAAGGACCCATTCACCATGTCGTGGATCGATCAAGTCATCGACTCCACGGTCGCCTGCGACTTGCTGTCCTTCGTGGACGCTCCGGCTACCACCAGATCAAGCTGCATCTGGAAGACCGGCTCAAGACCTCCTTCATCATGCCCTTCTGGGCCTATTGCTACATCACCATGTCCTTCGGCCTGAAGAACGCAGGTGCCACCTTCCAGCAGTGCACGTAGAAGTGCCTCCTGCCTTAGATAGGCAGGAATGTCCACGTCTATGTTGACGACATTGTCATCAAAACCAAAAAGCACTTCAGCCTCCTCGACGACCTCCGAGAGACCTTCGCGAATCTACGCGAATACAAGATAGAGCTCAACCCGGAGAAATGCATTCTCGGTGTCCCCGCTGGCCAGCTCCTAGGTTTCTTCGTGTCCGCCCGCGACATCGAAGCTAACCCAAAGAAGATCAGATCAATCGACTACATGCGCAAGCCAACCCGGCTCTGCGACGTCCAGAAGTTCATCGGTTGCCTCGCCTCGCTAAGACGGTTCATCATCCGGCTGGGGGAGAAAGCCTTGCCTCTCTATGGGATCCTTTGCAAGACGGCTCTGGTCGAGCCGGGGGACACCAAGAAGGCAGGCATGTTCGATTGGCCCAACAAGGCGGACGAAGGCTTCCACGGCCTCAAAAAGGCTCTCACCCGTGTGCCCATTCTGGGCGCGCTGGCTGAGAAGGAGCCACTGCTCGCCTACATCACGGCGACCACTTGCGTCATCAGCGTCATCTTGGTGGCCGAGCGGCCGGAGGAGGGCAAATCCCTGCCGGTCCTGCGCCCCGTCTACTACCTCAGCGAGGTCCTCTCCGCGTGCAAGCAGAACTACCCCCACTACCAGAAGATGTGCTATGGCATATACTTCACCGCCAAGAACGTCAAACAGTACTTCCAGGAGCATACCATCACCATGGTGAACACGGCTCCGCTCGGCGAGATCATGAGCGACCGGGACTCCACCGAACGGATTGCCAAATGGGTCATTGCCCTCGCCGATCACGAGATCCGGTACGAACCTCGCACCACTATCAAGTCATAGGCGTTGGCTGACTTCCTCGTTGACTAGGCAGAGACCGAGTTCGTGCTGCCTCCCCCATACTCCACACATTGGCGCATGCATTTCGACGGCTCCAAAATGAGGACCGGCCTGGGTGTCGGTAGTCCTCTCCTCCCCGAAAGGTGACCAGCTCAAGTACGCCCTCCAGATCCACTTCGCCGCCTCTAACAACGTGGCCAAGTACGAGGCAATCGTCCATGGACTCTGGCTCACCAAAGAGATCGGTATCAGGCGCATTTTATGCTTCGGCGACTCCGACCTCATGGTACAACAGGGCTCTGGTGAATGGGACGCCAGGGACACCAACATGGCCAGCTACTGCCTCCTCGTACAACACCTCACCGGCTCCTTCGGGGGTTGTGAGTTCCACCACGTCCCACGGGTGGACAACGAGGCGGCCGACGTGCTGGCAAAGATCGGCTCCACCTAGCAGGCCATCCCAGCCAGCGTCTCCCTCGAGCGGCTACTGAAATCATCGATCAAGCCTTCCCCAGAATCGGAATCCATCTTCATGCCGGCAGACGCCGTCGGCCCATCGGCGGCTCCGGCTGCCCCTTCGGCATCTTCGCTATCGGCTCCCTCAACCTTGGCCGCCTTGCCGGCACCAATTGAGCCGGCTATATCCAAGGCCGCCGGCTCCAACGACGTGATTTTCATGATGACAATCGACAAGCCAGCCTTGGGGCTGCCGAGCCGGCCTCGGGGGCGTCAGAGCTAGTCCCGGGGACTGATCATCCAGGCCCGGGGGCTCCCGAGCCGGTCCCCGTCTTGGCTCCCTCGTGGGCCCAGCCCATCCTGGCTTTTGTTCTACACGGTGAACTCCCCCTGGACGAGGCCACAACAAGACAAATCCAGCACTGATCCTCGGCATACAACATCATCAACCACGAGCTGGTCCACCGCAGCACTACCGGCGTCTTTCAACGGTGCGTCGAGCCGAAGAAGGGTCTAGAGATCCTCCTCGACATCCACCAGGGCGAGTGCGAGCATCATGCCACCTCCAGGACCCTGGTGGGCAAGGCCTTCCGCCATGGTTTCTACTGGCCCACCGCTCTCGACGAGGCCAAGAAATTGGTCGACGAGTGCGAGGGCTGCCAGCGCTTCACCATGCAGAGCCACCTGTCGGCATCGGCCCTCTAGACCATCCCCCTCTCGTGGCCCTTCGCCGTCTACGGGATGGACATGGTGGGTCCCTTCAAGCCCGCACGAGGCGGCATGAAACATTTGCTAGTGGCTATCGACAAATTCACCAAGTGGAACGAGCTACGACCAATCAAGAAGCAGGACGACCCCACGGCCATCCTGTTCATCGACGACATCATGGTTTGCAATGGCGTCCCCCACAGCATCATCACCGATAATAGCATGAACTTCGCCAAGGGTGCGCTCGTGCTTTTCTGCTCCAAGCAAGGAATCCGGCTCGACGTGGCCTTCATCACTCATCCACAGTCAAACAGCAGGTCGAGAGGGCAAACGGCCTCATCTTGTCCGACATCAAGCCCCGGCACGTGACACCACTGGTAAGGTCAGACGGCTGCTAGGTCGACGAGCTGCCGGGTGTCCTTTGGAGTCTCAGGACTACCCCCAACTGATCAACCGGCTACACGCCCTTCTTCCTTGTGTATGGGTCCGAGGCGATCATCCCCACTGACATCGAGTTTGACTCGCCTCGGGTTGCCCTATACACGGAGAAGGATGCAAAGGAGGCAAGAGAGGACGGCGTTGACTTACTCGAAGAAGCCCACGAGCTGGTCTTCAGCCGGACGGCAATCTACCAGCAGAAGCTTCGGCACTACCAAGGCACGTGGATCTGGCCGCTCTCCTTTCGTGAAGGGGACCTGGTGCTCAGGCGGATCCAGCGG
The DNA here is from genome assembly GCA_022496015.1 of Hordeum marinum. NCBI lineage: Eukaryota > Viridiplantae > Streptophyta > Magnoliopsida > Poales > Poaceae > Hordeum > Hordeum marinum. Next base: position 384,162,331 of record CM039675.1, read on the forward strand.
ATAGCCAGACAACACAAGCTGTCCTCCCCACGGGAGGGCCCATTCATCATCAGCAAGGCATTGCACAACAATGCGTACTACCTAATAGACGCCCAGAAGCCGTAGAATTGCAAAAGAGACGCCTCCGGTGAGGAGACCGAGCGCCCATGTAACGTGGCGCTCCTCCGTTTGTTTTACTGCTAAAAAGACCAGTGTATGTATGTATCCCTCCCCTTTTGGCCTTATGAATGAATTGGGTGCCCCAGGCCGACTCTCAGGGCACGCCCTTTTCGTTTCCATTGAAGGCCTCCTCACTCACCGGCTCCCCGACCCGGCTCCCGGGCCGGGGGCTCGCTGGCTGGTCCTAGGTCGCCTCTCCCAATAATTGACTAAGTAATGTGAGTTGAGCAAGCCCTCCCACCCATCCCAGCTACAGATCGAGCTCCCAGCTGTCTAGCTAACAGGGCCTCGAGGCGGCAAAACTTAAAACACACGAAAGATCAATCACAAAAGGGATGCCGGTTAGGCCCAGCCAGACCACCCCCTCGCCTCTGCCATCCTACTTACCCAAAAAAGCTCTCGTGGTTCCTAAGTTCAGAACCGGATGCCTCGAGGCGGATGCCCCGACCTAGCTGTAGACCGGCTCTCGGTTGTCATGCTGGTGGGGCAAAAAACAAACGGGAAAAGGGAAAGAACAAACGGAACCAAAGGGGCGAAAAAGGGTAAGGACGGACAGGCACGCGCAATAAGGCAGACACATCAAATATTCACAATACGAGTTTTAAGACAAAAGAGGCCCACGGCATCATGGTTCATTAGATTACACCCCAAGTGGGTGGACTTAAATCCTAACATGCAGGAAAGAAAAAAAAAGATAAAATGCCCCAGGGCTCAGGCCACGGACGCGTCGCCAGCCGGCGTGCTTTCAACCGGCGCACCGTTGGGTGGCCCGACTCCCATCCCGGAGGTGGTTGCCGCCTTCGAGTCGGATTCCTTGGCCTTCGAGGCGGCCTCCGCGGTCCCAGCCATCTTGGCACTAGAGTTGGTACTTTCGTCAGCAACCACCTCGTCCACCGGATTGGTGGATGCCGAAGGAGTCTTTGGCCGTCGGCTCGCCGTCCTTGCCAAGGGTTGGCAGGAGCTCGTCCGGGTCGACGTATGACGCGAGCTCGTTGGCGCGGCGGACAAGGACCGGCTCACGGGCCGCCCGCTCCTCGGCCGGCTCGTCCTGCATGGTGCCCAGCCGGTCCAAGTCCACGCCGCGATACCACGAAGTTACGAACCGGAGCACCATCTGCGCTCTGGCTCGTGCCACCGATGCCTTCCAGACCAGAGCCGGGCCACAACATGCTCTAGCCACAAGGCCACGCGGTTCTCCGGAGCTCCTCCATGGCTCAGCCACAAGGCAGTGATGATGTCCTTGTCGGACGTCTTCAGCCGCTCCACGCTCCGCTCGAGGTGGATCAGCCTGTTTTCAAGGGAGAGCTCAATCTCCACCAGACTCCATGCGGCATCCTCCTCGATGGAGTGCCCGCGCACGCCGAGATACTCCCTATGCTCCTCGCTAAAATGCTCAGTGTGGCGTTGGGTTTCCGAGAAACGCCCTAAATAAGAAATGGTAGAAGGAGAGAAAGGAAAATCAAGAACAAGAACCAGCAAAGAAAAAGGCAACCGACTGGAAAAAAGAAAAACATACACTTACGTTCGATAGAGTCGTCCACCTTGATGGCAAAGTGGAGCGACGAATCCTTTTCTGACGCCAATACCGCCTTCCCCTCGGCGAGGGAACCCTTAAGCTCCTCGAGCGTCCTCTCGAGGCGGTTCACCTCGCCTCGGAGGGCGGCGGTCTGCCGGGAGGCGTTAGCCGCCTCCTTGACGGCCTTCTCCTTGGTCGTCACCTCCCACACCAAGTTGGCCTTGAGGCAGTCCTAGGCCGCCTCCCCATCCACCACCAGCGTGGCCAGCCGGTCCTTCTCCTGAGTGACCGCCTGGACGCTTTGCTCCAGCTAGTCCCGCTCAGAGATGGCCCCGGTCTTCTCTGCCTGGAGGGTGGTCAGCTCATCTACAAGACAAAGCGAGCATCAGCCGGTCCCTCTATGCCTGCTACGGCTGTCAGGCAGGCGCCTCGGCTCCCGAGGGCTACGTGCTCCTCCCGCAAAACTGGACATACCTTGCATCCGCGCCAGCTCCTCCTCCAGCCAGTAGAAACCGTGCTTTCCGCGGTCGTGGATGGAGACCGCCTCCTCAAACAACTTCTGCCGCTGGGAGTTCCCATCCTGCCGCATGACGCCCAAGTTAAAAAGACGGTCAAAGAGATCCAGCCAGGCTGCCCGTCTACCGGTCAGCCGGCCCGCATCTGTGGGGCTACACCCAGTGGGTGCGCTTGCACGCCCCACTTGAAATTCGATAAAGATGACAACTCTTACCTCCCCGTGCCGCAGGGTAGTGTCGACCGCCTCTGCGAACTGGGCCAGCTCCTGGCGGCACCGGTCCTGAACTGGGTCGGGACGCGTGCCAGCGCCTCCTAGTCCCGGAGCACATCCTGCATGGACCTCCGGACCCGGCCGCCACTGCTACCCATCCCGGTGCTCGCCATGGTGCCGATCACCGAGGGAGGGTTGATGACAGTGAGGGCCCGGGAATCGGCCCTCACTGGCCCCCCGCGCGGCAGAGGCGCTGCTTCCTCCTCTTGCTGGCCCGATGCGACGTTCGAGATGGGCGACGCCTCCATCTCCATAGCCAACGCCTCCGGGGCCGCCGGAGCCTCCGGCGCATCTACCCGGACCGACTCGTCCGTAGGTGGAGTCACCTCCGGCACCTACGCCTTGGTCACCTCAGGGGCCGAATCCATAGCTACCACCCTCGTTCGGGCTGCCTCCTCCACAGACGGAGGAGCAGGCGACTCCATAGCCTCCCCTCGCGGCTCACTCGACGAGGGCCTCGACAGACGGGTCGACTCCATCGCCGAGTCTGATGCCCATGCGGGGTCCACAGACCTCCTCCGCCTCGCACCGCTCGAAGTCTCGGAATGTGAGGCCCCACCTCGCGTTTGGGACTTTGAGGCTCGCAGCTCTGCGAGCCTCCTCTTCTCCTCCCGCTGCGTGGCCGCGTGCTCACGGGCCAGCTGGCTGGCGGCGTCCGTCGGGTCCACCACGGACTCCCCTTAGTGGAGCTCGATGGGATACCTGTGAGGCATAAGAGTCAGACTCCCAACAGCTCGTGACTCGGAAGGAAGCGCACGCAAGAAAAAGAAAACAGTTAACCGATGACGATGGGCAAAGCCTGCTTGGCGCGCGCCGGTGGCTTCCGTGTGGCCACCTTCACCCGCTTATGGATGGGCGGCGGGGCCACTGGCTCCTCCTGAGCCGGCGTCTTCGTCCGGCTGGTGGCTCCGGCCATCGAGGCTTGAGCCGGCCGCTCCTCGCTCCGCCCATACTGGTCCTGCTGAACTGAGGGGGAGGCGATCTCAGGATCATCACATCATCGTCATCGTCATCATCGTCATTTGTCCAGTCCCTGATCGTGGGACCAATAGGGAACTCACCGGTTCCGTTGGGCTCCCCGGCTGCGCCAGACCCTCCGGCTCCGCTGGACCCACTGACGTGTGGGTCTGCCGGCTCCTCAACCCCTACCGAGGAATCCACCCCCTCTTCAGGCGGGCCTCCACGCTCGTAGTCTTCGGAGTCGGAGTGGTCGCGCTCCGACTCGAAGATTTGGGGGTGCGGGCCGTCCAGCATCTTCTGCCGCACGAGTAGCTGCGGTCAGCACGGCGAAGTAAGGTCCATTGCCGGTTGTCGACTGGGAGAAATCAAATAAAAGAAGCCGCCTCAACGAAAACGTACCAGGGGGACGGTTGATGCGGTCGTACGGCTCCATGCTGAACGTCCATGATGCCGGCGCCAGCTTGAACGTCATGATGGCGTTCACCTGAGTAGCCACCTGAGCTGGCATCAGGTCGACGTCCGTCAGCCAGTACTGGTCCCGGCGGCCGAACATATCACAGATCTAATACAGCCTCAACTAGAGAGGCAGCATCTGACGTGAGATGAAGGCCGCCACCAGATCAGAGGCGACCAACCCCTCAACACTCTTCAGCTGCGTGAGCCGTCCGAGCTCCGCTAGAGCCACTCCGTGTGGGGCGGCTCCCGGCCAGTTCACCCCAGAGGACTACGCGTTGATGAACGCCGGTAGCCGGATGTAGTCCAGGTTTGGGTCGGCGTTCTTCATGTAGAAGAATGTCCGATGCCACCCCTTAAAAGAATCAATAAGGGAGAAGGGCGGAAAGCGCGCGGTGCCACGGCAACACACCGTCATGACCCTGCAAGCATTGCTTTTCAGCACTTTGAGATAGAAGAGGGAGTTGAAAAGATCAAGGAAAGGAAGAACCCCCAAGTACCCCTCCCACAGTGTCACAAAGCCGGCGAGGTAAAGAATGGCTTTGGGGCCAAGGTGGTGCGGTTGAAGAACGAAGGTATCCATCAAGAACCGAAAGAACTGGCTCACCGGGAGCCCGAAACTGCAGGAGAAGTGCCAAAGGAAGACGACGTGCTCCCCCAGCTGCGGCGCCGGCAGCACCTCGTCGCCCGGCGTGCTAGCGATCACACGCTCCGCCGGCGGCAGCATGCACATGCGGCGGAGGTCCGCGATGGCCTCCTCAGTGACAAAGGACCAAGCCCAGCTTCCTCCACGCTCGTCAGCCATTACGACGGCAGGACGGCATGCGGGCGCGTTTGCGAGCTCGAGAGCGGCGGCGCGCGAGGGAGCGGGGGAGGTGAAGAGAAAGGCAGCAAGGGGGCAAGAGGGGTGTGGGTATATCCGCCCCCTGCCCTCCCTCCCCTTTTAAATGGGGAGGCCACGACCGGCTGGAGCGCAGCCGCCTATAGCGATTGTCGGCTGGCCCACGGACGGCTGGTCGAGGAGCCGGCTCGACCCCCGGCCAGCTGTGCGAGGTCGGCTACCTCTGGGGCGCCTCCCTCGTTGATCCCGGGGCGGACGTGCAATGTCCCATCCCTCTGCGCACGTGTATGACGACACGACGGGCGACATTGTGACCAAAGTGGCTGCTGACGCACGGGTGCGCATGGCTCCAGTCCGGCCGTCTAGGCACACCCCTACCCACTCGATTACCTGCCCCGGCGTAGCTACAGTGTAGTCGGCCGTACCGGAGACTTCGGCCGGCTGGCACTAGACGACGCCTCCTGGGCAGCCCATGCCGCGGCAGGTGGGCGTGGGCGAATCACGGAGCCGGCTGGCGGCCCCTAGCAGGCGACTGGACCGCACGGCCGGTGGACCCTATAGGCAAGGAGACGGCTCGAAGGGAGGACCCCCTCGTCAGCTGGAGAGGCTGCCTGCCGGGTCCCCCCACCTTTGTACCTTAGGAATATTGTAAGCCAGGGGGTTGGCCTATAAAACCCCCTGAGCTACCCATGCAACGGGGATAGACAACTCTCACGCACACACCAACGGGACACGCCCCACATTCTCACACTTGGTAGCAGAGGAAGGCGAGCGAGTTGCTCCCTCTTCTTCCTCTAGACTCAGCTCCAGGAGCAACCCTGTAAACAGACCAATCCATCCAACTAGACCAAGCAGGATTAGGGTGTTACGTCCCGCGGAGGGTCCTGAACCTGGGTACATCTTGTGCCATCACCGCTTGTACCTAATCCCGCACCCGGAGCCCATCGGAGTCCTCCGGCCCCAACCACCTACGATAAGCCTACCCATGGCATCTGTCATGAGAAAATGATGACACATACATCACATATATCTCATCATGTAATTGACCATATCACATCACACCATACCCTGCAAAAACAAGTTAGACGTCCTCTAATTGTTGCTGCATGTTTTACGTGGCTGCTACGGGTATCTAGCAACAACAATTCTGACCAACGCAAAAACCACAACGTTGATACACAAAATGCTATTCAACTTTCTCAAGGACCACCTTTGTCGAATCCGATCCAACTAGAGTAGTAGAGACACACACCCGCCATCCATCCTTATGCAACAATGTCACATGTCAGTCGATGGGACCGGTCTCTTGTAAGCATACGAGTAAGGTTGGTCCGGGCCACTTCATCCCACAATACCATTGAATCAAAACACGACGAAGAGAGGAAGCAATCCGAGCATTAACACCCACAAACTCCTTTGTGTTCTACTCGTGATCTCATCTACACATAGAACTAGCTCATGATACCACTGTTGGGGAATGTTGCATGGGAAACAAAAAATCCTACGCACACACAAGATCTATCCATGGTGATAAGCATATACAAGAGGGAGAGTGGATCTACATACCCTTGTAGATCGCTAAGCGGGAAGCATTAAGAAATGCGTTTGATGTAGTCGAATGTCTTCGCGATCTAAACTGCCGAGCGTCTTGTGATCCAATCACAATCTGTCTCGATCTAGCACCGAACGGGCGGCACCTCCGCGTTCACTACATGTACAACAAGATGACGATCTCCGCCTTCTTGATCCAACAAGAGAGAGCGGAGAGTTATATGAATTCTCCGGTAGTGCAATGGCCCGGCGGTGAGGGTGGCGGAACTATTCCAGCAGGGCTTTGCCTAAGCACCGCTGAAAAAACTAGAGGAACTAATCTATCGGGAGAGAGGGCTGCACTATGGCCTTTTGGGTTGAAATGATTTTGCCCTATCTCCCTCTAGTATATATAGGAGGGAGGGGAGGGAGGCCTGCGCCCTAGGGCTGCCCCTTTGGTGCGCCCAAAATGGGAGAGGTGGAGGAGTCCTACTCCAATCCTACTAGGACTAGGATTCCTCCTCTCCACTTGGAAACCCGTTCCACCTTTGGGTTTTTCCCACCCTAGCTGCACGGGCCTTAGTGGGGGCTTCGACCAGCCCACCAGGGGCAGGTTTGCCTCCTCCCACGGCCCATGAGGCCCTTTGGGGTGAGAATCCCCTCCCCATGATCCCTCAGTACCCTCCCAACACTCCCGGTACACTACCGAAGTACCCAAAATGTTTCCGATGACCAAAACGGGACGTCCTATATATCAATCTTTACCTTCGGACCGTTCTGGAGCTTCTGGTGATGTTGGGATCTCATCTGGGACTCCGAATAACCTTCTGTCACCACCATACATAACTCTGTACTACCGAAAAGTCACCGAACCTTAAGTGTCCAGACCCTGCGGGTTCGAGAACTTTGTAGACATCAACGAGACACCTCTATGGTTAATAACCAATAGTGGGACCTAGATGCTCATATTGGTTCCTACATATTCTACGAAGATCTTTATCGGTTGAAACTCTATGTCAAGGATTCAGTTAATCTCGTATGTTGTTCCCTTTGTTCTTTGGTATGTTGCTTGCCCAACATTCGATCGTCAGTATCTCTATACCTAGTTGAATCTTGTTACTGGCAAGTATCTTTACTTGTTCCGTAGTACAAGATCTTGTGGCTAAAACTTTAGTCACATTGCTTGCAAGGCTTGTTGTGATGTTGTATTACCGAGTGGGCCTTAAGATAGCTCTCCGTCATACGGAGTAACAAATCACAGTCTTGATCCATGCTCATTCAACAGACACTCTTGGAGATACCTAAAGAGCATATTTATAGTAACCCAATTACGTTGCGAAGTTAGATACACACAAGGTACTCCCCCGATGTTAGTGAGTTGCATGATCTCATGGTCATAGGAACAAATACTTGACCACTAGTAGAAAACAGGCCATTAGTCCCGGTTGGGAAGGGCCTTTAGTCCCGGTTCCCCAACCGGGACTAAGTTATAGAGACTAAAGGGTCCATGCCTTTAGTACTGGTTGCTAAGAATCGGGACTAAACCTTGGCCATGTGGTCGGCAGCGCCCGCCAGGGCATTGGGACCTTTGGTCCCCGTTAGTAACACCAACCGGGACTAAAGGTTTAGGGGTTTAGTTATTTAGGTGTTTAGGGGTTTAATGTTTATTGTTTATTTTTCCTTTTCATTTTGTTTTTTCCATCTATTTTTTTTCATTTCAAACATATTTTATGCTACTACATAATGTAAACGTTATGCTTATATAATAGAATATCTCGGTTGTATATCATAAAATTTCTCGTACAAGCAATCATATTGTAAGTGCATCTAGTACGCCTTAGTGATTTTGGTGTATTGAATACTTATAGGTTAAGGACCTAATGTGTTTGTGAGTGTACACAGACTCTATAAGTCAATGAGGAGTTTGATATATTCCAAGATTACCGACCCCTAAAAATGTATGTCTTCAATTGAAGACTTTGGTGAAGACTTTGCTGAAGACTTTGGTCTTAGCTGAGGACTTTGAAAATGAAGAAGTTGGTGTGACCTTGAAGATATGAATGAGGACTATGAAGCGTGAAGACTTTTGTTTTCGTAGTTTCATTTCCTTTATTTGAGTCATAGGAAACACCGTACTATTAAAGGGGCCGAGGTAATACTAAGGAAAATTTCAACTGATGCTCAACTCCAAAAGCCTCAACCTATCCAATCCTTCTAGTGAAGCCTTTGGAAATGTCTTGCAGTTCAGTCAAATTCTTCAATGATAGAGATGATGTTCTTCTGGTCTCTGATACAATTGATCTGACTGAGGAGTTAGGATTTCGCCAGTGCGAATTGCCTACAAGTGAGGAACAGGATAACTCTGAGGACTTTCATAGTTCAAAATTCCGACTTTTGTTGTGCTTAGCATCATCTGTCCCCAATCATCTTATCCACATAACGGTCATATCATTGGGGGCATTTATGTCTTATCATGTCAGGTTGCACCCTGGCTATAAATAGCCACCCCCCACAACCACTAGTTGGTTGGCTGCTCCGAGAGAGAACTGACACTTGTAATTTGAGAGCAACCCATCCTCCGAGGACTTTGAGATAAAATCATCAGTGAGGAAAAACCCAAATCAAAACCACCAAACCCAAAGTGATTGAACATCACTGAAGATATTGTTCCTATGTGGAACCGATGCTTGTTACCTTTGAGGACTGTGTATCCTCGAGACGGTTAGGCGTCATGGTCTAGTGCATCCTGCAGTCAATTTGGGATCATGGAGTGACCTTGGTCTAGAGCACCAACAGTCAATTGTGGATCTCTGGGTGACCAGTTTATGAGGGTTTTGGAAGTCTACCCTGAAGACTTACCACGAGTGTTGGGCGAGGACTTTGTGACCTTAGCTCAAGGAGAATACAGTAAGGACTATGTGTCATGGGAATGTGTGTCCTCTGGTTTAAATACCAAGCCTCTCCAAACCAGACGTACGATTGTCACAACAGTTGGAACTGGGTCGTCAAACCATTATCTTCATCGAGCTACCTGGTTCTATTTCCTCAACCCCTCTATTCCTCGTATACTTGTTGATGAAATTGATCATTATTTTGAGAAGAATTTTACTAAAGATTTTCACAATTTCCTCACCTCAAATTTTTCAAGTTACCTTGTTCCTCACCTGCTTATATTGTATCACGCTACTTGTAATCTGTGCTAATTTCATTTCATCATGATGACTATGATGTTGCTATGTTTCTCATGCACTTGAGTACTTAATCTGCTGCTAGTTATTCATCACATTCCAAATTCCTCAAGTTGAAATTCCTCAAGTGATGAATTTGTAAAAAACGCCTATTCACCCCCCCTCTAGTCGATATAATGCAGTTTCAATTGGTATCAGAGAAAGGTACTCCCTTGTGCTGTGTGATTTTGGTTTAACCACCTGGAATTCTAGTTATGTCGACTGTAGGTATGATCACAGTTTCCGCAGGATGTCCTACCTTTGACGGGACAGACTATCCCTATTGGAAGAACAAGATGCGCATGCATCTTAAGGATATTGACAATGAACTTTGGTATGTTGTGGAAAATGGTGTTCCATGCATTTCTCCGACTGTCACTACTGCTGATACGAACAAATTCAAGCAACTCGATTCTCAATCGAAGACTATCATCTATGGCCATCTGAGCAAAGGTCAGTATGGCAGAGTGAGTGCTTTCGAGTCTGCTAATCTTATCTGGGATAGGCTGTCCAAAGTCAACGAAGCTGTTTCCACTCAACATGAATCTCGTGTTGATGTTCTTTGCAATCTCTTCAACCGCTTCAAGAGACTTGACAATGAAAATGTTCAGCAAACTTTTGATCGTCTCACTGATATCTCCAATGAGCTTCAAGCACTGGGTGCCACTGATATCACCGACCATGAAGTGGTGAAGAAACTACCAAGATCTCTTGATGCCTCATTCGATACTCTGGATTTGATGATTCAAGAACATGGAGACTACAAGTCACTTGATCCTACCGATATTCTTGAGAGACTCAATACTCATGAATTCCAACAAGCTGAGAAGAGAGACCTTTACGGGCCAAGCTATGGAAGATCTCGTGCTCTAAAGGCAAAAGAAATTTCCTCATCCGAAGGCGCAGACTCTGATAGTAGCCTTGGTGATCCCGAAGAACTAAGTCGAGAGCTAGCAATGCTCATGAGGAAATTCCAGAAGTTCTCAAAGAGAGGTGGATTTGGAAAGTCATCAAAAAGTGGTTTGAGGAAATCAGATACCTCAGACGACTACAAGAAAAGAACTTGTCACAAATGCGAGAAATCTGGTCACTTCATCTCTGACTGTCCTCTTTGGGAAAAAGAGTCAAAGAAGAAGAAGAAGAAGTACAAGGATGACAGTTCTGATGATTCGAAGAAAAAGAAGAAATCTTCAAAGTCCTCATCTACAAAGTCCTCATCTTCAAAATCCTCAATGCACAAAAAGAATGGTTCCATAAAGGTTCTCCTTTTGTCGTGAATTTGTCACGGCAGATGTCCGGGTGAACGGACTTAGGTTCGCGGCGAGACGCAACTACGTGGCGGCTTGAAGGCGTTGATCGGAATCGAGAGGACACGGAGTTTTACCCAGGTTCGGCCCCTCCGATGGAGGTAAAAGCCTACGTCCTGCTTGTCTGGTATTGATGATGATGAAGATCTCTCGGTTACAAGGGTGGTAATTGCTACCTCTAATCTCTTGTGCCTCTAATCTCTTGTGTTGTCTAAACTTGTAGACTTGTCTCTCTTGACAACCTGTCCCTCTAGGGGTGCTCTACCCCTCCTTATATAAGTGGAGAGGGTAGGTTTACAAATAGAGTCCTACTAGGAGTGGGATTAAGACTAGTCTCTCACGAATCCTACTCCGGGTCTTATTTCCTTTAAGGGAATCCTTCTCTCTTGTGGCCTTCTCCTGTGGGCCCTCTCTTGTGAGCCGCCTGGCGCCGGCTCACCCGTCGGGTCTTGGGCTTGGTCATCCTGTAACTCGCCTGTCGGGTCTTTAATAAGAATGTCATGTCTTTGACCGGGTCTCCTGTCAGTCGCCAGGCCGGGTCATACCGCGGGGTATATCCCCGTCATTAGCCCCTAGGTTAGCTTGAATTTATTCATGGTAAGATCCTGAAATAAAAGTAACAAATATGTTAAGTGGCCGGCTTGCTCCTTTGGCCGGCTTATAGAATGGCTTCTCAGAAATCCGGGTCTTTTCTCCATATGAATGAGTCATCTTGATAATCATCTTGCTTGTCAATGTCTGTAGAAAAATATTGAGAACAGAACACCCATATGCCGTTGAGTCGGCTTCCAATACTCTTGGCGGGTCATCTCCGTCGGGTCATAATCATTGATGATGTCGGGTCATTATCGTTGGTGACTCCGGGTTAAATAACTAGAATCCTGCTGACTCGATAAATATTGGGATGAAAATCCATCTGATGTAGAACCGGACTTCCATTGTTGTGAAGCAGGGCGGCCTATATAAACTCTGGCGGGTTATGATCTTTTGATAACACCGGGTCATAAGTGTTGGTGACGCCGGGTCTAACAACTGAACTCTATATTTAATGTCATGAAAATTCTCCTCAAAGTTTTTGATATGTCCATATTACCTGTAGGCCTCAAGCTCCGAGATTATCCATGATAACTTGGTGCCTTGCAAATAACATTTTGGACTGTGTAGCCCCCAAGTGTCGGGTTGTCCTGCCTGCAGCAACCTGGGACTTATAATTGCCTTATATCTTATAATGCTTCGGCGGGTGTAGCCCCCAAGGGCCGGCTCATTAGAAAAATATAGACGGGCCGGCTCATCTCCTTGAGATAATATGGTCTTGCTGACAATGTAATGGTTTGAAAACCGGCTTGCATTAGCCCCCAAGTGCCGTGGTGCATGCTTGCAGCTACATGGGACTTGCATAATTGATATAAACTTGGACTTGGATAATGTAGCCCCCAAGTGTCGGGTCGTCTGCCTGCGGCGACTCAGGACTATGTGAGGATAATACGTCTCACCATAATTTGTTGAATGAATCTTTGACCGTGGTCGTAATATAACCCGGAATGAATATCCTGGAATAATACCTTTGTCTTTGACATGAAATTCCTGCTCGTGGTTGCAGTGCAACCTAGCAAATATAAATTTGAGAAATCCGTGAGTGTTCTAGATTACTACAGAGCACAATTAAAGAAATCTGAGAACCGGCCAATTAGATGACACGTCATTATATATGATAGGGCGGCTCTTGAAAGATAATAATTTCTCCGAGCTGGTTTGAAAAAACCATGAAGATCCAGCCATGTTGGCTATTAAAAAATCCATTTGCTTTTGCAGAATACTTTAACGGCGGCTCATCTTAAGAGATAAAACCAGCAAAAACGAACAAGACAGAGTATATTGTGCATTGTTGTGAGGGTGGCTTAAAGAAGCTCAACCCGGAGATGTATACCTTTCATAGCATTGCTCCTTTTCTCATAACCTTGCTCTGACCCGGCTTGATAAGCCGGCATGTTACCTAAAGGTGGGAAGCCCCCTTGAATAATCCACGGCTGACATGTCAACCGGAATGGCATAAAGCCGGCTGTTTTTAGGGTAATGTAAGCTATACCCAAAAGTAAGAAGCCTCCTGTTGACAGCAAATATTGTAAGCGCGAACGTCGGCTGTCAATGGGTAATGTAAGCTATACCCAAGGTAAGAAGCCTCCATCGACAGCCGTGGCAACTGATGAGCTGGAACGGCATAAAGCCGGTTGTTTGAAGGGAATGCAAGCTATACCCAAAGGCAAGAAGCCTCCTTCAACAACTAAAGTTTTAGGCACGGACGCCGGGTGTCGATGGGTAATGTAAGCTATACCCGAAGGCAAGAAGCCTCCATCGACAACCCCGGCTTACTGATAAAGCCGGCTGTTTGAAAGGAGATGTAAGATGTACCCAAAGGCAAGAAGCCTCTTTCGGCGCGGACGCCGGCTGTCGATGGGTAATGTAAGCTATACCCGAAGGCAAGAAGCCTCCATCGACAACCACGGCTTACTGATAAAGCCGGCTGTTTTAAAGGAGATGTAAGCTATACCCGAAGGCAAGAAGCCTCTTTCAACAGCTACTGTTGTAGGCGCGGACGCCGGCTGCTGATGGGTAATGTAAGCTATACCTGACGGCAAGAAGCCTCCATCGACAACCACGGCTTACTGATAAAGCCGGCTGTTTGAAAGGAGATGTAAGCTATACCTGAAGGCAAGAAGCCTCTTTCAACAGCTACAGTTGATAAGCAACTGAGTTTTGGCATAAACGCCGGTTGTTAGGGTGAGATAAGCGAACCCGTCGGTAAGAAGCCCCCTTCGACAACCGCGGTTAATAAGTAACCGAAAGTTGCATAAAGCCGGCCATTAGGGTGAGATAAGTGATACCCGTCGGTAAGAAGCCCCCTTCGATGGCCACAATTGATAAGCAACTGGAATTTGGTGTACACGCTGTTGTCTTAGGGTCATGTAAGATATACCAAAGGTAAGAAGCCTCCATCAACAACCACGCTTAATGTAACCAAACTAGGCATAAACCCAACTATGCAAGGGAGATGTAAGCTATACCCGAAGGCAAGAAGCCTCCTTGCAACAGTTTAATAACAGCTGGCTATACAAAGGAGATGTAAGTTATACCCGAAGGCAAGAAGCCTCTTTGCAACAGTGCTTAATTGGGCATAACGTTGGCTGTGCAAGGGAGATGTAAGCTATACCCGAAGGCAAGAAGCCTCCTTGCAACAGCGTAAAAGCAGACTGTGTAGGGGAGATGTAAGCTATACCCGAAGGTAAGAAGCCTCCCTGCAACAGCGCTTGATAGGGCGTAAAGCTGGATGATAGATCAGCCATTTTGACTTTAACCAGTTCAGGGTCTCTTAACGAGATTGACCGTCAACTCCTTTGAGCGGTTCAGGGTCTCTAGGCGAGATTGGCCGTTAATTTCTTGAACCGGCTCATGGTCTCTAGGCGAGATTGGCCATCAATTTCTTGAACCGGATCAGGGTCTCTAGGCGAGATTTGCTGGTAAGAGTTCAGCGGGTCACCTCAATCTTAGCCGGTACAGGGTCTCTATCGAGATTGGCCATCAATTCTTTGAACCGGTTCAGGGTCTTCTAGGCGAGATTAACCGGTAAGGCAGGCAGGTCACATAGCGGAGCAGCATCAATCTTTGTAAGCTGCCATCTTGTATGAAGAAACGACAGAAGCTCCAAGTGTCTTTATTATGATCCAATGATCCGGGTACCCATGTTTGAATGGTGCATCACGGCGGTCCGTCCTCTTGGGCAACTTTTAATCATCCGCCAATAATGTAGTAGCCCCCAGGATTGGGTTTTTCTCTTGCAAAGACCTGGGGTTCTTGTTAAAAACGACAAAATGTGTCTTGCCATGTCTGTAGCCCCCGAGTCTTAAGTTGACTCGAAGAGGCGGCTTGAGAATCTTCACTGGAAGTTTTTGGCCATGGCGGGTTATAAATGATCCCGTATGAATTGCTTTAATGATACGGTCGATGGTTCGTTCCGGCTGTTTGTTTGAAGTGAACCAAACTGTAGTGGCGGCAATTTATGCGCTTGTCTGTTGGACGGCTCATATCGATGAGTACTACACTGACATGTTGATGTAGATGTCGAAAACGGCCGCGACATTGTAAACTGGTGATGTTGTAAAAGATGCCACGGCGTTGTAAGCCGGCGCGGATGATGAGAGACGACCATGGCATTGTAAGTCAGCACAGGAGGCGAGAATCGGCCGCGGCGTTGTGAGCCGGCATAGATATGTGAGTCAGAAGTGGCGTTGAAAGCCGGTGAGAACAACGAGTCGGCCATGGCGTGGTTGGTGAAGACCATATCGCGAATGCGGCGGCTTGCCGCGTCCATTGGGCGGCTCCTACTGGCAGGTGAGAGTGCGCAGTATCGGCGAGTCGATGTAGACCGTCCGCGGGGCGGCGACTCACGTGCGTCCAGCGAGTAACACGCCTCCGATGAGCACCAGTACAAAACGATGTTGTTGTGTGCTCCATCTTCGTGGTAAAAGCCACTTGAATATCTATCCTGTATATAAAAAATATTACAAAGACAAAGTAATTGTTCTCCGAAGGAAAAAGTGTATAGATAAAACAAATTGGGTGGATAGCACCTATTTTGTCACGACGACCAGCTGAGTCATATACATCGTCCGTGGATCACCTCCCGTAATTTCAACAGCAATTGAGGTACTCTCTGGATGCCGTAGCAACTCATCCACGGCGGCTCCGAGATAGTGCCGGGTCGGGGCGGCTCAGAGGGTGGCCGGATCGCGCGCCAACGGTCACGATCAACCACTTGTCCAATGTTCCGTCTTCACCTATCTTGAGCATGTGGTGGAGACGTTCAAAACACCGGCGGCGGGGAGAGTCTCCCGTCTCCCTGAGCATGAACCAAATAGTTGCAGGTGGAAATGGTAGTCCAGGATGTTGTGTGTGAGCGGGTCCGTGTAACAGAGCCGCCATGGTCGATAGCTGCATGGAAGCAGGTGTAATCGGCATCATCGACGACAAGTAGACACTCCGCAGTCAGCGAGGAGGAGAGGCGACGGTCACTGTGGTGGCCGTCTTGGCGTGCCGCTGAGCCGAGCGCGCCTCGGCGTGCGGCTGAGCTGAGAGCGGCGGCCAGCTCGACAAATGGACAGGCGGGAGCAGCGGCTGAACTGGACGGGGCGTAGTGCAGTGAAGATGGCGGGGTGGAGCTGGTGAGCGTGGTGGGGCAAGGCGTATCAAGGCGATGTGGCTGCGAGAGCTCGTGCTGCAGGGCGGCTCAAGGCACATGCAAAACCGACTAGGAAACAAGACCGCGGCGGCAGGTAGGCGCCGGTCGGCTCCTCGTGTGTCAACGAATCGAGGTTGATTCGGAGTGAGGTGCAGCGGGCGACAGGGATGATTCTCCTGTAGTAGCACTTGTTTTCTTCCGACTCGGGTGGATGTAGCAACCAGGGATAAAACACATCTAATCTAGTAGTACTAAAGTAGTACTAGCCTTCTTCCCAGGAATTAGAATACTTGAAGTTGGCTCTAATCTTCACGTGCAGAGTACTCGATTGGACCACGAATAGATGATTACGTGTACGTGCACTCACTGCCTTTGGTTTGTTTGTGGCCAGGGTAATCTAGAAAAGGACATGGCAACATAGAAGGTCACGGTTGGTTTCCTTCAGATGAGTAGCAGCAACAGCGATCGGTTAAACCTCCTCGTAACTTGCAGCAATGTCTGGTTGTCTTTGGACTTGAGCATGAATTGATTTTGATCTCTGACAATTCTATCAAAGAAACTAATGCACTTTTGACTCTGATCTGGTTTAGTGCTACCGTTGAAACCTTTTCTATCTCAACTGATGAACTTAGCATCGATGTTGATCCTTCCATGCTGGGTCTTCTTCATCCAGCGATTCGCAAACTACTCAATCCCTAGAAAATCTTCCTTCAAGAACACAACACCACCGCGCCTTGCCCCACGGTGGGTGCCAACTGTCGTGGATTTGTCACGACAGATGTCCGGGTGAACGGACTTAGGTTCGGGGCGAGACGCAACTACGTGGCGGCTTGAAGGCGTTGATCGGAATCGAGAAGACACGGAGTTTTACCCAGGTTCGGCCCCTCCGATGGAGGTAAAAGCCTACGTCCTGCTTGTCTGGTATTGATGATGATGAAGATCTCTCGGTTACAAGGGTGCTAATTGCTACCTCTAATCTCTTGTGCCTCTAATCTCTTGTGTTCACTGAACTTGTAGACTTGTCTCCCTTGAGAACTTGTCCCTTTAGGGGTGCTCTACCCCTACTTATATAAGTGGAGAGGGTAGGTTTACAAATAGAGTCCTACTAGGAGTGGGATTAAGACTAGTCTCTCACGAATCCTACTCCGGGTCTTATTTCCTTTAAGGGAATCCTTCTCTCTTGTGGGCCTTCTCCTGTGGGCCCTCTCTTGTGAGCCGCCTGGCGCCGGCTCACCCACCGGGTCTTGGGCTTGGTCATCCTGTAACTCGCCTACCGGGTCTTTGATAAGAATGTCATGTCTTTGACCAGGTCTCCCGTGAGTCGCCAGGCCGGGTCATACCACGGGGTATATCCCCGTCACCTTTCATTGGCAAGGAAATGGACTCAGAAGAAGAATTTGAAGAATATGAAGAAGTAGAAGAATCTGAGCTGGAATCTGAATCTGGTGTTGCTAGACTTGCTCTCGCTACTGCTTTCGTCAGCAAGTCCATATTAAACGATGAAGAAAATGACTACTCCAACGACTCTGACATCGACAATGATGATTACGCTCCCACCTATTGCTTCATGGCTAAAGGTTCCAAGGTACATAAGCATCACTCCACCTCTGAATCAAGTGATGGTGAGTCTGATGAATATGTGAAACCTAGCTATGCCAAACTTGTAATATTTCTACTAGGCAACAAAGTGCACTTGAAAAGATTCATAAAATGCTAGACAAAAGCGATGATCTATTGAATAAGGAAGTGGATTGGACTCAAACTCTACCTGAAGATCTCAAAAGTCTTCAGACAAAGTATGATAACCTTTAGAGTCATCATAATGCTCTCTTAGCCGATCATGAGAAGCTTTCTTATGAATTTCTTCAAAGAAAGCAAGATCTTGAGAAACTAAGGGTGTAACATGAGGATCTCCAAAGGGAAAACGATTCCTTACTGGCTCAACAGATCAGTACCACTCAGGAAGAATTTGTTCCACCTTGTTTGAAATGCATTGAACGTGAAACTGCTAATTCTTCACCTAAATGTTCAAATGCTTGTATTGCTGCAAATTCTTCAACTATTCTAGTGGTCGCAAATTCGTCATCTGAGGATACCACAAGAATCACTGACGAAAATGCAGGGTTGAAGAAATTGTATGTGACAGGCATGACTAAAGTCTCAAAGGGCATCAAACCCTTTGCGATGTCCTCAAAAACCAGATACTGAACAGGAACTCTAGGAAAGAGGGTATTGCCTTTGAGAGGAAACTCAACGCTGATGGATCCTACTGGACACCTGAGCAATACCCCAAAACCTCATGGGTTGCTGCAAATGGACCTCATGTACATCCATCCACTTTATCTGGCTTTACTTGTGAAACTTCATATTCCTCTGATGAGTCACTTGACTACAACTACAAATTCTTCAAAAATCAGAAAGATGAAATATTTGTCAAATTTGTTGGAAATAACTGCAGGAACAGTTCTCCTATGAAGAAAATATGGGTTCCCAAGAGCTAGCTACAAAATCTTCAAGTGAATGTCCTCATGACACCACTCATGAAGAACAGGAACCCGAGATCAAATTCCTCATATGGACCAAAGTCTTCACTTGGACCAAATTCCTCAAATGGTCAAAAATATCATTCTCGTAAAAATGCATCAGTTTCGCAGGGAAAATCTAAGAGTTCTGAATATGTGCATTATTCTATAAATCATTATGTTCATAAGTCCTCGAAGAATTTCTCTCCTTATTCATATGAGTACTCTAACCCGCATCCTGTGAAAGGAAGCGCACTTGCTTCAATGCGTCCTTTCTTATATGGTGTTCACAGAATGATGAACTCTTTGCCACCCCTCCAGATGTGGGTGGTCAAGAAATTGAACTAATTTCTTATGCAGAGTCAGGTCTCTAGATGAACTTAAACATCTGATGAATTTGCTAGAGACCTGAGGAAATGCTTGAAAGGACGCAAGCTAACCATGTAGAAATGAATTCCTAATTTCTCACGTCCCCACACTACTTGCTTACTATCTTGTGTGATGAAATTATGTCTAAGGAAATTGATGTCATATTCTTCACTCTGAAGCATATGAGTTCGTAAGTTGTACTAATTCATCTGTAGGATGAACCTCGAAAAGCTACTGAGTGGGTCCTTGACAGTGGATGCACAAACCACATGACTGGTGACAAGAATCTACTGATGAATTTGCCACTTATTCCATCTCATCTGAAGCATATCACCTACGCAGACAAAGGAAAAAGCAAGGTATTGGGTCTAGGTAAGGTTGCAATCTCAAAGGACCGAACCATGGATAAGGTGATGTTAGTCGAGTCCCTTAGGTTCAACCTTATGTTTGTCTCAATGCTTTGTGATTTTGATATGTTTGTCACATTTGGAAAATATCGTCATGTTGTCATCATGGAATCTGACAATTCCAAAGTCTTTGAAGGCTTTAGGAGAGGAGACTTGTATATTGTAGATTTCTCTACAGATCCTCAGCCTACCACATGCATACTTGCAAAGTCCTCAGAAGGCTAGCTGTGGCATCGACGACTTGGACATGCTGGTATGAGGAACTTGCACACACTCGTGAAGAAAAAGCACGTCATTGGCATTGAAGGTGTTAAATTCCTCAAGCACCACTTCTATGGTGCATGTGAGTCTGGGAAGATGACCAGATCCAAGCATCCCTCGAAGACAATCATGGCCACGACTCGACCCTTTGAATTGCTTCACATGGATCTCTTTGGCCCCACTCATTACTCCACACTAACAAATTCTTAAAGTTTGTATGGATTTGTCATTGTTGATGATTACTCTCGTTACACTTGGGTGCATATTATTATGTACAAGTCTAAAGTGCAGGATGTCTTCAGACGATTTGCTTCAAGGGCCTCAACTAACTTCGCCGTCAAGATCAAGCATACCAGGAGTGATAATGGGACTGAGTTCAAGAACACAAATCTTGATGAATATCTTGATGAACTTGGTATTACTCATGAGTTATCTGCCCCTTATACTCCTTAGAAGAACGACATCGTGGAGCGCAAGAACATGACTCTTGTTGAGATGGCTCATACCATGCTTGATGAATACAAGACTCCTCATCGCTTCTGGCCTGAGGCAATTGATACTGCAGGCCACATCATCAACAGGGTATATCTTCACAAATTCTTCAAGAAGACTTCGTATGAACTTATGACTGGCAAGAAACCCGATGTAAGTTATCTCAAAGTCTTCGGTGCAAAATGCTGGATTAGAGATCCTCACCATAGTTCTAAATTTGCACCGAAAGCACATGAAGGTTTTATGCTTGGTTACGGAAAGGACTCTCACACCTACAAAGTCTACAACACCTACCACCACAAGGTTGTTGAAACTGTGGATGTGCGGTTTGATGAAACTGACAGCTCGCAAAGAGAGCACCCACCTTCTATGCCAGATGAACAGTCTCCTGAGGAATCCATTAAGCTGAAGGCTACTGAAGACATCATACCCACTAAGGAAGTCGTTCCAATGAATGAAGACATTCATGCTGATACACAGGAAGAAAATGGTGCTGATGAAATTCCTCAGCCATGTCAACCTGCTGATCCAAGAGTTGCAAATGAAGTGCAGATTGACAAAATCATCGATGACATCAGTGCACCAGGTCCCCTCACTCGCTCAAGAGCTTCACATTTGACTAACTTTTGTGGGCACTTTTCTTTTGTCTCTATCATAGAGCCCACCAAAGTTGATGATGCATTCAAGGAGCCTGAGTGGATTCAAGCTATGCAAGAGGAATTGCATCAATTCAAGCTCAACAACGTGTGGGAACTTGTCAAGCGGCCAGATCCTCGCAAGCACAACATCATAGGTGCCAATTTGATCTACCGCAACAACCAAGATGAAAATGGCCTTGTGGTAAGAAATAAGGGTCGTCTTGAAGCTCAAGGCTACACACAGGTTGAAGGAATTGACTTTGATTAAACTTTTTCACCTCTTGCTAGACTTGAAGCTATTCGCATACTCCTTGCTTATGCTAACCATCATGATATCATCTTATATCAAATGGATGTGAAAAGTGCATTCTTCAATGGTAAGCTTGAGGAAGAAGTATATGTTGCTCAACCACCAGGTTTTGAAGACCCTAAGCATCCTGACAAAGTCTTCAGACTCAACAAGGCCCTCTATGGCATCAAGCAGGCCCCTTGGGCGTGGTACGACACTATGAAGGAGTTCCTCATGAAGAAAGGCTTCAAACCCAATTCACTCGACCCAACTCTTTTCACAAAATCCTATGACAATGAACTGTTCATATGCCAAATATACGTAGACGATATTATCTTTGGTTGTACTGACAAACATTAGAGTGATGAATTTGCCTATATGATGAGTGAAGAATATCAAATGTCCATGATGGGAGAGTTGAAATTCTTCTCACGTCTTCAAATTCATCAGCAAGACAATGGCATATTCATATCTCAAGAGAAATACCTCAAGGATGTTCTGAGAAAATTCGACATGCAAGATTGCAAAGGCATCAAAACTCCAATGCCTTCAAAAGGCCACCTCTGCACTGACGAAAATGGTAAAGATTTCGATCAGAAGGTATATCGCTCCATGATTGGCTCATTATTGTATCTATGTGCATCTAGGCCTGATATTATGCTGAGTGTTTGCATGTGTGCCCGATTCCAAGCAACACCGAAGGAATCACACCATAAGGCTGTGAAACGTATTCTTCGATACTTAGCTCACACACCAAAGCTTGGATTATGGTATCCCAAGGGCTCAAATCTTCACCTTGTCGGATACTCTGATGCTGACTATGGTGGAGATCGTGTGGATCGCAAGTCAACCTCAGGCACATGTCATTTCCTCGGACCATCCTTAGTATGTTGGTCCTCGAAGAAGCAGAACTGCGTGTCACTATCTACTACTGAAGCTGAGTACATTGCTGCTCGTTCATGTTGCGCTCAGTTGCTATGAATGAAGCAAACCCTCAAGGACTATGGCATCAAGATGAAAAATGTGCCTCTCTACTGCAACAACGAGAGTGCCATCAAGATTTCTTACAACCCAGTTCGGCATTCCAAGACCAAGCACATCCAGATTCGTCATCACTTTCTTCGAGATCATGTACTCAAGGGCGACATCTCCATCGACCACATCCCCACTGAAGAACAACTGGCCGATATCTTCACAAAGCCCTTATATGAAAAGAGATTTACCAAGTTGCAGTGTGAGCTAAATATCTTAAAATCTTTGAATGTTCTTTGAAAAAGGACACACATCCTAACACTTATGAAAAATTGATGACTTAGATGTGCAACACACGAAGTAACATTTTTCTTCAATCAATGAAGAATAACACTCTAAGTGTGAAGAAATTAATGAACAATTTGATTCTTAGAACCCTACGACAATTGGACGCAGTGTGTGAAGTCACCATTCTTATAAGGTGGGTCACGCCACCAACCATAGTTGAAATTCTTCAAAGTTGAGTTTTTCTCATTTTGGAAATTCTTCAAATTTTGAAATTCATCAAGTTTGCAAATTCCTCAACTTGTCAAATTCATCTACTTTTCAAATTCTTCAAACTATGAAACTAGTGTTCTTCATTGACTATATATATATATATATTTGAGTTTTCAATGTCCTCGACAACATTCACTTATTGATAATTCTTCAAGTTGATTTTCATCTAAGTGAATGTGATCGGACCCTTTCCCCTCTATGCTAAACTCAACACAGTCTGTTCACAAATTCTTCATATGCGTTCTAACTTTGAAACTCGTTTAAAGTCTTCACTGTGTCCTTGAGAGCTGAAGAATTTGCAAACAGAAACATCAAAAAAAATTCTATCAAAAATTTTGGCGTTTCCCGCTCAAACTGTTCCGATTCGCACGACTGGATAACCCATGACCCCCCACTATCGCCACTTCTCAGTACGTGGGTGACACATGTCACGTGGAGAGCAAGGGTCAGGGGCAATCTTGTCCAAAATCTTTGGATAGATTGGTTTTCACCTCCGATATAAATACCCCTCCCCTTTCAAAGTGCTCGGTTACTCCTCACTCCTACTCTCTCCCAAGCTCAAACCTAGCACCGCCACTAAAATCATCGTCATCGGTGTGGAAGAGCTTCACTGCCTCAACCTCGCCGTCATCGTACTCGCATGGGCCACGGAAGTCCTCACCCTGCCGCCGCTATAGCTGTCTCCCTCTGCCAAGCTAGGGCGTGGGAGATCTGTATGGACGAACTTCCTCGATTTCTTCTCACTGTTCGTCGTGTTCTTCATCGGGGTAAATAAAATCTATTTTTACTGCCCTTGTTTGATCTTCAAGTTTTCCTCAATCTTCTCAAAGGTGTTTATTCTTCAAGAATCTCATTCTAAAGCACCTTACATGTTCATACACTTGATGTTTTTCCCTAAGATATAATTTCCTTCGAGATTCCTCAATTGTGTGAATCCTCAAAATTTGCACAACTCTGGAACCTAAGACAAAGAACACTTAGTGAAAATCCTCAAGACACCCATGGTCAAATTCCTCACACTTGACGTTTTTAAAAAACTTCTGAGAACGCATATGACCTCTTAAAATTCCTCACACATATACTCTGTTCACAGGTACAAATATGTTCATTGATGAATCACTAGGTTCTCATCAACTTAACTCATTTGCAACGTTACTTGAGGAAAAACTGTGCACTTCTTCAGAATCTTCAAGAGTTCAGAATCCTCAGCCGAAGAAAATGGTTGATGGGAAGAAGCCATAGAAAGGTGGAAAGGAGCCTGATGTGCAGACTACTTTTGAGATACCTGATGACCTGTATGAGGAATATTGCAAGTGCGAGATGAAGAAATTCACGACAAAGAAACAACAAAGCAGGGAAAGATCCGCATACAGAGAATTGAGAGGAGATGGGCACGGGAGTGGAAAGAGTATCGCTATGTCACTCCCAAGTACATGAAGAAATTCACTGTCAAACCCCCATGCACCAGGCCACCCTTGGCTCCCAATCAAATTGCTTATCCCACTAGCCTCAAATCTGGTAATGACTTTCCTCATGAATGGGAAAAACAGCAAGCCAAGCTAGCCAAGAAAGCAAAGGAAGCTATGAGGAAATTCAATGAAGACTCTCCCACTGCTGCTTCTGCGGGAGCCTCTGCCAGTGCTCCGAAGAAAATCACTGTGAAGAAGTCTGCTGAGAAGTCAAAGTCATCAACTTCAAAATCCTCACAGCAGATTCCTTAGTCAAATTCTTCAAAGGCCTTAGATATGGGCTCTGTAGCCGCACAGTCATCAGCTACTGCCTCAAAATCCTCAACGCGAGTGCAACTTACAACATGTCAAAGGACTAAGGGCATTTCAATTGCTTCTAGGATTTTTGCAAGTTCCTCTACCCAAGCACAGTCGTCAATTAGTCCTTCACTGATGAAAATGAAAGCAACTGTTGGACGAGGCATTCGACAAAGTCCTCAACCAAAGAAGGTGGCGTTCACAATACCATCAGATTCCTCAGATGAAGATGATGATGAGAAACTAGCTGCAATCATCAGAAACAAGCAAGAACGAGTGGCTCAAGCAAAGGGCACTCAAATTCCTCTTTGGATAGATCCAAAAATGGTGATCAACTTCATTGATATGTGGCACAAGGATCCCAAAACACCAATTTTTGACTTGAAGCTATCTCCTGGTGCTGATCATGTCCTCAGTGCTTTCATATCTAAAGAAAAATGGAAGTACGAGAAGGCCACACAAACCAAGAAGGCTCGCTACAAGAAAGAGCATTTCTTGAAGAACAATGTTCTGAAGCTTTCTCCCAAGGAACTTGTGAAGATGCAATCTGAGATCAAAATCTCAATGAGGAATTCAATAGATACTATGTTGATTGGCAAGGTGCCAAGGTTCGCTTCATCAATATAGCTGATAAAGTCATCAATGATCACAACTCAAGGGTTGCAGCTTGATCGCAACCACAAATTCCTCGGGGTGAAGAATCTGCTCAGCCTGTTGAAGAAACTGCAGGCACAGCTGAATAAATTCAGACTGCTAAAGAACCTGCGAGGGCAACCTCCACTTTTGCGCCTGAAGAAAATGCCAAGGCAGCCAAAACCCACTTCTGATGTCGATTGTAAAGAAATAGTTGCGCCTGATGAAATTGAACCCATAAGGACGACTGCATTAGTCGTGCCTGAAGAAACTGCTACCGTTTCATCCTTCGTTGAAATTGCAAAATCTTCAAGGATGAATAATATCAATCTTCCTTCTACATTAGAGGTGAAGAAAACTAAGGCTGTTGAGAAGAAGGCACTAAAGAGAAAAGCATCAACTTCAGATTCCCCAGCCGCGAAGAAGTTGAAGACTTTGCCAAGATCTTTAACTGAACCCATAGATGCTACCCCAATCTCCTCAGCACCAGCCTATGAGATAGTTCCATTTGGTGTTGACTATGGCATCCCAAATGATGAAGATGAAGAAGATCATTCTATTGCTTGTACAGAGAAGATTGATGAAGAAATTGAAGTGGAAGCAAATGCTTCAACTCCATAGCTGTCATCACCCGAGCCTCAGTTTACTGCTGAAGAGGTCGGCGTTGAAGAAATTGATGAGGACGTGGACATTGGCAACGCAACACCTGTCATCCATGATGAATATTGGGAAGCTGCTCACCCAAATTCCCCAATGACCACTCCTCTGTCACTCAGTCCCCAGCCCAGACTGAAGAAATTCACGAAGGATCTGATGACTTGGCTGCTACAACCACTGAAGAAATTCAAGCTGCATCAAATGATGACATTGCTGCTCCAACTGCCACTGATGAAACTTATGTTCAAATTCCTCAGTCTGAAGAAATTCCTCCTATGCCTAAGGATATTGTGGGCCGTTTCAAGCCAAACCTTCAGTCGAAGCCAAGGATGCCATTCAAAGGCTCAAAGCGCCCCAAATTCCTCAAGTCAAATTTCTTCAGTGAGCACATTTTCTTCACTGGACCCAATCCATATCACTCAGCAAGGGCTGGTCGCACCAGATTCTGGACTCCAACACTGATGAACTATTATGCATCAGTACTATTTAACAAGAAGAAAGTATTAAAGCATCACAAAATTCCTCATGTGGATATGGAAACAATCCCTTCCTTCACACCGGTGCTTGCAGTTCTTCACGATGCAAAAATTCTTCCGTTCTGTGTGGATATCTGCGATTGGAATGAAGAGCTAATTCTTCAATTCCATGCCACTCTGCACATCACACGTCATGCCTCTGACATCAACTCCTGGGTCTTGGGCTGGATGACTAGATCTACTCACCTCACTGATCCAGCCTCTGAATTGCTTCGGTCAGTCCCAATTACAATTCCTTTAGAAGAAGCTCGCTGCCTATTTGATGAACCTGCTCTACCCAACTAACTGATGCAAGTGCTAATGAAGCTGTTGGCTCCTGGAAAACCTCAACAGACAACCATCCTTATGTCGTTGGCTCCTGGAAAACCTCAACGGAGAACCTTCCTTATGAAGGATTTGCTCTATGTGCCTAAGACGGTCTTTCACATTCTCACCAACACCCTATGTCCTCAGAAGGGCTACAACTCTGAAGAATAAGAAGTGGAGGGAGTCATGAAGAACATGCTATTCAACATCATTCATGGGATTCCCATCAACTTCCATGATTTCTTCATGAGGACATTGGCAAATGCGGCTCTTGCCCCATTTGAACTGAAGCCTTATGCTCCTTGGACCATGAAATTCATCAGATCAAGGTCTTCAGTTCCATTTAAGCTGGACTTCTAGAATCACTTTAGCCTTTTGCCCCCGATTGAAGTCCTCAGGAGCATAGTTGCCACACTTCAAGGAAAAGGCAAAGTTGTAATTGATGAAGGTACTCGTCCATTGGATGGTCAGTTTTGCAAAGCTACATCTTACTCCACCAATGATGACACTGCTACCTAGGACACCGCTGCAAAAGCCTCAGCACAAATACCTCAAGAGTCTGCCCCTCGTGTGATGATTGATCGTGAGCTTCTCATAAGTCTTCATCAGAAGGTTGATCACAATCACAAGTGGGTAAAGCGTCAGTTGGCTTCCATTGCTCAAAACATGACTGTGACGCAGAAATCTGTGAGGAAAAATCACTACTATGTGCATGAAATCTTCGGTCGCGCATGGGCCATTCTCGCACACCTCAAGACTCCTGAGGAACTCAAGGACATGGACTTTTAGCAATACTTTGACTGGTCTCATCCTCCTTAGAATAAATTCAAGAAGGTTCAAGTTCCTCAGATGGTTACAAGTTCATATTCTTCATCGCATGAGACGGATGAAGCTGAGGAGATTGACGACACAGCGGCAGGCCCTGCATCGACAAACGACACCGAGAATGCTGGCACTCCTTCCTCACCACCAAGATGAAATTCTTCAAGGGGCGTTAGTCCTCACTTTTTCATCACTTTTCGTCTGCGATGACAAGGGGGGGATTTGAGTTAGTCTTCAAGCGGGTCTCTATATATGGGCTGTTTTTTTGTTTAAAGTTACAACTCTTGCTCTTCTGAAGCTTTTGTTGGTTGAGTTGTAAACTTAAGTCTGATGGTGGTCTGACTCTTTTGAACTGCTTTCCACATGCTTATTTCCTCAAGCACCTTAATACATGCATGCTGAATTTCGTCAGACACCATTTTCGTCATGCATTTCAAATTCTTCATATCATATGTTGAAATGCGTGTATGAATTACAAGATATAGGGGGAGTTCTCCATTTTTCAACCTGCCATGTGCATTTGCAGTCCAAAGAAAATTCCTCAAATATGCACATCTTTAGGGGGACTTCTTCTATAACTTGCATTCAAATTCCTCAAACTCTATACTTACGCTTCATATTATTATCCCTGTTGAAAACTTAACCTATTTGTCATCAATCACCAAAAAAGGTGGAGATTGTAAGTGCATCTAGTGCCCCTTAGTGATTTTGGTGTATTGAAGACTTATAGGTTAAGGAACTAATGTGTTTGTGAGTGTACACATGCTCTATAAGTCGAGGAGGAGTTTGATATATTCGAAGATTACCGACCTCTAAAAATGTATGTCTTCAACTGAAGACTTTGGTGAAGACTTTGCTGAACACTTTGGTATTCCCTAAAGACTCCGAAATGAAGAAGTTGGTGTGACCTTGAAGATATGAACGAGGACTATGAAGCGTGAAGACTTTTGTTTTCGTAGTTTCATTTCCTTTCTTTGAGTCACAGGAAACATCGTACTGTTAAAGGGGGCCGAGGTAATACTAAGGAAAATTTCCAACTGATGCTCAACTCCAAAAGCCTCAACCTATCCAATCCTTTGAGTGAAGCCTTTGGAAATCTCTTGCAGTTCAGTCAAGTTCTTTAGTGATAGAGACGATGTGCTTCTGGTCTCTGATGAAATTGATCTGACTGAGGAGTTAGGATTTCGCCAGTGCGAATTGCCTACGAGTGAGGAACATGATAAGTCTGAGGACTTTCGTAGTTCGAAATTTCGACCGTTGATGTGCTTAGCGCCAGCTGTCCCCAATCATTTTATCCACATAACGGTCATATCATTGGGGGGATTTATGTCTTATCATGTCAGATTGCACCCTGGCTATAAATAGCCACCCCCCACAACCACTAGTTGGTTGGCTGCTCTGAGAGAGAGCTGACACTTGTCATTTAAGAGCAACCCATCCTCCAAGGACTTTGAGAGAAAATCATCAGTGAGGAAAAACCCAAATCCAAACCACCAAACCCAAAGTGATTGAGCATCACTGAAGAGATTGTTCCTGTGTGGAACCGATGCTTGTTACCTTTGAGGACTGTGTATCCTCCAGACGGTTAGGCGTCATGGTCTAGTCCATCCTGCAGTCAATTGGGGATCACGGAGTGACCCTGGTCTAGAGCATCCAGCAGTTAATTGTGGATCGTCGGGTGACCAGTTTGTGAGGGTTTTGGAAGTCTACCTGGAAGACTTACCATGAGTGTTGGGCGAGGACCTTGTGACCTTAGATCACGGAGAATACGGTAAGGACTGTGTGTCCTGGGACTGTGTGTCCTCTGGTTTAAATACCAGGCCGCTCCAAACCAGACGCATGACTGTCACAACAGTTGGAACTGGGTCATCAAACCATTGTATTCATCGAGCTACCTGGTTCTATTTCCTCAACCCCTCTATTCCTCGTATACTTGTTGATGAAATTGATCGTTACTGTTTGAAGAATTTGACTGAAGACTTTCACAATTTCCTCACTTCAAAATCTTCAAGTTACCTTGTTTCTCACCTGGTTAGCTTGTATCACGCTACTTGTAATCTGTGCATGTTTCATTTCATCATGATGACTATGTTGTTGCTATGTTTCTCATGCACTTGAGTACTTAATCCGTTGCTGGTTATTCATCACATTTCAAATTCCTCAAGTTGAAATTCCTCAAGTGATGAATTTGGAAAAATCGCCTATTCACCCCCTCTAGTCGTTATAACGCACTTTCACATATATCATAGAATTTCTCGTATGACCACATGCATACATATATATATATATATAATTTGGTATATAAAATTTCTCGTATAATTTGCAGATCATTTGGGGATCGGGTAATGGTATTCTCCGTCTTGAGATATGACCCGCTGAAGCAAAAGACCCGTAGTTTCCTCTTGAATTGCTCGTATGTGGTCCGTTGGTAGGAGCTAATCCCGCATATGGGTCATCTGTATATAAAGAAGGAGATCAATATGAATATGCATGTTAGTTTTGTGTATATGTATTAGATCATGGTAAAAATATGAATATGCATGTTAGTTTTGTGTACTCTTGCTGCTTTCGGTCATAAAGCGAATGTTCTCGCAAACGCAATATCCATATTGTTCTGTCCCCTGTGCCCGCCTCATGCACTTTAGAGAATAGAATTCAATCAGATCATAATGAACCATGACAATGGTATTGAAACTATAATTAAAGACATGCGCGGCCGTAGCTAGTACTACTTAATTACCCTAGGCTTTCACCATCTCAACTCTCGTTTCCATTCACCGGTGACCTCTTTGATGAAACATTTCCAAACCCTGCCCGACATACAAAATGAATAAAGGAGTTATTAATTACTAGATATCAAGAAATTAAGTAATAAAGAAGCCGACAGAGTGCATAATTGGTTGAAATTACCTTCCGAGCAACGAATGCAAGCTTATATAATCTTCAGGGTCTTTACTTAGTGAGTCCAGTACTTCAACAGTTCCATCGTCAACTGTAGGATCGAAAGTAGTGCTAGAGGGGCGGGTGATTAGACTACTTGATCAAATAAAAATCTACTTTTTCCCAATTTTAGTTCTTGGCAGATTTTAGCATTCATAGTATCTCAAGTACACCCTACACATGCATGTCTACGAGTATAGCAGCAGAAAGCAAAGACAAGCATGTAAGTAAAGAGAGGGTAGGAACATCAGACACAATTGGTGACACATTGATTTTCCCCGTGGTTCCGATAGGTGGCGCTACCGTACATCCACGTTCATGGAGTCTTCAACCCATGGAGGGTAACGGTCGTGAGTGTCCACGGAGGGCTCTACCCACAGAGAGTAACGGTCGTGAATGTCCACGGAGGGCTCTACCCACGGAGGGTATCACAAAGAAGCAACCTTGACTATACCATGATGGCCTACGTCCACGAAGGACTAGCCTTACTCGGGGTAGATTTCATGAAGTAGGCAATCTCCTTTCCCTTACAAACTTCTAGGTTCACTCCACAACACAAAGTAGGAGGCTCCCAAGCGATACCTAACCAATCTAGGAGGCACCACCCTCCAAAAGGTAATAGGCTAGATAATTTCGATGAACTCCTTCCTCTTGTGCTTCAAGATGATAGACTCCTCAACACACAATAACTCTCTCACATATTTGGCTTAGTGGAAGAGATGGGATTGGTGAAAAGCAACTTGGGGAGACTAGAGATCAAGATTCATATGGTAGGAATGGAATGACATGATCTAACCACATGATTAGGTGGCTCTCTCTCATAAAATCAGTAGGTATGAGTGGGGGAACTGTTTTGAGTGTTTCCCTTGAGTGTGAGTGGTGGTGGAGGGGTATATATAGGCATCTCCAAAAATCCAACCGTTACACACAAAATGACCAACTCGGTGACACCGATGTGTTAATCTCGGTGGTACCGAAGTGACCAAAAGGTGCCACCTTTTAAATCTCGGTGAGACCGATATAGGAATCTCGGTTGCGCTGATAAGGTGACCAACGGGCAGATTGCCCATTCTCGGTGACGCCGATCCAACAATCTCAGAGGGACCGAAATTGTGAACTTGCGTAACAGAAAGTTGGCAACATAACACGGAGGCACCGAATGATAAATCTGTTGCACCGACAAGCTAGGGTTTGGCTGAGTCTGTCTAGGGTTTGGAATCGGCGGCATCGAGTGTAGAATGTTGGTTGCACCGATTTTGAGTTTTTGGCTCTCGACAGACTTTTGTGGAAGAGCTTGTGGGTGTATGTGGTGACTATCACTTGTACATGTATGAACATTTGTTCACCAACAAAACCTTACCCCCTTTTAATAGTATTGGCTTTCCTATGGACTCAATGTGATTTCTCACAAAATGTAAAATGTAGAGTCCTTTGCTTGAAGCTTGGCCAATGCTATTTCTTGCATCTTGGGGAATTCCACAAACTTTTTTCCAACCCATCATTGAACTTTTCCTGAAACATACTTAGTGGAAACATTAGCTCAGTGACATATATGTTTTTATTAATTACCGAAACCACCAAGGGAGCAAATGTGCTTTCAATCTCCCCCTTTTTGGTAATTGATGACAACATATAGATCAAAGCTTCGACATATGATATAATCAATGAATATAATCGCCGCCTTGAGAAGTATGTGATAACCAAGAGCTCTCCCTAAATTTGTGCATTATTTTTAAATTTGCGTTTGAATACAAATGCACAATCGATTAGGTACATGGGGAAATTCTTCCATGTCACATACATCTTGGTGGTGTGCGAGAGTAATAAGAGTTAACAACATAGCACAACACATCAATCAAAGCGAATGATCATCACATAACCATAAAATGATAGGAAATAGTAGCAACTCACATAACAGCATATGATCAAACACAACATAAACACATCAAACCAAAATAGCCAAATGTTTTGTAAAACCAGCAATAAAACCAAGACTAAAAGCAAGATGCTCTCTCACTCGAAGCCTAGATCTATATGCAACTTCTTCCCCTTTGGCAACAAGTTACCAAAAAGTTCAAAGAGATAAGCTACTACTAGGGAAAACCTTATAGACAGGATCCTACTAGTAGCGCTAGAAAAATAAAACTGCTGCTGCTAATTACCAGTAGCGCTATATTCCTGCAACGCTACAACTAAGGGCTTAGTAGTAGCGCTAGACGCTAAGAAAGCGCTACTGATAAGGTGGCCCCGACGACCCCGCCAACACTATTTATAGTAACAGTGCTGGGTGCAAGGAAGCGCTACTGGTAAGGCCACTACCAGTAGCGCTTTATGACATGCAAGCGCTACTGCTAATGTGCCACACATAGTAGCAACGCTTTTTTGTAAGCAGTGCTACTGCTAATTGCGGTTCCTGCCACCTTTTCACCCCCTCCCTCTCTCCCCCACTTTGCCCTCTTTCCCCTCTCTCCCATCCTTTCACCTCTCCACTCTCGACCATTGTTTCTCTTCTTCTCTCTTCCTCCTACCTCTCTAATTCTCTCCTCATTAATGTCCCCCTCCACCATAACTCTCCTCCATAAATGGCCTCTCTCACATTATCTCTCTTTCTCCTACCTCTCTTCCTCTCCCCCCATCCCCCTCCAACATAACACTTAGCTAGCTAGATTCACCTCTCCTCCCCAAGAACTAGATCTAGCTAGCTCTTTAGGCATCCACACGTCTCGATTGGTCTCTCTCATCATATAATTAATGGAGTCCTCTCTCGACCAGTATCGCTCTCGGGAGATATATAGGTGAGTAAAAAGTTGTTTATTTCAAGAATGGGAATATGTGTGTTTGGGATATATGGAGAGATTTGTGTGAGTGACATGCCCTCGAGTTTCTTATGTTTCACCGAGATGTCGATTTATTTCCGTTTCGATGAATTTCGAGTAAATTCATTATGTCCTATTTTTAGGCAAGGTCATGCCAAAATTTTATATGACTTTGAAGCATGCATGCATTATTTATTATATAACCCTTTTGCTTGTTATACCGTGCAGTTGGTCATGAAGGTGAGTGGATGGAAGGTGGAGCGGTACATGCAATCCGCGGTGATGGACATGTACGCAAATAATCAGACTAGGATTAGATGTCCGTGTGCAAGATGCAAGGAAGGAGTCCTTTTGGACCCTTTTGATCATTGCACTTTGAAGGCGCACCTGCTGAAGAATGGTTTCATGGATGGCTATACTCAGTGGATAAGTGAAGAAGCTGATAATGAGGAGGACGTCCACATGGCAGGGAATAACGACACGGGGCTTGACAAAGAGATGACCGATCGACACGACGATGGCACCGGGGAAGAGTCTGGAAATGACAGCATCGGAGAAGATTCCGGACACGGCGAAGAAGAGTCTGGACATGGCGGAGAAGAGGTCATGCCGCAGTCTTTGACGCTACTAAGTGCAGTCGTGCAGGACCATCATGGTCGAGACCTCCTACGCAAGAGTACGACTAGCGAGAGAGCTGCTTCTAGAGAGGAGGCCATGCTGGCGCAACTTAAAGTAGACTCGAAGACTCCATTGTATGACTGTTGCGTTCCCAAGGTGACCCGCTTGAGTTTCACGCTCGAACTTCTGAAGACGAAGGCCAAAAACAAATGGACAGACAAAAGCCTCGATGAGCATTTGAAGTATCTACATAATAAAGTTCTTCCCGCAAGGAACCTGTGTCCTACTAGTGTCGAGGAGGCCAAGAAAATCATTCGCCCTTTTTATTTTCCGCACATTAGGTACCATGCATGCATCAACGATTGCATCATTTATCGGGGGGAGCACGCGGAAAAAACCAGCAGTCTAGTGTGCAATGCTTCTCGATACAAGAAGGCAGAAACAAAGCTCCTCAGAAAGTTGTATGGTACTTTCCGATCACTCCCCGTCTACAGCGGTATTCCGTAGATCCTACAAAAACAAAGCTCATGCGCTGGCACGTGGAGAGGAAGAAGCCCGACGATGGAGATGATCCGAAGCTGAGCCACCTCGTAGATGGTAGCAAGTGGAGAGCATTCAACACCGTATATGGATTTGCTGCAGAAGATCCAAGGAACATTATGCTTGGTGCGAGTACCGATGGCATGAATCCGTTTGGAAACTAGAACACCAACCAAAACACATGGCCCGTGTTTGTATGGATGTACAACCTCCCCCCATGGAAGTGCATGAAGACAAAGTACATACACATGAACATGCTGATTCAAGGGCCAAAACAACCGGGAAATAGTATTAACCTGTATATGGGGCTTCTGCAAGAGGAGCTAGACATGTTATGAAAAGCACCAGCATGGACATGGGACGCCAGCAAAGAAGAGTATTTCCGTATGAGAGCCGCGCAGATGACGACAGTGCACAACTATCTCGGTTATGGGTACACCTCAGGCCAGGTGTGCCACGGATACTGCGGATGCACAAGGTGCATGGATGATACAACGTCTCAGCAGCTTACGTCAACGAAAGATGGCGGGTCCGGGAAAATTGTGTACATGGGGCATCGTAGATGGGTCGAGAAGGATGACCCGTGGAGAAAGTGTGGAGATCTATTCAATGCGTTGGATGAGCTTCGAGTACCTCCACGTAAGAGGAGCGGCATAGAAATCGACAAGCTGTTGAGAAACTGGGAATACTGGCCTGCGTCGGGAAAGATCAAAAAGGCGCTAGAGCCGCTGCTGAAGGTATGCAAAACGAGGTCTGTTTTCTAGGACTTGGAGTACTGGCCCAATCACAACACACCTCATTGCCTTGATCAAATGCATATCACGAAGAATGTCCTCGAGAGCTTGCTTGGCACACTAACGAACATGCCAAAGAAGACCAAGGATGGGCCGAAGGCAAGGAAAGACTTGGAAGATTTGAGGATCAGGAAAGATCTCCACCGTAAAAAGTCAACGGAGGAGACGGAGACAGAGATGGAGGAGGGGGAAAGGGGCAGAAAAGTCAACAAGAAGGAGGAGAATTATTTCCCCCTTCTTGCTTCACCTTAAGTGTGAAGGAGATCGATCAATTCATCAAGTGCCTTATGGGAATCAAAGTCAGTTCCTGTTACTATGGGAAGATAAGCAGATTTCTAGACCCCAAGAAGAAAAGGTTCAGCGGGATGAAGTCTCATGACTGTCAGGTGATGATGACGCGGATAGTCCCAGTTGCCATTAGAGGGATAATGGACAAGCAAGTCCGTGACACGCTTACTAGTCGTTGCAAATTCTTCGATGTTATCTCCTGAAAGTCCATAAGTGTGAAGTAGCTCCGAAGGGTACATGAAGAGATCGTTGTCATACTATGTGATCTTGAGATATACTTCCCGCCCGCCTTCTTTGACGTCATGGTGCATCTATGTGTCCACATTGTGGATGACATCATCGACCTCGGGCCGAAATTCCTTCACATCATGATGCCATTCGAGAGGATGAATGGGGTCATCAAAGGATTCCTTTGTAACATGTCCCGTCTCGAAGGGAGCATCGTCCAGGGGTATCTGACGCATGAGTGTGTCTCCTTTTGCGAGAATTATATAGGCGTCGAAGACCCTGTTGTTGGGTTGCCCGTCAAGAAGCACGATGGGAATCTCGAAGGAGATGGTCATAACAACGGTCGGAGGGAATTACACGTGGACTACTCGGATCGACGGAACGACTTTGACATTGCTAACTTAGTAGTGCTACAACACCTATATGTGGTAGATGATTATGTGGCACGGCACAAAGAAAGCATCACGAAGAAGTATTGTGATAAGGGGATGCTCAAGACGGACGACGAAGTTACTGTAGAGCACAACTCCACTTTCTTGTGTTGGTTTAAAGAGCAAGTTCTTGAAAATCCCCCGGAAGAGGTCAGTTCGAATAGATTGCTAATACACACCTTAGCACATGGCCCCGCGCCCAAGCTTGCAACCTATTAGTCCTACGATATCAATGGGTACATGTTCTACACGGAGGCCAAAGACATGGACAGTGATTACCAAAACTCCGGGGTCACAATTCAATGCGTGACCGACACCAACGGTAGAACTGAAAGATTCTACGGAAGGATCGAAGAGATCTGGGAGCTTGACTATGCTGGAACACACGATGCAACAATGTTCCATGTCAAATGGGCCAAGGACGTCGTAAGGGAAAATAAGTATTTCACCACCATGTCTATACCCGACGCGAAGAGCACTCCCATGAACATTAACATCATTGCCAAAAATGAGCCATGGGTACACGCTAAGCACGTGACACAATGCTTCTTCATAACCGACCAGGCCAATCCCAGTCGTGTTGTTGTGAGGAGATCCAAAAGGAGGAGCATCGGAATGGATGGAGTCACCAACGAGGAAGACTACAACCAATACGGCAACCCAATGAGGGAAGATGACGATGATGATGAAGCATACGTGAAAACAAGAATAAATACTACATTACCTAAGAAAGATCGTACTCCATGGCTCCGGAAAAGTCAGAAAGAGGGGCTCAATTACTCGACAACGAACAAGAAAGGGAAGAAGCTCAATGTGAAACATCGTCGACGCAGCTGATCAGAAACCATCATTTATATATATGTATCTACTTTGTGTACGCACTTAAGTAACCGTTATCGGTCAACTGATATGTTACCACCACATGCATGGTTCCGGTGATAATATTCGCGCAGTGTGCGAGAGGGTGATGCCGTCATCGGGAGAAAAACAAAAAAACAAAAAAACAAAAACAAAAGGGAGAAATCAATACAAAAGAAAAGAAAAGTAAACAAAAAAGAAAAGGAAAATAATAAAACAAAAGAAAATAATAAAAGAAAAGAAAATAATAAAAGAAAAGAAAACTAAAAACTAGAAAAGGAAAAATAATTAAAAAAATTAAATTGGAATATTTAGCAGTAGCGTTGGTTTAGGAACAAGCGATATAGCTACCTTAGCTATAGCGCTGCGTCCTGTACTAGCGCTACTACTATTTGGGGTTAACCCCCACGCGGGCTCCCCCGTAGCAGTAGCGCTCGTTTAGGAACAAGCGATATAGCTACCTTAGCTATAGCGCTGGTCCTAAACCAGCGCTACTACTATTTGGGGTTAACCCCCCACGCGGGCTCAAAATTTCGCTAGTTTCGCCCATTCTTCCCCACTCCCGATCTCCTCTCTCTGCGCCCGCGCCGTCGTCGGCCTCGACGCCGGCCTCCTCCGGCCTCCTCCTCGTCTGCACCGCTTCGACCTCCTCCTCGTCCGCGCCGCCGCCGCTCTGACCTCCTCCTCGATCGTGCCGCTACCACTCCGGTCTCTTTAGCAAAGTTAGCAAAGTTAGCAATTTTTTTAGCAAAGTTAGCAAACTTGGGCAGTAGCTAATTAACATTTTTTTGTTTTTTGTTTTTTTAGCAAGTTAGCAAAAAATTTAGCAACTAAAAAACTGTTATATGTTGGTTTTGCAATGATGGTTTTGCAATGTTGGTTGAATGTCGAAACCCATCTTGGTGAAGCGTATGTAGATCCACTCTCCCCTCTCGTAGATGCTCATCTCGTAGATTGATCTTGGTCAAGCGTAGGATAATTTTTGTTTCCCATGCAACGTTCCCCAACACAACCCATCTTGGTACAACCCCTATCCCGGACGAGGCGTCTTTCGTAGAGGAGGTACGGAACACTATTGGATACGTGCAGACGGTGATGGCCCAACAGGAGAAGTACATTTACAGCCGAAGTCGTGTGCATTCAACCCCATCCCTAGCCGCAGGTACAGTCGGCGTTATAAATCATCGGTGGTTTCTAGTAGTGATCAACACCGGAACCCGCCGCGAGTTGACTGGGTAGCTGTAGATGCTTAGGCACTAGTGGATCGGGCGAGAGCACAACGAGGGGCAACAGCTCTGGCGGCGCCGGCGGCTCATCAAGAACCCACAGACGCGCCTTCCATCTCGGTAGGAGTAGGAATAACCTCCAAGTCTGTGGGAGAGTCGTTCTTAGCACCGGCTTTGCGGAATGAGAGGTTGTCGAAGGATTTCAAGGGCCCTCGCAAGGTCCCTAATTATACTGCTGACCTACCCTCGGAAGCTTGGATTGAAAGATATGAGCTGGCCATGGAGATGTTAGACGTCAATGATGTAGTATGTGCCAATATTTCATCATGATGCTGGAAGGACCGGCTCGCACGTGGCTGAAGGCTTGCCACCCAACACCATTAATTCCTGGGTGATCTAAAGGCGAAGTTCATCAAGAATTTCCAGGGAACATGCAAGCAGCCCATGACGATTATGGATTTGGATCATTGTGTGCAACAGGAGGACGAATCGGCTCATCATTGGGTCCAACAGGTCTCAACTATCATCCACTCGTCTGAGCAGATTAAGGCGGCTCAAGCGGTTTTGATTCTGGAAAAGAATTGCCACTTTACGCCACTAAAGCAGAAGTTTGGCCGGCTCAAGCGGTTGTGTCAAGACATGGGGGAGGCTCACGGCGGCTCTCACCAAGTATGCCGACTCTAATAGTACGAAAGACCCCGGCTCTGATGAGGAGAAATCAGGTCAGGGTAAGAAGAATAACAATGGTAAGGGTGCGGCTGGCAGCGGCAACCATGGCAAGAGGAAGAATCCGGATGGCGGGTCAGAATTGGTGGCAAACACCAGTGTCGGGAACAATCATGCTAAGGGCAACGGGAACTTCAGGCAACCCTTTAATAAGGGTAAAAGTCCTTTCAACCTAGAAGAGATGCTCAATAAACATTGTCTGAAGCACAGCTAGCCCGATAGGCTGGTAGGCCATACATGGAGGAATTGCCACATTATGCGGCAGTTTCGGGAATACAGCTTGCGGTAGCATCATAACAACAATGGTGGCCAGCCAGTCGGCTCATGGCCAGGCGGGTCAGGAGCCAGTCTTGGCACTGGCGGCTCAGGATCCGGCTATCAGGGTCAAGGCAATCAAGGAGTTCATCATCAACAATCTGGTGGCGATAATCAGCAGAATAACCAATCTGGGTATCAGAGTAATCTGAAGCAACTTAGCACGGGTCAATATCATGCTTTTACAGCCTGGCTTGACAAGCGAGACCAGAAGGTGTGCAAGCAGCCGATTAATGCAGTCACGCCGGCTCTCCCGCAATACTTGAAGTGGTCTGAGTACGACATAACTTGGTGTAGAGAGGATCACCCATCGTGTGTTGACAACCCGGGGCAGCTGGCTTTGGTAGTTTCCCCCAAAGTGGGAGGATATGTGTTCACTAAGGTACTTATGGATGGCAGCAGCAGCATTAATATCATGCACTATGACACTTTTCGCGGGATGAAGTTGCTTGATAAGGACCTTAGGCCTTCTTCGACAGTCTTTCACAGTGTGATACCCAGAAAGTCGGCTTATCCAGTGGGTAAGATCTCCTTGGAGGTTGATTTTGGTGATGAATACAACTACAGGGTGGAGTCCTTGTGGTTTGAGGTGGTCAAAATCAAAAGTTCATATCATGCTCTGTTTGGACATCCGGCTTATGCTAAGTTCATGGCTGGGCCTTGCTATGTTTACTCACAGCTCAAGATGCCCAGATTGAACGGGACGATTACCGTGCATGGTGATCGAAAGATGGCAATTGACTGTGAGGAAGGAGACGTAGCTTACGCAGAATCATGTTGTGCTAAATTAGAGCTCAAGTTCTATAAGGAAAATATTGACCCGGAGGACATGACTCCACTCAAAAACCCTACCACGGAATCTGAGCCGCCCCTCAAGTTTGCGGCGGATGATACCAAGCTGGTGGATTTCACTCCGGGTGACTCATCACAACCGTTCACTATTGGGGCCAATATGGATCCAAAATAGGAAAGCGCACTCATCGAATTCATCCGTGAGAATTGGGACATCTACGCATGGAAACCTTCTGACATGACGGGTGTACCAAGGGAGTTCGTTGAGCATCACCTTAATGTGGATCCTAAGTTTAAACCGGTTAAACAGTTCCTACGGCGGTTCAATGAAAAAAGGCACAAGGCTATTGGGGAAGAGGTGGCCCGGCTTTTAGCAGCAGGCTTCATCGTTGAAGTGTTTCACCCAGAGTGGCTTGCTAATCCGGTGCTAGTGCTTAAGAAGAATGGCACGTGGCGTATGTGTGTGGATTACACGGATCTTAACAAGGCATGTTCGGTTGACCCATTTGCTCTCCCCCGTATCGACCAGATTATTGATGCAACGGTGGGTTGTGAGATCGTATGCTTCCTGGACGCTTATTCCGGTTATGTAACATCCCAAGAATTCTATTTTTGGAATATTATGAAATATAGCTATGCATCATCATAACATTGTTTGAATGAAATGAATGGTTGAAGTTCTTCTTTTGGATTTCTAAAAGGCCACTTTCATTTTCTCCATATACTTGTTTTCTCCTATTTGAAAACCCCTCGAAATATTCATAAAAAGAGAGGAGTAACATGACACGCCACATTAGGGGCATCTTTGTGAAATATTTGAACAATAAAACCAGGGGGTTATTTGAAAAGTTATTGCAAAAGAATTTAAAATCAATTTAGGCATTTTGTGAAAATATTATTTTTTAAAGTATTCATTTTGGCCGTGGAAAAATGTTCATTAAATAGTATTTATTCCCCTAATCAATTTGATATATATATATTCAATTGTTGGAATTGTTTTGAATGCCTTAATGAGATTTTAATTCTCTGGAAAATAGAAAAGGAAACGAAATTAAAATTTTAGTAAAGAAACCGGCCGGCCCACAGCCTTAACTCCCCGAAATCGCTTCAGATCGGTAACCGAAGCCGCTGACGCCGCCCCCTCCCTCACTGACAAGCGGACCCCACCGTCCGACCGCGCCATCCCCGCGCTCATCTCCCTCCCCACACCCCCTCACTTCGCCGGAGATCCATCGCGAGCCGGATCTCGCTCCCCTTCCTTTTCCCGACCCCGCGAGACCCCTATATAAAGCCCTGCCCTCGCCGTGTTCCATTCCACCCCCGAACACCCCAGCCTTCGCCTGAAAACCTCACCGCACCACCTCGCCGGAGTTCGGTTCTCAACCAAAGCCACCGGAGCTCGTGGTCGTCGCCCCTGTCGTCCCTAGCCCCAACCGATGCCACCAATCGTCGCCGGAGCTTTGCCGCTGTCGCCTAGACCCTTCGGACGCCGCCCTCGACCACCACATCGACGTCCCCGACCACCTCCGATGTTCAGCCACCGTCGACATCGCCGGAGACCACGACCTCCTCCACTGTAAGCCACCGCCCCCTCCGTAGCCGTTGGATCTGGATCAACAAACCAGATTAGAAGTTTTAAATGCCGAAACGTTTTCTTCTAGCGTCCGGTCGTCCGCCCACAAGCACCCACGCGCACACGCTGGCGACCAATAGGAAACCACCACGTCACCCCTGTCCGTGAGATAAAAAATTTCTTTTTCTGTTTCTGTTTTAGAAAACAGAATGATTTCTATTTTTGTTTTTGATATATCTTTTAAAATATTTAGAGTTTTTGATTGATTATTTTTGTAACATGTCACAAATTTCATGTAGTTTCTGTCTGTAGTCTTAGTTTTCAAATTTGAACTTGTAAATTTGAATTGTGTTAAAATTGAGCAAATCACTAAAACTTGAATGACTTGAGTTTAGAAATTTACTCTTAAGTGATTCTTTTTGCCACCGCTTTGTAATAGTTAGGCCTATAATCCAACATTGTTTGAGAATTTTTATGATATCTAAATTAGGGTTTTTCATAAAAACAGATTCTGTTTAGTTTCTTCTTAGTGTTTATTTGAATTTTTTTATTTTAGTTTATTTCGATTTTGTTTTAGTTTAACTTTTTATTGTAGTTTCTTTAGTTCTGTTGCTCAACATTAGGTGAATTATTTTCTAATGATAAAAATATTTTAATTTGTTTTGTTCTCTAGTTTAAATAGGTAAACCTTGTTTTCACCATTAGTATTGTTTAGAAAAATGTTTTGTAGTAATCCTTTTTGCATAAAATTTTTATAGTGAAATACATCTTGTTTTCTAATAAAAGTTTTGTATTTACTTTTCTGTTATCTATTAGTAAATTGCTGAAAACCAATTTTTCTTATTATGTCTTAGTAGATATTTTGCCACCAAAACTTTTAGAGTCTTCTACTTTGAGTTGATTTCTTTCTTTTTATTGTGCTAGTGATTGCGATAGTATCTTTTTGTTTACCTTGCTGTTGTGTGAATTGTATGGTGTTTATGCTTATTGTGTGCTTTGTTTGATTCGTTAGATCATCCGAAGTGCGAGGCTTGTTATCTAGAATCACTTGAGTACGAGGATCATCAGCAAGGCAAGTCACTTTGATCATATTTACCCATGTTTTATTGCATTAGTTCTACCATCTCCCCAATTGCATGCAAAGTAGGTAATTGGAAACTTGGTTACTTTATGTAGTATCATGTGGTAGGTTTCCCCCTCACCATTTGACACTTTGGCCCCAGGAAACGTTTATTTAAATTTTGCTATGCTATTAGTAGACGGGGTTGGTTGAGTGTCTCATGAGAGTTGTGAGATAATAATTACAAGACCTACCTGATGAACAAGACTTCAAGACTCTGAGTTTTCAACATACCTCTGGGTGGATGATGGTGGAACGGCGCCCTGGAGAAGCCAGTGGTTAGCCTAGGTGTTGCTAGAGAAGTGCCAGTATTCACGCGGAAAGGTCCACCCAGGCACAAAGAGATGGATGGATGCTTCAAGACCCAAGGCTTACCTGCACAGCCACAAGCCATTATGGGCTCTGGCTTGGTTGGATATCATGGTGACCTTGGACAGGTGGTGCTACGAGATGTAGAAGAACGGTAGGAAAGGATGGGCACCGACAGAGTCTCAGGGAAACCCTTTAGAAGTCCATGTTTTGGTCATTCGTTTCTCAAACACCCTGAAGTGCGAGAAATTCAACGGAGGCGATCAAATCTTGTGGGGAACATGTGCAAACTCTGTAGAGTACCCAAACCTAATCGATTAGCCATGTCCACGGTCATGGACAACTTGAGCCAAAGGAACTGAAACTATCTGGAATTCTCCACACAAAGTATTATATTGATGTGGGTATAAATGACAACTTGGGTATGAGAATTGGTTGGTGGAACCATCTCATTAATCAACCAACAATGTAGTAATAACTTTTGCTTTGCCCTCTCTTGTTGTAGGAAAAAAATTGGCTTTACGCAAAACTTACTACCCCACCTGCCATATATGCATATAGAATATATGATTATTTTACCCCCTTTTGTGACATTGCCAGCATATTCAATATGCTGACCTACATGGCTGCAACGTATCATGTTGCAGAGTACTTTTCCAACCAGGAGTGAGGATACGCTCTACGCTCGGTGAGATGCCCTTGGAGTGAGATGGACTCAACTACCTTTGAAGCTTCCGCAAGATTTAGGTATTCTCATGAGTTGGCCTTCAGCCACTTTATTGTAATCCTTATTGTAGTAAAGGACTCGATATGAGATTTACGATTAATAAATGTTGTGTGATTTCCCTTTGATATATACATTGATGTATCGTGTGTGTACCAGCATGATCTTGGGATGGTACGGAAACACCGGAGATTCGACCTTTCAGGTCGGGTCGCTACAAGAGTGCCCAGGCGACTTACCAGCGTTGTGTGCAGAACTGTCTTCACAGTTAAATTGGACACAATGTTCATGCATATGTGGACTATATTGTGGTCAAGTCAAGAAAGAAGGAGTCTCTACTTGACGACCTGAAGGAAACTTTCGATAACTTACGGGTCTACAAGATGATGCTTAACCCGGCTAAGTGTGTTTTTGGAGTTCCTGCACGCAAGCTTTTGGGTTTTCTCGTCTCCGAATTAGGCATTGAAGCTAATGCAGACAAAATAAAGGCTATTACTTCCCTGTCTGAGCCAGCATGCATCAATGATGTTCAGCGCCTGGCGGGTCGAATTGCTGCGTTAAGCTGGTTCATAAGCCGCCTGGGTGAGAAGGCTATTCCTTTATACCAGATGATGAAGAAGAGAGACAACTTTGTCTTGAGTAAGGCGGCAGGTGAAGCGTTTGAGGCACTCAAGAAGAAACTCACTGAGCCACCGGTCTTGGTTGCTCCGGCTAAGAAGGAACCTTTGCTCCTGTACGTGGCTGCTAATAACAGGTCGGTTAGCGCGGCGATTGTTGTTCAGCGTAAGGAGGCAGGGAAAGAATATCTGGTTCAGAGGTCGGTTTACTACATCAGTGAAGTCTTGATAGAGTCCAAGAAGAGGTACCCACATTGGCAGAAGCTGATATATGGGGTGTTCATGGCAAATCGTAAGCTGAAGCATTAGTTCCTAGGAGACCCGGTCATGGTGGTTAGGTCTGCCCCGTTAGGAGACATAATTCAAAATAGGGAAGCCACCAGCAGGATTGCTAAGTGGGCATTGGAGCTAGGACCTCTTAATCTGAAATACGTGCCTCGCACGACGGTCAAGTCTCAAGCCTTGGTGGAATTCATAAATTACTTGACAGAGTGCTAGCCGCCCAAAGAGAAGACAGATAACACGTACTAGATGATTCACTTTCACGGATCCAGACAACTGGAAGGATCAGGGGATGGGGTTGTCTTAACCTTCCCTAAAGGTGACAAGTTCTGTTATGTACTAAGGTTGATGTTTCCTTGTACTAACAATGCAACTGAGTATGAAGCTTTACTTCATGGCCTCCGGGTGGCTAAGGAGATGAACTTGAGCCGGGTTCAATGTCTCGGCGACTCAGATCTCGTGGCCCAGCAAGTTTCAGGCACGTGGGATTCCAAGGACCCGCGGATGGCGGCTTATCGTTAGGCGGTGGATATCATTGCTGGTCACTTCAAGGGGTATCAG
The DNA here is from genome assembly GCA_022496015.1 of Hordeum marinum. Classification (NCBI taxonomy): domain Eukaryota; kingdom Viridiplantae; phylum Streptophyta; class Magnoliopsida; order Poales; family Poaceae; genus Hordeum; species Hordeum marinum. Next base: position 384,207,330 of record CM039675.1, read on the forward strand.
GTGGATCGTATTGATCGTCGCCGAAATGAGGCGGCTGACGCATTGTCAAGATTGGGCTTCCAGCAAAAGCTGGTGCCACCTAATGTTTTCTTGGACGTGTTACATCACCCATCTTTCTAGCTACCTTTGGAGGAAGACTTGGTTGTACCTAATCCGCAGGGGCAGCTGGTGGCGGCTCTACAAGCTATCCCTGACTGGAAGCTGCCTTACCTAGCGTACTTGACTCACGGCAAGTTACCTGAGGATGAGACCTTGGCAAGATAGATCATCAGGCGATCTAAGTCTATGACAATCATCAATGGTGAGTTACATAAGTGCAGTGTTACCGGCATTTTTCAATTTTGTGTTTCATCTGAAGAAGGTAAAGAAATCTTGAATTAAATTCACGCTGGTGATTGTGGTCATCATGATGGCTCAAAATCTCTGGTGGCCAAGGCTTTTCGGCATGGTTTCTTCTGGCTGACAGCTTGTAAGGATGCAAAAGACTTGGTTCTCAAGTGCGATGGCTGTCAGAAGTTCGGGTGGCGTGATCACGTGCCGGCTTAGGAATTGCGAATGATTCCAGTTACCTAGCCGTTTGCGGTCTAGGGGCTTCATATGGTCGGGCCCTTCAAGAGGTCCAAGGACAAGAAGACCCACCTCTTGGTGGCGGTGGACAAGTTTACCAAGTTGGTGGAGTCTGAGCCGGTCAGCAAGTGTCGGGACCCCGATCTTAAGTCATATGAATCCAGATTGTAACATATCACATCACTTTGCGGCCTCACGCACGGTAAGCTCCACGGCTGCAGCCTTACCTTAGCCGGGACCGTTTGCGTCTTTTGGCTCACGTATGTGAACATGTCGCTGGCAATCAAATGATAGAGAACCCGGGCCGACATGACTAGTCATAGAACCCAAGTGGCACATCCGTACGGAAACAGGAATACATAACCCAGCAATGCATGTGTCGGCCTCAAGCATGTGTAGACGAGTCATAGCAAGCTACAAGGACTCCATTACACTGCGAGACATTTCCCCGAAGGGACAGACACAGTAGCAAAGAAGGATACATGCCGGTCAATCAATGTGTCCGGAGTAGTAGCAAGCTACCAGGGCTCGGTGGAAGCACAAAGAGGCAGTTTCCCATAAAGAGTACTACTAAAGGCGCACGACTAGGTGTCGGATCCCATACATACCGTTGCACGTCACACGTACGCCCGACATGCCCGATATGCATAGATACAACTATGGCATCACAACATAACCACACAACAACACAACTTTTATTTAAGAGGCTCAGACGAGCCTTGCATAATATGTTCTTATAGATAGGGGTCACATGCCCGACACTCAAGTCATACAAACCAGTTCATACAAACCAAGCGGAAGCATAAAGCTGTTTGAGTATAGACAGATGAAAGGGTAAAAAGGCACATGGCCTGACTATCTACAGCCCGCCACAGGGCATAAGGTCGTAGCTGGGACACCAACTATTCGGCATCGTCGACATCTAGATAGAACCCACCTGATGGGTCTTGAGTCTCATCAGCAACATTTATTAAGCAAATGTGAGTACAAACGTACTCAGCAAGTCTTTAAAGCAGACCTAGACTATTCATGCTCATGTACCAACAAGGGGAGTGGTGGAGTTTATGCAGCAATGCCAGCTTTGACTCATGGCTAACCTACACTACACAATTTTATCTCTTTGTTTAGATTTTAGATATCGCACACGAGTCCACTAACTCCATAACAATACACCACCATGGATTCACTTCCCTCTCACGGGAGAGTGCCATCCACGGTACTCACACTTGTCTTGATATTTTTATGAGTATACATTTGATTATCTATGAACAGCATAAGTTCTCCAAGTAGTCCATATCCAAGGACGCGACTATTTGAATAGTTTTATACCCTGCAGGGGTGTACTTCTTACACACACTCTCGCCACTTATCGATGTGTGCTCATAAAATCATGCACCTCGGCAACCTTCAAGCGGAAGCCCAGTGAGGGAGTCGGCCACGACCGTCAATCACATAAGACCTCTAGTCCAGGCTATCGCCTATTTGAGACTGAACCCGCCCAGAAGTCCGGCTGATGTTTCTTCTACGGCCCCAAACAATGTGTGCACGGTTCCCAAGCCCACCATCTGGGTGACCCTTGGTACACCGTGCCACTTCCTACCACGTCGTAACCCACCCCTAGGGTCAGTGCTACGCACGGCCTCCAGCAAACTATAAACACCAGAAACTACTTGCAACTCCTAGACCAAGGACTAAGCGACTGATAAGTCGAGAGGGGTCAAGTTACCGGAACCCAATGTGTGGTAGTAACTAATCTTGGATCACAAACACGGAACTCAGTTCCTAAGAAAGTTCCCAATGTGACAACCCGCTATGTACTCCTACATAGCCTCTCATCGCTACCTTTACTGTCCTGGATTTATCACGGCAGATGTCCGGGTGAACGGACTTGTATTCGAGGCCATAGCTAATGTGATGGACTCAAAGGGGTTAATTGGGACGAAGGACACGGGTTTACCCAGTTTCGGCCACTCAAGTCGAGGTAATAGCCTACGTCCTGCTTGCGCTTGTATTGCTTGTTGTATCGATTACAAGGGAGCTAAAGCTTGACCTAGTTCTCGATCACCTGATCTCTAAGTCACCCCGGGTCTGCCTTTATATAGGAGGTCAGGACCATGGGTCTTACAAACCGAGTCTCATTTTCTCTTCAAGTCTTCCTCTATCTTCTCGCCCAAGCTGTCCCCAAGCGGCTTACATGCCCCGGTCTTCTCCGTCCGGGCCACCTTGCGGCCCACACCATGAGCCGCCTATCTTCCTAGGCCGTAGGCTTTACGGCTCACCCTTGGGCCGGCTTACGAGCCATCAATGTGACCCGGGGCCGTAAGGGCAGGTCATATCGTGGGGTTATATCCCCAACATTAGGCCCTAGGTTGAATTGAGCTTGCTCACCTCATCCCGTGCTTTTGCTCTTTGGCGAGTCGCCCAGTGATGACCCGGCGTGACGTCATGTGGTCCCTGCGAAAAAGATCCGCTGACGTTCCACCGAATCTTTTATTAAATGGTCAGCCCGAGAATCGAGGCGTCCGCCTCGGTCAAATGGTTTCCGTCGCCTAGATTTTCGCGCGAGCCTTGTCTCCTCTTTAAATAAGACCTGTCGCGGGTGGAAACTTTTCCTTCTCCCGCTCACCCTTCATCTTCTTCCTCTCGTCATCTCTGCTCCATTGCTCCTTGCTCTGGCTCCGTTTTCGCGTCATCATCAACCAGGCCGCTGCATCAACCTGAATCATGCCAGAGTCTCTTCCGCGTCTGCCGCTCCATCCTCGGTGAGTCCTAGCTCTCATCTTTAGATCCATCGCCGCCGTAATAGGGTTTCGTGGAAAGCTCCGCCGCCGCTACTCGGGCTCCTCCATCGCCACCGTGAGTGCCTTCCGACGGCGTCGACGCCTTTAGCACGCGTCCTCGTTGTGCCGCCACGTACGGGGCGGCCGTGCGCAATGCGCGGACCGTTGCGGCTCCATTTTATTCTTTTCTGTTTCAATTGTTCTTCGCTAGGTCGAAAATGAGATCTCTTTTCCCTACTTTTATAGATCCGTAATTGTATCGGTAGTTTGCAAAACCTGTTTTCAGGACTTAGCCAATTTTTGCTCCTCCTTTCCTTGTTGACCCTCCAGACCTCTCCGGCTTTCATCAGGCGGACTATGGCGTAGTATTTGTAGAGCCCTTAAAATTGTAAGTCGTCATAGATATTGCTTGTTCTTAACTCGTCGCATATTTAATTTTGCATAGTCTTTGAGCCGCCGTCATGTCCCGCACTTCCAACTCATGCAACTGGGTCGGATCTTGCGTCACAGAAGAATACTTAGCGGATTTTTGTGACGCGGGTCCTCTTCCTTCCAAGGAGGTCCTTCACTGGCCGGTTCCAGGTGACGAGACTCGGCCCTCTCCCCAACAAGGAGAGGTAGTAGTTTTCTCTGACCATATTGAGCGAGGGTTCGTGCCGCCCGACTCTAAATTCTTCCGTGACGTTCTCCATTTGTACAAGCTTCACCCCAAGACTTGGCCCCCAATTCCATTTCAAACATATGCAATTTCCAAGTGCTCTACGAAGCCTACCTGCAAACCAAGCCATCTGTGGGGTTGTTTCGAGAGTTCTTCTATGGCAACCGCCAAACTGAAATGAAAGGCGGTCTGAGTCTGGAACTTGGCGGTATTTCCATTCAACGATGCAGAGACATCATTTTCCCGGCTGCGTAGATGCCGAGTCATCCAAGGGATTGGAATAAGACTTGGTTCTATTACAAGGACACCTCTCCTGAAGATGAGCGCCCATTGCCGGGTTATCGTCCCTCCCGGCTCAAGACAGATTCAGAGCTTCCTGGCCGACTCTCAGTTTCAAAGCGTGCCAGGTATGAGCCGGCTCATGCTAAGATCAAGGCACTCATGGCCAACGGTTTGACCGGACTGGATTTGATTCACTGCTGGATTTCATGGCGGATCATGCCCTTAAGCCATAGAAGCCGGCTTATGTGTGAATATGAAGGCAAGTATGACAGCTACTTGTGCTTCAGCAAATCAACCTTGGAAGAGGATGACATTACCACTGTCATCCGAAGCCTTGTCCATGAAGCCTCCGGCTCATGCAGCGCCATTTGCCCTAGCGCCTTTCAGCGCCAACAATCCGGCTCCAGATGTAAGTTAATTTCTTCCCATCCGTCTCTTGGATGTTGCTTGTGCCTTGCTGATCTATTATTCTTCTCCGGGCTATTTTCACAGGCCGACTCTGATTTCTGGAAGGAGTACGTCCCTCCTCTGAAGAATCTCAAGAAGAAGGCCCCAACCAAGAAGCCAAAGAAAGACGCCCCTCAAGAGGAGTGGTTTGACCCGCCACAGTCATCCAGCTCAGAGATAAAATTTTAGTTGTTTTGCTTGATTATTTGCCTTCCTGTTTTACCAATGCTTGTTTTTTACTCACATGATGAAGTGGAGACCAGCCGTGCTAATGCCCCTGAGGTAAATTATGTCTCTTCTGGCTCAGAATATTTTGTCCCGCGAAAGCCGTGGCGGGTTGCCAGAAAAGTTCCTCTTTCTCCTCCTCTCGCTTACCCTGCTCCCGATTTTCCTGTGAAAAAGCAACAGCAGGCTGAACGTCGCCAGACCCGGAGCCCCGGCTCTACTGAGCTTATGTCCGCCTTGCCGAACTCGCCGGCTCCGAAGAAACGCCCTGCTGAGGTATGTGTTCCTGTTTGATTCATTTTTCTTTATAACCTTAGTGCCATCTCATCCTTCTTGAATTTCATCTCAGAAATCGCCCTCCTCCGGCGACTCTTCGGCGACCGTTCTGCTGCCTCCGAAGATCAACCTGTTGTAAGTGTTTTTCCACTATAATATATGGCTCTTTGTAGGATAGTAATATCCTTTGGATTCTCACTTTTCAATCTTGCAGTGGTCAAGCCAAGTGTCGGAAGACCAACAAGCCCTCCCCCAGTCCTACCACTCCAGAGCCGGAGCAAGAACAACCGGAGGATCCACAACCGGATGTAGATCCGCCAATAGTTTCCACTGAGCCAGCTGCTGAAGATATCATCCCGGAGAGCCCTCTAAGGGGTCCTTCAAGGCCGCCAAGTCCTGCCAAGGCCACCGCAACTCCAGAGGTTGTGATCACCAGCTCTGCATCCCAATCGTAGCCCCCAAGGGTTGACTCAAACGGAATAACGTTTGAGTTGGTGCTTTCATTATAAGCAAATTTTGAAGAGCCATATCATAGCCCCCAAGTTCCGGATTAACTTTGATGAAGATGAGTCGGAACTGTGTTGTAAGCTCAAAGATCAAATATACATTAGCCCCCAAGTGTCAAACATATTTGTTGCAATCTGCTTGAAACTTGCATAATTTTCTGTTTAACCTTCATTATTTGATATGACTTCCATTCTAGCGACTTATCCTATATTTTGACGTGTCACAAAAAGCTTTAAACGAAGCCGGGTCACAATTGATGGACCTGAAGACCAACTTGGTAGCTCAACAAGAAGCTCGCAGCGTCGCTAATGAAAAGTTTCGGCTTCTCTCTGAAGAGCTAGCCGCAATCAAGGCTGATTTTGCCGCCCTTAAAGAGTCAACTGAATCTGAGAAGACCACCTTGACTTAACGGGCGGATGATGCCGACCAGCGGCTGAAAGCTGTGGCGGATGAACTCGAAGGTTTGAAGCGCCACATAAGCAAAATGTCTTCCTCCCTTTTTGGTAAGCTTGTGACAACTTTGTGTTTCAAATAGTTTCATCTTTACTTAGAATGGCGACTCATATGAATTGTCCGGTTTATACAGGTCCTAGGAGCCGGCAGTTGGCTTCTGATAGCCTGCTGCCATTGAAGGCCATCTATACCTTAAATGAGCAGTTGTACTATGGTGCAATCTGCACAATCAAGACCGTGCAATATAAGGAGAAAATTCTGGCGACTCTCCGGGTTGTCTTAGAGCTCTTCTCCACCATGTCAAAATAGATCACCGAACTCAAGAAATCAGCCGCCCGCCAAGGGGCCATTGCGGGCATCAGCGAGGCTTTGGCCTTTGCTCCGGGTCTGATAGCTGACGAGATGATGGAAGGCTTCCATTCAAGAAAAGATGATGGCTCGGAGTTTACTGATGCTGACTACAGACAGTGCATGAAAGAGTCCTGGGTGTTAGCTTCTGTCTTGGCGGAGGAGGTTGATCTGTCAACTTATCAAGCAACGTATGACCCGGAGCAGAAGAGAGTCTGGGGTCCTTTATACGAGTGCAAAGATTTGACGCCTGCTCGGAGTAAGGACCTCTTTGCTCCAGGTCTTGACCCGTCACCCTTTTTTGAGGGCTCTTTTGCAGCTCTAACGAACTGCAATTGGGATTTGGACAACCTCCAGATCAAGGCCCCAGAAGAGCCGGCACAGGATGACCCGCCAGCTAACTAGCTGCTGTTGTAAGATCTTGTATCAGCTTAACCCGCCGTGTGACGGCTCAAAAAATTTGTCTGAAATTTTGATCTCCTCTGCGAGTGTAACAGCTAGATGAAAACTTGTCTGAAATTTGTCTTATAAGATGATCCGGCTGTTGGTCTGTCATTTGTCTTTGTATGCTTTGAGTTACTTGATTTATCATCATATAAGACACCTGCAGCCAAGATTAGGTAAGCCACACCCGGAGGTGATGACTCCCTCTTTGATAATTATGGCCAATCTGGTTAGCCGGAAATGGCACAAATCCTGGCCGATAAGGCATTTTTAGAAGATACACCCGGAGGTAACAATATGGCGTAAACGCCAACAGATAAGCATTAGAAGCTGTACCTGAAGGTAAGAAGCCGCCCTCGCTGCGGCTAATTTTTCCTTAGCCGGATTTTTATGAGAACAGTTAATAGGCATTAGAAGCTGTACCCGAAGGTAAGAAGCCGCCGTTCACCGCAGCTAAGTTACCTTAGCTGTTTTTACGTGGCCTTGGGCCGGCTAATAAGCATTAGAAGCTTTACCCGGAGGCAGAAAGCTGTCGTTCGCGGGTCATGAGATGTTAGCTACCCTTTGGTAAAAAACCTCTCATAACCGCGGCTAAACTGGTTAGCCGGAGATGGCATAAAGCCGGCTGATAGGGTATTAGAAGCGATACCCATCGGTAAGAAGCCCCCCTTAGCAATTACGATGACACCCGCCGGCGGATAGGCGTTAGAAGCTGCACCCGAAGGCGACAAGCCGCCCTCGCCACGACTAATTACCTTAGTCGGTTTTATATTATTTTTTGTGGCAAAATGCCAGCTTAATAGGTGTCTACCACCGTTCAGCAATACGATGCAAAGCGCCGGCTGATAGGCGTTAGAAGCTGCACCCGAAGGCGAGAAGCCGCCCTTGTCATGACTCATTGTTTTGAGCCAGATTTTGTGGCATAACGCCTGCCTAATAGGCATCTACTGCCGTTTGCCGACCTTAGTCGATGCATCAACCGGAATATTACTTAATCTTCTCTTGTATGAGGATGCATGAAATAGCAGAGGATTCCTTGTTTATTCATATAACTTTGGTATGTACAATGATAGTGTACACCGGTAGATCTTTACACCCTTAGGTGAAATAGGGCCGGAGATGCGCGATGTTGCATGGCCGACGAGTCTCCTGACCCGCCGTATCTGAGTCGTCAGACATCGATAAAGTAATATGACCCGTTGTTGAGATTTCTGCTGACCGCAAAAGGTCCTTCCCATGGAGGTGACAGCTTATGCATATTTGTCTGGTCCCGAATCAGCCGGAGCACCAAGTCGCCCTCTTGGCAAGTCCGGGTCTTCACCCTGCGGTTGTGATAGCGGTGCAGGTCTTGTTGATAAATCGCCGATCGGGCTGCTGCTAATTCTCCCGCCTCTTCTAAAGCATCCAATGCATCTCGGCGCGCCGTCTTGTTATCCGTCTCAACGTAAGCCGCTACCCTTGGCGAGTCATGCCGGATGTCGCTGGGTAAGACGGCCTCAGCGCCATACACCATGAAGAAGGGCGTGAAACCCGTGGACCTGTTAGGGGTGGTTCTGATGCTCCATAAGACGGAAGGTAATTCTTCAACCCAACACCCAGGCATTCTCTGCAAAGGAACCATAAGTCGCGGCTTAATTCCTCTTAAAATTTCCTGATTGGCACGCTTCGCTTGACCGTTGGACTGTGGATGTGCCACGGCTGATATATCAAGCCGGATATGTTCTTCATCACAGAATTTCATCATAGCCCCCTTGGATAGATTTGTACCATTATTAGTGATGATGTTGTGCGGGTAACCAAAGCGATAAATTAGCTTTTTGATAAACAGAACTGTTGTAGCTGCATCACATTTGCTAAGTGGCTCTGCCTCTACCCACTTGGAAAATTTATCAACCGCCATGAGGAGGTGTGTTTTTTTGTCCTTGGACCTCTTGAAAGGCCTGACCATGTCCAGCCCCCAGACCACAAACGGCCAAGTGATTGGTATCATCCTTAATTCTTGAGCCAGAACATGAGCACGCCGGCTAAATTTCTGACAGCCATCGCACTTACGGACTAAGTCCTCTGCATCTTTGTGAGCCGTCAACCAGAAGAACCTGTGCCGAAAAGCCTTGGCCACCAAAGAGTTTGAGCCAGCATGTTGCCCACAGTCTCCAGCGTGGATCTCACTCAAGATCTGTTATCCCTCCTCCGTTGAAACACAACGTTGGAAAACCCCTGTTACACTGCATTTATGCAACTCACCGTTAATTATCATCATGGACTTAGAACGGCGGGTGATCTTTCTAGCCAGATCTTCATCCTCTGGTAACTGGCCCCGGGTTAAATAGTCTAAATAAGGAATAGTCCAATCTGGGATAACATGTAGAGCCGCCACCAATTCTGTCTCCGGGTCAGGAACAACCAAATCCTCCTCTGAAGGTATCTTGATAGTCGGATTATATAAGACATCCAAAAAGACATTAGGCGGCACCAGCTTTCGTTGGGAACCGAGCCATGATAAAGCATCAGCCGCCTCGTTCTTGCGACGATCAATGTGATCTACCTAATACCCTTTGAAGTGACCCGCAATAATATCAACCGCCTGCCTATAAGCCACCATCCGTGGGTCTTTGGAGTCCCAAGTGCCAAAAACCTGCTGAGCTACTAGATCTGAGTCGCCCAAACACCTGAAATGGCTCAAATTCATCTCTTTGGCTAATATAAGACCATGAAGCAAAGCCTCATACTCAGCCACATTGTTAGTGCAAGGGAACATCAGCCGGAGCACATAAAAAAACTTGTCACCCTTTGGGGATGTCAGGACAACCCCTGCTCCGGACCCCTCTAACTGCTTGGATCCATCAAAGTGTATAGTCCAGTATGTATTATCTGGCTTTTCTTCGGGAACATGGCACTCTGTCCAATCATTGATGAAATCCACCAAAGCTTGGGATTTGATCGCCGTGCGAGGAACATACTTTACATTAAGAGGTCCTAGCTCTAAGGCCCATTTGGCAATCCTCCCTGTGGCTTCTCTGTTCTGGATAATATCTCCCAACGGAGCAGAACTGACCACAGTTACCTGGTGCCCTAGAAAGTAGTGTTTTAACTTGCGATTGGCCATAAAAAACCCATATACCAGCTTCTGCCAGTGCGGATATCTCTGCTTAGATTCTGTCAGGACCTCATTGATATAATAAATCGGCCTTTGCATAGGATACTCCTTCCCAGCCTCCTTGCGCTCGACTACAATTGCGACGCTGACGGCCCTGTCATTAACCGCCACATAAAGGAGCAACGGTTCTTTCTCAGCCAGAGTGGCTAATACTGGCGGCTCAGTGAGTTGTTTCTTAAGCGCCTCAAGAGCTTCACCCGCCGCCTTGCTCCAGGCAAACTTGTCTATCTTTTTCATCATCTGATATAAAGGGATAGCTTTCTCTCCAAGATGACTTATAAACCGGCTCAACGCAGCAATCCGCCCTGCTAAGGGCTAAACGTCGTTAATGCAAGTCGGCTCTCTTAGAGAAGTAATAGCTTTGATTTTGTCCGGGTTAGCCTCGATGCCATGCTCAGAGACCAAGAAACCCAAAAGCTTCCCTGCTGGAACACCAAAGACACACTTGGTCGGGTTAAGCATCATCTTGTATACCCGGAGATTGTCAAGGGTTTCCCTTAGATCCTCTAAAAGAGTCTCCTTCTTTCTGGATTTGACCATGATGTCATCTACATAAGCATGAACATTACGGCCAATTTGACTGTGAAGGCAGTTCTGCACGCATCGTTGATAAGCTGCCTGGGCACTCTTGAGCCCGAAAGGCATAGAGACATAACAGAACGCCCCAAAGGGTGTAATAAATGTTGTCTTCTCCTGGTCTTTCACTGCCATCTTGATCTGATGATAACCTGAGTAAGCATCCAGGAAGCATAAACTTTCATATCCGGCTGTAGCATCAATGATCCGATCAATTCGAGGGAGGGCAAAAGGATCAGTCGGACAAGCCTTGTTAAGGTCCATGTAGTCCACACACATACACTAGGTGCCGTTCTTTTTGAGCACCAGCACTGGGTTAGCCAACCATTCCGGGTGAAAAACTTCAACAATAAAGCCAGCAGCCAAGAGCCAGGCAACTTCTTCCCCAATAGCCTTGCGCCTCTCCTCATTGAACCGCCGCAGGAACTGTTTGATTGGTTTAAACTTTGGATCCACATTAAGGTTGTGCTTAGCGAATTCTCTCGATACACCCGGCATGTCAGAAGGTTTCCATGCAAAGATGTCTCGATTCTCACAGATGAATTCGATGAGCGCGCTTTCCTATTTGGGATCCATATGAGCTCCAATGATGAACTGCTTAGATGAGTCGCCCGGATTGAAATCTACTGCCTTGGTATCATTCGCGGAAAATATGAGGGGCGGCTCAACCTCCGTGGTGGGATTTTTTAGGGGGGGGGTCATATCCTCCGGATCAACATTCTCCTTATAAAACTTAAGCTCCTCCTGAGCGCAACTGGACTCTGCGTAAGCTGCATCCCCTTCTTCACACTCAATAGCCTCGTTTCGGTTACCATGAACAATGATGGTACCGTTTAAGCCGGGCATCTTGAGCTGCAAGTAAACATAGCAGGGCTGAGCCATGAACTTAGCATAAGCCGGCCGTCCAAACAAGGCATGATAAGGGCTCTTGATCTTCACCACCTCAAACCATAAGGACTCCACTCTGTAGTTGTATTCATCGCCAAAAGCTACTTCCAAAGAAATCCTGCCCACTGGATGTGCCAACTTACCCGGCACCACACCATGAAAAACAGTGGACAAAGGTTTTAAGTCCTTTTCGAGCAACTTCATCCGCCGGAAGGTGTCATAATAAAGGATGTTTATGCTGCTGCCGCCATCCATGAGCACCTTGTTCAACATATATCCACCCACTTGGGGGGCCACAACCAAAGCCAGCCGCTCCGGGTCATCAACGCGTGGCGGGTGATCTTCACGGCTCCATGTTATGTCATATTCAGACCACTTTATATACTGTGGAAGAGCTGGCATAACCACATTGACTGCCCGTTTACGTAACTTTTTCTAGTCCCGTCTATTGAGGCTAGTCGTGAAGACGTGGTATTGCCCGGAGCTGAGCTGCTTCGGATTACTCTGAAAGCCGGACTGATTCCGCTGTTGCTGCTGTTGTTGATTATTATTACCAGTATGCAGCTGTTATCCCCGTGATTATCCTGACCCATATTACCGGATGCTTAACCGCCAGAGCCAAAACTGGCTCCTGACCCGCCAGAACCAAATCCAGCTCCTAACCCGTCAGGTCCTGGGCCGCCCCCGCGATGGTTAGGCTGTGTGACATATCGCTTGAACCTCTGCATAAAAGAACAACTCTCCCATGTATGATTTGCCGGTCTATTAGGCAAACTATGATTCGGGCAAGGTCGCTTAAGCATCTCTTCCATGTTCGAGGAAAAATTATCCCTGCTCGAGGGCGGCCCAAACCTCCTGTTGCCTTTGGGGTGATTTTGCTGGGCGTTTGTGTTAGCCACCAGCTCTGACCCGCCCTCTGGATTCTTACGTTTACTCTGGTTACCATTGTTCACTGTGTCCTTGCCTTGGTTGCCTTCTTGCCTTGACTGGCCTTTTCCTCATCAAAACCCGGATCCTTCATGCTGTCTGAGTTGGCGTAGTTCGTGAGAGCCGTCATGAGCTCTCCCATGTCCTGACACATGCGCTTGAGCCAACCAAGTTTCTGCTTTAAAGGAACAAAATGGCAATTCTTTTCTAATCAACATCGCTTGAGCCGCCGTGATCTACTCTGATGAGTGGATAATTGTCGAGACCCGCCATACACAATGATGAGCTGACTCGCTTTCCTATTGGACACAGTGATCAAGATCCACAATAGTCATAGGCTGCTTGCATGTCCCTTGAAAGTTTTTGATGAACCGAGCCCTGAGCTCCGCCCTTGAATTGATGGTATTAGGTGGCAACCCTTTTAACCATGTACGAGTCGGGCCTTCAAGCATCATGATGAAATATTTGGCACAAACCGCCTCGCTAACATCTAGCATCTCCATGGCCAGCTCATAGCTTTCCACCCAGGCCTCTGGGGGTAGACCAGCGGTGTAATTTGGGACCTTGCGGGGACCTTTAAAGTCTTTCGGCAACCGCTTGCTCCGGAGAGCCGGCAATAGACACGGCACCCCCCCCCGTCCTGGGGATTACACCTACCTCTATGGAAACGGAAGGCCCAGGCTCTTGGCAAGCCGACCTAGCTAGCACCTCCTTCAGGCTTCCCGCATGGTCTACACGTGCATGTGTATCTCTTCGTGGTTGGTGACCCATTGGAATTTCTCTACGATGATTACTGTTGGAACCTGCTGGTGACTCATAGCGCCGGCTAAAGCTACGGCTGGGAAGAGGGGTTGAATGGACACGGCTTCGGCTGTGAGTGTACCTCTCTTGCTGGGCCATGGCCGTTTGCAAGTACCCGATGGCGTTACGCACATCCTCCACAAAGGGTGCTTCATCCGGGATAGGGATCGTCTCAAGCCGGGTGGCAGCTACTACCATCTTCTTGGCCGGGTTAGAATAATGACCCGCCGGTGTTGGAAAGCCCCCAGGTGAAGTTGGGTTATGTTGGGCCGGATGAGTCGTTGGTCGCTCCGTTGGGCGGCTCTCGGGCACGCCCGCGGCTCGCCCCGCGTCGGGGGTATTAAAGAGGTTCCTTGCTTCATAACGCTCGGGTAGACGGGACTGATGCCTCCTCCTGTGTACCGCCGCTGCTGACCTTTGCTCCAGCCCTAGACGGAAAGTATCTATCCTGATACGTTCTGCTTCTTCTTCCATCTGGACCTTCAGCTCAGCCATCCTTTGTCGTTCCTCTACCATCCGGCCCTTGATCCATGCAATCTCTATATTCCGAGCTGCTTGACTATCTGGTGTCACCTCAGTGGCCATTAGAGCCGCCAGTTCATCCATCAGCTCCACAGGAACTTGAGCTAGTGGCGGCTCGCTATCACCCAAAGCGGCGGCTCCCGCGGCTGTACTACCAGCGGCTAGGGTTGATCCTGCCATGAACATCGCTGCACGAATCGGAGGTTTTAAAGCATCCGACTCAAAACCATCCGACTCAGAGTATGCATTACCACAACCCCCAAGGCCACCGTTGCAGAGCTGGTACATTGATTCTGTTTCTCCACTTGAAGATTCATCTTCTGAATAGACAATGGTTTCATGTGACCCCGAAGCTTCCAGATCCCTACCTTGTGTGAAGCCTACGAAGACATGCTTCTGACCCGGATTGGCACGAACAGGCCGCACGTTACTTGCAGACTGGAGACGTCGAGCCGGCTTGATGATGTTGGTGTAGATGTCCGGCCTGGGTGTAGATCGATCAGCCTTTCCGATGAAGACATGAATCCCGCCGAACAGGACCCGAAATCCATACTCCATGGACTCAACATCAAGCCCCCAGCCGGCATCGTCGATGTAGAACCGGCCACGGCGACTCTTGCTTGTCCTTCCGACCACGTATCCCTCGAGCCCTAGGAGAGAGCCCTTTGAGAACTCAACATCACCAAGCGCATGCCCCACGGTGGGCGCCAACTGTCGTGGATTTATCACAGCAGATGTCTGGGTGAACGGACTTGGATTTGAGGCCATCGCTAATGTGATGGACTCAAAGGGGTTAATTGCGACGAAGGACACGGGTTTACCCAGGTTCGGCCCTCAAGTCGAGGTAATAGCCTACGTCCTGCTTGCGCTTGTATTGCTTGTTGTATCGATTACAAGGGAGCTAAATCTTGACCTAGTTCTTGATCAGCTGATCTCTAAGTTGCCCCAGGTCTGCCTTTATATAGGAGGTCAGGACCACGGGTCTTACAATTGCTTAACTGAGTCTCATTGTCTCTTCGAGTCTTCCTCTATCTTCTCGTCCAAGCTGTCCCCAAGCGGCTTACACGCCCGGGTCTTCTCCGTCCGGGCCACCTTGCGGCCCACACCATGAGCTGCCTATCTTCTTGGGTCGTAGGCTTTACGGCTCACCCTTGGGCCGGCTTACGAGCCATCAATGTGACCCGGGGCCGTAAGGGCGGGTCATATCGCGGGGTTATATCCCCAACATTTACCAAATCGGGTTCATCATAAGCTCATCACATCAGAACAACATTGTTTCACTCCAGTTCATCACCCAGATGAATCAGACGTGACACAACTCTAAGCATAACAAGCATAGAAGGCAAAGTAAGCTAAGCACATCATGGCACAAGCTTATTCCAATTATGCTAGGTTGCAAGGATTAGCTATTTACAGTGACAATGACAGATCATGCAAAAGAATAGGTCCATCTACCATGTATGACAGACAAGTGAACGTTTGTCCTAATGCAATAAACAAGAGCAAGAGCGAGAGAGTGGGATGTTATCGAAATGATCAAAAGGGTTGCTTGCCTTGTTGGGAAGCGGGAAGGTTTTGTCCTTCCTTGGAATACTCGGAGGTATCCTCAGAAGCAGAGCCTACCGCAATGCAGATAAATCGCAATCAATACACGCAAGTGTAACAATATGATGCATGATCATGACATGGCAGCATGTATGGACGAGCTAATGCAACTATTGTCCAAGTTAATTTTAAGTGAGTTTGAATATAGGTTCAAAGTCGTTCTTCATTTCATATCTCGTAAGTTAACCTATTAGTAAATGGCAATGTTCATCTACATAGGTTTATCTAACATGCATGATAGTAGCACTATTAGATTCATTGGATTTTTCTGAAAAAAATTCATATATAAATTATTTTCATCTGATTTACAGATTAATTTATATGAATTTTTGAAGTTTTAAACATTTCCTAGAAATATCTTAAAACTAGAAATTGAATTAGAGCGTCAGCCTGATGTCACTGTGACGTCAGCAGGTCGGCTGACCAGGCCAGGTCAAACCTAACATGCGGGGCCCGCACGTCAGTGACACAGGGCTAATCCCCGTGCTGACTGGGGTTTGACCCGCAGCTGGGGGGCTGGTTAGCAGGGTGATTAGCCCCTGATGGCCCTGCCACGTCACCATGCCGGAGGCCAGCCGGCGGAGACCAAAGGGCACGGCGGCGACTCGCCGGACTTGCTCTTCCGGCGGCCATTTAGTGCACGGAGGGCACCGGAGGGTAGCCCGTGCACGCACGCATCCAAAGGGGCGGCAGAGGGGGCTCCGGGGCCACCGGAGCTACGGCCGGCGATTTGCTGAGCGGCGGTGGGTTTCGGGCAGCAAGGGGACGGCGTCTACAGCGAGGGGCAGGACGCAAGGATAGGGGGGTCTACATAGGGGCTCACCGCGAGGTGGTTGAGGAAGACGGCGGGCTCGGGGATGCGCAGACGGCTGCGAATCGCCGGAGAGGAGCGCCAGAGCCGGAGCTTGAAGACGACGGCAGCCTCGGTGTAAAGGGGCTCCCGGCAGCCACTAGGTCCACGGGGAGGACGAGGGGGTCATGACGGAGCTTTTGGCGGTCTCAAGAGGGCACGGGGGTGGCTGGAACTACGGCGGTGAGGCTTCGGCGCCGTCGGCCATGGCGAGCAGAGGGGGAGAGAGTGAGAAGCGAGGGAAAGGGAGAGAAGGCGAGGCCGGCTCGATCCAGACGCCTCTCGCAGGGTCATCCGAGTGCCCCGCTAGCCAGGAATGGCCAGGCAGGCAGGTGGCATGGCCGCACGCCCGCACGCATGCCGGCCACACGCCATGTCCAGTAGCGCCAGGAGGAAGTATATCCTCCTGCCCCTAGTGGGCTGGGCCGCAGATGGGCTGCCAGGTAAGGTTTGCCTCCTCTTTTTTTATTTCTCTTACTTTCTGTTTTCTAATTCTGACATTTGTTTTATTTATTTTTCAGGTACACATGCTATTATAAAATATCCCCAATATTTTATGATAATAAGTTTGAATATTTCATACTCCTATAAAAAGGTTTAGGATATTTTGAAATCTAAAATAATGATAATGCTTTATTTGGCATTTTCAGCAGCTTTGTTATTTATTTTAAATTTCTATAAATTTTCAAATATTTAAGATGGCCCCTGATATATTCATGTCCGTATTTATCAGACATAGGGGACATTTTAGATGACCATTTTGAATTAGTTGGTTTTTCACATGCTTTGAATTGGTTTGATTCAAATGAGGGTTTGGGGTTTCTTTTAATCCCCACTTTATATTGATGCAAAATTGAAATATGATGCACACACATGCTGTCCTATGACCACTAGCTAGGGATGTGACAGCAAGTGTGACGTGGCTATGGAGGTTCGGTTCGTTAGAAAGCTGATCTACCGTTTTGGTTACCCTCATAGTATCAACACAGATATTGGTATGAACTTATCCAAGGGGGCTATGCAAACGTTCTGTGGAAGTGAGCACATCCGGATTGACATTTCTGCGGTTGCTCATCCAAAATCCAATGGTCCGGCAGAGCGTGCTAACCAGGAGATCTTGTGAGGCATCAAACTCATGCTTATGGTTCCTCTGCAGCGAACGCCGGGTTGTTGGGTAGAGGAGTTGCCATCAGTCTTATGGAGCATCAGAACTACTCCCAACAGATCAACAGGCTATACGCCTTTCTTCATGGTTTATGGCGAAGAAGCCGTGTTACCAAGCGATATACGTCATGACTCATCACGTGTGGCGGCTTACGTTGAGGCGGATAATAAGACAGCGCGTCAAGACGCGTTGGATGCTTTGGATGAAAGCGTGATCTGGCGGCGGCTCGATCGGCGATCAACAAGACCTACGTTGCTACCATAGCCGCAGAGTTAAGACCAGGATGTTTCAAGAAGGCGAACTGGTGTTGCATTTGATTCAAGATCAGACGGATGCGCCCAAGTTATCTCCTCCATGGGAAGGACCTTTTGTGGTCAGCATAAATGTCAACAACGGCTCGTATTATCTCATTGATATACGAGACGAGTCAAGCACTTCTGGGTAGGAGACCCACCGGCCATGGAATATAGCTCATCCGCGGCTTTACTATACTTGAGTCATCAACACTCGACATTGTACACCATCATTGTACATATCATATATATATAATAAAGTTGGCATCCCTGCAAGCCGGGGCGTCAGCCGTTTCACGTATCTCAGCTTGTGCAGAAGTTGACTCCGTCAACAAGGTCATTTGGGGGCTTCCAACCCATCGGGATTAGATTACACACCCTCTAGATTAGCTCTTCAACCACAGTAAGGCGGGTTATATACCGAAAAGTTGACTCCGTCAACAAGGTCATTTGGGGGCTTCCAACCCACCGGGTTTAGCTTACACACCCTTTTGATCGGCTCTTCAGCCACCGCAAGTTTGAGTTAAACCTGCGTGTATGCTGATGCTGCTCCGCAATGTGACCCGCCAAACCCTTGCCAGTTAATCTCGATTAGAGACCCTAAGTTGTTCAAACATATTTGACAGTCACTCTCGCTAGAGACCCTGTACTGGTCAAGGTTAAACCGACGGATCTCGTCACGTGAGGGCCAGCTTACGGAAAGCAAGGACAAACTCACCCATCTGCTGCCGACTCTCCGCTATGTGGCCCGTTCGTACTCTTAAACAGATACTCTTTTAAAGACCCTACACTGTTTAAAGTTCAAACGACAGATTTATGTCACGTGAGAAGTAGATTATGGGCCCTAAGAGAACTCATGCCCTGCTGCGTCTCTTTCTGGTTCGTTACACTCTTAACAGTTAATCTCTCCTAGAGACCCTGAGCCGTTCAACGAAATTGACGGTCACTCTCGATAGAGACCATGTACTGTTAAAGAGTTCTAGTAGCGAGTCCACCCAGAAGAATCGGCATATGATTTTGCGGAAAAGCAAGGTTAGGAAAGATTTGACATCCCCGGGTTGCACTTTTTCAAGCCGCCCTCATAGCAATGCAGAATATATTCTGATGTTTGCTTTCACGGGCCTTGTCTCTTAAGATAAGCCGCCATGAAATCTGACGACAAGATATGAGTGAAACACAAAGCAGCTAAAGATATATCAAGTTGTGCACATGCACGATGGCACGGTTCAGGCAATCAAGGTTTTTCTAAGCCTATTACAAATCTCTCCACAGAGCCCAAAAAGCAAGACTTAAAGTTTTTGTACACTGCTCAAACTTCAGCGGGTCAAGGAGTAGGGTTATCCCACTGCAACATCAACTTGTTCAGGTTCATGACGGGTCATCCCGCGGCGGGTCTTCGACCTCCTCGATCTGAAGATTGTCCACGTCCTAGTTGCAATTTGTTAATGCTTCAAAATAGGCCTCGTCAAAGAGGGGATACGGGTCAATTTCAGGGTCAAAGAGGTGCTTACGGCATGCAGGAGTTAAGTCCCTAGCTTCAAAGGTTGGGCAGCACACTCGTTTGTTATCAGCGTTGTAAGCCGCCTCGTATGTTGACAGATCAACTTCCTCCGCCAGTACTGATGCAAGTATCCTGGAGGCCTTCATACAACGGGCATCGTCAGCTTCTATGAACTCTGAGCCGTCGTCTTTCTTGGACGGAAAGCCATCCATCATCTCTTCAGTAGTCAGCTCCGGGGCAAAGGCCATCTCCCGGCTTACCGCAGCAATTGCTCCCTTCCGGGCGGCTGATCGTTTGAGCTCTTGGATTTTCTTCAGTAGGGTGGATAAAGGCTCTATGACTCCTTTCATGAATTTGGGGATGCTTTCTTTATTCAGCATGGCTCTGATAGTGCAAAGGGTCTCGCAGTACAACTGCTCTGACAAAGTATATACGACTTTCAGCTGCAACAGGCTGTCGGCACCAAGTTGGCGGCTTCTTTGACCTACAAAGACGGGTTTCGCGTTATAAGTCGCCTATGCAGTCTTTCAAGCACGAAAATTGGCTGGGTATTCAGTACTTACCAAATATAGCAACCGTCATTTTCGAGATATGGCGCTTCAGGGTCCGCAACTCGTCTGATACAAGCTTGAGCCGCTGGTTAGTGTCATCTACATGTTTTGCTAGGGTAGTTCGCTCCACTTTAGCGGCCGTCTTGAAAGCAGCAAAGTCTGATTTAACCTTTGCAAGATCTTCGGGGGCAACCCGACATTTCTCTTCCGCTTCATCCCGAGCGGTTTGCTGGGAAGCAAGATTTCCCTTTAAGACGGTCAGATCAGACTCAGCCTTGCTCAAAGCATCCTATGACATACAAAAACAAAGTTTCCCAGGAGGGGTAAGTCGCTAGGTTAAATATTAGCGGATGATCAGCTAAGGGAATATAATGCAAGTCTCAAGCAGATTGCAAGCAATATACTCGACACTTGGAGGCTAATGTCTGTTCGCTCTCTAAGTCTACAACGAAGTTCTGGTTCATCTTCATCAAGTTAAGCCGGCACTTGGGGGCTAATGTTTGTTTGGTCTCCAAGTCTACAATGGAGTTCCGGCTCATCTTCATCAAGTTAAGTCGGCACTTGGGGGCTACACATGGCTCATTGCTCAAGTAAGTTAAACCGATACTTGGGGGCTACATCAACGGTTTCCTAGTTTACAGTGAAGATCCGGCCCATTATTTCTATACTGACCCGGACTTGGGGCTATCATTGATCAACTCATCAAAACTAAGTACTGGCTTAATATATACATATTAAACCAATACTTGGGGGCTACAGGCTAAGTTGTTCTAGTTATGACACGAATTGGAAGACCCGGTTTACCATCTGCAATACTAAACCAACTCTTGGGGGCTACATAAGGGTATCAGGGAAGGCAGGAGTACCTCATATTTTTTCTTCATCAAACCGACAAGTTT
The DNA here is from genome assembly GCA_022496015.1 of Hordeum marinum. Taxonomy (NCBI): domain Eukaryota; kingdom Viridiplantae; phylum Streptophyta; class Magnoliopsida; order Poales; family Poaceae; genus Hordeum; species Hordeum marinum. The sequence continues at coordinate 384,228,052 of CM039675.1, forward strand.
GAGCTCCATGTTCCGGCTTGTGGAGAGGCGGTTCAGATAACCAGCATGTAATTCATCAGTAGATAATTTCTCCAGCACGGGGAATTCAAAGTCCAGTTTGTCAGGCGAAGAAGCTTTAGCCTTGTCGGTGTGCTTTGTCGGTACATGGGGTTTGGGAGATTGAAAGCCTGTCCCAGTAATGATGACGTTCGGAAGAACTGGATCTTCGACGGTGGTTGAAGGGCCGTGCGGCTTAGAATTGGCCCTTGGAGGACTATCAATTGCCATCTCATTGGCTACCGGCTAAGAGGGCTGATAAGTATCTTCAGGCGCATTCTTCGTAGCTTCATAAGGCTCGGTGTGAGCTACACGATAGTCCGGCTTAGCAGTCTCCCGCTCTTGGGCCGTGGGGGCAGAGGTAGACCCGCCAATCTTCCTTCGTTTTGCTTGATCCCTGTAAAACACAGAACATTATTATATAAATGTCAAGGATGGCAAAGGGATATGATGCAGACAAAAAGGTACATACTTCGGGTTGATCTTCAGAGGAGGCAGCTTAGTCGCTGTAGAGTCGCCTAATGATGGGGGAGTTTCCTGAAGGCAGTTAAGGCAATATAAAATAGAGTAAGGTTATAATGCAAGGTTGACAAAGCTGAATTTAGTTAAATGAGTACATCAGCCAGCCATTTCTGCTGGGCCAAGGAATTGGATAACCCGCCCACAAGATTGTCAGAGCCAACGCTCCGGGTTTGGCGTCGGGAGGTGTGATGTTGCTTTTTCAAAAGAAAATCAGGGTCTAAATGAGCAAGAGGATGAGAAAATGGGACTTTTTGGACGACCCGCCATATCTTCTTTGGTGGAAGGTGTTCTAAGTCAGATGAAATATAGGTTACCTCCGGAGCATTGGCATGGCTTGTCTCCGATTCTTCCTGTGAATAATCATTGTCAATAAGGCGTATAAAAAGGTAGCCAAGAAAGTCAAGTTCTACCTCTGAGTCATCAGCTTCAGGCTGCTCTTGAATAGCAGTTTTCTTCTTACGACCATTGGTTTTTTCCTTAGACTTCTTCGCAGGAGGGGTATATCTTTTCTTCCAGAAGCTAGAATTAGCCAGAAAGCAAGAGTCGTAGAAAGAGGTTAAAGGTTGCTACATACATATATAGTTAACATGGAGGTAAAGAGATTTGAAAGCCGTCCTTACATCTGGGGTCGGGTTTGCGGCACGAAAAGGCTGTAACCCGACGGTGCAGCAAGCTTCTTAGGACTCATGAATAACTCCCTTGAAGGCAACAACAATGTTCTCCTATGTCAGAGTGGTGTGATTGAAGCAGAGGGGGTCATTGGCGTCACCCGTATATTCACACATAAGACGGTCCTGCCGGCTTAGAGGCCTGACCTTCCAGGAGATCCAACAGTGGGTTAGGTTAATCCTTGTCAGACTGTTTGCCATGAGGGCTCTAATCTTGGCGAAGGCCGGAGCATACTTCACTCGTGTAGAGGTGGACATCCGGTTTGGGAGTTCAGTCATGGTGCGGAGCTGGGTAGAACGATAACCCGACAGTGGATGTTCTCCCTTTGGAGAAGTGTCTTTGCAGTAAAACCAAGTTCTATTCCAATCCTTGGGGTGACTTGGCATTCTAACAACTGGAAAAGCCATATCCCGTCTTATTTGGATGGAGACTCCGTCAAGTTCTAAGCTTGGTCCAGCCGCCACTTCCGTCTGGAGGTTGACATAGAAAAACTCGCGGAATGGGTCAACCGACGGCTCTTCTTGTAAGTAAGCTTTGCAAAGGATTTGGAAGTTGCACATATTGGAGACGGAGTTGGGCGCAATATCCTGAGGATGCAGCTTGAAGAAATAGAGGATGTCTCGGAACAATTTAGAGCCGGGCGGGCTGAAACCGCGTGCAAGGTCATCAGCGAATATAATGATTTCACCCTCTTGAGGGATGGGTTTCTTCTCTTCACCCGGAACCCGCCAATGAATAACATCCTTAGCCGGCAAAGTTCCTGCGTCTACTAAATCCTGCAGGAATTCTTCGGAGACCGCAGAGCCGAACCAATTGCAAGAAGAAGACGCCCGAGACATGATGGCGGGTCAAGGCTGTGAAAGGTAGTGGTATGCGGCGGGTTAAAAAGTGATAGACAACTAGGACGGCTGACGAATTTAAGCACTACGATGATAAGTCGCCAGTATAGTTTATTGGAAGAGTTGGAAGTTTGGCGGCGGGTTAAGGTGGACAAAGCCATGATGTCAAAAATCTCGAAGGACCTATAAACAGGTTTTGCGAGATAAACTAAAGCTGCAAGATCTACGAGCAAAGGAAAAATCAGGTTTATTTTAACCCTGGCGAGGAACTGAGGAAGAACAAACAAGTCTAAGCGCAGGAAGGAGAAACAACTATGGATCTATGCTGCATTGTTGGTGACTCTACACGCCCGGCCCTAGTAGGAAGACAAACATTGCGAGATCTACGGAGTTACTTGTCGGGTGGCATTGCGGGAAAAGCTTGCGCACTAATGGGGCCGATGAACTCGACAGTGTTTTTAGATATTAAGATATGGATTTAAAGGGAGAAGAAAGACATACCAGAAGGGACGTGGCAGACACGGGTTAAAATCTGGTCCGTTCAGGTTGATGCAACGGCCTGGGTTGATGATGGCGACGAAGCTTCACCAGCGCGACACAACTTGGGGGCGATGGCGTCGAGAGGAAGAATAAGAAGTGTAAGCGACGGAGGAAAATGAGAGGACCCCCCGCGGTCCTATTTAACAGACTGGAAGGCCAAACAGGCATGGGAATCAAGGTGGCAGAAACTGACCGACCGAGACGGACGCCTCGATTTTTAGGCCGACAGTTTTAATGAAAGATCCGTTGCGGACGCCATAGGATCTTTTTTGCATATTCGATACGACTTCACGACGGGTTATGTATTGTCTTTTCAGGCGATGAAGTGTGAGACTCGCCACCAAGTGAGTTTGAAGATTGACATGAGCAGGCTCAAATCAACCTGGGGCCTAATGTTCGGGATATAACCCCGTGGTAAGACCCGCCCAGTAGGGGCCGAGTCATACCTGGCAACTCATAATCAAGACCAGTGAGGTGGGACGAAAGACATAGGCCTGGCTATACGGAGGCTTACCAAGATGGGTCAAGATGAACGCCCAGACAGAAGATGGTATGAAGACCCGGGCGGTTAAGCTGCCCGGAGACAGTTTGCCCAAGATGGCAAGGCGACTTAGAGACAGGATTGACTATGTTGTAAGAGTCGGTATAGGACTCGTATAACCCAGGGCCTGGACCTCCTAGATAAAGGCGAGACCCCGAGGCGGCTTAGACAAAAACCAATCAATCGAGAACTAGGTCAAGCGAATCTGCTCCCTTGTAATCGATACTCCAATCAATACAACACAAGTAGGACGTAGGCTTTTACCTCTTCTTGAGGGTCCGAACCTGGGTAAACTCGTGTCCCTCGTCTCAACCAACCCCTTTGAGTCCATCACCTTAGCAATGGCCTCGAACCTAAGTCTTCGGACATCTGGCGTGACAAAACCACAACAACTTCTGTGCAGCAGCTTTCTTGGGAGCAACCTTGGTCCTCTTGGAGGGGCCTGACTTGGGCATAGCATCAGCCAAAAGTTTCTTGGCTTTCTTCTTAGGAGGGTCCTGAGCAACAGGTTCATCCTCTTCCTCCTCAGTAGCAGCACCACCACCAGCAGCAGCCTCCTCTGGATCCTCAAACATAGAGGTAGGCCTTCCTTGCACACGGATGATCCTCTTCCTAGTAGTCTTCTTCTCTCCTGCCTTCTTAGGCAAAGATTTCCTTGGAACCTAAATAGACATGGTTGCCCTCGCACTCTCATGTGCTCTGAAGGTCTTTGCAGGAGCATAAATTTTGTTGACCACCCTCCTAGATGAGGTGGCCTCATTAGCATCATTCCTTGCAGCCTTCTCTTGTTTCTTAGCAAGAACCTCTTTCAGGAAAAAATTAGAATCCTCTTCCTCTGAGTTGAGTCTCTTCCTTTTCCTAGTGGTAGCCTTAGGCAACCCATGAGAGCTGGGAGTGCCTGGATGTGTCGAAGAACTAGACTCTGGACTCGTGCCTAAACTCATCTTGACGTTCTGCTCTAGCAAATTCTAACTATCTGAGCCTGACATGCTGACCCTGTGAATAGAGTATACAATAGTAGAATAGGATAAGTCATCAAAAAATGCAGATGTTTTTGAAAGTTTGAACAAAATATTTTCCAAGTTTTGCATTCTGTCAAGTGTATTTTGGTACAGTCAAGGCAGAAATTTTGGTCACACCGAGGTAGACAACCTACTTTCCAAGAACTTGGCACCATTTTCGGTCAGACCGAAAACGAGCACTCAGTTCCACCAAGGTGTTCTTAGTGTGGCAGAAACTAAAATCGGTGACACGGATTTTTCCACATCGGTTCTACCGAGATACAGGTCACGGATGGCAAAACCCTAAAAATCAATCATTCACTACTCTATGGGATTTTTCTTGTGGATGGAAAGATTTCATATAGTGGCTTATAGATATAATCAATTTCATTGCACAAGATTTGGACGGGGAGCGCAAGAAAAGTCGAATCTGTACCCTAGCTTGGCGACGGATCTGCTATGGCAGCGATGGCAGCAAAGATACCCATCGAAAACAAGATTCCCAATGGCGGAGGCGCTCGGGAAAGGCAAGGCAATGACTAGGGGGTCCTTTTGTGGCATCTTAGGGTTTGGGGCACGATGATTGAAGATTAAAATTTCGAACCGTCTAGACCACAACTTATATAGCCTTCACTGTGGGTCATGTTGATTTGATATTTTTGATGTCACTGAGTTTCACAACTGTCAGCTGGCAGGGAAACTTGGTAGTACAGAGATTGAAAACCAGATCAACCCTAGGCATTCGGTGAGACCGAGAATTTTAAGTTGGTTCCACCGGGATGCACTTGGGAGGTTTTAATGGTTAGTCCTTGACAGTACGGAACTCCAAGTGCTCCTCACACAAAGTGATCGAAAAGTATTTGTTCAAATTTTGTGATGCAACATGAATAGAGATGAGGTGATAAAGCATAGATAGCTAAAGAGGTGTTCCTAGGCATTCTTGTATATCCAATTAGCAAATAAAATGAAAAGCTAAATAGCAACAATTGGATATCCTTGAATGAGAAAATAAATGCAGACCAACATGCTGACACGGTAAGATGTCAAAAGAAATCATGGCAAACATGCACAAACACAATAGCATCTAACAAGCACTTTGGCGATGATGGAGTCATCTGTATGTGAGTATATTGACTTAGGATCCAACTAAGAATACTTGATCATAGGTCATACTCATCGTTTAAGCACAAGTGGGTTACCTCTTTTACATAAAGCTTTTAATGTTGTCACATTCTTCTAAGATGCTTTGACTCATGTCTTATAGTAAAGCTCCCCCTTGATGTGACATCCCCCCATAGGAGGGATAAACTAACCTTGGGTTTTGTCGATGAAGACTTCATGTTGGTGAGGTAGTGGTGAATTATCAAAGTTGATGAAGATCACCAAGAGTTGGGAGCATCCTTGTTGTTTCCTTACTCTTTTCACCTACATGGGTTAGTCCCAACATACAAGAAACAAATACAAGGATATCTATGGACATGGAGTGCAAAGCATGTGTTATGATGTCCATTGGTTTGTTGATTACCTTGTCCCTTGCTGACCTTTGAGGGAATGTGTGACTCCTTGAACTATTGCATAATGTTGATGTAGATTGCAACTAGTTCTTGCCAATAATGAATACGAGTGAATTTCATTGGCAGAGTCACCCCTCAAGAACTTCTATAGTTCTTATTCTTGGGGACCCACATCAAGTTGAGGGGGATCCTTGATGTTTAAGTATCACTTCTAGAACTTGAGCTTGTAGTAGCGTTGGGAACCCACTTCACCAACGCTCGGGATTCATCTTCATATGAGTCAATGTCCTCTTGAAGCTTGTTCTTTACCTTGAGCTTGGGGTCTTGTGGGGGAAGGTCATCTTGCACCTTTGTTCCCTTGGGGAGAGTGTTTTCATACTTCTCCTATTGAGGAACAAACTTGGGATGGGGGTATTGACCTTCTTCCCATTCAGCTCTGTTAGCTTTGAAGTAGTCAACACCACGATTCTTCCGGTATCCTCCATGCTTGCATACAATCTCCTCAAATTGTTTGAACCTCTCAAGACTCTCGTAGATTCCTTTCTCTATAATCCCTTCCAAGAGTTCATTTTCTTGCTCTAGTGTAACTTGACTAAGAGAAGAGTTAATGGGATCAGGAGAACTATGAGAAACAATATCATTGGATTTATCATTTTTATTTCTACTAGTTGAAGAACCTTTCTTTCCCTTGTTACTAGCTTGATTAGACTTAACTTGAGGCATGAATGTAGATAAGATAAGTCGCTTGGCTAGATAATAGGAAGTCTTCTTTTGAAGATCGTCAATTATAGCTTTAAGGAACTCATGCTCTTGCTCTCAGTTGAGCTTCTCAAAGCGTAGCTTCTCATGTGTCCTTACAAGCTCTCTATGATCTTCTAGAGTTGACTCATGAGCTAACTTAAGAGTTTTTAGTTCTTGAGTTTGTCATTCTATTTCCAACTTATCATCAATGTATGACTTATCTACACTAGATTGAGTACTAGCAAGTTCATTTTGACTAACATTACTAGATGTGTGAAATAGAAAGTCATGCTCAATTAACAAAAATCTTCATCACTACTGAAATCAAGATACTCGGGGTGTGATACCTTGGGGCCTTTATCCATGAAGCAACATCCACTCACTTCATTTGGTGAATCAAATATGTTGTAGGAGTCGGTTGTCACTAGTGCAAGTCCGGCAACACCTTCATCTTGATTGTAGTCGGAGTTGGAGTGATAGCTTCTCTCAGAGTGGTTGTCGGATTCGGATCCGGAAACCCATTAACCAACATGAGCTTGATGTTTCCTTCTTGAGTAGCTCTTGGTGTACTTGTATTTCTTCTCTGAGTCCCTACTTCTATTTGAGGGTCTCCGTTCATAACGATCATCTCTACTCCTTCTTTCTCTTCGAGGTGATTCGTCTCTTGAGCTTCGTCTTCTTGGTGACTCTTCTTTCCTCTTGTAAGGAGCCATGCACTCATTTGGGTAGTGTACGGGTTTCCCACAATTGTAGAAGTTTCGGTCACGACTTGACGAACGCTTCTCTTCATATCTTGAGCTTCGATCTTTGCTTCTACTCTTGTAGAACTTGTTGAATTTCTTGACCTTGAGGCTTATCTCTTCATTTGTGACAAGGTTGTCGCTAGAGGTAGCGGGAGCATCACTTGTTTATTTGTAAGCACCGCTAGACTTGTGGTGAATCTCTTCTTTATCTTTCAGTGTCAGCTCATGAGCAACAATTCTACCAATCACTTATGTTGGCTTGGGATCTTTGTACTTGGGATCATTTGGATCAATGTTCAAATGGTATCATATCGACCATCCAAAGCTCGAAGCATCTTATTTATGATGAATTTGTCGGTCATTTCTTCGCTTCCTAAGCCGGCCATCTCATTGGTGATGAGAGCTAGCCTAGAGTATATCTCAGCAATTCCTTCATCATCATTCATCTTGAACTTGTCGAGTTGACTCTGAAGAACATCCAACTTGGATTCTCTCACAAATTCTATACCTTCACGCATATCAATCAAAGTATCCCAAATCTCTTTTGCATTCCCAAGACACATGATTTTGTTGAATTCTTCGGGCATAGGCAGTTGAAGAGAATGTCACATGCTTGAGAATTGAGTTGCAACATCTTCAATTCATCTACAGTCGGTTCGCGATCTGAGACCCTTCCTTCCACAAAGAATTCACCTTGCATACCAACACGAACAACAGGCCAAACGGAGGGGTTATGACCAAGAAAATGCATTTTAATTTTGTCCTTCCAACTAGCAAAATTTGTGCCATCAAAGTACGGACCTCTATAGTGATAATTTCCCTCACTAGACGCCATACTCTCCTAGGTTGTGAGACCAATGCAATCGAGATCAAAGCTCTAATACCACTTGTAGGATCAAAAGTAGTGATAGAGGGGGGTGATTAGACTACTTGACCAAATAAAAATCTACCTTTTCCCAATTTTAGTTCTTGGCAGATTTTAGCATTCATAGTATGTCAAGTACACCCTACACATGCATGTATACGAGTATAGCAGCGGAAAGTAAATACAAGCATGTAAGTAAAGAGAGGGTAGGAAGATCAAACACAACTGGTGACACGATGATTTTTCCCGTAGTTCCGATAGGTGGCGCTATCGTACATCCATGTTCATGGAGTCTTCAACCCATGGAGGGTAACGGTTGCGAGAGTCCACGGAGAGCTCTACCTATGGAGGGTTCCACGAAGAAGCAACCTTGAATATACCATGACGGCCGTCCATGGAGGACTAACCTTACTCAGGGTAGATCTTCACGAAGTAGGCGATCTCCTTGCCATTACAAACTTCTTGGTTCACTCCACAACACGAAGTAGTAGACTCCCAAGCGACACCTAACCAATATAGGAGGCACCAGCCTCCAATAGGTAATAGGCTCGATAATGCCGATGAACTCCTTGCTCTTATGCTTCAAGATGATAGACTCCTCAACACACAATCACTCTCTCATAGATTTGGCTTGCTGGAAGATATGGGATTGGTGGAAAGCAACTTGGGGAGACTAGAGATCAAGATTCATATGGTAGAAATGGAATGGCATGATCTCAACACATGAGTAGGTGGCTCTCTCTCAGAATATTAGTAGGTATGAGTGGGGAACAGTTCTGAGTGCTTCCCTTGCGAGTGAGTGGTGGTGGAGGGGTATATATAGGCATCTCCAAAAATCCAACCATTACACACAAAATGACCAACTCGGTGACACCGATGTGGTAATCTCGGTGGTACTGAAGTGACCAAAAGGTGGCAACTTTTGAATCTTAGTGAGACCGATATAGGAATCTCGGTTGCACCGATAAGGTCACCAACAGTCAGATTTCCCATTCTCAGTGACGCCGATCGAACAATCTTGGAGGGACTGAAATTGTGAACTTGCGTAAGAGAAAGTTGGCAGCCTAACTCGGAGGCACCGAATGCTGAATCGGTTGCACCGACAAGATAGGGTTGGGCTGAGTGTGTCTAGGTTTTGGAATCGGTGGCACCGAGTGTAGAATGTTGGTTGCACCGATTTTGAGTTTTTGGCTTTGGACGGAGTTTTGTGGAAGAGCTTTGTGGGTGTATGTGGTGACTATCACTTGTGCACGTATGAGCATTTTTCACCAACAAAACCTTACCCCCTTTTAATAGTATTGTCTTTCCTATGGACTCAAAGTGATTTCTCACAAAATATAAAATGTAGAGTCCTTTGCTTGAAGCTTGGCCAATGCTATTCCTTGCATCTTAGGGAATTCCACAATCCTTTTGCCAACCCATCATTGAACTTTTCCTGAAACATACTTAGTGGAAACATTAGTTCAATGACATATATGTTGTTATTAATTACCAAAACCACCAAGGGAGCAAATGTGCTTTCAATCTCCCCCTTTTTGGTAATTGATGACAACATATAGATCAAAGCTTCAACATATGATATAATCAATGAATATAATCACCGCTTTGAGAATTATGTGAGAAGCAAGAACTCCCCCTAAATTTGTGCATTATTTTTAAATTTGCGTTTGAATGCAAATGCACAATCAATTAGGTACATGGGGAATTCTTCCATGTCACATACATCTTGGAGGTGTGCGAGAGTGATAAGAGTTAACAACATAACACAACACATCAAGCAAAGTGAATGATCATCACATAACCATCAAACAATGTATGATCAAACACAGCATAAAAGTATCTCACATCAAACCAAAATAGCCAAATGTTTTGTAAAACCAGCAACAAAAGCAAGACTAAAAGTAAGACACTCTCTCACTCGAAGCCTAGATCTATATACAACTTCTCCCCCTTTGGCAACAAGTTACCAAAAAGTTCAAAGAGATATAGCTAATCGATCTGCGGCTGATCTCCTCTGGTCGTTGATGTTGGAGTTGAGAGAAATGCGTTGGAGAAGACTTCTGCTGAAGTCCTGGATGGAGCTGGAGTCGATACTGGAGGCACTAGAGCTGATGGAGCTGATGTCACTGTAGCTAGAGCAGAAGATGAAGGCCTCCTCTCTGGAGCTGGTACTGCAGGAGTCCTCACCTTAATCGTGAACTGGCCAGTCGTCCTGACAGGTGCACTATCCTCCTCATCATCAGAAGACTCAGACTCTGAAGAGGTGCAATGGATTGGGGCTTCATCAACTTCCTTCTTGAGCTCATTAACTGTCTTAGTCAGCCCATCTACCTTGTCATTCAGAGTTTTCACTCTATCATCAATAATATTCGCAAGGCTCTCCTAAGCATCCATGATGGTCTTGATGTCCTTCTTCATATCCATGACTGTGGTGATCAAAATATCCATCTGCTCGTTCTTGGACCTGGGAACCTGAGCACTAGTGTCTTGAGTTGCCTCAGCTTCTACTTCTGCCTGTGCTTGAGCTGCAATTGATGTGGGATGGTCTGGGTCCATCACCACAACATTGTCCTCTAGATCTGGCTAAAGTGGCAAGTGTGGACTATCCAGAGAAAATATGTGTTTCTCAATCTGAGAGTTGATAAGCATCTGAATGTAGGGTGCATAGAAACAAGAATGCTTCTGATCAGCAGCAACCCTCTTCACTGTCTCTACTATCAAATCCATCACTCGAATCCTGGTGTGACGATCAAGATGGACGAGCATGTTGATGGAGTATCCATGAATAATCTTCTCATCTCTAGACCTGGGCATCAAGGTATGCCTGAGGATAGTGTTCATGGTACGGAGGCCTAGCTGGAGGAAGTAGATAGAACCAAGCTTGTGAGATTGCACTTTATCTATAGGGATAGGATTATACATATCCTTCATGGAGTTGTAGCTCTCCTTGGATTCTGAGTACACATCCAAATCTCCATCCTGAACCTCTGGAACTCCTAAGATGGTAGCCCACTCATCAATAGTAGACTCATATCTTGCTCCTCAATCATCCAAACAATCCTGCCATCTCCATAAAAATGAGCAGTGGAGCAGAACTGCATGATCATCTCATCATTCCAAGAAGTGAACTCCTTCCCAAAAAATTTATCTATGCCAATGAAATGGGAATTGTCTTGGACACATGGAAAGTAATCTTTGTTATCCTTGATATACTTCCAATCGACATATCTCATGTCACTCATAGCTGGACTTTTGTCAAGCAAAACTGTCTCATAGAAGTCTTGTTGTTCCTTGGTGTAAAACTTGTAATCAATAGCAGTCTTTCTCCTTTGGGCATATGGATCAATTTCTCTCCATGCCCTCAAGCCTAAATCGTTCCTCTTCTTCATATCCTCAGCTACTGGGTGGTTGGCATCATGAACTGGAAGGTGAGGTCTAAGCTTTATCAGTACTGACATAGCATCATCATCATCATATGCTTCTCTGAAAGGTGAGGTCAATGAGCCCAATGCCATAGACTCCAGCTCTTTTCAATTCAAAAATCTTCATTCTACATAATACCACACAAAAGAATATAGTGAGTATAATAATAGGCAATGAATGAGCGGAGCTAGAGACTTCAATTACAGAAAGAAATCACATACAGACAATAGCAACTAACGATAGACTTGTCGAGTGCTTTTTGATTGAATAACTGCAAAAATCCTGCATTTTCAATCCACAAAGCATTTTCATGGATGTAATGCTCTTTCTCGACTTTCACCATGAGGCTAGCTCGCCCAACCTTTACTTCTCTCATGTACCAGTCATGCAAGTTGTGCATTTGCGTTGTTAGAAGCTTCTCGTCGTCAGGAGTGACCAGAGGTTTGCTGGGGACATATTGCCATGCTATTTCCTTTGGATCCAACAATGGAAATTCCTCGATCTCTAGGAATTGTTCAATGGTGATACCGAGCAATCTAGCATTCTATCTATCAGCGTCGGTAATTACCACGTTATTGGCACGCACCTTGAGCGGGCTGATCGATTGGACCGGCTGTTCTCCGAGCTGGGGAATAGTTTTCCCGCATTTACTACTACCCCTTGACTTGTGTCTTTTGCGGGATTCATACGACTTCGTAATACAATGTTCATAGTCTGATACCAGCCTTTTCGCTGCCAGTTTAGATGCATCAATAAAGTGTTGTACGACCTCGTCGGGTACTTTCTCCTTTGGTGGCGGGGGCGGTTTCGGTCCAAAACATGCTTGTAATTGGCTAGCCACTTGTACATCTTGTTCCTCGTCAGTCATATCGTAAGCTAACTTCTCTTTGGCAGGAGGCTCAGGTTTCTTCTTTTCTGTTCTCTTCCGATTTGGAGACGGCGGATATCGATATTGTGGACGATTCGCGCTAGGCTCCGTCTAGGGGTGGGATGGACTATACTGACGTGGCGGAGCTTCATATCGCGGACTTGCCATGCGCTCCATCTCGGGGTGGGATGGATTTGGCTGGCGCGGTGGATATGGATATGATAGACTCACCCTACGCTCCGTCTTGGGGAGGGTTGGAGTCTGCTGACGCGACGAACTTGGAGGAGGAGTCAGTTGCCTAGGCACCGAGTTTGCAAACACAATGCATTCCTTTTTCCACACAATGATACCACGTATGGCTTCTCCTAGTGTCAGCTCCCCTTGACCTCTAGTGCTATCAAGCTCTAGCGTATCATATCCCAACAGAACTTGATCCACACCGACACGAGCATAGCCAGGTGGAATCAGATTGCCGTGGTGGAGTGCTTCTAGTGCATTCAATAAAGCAAACAGTGCGCCACCTTCATGGATATGTTCTTGAGTTTCATTTGTAGCTCACAAGGTGTCGACTCTAGGATATCATCCATGGGGTAGCGAAGTGCATCATCGGTCGGGACCCATGTGGAACCCATGCTACATTTCGGCATATATGATGGGATGGTACCATCCAATGCTGGATCTGGTTGTTGTTGCTGCTGAGAGGTGGCTTGCTGGCTAAGTTTGTTGATTTACTCCTGCTGTAGCAGGTATCTACGTTCCAAGTCACTGATCCGATCTACTTCATGATTCTTCTTTCTGTCATGAGTTCTATAGCTATCGTTCCAATCCGCAAACCCCGGAAACCATGGAACCATGTCTTTGCCTCGTGTTCGTCCTGGGTGTTTAGGATTCTTGAGGGCGCACGGAAGCTCGCCATTCTTTCTCTCCGACCGGTACACACCTGCTCGAGCTTCTTCTATTGCTTTAATTATCTCGACTGTGGCATCTTTATGACTTGCCTGTTCAAGAACCTGCTCTGTCTTTGGGTCCAACATTCCCCCATGTGCATAAAACCAAGTCCTGCACCTCTCGAGGTAAGTCTCTGTTACTGGAGTGACCCCTGCAGCCTTCATGTTTCTCTCAAATTCATCCCACTTAGGCAACCTAGACTTGTAGCTGCCTAGCCCCAGATGAAGGTGCCACATTTTTTTGTCAGCATTTTTCTTGTTTATTCTCAACCGTTTCTTAAAATCTTCTGATTCCTTGAACTTCACAAATTCTTCCCAGTCATCTGACAACTTCACAATTCTCCTGTGAATTCTGGAGTCTTCTATTCTGCTTCCAAGTAATTGGTCCATAATTTTTTCTTCCAAGACTGGAATTGTGTGGCCATCCTCTTCATAGAACACTACTTGACTTTCTCCCCATTAGAGATCTATGAGACCCTCTGGTAGGGTGAAATGTTTCATGAGCTCCTCCCAAAGCAGATTTTTTGCTCTTTGGCTAAACAAAGGAACTCCACGATCTTTTGGCTGATTCCATTCTTGAGCGATGATCGGGATTTGGTCCCTAACGTAACTCCGCATTGACTTATAAATTTGTTTGCATTCTCTTTAGGAGAACTCGGGTCGCCATCTACTCTAATTTGGTCGATGTTATACTTTACGCCTTGTTTCAAATTTTCTGTTGGGCCACGTTTAACCCTTGTAGAAGATTTGCTCGGTCCAGAGGGCTAAAAGGAAGAAAGATTCGTTAATATATACAAATCAATCAATACATCTAATGATCACCAGAGGGCAAATTAATACCTCACCGGACTCTGTTAAATGGACAAAAAAATTCTTCGCCATCGTCATTGTCTGCTGGTTTGGCTTCGTCTCTTGGTTGTTCTTCCTCAATTCCCTCACTCGATGGGTTAAGGTACTGTGAGCCATCATCTACTTCATTCTCTTCATTTTTAGAGCTTATCAGGTCATACATGGCATTCTCTTGACCACGGTCTTTGTCTCTACCGTCCATAGCTTAACTAATCCAGAACAAATATAAAATAATTAGAATGCATTCAATAAGTAGAACCGAAGATATGCAAATCAATACAAGGCAATGCAACAATACGATCATATATTATCACTAATACATCACGGAATAATAGTATCACTTATACATCATCGAATAGTATCACAAATACCACATCGAATTATATCACTAATATATCAGCAAATATTATCACTAATATAGATATAGTTGACGTCTCGCGGCACAGGCGGTGGACAGCCAAAGAGAAGGGACCATGATAGGATCATAGCTCGGGTGAGACCCCTGAAGAACCTGGCAGGTATTGGAGAACTTGACGTCCAACGCAGCCATGTAGTGTCGGACGTGCTTGTCCTCCTCCCTAACACGGCGACGTACCACCTCCGTGGGGGCCATCTCCCTCTGCACCGACAGTGGTCCACGCAACCGCCACCAAAGAATCTCTGGGTCGATGACGGGACCTTGATTCCTCACCAAGATGGGTTCCCCGGAAGGCAGCACCTCCCAGTGCCAGCCCGGCGGAGCCTAGTCCTGGATATGGCGCCTCTCTCGACGACGAGGATGCTGGCCAGGCATCATCGACTCAATGACTACCGTATGCAACTAAACATTTAAACATATAAACAATAAAAACAACTAAAAACAACTAAACAATTAAAACAACTAAAACAACTAAATTAACTAAACAAAGTCGCGTGTCATCTACATACTAAGAATCTACATACATAGCATCACATACTAAATATCAACATACTAAGCAACTAAATTAACTAAATACTAAGAAACTAAATTAACTAATCATGTAATAATGGAAAAAATTAACACAAATAATTATAAGGGAAAGGACGAGAGCTCACCGACCGGGATCGTTAGGGCGGAGGGAGGCCAGGAGGATGTCGGAAACGGAGGAGCCGCACCGTACATGAAGGAGCCTGCCTGAGAAGGATGAGCAGCATTGGAGATAGAGGAGGACGTCAGATCAGGGGAGGAGCGGTACCGGCGTGGGCTCGAGCGGCCGCAGCGACGCGTGGAGGAACAGCAGCGGCGCGTGGGGAGGGGCTGCGGCGGCGTGTGGGCTCGGACGGCCGCGGCGGCACGTGGAGGAACGATGGCCGTGTGTGGAGGAGTGGCAGCTGTGCCTGGAGGAGGAGAGCCGCGGCAGCATGTGGGTAGAGCGGCTGGACGACTATGTTGATCGATGGCGCAGGCGGGGCAGTCTGGCGGTGTCGTTGGAGCAGAGGAAGACGGAGTGATTTGTGGGCGGAAGAAGACGTTACAATATAGGAACAACCTTTGGTCCCAGTTGGTTATACCAACTGGTACTAAAGGTCCTCCCTTTAGTCCCGGTTTGTATACCAAACGGGCCTAAAGAGGCCTTTTCGACGGCCCAAATTTGCGCCGGAAGGCACCTTTAGTCCCGGTTGATTATACCAATCGGTACTAAATGTCTATTTTCTATTTGTTCTCTTTTTATATTTGGAATAACTATTTTTATATTTGCAATAACCATTATAATATTTATAGATTTTAATGAATCTTTTTGGTCTAGGTCAAAACAATTACAAACATTCGGTTAGTGCTAGTAGTTTTCAAATAGAAATAGTTTAAATTTGAATTCTTTTTGAATTTTTGTGAATCACTAGTGTTATGGATTTATCACAGCATGATGTCCTCGTTGAGAGAGCTTAGGTGTGAGGCCATCACAACTATGTGCTGGCTTGTGAGGGGTTGGTCGGAATCGAGAGACGCGAGTTTACCCAGGTTTGGCCCCTCCTGATGGAGGTAAAAGCCTACATCCTGCTTTTGTGTCTATATTGATGATGATGACGATCTCGGTTATAAGGGTGTGGACTCGCTACCTCTAAACTCGAGTGTCTCTAATCTGTCTATATCTCATGACTTGAACTTGTCTAAGACTTGTCTACTGAGACGTCTAAAACTTGACCCTCGTGGGGTGACCCGCCCCTCCTTATATAAGTTGAAGGGGCGGTTTACATGTAAATTCTAAGTCGGATTGAGACTTAACTTATTATGACTTCCCATCGTGGGTTTCTCTTCATGGGCTTCTGAGTCCCGGGCTTCTTATCTCCGACGGGCGGCTTACAATCAGGCGGCTTACAACCGGGCTTATCTTCAAGACCCATCTTCACGCACTCGTCTCCAGGACTTAACTGTCTTCCGGCTCATAACTATCACCGGGTCATAACTGTCTGGTAGGTTACAAGTGTTTGACGACTTACAAGTGTCTGCCGGCTTATAACTGTCTCCCAGGTCATACTGTGGGGTATATCCCCGACATTAGCCCCCAGGCTAGCTTTGAATTTATTCATGGTAACCTCCTGAAATAAGAATATGTAAAGGGACCAGCTCACTCAAAAAGACCAGTTGACCAGATCCTGGAAATTCTAAAACTCTATCATATTAATACACAGACGCTGGCTCCTTGGAGCAAAAAATAACCCTTACTGTCAACTGCCTTGGTTTGATAAATTCGTCTGATACCCTCATAATTGAGAATTTGAAGGCATATGATGTCTACTACACAACCTTCTTCTTGTAGACTCGTGTTGGGCCTCCAAGCGTAGAGTTTTGTAGGACAGTAGCAATTTTCCCTTAAGTGGATGACTTAAGGTTTATCAATCCGTGAGAGGTATAGGATGAAGATGGTCTCTCTCAAGCAAACCTGCAATCAAATAACAAAGAGTCTATTGTGTCCCAAACACACCCAATACAATGGTGAATTGTATAGGTGCACTAGTTCAGCAAAGAGATGGTGATACAAGTGCAATATGGATGGTAGATATAGGTTTTTGTAATCTGAAAATATAAAAACAGCAAGGTGACTAATGATAAAAGTGAGCACAAACGGTATTGCAATGCTTGGAAAAAGGCCTACGGTCCATACTTTCACTAGTGCAATTTCTCTCAACAATATTGGCATAGTTGAATCATATGTAAGTACCTCTCATGTGACAAAGAGTTCACTCTGAAGTCACAAATAGCAGAGAACTAACGAAGAAATTATTGTAGGGTACGAAACAACCTCAAAGTTATGTTTTCTGATCATTCTAATGAGATATCCCTATAAGTGTCACGGACAGACCTAGAGTTCGTACTAAAATAACACCTTAAGATACACATCAACCAAAACCCTAATCTCACCTAGATACTCCAATGTCACCACAAGTACCAATGGGTTTGATTATACGATATTCATCACATAACATCAGATTCATCATGTTCAATCCAACACAAATAACTTCAAAGAGTGCCCCCCAGTTTATACCGGAAAGTCAAGACAAAAAGACGTGTGCCAACCCCTATGCATAGATTCCCATGGTCACGGAACCCGCAAGTTGGTCACCAAAACATACATCAAGTGGATTAATAGAACATCCCATTTTCACCACAGATATCCCATCGCAAGAGATACATCAAGTGTTCTCAAATACTTAAAGACTCAATCCGATAAGAAAACTTCAAAGGGAAAAATCAATTCATCACAACAAGATGAAGAGGGGAAAACTCCATATGATTCATCTATATCAATAAAGCTCGTGGTAGTCAAGATCGTGCCATCTCAAGAACACGAGAGAGAGAGAGAGAGAGATCAAACACATAGCTACTGGTACATATCCTTAGCCCCAAGGGTGAACTACTCCCTCCTCATCATGGACAGTGTCAGGATGATGAAGATGGCCTCCTATGATGGTTTCCCCCTCTGGTAGGGTATCGGAACGGGCTCTGGATTGGTTTTTCGTGGCTATGGAGGTTTGTGTAGGACCGAAAGTATGTCTAGAGGGGGTGATTAGACTAATTGACCAAATAAAAGTTTTGCCTACACCAAGTTTTAGAGTTGACAGTTTTTAGCATTTCATGGCAAGTCAAGTACACCCTACACATGAAAGTCTAAGAGTATATAGCAGCGGAAAGTAACAACAAGCATGTATAGAAGGGATATGGTAGGAAAATCAAACGCAGTTGTAGACACGATGAATTTTTCCCATGGTTCCGATAGGTGGCGCTATCGCACATCCATGTTTGTGGAGTCTTCAACCCACGGAGGGTAACGGTTGCGACAGTCCACAAAAGGCTCCACGAAGTACCAACCTTGACTATTTCATAACGGCTTCCATCCACAAAGGACTAGCCTCACTATGGGTAAATCTTCACAAAGTAGGCGATCTCCTTTCCCTTACAAACTTCTTGGTTCACTCCACAACACGAAGTAGGAGGCTCCCAAGCGACACCTAACCAATCTAGGAGGCACCACCCTCCAAAAGGTAATAGGCTCGGTAATGACGATGAACTCCTTGCTCTTGTGCTTCAAGATGATAGACTCCTCAGCACCTAATCACTCTCTCACAGATTTGGCACGGTGGAAGAGATGGGATTGGTGGAAAGCTACTTGGGGAGGCTAGATATCAAGAGCCATATGATTGGAGTAGAAGATCTTGACCTCAACACAAGGGTAGGTGGTTCTCTCTCAGAAAATCTGATAGGATAGGTATGGAATAGTTCTGAGTGCTTCTCTTTCGAGTAGGTGGTGGTGAAGGGGTATATATAGGCATCCCCAAAAATCCAACCGTTACACACAAAATGACCAACTCGGTGACACCGATGTGTTAATCTCGGTGGTACCGAAGTGACCAAAAGGTGGCAACTTTTGAATCTCGGTGAGACCGATATAGGAAACTCGGTTGCACCAATAAGGTAACCAATGGTCAGATTTCCAATCTCGGTGACGCCGATCCAACATTCTCGGTGGGACTGAAAATGTGAATTTGCGTAACAAAAAGTTGGCAACCTAAACTCGGTGGCACCGGTATGGAATCAGTTGCACCGAAGTGGCTAGGGTTTGGCAGAGTCTGTCTAGGTTCTGGAATCGGTGGCACCGGTATGGGAAAGTTGGTTGCACTGATTTTGAGTGTTAGGTATAGAATAGACTTTGGTGGGAGAGTTTGTGGATGTTTTTGGCGACTATCACTTGTGCATGTTTGAGCATATTGTTCACCAACAAAACCTTACCCCCTTTTAATAGTATTGGCTTTCCTATGGACTCAAAGTGATTTCTCACAAATATAAAATGTAGAGTCCTCTTGCTTGAAGATTGGCCAACCTATTTCCTTGCGTTTTGGGGTATGTCCACAATCTCCTTTTGCCAATCCTATCATTAAACATTTCCTGAAATATACTTGGTGGAAACATTAGTTCAATGACTTATATGTTGTTATTAATTACCAAAACCACCAAGGGAGCAAATGTGCTTTCAGTTTGCGGCGATTGAACTCCCGATCTAGGTTCTTCATTGGAGTTTTTGGAATTTATAGGAATTTATGGTGGTGGAAACGAGTTAGGATGGGCCACGAGGGAGTCACAAGCCTGTGGGCTTGTCCTAGGGGGTTGGAGTGCCCCTGAGGCTTGTGACTGCCCCGTGGGTCTTCTGGCCCAACTCCAACTCTCCCTGTGCTTTTTCTGGTCCATAAAAATTCACCATAGATTTTTATTCCATTTGGGCTCCGTTTGATATTCCTTTTCTGTAAAACCCAAAAACACGGAAAAAATAAGAACTAGCACTTGGCTCTAGGTTAATAGGTTAGTCCCAAAAATAATATAAAGTTCTAGTAAAATGATTGTAAAACATCCAAAAATGATAATATAAAAGCATGGAACAAGCAAAAATTATAGATACGTTGGAGACGTATCAGCATCCCCAAGCTTAATTCCTGCTCGTTCTCGAGTAGGTAAATGATAAAAATAGAATTTTTGATGTGGAATGCTGCCTAACCTGTTCATCATATTCTTTTCTTCTATGTATAGCATGGACATTTGGACTTGTAAATGATTCAAAGCAATAGTCTAGTTTTAACATAATGACTTCAATACTTAAGCATGTCAACAAGCAGCGATGTCTTTCAAAATATCAACACTAAAGAAAGTTATCCCTAGCCCATCATGCTCAATCATTGATCCATTCATGAAACACACTCAAATATTAGCTATGCCCAATGCTCAAGTACGATCATAGTGCCCCCTAGTTGGTGCTTATAAGAGAAGATCGAGACTCAAAGCAAACACAAAAATTGTGTAAAGTAAGTAGATAGCCTCTTGGTAGAGGGAAGTAGGGATTTGTAGAGGTGCCAAATCTCAAGGTTTGTATTGAGAGAGAAACATATTTTGAGTGGCATGCTTTTCCTGTCAACGAAACCGACGAAGTAGCTCACAATACTTTTCATGATAGATACATTATAGGCAGTTCCAAACATAATAGTAAAGTTTTTACTCCCCCTCCACCAATCAATCACACTCCATGGCGAGCCGAATCCATGGGTACCGTCCATACCAACAACATTCCTGGGGGAGTTTTGTTTAATTATTTGTATTTTTTTCTTTGATTTCAGCACTGGCAATCCCTATTACCAGCCACTTTCTCGTGAATGATAGTGAATCAACACATATCATGAGAATAACACACCTAGCATGGAAAAATAGTGGATACTCCCCACTGTTTCATGAGCGGTACGGGCACACAAAAGAGAAAACTTATTTTGAAGATTTAGAGATGGCACATACAAATTTGCTTGGAACGGCATGGAAATACCGCATATAGATAGGTATGGTGGACTCATAAGGCAAAACTTGGTTTAAGGATTTTGGATGCACAAGTAGTATTTCTACTTAGTAATTATAAGGCTAACAAATAGATTGGGAAGCAACCAAACCGAGGAACGAAAAATCTCATAAGTGAGCATTGAGTCATAACTAACACCGAATAATGCACCACAAGTAGGATATAACTTCATTGCATAACTATTGACTTTCGTGCATGCATAGGAAATCACAATCCTTAACACTAATATTTTTACTAAGCATAATTACTCACTAACATTACTCACATATTACTATCATCATGTTTCGAAACTATTACAAAGAATCAAGTTTAATTTGTCCCATGATCTTCATGAAAGTTTTTATTATATCCTCCTTGGATATCTATCACTTTTGGACTAGTTTCATAGATTGCCATTGCTTTTTGGCAAGCTTAAACAAATTTAAATGAAGCACATGAGCAAATGACAAGCTACTCTCAAAAGATATAAGTGAAGATTAATGAGTAGTTAAACAATTAAGTAGCTATGTGAACACTCTCTCTCCCTCAATAAATATTTTCAGATCTGGGTACTTTATTCAAATATAAGGCAAAATAAAAATAGCACTCCAAGAATAGCACGCATCATGTGAACGAATAAAAATGTAGGCTCAACATAGGCTAACCGATAATTGTTGATGAAGAGAGGTGGGATGCGTAGCATCCCCAAGCTTAGATGCTTGAGAATACTTGAAATATTTACTTGTGGTGCCTTGGGAATCCCCAATCTTGAGCTTTTGTATCTCGTTCAATCCTCTCATATCCCGGTTTCACCTATTCTCAAAAACTTCATCCACACAAAACTCAAAAAGAACTCATGAGATAGGTTAGTACACATAATAATAAAAAAAATCTTTATGTACTAACAATACAAGTTTCATAATGATTTTCAAACATTAGGTATTGTATACTTTCATTTCCACAATTTATATCTACCAATATAGGCTATGGAAACCATAGGATAAGTAGATAACAAAACTATGACAGCAATGTGTCTAAACAGAACAGTCTGTAGCAATTTATGAAAAAAGTGTACTTATGTAACTCAAACTATTATGAAAATTTAGGAAATTCTATAAAATTTATATGAAAACACTGTGTAAACATTTCAAAAACTTTCCACGTTCCACTCAAATATGAAAATTCAAACACTACAGCATAAGTTTCTGTTTTTACCCAGCACATATCAAAACATGCAATGCAAGCATCCTAAGGCAATTCTTGGAAACTTTTATTGAAAAACTAGATTATAAATAACACATAAAATAAAATAACAAAATATAATGATTCTCCAAGAAAAACACATATTATGTGACGAATAAAAATATAGCTCCAAGTAAGATATACCGATAGTGTTGAAGACGAAAGAGGAGATGCCTTCCGAGGCATCCCCAAGCTTAGAAGCTTGAGTCTTACTTTAATATTACCTTGGGGGTTCCTTGGGCATCCCCAATATAAGTTTCTTGTCACTCCTTATTCTCCTCATATCGGTGTCTCACCCAAAAGTTGAAAACTTCAATCACACAAAACTTAACGGAACTTCGTGAGATGGGTTAGTGTAGTAAATATAGGTCATTCACTTAGGTACTGTCAAGACAAGATTCATAATTGTTCCCACATGATACCAATTGTATTCTACAATTCCCATCATTTATACCACTGAATATAAGCTATCGGAACACTAAAAGAAGCAAACTATGCATGCAAAACCGAATCTGTCAAAAACAGAACAGTCTGTGAAGATCTGAATGATCACCAAACTTACCTAACTCGAAAAATTCTGAAACATTAATAAAGCTCATGTAATTTGCATATAAATCTTGTGTAAAAATTTCAGAATTTTTTGACTCTGCAGTAAAATCATATAACTCATATACTGGACGCAAAACTTTCTGTTTTTGCACAGAATCAAACAAGCAAGCATCCACACTATCCCAAAGGATTTACTTGGAACTTTATTGAAATAAAAGACACAAAACACGATTAATACAGTAGCTTAATCATGTGAACACACAAAAACAGAAGGTAAAAGTGTTGGGTTCTCTCCCAACAAGCGCTTTCCTTTAATGCCTTTTAGCTAGGCATGATGATTTCAATGATGCTCACATAGGAATAGTAATTGAAACATGCAAAAGAGCATCATGAATCTCATGACAAGCACATTTAAGTCTAACCCACTTCCTATGCATAGGGATTTTGGGACCAAACAATCTATGGGAACAAGAATCAACTTGTATAGGAAGGCAAAACAAGCATAACTTCAAAACCTTGAACACATAGAGAGGAAACTTGAGATTATTGCAATTCCTACAAGCATATGTTCCTCCCTCATAATAATATTCAGTAGCATCATGAAGTAATTCCACAATATGACCAGCACATAAATCATTCTTTTCATGATCTGCAAGCATATAAATTTTACTACTCTCCACACAAGAAAATTTCTTCTCATGACTAATAGTGAGAGTATCATAAAAGAGTTGAATACTAAAAATTGGTTCCACACTAAAAGAGTAATATTCAGTAAAAGGATATTCATAATTATGACAAGTATCATAATAGTAATCATCACTCTTTTTCATTGCATAAGTATCATCACAATAATCATCATAAGTAGGAGGCATGCAATCATTATAACAAATTTGATCATTCAAAGTAGGGGGGATAAAAAGATCATCTTCATTAAGCATAGCATCCGAAAGCTTGGGACAAACATTAATGGAAGCAAATAAATTCTCAAACATGTAATTTTCATCAAACATAGCATCCCCAAGCTTGTGGATTTGTATACCATAAACATAATCACTCTCATCATTAATGGTATGAATAGAACCAATAATATAGCAATTATTATCATCATCCTCCAAGTTGGTGCCATAAATATTTTCAAGATTATAAGAAGTATCCTTATCTTCCCAATCATAATTATCACAACAAGCAATAGGCATAAAAAATCATCCTCAACTGTATCATCTTCCACAACTATATTTGATTCATTCTCATGAGGCCGATCAATAATGGGAGCAACATTATTTGGGAGAGATACCTCTTTACCTTTACTTTTCCTTCTTTTCTTCTTCTTCACCACATTATGTGTGTGTTTATTTAATTCCTCCAAGCTTCTTTTTGAAGAGGTTGGTTGAATAAAAAGCTCCTCCTTGTTACCTAATTCATCATAAGAACAAATAGGAGGATATTGGGAAACCTCTTGCCCTTCATTAGTATTCTCTTCATATTCTATTTGTTTTCTTGTCTTTAAGTAGTTGGCAGTATAAGGATACCCAATGCAATTTACCGCACAATACATATAAATTTCCTTTTGATCAAAATCAAGAAATCTCCTAAGATTATATTCTGGGATACCCCTAGTTATACGTTTCATTTCTTCATATCCCAAAAGCAAACTAAGTTCATTATGATGCGCAAGGGAAATCAAGTTATCACAAATTTTGGACACGATTTGATTATGAAACAATTTGCATTGGAGATTTAAATGACCACATTCATTGCAAAGTTCACAATGATGGCGAGAAAAATTAAGTCTTTCAGCACAAACATCTAGCCTCTCTTGCAACCATTTAGTTTCTAAATACTTATGCCTCTTACAAAATATATCTTCCCTTTTAGGCATGTCTACACAAACTCTATGCACTCCACAAAAATTGACATGCTTATAAGCAATCTTTTTATCATGACTAGTGCGATCATCATTAGTACTATGGATATTCAATGAATTCATACTAACAACATTGCAATGATGCTCATAATTCAAAGATTAGTGCCAAACAGTTTAATAACTTCTTATTCTAACACTTGAGCACAATTTTCCTTTCCATCATTTTCACGAAAGACATTATAAAGATGAAGCATTTGAGGCAACCTCAATTCCATTTTTTTAGTTTTATTTTATAAAACCAAACTAGTGAAAAACAAGAAACTAAAATATTAAATTGCAAGATCTAAAGATATACCTTCAAGCACTCACCTCCCCGGCAACGGCGCCAGAAAGAGCTTGATGTCTACTACACAACCTTCTTCTTGTAGACTCATGTTGAGCCTCCAAGCGCAGAGTTTTGTAGGATAGTAGCAATTTTCCCTCAAGTGGATGACCTAAGGTTTATCAATGTGTGAGAGGTGTAGGATGAAGATTTTCTCTCTCAAGCAACCCTGCAATCAAATACCAATGAGTCTCTTGTGTCCCCAACACACGCAATACAATGGTAAATTGTATAGGTGCACTAGTTCAGTGAAACGATGGTGATACAAGTGCAATATGGATGGTAGATATAGGTTTTTGTAATCTGAAAATATAAAAACAGAAAGGTGACTAATGATAAAAGTAAGCACAAACGGTATTGCAATGCTTTGAAACAAGGCCTAAGGTCCATACTTTCACTAGTGCAATTTCTCTCAACAATATTGGCATAGTTGAATCATATGTAAGTACCTCTCGTGCGACAAAGAGTTCACTCCAAAGTCACAAATAGAGGAGAACTAACGAAGAAATTATTGTAGGGTACGAAACCATCTCAAAGTTATCTTTTCTGATCAATCTTATGAGCTATCCCTATAAGTTTCACGGACAGCCCTAGAGTTCGTACTAAAATAACACTTTAAGATACACATCAACCAAAACCCTAATGTCACCTAGATACTCCAATGTCACCACAAGTACCCATGGGCTTAATTATACAATATGCATCACATAATTTCAGATTCATCATGTTCAATCAAACACAAAGAACTTCAAAGAGTGCCCCAAAGTTTATACCGGAAAGTCAAGACAAAAAGACGTGTGCCAACCCCTATGCATAGATTCCCATGGTCACGAAACCCGCAAGTTGATCACCAAAACATACATCAAGTGGATCAATAGAGCATGCCATTGTCACCATGGATATCCCATCGCAATACATACATCAACTATTCTCAAATCCTTAAAGACTCAATCCGATAAGAAAACTTCAAAAGGAAAACTCAATTCGTCACAACAAGATAGAGAGGGGGAAACTCCATATGATCCATCTATATCAATAAAGCTCATGGTACATCAAGATCGTGCCATCTCAAGAACACGAGAGAGAGAGAGAGATCAAACACATAGCTACTAGTACATACCCTCAGCCCCGAGGGTGAACTACTCCCTCCTCATCATGGAGAGTGTCAGGATGATGAAGATGGCCTCCGATGATGCTTTCCCCCTCCGGTAGGGTGCCGGAACGGGCTCCCGATTGGTTTTTCGTGGCTCTAGAGGTTTGCGGGAGCGGAACTCCCGATCTAGGTTCTGCGTTGGATTTTTTGGAATTTATAGGAATTTATGGCGGTGGAAACGAGTCAGGATTGGCCACGAGGGAGTCACAAGCCTGGGGGCGCGCCCTAGGGGGGTTGGCGCGTCCCTGAGGCTTGTGACTGGCTCGTGGGTCTTCTGGCCCAACTCCAACTCTCGCTAGGCTTCTTCTGGTCCATAAAAAATCACCGTAGATTTTTATTCCATTTGGGCTCCGTTTGATATCTGTAAAACCCAAAAACAAGGAAAAAACAAGAACTAGCACTGGGCTCTAGGTTAATAGGTTAGTCCCAAAAATAATATAAAGTTGTAGTAAAATGACTGTAAAACATCCAATACTGATAATATAACAGCATGGAACAAGCAAAAATTATAGATACGTTGGAGACGTATCAGCATACCTTCCTCATATCCATATTACCTGTAGCCCCTAGGTCTTAAGAGGGGAATAGTGATAGCTTTAAGACTTGCTTCAATATACATATTGCAACTCTAGAAAAATCAGGATTGTTCGTCTGAGTCACCAGTCATAAGTTGAATGTTCCGCATGTGTAGCCCCCAAGTACCGGGTTGTCTTGCCTGCATCAACCTGGGACATGTAAATGTCTTATGCTCAGAAAGCTTCAGCTAGTGTAGCCCGCAAGGGCTGGGTCGTTATGCAATAATGAGCAGGAAGTTGTTGTAGATCTGATCATATAGACTTGAGGAGCAATGTGTAGCCCCGAAGGGCCGACTCAGTAAGGCAATACGAGGCTAGGACTTAGAAAAAGATATAAAGGTCAGCTCATCTCCTTGAGATAACAGGTTCTGTTGACAATGTAATGACTTGAAAAACAGCTTGCATTAGCCCCAAAGTGTTGTGGTACGTGCTTGCAGTGACATGGGACTTGCGTACTTGATATAAACTGGACTTGAATAATGTAGCCCCAAAGTGCCAGTCGTATGCCTGCAACGACTCGGGACTATGTGAGAATAATATGACTCATCATAATTTGTTCAAGGAATCCTTGACCGTGGTTGTAACCCGGTATTTTGTCGAATATCCTAGAATAGTGCCTTTATCCTTGAAATGAAAATCCCTGCTCATGGTTGCGGTGCAACCCGGCAAATGTATGTTTGAGAAATCCATAAGTGTTGTAGAGCCGGACAATTAAATGACACAGCATTATATCTGATAGGGCGGTTCTTCAAGAATAATCAATTCTCCGAGTTGGCTTAAAAAACCAATCATTTAATACTGGTCATGATAAACCATGGTGAAGATCCAGCCATTTTGACTATCAAAGATCTATTTGTTCCTGTAGAAGTTTATGCTTTGACTCGGTTTGAAGACCGGCATGATATGTATGTATGATGCATGATGTAATGCATGATGGTGTATGCATATGATAAGAACAATTAACTTGTGTATGTTCCTACTTTTTCTTTTTTGAAAACTCATATGCCGACTCTTCATGGCATTCGCTGTTTGAACTCTTAATAGTACAGGGTCTCTGGTGAGAGTGACCGTCAAATACTTTGAATAGCTTAGGGTCTCCGACCGATATTAACTGGTAAGCGTACAACGAGCCATATAGTGGAAAGGCACAGTAGCGCATGAGTACCCCCAGGCCCATAAGCTACTTCTCATGTAACATAAATCCTTCCTTTGAACCTTAAACATTCTAGATTCTTTAAAAGAGTAATTGTTTAAGAGTACGAACGGGCCACAAGGCAGAGAGTCTGCAGCAGATGGGTGAGTTTATCCTCGCTTTCCGTAAGCCGACCCCCACATGACAAGAGTCGCTAGTTTAACCTTCACCAGTACAGGGTCTCTGGTGAGAGTGGCTGTCAAATACTTTGAATAGCTTAGGGTCTCTAATCGAGATTAACAGGTAAGAATTCGGCGGGTCACCTAGCGGAGCAGCAGCAGCAGCATACAAGTAGGTTTAACTCGGACTTGCGGTAGCTGAGGAGCCGATCAAGAGGGTGTATAAGCTAAACCTGGTGGGTTGGAAGCCCCCAAATGACCTTGTTGACGGAGTCAACTTTTGGGTATTGTAGCGACCCGACCTGGAAGGTCGAATCTCCGGTGTTTCCGTACCATCCCAAGATCATGCTGGTACACACACGGTACATCAATGTATATATAAAAGGGAAATCACACAACATTTATTAATCGTAAATCTCATATCGAGTCCTTTATTACAATAAAGATTACAATAAAGTGGCTGAAGGCCAACTCATGAGAATATCTAAATCTTGCGGAAGCATCGAAGGTAGATGAGTCCATCTGACTCCAAGGGCATCTCACCGAGCGTAGAGCGTATCCTCACTCCCGGTCGGAAAAGTATTCTGCAACATGATACATTGCAGCCGTGTAGGTCAGCATATGGAATATGCTGGCAAAGTCACAAGAGAGGGGTGAAAAGATAATCATCTAATCTACATGCATATATGGCAGGTGGGGTAGTAAGTTTTTGCGTAAAGCCAATTTTCCTACATCAAGGGAGGGCTAAGCAAAATTATTACTAAGTTGGTTGATTAATGAGATGGTTCCACCAACCAATTCTCATACCCAAGTTACTAATACCCACATCATCATATTAATTGTGTTGAGGGTTCCGGAAGTTTCAGTTCCTTTGGCTCAAACTGTCCATGACCGTGGACACGGCTAATCGATTAGGTTGAGTACTCTACAGAGTTTTGCACATGTTCCCCACAAGATTTGGTTGCCTCCGTTTGATTTCTCGCACTTCAGGGTGTTTGAGAAACGGATGACCAAAACATGGTCTTCCAAAGGGTTTCCTTGCGACTCTGTCGGTGCCCATCCTTTCCTACCGTTCTTCTACATCTCGTAGCACCGCCTGTCCAGGGTCACCACGATATCCAACCAAGCCAGAGCCCATAATGACTTGTGGCTGTGCAGGAAAGCCTTGGGTCTTGAAGCATCCATCCATCTCTTTGTGCCTGGGTGGACCTTTCCGCATGAATACTGGCACATCTCCAGCATCATCTAGGCTAACCACTGGTTTCTCTAGGGCGTCGTTCAACCATCATCCACCCAGAGGTATGTTGAAAACTCGAAGTCTTGAAGTCTTGATCATTATGTAGGTCTTGTAATTAATCTCACAACTCTCATGAATCACACAACCAACCCCGTCTACTAATAGCATAGCAAAATGTAAAACAACGTTTCCCGGGGCCAATGTGTCAAAGGGTTGAGGGGGTACCTACCACATGATACTACAACAGTAACCAAGTTTCCAATTACCTACTTTGCATGCAATTGGGGGGATGGTAGAACTAATGCAATAAAAACATGGGTAAAGATGATCAAAGTGACTTGCCTGATTGACGATCTTCGTACTCGAGGGACTCTAGGTAACAAGCCTCGCACTCCGGATGATCTAACGAATCAATCAAGAGCACTCAATAAGCATACAACAAAATGTTGCAACTCACAAAATCAGAAATGAACTAGAATCACTCAAGACAAAACAAGCCACAAACACAAGAAAAGAAAAACATCACATAGTTTGGTTTTCTAAAAGTTGCTGGTAAACTACTAATAACAATATAGAATGTAATTGTATTATAATTAACTAAAACAATAGTTTAAAGAAAAGAACAAATAAAATATTTTATTAATAAACAGAATTAAATTCATAAAAACTCTTGTGAAAGAAAAACTACTAAAGTTAATTTGTTTTTATAAAACTCTAGTACATGAAATGGGCTAGAGTTTCCTAACAAAAAAAAGAGTGAACTAAACTATATTTTTATGAACAAAACATTTATCTTAACAGAAAATAATTCACTAAAACTTTTCTTAGAAAACAAAATATTTTTATCTAAAACTTAGTTAAAGGAAACTATTACTAACTAGTTTGTTTTAATCAAATTATACCTAGTTGAAAAATAGTAGAGATTCCTATAACAATATAGAAATAAACTAAGAAAATTATATTATTATTATAATCAAGTAAAACACCTAATTTTTAAGCAACAGAACCTACTAAAACAAATTATAACCAAATCTGATTTAAACTAACTAAAAACTAAATTAGTTAAACTATGCTAACCACTAGGCAGATTCTGTTTATAGCTAAAACACTAAACAAATACATCCTAAAAATCCTCAAACTAAGAATGATGATAGTCCTAACTAATACCAAGCAGTAGCAAAAAGATTCATATAAAAATCTATTTTTAAACTCTAGTTATTCAGATTTGAGTATTTTGAGCAAATTTGATTAAGTTCAAATTTTAGAGTTCAAATTTAAAATCTAAGACTACAGGGTGAAACTACATGAAATATGTAAACTAATGCAAAAAGAATCAATTCAAAACACTAAATAGTTTAAAAGATATAAACAAAACAAAATCAGGAAACCTTCTGTTAACTAAAACAAAACAGAAAATAGAAAATAAAACTAACGGACGGTCGAGGCTACGTGGCAACTCCCTATTGGCTGCTAGCGTGAGCATGGGGAAAATGCGGGCAGTCGACCGAACTAAAGAAGAAAATGGTTCGTGCTATTAAACGATCTAATCTGGATCGTTGATCCATGATCGAACGGAAGACAGCGGGGGGGCTCACAGTGAAGGGGGGTCGCCGGCGAGGGGGTCCTCCGGTGAGGCCGAGGCAACGAGGTCGTCGGGGGCATCGCTCCGGTGGTCGAGGAGGTTGTCGGAGAGGTCCAGGCGACGGCAGTGAACGTCCGGAGTCGAGTGATGGTGCCGGACGGAGCTGAGGGCGAGGGAGTCGACGGCGAGGAGCTCAGGAAGGGTTTTGTCGGGGCAGAGCTCCGGCGAGCTCAAGCGGGCGTTCTGGCGAGGGAGGAGAGGGGTTCGGGGGAATGGAGTGCAGAGGTGGCCGCTCTTATATAGGGGCGAGGCAGAGCGAGAGAAGGAAGGAGGAGGGAGATCCGGTGGAGAGATCTCCGGCGACGGCGGCGCGCGCGCGAGGACGAGGACGACCGCGCGGATGGCGCCATCGGACAGTGGGACCGGCTTGTCAGCGAGAGGGAGGGCGGCGTCTGCGCGTCGGTCAGCCGGCTAGTAATAAATTCGCGAGTAAATGCCCGTGGGCCGGTCCGTTTAAATATAAATTTGTTTCCTTTTTTAAATCCAGGGCAGTAAAACCTCTTTAAAAGCATTCAAAACATTTCCAAATATAGGCAATATATATATATCAAAATGATCACGAGAATTAATGTTATTCAATGAACATTTTTCCTCTGTCATTTGAATACTTAAAAAATAATTATTTTCAGAAAATGCCTATTTGGTTTTAAAACTTTTTGCAAATATTTTTCAAAAGACCCCCTGGTTCTTATTGTTCAAATATGTCACCAAGATGACCCTGGTGTGGAGTGTCATGTTACTCCCCTCTTATTTTGAACTCTTTCCAAGGTTTTCAAATAGGTGAAAGCAACATAGTGAAAATAGAAAGGGACTTTCAGAAAGTCAGAAGAAGCATTTCAACGATTCCATACATTCAAGCAATGATGATGATGATGCATAGCTATATTTCATAACATTCCAAAATAGAATTTTGGGATGTTACAGGTACACAACCCGGCCTTACGGTGGTTCAAGAGTCAATCAAGAGGGTGTGTAAGCTAAACCCGGTGGGTTGGAAGC
This sequence comes from Hordeum marinum, assembly GCA_022496015.1. NCBI lineage: Eukaryota > Viridiplantae > Streptophyta > Magnoliopsida > Poales > Poaceae > Hordeum > Hordeum marinum. The sequence goes on from CM039675.1 coordinate 384,259,931, forward strand.
CCCCAAATGACCTTGTTGACACAGTCAACTTTTGGGTATACAACCCGGCCTTACATTGGCTGAAGAGCCGATCAAGAGGGTGTGTAATCTAAACCCGATGGGTTGGAAGCCTCCAAATGACCTTGTTGATGGAGTCAACTTTTGGGTATATAACCCGTCCTTATGGTGGCTGAAGAGCCGATCAACAGGGTGTGTAAGCTAAACCTAGTGGGTTGGAAGCCCCCAAATGACCTTTGTTGAAATATCCACCTTGCACCATCTTGTATGAATAAATGGTAGAAACTCAAAGTGACTTTATAATGATCAAATGAATCAGGGCATGGGTGCATCATGGTGTTTCGTCCTCTTGGGCAACTTTTAATATTCTGAAAACTCAAACTTGCGAGTCATGAATTCCTTTTGAGCTGGATGCTTGTGCCGGATATCGAGATCTCAAAACTTTGTGAGAGACAGATTTCTCTTGAGCCGGGACTCTACGATTGCTTGGCACCTTTTAGCTAGAAATTTTCTGATAGCCTTTATACTTTCACCAATGTGGCAGTAGCCCCCAAGATTGGGTGATCCATGGTTCTTGAATTTGTTGAAACTAGCAACATTTGCTGAATCATGTCTGTAGCCCCCGAGTCTTAAGACGACTCGAAGAGTTGGCTTGAGATTCGCCATACTTGACCGTGGCGGGTTATAGACGATCATGTATGAATTGATTGGATAATCTGGTCAATGGTTTGTCCCGACTGGTTGTTGAAGTTAACCAAACTATAGTGGCGATGACTTGTATGCCTACCAATTGAACCATCCGGTGGAGGCAGAGGCTGCTAATATATCATGAGTTGCTTCAGAGTGTTTAAAATAAACCAGGCTGTAGGAGCGGCGACTTGCGTGCGCTCATTAAGCAGTTCGTGCAGACTGGTGTGGCTCCGGTGTGTTGATGTAGACCAGACCGTGAGGGTGGATGGTAGAGAAAGTCGCGGAATCAGAGACGGTCTGGACGCGTGCGAGTTGGCCGCACGCATGGACAGATGAGTCGGCCACGACATTGTAAGCCGGTGCAGACGGTCGAGTCAACCATAGGTGCAGTAAACTACACGGTCGGGGGGGAGTGAGCAGCATCGTGCTAATGTAGATCGGGCCGCAAAGGCGGCGACTTCCATGCGTGTCCGTCAGACCTTGCGACATGGACGGATGGTGGCGCATGACGATATTGGCACGAGCTCCATATTTGTGGTCTAATGCCACACCACTTTTGTAATAAACAATTGACCTGCATAGAAATATTACTAGCGAAAGTAATTGTTCTCGAAGAAAATATATGTATATGCTAATAAAAATAGACTGAACAGATATGACCTGATGTATTTGGACGACGGATGAACTGGTCGTGTCTCTCATGGAAAGTCGCACTATTGGTGAATTCGTGCTCCTTGATAATTGTGTCATGGTGGACGTAGTAATTAACCAGTTGTTCAAAAACTGATTCAGAGATGGCATCCCGTGGGATTAATACTCCCCCTAATGTGATCTTTGATGGGTCATCTTTTTGTCTTTAGGTCAAAAGTAGGCACGATGAAAACGCCTTATGTTTTTCCTGCTGCGGTTGATCTAGAATTCCTCGAGGCTTGTACAACTGAGGTATATGGAGTAATCTGATCATGCGGATCAGCTTTTCTAGATTCGGCAAAACCTGCCGCTGGTATAGTCCCTAGATGTAGCAGTCTGTAGTGCACCAGTATATGTTCGTTGGCTTATAATCAAATGCATGTTTAAGTGTTGTTGCAGCGTACACCATGTAGCCCTCGTGGTATGCAATACAACCTGCACACTCTGTTTTTCCTGTGCTGCCACTCGTGTACAAGATAAAACAATGGATCCTCTGCCACCAAACATCTCTTCCAGCTATATATCCATTGTGTGTCCTCACTCTTCATGGCCAACTGAATTTCATATGTCAAACAAATGCCTACTGTGACACCATTTTCTACACTATCAGCCATAGAAGCATCTACTATATCTTTAAGAGGGGTGAATTATGCCCCCTTTTCACTGCATTGCATGTAATCACAACCTTAGGCTTGGAGTCAGTGATCCTTTGGGCTATTGTGGGCGGCTCATTCAGGTGTATGGAGTAACCAGGCGGAGGCCAATCGGGGCGGATTAGAGAGTCGCTGGCGGAGGCGGCTTGGAGATGAAGTAGCAACGACGAGGGACAACCGGACAGGTGTGGGCGACTTGGAGATAGGATGAGGCTGCAGCCGAGCCGGCTGGGGCTCACACGTCCCGGGTGAGCGGCGGCTCACAACTGCAGAGGCGCGGGCCTAGTGATGGCGATCCGATGGGGCAGCCATGGCGCAGAGGCTGAGATCAAGTCAGAGGTGGCTTGCTCCCTCTTTTTTTTCTTGTCCTATTCTAGTGTTCCACATGGGCAGTTTTTTTTTCATTTTGGACTTGATCCCTATCCGGTTCAAAGTAGTATTTCCTTTGGGGACTGCCAGAACGCTGCGAACCGGCACAGACGCGGTTTGTTGGAGCTTGTGAGGGGCAGTGTTGATGTTAAGCCCCGGGCATTGGTACAGGAGTCGCCGCCATTGTTAATGATTCGACCCATCAAAATACGAATCCTTATGATGCAAATCCTTTTGAGCCGGCTCTTCCTCATCCGGCTAATAGCAAGCTTCTCGATCCCCGGAACAGATCCCTCCAAGAACACAAAACCACGGTGCGCTAGCCCCATGGTGGGTGCCAACTGTCATGGATTTATTACGGCAAGATGTCCTCGTTGAGAGAACTTAGGTGTGAGGCCATCACAACTATGTGGTGGCTTGAGAGGGGTTGGTCGGAATCGAGAGACACGAGTTTACCCAGGTTCGGCCCCTCCTGATGGAGGTAAAAGCCTACGTCCTTCTTTGTGTCTATATTGATGATGATGACGATCTCAGCTATAAGGGTGCGGAATCGCTACCTCTAATCTCGAGTGTCTCTAGTCTGTCTATCTCTCATGACTTGAACTTGTCTAAGACCTGTCTATTGAGACGTCTAAAAGTTGACCCTCTTGGGGTGACCCGCCCCTCCTTATATAAGTTGAAGGGGCGATTTACATGTAAAGTCTAAGTCGGATTGAGACTTAACATATTATGTCTTCCCATCGCGGGCTTCTCTTCATGGGCTTCTGAGTCTCGGGCTTCTTATCTCCGACGGGTGGCTCACAACCGGGCGGCTTACAACCGGGCTTATCTTCAATACTCATCTTCAAGTACTTGTCTCCAGGACTTAACTGTCAGTCGGGGCATAACTGTCTATTGGGTTACAACTGTTTGCCGGCTTACAAGTGTTTGTCGGCTTATAACTGTCTGTCGGGTCATTCCGCGGGGTATATCCTCGACAACTAGTTTGTGAATAAGTTTAGTTTAAAAATAGATTTTTGAGTGATTTTTTTATGTTGTTTAATATTAGTATGTTTTATCGTTATGTTATATTTTGGAATTTTTAGGATATTTTAAATAGGTGTTTTACTCAAAACCAGATTCTGTTTAACTCTTTTTAGTTTTACACCTTTGCTTGTTTTAATCAAAATCACTATTAACAAACTTTGAAAAGGTTGAAACTTGGCATGGTATCATCATTTCACCGACATATCAGGTGATAAAAATTTGAGAGGGTTACGGCAAAAACTGGATGCACTTCTTGTAAAACTGGACCATCTCCTTCGAAGTATGAGGGTTTTGGACGAAAACTCATATGTTTCAAAGGCATTGTATTTTTTAACTTATTTCAACTCCGGACTTTTTGTGCATTCAATATGAACCATTCTAAGCGACATGCTCAAATTTTAACCCGTTCTAACTCCATTTGCTATTTTTCATCCATTTAATGAATTGTTTTGAGCTAAATTACCCTGAAATTAAAAAGCACCACAAATGAACTTTGAAAAGGTTGAAACTTGGCATGGTATCGTCATTTAACCCACATATCAAGTGGTAAAAAGTTAAGAGGGTTATGACAAAAAACTAGATGCACTTCGTGTACAAACTGGATAATCTCCTTCGAAGTATGAGGGTTTCGGACGAAAACTCATATGTTACAAAGGCATTTCATTTTTCTAACTTATTCCAACTCCAGACTTTTTGTGCATTCAATATGAACCATTCTAAGCCACATCCTCAAATTTCCACCCTTTCTAACTTCATTTGCTAATTTTCATCCATTTAATAAATTGTTTTGAGCTAAATGACCCTGAAATTAAAAAGCACCACAGATGAACTTTGAAAAGGTTGAAATTTGGCATGATATCATCATTTCACCCATGTAGCAAGTTGTAAAAAGATGAGAGGGTTACGGCAAAAATTGGATGCGCTTCGTGTACAAACTGGACCATCTCCACCGAAGTATGAGGGTTTCGGACGAAAACTCATATGTTACAAAGGCATTTCATTGTTTTAACTTATTTCAACTCCAGACTTTTTGTGCATTCAATATGAACCATTCTAATCCACATCCTCTAATTTTCAACCCTTTGTAACTTCATTTGCTATTTTTCATCCATGTAATGAATTGTTCTGAGCTAAATGACCCTGAAATTAAAAAGCACCACAAATGAACCCTGAAAAGGTTGAAACTTGGCATGGTATCATCATTTCACCCACATATCAAGTGGTAAAATGTTGAGAGGGTTACGTCAAAAACTGGACGCACTTCGTGTACATATTGGACCATCTTCTTCGAAGTATGAGGGTTTCGGACGAAAACTCATATGTTACAAAGGCATTTCATTTTTTAACTTATTTCAACTCCAGAATTTTTGTGCTTCAATATGAACCATTCTAAGACACATCCTCAAATTTCAACCCTTTCAAACTTTATTTGCTATTTTTTTATACATTTAATGAATTATTTTGAGCTAAATGACCCTGAAATTAAAAAGCACCACAAATGAACTCTGAAAAGGTTGAAACTTTGCATGGTATCATCATTTCACCCACATAGCAAGTGGTACAAAGTTGAGAGGGTTACAACAAAAACAGGATGCACTTCGTGTACAAAACTGGACCACCGACTACTCACTAGAGAAGAAAAGTAATGACGGTGCAGACAATCACATCCTAGAGTGGGATCTTGGTGTATAAAACTTTTTCTTCGCGTGTGTCCCTTGATTATTGCACCATAACCATGTACAATATTCATCATGTGAAAGGATGGTTGGGTCGGTCTTCACTGCGAAGGGAGGAATTTCATCAAACTTCTCATAATCTTTTGACATGTCTGTCTTGTCCTCCACTCCCACGATGTTTCTTTTCCCAGAAAGAACTATGTGGTATTGGGCTCATCGTATGATGTATCTGCTTTCTTATCTTTCCTTTTTCTAGGTTTGGTAGACATGTCCTTCACATAGAAAACTGTGTGCCCAAATTGTCGAGATCCACTGTTGTCATTCCGTACTGTGGGTCTACCATTACCCCTCCTCCAGTCAGATTGGCCTATTTGCATTAGAACAAAGGGACCTTCAAATCACCCCCATAGTTAAGTTCCCATATCTCCTCTATGTAACCATAATATGTGTCCTTTTCCTTGGTGTTTGCCGCATCGTCAAAGCAGACACCACTGTTTTGGTTGGTGCTCTTTTTATCGTGGGTGATCATGTAAAATGTATTCCCATTTATCTCGTACCTTGGAAAGTCAATATAGTCGAAGATGGTCTCTTGTCCGACAAGTACAAGTCATCTTCAACATTGTCATCATTCATGAGATGTGTTCGCAACCAACCGCCGAAAGCCTCAATGTGTGTTTGTTGAATCCAGGGGTCAGACTTCTTCGGGTTCTTCGAGCGTATAATATCCATGTGTTTCTCGATATACTGGGTGACCAACATAGAATTATGTAGAAATGCGTAGTGTGCTTGCGCCCAAGAATGCCCACCCGTATATATTATTGATTTTGGTCCAAGCGTGCCTTTTCCATGCAGTCTCCCCTCATGTCGCAATTGAGGAACACCAATCGGCTTAATGTCAAGAATAAAGTCAACACAAAACTCAATAACCTCCTCTGTTTCATGGCCCTTCGAGATGCTTCCTTCTGGCCTAGCACGGTTATGGACATATTTCTTTAAGACTCCCATGAACCTCTCAAAGGGGAACATATTGTGTAGGAATACAGGACCTAGAATGGCAATCTCTTCGACTAGGTGAATTAGGACGTGCATCATAAAATTGAACAAGGATGGTGGGAACACCAACCCAAAACTGACAAGACATTGGACAAAAATAATTGTGTAAGCTTGGTAAGATTTCCAGATCGATTACCTTTTGAGAAATTGCATCGAGGAATGAACATATCTTCCTAATGGCTAATCAAAAAAATTCTGGTAAAAGCCCCCTCAATGCAACCGGAAGCAATTGCATCATGATCATGTGGCAGTCATGAGACTTTAGAGTCTGGGATATTTTCTCTGCCATATTTATTATTCCCTTTATATTCGACGAGAAGCCAGACGGGACCTTCATACTGAGCTGGCATTAAAAAAAGATTTCCTTCTCTGCTTTTGTAAGAGCGTAGCTAGCAACACCTTGATACTACATTGGATGCATGCCGCCGTTTTAGTGCACACAATGCTGGTCCTCCCGTGCCTCTGGTGTATATTTTGTCTTCCCATACATGCCCAGGAAGCCTAGAAGGTTCACACAAAGATTCTTCGTCACGTGCATCATGTTGATTGCAGAGCGAACCTCTAGGACTTTCAAATATTCTAGCTCCCAAAATATAGATTTCTTCTTCCACATGGGTGCACGTCCCTCAGCGTCAGTCTGAACAGATTGTCCGCCAGGACCCTTTCCACATATTAAATATAAATCCTTGACCATATCATGTATGTCATCACCAGTACGGAGGACGGGCTTCTTCCGGTGATCTACCTCACCTTTGAAATGCTTGCCTTTCTTTCTTAAGGCATGCTTGGCCGGAAAAAATTGACGATGTCCCAGGTACATATTCTTCTTGCATTTGTCCAAATATATACTTTGGGTATCATATAAACAGTGCATGCATGCATGGTATCCCTTGTTTTTATATCCTAAAAGGTTACTAAGAGCAGGCCAATCATTGATGGTTACAAATAGCAATGCTCGCAGGTCAAATTCCTGTTGTTTGTGTTCATCCCACACACGTACACCTTTTTTATTCCACAGCTGTAAAATTTCATCAACTAATGGCCTTAGGTAACATATATATTGATCGGTGACATGAATACCCTCAAAACAATCAATCGAGAGCTTGGTCAAGAGAATACGCTCCCTTATAATCGATACTCCAATCAATATACACAAAGCATAGTTATCATGTATGACACAACATGTTTTGATCAACTTATTACAGAGAAAAATGCCACGCTCCTCGCACCCCTCACCCACCCCTAATGGTGATCCTAGGGTTTCGGTCTAAACCCTCAATAGTGACCCCATGGAGGGGCTCCTCCATTGGGACTTCAGTCCCGGCCTCGCGGTGGAGGCTCAGGTGCGCTCTCGCTTTCAATCGACGGTACACTTTTCTTCCTCTGATTCTGCGAAGGAGTTCTTCTTGGTGGTTAGTTTTTCCTCTGCTTCCTTTCCCCTCACGGAGGAATCTATGGGTCTTGCCCTTCAGTCCTGCATTGGAGGCCTCAGTCATGGCTTTAGGGTTTTGCGCTTGAGTGATCGGCAATTTCGTTTCTTGGTGGCATCTAGCAAAGTTGGTCACTTCATTTATGGGCTCCGAGATCGCATTTGGCCAGATTTCATATGTCACTTTCATCTGTTTCTTGGTGATCATATTGGGTGCTTTGGTTTTTTGGATTTCTCTTGGCATTCTGATCAGAATTTATGTGATCCTAGTCATGGTAAACGTTTGGCAGTTCCGTGATTTGTCACCGCCGGGGAGGATGGCCGGAGTGCAGTCGCCGGAACAATCCATCTCCTTCGGTAGTTTCCGTTTTCCGACTTCTGTGGAATCAGATAGCATTATTCGGATTGGATCTCTTGCTTTTCCATGACCCTCAATCAGCACAACTGTCGTCCGATCATTCAAGGGTTTAAACTTCAGTCGGCTTTATTGGGATTCCATACCAGATGAGTCTCTTTACCATATCATGGATGGTTGGCAAGCTGGATACTCGGAGCCAGATATCAAAAGTATGGTCCAAATTTTGGATGTCCCGTCTCAGGAGTACATTGATCAGTGGCTCCTGAAATGTTCTATATGTTCGGGTCATGGGCACATTCAGACGAACTGTCCGGGAATTTTATGTCACTGTTGTTTATCACCAGAGGATAATTTCTCTTGCTCTCATCGTGTCAACGTCATTAATCACCCATGCATTTTGGGCCCTGATCCTACTGTTAAATGTCTTATCTGCAATCGTTCTGATCATGGTTTCACTGGATGTCCTGGGCTTCTTCGATGCAAACATTGTCATCGGGAGGGCCACAAGAAATGTTTTGGGATTCCCTCCCCTTCATTTATCTAGAGGCCCATTAACTCTGGCCACCCCCCTATTTCAGGAGATTTTTGAGAGTCTATTGCAGAAGGATCCTCTTCACCGTCTCCAATTTGGCAACCTCCACAGAAAATCCTAGATACGCATGATGTGGCGACTTCCTATTGCACGTCGATACACCTCCCCCATGGTTTACCTGACAAAGCTTTTATGGGAAACTCATTGACTGGGTCCCCGGTTTCGCCTCCAAACCCCCGCTGCCCAACTCTGCTCTCGCTCTCAAGAAAACCCTCATCATCACGGGGTGCGGAGACCTGCTGGTCAGCTTCAATGGCCAACTTCCCCGTGATGCCGTTTGCTTTTGCTCCCCTTGGCTCTCACTTCGAGCACGATCCTTCTCACCGGGTGCAGCGCCGTCTCATGGTGCTGGATGATCTGCCATTGAATCATGCTCGGTATGCTATTGTCTCAGTCAACCCCCCGGTCCCCGATCATCAGAAGAGGTTCTGGCTCACCGAGGTATGTCGCATCCTCACAGAAGACCTGCAGTATCAGTTGGCAGAGCATTTTGTCTATCCGATTGGTATTGGGATGGTTGTTTTTGCGGATATCAAAAGCAGACATGAAGTGATTAGGGAAAGCCCCCATGCTCTTGAAGAGGACTCATCCTTTTCGCTCATTTAGCATGATGAAGGTCTTAATATGAGAATGCCTGCTTTTGAATATGAGGTTTGGATCATGATGCTTACTTTTCCTTTAGATTATCAAAAAAAGCATTATGTCAATAAGGCAGTTTCCAATTTTGGGAAACTGTTGTCCTGGCCTAACAAAGGGGGTAATAAAGAAAGAATTTTAGTCAAGTGCCACATCAAGGATGTGGTAGAGGTGTCGCATAGTTTGTTGTTGACCCGAGTGGGTATGCTCCCAGGATTGGGGCACTCATGGTCTGTTCTTGTGTATGTTCTCAATGGCAGAAATAATGTCCCAGGTCTTTTGGGTAATGAGGATGAGCCACCAATGCTCAATGTATCTCCTCACCCCTTCCAGCTTCCCTACTACACCATACTCCAGCAAGCCAGGATTGATGAACTAGCTCAGCAGCAGGCTGCAAATGAGGCTGCTTGGAATGTGGCACCTGCAGAGGAGGAACAAGGTCAGGCCAATGGATGGGGAGAGTGGCCGGCTGTCCAGGCTCCTTATGCTGGATTTAGCTTTAGACAGTTTTTTTCAATATGATAGGCCCTCTTTGATGGATGGGGAGCCCCCAGAGCACAATGTGATTGACAATCTCTCAGATGTTTGGTCAGAAGCTTCTTATGTGGAGAATCTGGCTGATGAATTCATTGTTGGAGTGCTAGTAGCGAGGAATGCATTTTCTCGGGCACATGGGAGTTTTGTGCCAATAGTCTTGGAGTTGAAAAGCGATTTTCTCCGTTGGATGGGCGGTATGTCCAAGAGAATCTACACTCGCACCTTGCTACCACCTCGGGTGCATGATGTGCCTCCCCCTCTGAACCCTGCTTCAGTTATCCGACAGATTGCTTCTGGCATCTATCAGCACATTATTGCTTTGGTTAGGCCGGAAGATTTTGGGTTTGACAGAACCCTTAGTTTGGTGTTCTCTGCTGGGCTACCTATCTATTGCCCACAGCATCTTTGGGATAGGTATGGACCTTCTCTGAATCTGGATGTTTCTCTCGGTCTACTGGATCACAACCAATGTCTGCAGATTGACCTGCATCCTCCTCCTATGGGTCCTGCGGCTGATAGCATAGATCAGATGATCGCCCATGAGGAGGCACATGTGGATATTGTGATGCTGCATAGGAGTTCCCGCTCCACCAGGTATGATGGTTTCCGTGTACCTCAGCCTTCGGACACCCGGTGTGCGGCCTCCAAGGTTAAGGCTAGAATCAAGCCTACGGTCAACATCACTGCACCCAATAGTGATCCGTTGGATCTTGGTGGTTCTGGCAGTTCAGAGGAGGTTCCTCCGCTCACGCCGATCCCGATGTTGCAGAGCATCGGTAACAACCTCTGTGGGGCTCCTCCGGCTCAATTGACTCCAGAGATTCTACTAGTTGAGTCACCCCAAGTATCCGCTCCTCCTGAAGCTCATGAGTAACCGGCGACAGTGGTCTATCCTATGTTGGAATGTACGTGGCATTAATTCAGAGAAGAAACATTCAGCTATACGCAATGCTACAGACCTTAGTGGTTGTTCGGTCGTTTGTTTGCAAGAAACTAAGCATGCCTCTTTTGATATCTCTTATGTCAGGCTCTTTTGCCCGAAGAAGTTTGATCAATTTGCTTATGTTCCTTCTGTTGGTAATTCTGGGGGTATTATTACTATTCGGAACAGTTCTGTATTTTCGGGTGTGATTGAATGCTCTAAACCTTTTGCTCTCCACGTAAGATTCTCTTCCCCTCATACAGCTAATGTATGGTCCTGCGTGAATGTTTATGGCCCTTGTGATGGCCAAGCAAGGGATAACTTTGTCCAATGATTATTCAGTCTTCATATCCCAGCGGCTGAGGATTGGCTTATTTCATCCGCGCTCCTGATAATAGGAACAAACTAGGAGGAAATGTAAACGATATGCTCATCTTTAATGATTTCATTAGAGCCCAGTCCTTAGTGGAATTACCCATCAAGGGTACGTCTTTTACTTGGAGTGACATGCAGGATGATCCTCTGCTTGAACAACTAGACTGGCACTTTTCCTTCTTGCATTGGACAACGTCTTTCCCAAATACAGTCGTGTTGCCATTAGGCAAACCTGTTTCTGATCACACTCCATGCTCTATCACCATTGAAACCTCTATCCCCAAAGCAAGAATATTCCGATTTGAGAATTTCTGGATTGGCCATCAGGGTTTCTTTCATGTTGTTCAGGCTTCGTGGTCAAAGAAGTGCTATGCACCTAATTCTGCCGCCATGCTTTGCAAGAAAATGAAAACTCTTCGTTATGATCTGAAAAGATGGATTAAAGGTATCTCAAAACTCTCCATTCTCATTGATAATACCAACAAAACTCTGCTCAAAATTGATGGTCTCGAGGACAGGAGAAACTTGTCAATACGTGAAGCTAATTTCAGGAAGATTTTGAAAACCCATCTGCTCACCCTATTGGATTATAAGAGAGTTTACTGGAAGAATAGATGCGCTATCAAATACTTCAAGTATGGGGATGGAAACACTAAATTCTTTCACTCCATCGCTACTAAACGGTATCGGAGGAACTCCATTGTTTCCCTGCGCTTGGCTAATGGCACGTCCATTTATGATCACGTGGGAAAGGAATCAGTTCTGTACAAATCCTTCAAAGATCGTCTTGGTAAGTCTGACCCTGTGAATATGAAATTTCATCTCTCAGCGATCATTAAAAAGATTGAGGGGCTTGATGCTCTCACCGTCCCATTTACAGCAGCCGAGATTGATCAAGTGGTGAAAGAAATGTCCCCTGACAGAGCTCCTGGTCCAGATGGTTTCAATGGGTGTTTTCTTAAAAGTTGCTGGCATATCGTTAGACAGGATTTCTATAAGATGTGTGCTGATTTCTATGATGGCCAGCTAGATTTGGAGAGCATCAACTCTGGATTCATCACGCTCATCCCTAAGATCCAATTGTCGGAGAGTGTGAACGATTATCGACCAATCACCCTCCTAAATTGCTACCTGAGTTGTTGACCAAATTGCTTGCTAACAGGTTATAGAAAGTAATTCTGAAAATCATACATCGCAACCAATACGGCTTTCATAGGGGGAGATCTACCCAGGACTGCCTTGCTTGGGCGTTTGAGTTTATTCATCAGTGCAAATCTTTGGGTCAAGAGGTCCTTCTATTCAAACTTGATTTCGCTAAAGCTTTCAATACGACCGAGCGCGCTCCAATGATGGATATTGTGAAGCACATGGGCTTTAATGACAGATGGTTGGGTTGGATTAACAGCTTGTTCTCGTCCGGGAAATCATCCGTTCTGCTTAATGGTGTCCCGGGCAGACAATTTCATTGCCTCCGAGGGGTTAGGCAAGGGGACCCTCTGTCACCTTTCATCTTTGTCCTTGCTACTGATCTTCTACAGGCGGCTATCAATGATGCTTTCAAGAATGGTTTCATATCCAAACCCATCCCTTCTAGCAAGGTAGATTACCCTGTCATACAATGCGCCGATGACACCATTGTATTCATGCCGGCAGACGTAGATCAGGTATCAAAAATGAAGGAAATTCTCCAGGATTATGCCCTGTCTGTAGGGCTTCGCATCAACTTTCATAAGTCCACTATGATACCCCTAAATGTCCCTGTAGATAGAATTCAAGCTTTCACTAACATCCTGCACTGCTCAGTGGGAGCGATGCCGTTCACATACCTGGGTTTGCCCCTGGGCACCACGCGCCCTTCTATTGTGGACATGATGCCGCTGGTGGCGTCCGTCGAGAGGAAACTCTCCACTGCAGCCTTGCTACTGGATTATGGGTCCAAACTGACCCTGGTCAATTCTGTGGTTACCTCGCTTGCAAATTATGCCATGTGCTCCATATGTATCCCACCCAAGATTCTTGAGCACTTGGACAAACTAAGGAGGCACTATCTATGGGCAAAAACGTCTGAAACTGGGTTCAAGAACTGCTCCCTGGCAGCCTGGGACGTTGTATGTAGGCCAAAACAGAAGGGAGGGCTGGGCATCATTGATCTAAGGGTTCAGAACCAGGGCCTTCTTCTCAAAAAACTCCACAAGTTCTATAATCAGAAGGATGTGCCATGGGTCACCCTCATATGGAAAACCTACTACCATGAGCAGGGTGTGTTACCACACAATTCTGACCCCTGTGGGTCCTTCTGGTGGCATGACCTTCTTCACCTTATGCCTGTCTACAAAGGTGTCACGAAAGTGGAGGTGGGCGATGGGAGCATTGCCCTCTTTTGGAAGGATCTATGGACTCAGGGCATCCTTTTAGATCGGTACCCGAGGGCGTTTTCTTTTGCCAAATTTGAAGATGTTTCTGTTAGAGGACTGCTCTCGGCAAGTACCATTGGAGAAAACTTTCATCTTCCGTTGTCGGTTCAGGCCAAGCAGGAGGTCCGAGAAATGCAAGCACATCTCGGTGTTGTGATTCTTACTCAGGATCAGGTGGATAAGTGGCTCTGTGCATGGCAAGATGTTGAGTAAAATCAAGAAAATACTACCATTTCTGGTTCCAGGATGTGGTCGCCGATGATGCATTCTCATGGGTCTGGAAATCTAAACGTGCCATGAAGTGGAAATTCTTTGCGTGGTTGTTGCTGGATGATAGATTGAACACCCGGAACATGCTACGTAGGCGAGGGATGACTACTCATGTATGCTTTGTGCCCATTGCCCCGAGGAGATGCTTGAACACCTATTCTTTGGCTGTGCGTTCAGCGCAGAGTGTTGGGCTTCCCTTGGGGTCAACTATGAGACACATGATAATAGGCTCCAAACAGTCCATCATGCGCGACGGGCCTGGAATTCCCCATTGTTCTTCTAAGTTTTCACTATCGCATCATGGAGCATTTGGAAAGAATGGAACAACAAGCTCTTCAAAGGGATAGCCCCTACCCATGAATCCTAGATGGCCAGGTTCAAGACCGATCTAGGACTCATGAAACATAGGATCAAAAGTGGCCTATGGCCCTTTGTGGATCACTTGATAACTAGACTCACCTGACTTGTGCCTATTTTGTGTTCTTAGGAGCTGTTTGGACACCAATTCTGCACCCCCCCCCCCTCATACATGTAATTGCCTTGTAATTCTGTGGCTCCTTTAATATAAAGTCAGTGGAGGTGCCCCCGCTGTCCAAAGTTCCTCAGAAAATGGCCTTAGGTACACATCAATGTCATTGTCGGGTTGCTTAGGGCCCTGGATGAGCACTGGCATCATAATGAACTTCCACTTCATGCACAACCCAGGAGGAAGGTTATAGATACATAGAGTCATACACCATGTGGTATTCTTCCTGCACTGCTCCCCAAATGGATTAATGTCATCTGCACTTAAACCAAACCATAAGTTCCTTCGGTCATGTGCAAAGTATGACCACTCTCTCTCGATTTCTACACAGTGACCCATCAACGGGTACTCTCAACCTCCCGTATTTCTTACGGTCTTTTTTGTGCCATCACAATGACTTGGCATGCTCTTTGTTTTGGAACAAATGTACCATGGTATTATAGGATCATACCACATCACCTTGGCAACAATCCCCTTCCTGGGGCGCTCGCCCTGAACATCATCACCAGGGTCATCGCGACCAATCTTATATCGCAATGCATTGCATACCGGGAATGCATTCAAATTCTCGTACTCACCGCAGTAGAGGATGCAGACATTAGGGCATGCATGTATCTTCTGCACCTCCAATCCTAGAGGACAGACAACCTTTTTGCTTCGTATGTACTATCAGGCAATTCGTTGTCCTTTGGAAGCTTCTTCTTCATTATTCTCAGCAACTTTTCAAATCCCTCATCAGATACACCATTCTCCGCCTTCCATTGCAGCAATTCGAGTGTGGTACCGAGATTTGTGTTGTAATCTTTGCAATTTGGGTACAACCCTTTTTTGTGATCCTCTAACATGCACTTCAACTTCAACTTCTCCTTTTCATTTTCACAGTTTCTCTTTGCATCAGCAATGGCCCGACCAAGATCATCAGCGGGCTCATCTGATACCTCATCTTCTTCTTCTTCATTCTCTTCCCCCATTGTAGTACCATCATATTCAGGACACCCAGGATAGTTGTCGTCATCCTCTTCTTCTTCATTCTCTTCCGTTAGAACGCCTCTTTCTTCGTGCTTGGTCCAACAATTATAGCCGGACACGAAACCGGACGTAAATAGGTGGATGTGAATCTGTTTTGAACTAGAGTAAGTCTTATCATTCTTACACACACCACATGAACAACACATAAAACCATCCCGCTTGTTTGCCTCAGTCACACGCAAAAAACTATGCATGCCATTAATGAACTTGGGAGAGCGACGGTCAACGTACATCCATTGTCGGTTCATCTTCATTACACAACACCGATAAGACCAAATTAATACAAGTTCATACATAAAGTTCTATTCGAAATATTCCCTAGAGGAAATAATAAATGGTTATTATTATATTTCATTATTCATGATAATCGTTTATTATCCATGCTATATATGTATTGACTGGAAACACATTGCATGTGTGGATACATAGACAACACTTTGTCCCTAGTATGTCTCTAGTAGACTGGCTCGTTGATCAAAGATGGTCAAGGTTTCCTAGCCATGGACATAAGATGTCATTTGATAACAGGATTACATCATTGGGAGAATGATGTGATGGACAAGACCCAAACTATAAACATAGCATATGATCGTGTCAATTTATTGCTATAGTTTTCTGCATGTCAAGTATCTGTTCCTATGACCATGAGATCATGCAACTCACTGACACCGAAGGAGTAACTTGCGTGTATCAAACGTCGCGACGTAACTGGGTGACTATAAAGATGCTCTACAGGTATCTCCAAGGGTGTCTATTGAGTGGGCATGGATCAAGACTAGGATTTGTTACTCCATGTGACGAAGACGTATCTCAGGGACCACTCGGTAATATAACATCACAACAAGCCTTCAAATCCATGTGAATCAAGTGTTAGCCACGGGATCTTGTATTACGAAACGAGTAAAGAGACTTGCCGGTAATGAGATTGAACTAGGTATACAGATACCAACGATGGAATCTCGGGCAAGAAACATACCGAAGAACAAAGGGAATGACATACGGGATTAACTGAATCCTTGACATAGAGGTTCGACCAATAAAGATCTTCATAGAATATGTAGGAACCAATATGGGCATCCAGGTCCCGCAATTGGTTATTGACCCTAGAGGTGTCTCGGTCATGTCTACATAGTTCTCGAACCCATGGGGTATGCACACTTAACGATCAGTGACGTTTCGGTAGTATATAGTTATGCATGGTGGTGACTGAAGGTTGTTCGGAATCCCAAATGTGATCCCAGACATAACAACGAGCTCGAGAAGGGTCTGTAGGTAAAGATTGATATATATATATATATAGGAAGTCCCGTTTTGGTCACCGGAAAAGTTTCGGGCACTTCGGTAGTGTACCGGGAGTGTCGGGAGGGTACCGAGGGACCATCGGGAGGGGGCCTCTCGACCCAAAGGACCTCATGGGCTGTGAGAGGAGGTAGACCAGCCCCAGGTGGGCTGGCTGAAGCCTCCCCTAAGGGCCCATGTGGCTGGGGTGAAGGGAAAAGGTAAAAACCCCAAAGGGGGAAGGATTTCCATGTGGGGGAGGAGTCCTACTACGAGTAGGATTGGAGTCCAGCTCCCTCTCCTCCACACTTTGGCCGCACCAAGGGTAAGCCCTTGGGGCGCCCTTAGTCATGTTTTGATTCAACGGTATTGTGGGATGAAGCGTCCCAAACCAACCTTACTCGTATGCTTACAAGAGACCGGTTCCATCGACTGACATGTGACTTTGTTGCATAAAGATGGCTGGCGGGTCTCTGTCTCTCCTACTCTAGTTGGATCGGATTCGACAAAGGAGGTCCTTGAGAAGGTTGAATAGCAATTTGTGTATCACCGTTGTCCTTTTTGCGTAGGTGAGAATTGTTCTTGCTAGTGATAGGGGCGAAGTTGTCCCTGTCTTTCGATGAGATGGTGGCTATCGTTTTTGGTGGA
Organism: Hordeum marinum; assembly: GCA_022496015.1. Classification (NCBI taxonomy): domain Eukaryota; kingdom Viridiplantae; phylum Streptophyta; class Magnoliopsida; order Poales; family Poaceae; genus Hordeum; species Hordeum marinum. The sequence goes on from CM039675.1 coordinate 384,277,099, forward strand.
GTAGACTTTGACGATCCGACTACGAATGTGTGAGCCGTCGCGCCTTAGCAATCGCTAAACCAACTCTGAGAGGTTATTGACCACGCCGGAGCACGATCAACCTGACCACGAGGGTCTATTTCCTGCACGCAAACGAAGAACAAGCAAGAAACTAAGATTGCAATCTGGATATTGCGAATATAAGAGGAAAACTTTATTGATGAAGTGGGGTTCTGTGACGCCTTTGTCTGGTCGTGGAACACAAACGAAGAACGCGAAGTTGCTGCTATGGCAAACTTGTAATCTAAACAAAACCCAACCCTAAAACGAAGCCCAAAGGGCTGTATATATGGGGGAATAGAAGGGAATTTCGTGGCCCCTTGGAGGAGGGGTCCGAAACCGACCCTAAGTCAGTTTCCCCATATATACGGACTCTAAAAACAGCCTAAAATATGGTATTTCGAAATTACATGGGCCTGGCCCAAAAATAAGGTGGCGCGGCACCTATATTAGCCTATGGACGAATTTTATAAAGTGGCATCATGCATATTTCGTCCAAGGCTTTCCGCTCCCATTATGGTGGCTTCAATGTGCGAAAATCATCACTGGAAGCTCCATTGTTCTTCCCCGCACGCGCACCTTCTCCTCCATGCTTGATCCCGCTCCAATGGTCATCCTTCTTATCCATGCTAGGTCCTTCATTCATAAGTAAAACAAAAGTATCCAATTTAGGCAGCATCATATGTTCATGAATATTAGAAGGATTTCCAAGAAACGAAAGTACCTGGTAATTCAATTGACGTGCGCGAGCTCTAGTAATTGGTCCTGTATGTATAGCAGTCGGGGTGGGTGTAACATTAGTAGGGATGTCCTCATCATCCTCCCCTTCTTGAACTGACGTCGTCCTCGACGGAAGCTCATCTTCCTCACCCAAATAAGGCTTCAAATCTGCAATGTTAAAAGTGGGGCTAACCCCAAACTCTGCAGGCAGCTCAAGTTTATATGCATTATCATTTACTTTCTCTAACACCTTAAAAGGACCATCAGCACGTGGCATTAGCTTTGACTTGCGCAAATCAGGAAATCTATCCTTACGCAAATGTAACCAAACAAGATCTCCAGGTGCAAAGACAACATGTTTTCTACCCTTATCTCCAGCAAGTTTGTATTTAGCATTCATATGCTCAATGTTTTCCTTAGTTAACTCATGAATCTTTAATATCAATTCAGCACGTTCTTTAGCATCAAAATTAACCTTCTCCGAAGACGGAAGAGGCAACAAATCAATAGGTGCACGAGGTAAGAAACCATACACAACTTCAAAAGGGCACATCTTAGTGGTAGAATGTAGCGAACGATTATAAGCAAATTCAATATGAGGCAAGCATTCTTCCCACATTTTCAGGTTATTCTTCAAAACAGCCCTAAGCATAGTAGACAATGATCTATTGACTACTTCAGTTTGGCCATCAGTTTGGGGGTGACATGTAGTACTAAAAAGCAGTTTAGTCCCCAATTTCGCCCATAAACATCTCCAAAAGTGGCTAAGAAATTTAGCATCACGATCGGAAACAATTGTATTTGGCACACCATGCAACCGAATAATTTCACGAAAGAACAAATCAGCAACATGAGCAGCATCATCACTTTTATGACATGGTATAAAGTGTGCCATTTTAGAAAATCTATCCACGACAACAAATATGCTATCCCTCCCCTTCTTTGTTCGAGGTAAACCTAAAACAAAGTCCATAGATATATCCTCCCAAGGAACACTAGGTACAGGTAAAGGCATATATAAACCATGAGGATTGAGTCGTGACTTAGCTTTTTGACATGTAGTGCAGCGAGCAACAAAACGCTCAACATCCCGTCTCATCTTTGGCCAAAAGAAATGTGTAGCGAGTACGTCCTCCGTCTTCTTCACGCCAAAGTGTCCCATTAATCCTCCTCCGTGTGCCTCCTGTAACAACAAAAGACGAACGGAGCTAGCTGGAATGCATAGCTTGTTAGCACGAAACACAAATCCATTATTAATAACGAACTTGTTCCATGTTCTCCCTTCTTTACAATTCTGCAACACGTCTCTAAATTCAGCATCATGCACATATTGATCTTTGATGGTCTCCAAACCAAATATTTTAAAGTCAAGTTGTGAAAGCATAGTATAACGACGAGACAAAGCATCAGCAATAACATTGTCTTTACCCTTCTTGTGTTTAATGACATAAGGGAAAGTCTCAATGAATTCAACCCATTTAGCATGTCTACGGTTCAGTTTTGCTTGACTTTTAATATGTTTCAAAGATTCATGATCAGAATGCATAACAAATTCTTTGGGCCATAAATAATGTTGCCATGTTTCCAAAGTCCGAACAAGAGCATATAATTCCTTATCATAAGTAGAATAATTCAGACTAGGCCCACTTAATTTTTCAGAAAAGTACGCAACAGGTTTACCATCTTGTAGTAACACACCTCCTAACCCAATTCCACTAGCATCACATTCAAGCTCGAAAGTCTTATTAAAATCAGGAAGTTGGAGTAAAGGAGCATGTGTTAACTTATCTTTCAAGACCGTGAAGGCTTCTTCCTGTGCGGTACCCCAAGAAAAAGGCACGTCCTTCTTTGTAAGCTCATTGAGAGGCGCAGCAATGGTGCTGAAATCTCTCACAAAACGCCTATAGAAACCAGCGAGGCCAAGAAAACTCCTTACTTGTGTGACCGTTTTGGGCTGCGGCCAACTCTCAATAGCTTCAATCTTGGCTGTATCAACTTCAATTCCCTGTCGAGTAACAACATAGCCAAGAAAAGATACTCGGTCGGTGCAAAAGGTGCACTTCCCAAGGTTACCAAACAAACGTGCATCACGTAGCGCAGTAAAAACAGCACGTAAATGTTCCAAATGTTCCTCCAAAGATCTACTAAAAATCAATATATCATCAAAATAGACTACCACAAATCGTCCTATGAAAGCACGTAAAACCTCGTTCATTAATCTCATGAAAGTGCTAGGTGCATTAGTTAACCCAAAAGGCATGACTAGCCACTCATATAATCCAAACTTAGTTTTAAATGCTGTTTTCCATTCATCGCCCAATTTCATACGAATTTGATGGTATCCACTACGCAAATCAACTTTGGAGAAAATTGTAGAGCCACTTAATTCATCAAGCATATCATCTAGTCTAGGAATAGGATGACGATAACGAATAGTAATATTATTAATGCCTCTACAATCCACACACATGCGCGATGTACCATCCTTTTTAGGCACTAGAATAATAGGAACAGCACAAGGACTAAGGGATTCACGTATATAACCTTTGTCAAGCAGCTCCTGTACTTGACGCACAATCTCCTTTGTCTCCTCTGGATTGGTACGGTAGGGCGCACGGTTGGGTAGGGATGCACCGGGAATTAAGTCAATCTGATGCTCAATCCCGCGAATAGGCGGTAATCCCGGTGGCACGTCTTGTGGAAAGACATCAGCGAACTCCTGCAAAATGTTAATGACAGCAGAAGGCAAAGAGGGAGGCATGTCCTTGAATGAAAATAATACCTCTTTACATACAAAAGCATAGCAAACATATGTAGCAACATCCAAATCATTAATATCAGATTTAGTAGCAAGTAAACATCCACTCTTCAATTTTATTTCGGATGCAACAGTAGATGATGGTTTATTATGCTTATGGTGTTGCTCAAATTCCTGTGCTACAATCTGATTTTCACTCTTATTTTTCTCCTGTTTTGCTTTACTAGCTCTAGCAATGTCATCTTTCATAATATGTTCGGGAGACATAGGAAGCAAAGTGATATTATGATCCTTATGAACAAGAGTATACTGATTTGTCCTACCATGGTGTACAGAATTTTTATCAAACTGCCATGGTCTACCAAGTAAAACAGAACATGCTTGCATGGGTACCACATCACAATCCACATAATCAGAATATGTAGCAATGCTAAAATGCACACGAACAGTACGTGTTACCTTAACCTTGCCACTATTGTTGAACCATTGGATGTAATAAGGATGAGGATGTGGTCTGGTGGATAGAGACAGCTTCTCCACCATCTCCATGCTAGCCAAGTTATTGCAACTCCCTCCATCGATGATGATGCGAACAGAACGCTCTTTCACAACTCCCTTTGTGTGGAACAAGTTGTGCCTCTGATTTTGCTCAGCGTGTGTAACCTGCACACTGAGAACACGTTGAGCAACTAAACTTTCATACCTGTCAGCGTAATCAGCAGCCATGTATTGTGTTTCTGGTTCTGCATCCTCGCCACCCTGTTCGTCACTTGCAATAAGTGCCAAAGTCTCCTCATCATAATCACTAGCGGACGCATATCCACCATCCTCAGTAACAATCATTACACGCTTGGAAGGGCATTCTCTCGCATAGTGACCTCCACCCTTGCAACGACGACATATAACCTCATGTGTTTGCCCTGTGGATGCAATAGATGAAGAAGAACTCTATGCAGGCCCAAAAGGTGTGCTCTTTGCAGAGGGTGCAGTAGGAGCCTGTTTCCTGGTATCGCGATTAGAGTTGGAGGTTGAAGGAGGTGGTGTTGCAGCAGGACGTGCGGAAGTAGAGGAGGTACGTGGCGTCCATGATGAAGTACGGCCTGCAAAATTAGTAGTTCTTGCCATTGCCTGTCGATCCTGCACTTCACGTTCAGCTTTGCAAGCAAGATGAAATAAACGAGTGATAGTGTTATACTCCTTATACTCTAGAATAGTCTGAATCTCTCTATTTAATCCACCCATAAAACGTGCAAGCATAGCTTCATTCTCCTCAACAATACCACATCTAATCATACCAGTTTGTAATTCCTGATAATATTCTTCTACAGAATTTTTTCCTTGTCTTAAACGCTGCAAATTTTGAAGCAATTCACGTTGATAATAAGGTGGCACCCAACGATTTCGCATAGCAGTTTTCAAAGCAGCCCAAGTAGTTGGAATATTATTAGGGTGTATTCTACAATGTTCTGACCACCAAACACAAGCAAAACTAGTGAATGAACAAACAGCAGCAGCAACACGTCGATCCTCTAGAAATTGTAAGCATGTAAAACGTTGTTCTGTTTCTAACTCCCATGTAAGATATATATCAGGAACATATCTACCCTCAAATGTCGGAATATTCAATTTAAGTTTAGGGAGATGGTCATGATCCCGTACCTGCGGGGGTGGTGCAGCCCTACCGTTACGGTTGTAGCCATGTGGTCGACCTGGTGCGTATGGTGGTGGTTGCCCGTGGGGCGGATCTGGAGCAAACTCTCCCTCATCATCGAAATCACCATCATAATCTTCAACCTGCTCAACGACAGTAGCCGCACGAGCCACCGAAGTAGCAGCAGTATCAACAGTACCAGGATGTTGGGCGTGGCCGAGAGGCACACGTCGCGCTCATCGTTCGAAAGGAATAGGAACTGCAGCTGGTGGAGGTAGACGGGCAAGCACCTCATTGAACTTGGCGTCCATCTTGGTGTCGAATGTCTTCTCCAAACCATCTAGCTTCTCCATGGCCACTCCAAAGTTGTTCACGAAGTCCTGTACCTGCTCAGCCATCATTTGCTGAAATTTATCATAGAGCGCTTTGTTGGTCATGCTCTCCCAGTCGATCTCGTCATCGTGTGATCCTGGCATGGTTAGCAGAAATAGGAAACACACAATATGAAACCTACAGACTACTGGGACGTGGTGGTGGTGGTGGTGTGGCACAAATCCTTTAAGCGAATCTCAATTTCTTACCAGTTCTTACCCAGTAGCAGGCGGTGATCGGCAACCATTGTAGCCAAAACTCTCAAAGCTTGGATAGAGCGATTGCCAGGTGGTGTCAAGCACACGGCGTAGAAGTATGTGGAGCTGGGATGGCTTATAATATGGTAGCAAAAAGGGTGAGCAATAATCAATTCAGAGATGCAAGGTTGAATAAACGCTCAACGACGGTACTGTGCTGGTCCTAGGCTAGACCGTGCTAGAGACGCGAGCCTAAAACACCAACAAAAGCACGACGATACACGTAAGCAAGGGAAAAGCACACTCAGAATTTTTTTATTTTTTTTCGTTTTTTTTTTCGTTTTTTTTTTCAAAAACTCACTACAATGGCGAGTGTCTCAAAACTCTTGCCACGTCGTATAAGCAAGATGGGCATGAATTTTTTCTTTTGGACTATTTTTTTTTTCTGGAGCAATCCGAGGGCTGCGATGACCCAAAAATTTCGACAAAAATCACTATGATAGCAAGTGTCTCAAAACGCTCCGGGGAACCTAAAATCAAGATAGGGAAAAAATATTTTCAGCCGAATTTTTTTTGGGCCAAAACGTGCTCTGCAAAGGTAGCAAAACACGGATCCGAAATCAAAAGGATCTCGAAACTAAACCTAAAACGAACTGGACTTGGATTGGTGGAGGATTTGTGGTGGTATATATGGACACCAATGGATAGTGATGATGGATGATGAGATATGGCAGCGGCGATGATGGTGGTGGTATATGGCAACTATGAAGACGATGCGGTGGCGGCGTGACAACCTGTGAAAAGAACTCGAAACTCTAAAGGACTAGACACTAAGACCAGCAACTCGACACGACGATGTAACCGCCAATTCAACAAAGCAAAATACTGAAAAGACTATGCAAAGGCTCAGATTGGTTCGGATATGATGATCTAACCCTAATTTTTTTTGTGGCTTTTTCGTGGACTAAAGGTATGAAGAACAGATGCGATCTAAACTACGAAAACTGGTAAAATCTCACCGAGCAACCTGGAAATCTGATACCACTTGATAGGGGTGAAGTTGTCCCTGTCTTTCGATGAGATGGTGGCTATCGTTTTTGGTGGAGTAGACTTTGACGATCCGACTACGAACGTGTGAGCCGTCGCGCCTTAGCAATCGCTAAACCAACTCTGAGAGGTTATTGACCACGCCGGAGCACGATCAACCTGACCACGAGGGTCTATTTCCTGCACGCAAACGAAGAACAAGCAAGAAACTAAGATTGCAATCTGGATATTGCGAATATAAGAGGAAAACTTTATTGATGAAGTGGGGTTCTGTGACGCCTTTGTCTGGTCGTGGAACACAAACGAAGAACGCGAAGTTGCTGCTATGGCAAACTTGTAATCTAAACAAAACCCAACCCTAAAACGAAGCCCAAAGGGCTGTATATATGGGGGAATAGAAGGGAATTTCGTGGCCCCTTGGAGGAGGGGTCCGAAACCGACCCTAAGTCAGTTTCCCCATATATACGGACTCTAAAAACAGCCTAAAATATGGTATTTCGAAATTACATGGGCCTGGCCCAAAAATAAGGTGGCGCAGCACCTATATTAGCCTATGGACGAATTTTATAAAGTGGCATCATGCATATTTCGTCCAAGGCTTCCCGCTCCCATTATGGTGGCTTCAATGTGCGAAAATCATCACTGGAAGCTCCATTGTTCTTCCCTGCACGCGCACCTTCTCCTCCATGCTTGATCCCGCTCCAATGGTCATCCTTCTTATCCATGCTAGGTCCTTCATTCATAAGTAAAACAAAAGTATCCAATTTAGGCAGCATCATATGTTCATGAATATTAGAAGGATTTCCAAGAAACGAAAGTACCTGGTAATTCAATTGACGTGCGCGAGCTCTAGTAATTGGTCCTGTATGTATAGCAGTCGGGGTGGGTGTAACATTAGTAGGGATGTCCTCATCAGCTAGATACCCGTAGCAGCCACGTAAAACATGCAACAACAATTAGAGACGTCTAACTTGTTTTTGCAGGGTATGCTGTGATGTGATATGGCCAATTACATGATGAGATATATATGATGTATGAGATGATCATGTTTTGTATAGAATATCATGACTTGCATGTCGATGAGTACGACAACCGGCAGGAGCCATAGGGTTGTCTTTAATTATTTTTGTTGTTTTTGCTTTACTTTATCGCTATGAGATAGCAATAGTCGTGGAAGCAACAGTCCGTGTGGCGACCCCGATGGCGACACGTTGATGGAGATGAAGATGATGGAGATCATGGTGTCATGCCGGTGATGATGGAGATCATGCCGGTGCTCTGGAGATGGAGATCAAAAGCAAAAGTTCATGGCCATATCATGTCACTTATGATTTGCATGTGATGTTAATCCTTTTATGCATCTTATTTTGCTTATGACAATGGTAGCATTATAAGGTGATCCATCACTAAAATTTCAAGATAAATTGTGTTCTCCCTAAGTGTGCACCATTGCGATCGGGTGTGATAGATTCTACGTTCACATACAATGGCTGCAAGTCAGTGTTGCACGTGCAGAACACTCAGGTTAAATTTGACGAGCCTAGCATGTACAGACATGGCCTCGGAACACAAGAGACCGAAAGGTCAAACATGAGTCATATAGTAGATATGATCAACATGATGATGTTCACCATCGAAACCACCTCAACTCACGTGATGATCGGACTTGAGTTGGTAAATTTGGACCATGTATCACTCAGATGACCAGAGGGATGTCAATTTGAGTGGGAGCTTTAGTACTTTGATTAACTAAACTCATTATCTTGAACAATAGTCTTAGTAACCTTTGCATATTTATGTTGTAGATCAATGGCTCGCGCAATAGTTCCCCTTAATTTTAATGCGTTCCTAGAGAAAGTCAAGTTGAAAGATGATAGAAGTAACTTTCTGGACTGGGCCCATAATCTGAGGATTATCCTCACGACTTCCCAGAAGGCTTATGTCCTTGATGCACCGCTTGGTAACCCACCCGCTCCCGTGTCATCCGAAGATGTTAAAAACGCTTGGGAGACACGTTCTGGAGATCACTCAATAGTTCAATGTGCAATGTTGTATGGCTTAGAACCGGGACTTCAAAGGCGTTTTGAACATCATGGAGCATATGAGATGTTCCAGGAGTTGAAGTTTATCTTCGAGAAGAATGCCCGGATCGAGAGGTATGAGACCTCTGGTAAGTTCTATGCTTGCAAGATGGAGAAGAATGGGTCTATTTGTGAACATATACTAAGAATGTGTGGGTATTCGAACCGTCTGGCTGAGTTAGGGATGCCCCTTCCGCCATAGGCAATTAGTGACAGAGTTCTTCAATCATTGTCACCTAGATACAAGAGCTTCGTGATGAACTATGACATGCAAGGGATGAACAAGTCATTCGTTGAGCTGTTTGTGATGCTCAAAATCGCCAAGTCTGAAATCTAAAAAGAACATCATGTGTTGATGGTCAATAAAACCACTTGTTTCACCAAGAATGGCAAGGGCAAGAAGGGTAACTCCAACAAGAGTGGAAAAGTAGTTTCCTCTCCCGTGAGGAAACCCAAGACTGGACCCAAGCCAGAAACTAAGTGCTTTCTTTGCAAGGGAACTGGTCACTAGAAGCGGAATTGCCCCAAGTATATGGCCGACAAGAAGGCGGCCAACACCAAACAAGGTATATATGTTATACATGTTATTGATGTGTACCTTAACAACTCTCGTTGTAGTGCATGGGTATTTGATACCGGTTCAGTTGCTCACATTTGCAACTCAAAACAGGAGCTACAGAACATACGAAGGCTGGCTATGGACGAAGTGACGATGCGCATGGGAAATGGTTCCAAGGTTGATGTAATCGTTGTCGGCACGCTCACTCTTCGATTACCATCGCGATTAGATATGAACCTAAATAATTGTTATTTGGTGCTTGCGTTAAGCATGAACATTATATCTGGATCTTGTTTATTGCGAGACGGTTACTCATTTAAATCATAAAATAATGGTTGTTCTATTTATATGAGTAATATCGTTTATGGTCATGCACCAATGTGAGGGGTTTATTCCTATTGAATCTCAATGGTGACAATACACATGTTCATAACATTGATGCCAAAAGATTTAGAGTTGATAATGATAGTACCAATTTCTTGCGGCACTGCCATTTAGGTCATATTGGTGTAAAACGCATGAAGAAGCTCCATGCTGATGGACTTTTGGAGTCACTTGATTTTGAATCACTTGACACATGTGAACCATGCCTCATGGGCAAGATGACTAAAACCCCATTCTCTGGAACAATGGAATGGGCAAGTGACTTGTTGGAAATCATACATACTGATGTGTGCGGTCCAATGAGCATTGAGGCGCGTGGTGGATATTGTTATTTTCTCACCTTCACTAATGACTTAAGTAGATATGGGTATATTCATTAATCAAGCACAAGTTTCAAACGTTTGAAAAGTTCAAGCAATTTCAGAGTGAAGTTGAGAATCAACATAACAAGAAGATTAAATCCCTACAATCTGATCGAGGAGGAGAATATCTGAGTTATGAGTTTGGCAGTCACTTAAGACAGTGCGGAATTGTTTCACGGTTGACACCGCCTATAACACCACAACGTAATGGTGTGTCCGAACATTGTAGTCAAACCTTATTAGATATGGTGCATTCTATGATGTCTCTTGCCGATTTGCCACTATCATTTTGGGGTTATTCATTAGAGACAATTACATTCACTTTAAATAAGGCACCATCGAAATCCATTGAGACGACCCCATATGAACTGTGGTTTGGCAAGAAGCCAAAGTTGTCGTTTTTTAGAGTTTGGCGATGTGATGCTTATGTCAAAAAGCTTCAGCCTGAAAAGTTGGAACCCAGAGTGGAGAAATGCGTCTTCATAGGATACCCAAAAGAGACAGTTGGGTATACCTTCTATCTCAGATCCGAAGGCAAAGTGTTTGTCGCTAAAAACAGAACATTTCTTGAGAAAGAGTTTCTCTCAAAAGAATTGAGTGGGAGGAAAATAGAACTTTATGAGGTTATTGAACCTTTGCTTCAACCAAAGAATAGCGCAGCACTGAAACATGTTTCTGTGGAGCCTACATCGGTTGAATAAGAAGTTAATGATGATGATCATGAAGCTTAGGATCAAGTTACTATTGAACCTCGTATGTCGACAAGGGCGTGTATTGCTCCTGAGTGGTAGGGCAACCATCTCTTAGAGGTCATGTTGTTGGACAGCGATGAACCTATGAGTTATGGAGAACCGATGATGGGCCTGGATTCCGAGAAATGGTTAGAGGCCATGAAATCCGAGATGGGATCCATGTATGAAAACAAAGTATGGACTTTGGAAGTATTACCTGAAGGGCGAAAGGCCATTCAGAATAAATGGATCTTTAAGAGGAAGATGGGCGCGAACGGTAATGTCACCATCTATAAAGATCGACCTGTGGCAAAGGGTTTTTCACAAGTTCAAGGAGTTGACTATGATGAGACCTTCTCACCCATAGTGATGCTTAAGTCCATCAGAATCATGTTAGCAATAGCTGCATATTTCAACTATGAAATTTGGTAGATGGATGTCAAAACAACGTTCCTTAATGGTTTCCTTAAGGAAGAGTTGTATATGATACAATCAGAAGGTTTTGTCGATCCAGGGAATGCTAACAAAGTTTGCAAACTCTAGCAATCCATTTATGGACTGGTGCAAGCATGTCGGAGTTGAAATAAGCGCTTTGATGAGGTGATCAAAGCTTTCGGGTTTATACAAGTTTACGGAGAAGCTTTTATTTATAAGAAATTGAGTGGGATCTCTATAGCGTTTCTAATATTAAATGAGGATGACATATTACTGATTGGAAACAATATAGAAATGCTGGAAAGCGTGAAGGAATATTGGAACGAGAATTTTTCAATGAAGGGCCTAGGAGAAGCTGCTTTCATATTAGGCATTAAGATCTATAGAGATAGATCGAGACGCTTAATAGGACTTTCACAGAGCACATACCTTGACAAAGTTTTGAAGAAGTTCAAAATGGATCAGTCCAAGAAGGGGTTCTTACCTGTGTTACAAGGTATCAAGTTGAGTAAGACTCGATGCCTAGTGACAGCAGAAGATAGAGAAAATATGAGTGTCATCCCCTATGCTTTAGCCATAGGCTCTATCATGTATGCAATGCTATGCACAAGACCCGATGTCAGCCTTTCCATAAGTATGGCCAGAAGGTTTCCAAGTGATCTAGGAATGGAGCACTAGACGACGGTCAAGAATATCCTTAAGTACCTAAAAAGGACTAAGGAAATGTTTCTCATTTATGGAGGTGATCAAGAGCTCATCGTAAAGGTTTACGTTGATGCAAACTTTGACACTGATCCGGATGACTCTAAGTCGCAAACCGTATACGTATTTATTCTCAATGGGGGAGCTATAAGCTGGTGCAGTTCCAAGCAAAGCGTGATAGCCGATTCTACATGTGAAGTTGAGTACACGCAGCCTCCAAGGCGGCGAAGGAAGGTGTCTGGATGAAGGAGTTCATGAAAGATCTTGGAGTAGTGCCCAGTGCACTGAATCCAATGGAAGGTGTCTGTGACAACACATGTGCCATTGCTCTGGCCAAGGAACCAAGGTTTCGCAAGAGGGCCAAACACATAAAGTGATGCTTCAATTCCATCCGCGAGTACATCATGGAGGAGGACATAAATATTTGCAAAGTGCACACAGATCTTAATATTGGAGACCCTTTGAATAAACCTCTTCCAAGGGCTAAACATGATCAACACCAGAACTGTATGGGAGTTAGATTCATTACAATGTAAATCACATAGTGATGTGAGCTAGATTATTGACTCTAGTGCAAGTGGGAGACTGTTGGAAATATGCCCTAGAGGCAATAATAAATGGTTATTATTATATTTCCTTGCTCATGATAATCGTTTATTATCCATGCTATAATTGTATTGACTAGAAACACATTGCATCTGTGGATACATAGACAACACTTTGTCCCTAGTATGCCTCTAGTAGACTGCCACGTTGATCAAAGATGGTCAAGGTTTCCTAGCCATGGACATAAGATGTCATTTGATAATGGGATCACATCATTGGGAGAATGATTTGATGGAGAAGACCCGAACTATAAACATAGCATATGATCGTGTGAGTTTATTGTTATAGTTTTCTGCATGTCAAGTATATGTTCCTATGACCATGAGATCATGCAACTCATTGACACCGGAAGAGTACCTTGTCTGTATCAGACGTCGCAACATAATTGGGTGACTATAAAGATGCTCTACAGGTATCTCCAAGGGTGTATGATGAGTGGGCATGGATCAAGACTGGGATTTCTTACTCCGTGTGATGGAGAGGTATCTTAGGGCCCACTCGGTAACACAACATCACAACAAGCCTTGCAAGAAAGGTGACTAAAGTGCTAGCCACGGGATCTTGTATTATGGAATGGGTAAAGAGACTTGCCGGTAACGAGATTGAACTAGGTATACAGATACTAACAATCGAGTCTTAGGCAAGTAACATACCGAAGAACAAAGGGAACATCCTACGGGATTAACAAAATCCTTGACATAGAGGTTCCACCGATAAAGATCTCCTTAGAATATGTAGGAACCAATATGGGCATCTAGGTCCCACTATTGGTTATTGACCGTAGAGGTGTCTCGGTCATGTTTAGATAGTTCTCGACCCCACAGGGTCTGCACACTTAATGGTCGATGACGTTTCAGTAGTATAGAGTTATGCATGGTGGTAAACTAAGGTTGTTCAGAGTCCCGGATTAGATCGTGGATGTCATGGGGAGCTCCGGAATGGTCTAGAGGTAAAGATTGATGTATAGGAAATCCCGTTTTGGTCATCGGAAAAGTTTCGAGCACTTCGGTAGTGTACCGGGAGGGTATCAGAGGACCATCGGGAGGGGCCTCTCGACCCAAAAGGCCTCATGGGCTGTGAGAGGAGGTAGACCAGCCCCTGGTGGGCTGGCCGAAGCCTCCCCTAAGGGCCCATGCAGCGGGTTTGAAGGGAAAAGGTAAAAGGCCAAAGGGGGAAGGATTTCCAAGTGGGGGGAGGAGTCCTACTAGGAGTAGGATTGGAGTCCAACTCCCACTCCTCCCCACTTCAGCCGCACCAAGGGGCAGCCCTTGGGGCGTAGGCCTCCCTCCCCTCCCTCCTATATATACTGGAGGATTTGACGGCAGCCCTAACCCTAATTGCCACGTACTGCCCTCTTCTTCCTCTAGATCGTTTTCTCTTCTAGTCTAGTTTCGGAGGTGCTTAGGCGAAGCCCTACCAGAATAATTCCACCACCACCGCGGCCGCGTTGTTGCGCTGCCGGAGAACTGATCTACCTCTCTGCTCCCTCTTGCTGGATCAAGAAGACGGAGATCTTCATCGAGATGTACGTGTGCTGAACGCGGAGGTGCCGTCTGTTTGGCCCTAGATCGGGACGGATCGTGATTGGAACGCGGGATGCTCGGCGATTCCGATCGCGAAGACGTTCGACTACATCAACAGTGTTTCTTAACGCTTCCCGCTTAGCGATCTACAAGGGTATGTAGATCCACTCTCCCTCTCGTAAATGCTCATCACCATGGATAGATCTTGCGTGTGTGTAGGAATTTTTTTTTTACCATGCAACATTCCCAACAAGTTCATACACACTTATTCTCATAAAACAACATAAAACCATCTAGCTATAACATTTTAAATGCAACTACAAATGCGATCAAAATCGCAACTAAAGTAAAAATAGATCCAACATCATAATGATACCAAGCCTCTTTATTAATGACATATTTTCTAATCTTTCTAATCTTCAAGCGCATTGCATCCATCGTGATCTTGTGATCATCGACGACATTGGCAACGTACAACTCCAATTCCATCTTCTCTTCTTCAACTCTTTTCAATTTTCCTTTCAAATCATCGTTTTCTTCTTCAACTAAATTTAACTTCTCACCAATAGGGTTGGTTGGCATTTCTAGTTCAACTACCTCCTAGATCAAAATATCTATTTCAACTTGATGGGCATAATTTTCATTAACACGAAATGCAACAAATAGTTATAAAAGAGAATATACCACATCCGAATCGTAAACCGGACGAGGGCCGATGGGCACAAATATCATAACCATGGCACTATATATAAAAACAATCATACAAGTAACTATCTAAATCATACAAATACGATTTTTTATATAAAAAGGATAAGAACACAAGAAGAGGCTCACTAAGGTGGTGCCGGCGACGGGACTGTGCAAGTAATCGACGATGGTTAGGACTGGGACGGGAAGGCACACTAAGTAAACCACACCTACACATATGCAAACTAAGGAGTTAATTTGAGATCAAATTGCATATAAATCAAAGAAAACTATCACATAATTACACAAAAAAGAAAACCCACAAATCACTATACTTATAAAGCATTGCATGCGCTGATCTAGCAATAAGAGATGAAATGACAAAGTTGCTAACCTTTGCGAACACTTGGATGGATCGGGGTGCCTCAAATCTTGACATATCTTGGCAAAAATGGAGGGACGAGCTCGAGCTAGGGGAAGAACAAAGAGGGGAGTTCGAATGGAAAAAACAGAGAAATGGAGTCGGGTTGGACGAAGGGTTTATATAACGAAAGATTTACTCCTGGTTGGTTAAACAAACCAAGACTAAAGGTCCATCTACAGTCCTGGTTTGTATCACAAACCGGGACTAAAAGGGCTCGTGGGGGCCCCAGGCTGACGCCAGCCTGCCACCCCCCCTTTACTCCCGGTTTGTGATACAAACCGGGACTATATGTCCCAAATGAACCGACACTAATGGGGCCCATACCCCCTGACAGTTCCTAGCCGTTGGAACCGGGACTAATGGCCACATTAGTCCAGGTCCAAAGCCAAACCGGGACTAAAGGTAGAAACGGAAGGCATGTTTTCTACTAGTGGACATGCAAAAAACTATAGCAATAAACTGACACGATCATATGGTATGTTTATAGTTTCGGTCTTGTCCATCACATCATTCTCCCAATGATGTGATCCGGTTATCAAATGACATCTTATGTCCATGGCTAGGAAACCTTGACCATCTTTGATCAACGAGCCAGTCTACTAGAGGCATACTAGGGACAAAGTGTTGTCTATGTATCCACACATGCAATGTGTTTCCAGTCAATACAATTATAACATGGATAATAAACGATTATCATGAACAAGGAAATATAATAATAATCATTCATTATTGCCTCTAGGGCATATTTCCAACACTTCCTGCTTAGCGATCTACAAGGGTATGTAGATCCACTCTTCCTCTCGTAGATGCTCATCACCATGGATAGATCTCGTATGTGCGTAGTAATTTTTTGTTTCCCATGCAACGTTCCCCAACAGTGGCATCATGAGCTAGGTCTATGCGTAGATGAGATCACGAGTAGAACACAAAGGAGTTTGTGGACGTTGATGTTCAGATTGCTTCCTCCCTTGGTCTTTTCTTGATTCAACGATATTGTGGGATGAAGCGTCCCGGACCAACCTTACTCGTCCATGTATGGGAGACCGGTTCCATCGACTGACATGTGACTTTGTTGCATAAATATGGCTGGTGGGTGTCTGTCTCTCCCAGTTTAGTTGGATCGGATTCGACAAAGGCTTGCGATCCAAATCGCGAAGACGTTCAACTACATGAACCGCGTTTCTTAACGCTTCCCGCGTAGCAATCTACAAGGGAATGTAGATCCACTCCCCCTCTCATAGATGCTCATCACCATGGATAGATCTCGTATGTGCGTAGGAACTTTTTAGTTTCCCATGCAACGTTTCCCAACAGTTGTACCCTAATGTAATTCAATTATGAAATCATGGTTTCCCTACTACGGATAAGAAATATATTCTGTGCTAGATATGAAATTTTAATTTGATTACTAAATGGATTATAAATAATAGATCAATTAGGCTGATTATTGGGGTTCCCATTGTAGACGGTTTCTAAGACTACACTATGGGCGATGACCTCAACAAACCCACACGGTTTCTAGAAAGTTGGCGTGTTGGATCGGTGAGCAATCACACACGAATTCTGGTCGACAACTGCATGCGTTAGGACACCCAATCACAAACACTTTCACATAGCTAGTGTGTGTGATGGGCACCCCCAATGGCAAACAATTTCTTCTAGACACCGTGAGTGATGTTTTGAATAACGCAAACGACAGAATTATAAATATCATGTGTCATGACCAGCCCTATCACAAATGATGTTATGCAGAAAATTGTGCGTGATCTACAATACGAATGGAGACGTACCTTTGGGATACCCTGTGTGGGATGCTAAGCTCATCTCACACGTCTTCCCCAATATGTCTGTTTGTGACGGACCTTCCAATCGCAAACGATATATTTTTGCACATCGGGTGTGATCGGGTGCAGGCATCGCCGATGGGTTTTCCCTATCGTGTGGGATAGCCCCCCTACATCTCCCACACATGCAATGCAATAGTTTAACACTACAACACAGAAAGGGGTTAAAAACAGTTTGTATAGCACGCGACTACACTAGTGCTAGGATCAAAAGTAAGAACCCCATAGATAATAGAACAAAAATGTGATATTTTGTACGTAATAGAATACAATGTAATACCTTAATTGTGTCGGTAAAGATGCAATCTATAATCAAAGTGCTTTAGGATCAGGTAGACTCTAAATATGACAAGTGACAAATTTGACAACTGCTTGGGCTTATTAGAGACTTGAAAATGAGTGCCAACGTTTTGGTAAAACATTGATTAACCTCCGTTTCATCAAATTTCTGGTACTCAATATATTCAATATTAAGCAAATGTCATGCCGAATTTCCGTGTTCTTCGGTTTTACCTTCTTTATTTGGTAGGGATAGGGTTGCATCGGGTCATCGAATTGATAGATAAATTCATAGACCTTGGTATGATAAACTAACTTATAAAGTGTTAATTGCATTTTCTTACGTTTGACAACTGCTTGGGCTTATTAGGGACCATGAGGCGTAAGATCTGCAAGGTGTGCCAAAATTCATGTATGAGCAGTCTTGAAACTGCAATGCAGTTCGGGGTATTTTTGAGAAAGGGATTTCAAACATCAGTGGTAACAGTCTTTAACTTGAATTTGTATTGAATTCTGATCATTTGTTTAACTATTTTTCTAACTTTATTGTTGATTATTAACTGCTACATAGTGTGTTCCATGCAACATAAGGGATGACTACAACAATTCATATGGTAACGTGTCGTACTTTGAGGATGATGAGGAGTGCGAATTCGATTTGGATCTATGCAAAGGAAAGAATAAAACCATCATATATGGTGATGGATGGGAGCAGTACATTGCAGTGAACAGAGGAGAACTCGTAGCCTTTTCCTTAGAAGAAGAGGTGAACACGTTAAAGACATTATATATCAACAACGATGATGATGACGATGACCAAGATGACATCGACAGCCAAGATGACCAAGATGACATCGACAACCAAGATGAAGATGAGGACAACCAAGATGAAGATGAGGACATTGAAGATGAAGATGGAGATGATGGTCCTATCCTTTCTGCATTTTTCTGAAAGGATTAAGAAGCTTACTCGGGATGATAAAGCTAATGTGAAAGCGATGTTACCATCCTTTTTGGCCTTCTTGGGGAAGCCCTCTGTGCACCATGTAACAAAAACCAACATGGTCAAAAAAGTTATGGTGGGATATTTTATATTATTCTATGTCTTTTTAGTCATAACCAAGTATGGTGAGATGTCTAACATTGTGTGCTCTCTATTTTCTCTTAATGACGGGGAGTTTGGAAGTTACCTTTGGAAATGTTTTCTGGAGTGGACATCCCTTGTGTCGGCACTCCTAGAGTAATCCTTGGACCAAGAGGGCCTATCACGAAAGTCCAATACAAGACAAAGTCCGATGGGTGCATATCATTCCATAAGTCCGACTGGCGGGCGTTCGTCAAAGAAAAGAGAGAACTAAGGATGGACACCCTTGTCGTAATCACTATAAGGAAGAACAACCGCAACGACTATCAAATGATGGTTGTTGTTAACCATGTTTAGAACCAAGTCATGAATATATCAGCCAGGGAACTATTAGTTAATTAATTAGTATGTTAAGATTAGTGTGATACGTTGATGTTTGCTTCTTAATTCGAACAATTTTCAAGTGTTACCGAATGATTTGAGGGTTTGTTTTCAAAATGAATTTATTCTGCTGTTATATTGAGAATCGTCCGTGCTCATCCCTTTTGCTATAGCGACGGGCAAAACGTCTGAACATCAATAGCTAAGGTGGCAGCTGTGGCAGGCAACAGAAGCAACTTGTGGCGGGCAGGAGAGAAAGCCTGACATTGGAAGCTATGAACCAGTGGCGGGCAGGTGAAAAAGCCCGACACTGGAAGCTTCGTACTAGTGGCGGGCGAGCGCCCACCACTGATGGGTTTTATAGCAGTGGCGGGCGACCCTGAGAGCCTGGCATGCCACTACTAGGCCTTTTGCACCTGCCACTGCTAGGCTTTCCTGCATTAGTGTGATATATGTAGAGAGTGTTGTCCCTCATCATAAGTTCGTGGTTGGTGACTTCCGCTTTCAGATTCGTGTCCGACGGGACAAGTGTGCCAAAGTCTCTAGAATGAAGTGGTGAAATCTCAAGGGGGAGGTAGCCCAAGCGTTCAAGGAGAGGGCATTAAGTAGGGCCTTTTGGAGGAAGGAGATAATGTCAAAAGAGGCCAGGGTAGATCAAACTTGACATGGGAGGAGTTCGTTAAGAGAGATCACAAGGATTGGAGTATCACCAAAGAACTAGCCATGGACAGGGGTGCATGGAAGCTTGCTATCCACGTGTCAGAACCATGAGTTGGTCACGAGATCTTATGGGTTTCACCTCTAGCCTATCCCAACTTGTGTGGGACTGTTCTAAAAATGGCAGAAAAGATGAACCGAAACTCGACGTTGGATATAATATATTAGTTCTAGAAAAAAAAGAAAAAAATTGCATAAATGGATGATAATAGACAGGAAACATACAAAATTATGTATATGTTGAAGGCATATCATAACAAGCTTAAGAGTAGGAACCCAGTAGGACTGGAGCCGAGTGGAGCTCTCAGATGAGATTCGATTTGAACACTCGAACTCAAATTGAATTCGTGTGGAACATAGGCATAGAGTCCTAATGGGACTCAAGTTTTGGGCCCCCTCGAGACGTCTATATAAGTGGAGCTGGGAAACCAGGAAAGGGTTTCACAATTCCATGCCCACATCCTGTAATCGGATCTACCGGTCCACATCTCGCCGTTGCTCCCTTAGATGCATTGCACCTTTGACGCTTGAAAAAATCGCTCATGGGAATCATGAGGAGTTGTTCGAGGGATCCATGCAAAATCCGAACTCGTGATCTTCAACCATACCATGTTCCCTGCTTTGCATAGTAGAATTTTCTTTTGTTTTGCGCTATCGTAATATACTATGTGCCTCAACATAATGCATTCCGTTTTTGGCGACCACACAATATTGATGTCTCCTTGGTTGCTGCTAGCAGGGCATCCCATAGCATGTTGCACCGAGCGTCAGGAAGGACCAGAGCCGCCACCCCCAAAATCCGCCGCCGAGCAAATGGATCGGTCAGGGTTGTCACCTCCTCATGGGAAAAAAAGAGTACCACTATCGACGGGACAAGCGTTGCTCACCCCTTCCTCCAGCTACGATGAGGAAAACAGAGGAGAAGATGGGACAGAGTTTTCGCTCACACTGCCCCCGAGGACGACACCCAACCCCGAAAACTAGGATAGAAGCAAAAATTCTTTTGATTACTTTTTGACTATTTTCGGTGAAAATCAAATCGACCAAAAGTACCATCAAGCAAAGGAAAACAGAAACCCATCCTTGTATTTTCCCTGTACGCCCCCCTTGGAATCAAATGATCCATTAGTTGGTACTCCGTATTATTCTACAAATGGACTGGGCAAAAAGATTGTCAACTCAGAGATTACCCCAAGCGGGGAACGAAGATGCTGATTTCATGGTCGCTCGGGAATGTCTCGCCCAGAAGAAGAGATTACGAGGAGAGCGCGAGAAGATGTCGTGCCGCTCCTGTCAAATCCGGCAACGCACAGTGGGGAGAATGACTCGCTAGATATCAATCAATCTCATAGAACCAAAGGCAGCAACCTATCCATCATCGCATACAATTCGACTTCGTGGATTTATTTGGGACCGCTGGGCCTAGCTTACCACACCCGCGTTCCTTTAATCAGGAAGCTGTCGCTACCCAGTTTGACTGGGTCATACAGAAGCTTTGCCCAGCGATTAGATCAGAGTTTGTTGTTGGACAACACGGACGGACGGACGGCCGACTACTTGGACTGATGCCCAAGTTATTTTAGGACCTTGATGAGTTAGGACGGAAAAAAGAGTGTCAAGAAAAACGTAGAGGAAGGTTCGGACCGAATCGGTAGAGAAAACATGAAGAAATGTCGCCCCATTTGGCACGAAATCCCCCAAGCAAGTTCGACGGGCATAAAGAAATTCAGCAAACTGCTGGAGAACGTTTCCAGGGGCGGCTGTCCACAGCCCACACTAGAGCAGCACCGGGCCTGCCTCTCCGTCTCCGGTCTTCCCCCGTCAGGTCGTCTCGCCTCGTCCTGGTCGGCCCCCTTAAACCACTTCCCTTCTCACCTCCTCCCTCGTCGGCTCGTGCGTTGCTTTCAAACAGACGGAAGAGGATAGCCAAAACCGCAGCTTTGGAATCCACTCCGGTCCAGTCATCCACCACCGCCCGCCTCGTCCTGATCGGCAGCTCGTCGGTGGCGGTATTATTCTGCGCTCAGTCTTGCCCGCTCGGCGCCGTGGCACAACGGAACCAGCCAATTTAAGGCTTCAAGCTCCAATCCGGGGGATTCAAACAGTTTGTCCTTCACAATTTTTGCCGAATCTTGAGCTTGATTTTCTTGGGATATGGGTGAGGGTGTCAAGGCGCTGCTGGCGAAGCCGATCAAGCTCGCGGACCAGGTGGCCAAGCAGTCGGGCTCCGGGCAGTGCCAAAGGCCCGAGTGCAAGGAGCTGCGCGCGCGGGCGGAGAAGCTGGCGGAGGTGCTGCGGCAGGCGGCGCGGGCCGACCTGTACGAGCGCCCCGCCGAGCGCATCGTGGCCGGCACCCTGCAGGCGCTGGCCAAGGCCGGCGCCATGTCGGCCAGGTGCTTCGAGAGCCACTCCCGCCTCCGCCGCTTCCTCACCTTCAACCCCGTCTCCGGGTTCCCGCGCACCCTCGCGCTGCTCGACACCGCCGTCCAGGACGTCGCCTGGCTCATCCGCATCTCCTCCCCGCGCGCGGACGCCGACGCCAACGGCGCCGAGGACGACGACGACCTGCGCGGCCTCCCCAACATCGCGCAGAACGAGCCCATACTCTTCCTCATCTGGGACCACATCGCGCGCCTCCACACCGGCAGCCTCGCCGTGCGGGCCGACTCCGCCTCCACCCTCGCCTCCCTCGCGCGGGACAGCCCCCACTTCTCCAAGCTCATCGTGGAGGAGGACGGCATCGCGCCCCTCGTCAAGCTGCTCAAAGAAGGGACCGATGACGGCCAGGAGGCGGCCGCCACGGCGCTCGGCTTCCTTGGGCGCGACGAGGGGAGCGTGGAGAAGCTTCAACATGCCGGGGTGTGCTCCGTCTACTCCGCCGCGTTGAAGGAGCCGCCGATGCGCGTGCAGGCCGCGGCCGCCGAGGCCATCGCGTCGCTCGCGCACCAGAGCCCGAGATGCCAGGACTTGTTCGCGCAGAACAACGCCGTCCGGCACCTAGTTGGTCACCTCGCCGCCGGAACCATCCAAGAACACAGCAGGTACTCTGTCGGAGGAAGCAGCAACCGGCACACTGCACCTCCTCCGCCGGAGCACATGAGGTCGCTTCACTCTGTTGTGCTCGCCAGCACGCCCAGCATGCTCCCAGGAGTCTCTGGTCACCCCGCCAACGATCCACCGAACTCGTCGGAAGGCTCGAATGGACGCAACAACCAGATGCAATCCGCGGCAGCCGGCAGGACGACGGCGAACCGGCTCACGGCTGCACCACCCAGCAGGCCCCAGCTGGGCTCAAACGGTTCGAGCGGCCGTGGACCGCGCGAGACCGAGGACCCGGCCACCAAGGCGCACATGAAGGCCATGGCGGCGAAGGCTCTGTGGAAGCTTGCCCGTGGCCATCCGGGAGTCTGCAAAAGCATAACAGAGTCCCGCGCGCTGCTCTGCTTCGCCAGGCTCCTTGAGAAGGGGGACGACGGCGCAGGCACGCATCTTCAGTACTACTCTGCCATGGCAATCATGGAGATCACCCGCGTCGCGGAGCACAACCTCGCGCTGCGGCAGTCCGCATTCAAGCCCAGCTCCCCGCCGGCCAAGGCCGTCGCCGAGCAGCTGCTCTGCATTGTGCGCAAGGGGGAGTACGACGACCTGCTGCTGCTCCCGTGCATCACCTCGCTGGGCTGCCTGTCGCGCACGTTCACGGCGAGCGAGACCCGCGTAATCGGCCCGCTGGTGCGGCTGCTCGACGACCGCGAGCCCCCGGTCGCCAAGGAGGCCATCGTGGCGCTCACCAAGTTCGCGTGCACGGAGAACCACCTGCACGTGAACCACTGCAAGGCCATCGTCGACGACGGCGGGGCACGGCATCTTGTCCAGCTCGTGTACCTCGGAGACGAGCTCCAGATCGAGGCGCTCATATTGCTCTGCTACATCGCGCTGCATGTCCCGGAGAGCGAGGAGGTCGCGCAGGCCGGGGTGCTCGCCGTGCTCCTGTGGGCGTCGAAGCAGACGCAGTTGGTGCAGGACTTGCGCGTCGAGCGACTGCTGTCGGACGCCAAGGGCCGGTTAGATCTCTTCCAGTCCAGGGGGTCGATCATCTAGGTGACACTGATGATTCTTCCAGAACTGAAGTACAGTATTTGTGTAGGTTTATGTCGACCATTCTTTGCTGATTTCGGATTCCAGATTCAATTGTTTTGCTTTGGTAGAGTGTACATAGCACGCTTCTGTTGGCCGTGAAGGACATGCAAATCTTGTGGCATTTATGCAGATCATTTTATATGAACGAAACTGCAAATTGGAGAAGGGAGTGCCTGTTCAAATGGAATAATATCAGGTCAATTGGTTAGTTACGATGTACTCTGTTTATTCACGTTTACTTTTTTTTTACGTCAAATAGACTTTGTTCCTTAACACTTTTTCCTTGGTACGGCCCCTCAAACACAACAAGAACAAATTTCTTGTATCTTTACCTATTAATAAAGAACTGGTGATTTCTGCCATACGTCATTAGCAATTTTATAGAAAAATCTCTATAGATTTTTTAATTAACCCGCAGTCACGTCCCATATCCTTTCATAAAAAAGTAAAAATCGTCCTAGCACTTAAAAAAACCAGGCACGATGTGAGCGCATCATCTTCGCGACGTACAACAGAAGCCCCGGGCGATGTACAGATGCGACACAACACACGCCCCACTATCGTATAGTGCGGCACGTATGGTGAGTACCCTGCATAAGCCGGCGAGATGTACGGCGTGCAAACTGCGTGAAGTCGTGATGACCTATAAGTATAAGAAATTAATTGTAATCTTTTTGATAAATAAGAGTGTTGAACTTAACGGGAAGTAGAAGGAAATGATAAGCAATTTTCTATAAGGTATTCTTTATAAGTGATGTGATTAACAGTGATAGATAGTTTGGTAGCAAGATAATTCATAACAAGTAATAAATAACAATAGTAGTAAGTGTACAGTAAGGTAGTAATCCTTTTTATATCAAAGGACAGGGCGGAAAGTATTTTTATATGAACTAAAACGCTTCCGAAGACACATGGAAATTTGTGTCTAGTCATGTTCATCATGTTGAGTTGATTTGCATTCTTTACTTTGATAATTTGATATGTGGGTGGACCTATGCTAAGATGTTGTTCTTACTTGAACAAGCAACCCACTTATGATTACTCCCTCTCGCAAGCATCCACAATTACAAAATAAGAATTAAGTTAAATCTAACTATATCATGAAACATGTGGATCCAAATATGCCTCTTATGAAGCAACGCATAAAGTAGGGTTTAAACTTCTGTCACTCTAACAACCCATCATCTACTTGTCACTCCATAATGTCTTCTCTTAGGCCCATAACTTGGTGAAGTGTCGTGTAGTCAACGTTCACACAACACCACCAAGAAAAGGAACAACATACATATCATCAAAATATCGAACGAATACCAACTTCACATGATTACTTATAATAAGATTTCTCCCAAGTCCTTAGAACAAAAGTAATTACTCACACATCATCAACATGTTCAAGATCACACGTATAATAATGGTGATCAAGGATCTGAACATAGTATCTTCCACCAAGTAAAACCAACAAGCATCAACTACGAGATGTAATGAACACTACTAGAGCCCACAAGTACCAATCTGAGGTTTTAAGACAAATATTGAATACAAAAGATGATCTAGGGTTTGAGGTGAGATGGTGTTGATGAATATATTGATGAAGATTGGTCCTCTCATGAAAGAGAAAGCGTTGGTGATGACGATGGCTTCGATCTCGCTTTCCCGGAGGGAAGTTTTCCCGACAGAATCTCTCTACCGGAGTGTTGGAAATATGCCCTAGAGGCAATAATAAATTGGTTATTATCATATTTCCTTGTTCATGGTAATCGTTTATTGTCCATGCTATAATTGTGTTGATCAGAAACTCAGATACATGTGTGGATACATAGACAACACCATGTCCCTAGTATGCCTCTAATAGACTAGCTTGTTTCTTAAAGATGGCTATGATTTCCTAGTCATGGACATGAGATGTCATTTGGTAACGGGATCACATCATTAGGAGAATGATGTTATGGACAAGACCCAAACTACAAACGTAGCATATGACCGTGTCAGTTTATTGCTACTGTTTTCTACATGTCAAGTATCTGTTCCCATGACCATGAGATCATGCAACTCACTGACACCGGAAGAGTGCCTTGTGTGTATCGAACGTCACAACGTAACTAGGTGACTATAAAGGTACTCTACAGGTATCTCCAAGGGTGTTTGTTGGGTTGGCATGGATCAAGACTGGGATTTGTTACTCTGTGTGACGGAGAGGTATCTCAGGGCCCACTCGGTAATACAACATCACAACAAGCCTTGCAAGCAATGTGACTAAGTGTTAGTCGCGGGATCTTGTATTACGGAACGAGTAAAGAGACTTGCTGGTAACGAGGTTGACCTAGGTATGGAGATACCGACGATCGAATCTCGGTCAAGTAACATACCGAAGAACAAAAGGAACATCATACGGGATTAACTGGATCCTTGACATAGAGGTTCGACCGATAAAGATCTTCGTAGAATATGTAGGAACCAATATGTCCATCCATGTCTATTGGTTATTGACCGTAGAGGTGTCTCGGTCATGTCTACATAGTTCTCGAACCCATAGGGTCTGCACACTTAAGGTTCGGTGACGTTTCGGTAGTATAGAATTATGCATGGTGGTGACCGAAGGTTGTTCAGAGTCCCAGATGAGATCCTGGATGTCATGAGGAGCTCCGGATTGGTCCGGAGGTAAAGATTGATATATAGGAAGTCCTATTTTGGTCGCCAAAAAAGTTTCGGGCTCATCGGTAGTGTACCAGGAGTGCCGATAGTGTACCGGAAGACCATCGAGAGGGGTATTTCGACCCAAGAGGCTACATGGGCTGTGGGAGAGTTAATACCAGCCCTTAGTAGGCTGGTGGAAGTCTCACACAAGGCCCATGCGGCTAGGAAAGAAAACCCAATGAGAAAAGGGGGGAAAAGGCAAAATAGGGAGGAATCCTAGTTCTACTAGGATTGGAGGAGGAGTCCTCCTCTTCTCCTTGATTCGGCCGAACCAAGGGCTGGCCCTTGAGGGCCAAGCCTCCTCCTCTCTTCCTCCTATATATACTGGAGGTTTTAGGGTTTTTGGCACTTGATTTTCAGCCACGTGTTACCCGTTCCTCTAGTGCATAGTTTCTCCTCTAGGTCGGATTTCTGCAATGCTTAGGCGAAGCCCTGCCGGAATAGCTCCACCACCATCACCAGAGCGTCGTCATGCTGCCGGAGAACTCTTCTACCTCTTCTCTCCCTCTTGCTGGATCAAGAAGATGGAGATCGTCATCAAGTTGTACGTGTGCTAAACGCGGAGGTGTCGTCCGTTCGGCGCTAGATCGGAAGAACCGTGATCAAGATCGCGAGACGGATCATGATGAGATCGCAGGACGAATCATGATGAGTTCGCGGGACGTATCGTGATTGGATCGCGGGACGGATCGTGATGAGATCGCGGGACGCTCGGCGATTTGGATCGCGAAGACGTTCGACTACACCAACCGCGTTTCTTAACGCTTCCCGCTTAGCGATCTACAAGGGTATGTAGATCCACTCTCCCTCTCGTAGATGCTCATCACCATGGATAGATCTTGCATGCGCGTAGGAATTTTTTTGTTTCCCATGCAACGTTCCCAACAGTGGTATCAGAGCTAGGTCTATGTGTAGATGAGATCTCGAGTAGAACACAAAGAGTTTGTGGGCGTTAATGCTTAGATTGCTTCCTCCCTTGGTCGTGTTTTGGTTCGACGGTATTGTGGGATGAAGCGGCCCGGACCAACATTACTCGTACGCTTACGAGAGACCGGTTCCCTCAACTGTAACTTGTTGCATAGATGGCTGGTGGGTGCTAGTTGTTGGGAGACGTAGTAGTAAATCAAAAAAATTCCTACATATCACCAAGATCTATCTATGGAGAAACCAACAACGAGCGAGGAGAGATTAGATCTTCATACCTTTGAAGATCACTAAGCGGAAGCGTTACAAGAACGCGGTTGGTGGAGTCATACTCATAGCCATTCAGATCGCGGTGGACTCCGATCTCAGCACCGAATAACGGCGCCTCCGCGTTCAACACACGTGCAGCCCGATGACGTCTCCTACGCCTTGATCTAGCAAGGAGGAAGGAGAAATTGGGGGAAGAGCTCCGGCAGCACGACTAGTCATCATGTGAGACGGACTAGTCATCCATGGTGAACATCTCCATGTTGATCGTATCTTCTATACGATTCATGTTCGACCTTTCGGTCTTCCGTGTTCCGAGGCCATGTCTGTACATGCTAGGCTCGTCAAGTCAACCTAAGTGTTTCGCGTGTGTAAATCTGGCTTACACCCGTTGTATGCGAATGTTAGAACCTATCACACCCGATCATCACGTGGGGCTTCGGAACAACGATCCTTAGCAACGGTGCATAGTTAGGGTGAACACTTCTCTTGAAATTTTATTGAGAGATCATCTTATTTACTACCATCATTCTAAGCAAATAAGATGTAAACATGATAAACATCACATGCAATCAATATAGTGACATGATATGGCCAATATCATCTTGCTCCTTTGATCTCCATCTTCGGGGCACCATGATCATCACTGTCACCCGCACGATACCATGATCTCCATCATTGTGTCTTTATGAAGTTGTCTCTCCAACTATTACTTCTACTACTATGGCTAACGTTTAGCAATAAAGTAAAGTAATTACATGACATTTATGATTGACACGCAGGTCATAAAATAAAAATAAGACGACTCCTATGGCTCCTGCCGGTTGTCATACTCATCGACATGCAAGTCGTGAATCCTATTACAAGAACATGATAAATCTCATACATCACAATGCATCACATCACATCCTTTGGCCATATCACATCACAAGGCATATGCTGCAAAAACAACTTAGACGTCCTCTAATTTGTAGTTGCAAGTTTTTACGTGGCTGCTATAGGTTTCTAGCAAGAACGTTTCTTACCTACGCCAAAACCACAACGTGATATGCCAATCGCTATTTACCCTTCATAAGGAGCCTTTTCATCGAGTCCAATCCAACTAAGGTGGGAGAGACAGACACCCGCTAGCCACCTTATGCAACTAGTGCATGTCAGGCGGTGGAACCGGTCTCACGTAAGCGTACGTGTAAAGTTGGCCCGGGCCGCTTCATCCCACAATACCGCAGAATCAAGATAAGACCAGTAGTGGTAAGCAAATTAACAAGATTGACACCCAAAACAAGTTTGTGTTCTACTCGTGCATAGATTCTACGCATAGACCTAGCTCTGATACCACTGTTGAGAGACGTAGTAGTAAATCAAAAAATTTCCTACGTGTCACCAAGCTCTATCTATGGAGAAACCAGCAACGAGTGAGGAGTGATTGCATCTTCATACCTTTGAAGATCGCTAAGCGGAAGCATTACAAGAACGCAGTTGGTGGAGTCGTACTCGTAGCGATTGAGATCGCGGTGGACTCCGATCTCAGTGCCAAACAATGGTGCCTCCGCGTTCAACACATGTGCAGCCCGGTGACGTCTCCTACGCCTTGATCCAGCAAGGAGGAAGGAGAGGTTGGGGAAGAGCTCCGGCAGCACGACGGCGTGGTGACGGTGGAGCTGCATGGACTCCGGTAGGGCTTCACCAAGCGCTACGGAGAACGAGGAGAGGGAGGAGTAGGGCTGCGCCAAGAGAGGAAGAAAACCGTGTGTGTGGCAGCCCCAAAACCCCCACTATATATAGGAGGAGGGGAGGGAGGGCTGCGCCCTAGGGTGGTGCGGCAGCCACCAGATGGCAATCTGGCCGGCGGCCAGAGTGTTAGAGGGGAGGGCCGGCGCCCTAGATGGGCCTAGGGCCCATCTGCCCTAGGGTTTGCCCCCCTCCACCTCTTGCTGCGCCTTGGGACCCTTGTGGGGGGGGGGGCGCACCATCCCACCTAGGGGCTGGTTCCCTCCCACTTGTGGCTCAAGCAGCCCTCTGGTGCCGGTGGCCCCTCCCGGTGGACCCCCGGAACCCTTCCAGTGGTCCCGGTACACTACCGGTGACGCCTGAAACATTTCCGGTGACCGAAACGTCACTTCCTATATATGAATCTTTACCTCCGGACCATTCCGGAGCTCCTCGTGACGTCCGAGATCTCATCTGGGACTCTGAACAACCTTTGTTAACCACATACACTATTTCCCTATAACCCTAGCGTCATCGAACCTTAAGTGTGTAGACCCTACGGGTTCGGGAGACACGTAGACATGACCAAGACACCTCTCTGGTCAATAACCAACAGCAGGATCTGGATACCCATGTTGGCTCCCACATGCTCCACGATGATCTCTTCGGATGAACCACGATGTCGGGGATTCAATCAATCCCGTATTCAATTCCCTTTGTCTATCGGTATGATACTTGCCCGAGATTCGATCGTCGGTATCTCTATACCTTGTTCAATCTCGTTACCGGCAAGTCTCTTCACTCGTTCCATAATACATCATCCTGTGGCTAACTCCTAAGTCACATTGAGCTCATTATGATGATGTCTTACCGAGTGGGCCTAGAGATACCTCTCGGTCACACGGAGTGACAAATCCGAGTCTTGATTCGTGCCAACCCAACAGACACTTTCGAATATACCCGTAGTGCACCTTTATAGCCACCCAGTTACGTTGTGATGTTTGGCACACCCAAAGCATTCCTACGGTAACCGGGAGTTGCACAATCTCATGGTCTAAGGAAACGATACTTGACATTGAGAAGCTTTAGCAGACGAACTACACGATCTTGTGCTATGCTTAGGATTGGGTCTTGTCCATCACATCATTCTCCTAATGATGTGATCCCGTTGTCAATGACATCCAATGTCCATGGTCATGAAACCGCGACCATCTATTGATCAACGAGCTAGCCAACTAGAGGCTCACTAGGGACATGTTGTAGTCTATGTATTCACACATGTATTACGGTTTCCGGTTAACACAATTATAGCATGAACAATAGACAATTATCATGAACAAGTAAATACAATAATAACCATTTTATTATTGCCTCTAGGGCATATTTACAACACCATCAACACCATGGGGGCCAAGGACCTGAGGGAGAACCTCTCTGCACCAAGGGGGCAGGCCATGGAGGAGGACGCACAAGGGGGAGACCACATTCCCCCCTCTCTCGATGGCGCCGGAGTGCCATCGGGGGAACCATTGTTGCAGTGATCGTGTTCATAACATCACCTTCTGTGACGTGCAAACGTGAAGGATTCCCACTGTAAGGTGTTGCAATACGTTCATGATTCGCTTATAGTGGGTTGCTTGAGTGACAGAAGCATAAACCCGAGTAAGGGGGTTGTTGCATATGGGATAAAGGGGACTTGATGCTTTAATGCTATGGTTGGGTTTTACCTTAATGATATTTAGTAGTTGAGGATGCTTGCTAGAGTTCCAATCATAAGTGCATATTATCCAAGTAGATAAAGTATGTTAGCTTATGCCTCTCCCTCATATAAAATTGCAATAATGATTTCCGATCTTGTTAACAATTGCCTAGGATAATTCTGCACACCGACCCATCATTATTCTACACTCACTATTTGTAATATATTGTAATATTATGATAACAGCACCTATTTTTATATTTTAGTTCTCCGTTATAATGCAAAGCTATCCTCTTCATACCCAGAACGTAGTTTTATTTCTCGTTTCTAGATGGAAACAAACGTTCGATGTACGTAGACTCATATCAATGGCGGATACGACTTGAGACAATATTGATCTTACCTTTAGCTCCTTGTGGGTTCGACACTCCATACTTATCACTTCCACCTTTGGAAATTGCTACGATAATTCCTTGCACTTGGGGATTATCAAGCTCTTTTCTAGCGCTGTTGCCGGGGAGCAATAGCGTGGGGTTGATATTTTCGTGTGTGCTTGTTTGCTTTTCTTCACTAAGTAGATTTTATTTTCCCTTTTTGCTTTACTTAGTTGTGGGTGAAACAAATGAAAAAAATGAAAAATACAAAAAGAGTTACTTTCCCCTTATGCCTAAGAAGTTTTTCACAAAGAGAAGTGATTGGAAGGTTGTGCATTGGAGAAGTGAGGGTCGACCTTGAACACTTTTGTTCATGCTCATGGAAACAATGTAGAATTTTTCATGGAAGCTTCCGAAAAATAATTATCCCCTTGTATATATCCATTTTATTATAAAAATAACATGCCAAGATTTGCTTTTAGGATGATTAGATTGCTTGTTTGGTGTGTGAAGTGCAAAAACAGAAATTTTGTCTCTAGTGTGCGTATTTAATTTTTTTACTAGAACGTTCAAAGTTTCTGAAATTTTTACGCAGTACTGCTATGAAATTTTTATTTTTTTTATAAGTTTTCAGAATTTTTTGAGTTACAAAAGAATACAAAGTTTTCAGATTACTACAGACTGTCCTGTTTTTGACAGATTATGTTTTCTATGCATTGTTCTCTTATTTTAATGAATCTATGGGTTGTATCCGAGGGTATGAACCATGGCGAAGTTGGACTATAGTAGATATAATGCTAATATGAATTTGTAATGATTTCACAAAAGTACTTAAAGTAGTATTTTGCTTTATTATACTAACAGATCTCACGAGGGTTTTGTTAAGTTTTGTGTGAATGAACTGTTCGAAGATCGAGGAGGTATCGATATAAGAAGAATACAGAGAGACAAAATTTCAAGCTTGGGGATGCCCAAGGCACCCCAAGTAAATATTGCAGGGAGAATCAAGCATCCAAGCTTGGGGATGCCCCGGAAGACATCCCATCTTTATTCTTCAATAATTATCGGCATACCTCGGTTTTTGTTTTGTTCACAAGATATGTGTCTTTAGTGTTTTTCTTTTCCTTTATGAACCCTCCTAGTATGAGTTAGTCCTTCACTGATTTTTATAATGCTTCATGCACTTCACTTAAATCTTTTGAGTATGGCTTTGAAGAATGCTCTCTGTGCTTCACTAAATCTTTTGAGTATGGCTTTAAAGAATGCTTCATGTGCTTCGCTTATATATATTTTGAGCTTGGATATTGGTTAATATATATTAATTATAGAATACTCTATGAACTTAACTTATATATTTTATAGTATGAATAAAATGTTCATCAGAATTTGGCTTAGAAGAGTATCATTGAAATATCATGCCTAGCTAAAAAGGTATTAAAGAAAAATGCTTGTTCAGACACAACCCAACACTTTTACTTTCTATTTTGATGTGTTCACATGATTAAGATACTGTAGTAATCATGTTTTGTGCCTTTTATTTCAATTAAGTGCCAATTAAAGCCTTTGGGATAGTGTCGATACTCGCTTGTTTGATTCTGTGCAAAAACAGAAAGTTTTGCGTCCGGTATATGAATTGTATGATTTTACCGGAGAGTCAAGAAATTCTGAAATTTATACACAACATTTATAGGAAAATTTTGTGATATGTACTACTTTCTCAAAAAAATAGAGTTAGGGAAGTTTGGTGATCATTCAGATCTTTACAGATAGTTCTGTTTTTGACAGATTCTATTTTGCATGCATAGTTTGCTTGTTTCAAGTGTTCCTATATATAGCTTATATAGAGTAATATAAATTGTGGGAATGATGTAATACAGTAAGTATCATGTGGTAATAATTATGAATCTTGTCTTGAAAGTACCTAAGTGAGTGATCTATCTTTATTACACTAACCCTTCTCACAAAATTCCGTTAAGTTTTGTGTGATTGAAGTTTTCAAGTTTTGGGTGAGCTACCGATATGAGAAGAATTAGGAGTGACAAGAACCTAAGTTTGGGTATGACCAAGTCACCCCCAAGGTAATATCCAGGGAATATTCAAGAACCTACGCTTGGGGATGCCCCGAAAGGCATCCCCTCTTTCGTCCTCAACACTACCGGTATCTCACCTGGAGCTATATTTTTATTTGTCACATAATATGAGTTTTGCTTGGAGCGTCATTTTATTTTGTTGTTCCCTGTTAGGTGTTATTTATAATATTGTTTTTCAATAAAAATTTCCAAGAATTGCATTAGGATGCTTGCATTGCATGTTTTGATGTGTGCTGTGTAAAAACAGAAACTTTTGCTGTAGTGTTTGAATTTTGATATTTTACTGGGACGTGGAAAGTTTCTGAAATTTGTACACATTGTTTTCATATAAATTCCTTAGAATGGCCTATATTTCATAATTTTTAGAGTTACATAGGTGCACTGGTTCAATAAATTGTTGTAGACTATTCTGTTTAGACAGATTGCTGTCATAGTTTTTGTTATCTACTTGTCCTATAGTTTCCATAGCCTATATTGGTAGATAAAACTTGTGTAAATAATAGTATACATTACCTAACGTTTGAAATTATTGTGCAACTTTTCTTGGCAGTACATGAAGTGTTGATTTGTTCTTATGTGTACTAACCTATCTCACGAGTTCTTTTTTGAAATTTTGTGTGGATGAAGTTTTTTTAGAATAGGTGAAACCGGGATATGAGAGGATTGAACAAGATACAAAAGATCAAGATTGGGGATGTCCAAGGCATCCCAAGCTAATATTTCAAGAACTCTCAAGTATCTAAGATTGGGGATGCTACGCATCCCACCTCTCTTCATCAACAATTATCGATTAGCCTATGTTGAGCCTAAATTTTTATTCGTTCTCATGATGTGTGCCATTCTTGGAGTGCCATTTTATTTTGTTTTATGTTTCAATAAAATCATTGGATCTGAAATTTTGAATAAGAGAGAGTCCTCACACGTCTATTTAACTACACATTGTTCTTCACCTATATCTTTTTGGAGTAGTTTGTCATTCACTCTCGTGCTTCACTTATATCCCATGAATAAATGGTTGAATGAATTGAATATAATAAATATGAAATTAAAAATTCCTCGTATACTTATCCCATGGGGAGTAATTACTTCAAGCATAATAAGTATATGTGGTGAATTTTTTTGAAAGTTAGCAAACACCGCATTGGTCACTTGAACAATTCATGAAAGAATATTGAAGGAAGAGAGATTTCACATATAAATATAATATCTTGGACATCTTCTATGATTGTGAATACCCATTAATTATTTTCAAACATGAGCAAATTAGTTGAAATTGGACAAGGAAGACAACATAATGAGTTATGCTTGGGTATATTTGTATAGTAGTTATATTGTTTTGGATCCTCCAACATGTAGTGCTTGCTTCCACCTCATACAAGCCAAAACTTCCGCACCAAGTAGAAATACTAATTGTGCATCCAAACACCCTTAAACTAGTTTTGCCATGAGAGTACACTATACCTACCTATGGATTGAATAAGATCCTTCAAGCAAGCTGTCATCGGTGCAAAAAGCAATAAAAATTCATCCTAAATATGTACGATCTTTTATTGTAAGGGAAAATAAGCGTTGTACAAACTTGTGATGGTAAAGAAATAAAAGTGATGGATTTCATAATAAAGGTTGCTATCACAAAGCGCAATACAACGTGATGTTTATTTGCATTAAGAGTTTGCACATCCAAAAACAAAAGGCGCATGAAAAACTCTGTTTCCCTCTGCGAAGGGCCTATCTTTAATGCTATGGTTAGGTTTTACCTTAATGATCTTTAGTAGTTGTGGATGCTTGCTAGAGTTCCAATCATAAGTGCATAAGATCCAAGTAGAGAAAGTATGTTAGATTATGCCTCTCCCTCATATAAAATTGCAATAATGATTTCCGATCTTGTTAACAATTGCCTAGGATAATTCCACACACCGACCCATCATTATTCCACACTCTATATTTGTAATATATTGTAATATTATGATAACATCACCTATTTTTATATTTTAGTTCTCTGTTATCATGCAAAGCTATCCTCTTCATACTCACAACATAGTTTTATTTCTCGTTTCTAGATGGAAGCAAATGTTTAGTGTACGTAGAGTCGTATCAGTGGCTCATAGGACTTGAGAGAATATTGATCTTACCTTTAGCTCCTTGTGTGTTCAACACTCCATACTTATCACTTCCACCTTTGGAAACTACTATGATGATTCCTGGCACTTGGGGATTATCAATATCTACTATCATATTCTATTCCACCTATATGCTATGTCCAATGGTTCACACTCATGTCTTGCGTGAAGAATAAAAAGTTGTCACATATTGAAAAAGTATGATCCAATTGCCTGCCTTGGACACCGTGGTGCTTAACATTTGTATTGATGTGGTGAAGACGGAGTCATGCCTTGCTAATGTAATAACAAGAATGGGGTTAAATATTCTTTTAGGATCGTATACTTTGAAAATCAATGATTTATTTTCTTATACTTATAAATATTACTATGTTTTTGTTTGTTAATTCATCATTTCTCAGTGAGCATACATACAAAATATTGCATAATGGGTAGCATGTCAATTCAAAAAAAATGTTTTTATCATTTATCTACTTGAGGGCGAGCAGGAATTAAGCTTAGAGATGCTGATACATCTCCAATGTATCTATATTTTTTATTGTTCCATGTTGATACTATCATTCTAGGATACTTTTGGGGCATTTGTTTATCCATTTATAATATTTTTAAGCACTAACCTATTGACCAAGTGCTAGTTGTTGTTTTTGGCATGTTTTTGACTTTTCAGGTTTATAGTACCAAACGAAGTCCAATTGCACCAAAAAAGACTTGGAAGCTTTAGGAGGAGGTCGGGAGAGGCACGAGGTACCCACAAGCCAACAGGGCGTGCCCAGGGGTGCCTTGATGGCTTGTGCCTCCCTCGGGCGTCTCCCGACGGTCCTCTCTGGCCTATAAATTCTCATATATTCCAAAAACCCTAGGGAAGCTCCCGAAACACTTTTTTTGCCGCCACAAGTCTCTGTTCCGATGGGACCCCCATCTACACCTTCGTTCTGGCACCATGCCGGAGGGGAGATCGATCATGGAGGGCCTCTTCATCAACCTTGCTTCCCTCACGATGATGCATGAGTATTTCACCATAGACCTACGGGTCCGTAGGTAGTACCTAGATGGCAATCTCTCTCTCTCTCTCTAGATCTTCAATACAATGTCCATCACATCTTTGCCTTGATGTATCCAATATAATCCCTTTGTATGGTGTGTTTGTCGGGATCAGATGAATTGTGAGTTTATATTAAGATTATTCATAAAAAGTATTTGAGTCAAACCTGAATACTAAGATTCTTATTTGCATGATCATTATAGCTTCATAATGCTCTCTGATCTATTGAGATAGTTTGGCCAACTAGATTGGTATTTCTTCGGTGGGAGTGGTGTGTTGTAGTAGGTTCAACCTGATGAGTTTCTATATCCCAGTGACAGAAGGGGACAAGTTCCGTCTTTGTGTTGCTGTTACTAAGGATAAAACGATGGGGTTTATTCATATTGATTGAGTTTACTTTGTCTACATTATGGCATCGTTCTTCAAGCATTACTCTATTTTACTTAATACTCTACATGCATGCTGGATATCGGCCGATGAGTGGAGTAATAGTGATAGGTGTAGGCAGGAGTCGGCCTATTTGCTTATGGACTTGATTTCTATATACACATGATCATTGTCATGAAAATCTCATAACTATTCGCTTTCCTATCAATTTCCCAACAGTAATTTGTTTACCCACCGTATGCTATTTCTATGAGTGATGCGACTAGAGAACTCTACGCACCCCGGGCCTATTCACTCAGATATTCACACACGCTATTACTACCTTGGTGTTATTTATTTTCTTTTGTTTTATTTTCCAATTTACAATTGTCTATACAACTCACTTTCTTGCAAATAAATAGATCAAGGGGATTGACAATGCTCTTGCCGGCGTTGGGTGCAAGTTGTTTGTTCTTTTATGTGCAGCCGCTGAAGATAGTTGAGGATTGGTATTCCTATTGGTTTGATAAACCTTGGTTTCATAACTAAGGGAAATACTTACCCACATTGTGCTGCGATAACCCGTTCCTCTTCATGGAAAACCCAACGCAGATCACAAGTATCAAAAGACGAGCTGCCAAAATAGCTACCAAGCTTGAATGTAAACAACATGTTTTGGAGAACGTCTATGACAACTTGAATAGATGGCTAACTCATAAAAAATTAACAAAATTTTGTGCACATCATGCTTTGTTTCTTGCATTGAACCCATTAAGGTACAAGAAGTGCTCAAGGACACGGAATGACTGGAAGCCATGCACGATGAACTCAACAACCTCGAGCGCAACAAAGTGTGGAGGTTGGTGCCAATACCAAAGGAGAACCACAATGTCATTGGAACCAAATGGATCTTCAAGAACAAGCAAGATGCGAACGGTGTTGTCATTTGCAACAAGGTAAGATTTATGATTCAAGGCTACTCCCAAGACGAGGATTTCGACTACGGTGAAACCTTTGCTCCCGTTGCACGTCTTGAATATATTTGCATGTTGTTTGCATATGCTTCTCATCATGATTTTAAATAATATCAAATGGATGTGAAGAGTGCATTTATTATTGGTCCACTCAAGGAGTTGGTACATATGAAGCAACCCCTGGGGTTTGATGATCCCAAGTTCCCCAATCATGTATACATTATCCATAAGGCTCTCTACGCCCTTAAACAAGCCCTACGTGCGTGGTATGAGCACCTTACCGAGATGTTGCAAGACTGTGGGTTTGAAATTGGTAAACTTGATCCCACTCATTTCATGAAGAGGATTAAAGGGAACTTGTTCATATGCCAACTATATGTTGATTCTATTATATTTGGTTCTCCTAACAAATCATTCAATGATGAGTTTGTCGCACTAATGACCAAAGAATTTGAGATGTCGATGACGCGAGAGTTGAAGTTCTTCCTTGGATTCGAAGTGAAGCAACAATGTCAAGGAACCTTCATCAATCAAGCTAAATATACTCAAGACATGCTCAAAAGATTCAAGATGGATGAGCTCAATCTTCCCAAGGCCAACACTCCTATGCCTCTCAAATGCTATCTTGATAGTGATCCCAATGGTAAAGCCATGGATCAAAAGGTATACCGCTCCATGTTTGGATCCTTGCTTTATCTTTATGCATGTAGACCGGATATTATGTTGAGTGTGAGAATTTGTGCACGCTTTCAATCCGCACCTAAGGAAATCCACTATGTGGCTGTCAAGCGAATCTTTCGATATTTGGCTCATACCCCAAACTTTGGCTTATGGTACCCAAAAGGTGCTTCATTTGATCTCATGGGATATTCAGCCTCGGATTGGGCGGAGACCATGTGGAGAGGAAGTCAACTTCCGAAGGTTGCCAATTCCTTGGTCGCTCTTTGGTAAGTTGGTCTTCGAAGAAACAAAATTGTGTTTCTCTCTCATTCACCGAGGCCGAGTATATAGCCGCCACAAGCTGTTGTGCATAGATTCTTTGGATGAGGGAAACTTTAAAGGATTATGGTGTTGGAAATATGCCCTCGAGGCAATAATAAAATGGTTATTATTATATTTCCTTGTTCATGATAATTGTCTATTTTTCATGCTATAATTGTATTAACCGGAATCTGTAATACATGTGCGAATACATAGACCACACCATGTCCCTAGTGAGCCTCTAGTTGACTAGCTCGTTGATCAATAGATGGTCATGGTTTCCTAGCCATGGACATTGGATGTCGTTGATAACGAGATAACATCATTAGGAGAATGATGTGATGGACAAGCCCCAATTCTAAGCATAGCACAAGATCGTGTAGTTCGTCTGCTAGTGCTTTTCTAATGTCAAGTATCATTTCCTTAGACCATGAGATTGTGCAACTCCCAGATATAAAGGTGCACTATAGGTATCTCCTAAAGTGTCTATTGGGTTGGCATGAATCGAGACTGGGATTTGTCACTCCGTGTGATGGAGAGGTATCTCTGGGCCCACTTGGTAATACATCATCATAATGAGCTCAATATGACTAAGGAGTTAGTCACGGGATCATGTGTTACGCGAGTAAAGAGACTTGCCGGTAACGAGATTGAACAAGCTATAGGGATATTGACAATCGAATCTCGGGCAAGTAACATACCGATGGACAAACGGAATTGTACACGAGATTAATTGAATCCCCAACATTGTGCTTCATCTGATGATATCATCGTGGAATATGTGGGAGCCAATATGGGTATCCAGATCCCGCTATTGGTTATTGGCCGGAGAGGTGTCTTGGTCATGACTGCATGGTTCCCGAACCCGTAGGGTCTACACACTTAAGGTTCGGTGACGCTAGAGTTGTAATGGGAATTGTATGTGGTTACTGAAAGTTGTTTGGAGTCCCGGATGAGATCTAGTATGTCACGAGGAGTTTTGAAACGGTCCGTAGGTGAAGATTTATATATGGGAAGGCCAGTTTCAGTCATCGGAAACGTTTCGGGGTTTATCGGTATTGTACCGGGACCACCAAAGGGGTTTCGGGGGTCCACCGGGAGGGTCCACTTGCCCCGGAGGGCCTAATGGGCTGAAGTTGCGTGGTAACCAGCCCCTTAGTGGGCTGGTGCGACCCCCAAGGGCCCATGGCGCCTAGGGTTGGAAACCCTAGGGGGTGGGGGCGCCTCCCACCTAACTTGGGAGGCAAGTTCCCCCCTTAGCCGCCCCCCTCTAGATGGATCTAGGGGGGCGGCCACCTCTCCCCTTCCCCCTATAAATAGTGGGGGAGTGGGAGGGCAGACGCACCCTTCCCCCTGGCACAACCCCCCTCCGACACCTCCTCCTCCTCCGTAGCGCTTAGCGAAGCCCTGCCGGAGAACCACAAGCTCCACCGCCACCACGCCGTCATGCTGCCGGAGCTCCCCCTCAACTTCTCCTCCCCCCTTGCTGGATCAAGAAGGAGGAGACGTCATCGGGCTGTATGTGTGTTGAACGCGGAGGCACCGTCCGTTCGGCGCTTGGATCGGATCTTCCGCGTATGACTTAATCAACCGCGTTCGTTGTAACGCTTCCACTTAGCGATCTTCAAGGGTACGAAGATGCACTCCCTCTCTCTCATTGCTAGCATCTCCTATATTGATCTTGGTGACACGTAGGAAAATTTTGAATTGTTACTACATTACCCAATAGTGGCATCATGAGCAAGGTCTTTGCGTAGATTCTATGCACGAGTAGAACACAAGTAGTTGTGGGCGATGATTTGGTCAATTTGCTTGCCGTTACCAGTATTATCTGAAAGCACAATATGCGCCCTTGGTGGTTTTGATAATTCATGACAACATACATTGTCTCTTGGACTAACACCTCTATCTAGTATATTTCAGATGATAGTCCATGAAGATCTGAGTTGGCAAAAAGGTTGATGAGATTGTGGAATTACCCCCAAGTTGCAAGGAAATAGGTTGGCCAAGCTTCAAGCAAGAGGACTCTAAAATTCATATTTGTGAGAAATCACTTTGAGTCTATAGGAAAGCCAATACAATTAAAAGGGGGTAAAGTTTTGATGGTGAACAATATGCTTAAACGTGCACAAGTGACAGTCACCAAGACATCCACATTCTCTCCCACCAAAGTCTATCCTACGCCGAATATACCAAATCGGTGCAACCAACTTTACTATCCCGGTGCCATCGAGTTCCAAACCCTAGACAGACTCAGCCAAACCCTAACACTTTGGTGCAGCTGACACTACACTCGGTGCCACCGAGTTGGGTTGCCAACTTTCTGTTACGCAAATTCTCATTTTCGGTCGGACCGAGAATGGTGAATCGGCATCATCGAGTTTGGTAATTCTGACCTTTGGTCACCTAGTCGTTGCAACCGAGAGTTATATATCGGTCCATCCGAGATTCAAAAGTTGTCACTTTTTTGTCACTTCGGTACCACCGAGTTTTACACTTTGGTGTCACCCAGTCTGACTTATTGTGTGTAACGGTTGGATTTTTGGAGATGCCTATATATACCCCTTCACCACCACCCACTCGTTACAGAAGCACTCAGAACTATTCCATACCTATCCTACTCAGTTTTCTGAGAGAGAACCACCTACCCTCGTGTTGAGGTCAAGATCTTCCACTCCAACCATATGGGTCTTGATTTCTAGCTTCCCCAAGTTTCTTTCCACCAATCCCATCTCTTCTACTAAGCCAAATCTGTGTGAGAGAGATTGTGTGTTGAGGAGTCTATCATCTTGAAGCACAAGAGCTGGGAGTTCATCATCATTACCGAGCCTATTACCTTTTGGAGGGTGCTGCCTCCTAGATTGGTTAGGTGTCGCTTGGGATCCTCCTACTTCGTGTTGTGGAGTGAACCAGTAAGTTTGTAAGGTCAAGGAGATCACCTACTTCGTGAAGATCTACCCATAGTGAGCTGGTCCTTCATGGACGAAAGCCGCATGGAATAGTCAAGGTTGCTTCTTCGTGGAACCCTCCGTGGGTAGAGCCCTTCGTGGACTCTCGCGACTGTTACCCTCCGTGGGTTGAAGACTCCATGAACGTGGACGTACGATAGCACCACCTATCGGAACCATGGGAAAAATCATCATATCATCACTTGTGTTTGATCTTCCTATCCCATCTCTTTACTTACATGTGAAATGTCTTTACTTTCTGCTGCCATACTCGTAGACTTGCATGTGTAGGGCAATTAGACTATCTAGACTTGTTGAAATCATTAAAATCTGCCAACCAAACAACTTGGTAAAAGGTTAGGTTTTAAATTTCTGCTAGTAGTATTCATCCCCCTCTAGGCATGCCTCTCTCGATCCTACAAGTGATATAAGAGCTTTGGTCTCCATTGCTTCAGTTTAATCACCGTGGAGGGAGATGGATGTGTCTAGAATGGAGAGTTTGAGTTGTAGAGTGCCCATTCTTGATGGAGAGTATTGTATTCAATGGAAGAATTCCATGATTGATCTATTTAATAGATTCCATTTGACTAAATATATTGAACAACCCTATGTGCTCCCCATTGATGAAATGCATCCCACACACGAAGAGGAAATTAACATGCGTGCTAACCTAAGAGTTGTCAATCTTATTGTTAGAGGTTTACCAAGATTCATGCTTTCTCAATTGAAGAACTTTGCATGTGCCCATACCTTATGGACTCATTTGGAGAAACTATATCCAAATCTTTCCTTAGGAAATCTTGATGAAATTCTTCATAAAACTGTTGCTTTTCACAAAATCAAGCCTGGTGATCCAAACTTTGATAAATGCCTATTTGAACTCCGTGATCTCATGCGTGCTAAAGGAGATTTGACCACTATTAACAACATTATCTTTGAAGCCATTCGCATTCATAAACTTAAGCATGTTCATAATCACTATTCTAACAAATCCCTTGTTCTTTATGACGAGGATTTTCCACTTGATGATGACAATGTGTAACATGGCTATTATGAAGAAGATGAGTTGTTCGACGTCGAGTATGAGAATATCATGAAGAATCTGAGTCTTATGGCAAACTTTAGACATTTCATGTCTGGAGAAAAAGAGTGGATTCTTGAAAGTGCATGTACGAATCATATGACTGGTGACAGAGACATGTTCCAAGAGATCACGCCTAATCAAGGTCCTCGACGGTACGTGACCTTTGGAGACAACTCTAATGGTAAGGTACTTGGCCTTGGTAAGGTGGCCATATCTCATGATAGCTCTATTCAAAACATCATGCTTATTGCATCCCTTGGCTATAATCTTCTTTCCGTATCTAGACTTGCTGACTTTGGTTTCAATGTTTTATTTACGAAAATTGATTGCCAAGTGTTTCGTCGAGATAATCATAAAATGGTCTTTACCGGTTTCCGTAGAGGTGATCTATACATTGTTAATTTCACTAAAAGATCCAAGCCTTGCACTTGTTTAATTGCAAAATCTTCTAAAGGTTGGCTTTGGCATAGAAGACTTGGACATGTAGGCATGCGAAATCTAGATAAGCTAATCAAAGGTGATCATATAATTGGAGTTAAAGATGTTATCTTTGGAAAAGATAGACTTTGTAGTGCTTGTCAAGATGGAAAGCAAGTAGGTGGAAGTCATCCCGTTAAGAATATCATGACTACTAGGAGACCACTCAAGTTACTTCACATGGATCTTTTTGGTCCCACTGCTTACAAGAGTCTATGTGGAAATTCCTATGGTCTAGTTATAGTTGATGATTTTTCTAGATTTACATG
This sequence comes from Hordeum marinum, assembly GCA_022496015.1. NCBI lineage: Eukaryota > Viridiplantae > Streptophyta > Magnoliopsida > Poales > Poaceae > Hordeum > Hordeum marinum. Next base: position 384,320,838 of record CM039675.1, read on the forward strand.
GGTATTCTTTCTTGATGATAAGTCGCAGGTTCAAAAGATCTTCAAGAACTTCGCTCGCAAAGCACAAAATCAGTTCGAAGTGAAGATCAAGAAGGTTCGGAGCGATAACGGATTGGAGTTCAAGAACACCCACGTGGATACCTTTCTTGACGAAGAAGGTGTCTCACATGAGTTCTCAGCTACATACACACCTCAACAAAATGGAGTTGTTGAGAGGAAGAACCGGACGCTCATTGAGATGGCAAGAACGATGCTTGACGAATACAAGACACCAAGAAACTTTTGGGCGGAAGCCGTTGAAATAGCATGTCATGCCACAAACCGACTTTACTTGCACAAGCTTCTCGGCAAAACGGCATACAAGCTACTCACCGGTAACAAACACCAAGTCGGATACTTTCGGGTATTTGGCTGAAAGTGCTACAGTCTTGATAAGCATCGTCATACTAAATTTGCTCCAAAATCTCATGAAGCATTCCTACTTGGTTACGGATCGAACTCTCACACCTACCGTGTCTACAACAACTTCACTCTAAAAGTTGAAGAGACGGTAGATGTGAAGTTTGATGAATCTAATGGTTCGCAAGTCAAACAATTGCCAAATGATGTAGGTGATAAGGATCCTTCGGAAGCCATACTATATCTACCCATTGGCAAGATTCGTCCCATGGAGGTGAAAGAAAGTACTTCATCAACTCATGTGGAAGCCCCTACCTCACGTCAAGGTGAACCTCAACACGACATGGAGGCATCCACAAGCGGTACTCGACAACATGATGAAGAGGAGGAGGTGCATCATGAAGATCCACCACAACCACCTTCACCACCACCTCAAGGGAATGACACCTTCAACAACAACGAAGATGAACGAGATGATAATGAAGAAGAAGAAGAATCTCCACCATCCAACAATCGGAAGATGGCCCGTATCCGATCTCAAGTGACCAAGAACCATCCCCTAAACCAAATCGTTGGTGATATACAAACAAGGAGAATCACTCTCTCTAAAACCCTTCTAGCTAACTTCTGTGAACATTATTCCTTTATCTCTAGTATTGATCCTTTAAAGGTAGAACAAGCTCTTGAAGACACGGATTGGGTGAATGCAATGCATGAAGAGCTACACAACTTCGAGAGGAACGAAGTATGGACACTCGTGGAGAAGCCCGAAGATGAGCACAACATCATCGGAACCAAATGGGTGTTTCGGAACAAACAAGACGAAGAGGGTCAGGTCGTACGCAACAAGGCTCGTCTCATAGCACAAGGATATGCGCAATTCGAAGGTATGGACTATGGTGAGACTTATGCCCCCATCGCTAGACTTGAAGCTATCTGTATTCTTCTTGCTTATGCCAATCACCATGATATCACACTTTATCAAATGGACATCAAAACTGCATTTTTAAATGGTGAGATTGAAGAAGAGTTTTATGTTAAGCAACCACCTGGTTTTGTGAATCCTAAGAAACCTAATCATGTTTACAAGCTTCACAAAGCTCTCTATGGTCTTAAGCAAGCCCCTCGTGCTTGGTATAAATGCTTAACGAAATTTCTCATCAAAAAAGGTTTTGAAATTGGTAAAATTGATGCAACCTTGTTCACTAAGAGAGTTAATGGAGAATTATTTGTATGCCAAATCTATGTGGATGATATTATCTTTGGTTCTACTAACCCTCAATTTAGTGAAAGATTTGGAAGGTTGATGTCCGAGAAGTATGAGATGTCTATGATGTGTGAGCTGAAATTCTTTATTGGGTTGCAAATAAAGCAATCAAGAGAAGGAACTTTCATTTCTCAAACTAAGTACACCAAGGACTTGATCAAGAAGTTCAGCATGCAGGATTGCAAAGGTATGAAAAATTCCATGCCCACTAGTGAACACGTTGATCTTACTAGGGAGGATGAACCAGTTGATCAAAAAGTTTATCGATCTATGATAGGTTCTTTGTTATATCTATGTGCATCTCGTCCCGATATTATGCTTAGTGTTTGCATGTGTGCTAGATATCAAGCTGCAGCTAAAGAGTGTCATCTTTTGGCTGTGAAACGTATTGTGAGATACTTGATACGAACACCAAACTTTGGCATTTGGTATCCCAAGGGATCTTCTATTGATCTTGTTGGCTATTCTGATTCGGACTATGCTAGAGACAAGGTTGATAGAAAATCCACCTCGGGTACTTGTCAATTTTTAGGTAGATCTCTTTTGTCTTGGTCCTCCAAGAAACAAAACTCGGTATCTCTATCTACTGCCGAAGCTGAGTATATTGCTGCTGGATCTTGTTGTGCGCAATTACTATGGATGACACAAACGCTTAAGGATTATGGTATTCATGTTAAAAATGTTCCATTACTTTGTGACAATGAAAGTGCTTTTAAAATTGGACATAATCCTGTGCAACATTCTCGAACCAAGCATATCCAAGTTCGACATCATTTCATTCGTGATCATGTTGCCAAAGGTGATATCAATCTTAAGCATGTTCGTACTAACAAGGAATTGGGAGATATCTTCACTAAGCCACTTGATGAGAAGACATTTTGTCATTTGAGGAGTGAGTTGAACATCATTGATGCTTCACACTTGAGCTAGACTCACTCGGTTGCAAGCAAGGAAATGAGCTTAATTATTGTCTCCATGATCCCATAACTCATTATCATATGCCATGGAATTCTATGCTCCCTTGTATTGCATCTAACCTTTTGTAGGTACTTTGAAGAACTTCATTTCACAAGATTGCCATCAACTCCAATCATAAGCAATCTTGTCATTACCAAGTATCCACAACCCCTCTTGATGATGGAAGGAAGAAGACAACAAAAATATCCTTGACATATACTTGATCTTAGTTGCAAATCTATAAGTGGTATCACATCAATAGGATATATCCATTGTTCTTCCTTGCATGACTAACCTTAGTAGGTGATGAGTGTACTAGAACGAGAAGGAATGCTTCAAACTCAAGATGATCCTCATCAACTTCAAGCATCCTCAAAAAAAGTTCACCTATGAGCTGCGTCATCAACATCATTCAAAGGTATGTACTCATATCCTTGAAAAGGATTTACTCCAAGTCATGGGCTAAAGCAACTCAAGAGATATGAAGACATCAAAATGCTTAATCGAAAAATGGTAACCCCATTTTAAGCTTAAACAATGAGTATGACCTATGATCAAGTATTCTTGCTTGGCTCCTAAGTCAATACACTCTAATATAGGTGACATAGTCACCGTCCATCATTTAGTTAAGAAACTTGTGTGGTTTGCTCTCTTATTGCATGATTTCTTGTAACCACTCAAATCTTATCTATTTGATGTCCTTTGTAAATCTTTCGCATTTTCTTTTTGAGACAATTACATTTGTGTCTTTGGAACAGAATCTTGGTTTATCTTTCGGCGTCACCGATATAAATAACTCGGTCCTACCGAATTCGCAGATAAGCCGCAACACACAAATCTTGATACCATCGATTTATTAATCTCGGAGCCATCGATTCTCTTGGAGTTCAAATTTTATGTTTTCCTGATCCAGTTTACAGTGCTTACTGTTCCCGAGACAATCCTGTTCCTTTAATGACCCCTTCTAAAAAAGCTTTATGCCAAAGGGGGAGAAGAAAACTCTAATTTGCTAAAGGGAGAGAAGCTACATTCAATGATTCCCTTAGTCTTTTATTGGACCCTGCTTTCAATGACCCTTGATCTCGAGGACCCATTCCTTATCAATGATCCCTATCACTACTCCCAAGTTTAACCTTTTTGGTACTTTATGCCAAAGGGGGAGAATATCAAAGCTTCATGCTAAAGGGAGAGTCACATGCTTATGCAAAAGGGGAGATAAGATTCAGGGGGAGAGGATGAACTATTACTTTCATATCTAAAGGGGAGAAAGTTCTAAAGAATTTATGCCTAAGGGGGAGACATATTAATCTTAAGAATTATCATACTTTATATGTTCTCCATATCTTGGTATCTTTGAGTTCCATTTGCTTCTGCTTAGTATAATACTCTTGTGTTTCCTAACATTGTTTTATCAAGTGTGTCTCTACCACTAGAATGCTCAAGATCTCAAGGTAAGTATATGCATCATATCTTTGATCAACATGATCTCTTGCTTCTTCCACGTATTGTTTGCAAGAGTGAAGTCTTGATCAAGGATATACATTTCATTCACATATATTGATGCATATAGGCAAGATACACATGACTCCTTATATCCCTTCATCCATATGTGTGTCCATGCATACCAAAGCAAATATCCTTTAAAGGATGGCACACACTTAGGGGGAGCAAATCTAAGTCATGTGTTTCTCAAAGTCTTCATTGCATCCGTGCATATCGTCATTTGAATCTTTGATTGTATGATGTCATCAATTACCAAAAGGGGGAGATTGAAAGCACAATATGCTCCCTTGGTGGTTTTGATAATTCATGACAACATACATTGTCTCTTGGACTAACACCTCTATCTAGTATATTTCAGATGATACTCCATGAAGATCTGAGTTGGCAAAAAGGTTGAGGAGATTGTGGAATTACCCCAAGTTGCAAGGAAATAGGTTGGCCAAGCTTCAAGCAAGAGGACTCTACAGTTCATATTTGTGAGAAATCACTTTGAGTCTATAGGAAAGCCAATACTATTAAAAGGGGGTAAAGTTTTGATGGTGAACAATATGCTCAAACGTGCACAAGTGATAGTCACCAAGAGATCCACATTCTCTCCCACCAAAGTCTGTCCTAAGCCAAATATACCAAATCGGTGCAACCAACTTTACTATCCCGGTGCCACCGAGTTCCAAACCCTAGACAGACTCAGCCAAACCCTAACACTTCGGTGCAGCCGACACTACACTCGGTGCCATCGAGTTGGGTTGCCAACTTTCTATTACACAAATTCTCATTTTCAGTCCGACCGAGAATGGTGAATCGGCGTCACCGAGTTTGGTAATTCTGACCGTTGGTCACCTTGTCGGTGCAACCGAGAGTTATATATCAATCCATCCGAGATTCAAAAGTTGCCACTTTTTTGTCACCTTGGTACCACCGAGTTTTACACTTCGGTGTCACCGAGTCTGACTTATTGTGTGTAACGGTTGGATTTTTGGAGATGCCTATATATACCCCTTCACCACCACCCACTCGACCGAGAAGCACTGAGAACTATTAGATACCTATCCTACTCAGTTTTTTGAGAGAGAACCACCTACCCTTGTGTTGAGGTCAAGATCTTCCACTCCAACCATATGGATCTTGATTTCTAGCCTCCTGTCGTGGGTTTTTCACGGCAGATGTCCGAGGACTTAGGTTTGAGGCCATCGCTAAGGTGATGGACTCAAAGGTGTTGGTTGGGACGAAGGACACGAGTTTACCCAGGTTTGGCCCCTCAGGAAGAAGTAAAAGCCTACGTCCTGCTTGTGTTGTATTTATTGGAGTATCGATTACAAGGGAGCGGATTCGCTTGACCTAGTTCTCGATTTGTGGGTTTCTCTCTAAGTCACTTTGGGTCTCGCCTTTATATAGGAGGTCAAGACCACGGGTTACAAAATTCTCATACCGACTCTTACAACGTATCTGAGTCTATCTCTATGTCGCCTTACCATCTTGGGCAAGCCGCCTCCGGGCGGCTTAACCGCCCGGGTTTTCATGCCACCTTCCTGTCCGGGCCTTGTCTTGGCCCATCTTGGTAAGCCGCCATACGGCCAAGCCTACGTCTCTTGGCCCATCTGCCTTGGTCTGGACCATGAGCCGCCAGGTATGACCCGGCCCCACCTAGGCGGGTCTTACCGTGGGGTTATATCCCCAACATTAGGCCCTAGGTTGATTTGAGCTTCCTCATGTCAATTTTGCATCTTACTTAGCGGCGAGTCTCACTCTTCACCACCTGAAAGTAAGATATGTAACTCGTCTTGACGTCATACCGGATATGCCAAAAAGATTCCCTCATGACCACAATGGATCTTTTCATCATTAAACTGACAGCCCGAAAAACGAGGCATCCGTCTCGGTCAGTCAGTTTCTGCCTCCTTGATTCCCACGCCCGTTTCTACTTTCCAGCCTCTTAAATAGGACCGCGAAAGGGTCTTTCCCATTTCCTCCGCCACCTGCGCCTCTTCTTATTCCTCTCGACACCGTCGCCCCCGAGCCCCCTCGCTCTGGTGAATCATCATCGCCGTCGTCGCCCTAGGCCGCTGCATCAACCTGAACGGACCAGAGTATTGCCCGCGACCACCGCATCACTTCCAGTAGATCTTTCTCCATCCCCTAGATCTATATCTTAGGGTGACCAATCCATGGAGTTCTTCGGTCCGTTAGAACGCAAGTTCTTCGTAATGCCAAACGACATATAGCCCAGTAAATCTTGTAATGATCCTCTTCTCGTTGCGGTAAACCATAGGAAATCACCAATAACCTAATACAGATCTATAGTTGCTTCCTTTTACTGCCCTCAAACTTTTCCAGTTCTTCCCTCAGTTCGTCACTAGGTCTAACATAAATCTGCTTTTCCTCTATCCATAGATCTATCACTGCAAAGACAATATGTGAATCATGTTTTCCACACTTAGTTGTATTTTGCTTCATTGCCCTGCAAACTTAACTCATCATGAAACTTCCGGATCTCGCCATGAACTGCACCGGCGGCTTAGCTTCGTAGAGCTTAGATTTCATCAGCCGCCCTTAGTTGTCTGTCACCTTCTAACTCGTCGCGCACTATTACTTTCCACAATTTTAAGACGCCATTATGCCTCGTGCGTCCTCTTCCTGTAAGTGGGTCGGCTCTGCAGTCTCTAAGGAGTTTTTGAAGGATTTCATAGACGCAAGGACCTTGCCAGCCAAAAATGTCATTCATTGGCGGGTTCGAGGAAATGAGAAGAAACCCATCCCCCAGGAGGGTGAAGTAGTCATATTCGCGGACCACCTTGTACGCTGTTTCATCCCGGTCGACTCTAAATTTTTTCAAGACGTCCTTCATTTCTTCAAGATGCATCCTCAAGATATTCCACCCAACTCTGTCTCAAATATGTGCAACTTCCAAATCCTTTGTGAAGTTTACTTACAAGAAGAACTGTCGGTTGACCTCTTCCGTGAGTTCGTCTATGCAAACCGCCAAACAGAAGTGGCAGCTGGCCCAAGCTTGGAGCTCGGCGGAATCTCCATTCAAAGAAGATGGGATATGACTTTTCTGGCTGTTCGAATGCCAAGTCACCCCAAGGACTGGAACAAAACCTTGTTTTATTACAAATACACCTCTCCAGAGGGAGAATGTCCATTGCCGGGTTATCGTTCAACCCGGCTCCGCACCACAACTGAACTCCTTGACCGGATGTCTGCGTCTGAACGGGCGAAGTATGCTCCGGCTTATGCCAAAATTAGAGCCCTCATGGCCAATGGTCTGACAGGGATTGATTAGACCCGCTGCTGGATCTCTTGGAGAGTCATGCCTCTGAGCCGAAGAAACCGTCTCATGTTTGAATATACGGGTGATGCCAATGACTCCCTTTGCTTTAATACTACTACGTTGTCAGAAGACAACATCATTTCCTCCATCAAAAGCCTTGTCCATGAGTCTCAAGGATCTTGCCGCACCATTGGATCACCGCCCTTTTGTGTCGCAAACCTGGCCCCAAATGTAAGGGCGACTCTCAATCTCCTTACTTTCGTGTTAGCTATTCATGTGTGTTTGCAATCTTTAACCTCTTTCGATGGCTTTTACTTTCAGGCTAACTCTAGCTTCTAGATAAAGAAATACGTCCCTCCTCCAAAAAATTCTAAGGAGAAGACCGGCGGCCGAAAGATGAAGACTGTACCTCAATAGCAACTTGAGGTTGACGATTCAGAGGTAGAACTTGACTCTCTTGACCGTCTTACTATGCACCTTACTGTAACGCCCCGGACACAACACCTGCGGGATCTAGACTGGCCTCACAGATCAATACTAGTCTTTTCTGCACATTTTGTCCTCACTCATGCGCACCCGGGACCAACTTCCCGGTCAGTCACCCATCCTAGAACTACTCCAAGCCAAGCACGCTTAACCTGGGAGTTTTCTTTGAATGAGCTCCCAAAAAAGAAGGAATTCCTTATTGATATGAGTAGTCTATCATCCCTAATAAGCCAGGCTATCACATACACCACCACTCAGAGGAACCGACGTCCTCGTCGGGTCACACGAACGTTCCCTCTTGGCAAAAACGTCTGTGCTTCCAGTCTGATACATGTGTAATTTCGTGTGCCGTGATGGGTCACCAACTTCGTGAACAACATGACCCCGCACCTGTCGACAAACATCCATGTAACCGCGAGGGTCGGCTCTGATACCAACTTGTTAAGCCCAAGATGCGGTCCTATCCTTATTTCGGCACGAGGGCCTCGACAGGGATAGAAGCGCATCTCATCGTGTTGCAAGAATGGATATCATTAGAAGTACATGTACAGAAGAGATGAGTATATGGAATTGGCTTACATTCGCCACAAGCTACATCAGAGTCACATCAATATAACAACATAATCAAACATCATACAGAAGAGCAGGGTCCGACTATGGACGAAATCAAACGATAAAATGACATCCACCCTTGCTATCCTAGGCTGCCGCCTGAAACCCATCCTAGACTGATGAAGAAGAAGAACTCCAATTCAAACAAACATCGCGCTCACGTCAAATCATCGCATTACCTGTACCTGCAACTGTTGTTGTAGTAATCTGTGAGCCACAGGGACTCAGCAATCTCATTTCCAAGGGTATCAAGACTATTAAAGCTTAATGGTGAGGAATGGTTAAGTGGTGAGGCTGCAGCAAGCGACTAAGCATTTATTGGAGTGGCTAACTTACGAATACAGAAAGTAAAGTATGTTGGTCTACGCATAACGGACATGAACTAGTGATGATCACTAACTGATCATGAACACCTACTTACGTCAATCATAACCCCACCGTGTTCTCTTTCGGATAAGAACTCACAAGAAGAGATAGTCATGGTTATGCACTCAGTTGGTGTAATTTTATTTGAGTTTACTTCAAGTTTGCTATGACCGGGTGTTAAACAAAATATCCAAGTTTGCCACATAACCGCGGGCACAGCTTCTCGAAAAGATTTAACCCTGCAGGGGTGCTCCAACTCATCCATCACACATTAACCACACGCAGCGGGAATAACCTCAACCACGGATCTCGTGATCTTCCTAGGCAATTCTAAAGGAAACCCGACACCTCGAGATAGCCCGAAGAAGATCAGAGTTCCTCACTCAAGACGTTCGAGAAAGGTAAAACAAATCCAGCAAGGCCGCCTGACGTGCCGACAATCCCGATAGGAGCCGCGTATCTCGTTCTCAGGGCACAACCGGATGAGCGATGGTTACCACGCTAAACACCAAGTTGCCCCGGGTAGCGTTAATAAGCTGCTCTGGGTTGGACCAACACTCATGAGGAGCACTGGCCCGGGGGTTGATTAATTATCCACGGGGTCCAGAAAGCCCCTATGCAAGTTCATTAGTTATTAGGCAAATGTAGTACCAATGTTGGGCCTTGCCAAACAAGCTTTATCCTAACCCAAAAATCAAGGGGGTCCCCATAACGACCCCGAGCATGTTAGGAGCGCTCAATTATGGAACATAACACCGGTTCACAAGTAACTAGGGCGGCAAGAGTGGAACAAGACACTGAGCAAAAGGCCAAGCCTTCCACCCTTTACCAACTGTTTAAGTGCTTTAAATTAAATAGCAATAATATTGTGATATAAAAAAATAATGTCCATCTTGACACATGGAAGCAATTGCACCTGCAGCTAAAAACGCTATAAGAAGGGCTGAGCAAGCGGTAACGTAGCCAAACAAAGGTTTGTTGGGATGTGGAGGGTTAGAGGCTTTTCATGGCAATGTTGGGAGGCTTGACAAACAAGTGATAGGTAGAGAGACATAGTGATAAAAACGAGACATCTAGCATGGCAATGATAGTAGTGGTATGTAGCGAAATGTGTCATCTTGCCTGAGATCCCGCTCGGAAGAAGAACGAGTCCATGAAGAAGACGAGCCAACATAGTCGAACGAATCCTCACACTCCAAACGCTTTCGGAACTCTATCGAGGAGGAAACAATACGGAAACAATGATCAACACACGATAAACACCACAACATATCCATGACATGATGCGCAAACAAATATGATGCATGTCCGGTTTAAATACACGAGGCATGACGAGCAAGAGCAACAAACAACTACTACACATTAAGTGAAGTTCAATATGCAACAAGTTGCATATTGACGAAACTCCACGTTTGAATTATTTAGTTCGTTCCCGTTTAGGTACACATCAATGTTAAATGTTGTTAGGCATGGCAAGAGGTGAAGCATAAGTAAACTATCTATCTAGGCATCTTAAATGAGGTCGGAAATAACTTATAGCACTTCCGAAATGACCACATATGTTAATTTCGAAATTGATCCAGATCTGAACTAATCATATTTTATATTTGTTAAACAACAGAATAAATCATACCATGACATTCTACACGTTATTCTAGTCGATTTACATATATAGAACATCTCAAACGGAGCTACGGTCTATAAGATTTGAGCAACACAAGATGCACATGTCGTGAATGCAAATGCATGGAAAATAGAATCACAAACATTTCAAATCCTGAATGCAGCAAGTTATTATGAAACTACATGAGATTCTAAGCACGTTTCATATATGACATGACCAAAAAGGAGCTACGGTTCAACCACAAACACCAAAACAAGTTTTACTTGAAATCTGCCCAAAACAGCAACTTAGCATTTTGCACGCATGAAAAGAACAAGCTACAAGATTCTAAAATGCACAAACTAAGCATGGGGCAGTATCATATAATACACACTTCATTTCATCTTGACATATCATATTCAAAACATGCATGGATCACATGGTAGGAAGCTCACAAGGTAGCTACTAGAAAACAATTTCCAGACTTGGTGAAAATAGCAGTTTTTGACAGTGCAGTTTTATTATGAAGGCATATCGACCGCAGTAGAACTATATGCTACAGGCCATATTATGGATTGAAACTTAACAGAATACTAAAGGACATTATCAACTACAATTAACTCCGTTACACCTACCACAAAAGGGTTCTAGATCACTAGCAAATCACATGACAAGATAGCAACAAAATATTACAGATCCCAGACTTAGAAATATTTTAGACCCTCAAAACAGCAGTATTTTTATAGCTAGTAGACAACAAGAAAACAACACCTAAACATGCATTTCTATGCAAGCAAAATGTCCAGGGGCTAGGACACATATCAAAGGGCACATCTCATGTTCAAAATTATTTCATATCATGCATGTATTAAATCACAAAAGGGCATCACAGCAAAAATGACATGCAAACAAAAATGCTCAAATGACAAAACTAAATGCATAGATAAATTATATGGATTTTTCTACCCTGACAACATATATAATATGCATAGGTTCATGTGGAAAAATAATCACAATTAATTATGCAAGTTATGGCATAATTTATTAGCAAGTCATTTTATGCAAAATAAATGCAAACTCCATGCCAACATTTTTATCATGCATGAAAATGTGATATTATGAAACTCCACCCAATTCTACACATTTTACATAAAGGGTTCGATTAATTCGGGGCGGAGTTAATCATATATGTGCAAATGCGAAATAAGGCAATTATGCAATATGATGCAAACAGCGAACTTAGTCATTTTTATCATGGATGAAAATGACCTATAATTAATCTACACATTTTTCTAAGAATTTTTCATATATAAAACATTTTAATCCGACGTATGATTAATTTGCTATTAACGTTTAAAATCGAGCAATTGGGCCTACACGAAAAAATATTAAAACACGCGGGGGGCGAAGGCTGGCTCACCAGGCCTCATAGGCCGGCTTGGAGGTGGATCTAGCTGGGCCGAAGGGAGGCGATGCCCACGTGGGCACTGCGGCGGCCCAGGCGCGGGTCAACGCCAGTGGCAGCGCTCGCGTCCGCTCCCAATCTGATCGGGACGAGGAGGGCGGCGGCGGCAGCTATGGCTAGCGAGCTTCGGTGAGGGGAAGATGGGCGGCGCCCTGGGGACCGACAGATCCGATCGAGGGCCACCTGATCCAGCGAGCGGAGGCGGCCGACGGCGAGCAGAGGGCCGGCGGCGAACTCCTACGAGAGAGAGAGGCGAGGTGAGAGAGAGCGGGAGAGGAAGGAGACAAAGAGGGAAGGGAGGAGGAGATGGTCCGGCGGCGCTGCTCCGGCGAGGCGGTGGCGCTCCGGCGACGAGGAGGCAAGCGGCTGCGGGACACTGGCGGCAGGGAGCCACGGGAGCTGGCGAGGAGCGCCATCGGCAGGCATGGGAGGTCGGGAGCTTTGGCGGCGGCGGTTGACCTGGGCCCAGATGGGCTCCGGCGGGCCCCGACCGGGCTCGTGCAGGCTGCGCGCTGGGGAAGAGAGGAGCTGCGGCTGGGAGGAGGTTGGTGGGTGGTTTGGCATGGGATTCGAGGAGGGATTAGGGTTAGTCCAGATTAGGCAGGTGAGGGGGTCTATTTATAGTTTTAGGGGCTAAGGTTAGCAGTTTCTGTCCGTTTTCGGACCATTCGATCTCGATTGGACGGCCCGGAAGCGGAGGGGGGCTACGGTGGCTGTGTAGATGGGCTAGGTGGGGAAGAGAGGGAGGTTTGCGGCCCATGACATGAATTTTAAAACACCGAGAAATGTCCGGCGAATAAACCGATGACCACACTGCTACGACTGACCGACGGGCTATCAAACGAACTCGGAATGTGACAAAATTCGACAGGCGGTCTACCTACAATATAATAAGACCGCACGCCAGGTTTCGACCCAATCCAAGAATATTTTTGCGCGCACTTTAAAAACAATATATCATCGATGCCGCGAGCGCGTGCGTGTGTGGTTGGCCTCAAAATGGTCAGCGACGAGAACGGAGAGAACCGACAACTACGAATGGATGCAAGTTTGAAAACGAGTGACAATGCTATGCAGATGATGCGAATGATGCGATGATGAATGCGACAACCAGACGAAACACAGACGAGAATGGAAATAAAAGAGGAATCTTCTAGAATTTTCTGGAGCGTCGGTCCCGGGCTGTTACAGCTCTCCTCCACTACACAAGGATCTCGTCCCGAGATCTAGAATTAGGAGGGGAAGAGAAAGAGCAAGAGGTAAAACTTAGTTGTTTCTCAGACAAACAAGTGAAACCAATGATCATGAAGGTTTCAAAGGGAAGAAGAATGACATGAGGAACAAGCAAGAAATTCACAAGAAATTTCGGCAGCACCTCGGTAGGATAGAGAGGAAAAATTAGATATGATGGAAAGAAATTGAAAGAGACACACCAAACTTCGGTTGGATTAGAATCAAAACTTCATAAGATGGAAGGATCATGAAAACATTGCACAACACTCCGGTTAAATGAATAAGCAATGAAAGAACATGACCTTAATCAAACTAGATGAGAGTTGACAAGAGCAACACCACTATGCCTCCAGAACAAAAGAATAGAAGCTAGATCTTTGGAGAGAAGAGAACAGAGAAGAAAATAACAACTTCTACCACCAAAGAATTTGAAAACATAATTAGGAAGAAGATATTGAATGGAGATGTTGAAAAAAATTCAACAACGAAATAATAGCTTGTTATGGGCTTGTGGGAAACATCTCAAAATTATGAGGTGACAACCTGCCGCAACAGAAACAATTGATTGCTTGAGAGCAACAAGATATGCAAAACTTCTTTCACCAAGAGGATAAGGAGAAAACTTGGATCATTTATGACACCATGATAGCAACAATCCTTAGGAAATGCTTTAGGTGAAATCCAACCCAAGATAACTCCGAGAAGACAAGATGGGTTTACTTATCTCATTCTTGACAAATTTCCTTCGAGACTCCTCTTAACCAAGAATTTAATAACACCATCTCAAAAGACAATAGAGAAGGAATTGAACTTAGAATCCTAGAAAGAACACTTAAGCACCTCCAACAAGAATCTTGAAGAACACTTGAAAGTGAAAGAAATCTTGACGAACCACCATGAGGAACCTCCGGAAAAACTCTGAAATGAAAGGATGATAGAAAGAATTGAAGGATGCAAAAGAACAAGATTGAGGCCTTGCTATGAATTAGATGGAGCTTAGTGACAAGATACTTGAGAAAAAACTAGGAACTCTGGAAAAGAAAGACAACCACTTGGGATAAGGAATTTGATATCATGGACAACTCCGGAAGAAGGATTGAAATCACTTGGATGAAACAATAATAATAATTATGATATGACTATCCTTCATCAAGTTAGATTGATGACAAACGACGGATTTGGCATACCACTTATCCTCTTGGAAAAGATAGGAAAGATAGATAGAGCACAAACTTGAAGAGGTTTTGCACGAGAACACCGGAAGAATTCACAAACGAATGAGGATACCACGATTGAACAAAGATACATGGGAACGAATAGATCATGATCCACCTAATGGAAACTTGAACGAAGCACTGGAATAATTGAGATACAAACGAAGGAACAACAATGGAGAAGAATTTGAGAACGAAAGCTGGAAGCTGAAAACGAGGAATCTTCTAAAATGATGGCCTTCGGGAGGATCGAGAAAAGAAAACAACTCTGATTGCAGCGGATAGATATGGGAGAAATTTCTCATGAATGGAAACAATTCGAGATGATAACAACAAGATGAAACCATGAATCTTTGGAAGAACGAACAATGATTTAAGAGAAACTCTCCTTCGATCTTGAGCAGAGAATGATGACGAGAAACAACACCATGAATTACTGAGACACTCCGGAATAAGGAAAGGTTGATCCAACAATGAAAATGATTTAGAAGCGATCTTCGAGAAGGCTCATGACTGTTGAGATTCATTCTTACATTATATTTGAAAAGAACTTGAGGACATCTCCGGAAAGATTAGAAGAGTCAGGTAGGATCCTAGGGAAAACACCTGTGGGTTATGGGCCCACTCAAAAGAAACCACAATTGAAACAATTGCTTAGAAAGAGAGATTGCACCGGAAAAATTAAGAACTTGATGATAAGAGACCCTTGAAATAATTTAAGAGGACAAGAATGAAAAAGAAAGTCTTCTGAGATATCTTCAGCACTCCTGATAGAATGGAGATAAGAATAAGCAAGAGAGGCTTGATAATGCATTCCAACATGGGAGAGAAAATAGAGAATGAAAATGATATCATGAACACCAAGAACTTGAGATAACTTGAGCACCGAGCATCTTCATAACAAATCACCGGAGAAGAATAACAATGAGAACGAGGAATATGAGGATAGATCTTGAAATGAAACTCTTGAGAATCTCCACAAGGAATCACCGGATACAAAACAGAAGAAAGATAGCGGAAGCATTACCTGAATAGAAAAGACACTTGGATGAGAATTTAATCATTGAAGAAAAAGAGTGGGAGGGTGGGAAAAACAAAGAAAACTTGGAACAAATGAGACAAACTGCGGAACAAAATATGAGGATTGATCTTGCAAATATTGAAGAGGATAGAATTATCTTGAAGGGAAGCACACCGGTAGGAAAAGAATTGATATGATAACTTGATTGAGCAAAAGAATTAGCATTCCCACAAAAATATGAGAACACTACTTCGGAAAGATATGAGATCACCAATTGACATCAAAGCAACTCGAATTACCATTTTCGAAAACCAAACAAAGGATGAGGCTTACGAAACAAGCCAGAACAAATACATACCCACTATGTACTTGTTGGAAAGATAATCCTAGGTACCTACTTGAATTCCCACCTAAGAACTTCCGAAAACTTTCTGGTTATGCAATCCGGTGTGGGAGATACAAGGAGGAAATATCTCACACAACTAGCAATCCTACACCCCAACTGTATCCATCCTTCAACACATAACCAGAGGCCTTCGCAAATTCATCTAACTCGAATCCTCAAACTCACAATGATACTAAACCATGGTGGTACCCTAGACGCGTCCCCAGTACTGGGTGACTCCGACCTTATCTCACCACGATAAGTATTGAAGCAATTTTGAACATCCTCCGTCCTGAGATACTAAGAAAACTGAATGATAACGATGTGCCAAGAATCCCTCGGAACTCAACTCCCCAAAAGAAATCAAGTCAGACAGGAGGCACCAAGACAGAACTCCGTCACATCAGCATCATATAGTTTCCAAAATACCGCATGATCCTAAATTTTTTTTTGAGCGAGAAGAGGATTAGAATCAAAATTTCTAAGTCGAATACCTCACCAGAGCATAGAAGAGAAGTAAAAAGAATCCTACTCTCCGATAAAACTAGACTCAAAACAGTTTTTACTAGACTCGACCTGGCCAAGTTCGATCAATCAAGGGGGCTCCTAGGTTGGTACAGGCTCTGATACCAACTTGTAACGCCCCGGACAACTTCTGGCGGGATCTAGACTGGCCTCACAAATCAATACTAGTCTTTTTGGCACATTTTGTCCTCACTCATGCGCACCTGGGACCAACTTCCCGATCGGTCATCCATCCTAGAACTACTCCAAGCCAAGCACGCTTAACCTAGGAGTTCTGTTTGAATGGGCTCTCGGATAAGAAGGAATTCCTTATTGATATGAATAGTCTATCATCCCTAATAAGCCAGGCTATCACACTTACTGATAGTAATAGCTTCACAGGACGAGACGGAGACAAGCCACGCCAACGTTCCTGAGGTAACCTATGTCTCATCTGACTCAGAACATCTTGCACCACACAAGATATGGCGGGTTGTCCAAAAAGTCCCATTTTCTCATCCTCTTGCTTACTTAGACCCCGACTTTCTTTTGAAAAGGCAACATCACCTTTCCCGATGCCAGACCCGGAGTGCCGGCTCTGAAGATCTTATGGCTGGGTTGTCCCACTCTCCGGTTCAGCCGAAACGGCCGGATGAGGTATTTGTTTAACTTGGTTTAATTTTGTCGACCTTGCCTTACAATTTTACTCTGTATTCATACTGCTTTAGCTGTTTTTAGGAATCGCCCCCTACATCCGGTGACTCTATGGCAACTAAGCTGCCGCCTCTGAAGTTCGACCCAGAGTACGTGCTTTCATGCTTGCATCATATCCTTTGCCATTCTTGAACTTTATACAATAACTTTCTGTGCTTTCCAGGGATCAAGGAAACGAAGGAAACCGGCGGGTCTACCTCTGCTCCCACTGCTCAAGAGCCGGAGCCTACCAAGCCGGACTCTCCTGCTGCACATGTTGATCCCTCTACCTTTTCAAAGGAAACACCTGAAGACACGCGTCGTTTTGTCGAGCCGGTGGCCCATGAGCCGGCAACTAAGAGTCCTCCAAGGACCAATTCTAAGCCGCCAAGCCCTTCAACAACCTTCGATGATCCAGTTCTTCTGGACGTCCTCCTTACTGGTACCGACTTTCAGACTCCTCAACCTCATGTGCGGACAAAGCACACTGAGAAAACTGAATCTTCTGACAAGTTGACATTGAGCTCCTGGTGCTAGAGAATTTGATTGCTGATGAGTTACACGCTGGTTATTTGAACGGCCTCTCCACAAGCCGGAAAATGGAGCTCAAACTTGTTAATCTGATGAAGAAAAAATATGAGGTACTCATTCCTTTCCTTATACCCTTATGTAGCCCCCAAGAGCCGGTTTAACATTTGCTAATGGTAAACCGGATCTTCCAATCCATGTCATAAGTAGAACCACTTAGCCTGTTGCCCCCAAGTGTCGGCTGAATATGTAAATATTGAGCCAGTACTCAGTGTTTAAGTAGTTGATCAACGGTCGCCCCCAAGTTCGGGTCAGTATAGAAATAATGGGTTGGAACTTCCCAGTAAATTGAACAAAGAGCCATATGTAGCCCCCAAGAGCCAGTTTATCTTTGACAAATATGAGCCAGAACTTCATTGTAGACTTAGAAAACATCGCTGTAGCCCCCAAGAGCTGGCTTAACTTGATGAAGATGAGCCGGAACTTACTTGTAGCCTTGGAGAACATCGCTGTATCCCCCAAGTTTCGGCTTAACTTAAAAAGATGAGACAAAACATATTTGTAGTCTTGGAGAACAAACAGACATTAGCCCCCAAGTGCCAAGTATATTGCTGGCAATCTGCTTGAGACTTGCATTATATTTTGTTAACTTAACCATCTGACAATATGTTATCCTGGCGACTTACCCCTCATTTGCTTTTTGTATGTCATAGGAAGCTTTAAGCAATGCCGAGTCTGAATTGGCCGGCTTCAAGAGCAATCTGGCCTCCCAGCAAGCCGCCCAATGTGAAGGAGAGGAGAAGTGCCGGCTTGCCGCCGAAGAGCTTACAAAAGCTAAGTATGAATTTGCTGCTTTCAAAAAAGCTGCTGAGGCGGAGCAAACTGCTCCGGCCAAACGTGCGGACGATGCTGATGAGCGACTCATGGTCATATCAGACGAGTTGCAATCCCTGAAGCACCATATCTCCAAGATGACAGCTGCTATTTTTGGTAAGTACTAAATACTGAGCCAATCTTCTTGCTTGAAAAGTTGCACATGCGGCTTATAACATAAAATCCGTCTTGTGTAGGTCAAAGAAGCCGTCAACTTGGTGCTGATAGCCTGTTGTAGCTAAAAGCCGCCTACATGTTATCAGAACAGCTGTATTGTGGGACCCTTTGCACCATTAGGGCTATGCTGAACAAAGAAAGCATCCCCAAGTTCATGAAAGGAGTCATAGAAGTGATGTCAACTCTGCCAAAGCAAATTGAAGAACCCAAAAAATCAGCCACCCGGAAGGGAGCCATTGCACCAATAAGCTGGGCTTTGGCCTTTTCCCCGGAGCTAACTCCTGAAGAAATGATAGATGGCTTCCCATCAAAGAAAGACGAAGGCTCAAAATTCACAGAAGCTGACTATGCTCGTAGTATGAAGGCCTCCAGGGTCCTTGCATTAATGTTAGCAGAAGAAGTGGATCTGTCAACATATCAGGCGGCTTACAATGCTGAGAACAAGCGAGTGCGTGGCCCAACCTTCGAGGCTAGGGATTTAACTCTGCATGCCGTAAGCATCTCTTTGCTCGTGACATTGACCCATCGCCCCTCTTTGAAGAGGTAAACTTTGAAGCTTTAACCAACTGCAACTGGGACGTGGACAATCTCCAGATCGAGGAGGTCGAAGACTCGCCGCAGGATGACCCGCCGTCTAGCTGATCAACTTGATAATGCCATGGTATAACCCGGCTTCGTGACCGCCGAAATTTGGGGCGGTGTAAAACACTTTAAGTCATGCTTTTTGAGCTCTGTGGAGAGCGTTGTAATAGGCCTTTAGAAAAAACCTTGTCTTGCTTGAATTGTGCCATCATGCACATAGGAAATCGCACGGCTTTAACATATTATGTCCGCCTTTTGCTTCAATTCATACCAAATGTCATGGCGGCTCTTCTTAAGAAAACAGCCTGTGAGAGCAGAATACTTTCCGCACTATTGTGAGGGTGGCTTAGAATAGCACAACCCGGAGATGTTATATCTTTCCTGACTTGCTTTTTCAATAACTCATGTGTCGGTTCTTCTGGGTGGACTCGCTACTTAAAACTCCTTATCAGTACAAAGTCTCTATCGAGATTGGCCGTCAATTTCTTTGAACGGCTCAGGGTCTCTAAGCGAGATTAACTGACATGAAGTGTAACATCCCAGAAAGAGACGCAGCAGGGCATGAGTACCCTGGTAGCCCATAAACTGCCTCTCACGTGACATAAATCCATCGTTTTAACCTTAAACAGTGCAGGTTCTTTAAAAGATTAACTGTCTAAGAGTACGAAACAGGCCACATAGCGGAGAGTCGGCAGTAGATGAGAGAGTTTATCCTCACTTTCCGTAAGCCAGCCCTCACGTGACAAGAACCGCCGGTTTAACCTTAACTAGTATAGGGTCTCTATCGAGATTGGCCGTCAACTTCCTTGAACCAGCTCAGGGTCCCTAAGCGAGATTAACTCGTAAGAGTTCGGCGGGTCACATAGCGGAGCAGCATCAGCTTATAGGCAGGTTTAACCTGAGCTTGCGGTGGCTTAAGAGCCGATCAAGAGGGTATGTAAGCTAGACCCGGTGGTTTGGAAGCCCCCAAAGGACCTTTTTGACGGAGTCAACCTTTTGGCTGTATAACCTGCCTAACTTTGGCTTAAGAGCCGATCAATAGGGTCTGATAAGCTAAACGCGATGGGTTGGAAGCCCCTAGATGACCTGTTGACGGAGTTAACATTTTGGCTTAAGAGCCGATCAATAGGGTCTAATAAGCTAAACCCGGCGGGTTGGAATCCCCCTAGATGACCTGTTGACGGAGTCAACTTTTTGGCTTAAGAGCCGATCAATATGGTCTGATAAGCTAAACCCGATGGGTTGGAAGCCCCCTAGATGACCTGTTGACAGAGTCAACTTTTTGGCTTAAGAGCCAATCAATAGGGTCTGATAAGCTAAACCCGACGGATTGGAAGCCCCCTAGATGACCTTGCTGCGCAAACTGTGATACGCGAAACGGTAGAGGCCCCGGCTTGCAGGGATGCCAACTTTATTCATATATATATGATATGTACAATGATGGTGTACAATGTCAAGTCATGACGACTCAAGTATAGTAAGGCCGTAGATGCGCTATGTTCCACGGCCGACGGGCCTCTCCAGAAGTGCTTGATTCGTCTCGTATGTCAATGAGGTAATACGACCCGTTGTTGAGATTTATGCTGACAATGAAAGGTCCTTCACATGGAGGGGATAACTTGTGTGCATATGTCTGATCTTGAATCAACCACAACACTAAGTCGCCTTCTTGAAACGTCCGGGTCTTAACTCTGCGGCTATGATAGCGACGCGGGTCTTGCTGATAAATCGCCGATCGAGCCGCCGTCAGATCATGCTATTCCTCCAAGGCATCTAACGCGTCTTGACGTGTTGTTTCATTATCCGCCTCAACATAAGCCGCCACCCATGGAGAGTCATGACGTATATCGCTTGGTAACACGGCTTCCGTGCCATAAACCATGAAGAAAGGCGTATAGCCTGTTGATTTGTTGGGAGTAGTTTTGATGCTCCATAAGACGGATGGCAACACCTCTACCCAACAACCCGGCGTTCGCTGCAAAGGAACCATAAGCCGGGGTTTGATACCTCGCAAGATTTCCTGGTTAGCATGCTCTTCCTGACCATTTGATTGCGGATGAGCAACCGTAGAAACATCAAGTCAGATGTGCTCACTTTCATAGAACACTTGCATAGCCCCCTTGGATAAGTTTGTACCATTATCTGTGATGATACTATGAGGGTAACCAAAGTGGTAGATCAGCTTTTTAACAAACTGAACCGCCATAGCCATGTCACACTTGCTGACCGGCTCAGCTTCTACCAACTTGGTAAATTTGTCCATGGCCACCAAGAGGTGGGTCTTCTTGTCCTTCGATCTCTTGAAAGGCCCGACCATATCAAGCCCCAAGACTGCAAGCGGCCAGGTAATTAGAATCATGCACAACTCCTGAGCCGGGACGTGAGCGCGTCAGCCGAACTTCTGACATCCATCGCAGTTGCGAACCAAGTCTTCCGCATCTTTATGAGCCGTCAGCCAGAAGAAGCCATGTCGAAAAGCCTTGGCCACCAAAGATTTTGAGCCGACGTGATGACCACAATCGCCAGCATGAATTTCATTGAAGATTTCCATGCCTTCTTCAGGCGAGACACAACGTTGAAAGACGCCAGTGATGCTGCACTTATGTAACTCGCCATTGATGATTGTCATAGACTTAGACCGCCTGATCATCTGCCTTGCCAGGTTTTCATCCTCAGGTAACTCGCCGCGAGTCAAGTACGTCAGGTAAGGCACGGTCCAGTCAGGAATAGCATGCAGAGCCGCCACCAGCTGCCCCTACGGGTTAGGTATAGCCAAATCTTCCTCTGAAGGTAACTTAACTGACGGGTGATGTAGTACATCTAAGAAAACGTTAGGCGGTACCGGCTTATGCTGAGAACCCAGCCTTGATAGGGCATGAGCCGCCTTGTTTCTGCGATGATCAACATGATCCACCTGATAACCCTTGAAATGACCAGCAATAACATCCACCGCATGACGATAAGCCGCCATCTGTGGGTCCTTGGAATCCCAAGTCCATGAAACTTGCTGGGCTACGAGGTTTGAGTCGCCGAGACATCTAACCCGGCTCAGGTTCATCTCCTTAGCCACCCGGAGACCATGAAGTAGAGCTTCATACTCAGCCGCACTATTAGTACAAGGAAACATTAACCTTAGCACATAATAGAACTTGTCACCTTTAGGGGAAGTTAAGACAACCCCTACCCTTGATCCTTCCAGCTGCCTAGATCCATCAAAGTGGATTATCCAATATGTGTTAGCCGGCTTTTCCTCAGGCGCCTGACACTCCGTCTAGTCGTTTATGAAATCCACCAAGGCTTGAGACTTGACTGCCATGCGAGGCACGTATTTTAGATTAAGACGTCCAAGCTCCAATGCCCACTTAGCAATCCTACTGGTGGTTCTCTGTTTTGAATTATGTCCCCCAACGGGGCAGAGCTAACCACTGTGATCTGGTGCCTCAGGAAGTAATGCTTCAGCTTACGATTGGCCATGAATACCCCATACACCAGTTTCTGCCAATGGGGATACCTTTGCTTGGACTCTGTCAGGACTTCACTAATTTAATAAACCGGCCTCTGAACCGGATATTCCTTCGCTGCCTCCTTACGCTCAACAACGACCGCGGCACTAAGTGCACTGTTATTAGCCGCCACGTATAAGAGCAAAGGTTCCTTCTCACCCGGAGCCGCTAAGACCGGCGATTCAGTGAGCTGTATCTTGAGTGCCTCAAATGCGTCACCCGCCGCTGTACTCCAAAAAAAATTGTCTGTCTTCCTCATCATCTGGTACAAAGGGATGGCCTTCTCCCCAATGCGTCTTATGAACCGGCTTAACACAGCGATCCATCAGGTGCTGAACATCATTGATGCATCATTGATGCATGCCGGCTCACACAGGGAAGTGATAGCCTTGATTTTATATGGATTAGCCTCAATGCCATGCTCAGAGACTAAAAAATCCCAAGAGCTTGCCCACAGGAATGCCAAAAACACACTTAGCCGGGTTAACCATCATCTTGTAGACCCATAAGTTGTCAAAGGTGTCCTTCAGGTCATCAAGCAGAGTCTCCTTCTTCCTTGACTTAATCACAATATCATCCACATATGCATGAACGTTGCGCCCAATTTGACTATGAAGACAGTTTTGTACACAACGCTGGTAAGTTGCCTCGGCACTCTTGAGCCCGAAAGGCATGGACACATAGCAGAAGGTACCAAAAGGCATGATGAAAGATGTCTTCTCTTGGTCCTTGACTGCCATCTTGATCTGATGATAACCAGAATAAGCATCCAGGAAGCATAAACTCTCACAACCCACTGTTGCATCGATGATCTGGTTGATACAGGGAGAGCAAACGGGTCAACCAGACAGGCCTTGTTAAGATCCGTCTAATCCACACACATACGCCACGTGTCGTTCTTCTTAAGCACTAGCACCGGGTTAGCAAGACACTCTGGGTGAAACACTTCAACGATGAAACCCGCCGCTAGGAGCCGGGCCACCTCTTCTCCAATGGCCTTGCGCCTCTCTTCATTGAACAGCCGTAGGAACTGTTTGACCGGCTTAAATTTAGGATCCACATTAAGGTGGTGCTCAGCGAACTCTCTCGGTACACCCAGCACATCAGAAGGCTTCCATGCAAAGATGTCCCGATTCGCACGGATGAATTCGATGAGCGCACTTTCCTATTTGGGATCCATATTGGCCCCAATAGTAAAATGTTGAGATGAGTCACCCGGAGTAACATCCACCAGCTTGGCATCATCCACCGAAAACTTGAGGGGCGGCTCACATTCTATGGTGGGCTTTTTGAGCGGAGTCATGTCCTCCGAGTCAACATTTTCCTTATAGAAGTTGAGCCCTGCTTCAGAGCAAATCAACTCTGCATAAGCTACGTCTCCTTCCTCACACTCAATAGCCGCCTCCCGATCACCATGCACTGTAATCGTCCCGTTTAAACCCGACATCTTGAGCTGTAAGTAGACATAACAAGGCCTAGCCATGAACTTGGCGTAAGCCGGACGTCCAAATAGGGCATGATATGGATTTTTGATCCTGACCACCTCAAAACACAAGGTCTCCACCCTGTAGTTGTATTCATCACCAAAGGCAACTTCCAAAGAGATCTTACCCACTGGATAAGCTGACTTGCCATGCACCACACCATGAAAGACTGACGAGGAAGGCCTAAGATCCTTATCAAGCAACTTCATCCGGCAGAAAGTGTCATAGTCCAGAATATTAATGTTGCTGCCACCATCCATAAGCACCTTAGTAAGCACATATCCTCCCACTTGGGGGGGGGCAACTACCAAAGCCAACCATCCCGGGTCGTCAACACGTGGCGGGTGATCCTCTCTGCTCCAAGTTATGTCATACTCAGACCACTTCAAGTATTGCGGGAGAGTCGGCGTGATCGCATTAACCGCCCGTTTGCGCAACTTCTGATCTCGCGTGTCAAGGCTGGTTGTAAAAACATGATACTGACCCGAGCTGAGTTGCTTCAAATTACTCCGAAACCCAGACTGGTTACTTTGTTGTTGATTATTGCCACCAGATTGCTGGTGACGCCCTCCTTGATTGCCTTGGCCCTGGTAGCCGGATCCTGAACCCCATAACCCAGGCCAACTCCTGACCCGCCTGGTCCTGACCCGCCTAGTGGGCCACCATCGTTATTGTTATGCTGTCGCAAGTTGTAGTCCTGAAACTGTCACATAATGTGGCAATTCCTCCATGTTTGACCCGCCACCCTGTCAGGCCGGCTGTGCTCTGGACAAGGTTTATTGAGCATCACCTCCAAGTTAAAAGGAGTTTTACCCTTATTAAAGGGTTGTCTGAAATTTTCGTTGCCCTTAGTACGATTGTTCCCAGCGCTAACGTTGGCCACCAATTCCGACCGGCCATCTGGATTCTTCCTCTTGCCCTGGTTACCGTTGCCTGCCGCACCCTTGCCATTGTTATTGTTTTTACCCTGGCTGGGCTTCTCCTCATCAGAGCCTGGATCCTTTGTATTGTCAGAGTCGGCGTACTTCTTGAGAGCCACCATGAGCTCCCCCATGTCCTGCCACGAGCACTTGAGCCGGCCAAGCTTCTGCTTCAGAGGCGTAAAGTGGCAATTCTTCTCCAGAATCAAAACTCCTTGAGCCGCCGTAATCTGCTTAGACGATTGGATGATAGTTGAGACCCGCCGGACCCAATGATGGGCCGACTCATCCTCCTGTTGCACACAATGATCCAAATCCACAATCATCATGGGCTGCTTGCATGTTCCTTGGAAATTTTTGATGAATTTCGCCTTTAACTCGGCCCATGAATTAATGGTGTTGGGTGGCAAACCCTTCAACCATGTGCGAGCCAGCCCTTCCAGCATGATGATAAAATACTTGGCAAATACTATGTTGTTGACGTCTAACATCTCCACCGCCAGCTCATAGCTTTCAATCCACACATCCGGAGGTAGGTCAGTAGTGTAATTTGGGACCTTGCGAGGGCCGTTCAAATCTTTCGGTAGACACTCATTTCGCAAAGACGGAACTAAGCACAACACTCCCACGGCCCTGATGATGCCCTCCTTGATTGCCCTGGCCCTGGTAGTCGGATCCTGAACCGCCAGAAGCCAGGCTAGCTCCTGACCCGCCTGGTCCTGAGCCGCCTAGCGAGCCACCATCGTTGTTTTTATGCTGCCGCAAGCTGTAGTCCTGAAACTGTCGCATAAGGTGGCAATTCCTCCACGTGTGACCCACCACCCTGTCAGGCCGACTGTGCTCTGGACAAGGTTTATTGAGCATCTCCTCCAAGTTAAAAGGAGTTTTACCCTTATTAAAGGGTTGTCTAAAATTCCTGTTGCCCTTAGAATTATTGTCCCAACACTGGCGTTGGCCACCAATTCCGACCCGCCATCTGGATTCTTCCTCTTGCCCTGGTTACCGTTGCCTGCCGCACCCTTGTCATTATTATTGTTTTTACCCTAGATGGGCTTCTCCTCATCAGAGCCAAGATCCTTCGTATTGTCAGAGTCGGCATACTTCGCGAGAGACGCCATGAGCTCCCCCATGTCTTGACACGAGCACTTGAGCCGGCCAAGCTTCTACTTCAGAGGCGTAAAGTGGCGATTCTTCTCCAGAATCAAAACTGCTTGAGCCGCTGTAATCTGCTCAGACGAGTGGATGACAGTTGAGACCCGCTGGACCCAATGATGGGCCGACTCATCCTCCTGTTGCACACAATGATCCAAATCCACAATCATCATGGGCTGGTTGCGTGTTCCTTGGAAATTTTTTATGAACATCGCCTTTAACTCGGCCCAGGAACTAATGGTGTTGCATGGCAAACCCTTCAACCACGTGTGAGCCGGCCCTTCTAGCATCATGATAAAATACTTGGCACATACTGCGTCGTTGACGTCTAACATCTCCATCGCCAGCTCATGGCTTTCAATCCACGCCTCCGGAGGTAGGTCAGCAGTGTAACTTGGGACCTTGCAGGGGCCCTTGAAATCTTTCGGCAGACGCTCGTTCCGCAAAGCCGGCACTAAGCATGGCACTCCCATGGCCCTGGTGGTTACTCCTGCTCCTACGAGATGGAAGGTGCAGGTTCTTGATGAGCCGCCACCACCGCCAGAGCCGCCGCCTCGCGCTGTGTCCTCGCCCAGTCCATCAGCGCCTGAGCATCCAAAACCGCCTGATCATCTCGCGGCGGGTCCTGGTGCCAATGGCTGCTAGAAACTACCGGCAACTCATACCGCCGACTGAAGCTGTGGATGGGGATGGGGGTTGAATGCATGCGACTCCGGCTATAGGTGTAATTCTCCTGCTAGGCCATCGCCGTCTACAGGTATCCAATAGCGTTCCACACCTCTTCTGTGAAGGGCACCTCGTCCGAGATAGGGATCGTTCCAAGCTGGGTTGCTGCCGCCACCATGTTCCCTGTCGGGTTTGAATAATGACCCGCCAGCATTGGGAAAGCCATTGGTGAGGCCTGGTTCCGTCGGGGCGGGTTAAGATGCTGCTATCGAGCCGCCGGCCGACTCCCAGGTACTTCCGCTGTCCATCCCCTTCCCGACGTGTTAAAAAGATTCTTGGCCTCGTACTGTTCCGGCAAGCGGGACTGATGCCTCATCCGCTGAACCGCCGCTGCAGATTGCTGCTCCAGCGCAAGGAGGAAAGCATTCACCCTAAGGCGCTCTGCCTCCGCATCCATCTGAGCCTTTAGCACGGTGATCCCTTGTTGGACTTCAATCATCTAGTCCTTTATCCTTGCATCTCTATGGTCTGGGCGGCTTGATTCTCTTTCGTGACCTCAGTTGCCATCAGGGCTGTAAGCTCATTGATCAGATCCAGAAGAACTTGAGCCGGCGGCAGGTCGGCCCCCAACCCAGCTGCCCAGGCGGCTGTACTGCTTGGGCCCGGTGCTGAAGCCGCCATGAAGATGGCCACATGCATCGGCGGCCCATGGTCCTCCGTCTCATGATACTTCGACTCAGGGTAAAGCTTGTCGTAGCCCCCGAGTCTGCCATCATGAAGCTGGTAGATTGATTCCGTCTCCCCACTCGAAGATCCATCCTCCAAACAGACGAGAGTTTCCTGCGACATGGAACCCTAAAGATCCATGCCCTGAGTGAAGCCGACGAAGAAATGCTTCCTGCCCGGGTCAACATGGGTAGGTTGTGTGCACCGAGCCGACTCGATGATGTTGGTGCAGACGTCCGACCCGGGTGTAGATCCACCGACTTTGCCGATGAAGACGTGGATTCCACCGAAGGGAACCCGGAAACCATACTCGACACAGTCGGCCTCGGGACCCCAGCCGGCGTCGTCGATGTAGAGCCGGTCGCGGCGACTCTTGTTCATCCTGCCAATAACGTACCCCTCGATTCCTGGGAGAGAGCCCTTTGAGAACTCAACACCACCGAGCGCTAGCCCCACGGTGGGTGCCAACTATCGTGGTTTTGTCAGAGCAGATGTCCGAGGACTTAGGTTCGAGGCCATCGCTAAGGAGATGGACTCAAAGGGGTTGGTTGGGACGAAGGACACGAGTTTACCCAGGTTCAACCCCTCATGAAGAGGTAAAAGCCTACGTCGTGCCTGTGTTGTATTGATTGGAGTATCGATTACAAGGGAGCAGATTCTCTTGGCCTAGTTCTCGATTTGTGGGTTTCTCTCTAAGTCGCCCCGGGTCTCGCCTTTATATAGGAGGTCAAGACCACGGGTTACACAAGTCTCATACCGACTCTTACAATGTATCTGAGTCTATCTCTATGTCGCCTTACCATCTTGTGCAAGCCGCCTCCGGGCGGCTTAACCGCCCGGGTCTTCATGCCACCTTCTTGTCTGGGCCTTGTCTCCGCCCATCTTGGTAAGCCGCCATATGGTCAAGCCTACGTCTCTTGGCCCATCTCCCTTGGTCTGTACCATAAGCCGCCAGGCATGACCCCTCCCCACCTGGGCGGGTCTTACCATGGGGTTATATCCCCAACACCTCCCCAAGTTGCTTTCCGCCAATCCCATCTCTTCTAGCAAGCCAAATCTGTGAGAGAGAGATTGTGTGTTGAGGAGTCTATCATCTTGAAGCACAAGAGCAAGGAGTTCATCGTCATTACCGAGCCTATTACCTTTTGGAGGGTGGTGCCTCCTAGATTGGTTAGGTGTCGCTTGGGAGCCTCCTACTTCGTGTTGTCGAGTGAACCAAGAAGTTTGTAAGGGCAAGGGGATCGCCTACTTCGTGAAGATCTACCCATAGTGAGGCTAGTCCTTCGTGGACGGAAGCTGCATGGAATAGTCAAGGTTGCTTCTTCGTGGAACCCTCCGTGGGTAGAGCCCTCCGTGGACTCTCGCGACCTTTACCCTCCGTGGGTTGAAGACTCCATGAACATGGATGTACGATAGCACCACCTATCGGAACCACGAGAAAAATCATCATGTCATCACTTGTGTTTGATCTTCCTATCCCATCTCTTTACTTACATGTGCAATATCTTTACTTTCCGCTGCCATACTCATAAACTTGCATGTGTAGGGCTGTTAGACTATCTAGACTTGCTGAAACAATTAAAATCTGCCAACCAAACAACTTGGTAAAAGGTTAGGTTTTAAATTTCTGCTAGTAGTCTATACACCCCCCTCTAGACATGCCTCTCTCGATCCTACATTATCTTTAGTTGGTGACATTATGGGATGAAGCGGCCCGGACCAACTTTACACGTATGCTTACGTGAGACTGGTTCCACCGCCTGACATGCACTTGTTGCATAAGGTGGCTAGCGGTTGTGTGTCTCTCCCACTTTATTCGGATCGGATTCGATGAAGAGGGCACTTATGAAGGGTAAATAGCAATTGGCATATCACCACTGTGGCTTTTGCGTACGTAGGAAATGTTCTTGCTAGAAACCCATAGCAGCCACGTAAAACTTGCAACAATAATTAGAGGACGTCTAACTTGTTTTTGCAGGGTATGCTATGTGATGTGATATGGCCAAAAGGATGTGATGAAATATATGTGATGTATGATATTGATCATGTTCTTGTAATAGGGATCACGACTTGCATGTCGATGAGTATGACAACCGGCAGGAGACATAGGAGTTGTCTTAATTTATTGTATGACCTGCGTGTCAATCAAAAACACCATGTAATTACTTTACTTTATTTCTAACCGTTAGCCATGGTAGTATAAGTAATAGTTGGTGAGACAACTTCATGTAGACACGATGATGGAGATCATGATCATGGAGATCATGATCATGGAGATCATGGTGTCGTGCCGGTGACGATGGTGATTATGTGGTGCCCCGAAGATGGAGATCAAAGTGCAGGATGGTATTGGCCATATCATGTCACTTTATGATTTGCATGTGATGTTTATCATGTTCTTACATCTTATTTGCTTACAACAACGATAGCATAAATAAGATGATCCCTCACTAAAATTTCAAGAAATGTGTTCCCCCCTAAGTGTGCACCTTTGCGAAGGATCGTTGTTTCGAGGCTCCACATGATGATCGGGTGTGATAGATTCTAATGTTCGCATACAATGGGTGTCAGCCAGATTTACACACGCGAAACACTTAGGTTGACTTGACGAGCCTAGCATGTACATACATGGTGTCGGAACAAGTGAGACCGAAAGGTCGAACATGAGTTGTATAGTAGATGCGATCAACATGGAGATGTTCACCATTGATGACTAGTTCGTCTCACGTGATGATCGGACATGGCCTAGTCGATGTGGATCATGTATCACTTAGATGACTAGAGGGATGTCTATCTGAGTGGGAGTTCATTAAATAATTTGATTAGATGAACTTAATTATCATGAACTTAGTCTAAAATTGTCTTTACAATCTATCTTGTAGATCCAATGGCTCACGCTAATGTTGCCCTCAACTTCAACGCATTCCTAGAGAAAACCAAGCTGAAAGACGATGGAAGCAACTATACAGATTGGGTCCATAACTTGAGGATCATCCTCATAGCTTCCAAGAAATTATATGTCCTTGATGCACCGCTAGGTGACGCACCCGTTTTCCTAGCAACTCAACATGTTAGGAACGCCTGGCAGTCGCGTAGTGATGATTACTCCCTGGTTCAGTGCGGCATGCTTTACAACTTAGAACCGGGGCTCCAAAATTATTTTGAGCAACATGGAGCATATGAGATGTTCCAAGAGCTGAGAATGGTTTTCCAAGCTCATGCCCGGGTCAAGAGATATGAAGTCTCTGACAAGTTCTTCAGTTGTAAGATGGAGGAAAATAGTTCTGTCAGCGAGCACATACTCAAAATGTCTGGGTTGCACAACCGCTTGTCTCAGCTGGGAGTTAATCTTCCGGATGACTCAGTTATTGACAGAATCCTCCAGTCTCTTCCACCTAGCTACAAAAGCTTTGTGATGAACTACAATATGCGTGGGATGGAGAAGTCCATTCCTGAGTTATATTTGATGCTGAAATCAGCGGAGGTGGAAACCAAAAGGAACATCAAGTGTTGATTGTGAATAAGACCACTAGTTTCAAGAAAGGCAAGGATAAGAAGAACTTCAAGATAGGCGGCAAATCAGTTGCCACGCCCGGTAAATCAGTTGCCGGGAAGAAGCTAAGAATGGGCCCAAGCCTGAGACTAAGTGCTTTTATTGCAAGGGAACCGGTCAATGGAAGCAGAACTGCCCCAAGTACTTAGCGGATAAGCAGGCCGGCAACGTCAAAGGTATATAGGATATACATGTTATTTATGTGTACCTTACTAGCGCTCGTAGTAGCTCCTGGGTATTTGATACCGGTGCAGTTGCTCACATTTGTAACTCAAAACATGAGCTGTTGAATAAGCGGAGACTGGCAAAGGACGAGGTGACGATGCACGTCGGGAATGGTTCCAAGGTCGATGTGATCGCCCTCGGCACACTACCTCTACATCTACCTTCGGGATTAGTTTTAAACCTCAATAATAATTATTTAGTACCAGCTTTGAGCATGAACATTGTATTTGGATCTCGTTTGATGCAAGATGGCAACTCATTTAAATCCCAGAATAATGGTTGTTCTATTTATATGAGAGATATGTTTTATGGCCATGCCCCGCTGGTCAATAGTTTATTTTTATTGAATCTCGAACGTGATGTTACACATATTCACAGTGTGAATACCAAACGATGTAAGGTTGATAATAATATTCCCACATACTTGTGGCACTGCCGCCTTGGTCATATTTGTGTCAAATGCATGAAGAAACTCCATGTAGATGGACTTTTGGAGTCTCTTGATTATGAATCATTTGACACGTGCGAACCATGTCACATGGGCAAGATGACTAAGACTCCGTTCTCTGGAACAATGGAGCCAGCAAACAACTTGTTGGAAATAATACATACCGATGTATGTGGACCGATGAGCATTGAGGCTCGTGGTGGCTATCGTTATGTTCTCACCCTCACTAATGACTTAAGTAGATATGGGTATGTCTTCTTAATGAAACACAAGTCTGAGACCTTTGAAAAGTGCAAGAAATTTCAGAGTTAGGTAGAGAATCAACATGACAAGAAAATAAAGTTCTTATGATTTGATCGTGGAAGAGAACATTTGAGTCACGAGTTTGGCACGCACTTATGAAAATGTGGAATTGTTTCACATCTCATGTCGTCTGGCACACCTCAGTGTAATGGTGTGTCCGAACGTCGTAATCGCACTCTATTGGATATGGTGCGATCTATGATGTATCTTACTGATTTACCGCTGTCGTTTTGGGGATATGCATTAGAGACTGTCGCATTCACATTAAATAGGGCACCGTCTAAATCCGTTGAGACAACACCGTATGAATTATGGTTTGGGAAGAAACCTAAGCTGTCGTTTTTGAAAGTTTGGGGATGCGATGCTTATGTCAAGAAACTTCAACCTGATAAGCTTGAACCCAAATAGGAAAAATGTGTCTTCATAGGATACCCTAAGGAAACTATTGGGTATACCTTCTACCTCAGACCCGAAGTCAAGATCTTTGTTGCCAAGAATGGATCCTTGCTAGAGAAAGAGTTTCTCTCGAAAGAAGTAAGTGGGAGGAAAGTAGAACTTGATGAGGTAATTGTAGCCCCTCTAGAACTAGAAAGTAGCGCAGCGCAGGTGATGAGGATATGTACCTAGGGTAGGGTCCTAGGCCTAACCTAGACCCCTCTACCTAAGGGCATGACATTGGAGGACTTGAAGATCACAAATAAGCTTCCGACTGGATTCCCGGTGGCGCTCAAGTCACTCGACAGGCAATCCACTCGGAGACTTCCTCCTTCACTCGATGATCGACTATCACTCGGAAGACCTCATTTCCACTCGACGCTAGAAGACCAGAAGACACCTCCACGAGACAACAGGCAGGCGTTAGGTTTTTCGTCATTAGTGGCTTTTATTATGTACGTTACCAGTAACGGCAGTCTTTAAACCCACGATCAGACCCTTAGATGCTGGGCAATTATGAGGGACATCGAACTCTATATAAGCCACCCCTCCCCTCTGGCACAAGGGTTCGCAACCATTGTAATCTCAACATTCCACACGACAAATCTCCCGAGCACTAAGACGTAGGGCTGTTACCTCCACGAGAGGGGCCTGAACTCATACATCCGTGTGTACACCCTCGCCGTAGCTAGGACTCTACCCTCTCCTTTCATACCCCTACCTTCTATTGTCAGGCTCGTTCCCACGACAGTTGGCGCCCACCTTGGGGCAGACGTCTAAGCGACAACTAGTAAGGTTGCGTTTTTCATCCTTCGACATGTATTCTGGCGGTGTTTTTGCTCTGGGCCACGAGATCTGTTTCGGAGCGCTCACCTTCATCGCCGACGATTCGGCATGGCTTCAAGAAGCGCCTCTCGATGTTGAGGCATTCCCAGTCCATGGGGTTGCGCACTTCCACACGAGTTCCTGTGGCATGTTGCTGCGTCAGCCGTCGACTCCGTGTGTGTCGGCTCCCCTCGTTGTTCGCAGTCGCAAGCGGTCCGGACGCTCACGACGCCAGCGCTGGGTCAAGCATGCAGTGGAGCTTCAAATTTCTTCTCCGTAGATCGCAGCACTCGAGCCTGATGAGTCTCTTCATGGTGTGGTCGAGTCAGATTCCTATCCGTCCGATATCCCTTCCGAGTGCGAGAGCTGCGATCCAGCAGCGGAGGTCCTTATGGCAGGCTCTCATCAAAGTCCGTCGCCGGGCTTTGACCATGGCAAGCACGATGCTGGCGGTGTGACGAGTGATCATCCCCGTCGCGATGGTGAAGTCCTTAATACTCCCATCATTGGAATGACCGCCGAGGCTCAGGCCTTGGAGGCCATGCGTATTCAGCTGCAAGAGCTACAAAGGGAACTCGGCGACCACGCTCGCCAGCGCCCACCAGTTGCCGGTCGACGACAGCGACAGTTGTTCCCGACTGGATCCCACAACGACGTTGAGGTATATCGTACCCCTGTGTTAAATGTAGTAGCTGCTGCTAGGATATCAAATTCTATTCAGCCATCGTGGTCAGAAGTTGGAAGAGGGTTGATGCAAATCAGAGCACTGCTAGATGCAGCGCAGCGTCAGAATTCCGTTGTTTCATAGTCCTACAACAGGATACACAGCAACTCACCCAGGGCGGGGACCGTTCAGTCGGCACACAGTCCTGGATCGCCCTTGCGTCGTAGGGGTGGAGGCTTTCGCGAGGATCAGGTCAGAGATCAGTTTCACTGTGAAGACCACCGTCGAGTGCCCGCTCCTCCGCAGGGCGGTCCGCGTGTGCCTTGGTACCCGGATGAAAGGCGCTCGTTCGGTGATGAGCGGAATGCGGAGTTTGATGCTCGTGATCTCCTCACCTAGAAGCGGATTGACAGGGGCAGAGCCCACAGAGAAGGCCAAGATAGAGACTTTCCGAGTGGTAGCTCGGCCGTGATTTCTGGTCCTAAGTGTTTCAGCAGAGTCATCCGTTCTGCAGAGATTCCCCCCCCCCCAACTTCAGGTTGGCGGCTGGGATCGGAAAATTTTCTGGTGAGTCCAAGCCAGAGACTTGGTTAGATTATTACCGAGTGGCTGTACAGATTGGTGGTGGCAATGACAATGTCGCAATGAAGCACCTGTCCTTGATGTTAGATGGTTCAGCTCGTGCTTGGCTGAATCGCTTGGCTCCTTCCAATATATATTGCTGGGAGGATCTTGCAGAGTGTTTATCCGAACCTTTGAGGGCACTTGCAAGCGTCCTACTGGTCTGGTCATCTTACCGCATTGTGTCCAGAAGCCCAATGAGACTTTGAGAGATTATATTCAGCGGTGGTCCACTCTGCATCATACAGTGGAGAATGTGTCAGAACACCAGGTTGTGTGTGCTTTCAAGGCCGATGTGAGATACAAAGAGTTTTATCTGAAGTTTGGTCAAACGGGTGATATTTCACTTGGCAAGATGATGGAAATCGCCACTCGGTATGCCAATGGTGAGGAAGAAGACCGCCTCCATAGCGGCAAAGGAAAGGCAGTTGTCAGTGATAATGGCAGCAACTCCAATCGGGAACAGAAGCGAAAAGTTGAGGGTTCGGTTCAAGCAGAAGCAACCACACTGGCGACCCAAGCAAAGAATAAGGGGAACGCTAAAGCATAGTATGCCCCCAAGAAAGGAAAAAATTAGTCAGGGACTGATATTATGGATCATCCATGTGTAATTCACACGAGGAAAGATGAGGAGGGCAATGTGATTCTGCCCAAGCACACCACTCGGCAGTATCGAACACTCATTCAGCGGTTCAAAGAGACTCCACCCAGTGACAAGACTCCTAAAAAGGAGTAAGATGAAGATAAAGAAACATTCCTAGATGTCACTGCTACACTTGTGATTTTCGCTGATGTCGAGAGCAAGAGTCGACTGAAGGTCATCAACAGAGAAGTCAACATGGCTGTACCTGCTACCCTCACCTACCTCAAGTGGTGCTAGTACACTATCACATTCGACCAAACAGACCATCCTGCTCATGTGGCCACTCCTGGTCGACAGGCTCTGGTAGTTGATCCAGTGGTGGGGGCACTCGACTCAGAAAGGTCCTCATGGACGGTGGCAGCGGTCTGAACATCCTGTATGCGGATGCCCTGAAAGGGATGGGCATTTCGATGTCCTGACTGAGTGAAAGCAACATGCAATTTCACAGAGTCATCCGAGGGAAGAAGGCCAAGTCACTTGGCCAGATTGCGTTAGACGTGACGTTTGGGAACGATAAAAAATTTCAAAAGCAAAAGTTGACGTTTGAAGTCGTGGATTTCTAGAGTGCCTATCATGCCATTTTGTGTCGACCCGCGTATGCTCGTTTCATGGCCCGGCCATGTTACGTGTATCAAAGTTGAAGATGTCGGGCCCTAAGGGTGTGATCACGGTCACTAGCAATCGATAGCGAGTTGAAGAATTCCTCCAGCAAGGCTCCAAGATTGCTGATCATCAAATGGCCATGGTCCAGCTGGAGGAGTACAAGAAGAGCGCTGACCCTGCTGATTTGCTCCGTGCAAAGAAGCCCGCTTCTGAGTCGGCGTTTCAGTCAGCAGGGGAAGTAAACAAAGTGCGCATCCACCCGACGGATCCAACTGCTGCCCCGACAAATATATCATCAACACTTGATAGCAAATAGGAAGACGAGCTCATCCAGTTCCTCCGTCGAAACTGGGATATCTTCTCATGGAAGCCTGCTGACATGCCGGGGGTTCCCAGGGGACTGGCTGAGCACTGTCTAAGAGTTGATCTGAAAGCTAAGCCCGTCCGGGAGCATTTGCGTCGATCGGCGGTGGAGAAGCGCAAAGCAATTGGTGAAGAAGTGGCCCGTCTCTTGCAAGCCAAGTTCATTCGGGAGATTTACCACTCCGAGTGGCTCTCGAATGACGTGATGGTGCCCAAAAAGGATAAGTCATTGCACATGTGTATTGACTTCAAACATGTCAATCGGGTCTGCCCGAAGGATCATTTTCCGCTCCCCTGCATTGATCAGATTGTTGACTCGACTACGGGATGCGAGCGCTTATCGTTTTTAGGTGCTTACTCCGGGTACCATCAGATCCATCTATTTGGCCCAGATGAAATAAAGACAGCCTTCATCACCCCATTTGGGTGTTTTTGCTACATCACTATGCCATTCGGTATGAAAAATGCCGGTGCTACTTTTATGCACATGATTCAGAAGTGTTTACTCGACGAGATCCCTTGGAATGTCGAGGCGTACATGGATGATATAGTGGTCAAGTCCCGCAAAGGTTCCGACCTATTGGCTGACTTGGCCGAAACATTCGCCAATCTGAGGAGATACGACATAAAGCTAAATCCAGCCAAGTGTACTTTCGGCGTCCCTGGCGGCATGTTACTCGGTTTTCTCGGTTCCGAACGAGGGATCGATGTCAACCCTGAGAAAATCAGCGCCATTACCAGGATGTAGACCCCCCCCCCCGAGTGCACGATGTTCAGAAACTCACAGGTTGCCTAGCAGCATTGAGTCGATTCATTTCTCGTCTCGGTGAGAAGGCGCTACCTCTGTACCAATTGATGAAGAAGTCCAATACATTCGAGTGGACTCCAGAAGCTGAATCAGTGTTTGTTTAGCTCAAAGCCCTGCTCTCCACCCAGCCGGTGCTTGCCGCTCCATGCAGTAAAGAGCCATTGCTCATGTACATCGCGGCCACTAATCAGATCGTCAGTACGGTGCTAACTGTCGAGCGAGAGGAGGAGGGTAAAGCTTAAAAAGTCCAACGGCCAGTTTATTATGTCTCTGAAGTTCTGTCCCCCTCGAAGCAAAGATATCCACACTACCAGAAGTTGGTTTATGGTATTTACCTATCAGCGAAGAAGGTGGCGCATTATTTTCAAGACCACTCGATTTCAGTCATCAGTGATGCTCCATTGTCCGAGATTTTCAACAATCTAGACGCATCTGGTCGAGTGGCTAAGTGGGCAATCGAACTCGGACATTTTGACATTAAGTTTGAAGTCAAGAAAGCAATCAAGTCCCAGGCATTGGCAGGTTTTATGGCCGAGTGGATTGAATAGCAACAGCCAATCCAAGTTCACTCGGCACATTGGACCATGTTCTTCGACGGCTCTAAAATGGTGAATGGGTCCGGTGCTGGTGTTGTCTTGATATATCCCAAGGGCGACAAGTATGTCTTACAAATTCACTTCGATTCCTCCAACAATGAGGCAGAATATGAAGCACTTTTGTACGGGTTGCGCATGGCTATCTCACTCGGCGTCAAGCGCCTGATGGTTTATGGCGACTCAGATTTGGTGGTGAATCAAGTAATGAAAGAGTGGGATGTTTGAAACCCCGCTATAACTGGGTATTGTAATGCTGTCAAAAAGTTGGAGAAGAAATTTGAAGGCCTGGAACTTCATCATGTTCCCCGACTGAAGAATCAGGCGGCCAACGAATTAGCAAAGATTGGATCCACTCGATGGCCTGTCCCCAGTGATGTGTTCTTAGAGCACCTGCACACTCCTTCGGTGCAAGAATATCCTTTCACCGAAGAGCCCCGGCAAGCTATGAGCTCCACTGATCCGACTGAAGTCGATGTCCCTGTAGTAATCGATTTGGCCATGGAAATTTTGGTTGTCGTTCCTGATTGGACAGTACCTTACATTGCTTATATCCTCCGACAAGAACTCCTTGAAGATGAAACAGAGGCTCGACAGATTGTCCGAAGGTCCAAGGCCTTTACTGTGATGGGAGATCGGCTATTCAGAGAAAGTGCGACTGGTGTGATTCAGCGTTGCATCTCCCCCGAAGAAGGTCAAATGATTCTGGATGAGATCCACTTGGGAACTTGCGGCCATCATGCATCCTCATGGACAATTGTCGCTAAAGCATACTGAGTTGGTTTCTTCTGGCCACGGGCTAATGAGATGGCCAAAGACATTGTTGATCATTGTGATGGATGCCAGTTCTATGCAAACTTGTCACATAAGCCAGCCTCTGCTCTGAAGACGATTCCCCTCGCCTGGCCATTTGCTGTTTGGGGACTCGACATGGTTGGTCCCTTTCGGACCGGAAAAGGCAGTTTCACTCATTTGCTGGTTGCAGTCGACAAGTTTACAAAGTGGATAGAAGCTAAGCCCGTCAAGAAATTGAATTCCGGCATGGCGGTTACATTCATGAGAGAAATAATTTTTTGGTACGGTGTTCCTCACAGTATTATCACGGATAATGGCACCAACTTTGACTCGGGAGAGTTTAGAAACTTCTGCACATCTCAAGGCACTCGGGTGGATTATGAGTCTATCGCACATCCGCAAACCAATGGGCAAGTCGAGCGAGCCAATGGCCTCAACCTGCAAGGTCTGAAGCCTCGTCTCATGCGCGATCTGGATCAAGCCGCTGGTGCCTGGGTAACTGAGCTGTCGTATGTGTTATGGGGTCTGAGAACTATGCCAAATCGGTCGACTGGACGGACTCCTTTTTTCCTAGCCTATGGTGCCGAAGTTGTCTTGCCGAGTGATTTGTTTCATAATTCTCCCCGAGTGGAACTTTATTCTGAAGCTGAAGCTGAACAGGCTAGGCAGGATGGCGTTGATCTCCTGGAGGAAGAGCAGGAGATAGCTTTGATCCGGACTATAGCTTATTAGCAAGATCTACGGCGCTTCCATGCGAAGAATGTCAAGAGTTGATCATTTCATGAGCGAGACTTGGTGCTCCGAGTGGATCAACAGTGGCCTCATAAGCTCGCTCTTGCATGGGAAGGTCCTTTCTTCGTCACCAAAGTGTTGAACAATGGAGCCTATCACCTGTACAATCTCAAGAAGCGGATGAACGAGCCACGGGCCTGGAATGCAGATCTACTCCGACGCTTTTATACTTAGAGACAGAAGAGTTTTCTGATGTAATAAGAATACTTCATCTATGCAAATCACACTTCTGCAATATATTGTCGATTCCGATCGTACAGTTTCACTCTTGGGAATACTCCGAGTGTCGAGCAATCCTCACACTCGGGGGCTTAGCTGCGAACATGCTTTCGCCTAAGTTAAAAACCATGTCAGCTGGATAGCAGTCCATTCACTCAACGACCTATTTGTGAATCAGTCTTCGCTTAGGTGTAAAAATACTCTGAGTGTCGAGCGATCCTCACACTCGGGGGCTTAGCTACGAACATGCTTTTGCCTAAGTTAAAAACCCTGTCGGGTGGATAGCAGTCCATTCACTCAACGCCCCATTTGCGAATCAGTCTTCGCTTAGGTTCAAAAATATTCCGAGTGGTGAGCAATCCTCACACTCGGGGGCTTAGCTGCGAACATGTTTTCGCCTAAGTTAAACTCTCCGTCGAGTAGATAATAATACTTCCACTCAACGCCCTAGACGCGAATGAATCCTCGCCTAGGGTCAAAAATATTCCGAGTGTTGAACAATCCTCACACTCGGGGGGCTTAGCTGTGAACATGTTTTCGCCTAAGCCTCAAAACAAACTCAATCGAACAAATGATTGAAAGCCAAATACGGATAAATCCAAAGGTTTAATCACAGATAAAAGTTTCGCGAGAAAGCAAAGGTGCTCAGGCCTAAGGCCTGAATGAAGTTTTACACTGATACAGTTTCACTCGGCATACCGAGGCAAATAAAGTTTTTCTTCAAAAGATCAAGTTTTTAAGCGCCCGACGGGCTTGCTGGCTTGACGAAAGTGTCCAAGTCAATGTCGTCCGCAATCCTGGTGGTTGCGTCAATGAAGGTCCGCATGAAATCTTCAAACTGGAGTTTCTTCGTGTTAACCACTCGGAGCTCGTTCAGCTTGTCTTCCCTCACCTCCTTGCAATGGACCCTCACAAGGGAGAGCTCCATGTCAGCACCGCAGCAAGTAGCAGATTTCTTCTAGGCTTGCACTCGACTGGGGAGGTCGTTCAGGCGTGCCATTAGGGATGTGAGGTCAAGCTGAAGAGTGTCTTCGGGCCGCAACTCCTTGTCAACCCTCTTCATTGCAGTTTTCAATCAAAGGACATATGCTTGAACACCCTGAAGCCTGAAGTTGAGTCTGAGCATGTTCATAGCCACCGCGTCTCCAACAGGTGACTTGGTGGGATCCAGGTTGGGCTCGATCTCAATCTCTTTCTCAAAGTCTTGGCAAAATTCTGGGAAAGGAGAATGAGAGAATGGGAGCAGGACTAGTGAGATACAGCCGTCAAGGATTTCATAAAGTTCAGTCGACAGAGAAACTCACCGTCGAGTAGAATATACATCTTCCTCGAGAACTGTCCCAAGTGCCTCTCTAGGCTGTTGCTCCTCTTAGTTAGTTGCTCAGTCTTCTTGATGAGGTCCACACGCTATTTCTTCAGCCTCGAGTTTTCTTCCTCCATCCTCTTCGCAGCAGCCAGCCTCTTGTCAGCAGCTTCAGTTTTCTCCTTCGCCATGCGTTAGGCGTCAGCGAGCGCTTTGTCCTTGTCGTCCAATGCTTTCTTCATGGAATTTAAAGAAACAACATTATTGAGTCGCACTTGGAGTCGACGGTTTTCATTGGGTACGTCTGTTCAAGTGAAAGCACTCGGTTCAAAGCATGGAAAGTGAAGATGTGAATGCAGTGGGTCGAACAAAGTTACCTCCCAGAGTTTTCAGCTCGGTGCGCATTCTCTCCAAAGCATTATTGGAGGTTTCCAAGTCCGCAACCGGTTCCTTTCATCTTCAAGATCCTTGTACTACGTTCCAAGTGCACAAGCCCTCTGAAATAAACAAAGAAAGGAATTCAGTCAACAAAAAATATCAGCACGGAAGTGCAGAAGACCAAAAACGGTCGATTGGGCAGCGCACATCGCCTCGCCCCACTACCCTGGAATAGCGTCATATCATGGTTGATCAATGATGTAAATGAAACCTGCGTCCGGGGGAAAGAGAATTCAACCAAAAGTACACTCGACATGTCGAGTGGCTCGTGTACTCCACGTACCGTAAACGAGTTCAAGACAGTCTTTATCAGACCCCCGCCAGTGCAAGCACTCGACGGCGGTCTCGGGGACTACACCCAGTGGGTTCACTCAAAGTACCCCCACTGGAATGGTTAACACATGATCCGTCGAGTGTTCCGTCGAGCCCGTTCTGCACCTTTGAAGCAACGTCTTTGGAGCGGGACGGTCACAAAAAAACATATACACTCGACATGTTGAGTGGCGCTCGTACTCTACGTACGACAGAAATTCCGATTTTGAGTTTTCTAGACTACTGCTTATCGTCTGCGATTAACAATAGCCTCGGGGACTACACCTAGTGGGTGCACTTAGCGTGCCCCCACTGGTTATAAAACAGTCAACAAGGTCTGCCCTGTCAAACTTCCGTCACTCAATCTGTCGAGTAACGTGTCCCCCACTCAGTGAAGTGCAGTCTATCCTGATGTAGCGTCATATCATGGTTAATCAATGATATCCATGAAACCTACAAGGTAGCCTCAGAGTGGTGAGGTGAAAGGAAAACGTATCATGCATACGACAAACTCTAAGACCCCTGCCGGTGCAAGCACACGACAGCGGTCTCGGGGAGTACACCCAGTGGGTGTACTTAGCATGCCCCCACTAGATCTGCCAACTCTCGACCTGTCGAGTGGCAGAAAATATCCATCAATGGAACATCCGTCACTCGATCCGTCAAGTGACATACTCCCTACACTCAGCGAAGTGCAGTCTATCCTTATGTAGTGTCATATCATAATTTATCAATGATACCCATGAAACCTACAAAGTAGCTGCTGAGTAGCGCGATTAAGGGCAAACGTATCCAGCATACGGCAGACTCTAAGACCCCTACTGAGGCAAGCACTTGGCAGCGGTCTCGGGGACTACACCCAGTGGGTGCACTTAGCGTGCCGCCATTGACCCACAACCTACTCGACTAAGACCTGATCTATTCGAGTGGAGAGCTCCAAAACATTCTATGAATGTAAAATAAACACCCACTGGGTGTGCAGTCAAAGAAGATAGAAATTCAATCAGAAATGTACTTACAATCGAACTTACTCGGACATTCGTGTGAAGCGTTGTACTGGCATCATAAGCCAGCTTGCTGGCCTTGTATGCCTCCTTGGTGCGCAGCATCACCTGCTCCGCCTAGATCATGGCCTCCTTTAAAGCTCCGGTCTGATCTTTCGGAATGCGATGTCGAGGAAAAGCCTTCATTGGCACGAGCGGTGTAATGATTGGAGCAGTCGACGTAGTCTGGGCAGGATCGGTTGGAGTCAATGTCACGATGGTTGAAACAGCTGGAGGGGTACTCGCCAGAGGCACTGTTGGGTCAGCTCTGATCAATGTCGAGTCGTTCATCCCCTGGAAGGACTCTGCAGTCGACCACTGAGGCATCTGCGCAGATGAAGTTCTTCGAGTGCGTATGTGCGGGATGCTTAAGGTCTCGCCTCCGCCTACCATACCCCCAGGGTGTTCTTCATCATCTTCCAGCTGGATAATTTCTACAATTATCAATCGATGGAATTAACTTTGGCAATCGACAAATCATATTCAAGAAACAGAACTGGAGAGTTGATTACCTCTGTGAGAAGTGGCCGCATCGGCAGTGCCTACATCCATTGCATCCCCTCCAACATGTTCTGGCGACGTCACTGAAGTAGCAGCTCTGATGGATCAAATAATATTTAGACAACAAGGATTTCAAATCACAATCGACGGTGAGAATTCAAAAGTAAACACTCATGTGGAGACAACAAGCACAACCATCTTCATGCAAGGCAGGGCTTTGCGAGGTTTGGCCACATTCGGTTTGGGTTGCTTCGTTGATCGTTCACTCGACTCAACACTAGAGGGGCGGCTCCGCTTCGGGTTCTTCTCACTTGGGCCCGAAAGCCTGTCCTGAACAGCCACAGGATCTTGGCGGGACTTGGAGCGGCGTTCGGAGCGAAAAGGTGACTCGACTTCTGGCTCGTTTTCGTCCGAGTTTTCGTACTTGTCTACGGAGTCTTCTGAACCGTCTGTCCACACTACCACCCTCTCTCACCACACCATCTTCAGTTTGGTTCCCGTTGGGAACAAGCGAGTGCATGTTCGTCCACTCCTGCATGATTCAAACGAACAAGTCAGTTCATAAATCAATCTATCACTCGACGGTACAAGTACGTCAGTCGACACAGCACAACTTACCAAATTCTTCGGCGGGTTTTCGGCCGAGTAAGGTCGGATCCTCTTGGCTCCCAAAGGGTTGTCGCACGCTCTGGTGATGCTAGGAAGCCACTGCTCGACAGTTTTTTGCGGAACCTCTTATGGGTGCGTCCTGGTCGAGTCCTCAAGACCCGCATAGTGCCACATGGTGTGATCCCTGGCTTGGAGCAGCTAAATACGTCGACTGAGGAATGTCTCCAACAGATCCATGCCAGTGACTCCACCTCGAATCAGTTGCACCATAGCTTCAACCAAGATTCCCACTTGGACATGTTCCTCTTCAGTCACCCTCAGAGACTTGGGGACAGCTGGATGGTCAGTTGTAT
Organism: Hordeum marinum; assembly: GCA_022496015.1. Classification (NCBI taxonomy): domain Eukaryota; kingdom Viridiplantae; phylum Streptophyta; class Magnoliopsida; order Poales; family Poaceae; genus Hordeum; species Hordeum marinum. The sequence goes on from CM039675.1 coordinate 384,364,877, forward strand.
GGGGGGAAAGGCCAGTCCACATGTTGGGAGATGCTACATCTTTGCAATAGAACCAAGTCGACTGCGAGCCTCTAAGAGATTCACGAAAGGTCATAGCCGGAAAAGAACTACGGGCTCTTTTCTGAAGTCCTAAACCCCCACACAACTGAAGCACATGAGTCTTGCCATCAGTAGGGAGAGATTTCTTCACAATCTGGGATCTGACCGTAAAGATGTGCTTGAACAGCCCCCAATGAGGAGGACAGCCCAGAAAATACTCGCGCAAGGTAATGAAGGCGGACAGGTAGGAAATTGCATTCAGCGGGAAGTCGTGGAGCTGAGCGCCAAAGAAGTTCAGAAAACCTCTAATGAATGGGTGGGGAGGCAAAGAAAAACCTCTTTCGACATGGGAGAGGAGGAGGACTCGCTCTCCGTCGTGCGGCTCTGCTCGTGTTGTCCCTCCGGCAACCTCCAGGCGCCATCCGCCACAAGTCCATCGGCGACCAAGCCATCCATTTCTTCACGAGTGACCATAGAAGGGAGAAAATCTCCCTGCATCCATCCTGCCGGCATAGTGAACCAAGCGGTCGAGGGTTCTTGCCCTTGCTCTTCAACGCCCGCTTCTTGGCACGCTCCAGTTTCTCCGTGGCGCCTTTCCTCATCGCGGTGGCCACTCTCGTCAGAGAGGAACAAGGTACGGCGTTGGAGACAGGGGAAGCGGAGGAAGGGAGGAAGTGTGAGGAAAAGTATTGTGCAATCTGTGGCGCTTCAAAATTTATATCCCGCCGAGTGCCTCACTAACTGGTGGACCCGCGAGATTACCGCACACGCCAACCACAGTCTACACCCTGTACATGGCGAAATGACCGGCGCGAGTATCGAGGCATCATGCCCCCACTTGCTTCGATCGTGGCGTCATCATCGCATGCGCGCGCTTCCCAAATTTTCGTATCCCGCAAAATCCGGGTCTGACAAATCGACCCGCCACCTCTAAATATTCCTTTGAGTCATTCGGAAAAAAATTGACACTGAACATTCACTTGGGCACTTTCAAGGCTGAATGGATCCGGGCGAATGACGAAGAGTTCAGTCGACGCAAGTTTCGTTGAAGTCCTGAATATCATTCGAAAGGTTTGATACCTGATGTTGAAATGGCATCGATATCCCCATTCACCACTCGAACCCCGATCCATTCTGGGGCAAATGACAAGGATATGTACCTAGGGTAGGGTCCTAGGCCTAACCTACACCCCCCTACCTAAGGGCATGACATTGGAGGACTTGAAGATCACAAATAAGCTTCCGACTGGATTCCCGGTGGCGCTCAAGTCACTCGACAAGCAATCCACTCGGAGACTTCCTCCTTCACTCGACGGTCGACTATTACTCGGAAGACCTCATTTCCACTCGACGCCAGAGGACCAGAAGCCACCTCTAGGAGGCCAACGGACAGGCGTTAGGCTTTTCATCATTAGCAGATTTTATTATGTACGTTACCAGTAATGGCAGTCTTTAAACCCACGATCGGACCCTTAGATGTCGGGCAATTATGTGGGGCAGCGAACTCTATATAAGCTGCCCCTCCCCTCTAGCACAAGGGTTCGCAACCATTGTAATCTCAAAATTCCACACGAGAAAGCTCCCGAGCACTAAGACGTTGGGTTGTTACCTCCACGAGAGGGGCCTGAACTCATACATTCGTGTGTACACCCTCGCCGTAGCTAGGACTCTGCCCTCTCCTTTCGTACCCCTAACTTCTACTGTCAGGCTCGTTCCCACAATAGCAAGAGAATTTTTCCGTGGTGCCTGCACCAACTAGAGAGGAAGTTAATAATGATGATCATGAAACTTCTGATTAAGTTACTACTAAACTTCGAACATCTACAAGGACACGTTCCACACCAAAGTGGTACGGCAACCCTGTCCTGGAAATCATGTTGTTAGACAATGGTGAACCCTCGAACTATGAAGAAGCCATGGTGGGCCTGGATTCCAACAAATGGCTTGAAGCCATGAAATCCGAGATAGGATCCATGTATGGGAACAAAGTGTGGACTTTGGTGGACTTGCCCGATGATCGGCAAGCCATAGAAAATAAATGGATCTTTAAGAGAAGACTGACGCGGTTGGTGATGTGACCATCTATAAGGATCGGCTTGTCGCTAAGGGTAATCGACAAGTTGAAGGAGTTAACTACGATGATCCCTTCTCACCCGTAGTGATGTTGAAGTCCGTCCGAATCATGTTAGCAGTTGCCGCATTTTATGATTATGAGATCTGGCAAATGGACGTCAAAACGGCATTCCTTAACGGTTTCCTTAATGAAGAATTGTATATGATGCAGCCGGAAGGTTTTGTCGATCCTAAAAATGTTGACAAGGTATGCAAGCTCTAGCGCTCCATCTATGGGCTGGTGCAAGCATCTCGGAGTTGGAACATTCGCTTTGATGAGGTGATCAAAGCGTTTGGGTTTATACAGACTTATGGAGAATCATGTATTTACAAGAAAGTGAGTGGGAGCTCTGTAGCATTTCTCATTTTATATGTGGATGACATATTGTTGATGGGAAATGATATAGAACTTTTGGAAAGTGTAAAGGCCTACTTGAATAAGTGTTTTTCAATGAAGGGCCTTGGAGAAGCTGATTACATAGTAGGCATCAAGATCTATAGAGATAGAGCAAGATGCCTCATTGGTATTTCACAAAGCACATACCTTGACAAGATATTGAAGAAGTTCAATATGGATCAGTCCAAGAAGGGGTTCTTGCCTGTATTGCAAGGTGTGAGATTGAGCACAGCTCAATGCCCGACCTCGGCAGAAGATCGAGAAAAGATGAGTGTCATCCCCTATGCCTCAGCCATAGGCTCTATTATGTATGCCATGCTGTGTACCAGACCTAATGTGAACCTTGCCATAAGTTTGGTAGGGAGGTACCAAAGTGATCCCGGAATGGTACACTAGACAGCGGTCAAGAATATCCTTAAGTACCTGAAAAGGACTAAGGATATGTTTCTCGTTTATGGAGGTGCCGAAGAACTCGTCGTAAAGGGTTACGTCGATGCTAGCTTCAACACAGATCCAGATGACACCAAGTCACAAAACAGATATGTGTATATTTTGAATGGTGGGGCAGTCAGCTGGTGCAGTTGCAAGCAAAGCGTCGTGGTTGCATCTACATGTGAAGCGGAGTACATAGCTGCTTCGGAAGCAGCACGGGAAGGAGTCTGGAGGAAGGATTTCATTACCGACCTAGGAGTGATTCCCAATGCATCGGTCCCGGTGACTCTCTTCTGTGACAACACTCGAGATATTGCCATTACCAAGGAGCCCAGGTTTCACAAGAAGACCAAGCACATCAAGCACCGCTTCAACTCCATTCGTGGTTACATTCAGGATGGAGATATAGATATTTGTAAAGTACATACGGATCTGAATGTCACAGATCCGTTGACTAAACCTCTTTCACGAGTGAAACATGATCAGCACCAGAACTCTGTGGGTGTTCGATTCATCACAATGTAACTAGATTATTGACTCTAGTGCAAGTGGGAGACTGTTGGAAATATGCCCTTGAGGCAATAATAAAATGGTTGTTATTATACTTCCTTGTGCATGATAATTGTCTATTGTTCATGCTATAATTGTATTAACGGAAACTGTAATACATGTGTGAATACATAGACCACACCATGTCCCTAGTGAGCCTCTAGTTGACTAGCTCGTTGATCAATAGATGGTCATGGTTTCCTGGCCATGGACATTGGGTGTCGTTGATAATAGGATCAAATCATTAGGAGAATGATGTGATGGACATGACCCAATCCTAAGCATAGCACAAGAGCGTGTAGTTCGTCTGCTAGAGCTTTTCTAATGTCAAGTATCATTTCCTTAGACCATGAGATTGTGAAACTCCCGAATACCGTAGGAATGCTTTGAGTGTATCAAATGTCAGAACGTAACTGGGTGACTATAAAGGTGCACTATAGGAATCTCCAAAAGTGTCTGTTGGGTTGGCACGAATCGAGGCTAGGATTTGTCACTCCGTGTGACGGAGAGGTATCTCTGGGCCCACTCAGTAATACATCATCATAATGAGCTCAATATGACTAAGGAGTTAGTCACGGGATCATATGTTACGAAACGAGTAAAGAGACTTGCCGGTAACGAGATTGAACAAGGTATAGGATACCGACGATCGAATCTCGGTCAAGTAACATACTGATGTACAAAGGGAATTGTATACGGGATTAATTGAATCCCCGGTATCGTGGTTCATCCGATGAGATCATGGTACATGTGGGAGCCAATATGGGTATCGAGATCTTGCTATTGGTTATTGGCCGGAGAGGTGTCTCGGTCATGACTGCATGGTTCCCGAACTCATAGGGTCTACACACTTAAGGTTTGGTGACGCTAGAGTTGTAATGGGAATTGTATGTGGTTACCGAAAGTTGTTCAGAGTCCCGAATGAGATCCCGGACATCACGAGGACTTCCAGAACGGTCCGGATGTGAAGATTTATATATGGGAAGTCCAGTTTCAGTCACCAGAAAGGTTTCGGGGTTTATCGGTGTTGTACCGGGACCACCGAAGGGGTTCCGTGGGTCCATCGGGAGGGTCCACTGGGAGGCAAGTTTCCCCCCTTGGATGCCACCCCCCTCTAAATGGATCTAGGGGAGCCGGCCACCTCTCCCCTTCCCACTATAAATAGTGGGCAGGTGGGAGGGCAGCTGCACCCTTCCCCCTGGCACAGCCCTCCCCCTCCTACAGCCCCCTCCTCCTCCGTAGCGCTTAGCGAAGTCCTGCCGGAGAACCACAAGCTCCACCGCCACCACGTCATCATGCTGCCGGAGCTCCCCCTCAACTTCTCCTCTCCCCTTGTTGGATCAAGAAGGAGGAGACGTCCCCGGGCTGTACATGTGTTTAACGCGGAGGCGCCGTCCATTCGGCGCTTGGATCGGATCTTCCGCGATTTGAATCGCCACGAGTATGACTCTATCAACCATGTTCGTTGCAATGCTTCCACTTAGCGATCTTCAAGGGTATGAAGATGCTCTCCCTCTCTCTCGTTGCCAGGATCTCCTAGATTGATCTTGGTGAAACGTAGGAAATTTTTGAATTGTTACTACGTTACCCAACATATGGTATCACTTGTGACAAAGTGCCTCTCTATTGTGACAACAAAAGTGCACTCAAGATCGCCAACAACCTGGTTCAACATTGCAAGACGAAGCATATTGAGATATGTCATCATTTGATCCGGGAGCATATCAAGCGCAGATAGATTGATCTTATTCATCTGAATACTAATGAACAGCTTGCAGATATCTTCATAGAGCCATTAGATGAAGCTAGATTTCGCGAGTTAAGGCATGAGCTAAATATCATTGATTCGAGCAGTGTGGTTTGAAATCTTGCACATCCTACCTCACTCATCATCATGTCTAGTTTAGATGTTGGCATTGACATAGGGGGAGTTTTGGTCTCTCAATGAACTCTCCCACCCCTTATTATGCATAAATCAATCAAGTCTTTCACATTAGTCATTTTTTATGACACTTGTGCTTCAAAGACGAGTTTTTTCATGGGCCAAGGTTAAAATCTTCGCGGTGCCATACCAAGTGACTCAAACATAGGTGGCTCCAACCACTGCCCCTCCTAGTGAGGTATTTTATTTTGAAGAGTGTATTTGTGTTTTGTGTCACTTCAAGTACTATGGTTTCATTATTTTTTCCTATACTTCGAGTGTTACATACCATTTATTGGTCTTTCTATCTCCCACTCTTCAAAATTTGCATAAGCCACTCCCTTATAGCGTCTTTGTGCCTTGCGGTCGCCCAGGGCGGTGGTATCGGTGGCAGGGCGGTAGTACTAAGCGGTACTACCTCTGCCGCCCGCGATACTACCACTTGAGCGGTTCTACCAGGACTTCTGTCATGTTGTAGCACCGGGGCGGTACTACCGGCAATCCCAGGCGGTATTACCACCTGCGATTTCCCACGAAGGGTTATGGGGCAGGGCAGGGGAAGTTTCCACTTCCCCATACCCATTCATCGCCTCTCTATAGTGCCCCTCTCTCTCTCTATCTCCAGGCGACTCCAAGGCCGTGGAGGCTGCCGCTGGTGCTCCGTTTCCGACCACTCTTCCACGATTCCAACCGGTGGAGTCGATCCCCACCTTCTCCTCTTGCCATGGATGCCGGTATTGTCCCCGTTCTTGTCTCCTATGGTTCTCCTCTTTTGAATCTAGGTCTTAGACAATACTATTTGCATTCATCGATTTTTACTCAAATCGAGGCATGAGTTTGTTGTGGAAGCTGGCTAGGGAGTAGATATGAAGTTCTAGTGGACAATATGTGCATTTGTTGGCACCAACGGTACCATATCTGACCAGAGGCTCTACTTTTCCTCGTGGTCTCCGCCCACGCGGTACTATCGCTCCTCCTGGAGCGGTACTATCACTCGTGAGCGATACTACCGCTATGGTCAGCAGTACTGCCGCTGGTGCTACCAAATGACACTGTTTTCTCGCTTTTACTCCAAATTTTCTCTTTTCTGGCTTATGCAATTTTTTGACACTTGTTTTTGCTCATTTCGTGTTTTTGGGCTTCAGGTGGTAGCAGTTCTGCTCATCAGGAGCCCAGACATGAGGGTGGCTCTAAGCGCCCTCGCACCTTAGAGGGGGACAGTTTTATCAACCCCAATGCACCTCCAAAGCAGCAATCAAAGAAGGCCACTACCAAGAAGATGCATCCATCCCTAGATAAGATGCCTGCCAAAGAGTTTTTTGAACTTCGTCGTCAAGATCCGTCTGTCATTCCTCAAGAATCTGCTCTTCGCAATTGTCCCTTCTGGACCAGGCGGCAAATGTCTATCTACAATGAGGTGCTACTGCATAAGGAAAACCTATTTGTGTCGAATGTCAAGTCTATTGATATGATGTTCTTGGAAAAGAATGCCCAATACTTTGGAGAGGCTCTTGAACTCTATGAGAAGCTGGGAGTTACTCATATTATGCAGTTCAACAAGGACTTTGATGCAAAGATAGTGGTCGTGTTCTTTGCTACAGATGATCTTGGGATGGATGAGGACCGAACCTTGACTTGGACGACAAATGGGAGGAAGTTGCTACTTGGAAGAAGTTCATGGACTTTCTACATGTTGAGGATAGGGGGCTCCAGGACCCAGTTGGTTTTTGACCCTACAAGGAAACACCAGCCAGTCACAAGAGGCATCTCTGGCCCTACAGCATTGAGAAGATTTCTACTACCACTGGCAAGCCATCCTATGTACTTCAACCCTTTCTTGATATTATGCATCACATCTTCCGGAACACTCTTTTTCCTCGGATTGGCAACTTTGACATGGTACACTCCCTACCTGGTGGATCTATTGCTCTTTTGTCGGGGTATGAGGCAGACTACCGAGGTGCCAACTCTGGATATTTCTCATGTCATGTGGAGTGAACTGCTATCTGCTATCTCTAACCGCATGGTTCCCATCTATGATCCATACTTAATGCATCTGATTGAGAGCACTTGAGCTAAGACCTATCCAGGCATCTATTTTGAGCACAGTGAGTTGGTTTCTCACAAGGTTGTGCAACTCCTCTAGAAGAACAAATGGGCGAATTATGTGGCTCTTGAGGCAGATTTTCTTGATGATGAGGCTGAGGATGACGAGGATGATGAGGACTTTGAAGTCCAAGGGGGTGCTGCTACTCGTTCTGCGCTTTCTCGTGCTAAGCTATCTTGGGCTCAGAAACGTAAGGAGAACATGAAGAATCTCTATGTCTGTAGCTCACGGTCAGTATAAGGCTCATGTTGCTAAGAAGAAGGCTATCAATCGCCTCAAGACGCTTGGCAGGCATGTGGGGTTGGATGTTCCGAGTGGGTCTGAGGACTCCATCACGGATGAGGATGTCTGGATTTCTTGTCACTTTAAGTGGGATTCAGATGATACTATGTGTGGCTCATCTTCTCCACCTCACACTTCTGCACCACCCAACACCACAAGCTACAGCTCCGATTCCGGAGAATATTGACGATGGGTCTACGAGTTGCTACCACCTCGAGTCATCTTAGTTCTCTCTTCCCTTTTGGTGTCTCACTACCAAAGGGGGAGTGTAGGGGATTTGTTGAGTCACGAGTGTGTGTTTTAGCTGTTGGTGTTTATTCACACGTGAACTCTTTTATCATTTTCTTTGCTTTGGTTCATGTTTGTAAGATTTTTAAGACCAAATCGTATGGTGTGAGACAATGCTACCCTACTATTATCCTTTAATGTCTTTATATGATGTGAGCTATCCTTATCATGTGCCCTTTACCTTTACTCACATATCTTTTCTTGCATTCCTACTTCACTCTTATCAATTATTGCAAGTAATTGTCGGTCTATAAATATAGGGGGAGTGTTGATCCTAGTGTGTGCACTTTGCATTCCAAAAGCATAACTCAGAATAGTGCACACATCTAGGGGGAGCCCGTCTATATTTTCAAGATTTTGGGGCTTGCCTTCATGTTGGAAATATGCCCTAGAGGCAATAATAAATTAGTTATTATCATATTTCCTTGTTCATGATAATCGTTTATTATCCATGCTATAATTGTATTGACCGGAGACTTAGATGCATGTGTGGATACATAGACAAAACCATGTCCCTAGTATGCCTCTAATAGACTAGCTCGTTGATCAAAAGATGGTTAAGGTTTCCTAGCCATGGACATGAGATGTCATTTGATAACGGGGTCACATCATTAGGAGAATGATGTGATGGACAAGACCCAAACTACAAACGTAGCATATGATCGTGTCAGTTTATTGCTACTGTTTTCCGCATGTCAAGTATGTGTTCCTATGACCATGAGATCATGCAACTCACAGATATCGGAGGAGTGCCTTGTGTGTATCAAACGTCGCAACGTAACTGGGTGACTATAAAGGTGCTCTACAGGTATCTCCGATGGTGTCTGTTGAGTTGGCATGGATCGAGACTGGGATTTGTTACTCCGTGTGACGGAGAGGTATCTCGGGGCCCACTCGGTAATGCAACATCACAATAAGCCTTGCAAGCAATGTGAATAATTGTTAGTTGCGGGATCTTGTATTACGGAACGAGTAAAGAGACTTGCCGGTAACGAGGTTGAACTAGGTATGGAGATACCGACGATCAGATTTCGGGAAAGTAACATACCGAAGAACAAAGGGAACGTTATACGAGATTAACTGAATCCTTGACATAGAGGTTCGACCAATAAAGATCTTCATAGAATATGTAGGAACCAATGTGGACGTCCAGGTCCCGCCATTGGTTATTGACCGTAGAGGTGTCTCGGTCATGTCTACATAGTTCTCGAACCCCCAGGGTCTGCACACTTAAGGTTCGGTGACGTTTCGGTAGTGTAGAGTTATGTATGGTGGTGACCGAAGTTTGTTCGGAGTCCCGGATGAGATCCCGGACGTCACGAGGAGATCCGTAATGGTTCGGAGGTAAAGATTCATATATAGGGAGTCCCAGTTTGGTTTCCGGAAAAGTTTCGGGCTCATCGGTAGTGTACCGGGAGTGCCGGTAGTGTACCGGGAGGCCTCCGGGAGGGGTATTTCGACCCCGAGAGGTCCATGGGCTGTGGAAGAATAATAACCAGCCCTTAGTGGGCTGGGAAAACAGCCACAAAGGCCCATGGCGCAGGAGAGAAAGTCCTAAAGCAAAAAGTGGAAAATCAGCCAATAGGAGGCAATCCTACTCCAACTAGGATTGGAGGTGAAGTAGGATTGCTTCCCACCTCCTATTTCGGACGACCCAAAGGCCTTGGCTGCCTCTCCTCTCCTCTTCCCCTACATATACTAGTGGATTGGGTGGTTTTTGGACAGAATTTCTGGCCACGTGCTACCCGTTCCACCGGTGCATAGTTTCTCCTCGAGATCGGTTTTCTGCAGCGCTTAGGCGAAGCCCTGCCGAAATTGCTCCACCACCATCACCGGAGCGCCATCACGCTGCCGGTGAACTCTCTCTCCTCTCCACCTCCTCTCGTTGGATCGAGACGGTGGAGATCGTCATCAAGCTGCACGTGTGCTGAACGCGGAGGTGCCGTCCGTTCGGCGCTAGATCGGAAGGACCGTGATCAAGATCGTGAGACGGTTCGTGATGTGATCACGGAACGGATCGTGATGAGTTCGCGGGACAGATCGTGCTCAAGATTGTGAGACAGATCGTGATGAGTTTGCGGGACGGATCATGATGTGTTCGCGGTACGGTTTGTGATTGGATCGCGGGACGCTCGGCGATTTGGATCGCGAAGAAGTTCGACTACACCAACCGCGTTTCTTAACGCTTCCCGCTTAGCGATCTACAAGGGTACGTAGATCCACTCTCCCTCTCGTAGATGGTCATCACCATGGATAGGTTTGCGTGTGCATAGGAAAATTTTTGTTTCCCATGCGACGTTCCCCAACACTTCACTCATTATGATATCCTCTGTGAAAATCCCATGTTTTCATCAATCCAACAAAAAGGGAGAGATTGTAAGGGCATATTTCTACCCTAGTGGTTTTGGTGATTGATAACAATGCATTTGCAGACTAACCGTGTGCATCGAGCTTTTAGAAATTATCAGGTGGAGGGATTTATGCTTCTCGTGTAGCTGCAAAGCTAGGAGTACTCCCTCGGTTTAATGACACTATGTTGCCTGAAAGATATTTTGATTTGAAGCCGTAAGGCATCATGTTTTATTAAGGATGGTGCACGGGGCTATGAATATAACTTGATATTTGATAATATAACCCTGCCTGTAAGGGCGTATAACCACCCTAGTGCTTCTGGTGATTGATGACAATGCATTTGCAGACTAACTGTGTGCATTGAACTTTCATAAATTATTAGGTGGCGTGAGATGGTTATTTTCCCTATGGTTGATAAAAGAGAAGACAATTATTTTCTGATGGTTTAGTGTTGGGGGACTTGAGTCATAGGAAAATCCATACTATCAAGGGGGGATCCATATTTGGAGAAGTTGGGTGGAATCAACATGTACACTTATGCACCCGTCCTTTCTCGGCAACTGGAGCTCTACCATGTGTCCTTGGTTGCCTTAGAGTTGTCTGGGTGGTAGTACCTCTGTGTTAAAGCGGTAGTACCACGGGATGACCCTGGCACCTCGCAGGGGGCATCAGACACTTGTCTGATGACCTGCACCTCCAGAGAAGCAGCAGTGCCTGCTACTACTGTTGTCTCTGTGAGGGCGGTAGTATCGCTGGCCGTAGCAGTAGTACCACTGGGGGTTCCGGCTCCTGACACGGGGCACTAGACACTCCCTTGTCTGGTGTCTAATGACCAGCGCCACCATAGCGGTAGTCGGGGCGGTAGTAACAAGCGGTAGTACCGCTGCCCCTAGTACTGCTGAGATCTGCTCCATCCATTGTGCCAGCGATAGTACTGCTGGCAGGAGCGGAAGTAACGCTCTATGGTACTACCGCCCCTATGTTGTTTAGCTATGATCCTATGTGTGGATCTTCTGTATGGATGGTAGTACCGCTCTGTGGAGCGGTACTACCGTTGTTGTGCGGCCAGTTGGTGGGCAACAAGCAGATTCCCTTCCCACTATATAAAGACGTCTTCTTCTTTAAGAAGAGTCGCCTCTTATCGTCTTCAAAGCTCCATTGTTGCCCCCAAGCTCATTTTCACCCGATCTCTCTCTCTCTCTCTCTAGCCAACGAAACTTGTTGAAACTCTAGGATTTGGTTGACAAGGCCTCAATCTACACTTCCACAAGAGAAATTTGATTCCCCTCACTAATCCCTTGTGTATTGTTACTCTTGGGTGTTTAAGCACCCTAGACAGAAGAGGTCACCTCGAATCCATATTCCATTGTGGTGAAGCTTCATGGTGGTGTTGAGAGCCTCCAATTAAGTTGTGGATATTGCCCCAACCTTGTTTGTAAAGGTTCGGTCGCCGCCTTCAAGTGCACCACTAGTGGAATCATGGCATCTCGCATTGTGTGAGGGCATGAGGAGAATACGGTGGCCTTAGTGGCATCTTGGGGAGCATTATGCATCGACACTGCTCTAACAAGGACATACTTCCCCTCAAAGGGAAGGAACTCCAGTAACACATCCTCGTCTCCACCAGTTCCACTTGTGGTTATCTCTCACCTTTACTTTGTGCAAGCTTACTTGTATTGTATTATTTGCTTGCTTGTTTCTTTGTTTTTGTTATCATCATATAGGTTGCTCACCTAGTTGCATATCTAGACAACCTATTTGTTTCTAAACCTAATTTGTTAAGAAAAGCTTAAAAATGCCAGTTGCCTGTTCACCCCCTCTAGTCAACCATATCGATCCTTTCACCGTCTATGTTACCTTCCCTGGACATACTCTCTTTAACTTTCATAACAAAAAAAGATATTATGCTCATGAGAGCGAAGAGCATGAGCACAATGCAGCGCTGGAGGTGCTCGCTTGGCTGAGGAGGCAGCACGGAATGCCTCCACGAGCTATCACTTTGATTATTATCCCGACAAATCATTGTGATCACCAAGCTAGGTAAACGCTTAAGCTTGGGGGAGTACGTAACTCTCGCTGGCATTACATTCATGTTCACACTTCATATAAATTGATGGTGTTCACCTCTTCCATTGTATATCCATGTTAGTTTTCATTTTCCGCTTTCTTCTTGTGTCTTTGAAAAACTTTGAAAAATCCAAAAATATTTCTTGTTTTTTAAAGTTTTTTTCTAGCTTAATTTAGTTTGTAGTATTAAAAGAAAACCCAAAAATATTTCCTTTACATATTGGGAGCTTTCCCTGTAAATATTTTTTCTTGTTTTTGTTTTTCCTTGTTTATTTGCTTCTTTCGAAAAAACAAAAAACTCTAAAAATATTCACTGTGTTTCTATGAACTTCACTTCTTTTTATTAAGTCACTGAAAGGAGAAGACTGTGATGAACATGTTGAGTAGCTCTCATATGCATTAATGTTGATCTAACAGGGATCCAATATTACTATGTCTTCTCCTTTGTGTAAAACTGCCTTGCAGATTCTAGCTTAGTCCGCGACACTCTTGCACTATTATTATTATCACATCATTTGGTCGTGCAAGTGAGAGGAAATAATGATGATATTTGATGAAGTGATCGTGGCAAGGGAAATTGGTATGAACTCTTCTTTTTTCCTTTTTTGTAAATATTTTTAGCTCATTCGATCTTGATTCAGTATATCACAAGTAAACATGTTTATGATGACAATTAGAGATTATAGTTTCTCATGACATGCTTAAATAGATAGTAGTGGATAATGATTTATCTTGTGTGTCAATATGCATTAAAATGGTTATGATGTGGTATGGTAGTATAGTATTTCCCTCTGAGTACTTCGAGCGGTTTGACTTGGCCTATGTGCAAACATGTAGTTGACTCAAAACCAATGCAACCTTCATGATGTTTAAATTCAGAGTGCTTATATCCTACTCATGCTAATGCCCAATGTTAATTATTTGCAATGCATGTTTATAACCATTTTTGCTCTCTAGTTGGTTGCTTTCCAATCTATTGCTAGCCTTCACATGTACTAAGGGGGAATGCTGCTTGTGCATCCAATATCCTTAAACCCAAAGTTGTTCCACATGAGTCCACCATACCTACCTATATGCGGTATTACCTTGCCTTTCCAAGTAAATTTTCATGTGCCACCTCTAATATTCAAACAAACATCTCTTTTGTGCACTCGTACCACTCATGAAGCAATAGGGCGGTCAGTATCTTCCATGCTAAGTGAGTTATTCTCAAGACAGTCGTTTATTCATCGTCATTGCATGGGAGAGGCTGGTGAAAAGGATGCCCAATCCTATAAAATCAAAATTAATTAAACAAAATTCCTTGGGACAGTTCATATGTTTGTAGGCACCAGTGGATTCGGTTAGCCATGGTTTGTGTATGGATAGTGGATATGAGTAAACTTTACAACTCCATTTGGGAACTGCCAATAATGAGTTTAGCATGTAAGATACTAAAAACCTTTTTCCGTTGATAGGAAAAGTTCACCACCCAAAATTACAATTTCAATTCTGTTTTAAAACTTGAGCTCTCGCACGTCTGCAAATCAATGCTTCCCTCTGTGAAGGGCATTTCTATTTACTTTGATGTTGTTTTTGAGTCATCATCTTCTTACTAAAAGCACCAGAACGGAGAGCACTATTGTCATTCTTGTGCATCGAGTCTAGTTAATGTTGGATGTGAGCATGATTGGATCTCTTCTACCCTGAATTATAATATTTAGTCACTCCTTGAACCTTAGAGGTGCTCCGCATTTACCTTTTGCGGTCTCAAAAAGGGCTAGCGGAATACCATGTCATCATATTAAATCATGATTGTTTTGACAAGTTGTTGGCATGTGAGATATTTTATTATTGCTTGCTAGTTGGTTATGTATTGCCATGAGTGAATATGATGTTTAATTGTTATCATGGATATGGTTATTTATGATTTATGATGAAAACTTGAACGCTGGCTAAGCATTTAGTATATAAAAACGTCTCAAATGTATCTACTTTTCCAAACACTCCTCCTCTGGTTTTGGACTCTAATTTGCTTGATTTGAATGAAACTAACCCGAACTAACGTTTTTTCAGAAGAACTACCGTAGTGTTATTTTTGTGTAGAAATAGAAGTTCTCGGAATCAGAAGAAACTATTTGTGAATTATTTCTGGAATACATGAGGAATTATGGAGTGAAGAAGTACTAGAGGGGGGCCTGCCCGTGGGCCACAAGCCAACAAGGCGCGCCCGCCCCCCCTGGGCGCGCCTGGTTAGCTTGTGGGGCCCATGTGGCTTCCCCGACCCTAATTCCAGTCCTATAAATTCCCATATTTGGAGAGAAAAACCAGAGAGAAGATTTCATCGCATCTTACGAGACGGGACCGCCACCACCTCCTGTTCTTCGTCGGGAGGGATGATCTGGAGTCTGTTTGGGGCTCCAGAGAGGGGGGTTCGTCGGCGTTGTCATCACCAACCCTTCTTCCTCAACACCGCCATGATGCTCACCATCGGGAGTGAGTAATTCTATTGTAGGCTTTCTCGACGGTGATGGGATTGGATGAGATTGATCATGTAATCGAGTTAATATGATAGGGCCTGATCCCTAGTATCCAATATGTTCTGAGATAGATGTTGTTATGACTTTGCTATGCTTAATCCTTGTCACTAGGGCCCAAGTGCCGTGATTATAGATCTAAACCTATTATGTTATCATGAATATAAGAGTGATTTGGATCCTATATTGCAAGTTGTATGCACCTATTATGTGTCTTGATCCGCATACCCCAACGTGACAATAATTGGGATTCTTTTTGGTGATTGTCGTAGTTTGAGGAGTTCATGTATTCACCATGTGTTAATGCTTTGTTCTAGTTCACTATTAAAAGGAGGCCTTAATATCCCTTAGTTTCCAATAGAACCCCGCTACCACGAGAGGGTAGGACAAAAGATGACATACAAGTTCTTATCGCAAGCATGTATGACTATATATGAAATACATGCATACATCATATTGATTTATTGGAGCTAGTTCTGTGTCGCTCTAGTGTGTAACTATTACATGATTGATGTCATCTAAATCATTATCCATCACCGATCCACATGCCTACGCTTTACATATATTGAATCTTGCTAAGTTACTACTGCTGTTGCTACTCTCACAACTACTACAAAATTGCTACTATTGCTGTCACTAGTACTATTTTGTTGTGCTACTAAAATCTTTGCTATAGAGAGATATCCTCGGTGTGGTTGAATTGAAAACTCAACTGCTAAGGCCAATAAATATTCTTTGGCTCCCCTTGTGTCGAATCAATAAATTAGGGTGTAATAGTGCCCACGAAGATTGTTGCGATCCCCTATACTTGTGGGTTAACAGCCCCCGACACATCCTCTCTTCATCGACAACTCTACTCAAGAGATGATGAGCTAGGGCCGCCATGTGTGTGCAGCCTCCGGTGCGCCCGCCACTCATGATGACAACAGTGTCGGTGTTGTGCGGCCCTTGGTGCACTCTATACATGTGTCACCTACAAATACGGTGTGCCGAGACCGTGCGGCCCTCGATCCATTCTCTACCGACGACGATGAGTCGCAATTGTTGTGTGTGCGTTGCGTCCGCCGCTCACGACATGTCGGGCTACTTCTCGTCTCCAACCCCCGATGTACTACTCAAGGGAGACGACACTCGCGAGGATGATGACTACATGTTAGGGATGTTGCCCATGCGCAATCCCCGGCGACTCCACGTAGGACTATGGCGTACACGGACCATTGTCCATGCGCACTCCCTGGTGCACTACTCATTGGCGAACGACAAAGACGTGTCGGGGTTTCCACCCATGTGCAATCCCGGCGCACCCTCCACACAAGGCGATGACGTGATGGCACTGCCATTCGGGCGCGATTCCTGGTGCACCCTCCGCTGTCGAGTCGGTCGACAACACCATGATGTCGGGACTTGGCAACATCCGTCATTTGACCCGGCACAACCTAGTGTGCCGCCCCTTCTACCTACACCATCGGCGGTGCCTGGGCGAGGCTCCTCCACATCGCAAGGTCTCACTCATCGTCATATCGCCGGTCCATGGAGTCGTCATGGGCTTTCTGGGACTCGACGACACAATTCATTCGACACGCTGGCAAAGACGTGATATGTCTCCAATGTATCTATAGTTTTTTATTGTTCCATGCTATAATATTATCATTCTAGGATACTTTTTGTTTAATTATGTCAATTATTATTATTATTGAGTACTAACCTATTAACCCAGTGCCAAGTCCCAGTTGATGTTTTCTGCGTGTTTTTAGCTTTTCAGGTTTATGGTACCAAACGAAGTCCAACTGCTATGAAACTTTTTTATGTTTTTTTTGGACCAAAACAAGACCTGGAAATTTTGGGAGAAGACCGGAGGCCGCACGAGGGAGTGAGCACACAAGGGGGCGTGCCTAGGGGTTGGTTGCGCCCTGTTATGTGTTGGGCCCCTCGGGCGTCTCCCGACACCCCTCTCTGGGCTATAAATTCCAATAAATCCCAAAAACCCTATAGAGCCTCCCAAAACACTTTTTCCGCCGCCACAAGTCTCTGTTCCGTTGTGGGCTCATCTGGAGTCATGTTCTAGTGCCCTGGCAGAGGGGGGTCGATCACGCTGGGCCACTACATAAACCTTGATGCTCCCATGGTGATGCATGAGTAATCTAGCACAAACCTACATGTTTATAGTTAGTACCTAGATAACTATCTCTCTCTCATGATCTTCAATACAATGATCATCGCATGTTTGCTTTGATCTATCCAATGTAATTCTTTTGTGCAGTGCGTTTGCTGGGATCCGATGAATTGTGGGTTTATGTTCATATTATTCATGAAAAATATTTGAGTCTTCTCTGAAATTCATTATGATTCTTATTTGCATGATTATTATAGCTTAATAAATCTCTTTGGTCTATTGATTTGCTTTGGCCAAGTAGATTGACCTTTCTTTAGTGAGAGGGGTGCGTTGTAATGGGTTCAATCTAGCAGTGTTGTATATCCCAGTGGCAGAAAGGGATAAGACACGTCTTTTTTTTGTTGCCACTAAGGATAAAATGATGGGGTTAGTTCATTTTAATTGTATTCTCTTTTTCTACATCATGCCATTGTTCTCCAACAATTACCGTGTTTGACTTATTACTCTAGATGCATGCTGGATAGCAGTCGATGGGTGGAGTAATAGTAATAGGTGCAGGCAGGAGTCAGACTATTTGCTTTTGGACGTGATGCCAATATACACTTGATCATTATCATGAATATCACATAACTATGCGCTTTTCCATCAATTGCCCAACAGTAATTTGTTTACCCACTGCATGCTTATTTTCATGAGAGAGGCCACTAGGGAAAACTATGGGCCCCGGGTCTATTCACTTATATATATTCACAGAAGCTTTTAATACCTTGCTGCAGGTATTTACTTTTTATTTTATTTTGAAATTTACAATTATCTACTACCAACCACACTACTTATAAGCTTGGAAATAACGAGTCCAAGGAGATTGACAACCCTCTTGCACATGTTGGGTGCAAGTGTTTGCTTCTTTGTGTTCACTCGCTGAAGACGAGGGTTGCGTGTTACTCCTATTGGTTTGATAAAGCTTGGTTCTTAACTCAAGGAGATACTTATTCATATTGTGTTGCATCACCCGTTCCTCTTCACAGAAAACCCAACACAGATCACAAGTATCAAGGCGCGGCACTCGACGAGTCATGACTCGTCAAAATTTTGGCGGTGGGTGATGTCTACTACACAACCTTCTTCTTGTAGACTCGTGTTGGGCCTCCAAGTGTAGAGTTTTGTAGGACAATGGAAATTTTCCCTCAAGTGGATGACCTAAGGTTTATCAATCTGTGGGAGGCGTAGGATGAAGATGGTCTCTCTCGAACAACCCTGCAACCAAATAACAAAGAGTCTCTTTTGTCCCCAACACACCCAATACAATGGAAAATTGTATAGGTGCACTAGTTCGGTGAAGAGATGGTGATACAAGTGCAATATGGATGGTAGATATAGGTTTTTGTAATATGAAAATATAAAAACAGCAATGTAACAAATAGTAAACAGCGAGCAAAACATTGTATAAATGCTTGGAAACAAGGCCTAGGGTCCATACTTTCACTAGTACAATTTCTCTCAACAATATTGGCATAGTTGAATCATATGTAAGTACCTCTCGTGTGACAAAGAGTTCACTCCAAAGTCAAAAATAGCATAGAACTAATGAAGAAATTATTGTAGGGTACGAAACTACCTCAAAGTTATCTTTTCTGATCAATCTTATGAGCTATCCCTATAAGTGTCACAAACAGCCATAGAGTTCGTACTAAAATAACATCTTAAGATACACATCAACCAAAACCCTAATGCTACCTAGATACTCCAATGTTACCACAAGTACCCATGGGCTTGATTATATGATATGCATCACATAATTTCAGATTCATCATGTTCAATCCAACACAAAGAACTTCAAAGAGTGCCCCAAAGTTTCTAATGGAAAGTCACGACAAAAACATGTGCCAACCCCTATGCATAGATTCCCAAGGTCACAGAACCCGCAAGTTGATCACCAAAACATATATCAAGTGGATCAACAGAACATCCCATTGTCACCATGGATATCCCATCGCAAGACATACATCAAGTGTTCTCAAATCCTTAAAGACTCAATCCGATAAGAAAACTTCAAAGGGAAAACTCAATTCATCACAACAAGATAGAGAGGGAAACTCCATATGATTCATCTATATCAATAAATCTCGCGGTACATCAAGATCGTGCCATCTCAAGAACACGAGACAAAGAGATCAAACACATAGCTAGTGGTACATACCCTCAGCCCCGAGGGTGAACTACTCCCTCCTCGTCATGGAGAGCGTCGGGATGATGAAGATGGCCTCTAGTGATAGTTTCCCCCTCTGGCAGGGTGCCGGAACGGGCTCGCGATTGGTTTTTCATGGCTCTGGAGGCTTACGGCGGCGGAACTCCTGATCTAGGTTCTGCGTTGGGGTTTTTGGGATTTATAGGAATTTATGGCAGTGGAAATGAGTCAGGATGGGCCAGGAGGGAGTCACAAGCCTGGTGGGCACGCCCAAGGGGGTGGCCGCACCCCTGAGCCTTGTGACTGCCTCATGGGTCTTCTGGCCCAACTCCGAGGGGGGCCACTTGCAGGCCACAAGCCTGCTAGGCGCGGCCACCCCCCTAGCCACACCTAGCAGGCTTGTGGGGCCCCTATGGCTCCTCCGACCTCATCTTAAACTCCATGTAACCCTATTCGCGGAGGGAAAAAATCAGAGAGAAGAGTTCATCGCGTTTCATGATACGGAGTCGCCGCCACCTCCTATTCTTCCTCAGGAGACCAGAGCTAGAGTCTGTTTTGGGCTCCAGAGAGGGGAAATCGACGCCATTGTCATCACCAACCATCCTTCATCACCACTTCCATGATGCTCTCCGCCGTTCATGAGTAATCCCATCGTAGGCTTGCTGGACGGTGCTGGATTGGATGAGATTTATCATGTAATCGAGTTAGTTTTGTTAGGGTTTGATCCCTAGTATCCACTATTTTCTGAGATTGATGTTGCTATGACTTTGCTATGCTTAATGCTTGTCACTAGGGCCCGAGTGTCATGATTTCAGATCTGAACCTATTATGTTTTCATGAATATATATGTGTTCTTGATCCTATCTTGCAAGTTGTATACACCTATTACGAGTTATGATCCACATCCCCCAGGGTGACAATAACTGGGATTCTTTCCAGTGATTACCGTAGTTTGAGGAGTTCATGTATTCACTAAGTGCTAATGCTTTGGTCCAGTTCTCTATTAAAAGGAGGCCTTAATATCCCTTAGTTTCCATTAGGACCCCGCTACCACGGGAAGGTAGGACAAAAGATGTCATGCAAGTTCTTTTCCATAAGCACGTATGACTATATATGGAATACATGCCTACATTACATTGATGAATTGGAGCTAGTTTTGTGTCATCCTATGTTGCATGATGAATGCTATCCAACATAATTATCCATCACCGATCCATTGCCTGCGAGCTTTCCACATATTGATCCTTGCTAAGTTACTTCTCCGCTGCTACTGTTACAATCACTATAAAACTGTTACTGTTACCGTTACTTCCATACTACTTTGCTACTGAATACTTTGCTGCAGATATTAAGTCTTTCAGGTGTGGTTGAATTGACAACTTAGCTGTGAATACTTGAGAATATTCTTTGTCTTTCCTTGTGTCGAATCAATAAATTTGGGTTGAATACTCTACCCTCGAAAACTGTTGCGATCCCCTATACTTGTGGGTTATAAGCCCTTCGGGCCATTTTGACTCATGAGGTGGCGACTTCCACACTAATGGCGGCGGCATACGCAGTCATCTACGGAGGTGGACTCAGCCTTCCTCTTCTTCAGCGCACAGCATGTCGCACGCGTGCGCACGCACACAAACACACATTGGGGTTCTCTCATGTGTAGCGGCTTCCACTCTGGGTGTTTCTTATCCGGCTACGGCCGGTGTCAGGTGGCGACTTCCTCCGCCATTGGCGATAGTGTATGTGGTCATCGACGGATGTGTGCACTCCATCTGTCGCACGTCAGTCTGATTCATTTTCTTCTTCCAACATCTACTTCTACGGGGCATAGCGCTCACACACCAGGAGAATCTATGAAGCCATCAACGACGTCCAAGCGAAGAGTAGCCATGTATGCTGCCTAACTCCAATGACATTGACGCTGCTCGAGACCAATGAGGCAAGACGACATCAGCAGGCGTGGACAGAGCAAAGGCCACGTTTCGATGGCACGTGTACCACTTCGTAGACAGGCTCTAGCGCCGCCACACAAACACACCACCACCACCATGCATGGAGAACATGAAGTGAAGACCGGAGATGATGACTCCACAACTTAATCGGAGGTGTCCCGTGGTACTATCCACGGGAGTAATTGAACGAGGGCTTTCCGAGGCCCTCGAGAACCAGGAGACCACGATCGCTTGATCATCGGCCGCGCCAACAGGCCCCACTTTTCTTTTTATTCCTCCTTGTATTTGTGTACTATGTACACTGGCACGCCCACAATGTTTTCCCTAGAGAGAATTGACATAATAATATAATAAGTATTATTTTTATTATCATTTCTCGTGTCAAATAGTAACGAAGGTGGAATTCCAACTAGGACAAAAAATGGGTTGGTCCCACTTACGTATCAATGGTGGACTTGTGACAGGGACAAAAAAATGTCGGGCCCACTAGTTGCATATAGATGGTGGATTTGCATGCGAGACAAAATAAGGGGGCCAGACCCCCCTAGTTGCATGTGATTAGTTGACTTGCAACTGAGACAAAAATTGGTGGGATCCTAGTTGCATGTCAGTGGTTAACTTGCAACTAGCCGGCAACTCTCCTCCTGACCCTAATTGTAGTCTCGTTGCGCGCATGCAGTTGCGTCGAGGGTGAACTTGCAACTGGGACAAAAAAGGGGGTTGGGTCTAGTTGTGTGTTGATGTGGAGTTGCAACTCAGACAAAAATGGGTCGGACCCACATATGCTTATCAAGGGTGAAGTTGCAACTTGGACAAAAAGGGCTCGTGTCCTTCTTCTTAGTTGCGTGTCGAGGCTGGACTTGCAACAAGGACAAAAGTTGTTCATAGCCCGAATTACGTACCGAGTGGGAACTAGCAACTAAGACGAAAAGGTGCCCCCGTAATTGCATGCTAGGGGCGTAGTTGAACTTGGAACTAGGATAAAAATGGGTTCGTAGTTGCGTGTCAAGCTTGGACTTGCAACTAGGACAAAAATCACCCCTCCCCCCAGTTTGAGGATAGCCTTACAACTAGGGAAAAATGGTTCGGACCCAATTGTGTATTGGGTGTGGATGTGAAACTTTGACAATAAAGGGTAAACACAATTGCATGTCAAGATGGACTTGCAACTTGGACAAAAAAGAGTGTCGGACCCTAGTTACGTGTCGAGGATCGACTTGCAATTGGGATGAAAATGGGTAAGGTCCAATTGTGTGTCGAAGATGGCCTTCCAACTGGGACAAAAAATGGGTTGGTCCGACTTGCGTATCAATGGTGGACTTGCAACACGGACAAAAAACTGGTCGCCCCCTAGTTGCAAATCGAGGGTGGATTTGCACCATAGACACAAAAAACTGGGCTAGACCCCTAGTTGCATGCGAGTGGTCGACTTGCAACTAAGACCAAAAAATGACTGGACCCTAGTTGCATGTTGCCAGTTGACATGGAAATTGTCGAAAATTCTCCTCCTGCCCCTAGTTGCAGTTTCGTTGTGTGTTGAGGGTTAAGTTGCAACTAGGACAAAAAAAGGGTTCGGGTGTAGTTACATGTCGAGCATGGAGTTGCAACTGAGACAAAAATCAGTCGGCCCCAGTTGCGTATCAAGGGTGGAGTTATAACTGGGACAAAAAGGGCTTGCGCCCTCCTTCTCAGTTGCGTGTAGTAGGTGGACTTGCAACAAGGACAAAAATTGGCCGTAGCCTGAGTTACATGCTGAGGGTGGACTTGCAACTCGGACAACAAAAGGTGGTCCCTCAATTGCATGCGAATGGTGTAGTTGGGCATGGAACTAGGACCAAAATTAGTTCGAACACAGTTGTGTGTCGATCATGGACTTGCAATTGGGACAAAAGGCCCCTCCCCTAGTTTTGTGTTGAGGACGGACTTGCAACTGGAAAAAAAATGGGTCGGACCGAGTTGCGTATCGAGGGTGGAGCTGCAACCAAGACAAAAAATGATTAACCAAGTTGCATGTCACGAATGAACTTGCAACTAGGACAAAAAACATGGCCGGGCCCTAGTTACTTGTCGAGGATGGACCTGGAACTGGGAGGGGGAAAATGGGTCAAGACCAATTGTGTGTCTAAGGTGGACTGGCAACTGTGATAAAAAAATAGGTCGGTCCAAGTTGTGTATCATTGGTGAACTTGCAGCAGATACAAAAAATTGGTCGCCCCCCTAGTTGCATATCGAGCGTGGATTTGGAACCGAGACAAAAAAAATTGGACCACACCCCTAGTTGCAAGTGAGTGGTCGACTTGCAACCGAGGAAAAAATTGTTGGACCCTAGTTGCATGATGATGATTGACTTGCACCTGGGACAAAAATGATATGGACCCAATTACATGACGGGATGCACTTGTAAGGGTTTCTAAAATGTGTAGGGTCTAGTTGCATGCCGGTGATCGACTTGCAACTCGGACAAGAAAATAAATAGGTGAGTTGAGTTGCATGTTGGGAGATAAAAAATTAGCCGGCCCAAATGCATGTCCATGGTCGACTTACAATAAGGACAAGAGAAAAAAATAGTCAGGATTCTTGCATGTTAGGGTTAGACTTTGCAAAAAAAGGTGTCGTTGCGTGTTTAGAAGTACTCCCTCCGTTCCAAATTAGTTGATTTGAATTTATCTAGATACGAATGTATCTAACACTAAAACATGTCTAGATACATCTGTATCTAGACAAATCTGAGTCAACTAATTTGGAACGGAGGGAGTAGATCCTTGCTCGGGACGACTCTACTTCGAAGGCAAAGGAGACTGTGATAGAGAAAGAGAAAGAGTGAAGAATGGAACTCATGAGCGAGCAGTTAGGTAGTCTCTTAGACTTATACGGCCTCCTGGTTTCTTCTACTATTAGACAACCCAAAACACTTAAACGAGCCATGAAAAACAACCCACCAACAAAGACGCCTGGTGCGATGAGCTGCAAAATGGACAACGGGCGCACAAAACGATACTGGATGGGAGAAAACAACGCTGATCAAATAATTGCAGTTATTTATAGCGGCAGTTCAAACGGATTGAAACTTAGATGAGACGTCACTAAAACTGAGTTTAGCAATTCTAAATCAAAAAATAACAAAAGACAAAAACAAAACAAAAGGGTAAAATCACAAGTGATTAACTTTTTGAAGACACAATCACAAGTGATTAGTAACAAGTTTAACCCAGCATCTTCCCATGTGTTTGTGGAAATCTAATAACACAGCCCAAACAAACAACGAACCAGATTGCATCGCATGACTTGAGACTCGGACCTCCTATTCTGCGCCTTCAAAGCCATCTAACCCAGCTGGCGCTTGCTGGAACGCCGTCTAACATGCAATGCCAGCAAAAAAAAACTAAAAAAAGTTGCGCGTCGACGATTCGAACTCACAGCATTGCTTTCCTACACCCTCTCGGCTAACCACTAGAGCTACGTGGTACTAGTAATGGCACTATTAAAAAATGAAAATTCACAGATTTAGAAAAGTTCACGAATATTAAAAAAGTTCACTAATTTGGAAAAAGAGTTCGTGAAATTCAAAAAGAGCACCAATTTAATAAAAGTTCGTGAGTTTGAAAGAAGTTCACGAGTTTGAAAAAAAGTTCATGAAATACAAAAAAGTTCAAGAAAATTGAAAAACTTTAATTAATTTGAGAAAAAAAATCACGCATTAGAAAAAAATTCATCAATTTTTTTAAAGTTCATCCATTTTTAAAAAGGTTCACGAATTTTAAAATAACCGCGCATCAAAGAAGAAAGAAAGAGATGAGGAAAAAAAAGGAAAAAGAATAAACGGAACTGGCGAACGAAACAAAAGAAAGAAAAAAAAGTATATTTACACCAGCGCGGTGATGGCCCGCTGGTTAGAGCTAAATCGGATACGCTACTTCTCTGTTTCTCATTGGGAGCGAGTAAAGTTCACGACAGCCAAGACATAAGGCGAAGAGCTCCTGAAGTCGTGATTCCTGATTCCTCAGCGCATAAATTAGCAGCATGTAGTACTGCCAAAGTGCCAATGATACCCTTCATTCCATAATATTCCATAATGTAGTGTGTTCTTCATCAAACTTAGATTTAAAAAAACATAGGCGCACTACATTGTAAAACGGAAGAAATAGCACTGAACCGTAACCCAAAAGAGAGGAGCTCCAAGCAAGCATATGCATGAGAATAAGAGAAAGCAACAGCTAGATGCTTCACGCCAGGACAGAGCACAGAACAAGAGACAAATATCAGTCATCACCCTCTCTCTGAATCCAAGAGAAGAAAAGAAACAGCAAGCGAGCTCCCTACTCACGGGTAGTTTTCTTACTAAGTACTAGACTGATCGATAGCAACGCTACTTAACTAGGGTTAACCAGAGCAGCCTCGGAGTCTCAAGCTTCAGAGCCCGCCGCTGTGATGCCGGTGGTGGCGGAGGAAGTGCGCCGGCGAAGGAGCTGGCGCCGGCGGGAGCATTGTCAGGTTGCGGAGACCGCCGGGAAACGGCCAGGAGGCGTCCGGGATGGGCGGCGTGGGGCACTGGTAGCACTTGGTGAAGAGGCCGAAGGTGTCGATCTGGCGGACGAAGTTGGTGATGCTGGCCCAGCCGCCGAAGCCGAAGCCGACCACCAGCACCCACACCACCACGAACGCGTTGATCACGTACGTGCCCGTCCATCGCCCCACGAACCGCGGCGGCTGCTCCACGGCGTTCTGCACGTCAACGTTCAGGCAAGGGTTCGTTAGGCCATGGCAAACACAGGGTTTTTACCACATTATAGTACCACTGGCACGCATGTTGAACAAATCTCATCACCCTGTTCTTCTTTCCGACAGTACTGTACAAACTAGTGGTGTCCATTTTCAGACACTACCTCATGCAGTTTTTTCTCACGTTCAGAACAGACACTTAACTATGTTTCAAGCTTAATCATTGTCATAGCTTCATGCTAACACTCAAACTAGCCCGCCTCTGTAAAAGTCGTGCTGCTATGCTAGGTGACATCTAATCAGGACCTAGCTGGGCGTGGCACGACATCGATGCCGCTGTAATAAAGCAAGCAAACTGCTGCGAGATACCCAAAGAACATAGGAGTACATAGGCGTGCAATGCAAACGCCACAAACCCTACCTAGTGCATGCTAAGCTCCGAAGCGAAAGCGAAAGCAAAAGTAGCTACTTTTGGTTAGTGCGTACAAGCAGCACTTGAAAAGACAGTAAAATGAATGGCTGAATGTGAAAAAAGACAGCGGTGCTAGTTACCTCTCGGGCGTGTGGGGAGCGGTAGGTGATCATGTGCGCCAGCGCCGGGATGATGTAGACGGTGAAGCTGACGAGGAGGGAGCCGACGGCGGAGTTGATGGGCCCGAAGAAGGGGAAGACGATGGCGAGGAACCAGATGGGCACGACGACGGGGAGGCGCGCGGCGGCGCGCTTGCAGAGGCTGCGGCAGTCGTGGAGGCCGATGAGCTTCTCCCACACGAAGTAGAGCGGCGTGCAGGCGAAGCCGAAGGTGATGAACTGGTGGACGAGCATGAGCACCACGGCCGCGTCCCGGAACCCCGTCCGCGGCAGCAGCGAGAGCGCGTTGGAGTGCGTCAGCAGCTCGTCCCCGAACGCCCAGTACACGCTCGCCGCCGACGGCAGCGTCAGCGTCAGCACGTACACCGTCGCCATCAGGTAGATCGCCTTGAACTTCTGCGGCCGCCACATCGCGTGCATCACTTCCCTGCATCCGTCCATCGATCAAGATTCTAGTTAATTGCTTGCATGCACAGCTGAGTTAGTAACATTAGACAGTCAGACTGCTCTAAACCATGGGCCGATGCTTTCACTGCAACCCTGCAGCGAGCGAGAGGACCGGACTCTGCTCTGACGGAGCTGAGGCGTGGCGTCCTCGTCTTTCTCGTCTATGCCATTTTCCTGCCCGTGGCTGCAACTTTGCAAGCTAGCGTGGTGCAGGCTACAGAGTTACTACATGGACAACCGCGCCATTTTTGGGGCGCATCGAGCTTTCGTGCTGTTTGCGTCGGTGACAGGGTTATCGTATCCAGCACGGGTAAAGGAGCCGGAGCCCTGCTGACTGCTGACTGTTCAGAAAATGACTGATGAGACGGCCGGAGTCCAAGGTCGCAGACACAGAGATGCCCGGACCGGCCTGGCAGTGTGTATGAGGGCGAGAATGATCAGCAAAGGCTACCACAAGTCACCACCATTAGCTGCAAAGGGAGCTGCACGAGTTTGCTGCCAAGACTGAACAGTGCATCTGTGTAGTGTCGTCAGCTTACTAGTTACGTGTACTGTACTTTCACTAGCTTCAGGGTGCTGGGCCAGTGCTGTCTTGCTCATACCGAGCACGCAAGAAATAGACTACCGTACGTGTAGCGTGTACGCTTGTGGTTACACTTACACACTTACACTGAAATGGGCAACCAAACTAGTATAAACTACGCAGTCTATTCACCAACGGCCGTGTCTGGGACTGTGGCGTGTACCCTTGTGGCTACACTGAAATGTGCTGCACAATGTACATCTGCATAGCGTGGTTTCGCTGACGATGCGCTCTCCCGGTATACACAGAATACTGGCGGAGCTGGCCGTGTCCTGGTCCACAGGCCAGCAGTCCAGTGTCCAAAACTTGACGTGGCATGTGATTACGTATAACCATTTCGTGTATTCCTTTTCTCTTTCGACATGCACGAACCTAATGTAAAATTCCTAGTAGTAGTAATATTCATCTCGTAGGAATCGACAGAAGGGCAGGGTGTTTGTTAGCTGCTTACACAGTAACTGCATGGCCACCGAAGGTGTAGAGAATGTTGGTGGCCCCGGTGAGGTAGAGCACCATCTTGGTCGGGCCCGAGTGCTTCACACCATCAACCTGAGCACAGTACATATACATATTATGCACCCACAAAATGGACAGCACAACTGCACAAGGTGTTATTCTTTTCGTATGTATAAGACGTTGCAGTGTACGCCCGATACATGCATGTCAGTCGCTGTACCTGGCCATGGATAAGGGATGCAACGGCGAGGTACCACGCCGTGTAGGTGGTCATGACGAGGCCCAGGAACGACCAGATGCGGTAGTTGTGGAACGACGGGATGAACACCGTGGTGGCGCAGCAGGCGCCGAAGATGTAGGTCCACGTCCTCTTGTCCAGCCGGTCGTTGATGTAGTAGATGTTGCTGCACACCATGCACACATCATACACTCTTGAGCCACTCTCCACGGACACCAAGAAGAAAAGAGCCAAGAACAAAACGAGCTCGGAGACGATCGACTTTTGTGTCTCTTTTTCTTTCATGTGTCCGGCTTTAAGCGAACACGGATGAGTACTGCTGATGATGACGAACGCTCATGAGCACGCACGTACCTGGCGCAGGCGATGAGCTGGATGACGGAGCCGAAGAGGAGGAAGGTGCAGTTGAAGGCGAGGCCGACGTTCCTCCAGTGCCTCCCCAGCAGCCCGTCCAGCACCTCGAACCACTGCGCATCACCGGCGTTTTGTCACTTCAGTTCAGATCCACCACTTGCAAGATGGAACACTCACCTGGATGACATGGTTCCTGAAGTCGGCCTTCTCCCTCTCCTTCCTGGTCCTGTACTCCACGTAGAGGATGCTGATGAGGTACGCCGTCCAGCTCCCCATGAGGCCGTAGAAGAGCTGGAACAGTATGCCGCTCAGCATCCCCAGTTGCGAGAAGGAGTAGGGCAAGGTCAGGAGCACCTGGGCCACCTGAGGGTGACCAAACCATTCGCACCGGCGACAACACAGAGTGAGCACTGGCCAGTATAATGGCGTTAGATGTCTAGAAAATGGCTGCGTAATGGTGCTCGCTCACCTGGTTGGAAGCGCAGCTGAACCAGGCGTCGTAGGCGGAGCCGCCGTGCCAGAGGAGGCCGGAGAGCCGCGACTTTGCGGTGCTCAAGGCGCCGTCTTGCTCCATCTCCTCGTACCGGCCT
This sequence comes from Hordeum marinum, assembly GCA_022496015.1. Lineage (NCBI taxonomy): Eukaryota > Viridiplantae > Streptophyta > Magnoliopsida > Poales > Poaceae > Hordeum > Hordeum marinum. The sequence goes on from CM039675.1 coordinate 384,394,167, forward strand.
ATGCCGATCGTCCCCGGCGCCTTCTCGTCGGCGAGGCCATCGTTGTTGGCTGTTGCGGCCATGGTCACTCGACTGTTCTTCACACTGGGTGTCCTGTCTACTACTAGTTCCTGAGGTAGACTCGCGTTGTGTTTTGTTGGTCGAGCGTGCAGTAGAAGTGTAGAACCCTTGAGGTCGGTATGCCGAGAAGAGGGGGAGCGGTGCCATATATACGCAAACGCAAACGCCAAACGGGGTGCTTGCAGGGAGGATGGATAAAGCACGAAGGTGAGCATAAAGAAAAATGGCTTTCTCGTAATCTCTCTGCTTCTTTCCATGAGCTCTTTTCGCTACAAATGGAGAGAGAGAGAGACGGACAAAGGAAACGTGAGGCAGTGACTCAGTGAAGCTGCTAACCATATTTTAAGCGTATGCTCTGTGCTTCTAGGGAAAAGTATCAGGTGAAGCAGGAGAGCATGTGGGGAAGAGCGAGTGAGCTCCAAATTGAAGAACTTCCAACAATGGGTAGTAGTCGGATCAAAATTAAGTTAAACAAAGATAAACAAGTGAATACTGCAGCAATAAGAGCATCTTCAGCCGTTTGCCCAAGGGCCCGAAATAGCGTCCAGCCGATGCTAAAATCGGCTTGAAGGCTTGGCTTTTCGGTCGCGTCCCAGGGTCATCCCTCAACCGACGCTTTCGGCCTAGTATGGGCATAGATGTGTCCCAAAAGTGACACATATTTGACAAACCATTAAACATAATTCACATTTTCTTTAAATATAATACAAAAACATTAAAAAAATTGGGTCGTCCCATCGCCGTCGCCGTCGCATTCTACATGTTGAGGAGCTTGTAGAAGTTGTTGTAGTCGCTGTCCTCGTCCCCGTCGCCATCGTCGTCGCTGTCGTCGCCGTCCTGCGCGCCGCGGCCGCCGTCCCTGCTGCAGCCCTACCCTGGGTTGCCGAGACGGTGCAGGTCGGGGTTGGAGGTCCCGGGCGCCTCCTCGTCGTTGTCATCATCGAGGATGATGAGGCCGGCGAGCTCCTCCTCGTGGCGGGCACGGTGGCGAGCCTCGGTCTCCTCGAGGGCCCGGCGCTACCGCTCCATCTCCTCCCGGACGTAGTCGTCCTGCGCCCACTTCATGCTCGTCTCGTCGTCGGCAGCCATGGCGAGGTGCTCATGTTTGATCACCGCCGCCGTGCCAGGCTCCGTCTTCGGCCTGACAAGGCAGAGGTGGCCGCAGGAAGGTGAGGGCTCGCGGCGGCGGTCCTTGTTGATGGTGATGCTGAAAGCACAATGTGCTCCCTTGGTGGTTTTGATAATTCATGACAACATACATTATCTCTTCGACTAATACTTTTACCTAGTGTATTTCACATAAAGTCCATAGAGAGATGGGTTGGCAAAAAGGAGTGTGAAGAGTATCCCCATGAAGAATAAGGAGAAGGAATAGCATTGGCCAAGCTTCAAGCAAAGGAATCTACATTTTACATTTGTGAGAAATCACTTTGAGTCCATAGGAAAGGCAATACTATTAAAAGGGGTTAAGGTTTTGTGGTGAACAAAATGCTCGTACGTGCACAAGTGATAGTCACCACATACACCCACAAGCTCTTCCACAAAAGTCTATCCAAAGCCAAATATTCAAAATCGATGCAACCAATATTCTACACTCGGTGCCACCGGTTCCAAACCCTAGACAGACTCAGCCAAACCCTAGCCACTTCGGTGCAACCGATTCTGCATTCGGTGCCATCGAGTTAGGTTGCCAACTCTCTGTTACGCAAGTTCACAGTTTCGGTCCCTCCGAGATGTTTGGATCGGCGTCACCGAGATTGGACATTCTAACCATTGGTCACCTTACTGGTGCAACTGAGATTCCTATATCGGTCCCACCGAGATTCAAAAGTTGCCACCTTTTGGTCACGTCGGTACCATCGAGATTAACACACTGGTATCATCGAGTTGGTCATTTTGTGTGTAACGGTTGGATTTTTGATGATGCCTAAATATACCCCCTCCAGCACCACTCACTCGCAAGAGAAGCACTCAGAACAGTTCCCCACTCATACCTACTGATTTTCTGAGAGAGAACCACCCACCCTTGTGTTGAGGTCAAGATCTTCCACTCCAACCATATGGATCTTGATTTCTAGCCTCCCCAAGGTGCTTTCCACCCAATCAATCTCTTCTATCAAGCCAAATCTGTGAGAGAGTGATTGTGTGTTGAGGAGTCTATCATCTTGAAGCACAAGAGCAAGGAGTTCATCGCATTACCGAGCCTGTTACCTTTTGGAGGGTGGTGCCTCCTAGATTGGTTAGGTGTCGCTTGGGAGCCTCCTACTTCGTGTTGTGGAGTGAACCAAGAAGTTTGTAAGGCCAAGGAGATCGTCTACTTCGTGAAGATCTACCCCGAGTAAGGCTAGTCCTTCATGGGCGGAAGCCGTTATGGAATAGTCAAGGTTGCTACTTCGTGGACCCTTATGGGTGGAGCCCTCTATGGACTCTCGCGACCGTTACCCTCCGTGGGTTGAAGACTCCATAAACATGGATGTACGATAGAGCCACCTATCGAAACCACGCGAAAAATCTTGTGTCCTTCATGCATTTGATCTTTCTATCTCTACTCCCTACTTCCATGAGCAATGTCCTTACTTTCCGCTGCTATACTTGATGACTTGCATGTGTTGGGTGTCATCGACAAATTATGTATGCTAGAACTGCCAACATCTTGTCTTATGCTTGAGGTAGTTTTAAATTTCTGCTTGTAGTCTATTCACCCCCCCCCCTCTAAACATACACTTCTAGTGATCCTACAAGTGGTAGCAGAGCATTGGTGTCCATTGCTTCGGTTTCAATACCGTGGAGGAAGATGGGTGTGTCTAGTGTGGAGAGTTTGTATTGCAGAGTGCCCATTCTTGATGGAGAGTACTATAGTCAATGGAAGAATGCCATGATTGATCTATTTGATAAATTTCATTTGAGAAAACATATTGAAGATCCCTATGTGCTCCCCATTAATGAATTGCATCACACACACGAAGAGGAAATTAACATGCTTGGTAACCTAAGAGATGTCAATCTTATTGTTAGAGGTTTACCAAGATTCGTGCTTTCTCAATTGAAGAACTTTGCATGTGCGTATACTCTATGGACTGATTTGGAGAAACAATATCCAAATCTTTCATTGGGAAATCTTGATGAAATTCTTCATAAAACCATTGTTTTCCACAAAATGAAGCCTAGTGATCTAAACTTTGATAAATGCCTATTTGAGCTCCGTGATCTCATGCATGCTAAAGGAGATGTCACTACTGTCAACAACATTATTATTGAAGCCATTCGCATTCATAAACTTGAACATTGTCATGGTTACGATTCTAATGAGTCTATTGGTTTCTATGACGAGGAGATTCCACCAAATGATGACAATGAAGAACATGGCTACTATTATGAAGATGAGTTGTTCGACATCGAGCATGAAAAGATCACGAGGAATCTAATTCTATGGCGAACTTCAAGGATTACATGTTCGGCGGAAAAGAGTGGATTCTCAACAGTGGATGCACGGATCACATGAGTGGTGATAAAGACATGTTCCAAGAGATCACGCCTAATCAAGGTCCTTAGAGGTACGTGACCTTTGAAGACAACTCTAAGGGTAAGGTACTTGGCCTTGGTAAGGTGGCCATATCTCATGATAGATCAATTCAAAATGTGATGCTTGTTGAATCCCTTGGCTACAATCTTCTTTTCGTATCAAGACTAGCAGACTTTGGTTTCAATGTGCTATTTACTTAAGTAGATTGCCAAGTATTTCGGTTTGATAATCATAAAATTTTCTTTACCGGTATTCGTAGAGGTGATCTATACATTGTTGATTTCACTAAAAAGGCCCAACCTCGTACTTGTCTCATTGCAAAATCATCTAAAGGTTGGCTATGGCATAGAAGGCTTGGACATGTAGGCATGCGCAATCTAGATAAGCTTATCAAGGGCGATCACATTCTTGGTGTTAAAGATGTTATATTTGACAAAGATAGACTTTGTAGTGGTTGTCAAGCGGGAAAGCAAGTAGGTGGAAGTCATCCCGTTAAGAATATCATGACTACTAGGAGACCACTCGAGTTACTTCACATGGATCTTTTTGGTCCCAATGCTTACAAGAGTCTCGGTGATAATTCCTACGGTCTAGTTATAGTTGATGATTTTTCCAGATTTACGTGGGTATTCTTTCTTGATGATAAGTCACAGGTACAAAAGATCTTCAAGAACTTCGCAGCAAAGCGCAAAATCAGTTTGAAGTGAAGATCAAGAAGGTTCGAAGCGATAACAGATCAGAGTTTAAGAACACTCATGTGGATACCTTGCTTGACGAAGAGGGTATTTCACATGAGTTCTCGGCTACATACATGCCTCAACAAAATGGAGTTGTTGAGAGAAAGAACCGAACCCTCATTGAGATGGCAAGAACGATGCTTGACGAATACAAGACGCAAGACACTTTTGGGCAGAAGCCGTGGAAACAGCATGTCATGTCACAAACCGACTCTACTTGCACAAGCTTCTCGGTAAAACGACATACGAGCTTCTCACCGGTAACAAGCCCCAAGTTGGATACTTTCGAGTATTCGGCTCCAAGTGTTACATTCTCGATAAGCATCGTCGTGCTAAAATTTCTCCTAAATCTCATGAAGGTTCCTTACTTGGTTATGGATTGAACTCTCACACTTACCGTGTCTACAACAACTTCACTCGAAAAGTTGAAGAGACGGTAGATGTGAAGTTTGATGAGTCTAATGGTTTGCAAGTCGAACAATTGCCAAATGATGTAGGTGATAAAGATCCTTTGGAAGCTATCCAAGACTTTCCCATCGGCAAGATTCGTCCCACAGAGGTGAAGGAAAGTATTTCATCAACCCAAGTGGAAGCTCCTACTTCGGACCAAGGATACCGACAACATGACATGGAAGCATCCACAAGTGGTACACGACGAGATCAAGAGGAGGAGTAAGTACATCCTGAAGATCCACCACAACCTCCTTTAACACCACCTCAAGGGAATGACACATGATCTCGCTTTATTCAATGATCCATGTATCTAACCCTATGTCTGACCATTTTGGAATTAATGCCAAAGGTGGATAGATATACAAAGCTTCAAAGCTAAAAAGGGAGATACACGCTTATGCAAAGGGGGGGATACAATTTAGGGGGAGAGGAGAATATCGAGTTTACACTTACATTTACAAGGGGAGAATACCAAAGTAGGGGAGAAGAATTTTCTCACCCTATCCAATCCCAATATCTACATGCTAAGATTCAGGGGGAGAGGACCTACTATTTCATATCTAGGGGAGAAAACTTCTAAATGATCTTGGAGACATATCAATCCTAAAGAATATTATCTTCTATATGTTCTCCATATCTTGGTATCTTTGAGTTCTATTGCCCTTTATTGGTAGAATACTCTTGTGTTTCCTAACATTGTTTTCTCAAGTGTGATTCTACTACTAGAATGCTCAAGAACTCAAGGTATGTATATGCATCATATCTTTGATCAAGATGATCTCTTGCTTCTTGCACATATTGTTTACAAGAGTGAAGTCTTGAACGAGGATACATCTCATTCACATACATTTGATGCATATAGCCAAGATACACATGACTCATTTTTATCCCTTCTACTACATGTGTGTCCATGCATTCCAAAGCAACTATCCTTTAAATGGATTGCACACATTTAGGGGGAGCAAGTCTAAGTCATGTGTCTCTCAAAGTCTTCATTATATACATGCATATCTTTATTTCAAGCTTTGATTGTATGTTGTGATCAATTACCAAAGAGGGGGAGATTCAAAGCACAATGTGCTCCCTTGATGGTTTTGATAATTCATGACAACATACATTATCTTTTGGACTAATACTTTTACCTAGTGTATTTCACATAAAGTCCATAGAGAGATGGGTTGGCAAAAAGGAGTGTGGAGAGTATCCCCATGAAGAAGAAGGAGAAGGAATAGCATTGACCAAGCTTCAAGCAAAGGAATCTACATTTTACATTTGTGAGAAATCACTTTGAGTCCATAGGAAAGCCAATACTATTAAAAGGGGGTAAGGTTTTTTTGGTGAACAAAATGCTCATACGTGCACAAGTGATAGTCACCACATACACCCACAAGCTCTTCCACAGAAGTTTGTCCAAAGACAAATATTCAACATCGGTGCAACCAACATTCTACACTCGGTGCCACCGATTCCAAACCCTAGACAGACTCAGCCAAACCCTAGCCACTTCGGTGCAACCGATTCTACATTCGGTGCCACTGAGTTAGGCTGCCAACTTTTTTTTACGCAAGTTCATAGTTTCGGTCCCTCCGAGATTGTCGGATCAGCGTCACTGATACTGGACATTCTGACCGTTGGTCACCTTATTGGTGCAACCGAGATTCCTATATCGGTCTCACCGAGATTCAAAAGTTGCCACCTTTTGGTCACGTCGGTACCACCGATATTAACACATCGGTGTCATCGAGTTGGTCACTTTGTGTGTAACGGGTGGACTTTTGGAGATGCCTATATATACCCCTCCACCACCACTCACTAGCAAGAGAAGCACTCAGAACATTTCCCCACTCATACCTACCGATTTTCTGAGAGAGAATCACCTACCCTTGTGTTGAGGTCAAGATCTTCCACTCCAACCATATGGATCTTGATTTATAGCCTCCCCAAGTTTCTTTCCACCCAATCAATCTATTCTACCAAGCCAAATCTGTGAGAGAGTGATTGTGTGTTGAGGAGTCTATAATCTTGAAGCACAAGAGCAAGGAGTTCATCGCATTACCGAGCCTATTACCTTTTGGAGGGTTGTGCCTCCTAGATTGTTTAGGTGTCTCCTGGGAGCCTCCTACTTTGTGTTGTGGAGTGAACCAAAAAGTTTGTAAGGGTAAGGAGATTGCATACTTCGTGAAGATCTACCCCGAGTAAGGCTAGTCCTTCGTGGACGGAAGCCGTTATGGAATAGTCAAGGTTGCTACTTCGTGGACCCTTATGGGTGGAGCCCTCCGTGGACTCTCGCGTCCGTTACCCTCCGTGTGTTGAAGACTCCATAAACGTGGATGTACGATAGCGCCACCTATCGGAATTACGGGAAAAATCTTATGTACTTCATGTGTTTGATCTTTCTATCTCCACTCCCTACTTCCATGTGCAATGTCCTTACTTTCCGCTGCTATACTTGATGACTTGCATGTGTTGGGCGTCATAGACTAATTATGTATGCTAAAACTGCCAACATATTGTCTTATGCTTGAGGTAGTTTTAAATTTCCACTTGTAGTCTTTTCACACACACACCCCTCTAGACATACACTTCTAGTGATCATACAGATGTCGCCGCCACCGTTGCGCTGGAGCGGCATCGCGATGGGCTTGGCATTCACGGCGATTGGCGGTGTGTGTGCTATGCCGGAGGAGTGGGAGGACGACGATGATGGTGCGTCCATGCGCCGTGGCTGCCCCGAGGAGCCCCTCCGGCAGGAGATGGACGTCGGCTCCTGTGGGTACTCGAGATGCGGCTCGTTTCCACCCTCGATGTGCTCGAGGATGGCCTCGTGCATGCGTCCGGGGATGCCCCACCACAGATGGCAACCCTTGCTCTTGAAATGCCCGCGTGTAGGGCCGCTGTTGGTGGAGGCGAGCTGCTCCTCGTGGCGGCGCCCGAAGTAGGCCACCTAGAGGTTGACGATGTCCGGGGCATACCTCGGCTGCCGACGCACCTCCTAAGATAGGAGGACCGGATCTTGGCGATCTCGGCGCGCCGCTCGGCTCCGGTGGGCACTGGTGGCATGGGGACCCCATCGACGCTGAGCCTCCACGCTCCCAATGCCCGCATGTTAGGCGGCATTGGGTACTTCGCCTCGTACAACAGGCCGGCCTCATCCTCATCGAGGTGCCAGTGGCCGAAGCCGTTGCGGGCCGCACTGTCGCCTGGGTAGCGCTCCACCATTGGGGGAGAGAGGGGGAGAGAAGATCGCTGCGTAGGAGAGAGAGAGGGGGGCATCGGCGGTGGGATTGGGGCAGGCGACGGTGGCGAGGTGTCGCGAACACCGGCGAGCGTCAGCTTTTATATGGGTCAAGCGGGCGGCACCGTGCAGACGCATGGGAGGCGAGGTGTGGACGTGTGTCGCCCCGTACTGACTGCGCTGCCCCGTGAGCGCTGGCTCGTGAACACGCAACATCAATGGAAGGCTGACCGGCGATAGCCTTGCATTGATTCCTTTCGGGAAACCGAGGCGATGAGGACGACGAAGCCACGTGGTCACTGACTCGGCAGACCCACCCGTTTCATGCGAAAAACGTTTCACCCGGCGCCCCTAGGCACCCCCAGTGCGTCGGGTCTGGCCTGGGTATGCCGGCGCCAAATTCGGCCCTAACCGGTGAAAATTGGGCTCCTGGGGACGCAACTGGGCCGATTTTTGCCCGTTGGCGATAAAAATGGCCTTGGGGGGGGGTTGTTGGGGGGAGGGCTGGAGATGCTCTAAGTGTTCAGCTCTTTGGTTTGATAAACACAGGAGGGGGACGCTTCAATAACTAAAACAACGTCACTTATTTCTGGATCGAGGAAGTATGTGCATATGGGGGCGGGTTCCGGGCTGCTAGCAAGAAAAAATGCTTTCTCATAGCTCTTGTTAAATGATCTCTTTGTTTATTTTCATGAACTCTTTTGGCTAAAAGGGGGAGAGAAAAAATGAAAACGTGAGTTTGTCCTTTTATTAAGTGTATGCTCTCTGCTTCTCGCAAAAAGTATCAGGGCATCCTCAAAGCAACTCACCAAATCGCCTTCAAATGAGCGGAGTATGCATACATATGCCTATTTTGAACTGGAATGGCTTGGACGTTCGAAATCCTCTTGGTGATCCCCAATTTGAGGGGGCGGTGTTAGAAATAATCCTTTAGGATTAACATAATAGGATCTTGATCCCTAAATTAGAATGGCTTTTATGCCAAAATTTAGGGACTCACCTTGACTTGCAGAAATCCTTAATGGATAGTTGTTGCAGGCTGTCGTGAGTCTCCATAGACATGCAATCATTCGGGGAAGAAAACATAGCAAGCTAGATGGCAACAGGGATGCAGGAGTGTCTTACTCGAAGGGGAAGCCCATCGATGCCGGCAGCACTCCCCTCCTGGTCGTTGCCGGTAGACATCGGTCTTCCAGCCCCTAGAACAATTTTAGGATCTCACAGTTTGCTAGATAGCCATTGTTTCTATTGGTATCTCTTACTCCATTCGTTCCTAAATATAAGTCTTTTTAGATATTCCACTATTGGACTACATATAGATGTATATAGACATATTTTAAAGTGTATATTCACTCATTTTGTTCCGTATGTAGCCCCCTATTGTAATGTCTGAAAAGACTTATATTTAGGAACAGAGGGAGTACTTGCTATCTTTTTCTTTTATGTCAAGTGATGGAGCCGGGGACCGGGTCCAAAATTGTTGGTTTAGAGGCCTCCGATCAAGGCTCCTATGTGAAAGGTATGGGGTAAAAAAACTCTTGGTTTCTCTAGGGTTGTTACGTGAGATCAAGTTCCAACATTCTCCCCCTTGATCTTAAGGTTAACAAACATCATAAACCCACTCTTAATAAAAAAATAACATACTAAAGTAAGGTGTCACAATGACCTATCAAATGACATTGGACCTCAGTACTTATAGTATATTTTTTCTATCTTGAAATGGAAAACCTAACACTTTATGGAAGTTGGTTTATTCAACGGCCCTTATTTTCAGAATCCACAAGACTTTCCAGCAACCCATGCTAGCAACATAATCATTTAATTGGGTGGTAAGTCTTTGATAAACGGATCCGTAAAACATTTAGATGTACTCATACACACAACTTTAATGGCTTGATGCTAGATTCTATCTTTCACAACAGAAACCATATTATCACTGGTTTTGGTAGCGCCATTTAACTTGTTGTTACTTGCAGAGAAAAATTCATATTCATATTGCACTAGATGGTTTAGAAATCCTGTCTACCACCATAATTTCAGGAAAAAAACTTTTTGACATACAACCTGCTTAGTAGCCCGTTAACATGCCACATAATAAACAACATCAGTACCAATGCCAGCAGTGTCATTATGGAGCTTTCCCACGATATAGCTCCATATCCGAGGGTGGGGATGTAACGTAACGTGGAAACTCAATATCCACACACCTTGCAAAAACGATGTCTGAATAACCTACGACATTGAGGTTACCAGACTTCTTATTTGTGAGCATGTACAACTTACTGCCTTGATTTACTGCAAGACTTTTCAACGGCCTTTCCAGTAGTCCATTTCTAGACTTGTACATTTGCCAATTATCCCGACCATAAATAGGGCACATTTATACTTGAATACTTATATTGCTTCTGACAGCTGAAGTTTAAGGAACTAACATTATCTGATTAGTTCATAATGGTTCCTTGAACACTAAGATGTCCACTTTTATCGCCCTTAACTTTAATAGAAGGTGAGACAGAATACTAGTACATAATCCTTTTGTTTTCGTACTCTATTGACATATGTCATCATAATAAGACTTATACTCCTTTTGGACCAATATCTTGACGAAACTCAATACAAGCAAAGTATGAGGCATTGCCAAGACTCATACTCATAAATGGAAGATAGAAATTTCTTGGCTCGCCAAAAATATTCCATCTTTACAAGGTAGTGAGCTTACTCCTCCCGACTTATGGTATGCATGTCCCAATGCTTGTCTTATTTCATAATTGTATTTGTTTGAACAATGTGCCTTATGTCGACTTTATCTTCATGACCAAACCTTAGGGTTGAGTCATACATACATTTTTAAAATAAGCCAACACAAGAGCATATTATAGTAATAACACAACCGTCACAACAACTCACTGAGAAATCCATTGAGTTACATCATTAGAGAGCATAACTTTCATCATATATGGCAACAAGGCGTTAAGATGATCATTCACACACATTATCAATCGCAGGGAAATTGTTAAGGCTCAACACTAACTGTTGCATTGGGAATTTCTTCTCAAATTATCTAAAGCATATGAACAAAGATCTAATGGAGTTATCCTTAAGGTTCATATTCATATACTCCAGGTTCCCTTATAATCACTTTAAAAGATGGAAAACATAAATCCAAAATCTTGATGACAATCATCTTAGCTCTAAACCACAACACCGTTGGGAAAAAGATGGAAAAAACTACATGAGTTACGACACATGACTATAAAATGATGCTCGCCAGAAATATAAACATGAGCCACATGACACTGACAAACTTGCCACTTCAGTAAAGTGTGACGCATGATTATAAACAATGTTGGTCGAAAATATAACCATGAGTCACATCATAAACCACAATAGTTTATCAAGCTTCCCACTTTAATATTCTCATAAGGGAGCAAGCACATATAATTCTCATAAAAGGAGTCATGACATTCATGTGCTTTTTCATTCACTATAATCATTTCTTCCCCAAAATAAGACTTCTTGTTGGTTCCGTACTACTTGGAGAATTAATACATTCATCATTTCCCATATTCAATGAGATATTCCATTCTCCCCCTCGAAAATGTGGCAAACATGACCAAAATTTCGACGAGGTCTCATTATTCACTTACATCTTAAGAGTGACATCTCACAATCAATATTACAAAAAAATTGATTCATAAATATTTTCACCACATGGTAGGACTATCATCTAAAGGTTGCATCAATAATTATTAAAGTTCATATGAATAAATAGAATGTCTTCTAATTCTTTATTATTTATTGTCCTCATAGGAAGAAAAAACCCGCTTAAAGCCTGGTTCCAAGTGGGTAATACAACTTGAAAATGTTCCTCAATAGAGGCTAAGTACTCTTTGGGATATACATAGTATGGAATTGTTTTTCTTTTATATCAGAGAAGTTGGTATGCTTCATCATAAGAAGTGAAATATGGTTCGACTTCTCCCACTCAATTGCTTTTAGCTCATACTTTTCCTTCTCATCGTCAGAGTTCACAATATAAACTCTAGGAGCTTCTTCATATAGTGCGCGATGAAGGTCCAAAATCTCTATCATGAAGGATCCCTTTCCCTCCATTTGTGAAGATCGGCTCCATTTTTCAAACGAACGAACTCAAGTTTTTGGTATATTGCTAAACATGGACGACAATTTTATGAGCACCGTTATTAAACATCAAACAAAATACTTTAATGATCTCAATCAAAACAAGTTAATCATGTTCAAATCCGTATCACCGTGATACGTCTCAAACGTATCTATAATTTTTGATGATGGCATGCTATTATATTATCTGTTTTGGATGTTTTATATGCATTATTATGCTATTTTATATTATTTTTGAGACTAACCTATTAATCTAGAGCCAAGTGTCAGTTTCTATTTTTTCCTTGTTTTTGAGTTTTGCAGATATGGGATATTAAATGGAGTCCGAACGGAATAAAACTCACGAAAGGAATTTTTCTAGAAGGAAACAAGTCATCCAAGCTTGGAGTGCACGTTAGGGGAGGTGCCAGGGCGCCACAAGCCTACTAGGCGCAGGCCCCCATGGCCGTGCCTAGCAGGCTTGTCGCCTCCTGGCAGGTCTCCTAACCCTAATTCTTGGCCTATAAATACCCAAATATTGCCACAACATCAAAAAGAGCCACGAAAATACTTTTCCGTCGCCAAAAGCCTCCGTTCCGGAGAGATCCAATCTTGGAGCCTTTTCCGGTAATCTGTCAGAGGGGGTTTCAATCACAAAGGGCATCTACATCAACTCCATTGCCCCTCCGATGGTGCGTGAGTAGTCCACCATAGACCTACGGGTCCATAGCTAGTAGCTAGATGGCTTCTTCTTTGTCTTTGATCTTCAATACCATGTTCTTCATGATCTTCATGGAGATCTATCCGATGCAATCCTCTTTTGTGGTGTGTTTGTCAAGATCCGATGAATTGTGAGTTTATGTTCAGATTATACATGAATCTTATTTGAATCTCCTCTAAATTCTTATATGCATGATTTCATATCCTTGCAAGTCTCTTCGAGTTATTGGTTTGGTTTGGACAACTAGATTGGTAATTCTTGCAATGGGAGAAGTGTTTGGTTTTGGGTTCAATATTGCGGTGTCCTCACCCATTGACATAGTAGGGGTAGCGAGGCACGTATTATATTGTTACCATCAAGGGTAACAAGATGGGGTTTTCATCATATTGCTTGAGTTTATCCCTCTACATCATGTCATCTTTCTTAATGCGTTACTCTGTTCTTCATGCACTTAATACTCTAGATGCAGGCAGGAGTCGGTCGATGTGTGGAGTAATAGTAGTAGATGCAGAATCATTTCGGTCAACTTGTCACGAATGTGATGCCTATATACATGATCATTGCCTTGGTTAACTACATGATTATTCGCTTTTCTATCAATTGCTTGATAGTAATTTGTTTACCCACCATGATATTTGCCTTCAAGAGAGAAGCCTCTAGTGAAACCTATGGCCCCCGGGTCTATTTTCCATCATATATTTTCAGATCTATACTTGCTGCCATTTATTTACTTTTTACTTTTCGCACTCATTACATCTATCTATATCGGATCTAATCCTTGCAAATAACCGTGAAGGGATTGACAACCCCTTTATAGTGTTGGGTGCAAGAGTTTGATTATTTGTGTAGGTGCATCCATTGGAGACTTGCTTGTTCCTCCTACTGGATTGATACCTTGGTTCTCAAAAACTGAGGGAAATACTTAGCTACTTCGCTGCATCATCCTTTCCTCTTCAAGGAAAAACGAACGCATGCTCAAGAGGTAGCAAGAAGGATTTCTGGCGCCGTTGCCGGGGAGGATATACATAAAGCCTACCAAGTACCCATCACGAACTCATCTCTTGCATTTACTTTATTTTCCATTTGCCTCTCGTTTTCCTCTCCCCCACTTCTAAAACGATTTTTAGAAAATACCAAAAATATTTTATTTTTATTCGCCTTTCTTTCGCTTGCCTTTTGTTTGCTTGTGTGATAGTTAATTTGTCTTTATGTCTCCACCCGATGAATTTAATCCTTATCTTAGGAAGTTGGAAGTTATTGAGGACAATGCTAAAAAATTCATGTCCCTTCAATTTGACCATAATAACTTCTTTAGAAATGAGCTTAAACAAGAAAAGAGTATGCTTGAATACATGAACAAGGAACTCGATGATATTTCTAAAGAGTTTTTTGGATTGAAATCTCAGTTTTCTCATCTTGAAGATTTAGTAGGCCAAATTCTGATAAACAAGCTACCTTAGTCAATAAGATGGTTGCTAAGCCAGAATATTTTAATAATGATGAAGATCTTAAAGTGATTGACGTGACTCCTATTGAATCTTTGTTTTCCAATATAAATATTGATAATGATGGGACTAGAGATAAGTCAACTTTAGTTACAAGGCGTCCCAATGATTTCGAGTCTATAGATCTTAATGCTAAGATTGATAAAAGTGGGATTGAAGACGTCAGAACTTTAAATAGCAATGAACCCACTCTTTTGGATTTCAAGGAATTTAATTATAATAGCTGCTCTTTGATTGATTGTATTTCCTTGCTTCAATCCATGTTGAATTCTCCTCATGCTTACATTCAAAATAAGGCTTTTACTAAACATATAGTTGATGCTATGATGAAATTGTTTGAAGAAAAATTGGAGCTAGAAGTTTCTATTCCTAGAAAGCTTCATGATGAGTGGGAAACTACTATTAAGATTAAAATCAAAGATTATGAGTGCCATGCTTTGTGTGATTTGGGTGCTAGTGTTTCCACAATTCTAAAAACTTTATGTGATGTGCTAGATTATCATGATCTTGATGATTGCTCTCTAAATTTGCATCGTGGGGATTCCACTGTTAAAAAACCTATGGGAAGGATTAATGATGTTCTTATTGTTGCAAATAGGAATTATGTGCCCGTAGATTTCATTATTCTTGATATAGATTGCAATCCTATATGTCCTATTATTCTTGGTAGACCTTTCCTTAGAACTATTTGTGCAATTATTGACATGAAAGAAGGAAACATTAGATTCCAATTTCCATTAAGGAAAGGCATGGAACAATTTCCTAGAAATAAAATAAGATTACCTTATGAATCTATTATGAGAGCCACTTTTGGATTGCATACCAAAGATGACAATACCTAGATCTATTGCGTTTTGCCTAGCTAGGGGCGTTAAACAATAGTGCTTGTTGGGAGGTCACCCAATTTTATTTTTGTGTTCTGTTTTTGCTTATATTTTTGAGTGTTTCCCACATTATTACTTCTTTAGTAATTGTGTTTTGGTGTTTTAATTAGTGTTTGAGCCAAATAAAACCTTTGGGGTGATCTATGGTAGTTGTTAATTTGATATTGCTGAAAAACAGAAACTTTTGCGCTCAATCCAGGAATTTTATAATTGTTTCAAAGCGTCTAATTGATCTTAATTTTTTTTACAAAAGATTGATTTACAAATTTCCAGGTTTTCCTAATTTTCAGAATTTTTTGAGTTATAGAAGTATACAAAGTTTCCAAATTGCTACAGACTGTTCTGGTTTTGACAGATTCTGTATTCTTTGAGTTGTTTGCCTATTTTGATGAATCTATGGGTTGTATCGTGTGTATGAGCCAAGGAGAAGTTAGATTACAGTAGGTATAACACCAGTATAAATAAATAATGAGTTCACAATAGTACCTAAAGTAGTGATTTATTTTCTTATACTAACGAATCTCACGAGTTTTCTGTTAAGTTTTGTGTTGTGAAGTTTTTAAGTTTTGGGTAAAGATTGGATGGACTATGAAATAAGGAGTGGAAAGATCCTAAGCTTAGGGATGCCCAAGGCACTCCAAGTCATATTAAAGGATGACAAAGAGCCTAAGCTTGGGGATGCCCCAGAAGGCATCCCCTCTTTCGTCTTCAATCCATCGGTAAATTTACTTGAGGCTATATTTTTATTCACCACATGATATGTGTTTTGCTTGGAGCGTCTTGTATGATATGAGTATTTGCTTGTTAGTTTGCCACAATCATCCTTGCTGCACACATATTTTGATAGAGACACGCTGAATCGTGTATTTATTACAATACTCTTTGTGCATCACTTATATCTTTTGATTTGGGCAATTTTGCTCTATATGCTTCATTTATATCTTTTAGAGCACGGTGGTGTTTTCGTTTTATAGAAATACTTGAACTCTCTTACCTCACTTATATTATTTTAAGAGTTTCTAAAAACAGCATGGTAATTGGTCTAGGTTATGAATTTGGTCCTAATATGATAGGCATCCAAAAGGGGTATAATAAAAACTTCCATATTAAGTGCATTGAGTATTTATGAGAAGTTTGATTCCTTGCATAAAGTTTTGAGATATAAAGATGGTAATGTTAAGAGACATGTTAGGAAGTAAATTGTGATTTGGTAAAAATACTTGTGTAAAGGTTTGTGATTCCCGTAGCATGCACGTATGGTGAACCACTATGTAAGGAAGTCGAAGCATGACTTGTTTATAGATTGTCGACCTTTGTGTGAGGGTCAGGGGCGTGCGATGGTTAACTCCTACCAACCTCCCCCTAGGAGCATGTGTTTAATGCTTTGCTTCAATGACTAATAGAGTTTTGCAATAAGTATGTGAGTTCTTTATGACTAATGTTGAGTCCATGGATTATACGCACTCTCACCCTTCCACTTTTGCTAGCCTTTCTAGTACCGCGCAACTTTTGCCGGTGCAACAAACACCTTCCTCAAAACAGCCACCATATATATGTCCTCAAAACAGCCACCATACCTACCTATTATGGCATTTACATATCCATTCCGAGATATATTGCCATGCAACTTCCACCGTTTCCTTTTATGACATGCACCATCACTTCCATATTGCATATAGAGTCATATTTTGTCATAGGTATCATGTTCTAATTTTCTTTTTTGAGTTGTAAGTAAATAAAAGTGTGATGAGTTTCATTATAGAGCATGTCCCATGTGAGGAAAGGATGATGGAAGCTATGATTCCCTTACTAGTAGGGACGAGAGTCCGGACTTTATGAAAAATAAAATAGGCCAGCAAAGCCCAAATAAAAATAAATAAATAAAAGAGGCCTTAGATGCCCAAAAATGAGAGAAAAGAGAGAAGGGACATTTCTACTACCTTTTGCCACACTTGTTCTTCAAAGTAGCACCATAATCTTCATGATAGAGAGTCTCCTATTATGCCATTTTCATAGAGCTAGTGGAATTTTTTCTTCATGATGCACATCCACTTAGTGTAAGTGCATCTAGTGCCCCTTAGTGATTTTGGTGTATTGAAGACATATAGGTTAAATAACTAATGTGTTTGTGAGTGTACACAGGCTCTATAAGTCGATTAGGAGTTTGATATATTCGGAGATTACCGACCCCTAAAAATGTATGTCTTCAACTGAAGACTTTGGTGAAGACTTTGCTGAAGACTTTGGCATTCCCTGAAGACTTTGAAAATGAACAAGTTGGTGTGACCTTGAAGATATGAATGAGGACTATCAAGCATGAATACTTTTGTTTTCGTAGTTTGGTTTCCTTTCTTTGTGTCATAGGAAACACCGTGCTGTTAAAGGGGGTCGAGGTAATACTAAGGAAAATTTCCAACTGATGCTCAACTCCAAAAGCCTCAACCTATCCAATCCTTCGAGCAAAGTCTTTGGAAATCTCTTGTAGTTTAGTCAAGTTCTTCAGTGACAGAGACGAAGTTCTTCTAGTCTCTGATGAAATTGATCTGACTGAGGAGTTAGGATTTCGCCAGTGCGAATTGCCTACAAGTGAGGAACATGATAAGCCTGAGGACTTTCATAGTTCGAAATTCCGATCATTGTTGTGCTTAGCGCCAGCTGTCCCCAATCATCTTATCCACATAACGGTCATATCATTGGGGGCATTTATGTCTTATCATGTCAGGTTGCACCCTCGCTATAAATAGCCACCCCCAACAACCACTAGTTGGTTGGATGCTCCGAGAGAGAACTGACACTTGTCATTTGAGAGCAACCCATCCTCCGAGGACTTTGAGAGAAAATTATCAGTGGGCAAAAACCCAAACCACCAAACCCAAAGTGATTGAGCATCACTGAAGAAGTTGTTCCTGTGTGGAACCGATGCTTGTTACCTTTGAGGACTGTGTATCCTCCAGACGGTTAGGCATCATGGTCTAGTGCATCCTGCAGTCAATTGGGTATCATGGAGTGACCTCGGTCTAGAGCATCCAACACTAAATTGTGGATCGCCGGGTGACCAGTTTGTGAGGTTTTTGGAAGTCTACCCTGAAGACTTACCACGAGTGTTGGGCGAGGACTTTGTGACCTTAGCTCAAGGAGAATACGGTAAGGACTGTGTGTCCTCAAACTGTGTGTCCTCTGGTTTAAATACCAGGCCGCTCCAAACCAGACGTACGACTGTCACAGCACTTGGAACTTGGTCATCAAACCATTGTCTTCATCGAGCTACCTAGTTCTATTTCCTCAACCCCTCTATTCCTCATATACTGTCGATGAAACTGATCGTCACTATTTGAAGAATTTGACTGAAGACTTCCACAATTTCCTCACCTCAAATTCTTCAAGATACCTTGTTCCTCACCTGCTTATCCTATATCATGCTACTTGTAATCTGTGCATGTTTTATTTCATCATGATGATTATGTTGTCACTGTGTTTCTCATGCACTTGAGTACTTATTACGTTGCTAGTTATTCATCACATTTAAAATTCCTCAAGTTGAAATTCCTCAAGTGATGAATTTGTAAAAATTGCTTATTCACCCCCCTCTAGTCGATATAACGCACTTTCACTTAGTTTCTTTTTGAGCTTTCATACACTTATAGCTCAAGTGCATCCATTGCATGGCAACCTCTACTCACTCACATTGATATCTATTGATGGGCATCTCCATAGCCCATTGATATGCCTAGTTGATGTGAGACTATCGTCTCCCTTTCCTTGACAACCTCCATCATATTCTATTCCACATATAGTGTTATATCCATGGCTCGCGCTCATGTATTGTGTGAGAGTTGAAAAAGTTTGAGAAAATAAAGGTGTGAAAACAGTTGCTTGACTTTTCATCGGGGTTGTGCATGATGTAAATACTTTGTGTGGGGAAAATGGAGCATAGACACACCATATGATATTATAGGGATAACTTTCTTTTGCCATTATATTTTGAAGAGATACAATTGCTTTGCTAGTATGCTTGAAATGTTATTGTTTCTATATCAATATTAAGCTTTTGTTTTTAGTCTTACGGATCTGAATATTCATGCCACAATAAAGAATATTACTTGGATAAATATGTTAGGTAGCACTCCACATCAAAAATTCTGTTTTTATCATTTACCTACTCGAGGACGAGCAGCAATTAAGCTTGGGATGCTGATACGTCTCCAACGTATCTATAATTTTTTTTATGATGGCATGCTATTATATTATCTGTTTTGGATGTTTTATATGCATTAATATGCTATTTTATATTATTTTTGGGACTTACCTATTAATCTAGAGCCAAGTGCAAGTTTCTGTTTTTTCCTTGTTTTTGAGTTTTGCAGATATGGAATATTAAGTGGAGTCCAAACGGAATAAAACCTGCGGAAGGAATTTTTCTAGAAGGAAACAAGTCATCCAAGCTTGGAGTGCACGTTAGGGGAGGTGCCAGGGCGCCACAAGCCTGCTAGGCGCCCCCCTGGCCGCGCCTAGCAGGCTTGTCGCCTCCTGGCAGGTCTCCTAACCCTAATTCTTGGCCTATAAATACCCAAATATTGCCGCAACATCAAAAAGAGGCACGGAAAAACTCTTTCGCCGCCGGAAGCCTCCGTTCCCAAGAGATCTAATCTTGGAGCCTTTTCCGGTAATCTGTCGAAGGGGGTTTCGATCATGGAGGGCATCTACATCAACTCCATTGCCCCTCCGATGATGCGTGAGTGGTCCACCACAGACCTACGGGTCCATAGCTAGTAGCTAGATGGCTTATTTTCTCTCTTTGATCTTCAATACCATGTTCTTCATGATCTTCATGGAGATCTATCTGATGCAATCCTCTTTTGTGGTGTGTTTGTCAAGATCCGATGAATTGTGAGTTTATGTTAAGATTATCCATGAATCTTATTTGAATCTCCTATGAATTCTTATATGCATGATTTCATATCCTTGCAAGTCTCTTCGAGTTATTTCTTTGGTTTGGCCAACTAGATTGGTAATTCTTGCAATGGGAGAAGTGCTTGGTTTTGGGTTCAATCTTGCGGTGTCCTCACCCAGTGACATAGTAGGGGTTGCGAGGTGATAATCCATAAGTGCAAGGAGTCATCGTGGAAATTTCCAAAGGTGGAAGTGATAAGTATGGAGTGTCAAACCCACTAGGAGCTAAAGGTAAGATCAGTATTCTCACAAGTCCTATCTGCTACCGATACGACTCTACGTACACCGAACGTTTGCTTATATCTAGAAACGAGAAATAAAACTACGTTGTGGGTATGAAGAGGATAGCTTTGCATGATATCACAGAACCAAAATATTGAAATAGTTGATGTTAACATAATATTACAATATACTACAAATAGCGAGTGTGCAATAATGATGGGTCGGTGTGCGAAATTATCCTAGGCAATTGTTAACAAGATCGGAAGTCATCATTGCAATTTCATATGAGGGAGAGGCATAAGCTAACATACTTTCTCTACTTGGATCATATGCACTTATGATTGGAACTCTAGAAAGCATCTGCAACTACTAAACATCATTAAGGTAAAACCCAACCATAACATTAAAGCATCAAGTCCCCTTTATCCCATACGCAACAACCCCCTTACTCAGGTTTATGCTTCTGTCAATCAAGCAACCCACTATAAGTGAATCATGAACGTATTGCAACACCCTACAGCGGGAATCCTTCACGTGTGCACGACATGGAAGGCACCATAGGACAGCACCAAAATAAACATACAACTTAAACCAATCTATATCATCAATCAACCCAAAGGACAAAAGTAATCTACTCAAAACATCATGGGATGACAACACATCATTGGATCATAATATGTAGCATAAAGCACCATGTTCAAGTAGGTGATTACAGCGAGGTGCGGGAGAGTGGACCGCTAAAAAGAGATGAGGATGGTGATGAAGAAGGTGATGTTAATGAAGATGATCACCACGGTGATGGTTCCCCTGATGGCACTCCGGCACCACCAGGAGAGAGGGGGAGAGGTTCTCCCCCTTGTGCTTCCTCCTCCATGGCCTCCCCCCTCTATGGGGAGAGGTTCTCCCTCTGGTCCTTGGCCTCCATGGTGTTGATGGCCCCTCCAGGACAATGAAGATGGCCTCCGGTGATGGTGATCCCCTCCGGCAGGGTGCCGGAGAGGGCCAAGATTTTTTTTCCGTGGCTTTGGAGGTGTGCGGCGGAAGAACTCTCGATCTAGGTTTCTTTTCGGTGGTTTATGGATTTATAGGTTTTTGGCGTCGATCTCACGTCAAGGGGGGTATGAGGGAGTCACAAGCCTTCTAGGCGCGGCCAGGGGGCCACCCGCTCGTCGTGCCTGGCAGGCTTGTCGCCTCCTCGTGGCTCTTCTGGCCCAGCTCCAATGCTTCGGGGGTCTCTTTTGGTCCACAAAAAATCATACTAAATTTTCAGCCCATTCTGAGAACTTTTATTTCTGCACAAAAAACGACACCATGGTAGTTGTGTTGAAAACAGCGTTAGTCCGGGTTAGTTCTAATACATCATACCAAAATCATATAGAATTATTGTAAACATGGCATGAGTACTTCATAAATTATAGATACGTTGGAGACATATCAGCATCCCCAAGCTTAATTCCTGCTCATCCTCGAGTAGGTAAATGATAAAAGAAATAATTTATGAAGTGTGAATGCTAGCAAGTGCACAAGTTTGATCAATGATAATTCGAGTCACTTGTTCTAGCATCATTATGTATCATAAACAGTAGCTCATCTCATAAAACTTCTCATGATGAAATAACAAGATATCCACATGTTAAAGTATAGACTAACAAACTATGCTTTCATTCACCAAACAATTACAATTCATCTTATTTCAGGAAGGGTCTATGTAAGAGCTTTGATTTAGAAAATTCCACATACTCAACTATCATATAGTCTTCCATGATTGCTAACACTCAAAGCATATTTTTAGAGCAAATGGCATCCCTCGGACACAAAGAAAGATAGGGGCTTAAAGTTTCGCCTCCCAACTTATTTATCACATAGATAATTGTCAATAATAATACTTCATGATCAAATATATTTGAATGGCCATATATGCTTGGATCTTTCCCCAACACATGACGCTTGCCAAGAGAAAAAGGCGAAATACAGGAAGTGGTGAAGATCACCACGACTCTTGTGTAAAGGTAAGTACTAGAAAGTAAAAGATAGGCCCTTCGCAGAGGGAAGCATTGATTTGCAGAGGAGACAGAGCTCGAGCTTTTAAAACAGAGATGAATAATAATTTTGGGAGGTATGCATTCATTGTCATCATAACAACCGAGAGATCTCGATATCTTCCATGCTAGATACATTATAGGCAATTCCCAAACAGAATGGTAAAGTTTTTACTCCCCCTCCACCAATCAATCACACTCCACGACGAGCCGAATCCACGGGTACCGTCCATACTAACAACATTCCTGGGGGAGTTTCTTTTAATTATTTGCATTTTTATTTGATTTTGGGACTGAGAATCCCTATTACCAACCACTTTCTCGTGAATGATAGTGAATCAACACATATCGTGAGAATAACCCACTTAGCATGGAAGATACTGACAGCCCCAAGTTACTATATGAGCAATTCGGGCATACAAAACAAAATATTATTTGAAGGTTTAGAGGTTTGCACATGCAAATTTACTTGAAACGGTAGGTAAATACCGCATATATGTAGGTATGGTGGACCCATATGGAACAACTTTGGGTTTAAGGGTGTTTGGAGTCACAAGTAGTATTTCTACTTGTTGCGTAAGTTTTGGCTAATATGAGGTGGTAGCAAGTACCACATGTTGGAGGATCCATAACAATATATCTTCTATGCAAATATACACAACCATAACTCATTACGTTGTCTTCCTTGTCAAACTTCAACTAATTTGCTCAAGTTTGAAAACAATTAATGGGTAATCACAATCATATAAGATGTCCAGGATAGTATATTTATATGTGAAATCTCTCTTCCTTCAACATTTTTTCATGAATGGTTCAAGTGACCAATGCGGTGTTTGCTAACTTTCAATATTTTTTACCACCTATACTTATTATATGTGAAGTCATTACTCCCCAAGGGATAAGCATATATAATTTCGGGTTTATGATATTCAATTCATTCAACCATCTACTCAAAGGATATAAATGAAGCACGAGAGGAAATGACAAAACTACTCCAAAACATATAAGTGAAGATCAATGAGTTGTCAATTAGTTAAATAGCCATGTAAGGACTCTCTCTTATTCAAAATTTCAGATCCAATGATTTTATTGAAACAGAAAACAATATAAAATGGTACTCCACGAATAGCATGCATCATGTAAACGAATAAAAATTTAGGCTCAACATAGGCAAACCGATAATTGTTGATGAAGACAGGTGGGATGTGTAGCATCCCCAAGCTTAGATACTTGAGAGTTATTAAAATATTTTCTTGGGTTGACTTGGGCATCCCCAAGCTTGAACTTTTATATCTTGTTCAATCCTCTCATATCCCGGTTTCACTTATTCTTAAAAAAGTTCATCCACACAAAACTCAAAAAGAACTCGTGAGATAGGTTAGTACACATAAGAACAAATCAACACTTCATGTACTGCCAAGACAAGTTGCACAATATTTTTCCAACATTAGGTACTATATACTATCGTTTACACAATTTATATCTACCAATATAGGCTATGGAAACTATAGGATAAGTAGATAACATAACTATGACAACAATCTGTCTAAACAGAACAGTCTATAGTAATTTATTAAACCAGTGTACCTATGTAACTCTAAAAATTATGAAAATTTAGTAAATTTTAATTAATTTATATTAAAACACTGTCTAAAAATTTCATGAACTTTCCGCGTTCTAGTTAAATATGAAAATTCAAACACTACAACAGAAGTTTTTGTTTTTACACAACACACATCAAACATGCAATTCAAGCATCCTAAAGGCAATTCTTTGAAATTTTTATTTAAAAACAATATTATAAATAATATCTAAAATAGAAAAAAAATAAAATTATGCTCCAAGCAAAACTCATATTATGTGAAGAATAAAAATATATCTCCAAGTAAGATATACCGATGGTGTTGAAGACGAAAGAGGGGATGCCTTCCAGGGCATCCCCAAGCTTAGACGCTTGTGTCTTCCTTGAATATTAACTTGGGTGTGCCTTGTTCATACCCAATCTTAGGTTATTGTCTCTCCTTATTCTCCTCATATCGGTGTCTCACCCAAAACTTGAAAACTTCAATCACACAAACCTTAACTCAACTTTGTGAGAAGGGTTAGTGTAATAAAGATAGATCATTCACTTAGGTACCATCAAGACAAGATTCATAATTATCCCCACATGATACCTACTGTATTCTATCATTTCCATAATTTATATTACTCAATATAAGCTATAGGAACACTTGAAAGAAGCAAACTGTGCATGCAAAACAGAATCTGTCAAAAACAGAACAGTCTGTAAAGATCTGAATGATAACCATACTTCCATGACTCTAAATTTTTTTAATAATTAGGAAATATCACATAATTTTCATATAAATGTTGTGTAAAAATTTCATAATTTTTTGAATCTCCAGTAAAATCATATAATTCATATACTGGACGCAAAACTTTCTATTTTTGCACAGAATCAAACAAGCAAGTATCCACACTATCCCAAAGGCTTTACTTGGCACTTTATTGAAATAAAAGGCACAAAACATGATTAATATAGTATATTAATCATGTGAAAACATCAAAACAGAAAGTAAAAGTGTTGGGTTGTCTCCCCACAAGCGCTTTTCTTTAGTGCCTTTTTAGCTAGGCATGATATTTCAATGATACTCTTCACAGCCAAATTCCGATGATCATTATATTCATACTCTAAAAGATATAAGTTAAGTTCATAGAGAATTCTACAATTAATATATATTAACAAATATCCAAGCTCAAAATATATATAAGTGAAGCACGCGAAGCATTCTATAAAGCCATACTCAAAAGATTTTAGTGAAAAGCATGAAACATTCTACAAAGCTATACTCAAAAGATTTAAGTGAAGCACAAAGAGCAGTCTGTAAAGCCATACTCAAAAGATTTAAGTGAAATTCATGAATATTTCTACAAATCAATGAAGGACTAACTCCTGCTAGAAGGGAGCATAAAGGAAAAGAAAAGCACTAAAGACACATATCATGTGAACAAAACAAAAACCGAGGTATACCGATAATTGTTGAAGAATAAATATGGGATGCCTTCCGGGGCATCCCCAAGCTTTGGTGCTTGAGTCACCTTGAAATTTTTACTTGGGGTTCCTTGGTAATCCCCAAGCTTGAACTCTTATCTCTCTGTATTCTTCTTATATCGATACCTCCTCGATCTTCGAACACTTCATTCACACAAAACTTAACAAAACCCTCGTGAGATCCGTTAGTATAATTAAGCAAATTACTACTTTAAGTCCTGTTGTGAATTCATTCCAAATTCATATTATCATTATATATACTGTAGTCCAACTTCACCATGGTTCATACCCCCCGATACAAGCCATAGATTCATCAAAATAAGAGAACAATGCATAGAAAACATAATCTATCAAAAACAGGACAGTCTGTAGTAATCTGGAAACTTCGTATACTTATGTAAATCAAAAAATTATGAACATTTAGAAAAAAATTAAAAAACTTTCATAGCAGTACTATGTAAAAAAATTAGAATCTTTTGACGTTCCAGTAAAAAATGTAAATTCACGCACTACAGCCAAAGTTTCTGTTTTTGCACTGTACATACAAACAAGCAATCTAATCATCCTAAAAATAAATTTTGGCACATTATTTTTATAATACAATGTATATATACAAGGTGATAATTATTTTACAGAAGCTTCCATGAAAAATTCTACATTGTTTCCATGAGGATGAACACAAGTGTTCAAGGTCGACCCTCACTTCTCCAATGCACAACCTTCCAATCACTTCTCTTTTTGAAAAAATTCTTAGGCATAAGAGGCAAGTAACTCTTTTTGTATTTATATTTTTTTGTTTGTTTCACCCACAATTAAAAAAGCAAAAAGGTAAAACAAAATTTATATAGTGAAGAAAGCAAACAAGCACACACGAAAATATCAACCCCACGCTATTGCTCCCCAGCAACGGCGCCAGAAAAGAGCTTGATAATCCCCAAGTGCAAGGAATCATCGTGAAAATTTCCAAAGGTGGAAGCGATAAGTATGGAGTGTCAAACCCACAAGGAGCTAAAGGTAAGATCAATATTCTCTCAAGTTCTATCTATCACCAATACGACTCTACGTACACCAAACATTTCCTTCTATCTAGAAATGAGAAATAAAACTACGTTGTGGGTATGAAGAGGATAGCTTTGCATGATATCGGAGAACCAATATATTAAAATAGTTTCTATTAACATAATATTACAATATATTACAAATAGCGAGCGTGGAATAATGATGGGTCGGCGTGCGGAATTATCCTAGGCAATTGTGAACAAGATCGGAAGTCATCATTGCAATTTTATGAGGGAGAGGCATAAGCTAACATACTTTATCTACTTGGATCATATGCACTTATGATTGGAACTCTAGCAAGCATCCGCAACTACTAAAGATCATTAAGGTAAAACCCAACCATAACATTAAAGCATCAAGTCCCCTTTATCCCATGCGCAACAACCCCCTTACTCGGGTTTATGCTCCTGTCACTCAAGCAACCCACTATAAGCGAATCATGAACGTATTGCAACAACCTACAACGGGAATCCTTCACGTGTGTGCGGCTCGGAAGGCACCATAGGACAACACCAAAATAAACATACAACTCAAACCAATCTAGATCATCAATCAACCCAAAGGACAAAAGTAATCTACTCAAAACATCATAGGATGGCAACACATCATTGGATAAAAATATGTAGCATAAAGCACCATGTTCAAGTAGTTTATTACAGCGGGGTGCGGGAGAGTGGACCGCTAAAATGAGATGAGGATGGTGACGAAGAAGGTGATGTTAATGAAGACGATCACCACGGCGATGGTTCCCCCGATGGCACTCCGGCACCACCGGGAGAGAGGGGCATCTACATTAACTCCATTGCCCCTCTGATGATGCGTGAGTCGTCCACCATAGACCTATGGGTCCATAGCTAGTAGACGGATGGCTTCTTCGCTCTCTTTGATCTTCAATACCATGTTCTTCATGATCTTCATGGAGATCTATCCGATGTAATCCTCTTTTGTGGTGTGTTTGTCAAGATTCGATGAATTGTGAGTTTATGTTTAGATTATCCATGAATCTTATTTGAATCTCCTTTGAATTCTTATATGCATGATTTCATATCCTTGCAAGTCTCTTTGAGTTATTGGTTTCGTTTGGCCAACTAGATTGGTAATTTTTGCAGTGGCAGAAGTGCTTAGTTTTGGGTTCAATCTTGCGGTGTCCTCACCCAGTGACAAAAGTAGGGGTAGCAAGGCACGTATTTGTATTGTTGCCATCAAGGATAAAAAGAAGGGGTTTTCATCATATTGCTTGAGTTTATCCCTCTACATCATGCCATCTTTCTTAATGTGTTACTCTGTTCATCATGAACTTAATACTCTAGATGTAGGCAGGATTTGGTCGATGTGTGGAGTAATAGTAGTAGATGCAGAATCATTTCGGTCAACTTGTCACGAACATGATGCCTATATGCATGATCGTTGCCTTGGATAACTACATGATTATTCGCTTTTCTATCAATTGCTTGATAGTAATTTGTTTACCCACCATGATATTTGCCTTCAAGAGAGAAGCCTCTAGTGAAACCTATGGCCCCGGGGTCTATTTTCCATCATATATTTTCAGATCTATACTTGCTGCAATTTATTTCCTTTTTTACTTTCTGCAATCTATCACATCTATCTCTATCAGATCTAATCCTTGCAAACAACCGTGAAGGGATTGACAACCCCGTTATAGCGTTGGATGCAAGAGTTTGATTATTTGTGTAGGTGCATCCATTGGTGACTTGCTTGTTCCTCCTACTGGATTGATACCTTGGTTCTCAAAAACTAAGGGAAATACTTACCTACTTCGCTGCATCGCCCTTTCCTCTTCAAGGAAAAAACAACGCATGCTCAAGAGGTAGCACACCGCTGGGTTGAAAACGAAAAAAAAACACTTTTGATCCAAAAATGGACATGACAATGATCAATGTTGGTCAGAATATTGTCATATACCATAAAACATATGCTCATAAATGAAATCTTTAATCAAAACTTCCCTTTTGGACTCTAGAAACTTTGATCACATAATGATCAACAAACTTATTTCCTAAATTAATGGTCAACATTAACATAAAGCATCAATACATGATGCAATCCAATGTGTTACGAGACACATGGATTCATAATTTATCACTGATCATCTTGCATTAAACTTTAACATCATAATTTTAATAATATCAATAAAACATGTCAATGTTTATCATAAAAAAACTTCAATGACATGATAAGAAAATATCATTCATTTTGAACATTCTCATGATGACATTTCACATATTAAACAATAGATTGACATCCTCTGTGTAATGACATCATAAAGATTCTCCAAACAAAGTTTAGAGATTACACCTTGCTTTCACTGAATAATAACATTTGGTAAACTTTTAATAGTCAATAAATGAAAACTTATGACCGTGATATGACATTAAAATTCTCTAAATATTCGTGTTCGGTGATCATCATGCTGAACCTCCATCACCTTATGGCAGATTGAGCTTCCATCACCTTCTGCCAGGGCATGCCAAAAGACATAGAATGCACCTGACATAATACTTTAGCATTACATCATCATTAGGTTGCGTAGTGCAGTTCGAAAAATCCGAACAATGCGGTCACTCCTTAAGATGGCCTCAACCTATTCGAGATGATCACAGCATAACGTACATGCTCAAATAGAATCTCTGAACAAAAAGTAAAAAAATACTTTAGAAAGTTAGACATAATCATGCTAAAAAACAACATCATCTCATAACATCCATAATTCAACATTGATCTTATAGCGCTATACACCCTTTAAAATTCAGACATTTTCCATTATAAAAAATCCATAAAACATTAAAAATCCCTAAATTGCACGTAAAACCCCATAAAATTCAGAATACTTCACCTTAGAAATGGGCCACATCATTCTCATTTTAAACATGAATTTAAAATACTAATTCTCAAAATTTATTCATATTTAAAATGATATTCGACACTAAAAGAAAAATTTATCATCGTTAACATTAAAATCACATAATTTGATAACATGATTTTCAGGCAATTTTAAATGTATTTGACAATGCAAATCATTTTTCAAAGTCAACATAATATTACAGAAAATGCATTGAAAAATAAATAAAACAACTAAAAACTTTCTATCCCAGCAACATGAAAATTTCTCCAAAAGAAAATTATTACTGGATAGCTGCCATAACTTGGGCCTAAGCCCATGACTAAATATGACCCGTTAGCGCCTTAAGGCCCTCCACCCATTCAGCACGGCTGCTAGTCATACGATCGCGATGGACGCTTCAGATGTGCCCACCAATGAACAAAATAGGGGCCAAACCCTAACCCCGTTTCATTTCTTTGCTCCCGCATTTTTCTCGCTCCCGACAAAGAGTGAGTGTCATCGGCATGGGCTCGGCCATAGGTGGCTCAATGCCCTGCTCACCGGCGTCCATGGCGGCTCAGAAGCTCCGCTCGTCGGAGTAGGGTGGAGCAGAAAGATCCCACGTGCTGCCCCATCGAGCGTGGCTACCCGTGCTACGCTCATGGCGTAGGTGGCGGTGGTGCGAATGTCAGAGGAGAGGAGCCGGTGTCGGGCGGCATTTGGATGTGATGGAGACGCGCGTGGCACGGATATCGAGCATCAACTTCGTCCGTTAGAGTTGCACAGCAGCGGAGTGTTGCAGGAATGGTTGCGCCCGACGTGGAGGCCAGAGACATCCTTCAGACCGACACAGATGTTCCATTTTTCGCGCGGCTCCTCCGGCACGAGGCACCGGTGCTGCGTCAACGATGTCTTCACACATATCATTAACGTGAGTATCCCCAACCCAACTTTGGTTGATTCGCCTTCAGGGTTCAGGAATTCGGGGATTTTCTCGGGTCAAGGTTCCTTCAGAAATGTGGAATTTCCCTTTTGGTTCATCGTTTTGTATTTGATAAAATGCATTCCCTCTAAGTTCTATAAACCGAGCCCAACAGTGCTAATCTATCATGGACTTGATTCGGCTTAAGAACATGGTTAGTTCAAAACAATTTATTCGTAAACATGATAATTAACAATAATGGAGACTATTCGGTTTAACTTTAACATCAACTTTAATCAAGATAATCATTAACATAGATGACCGATGGTGGTCATAACCAAAAGCCTTGAACATGTACTACACATGATCATTAAGTTTTTCATAGATCAATTAGGTCACTAACCTTTGGAGTCAACATATGTTTATTCCTAATTAGGGTTCTAATCGAGGTCAATCTTGCTCATGCTACCATTGTTAGAAATAATCCTTTAGGATTAACATAATAGGATCTTGATCTCTAAATTAGAATACCTCTTATGCCAAAAATTAGGGACTGGCCTTGACTTGCGGAAATCATTATTGGATAGTTGTTGAAGTATGTCGTGAGTCTCCAGAGATGCTTAATCCTTCGAAGAAGAAAAACACAGCAAGGTAGATGGCAGCAGGGATGCAGCAGTGCCGTACTCGAAGGGGAAGCCCATCGATGCCGGCAACACTCCCCTCCTAGTCGCCGCCGGTAGACATCGGTCTTCCAGCCCCTAGCATAATTTTAGGATCGGGCAGTTTGCTAGATAGTCACTCTTTCTATTTGTGCTATTTTTTCTTTTATATATCAAGTGCTCTGGCCAGGGACCGGGTCCAAAACTATTGATTTAAAGGCCTCCGATCAAGGCTCCTACGTGAAAGGTATGGGGTCAAACCCCCTGGTTTTCTTGGGTTGTTACTTGAGATCAAATTCCAATAAGGTGATCTTGGGGAGTGTGTATGTTCATCACGTCGAGTCCGACAACTCGGATCCACCACAAAATCCTCTTTGCGTCCAAAACCCTCGCCGCATTCACGCAAGTTCACTCGCCTCTCGCCTACCCACATTGAACCTTCGCCACCTGCATGTCGCATTAATGGCTACGCACCGGCCAAGAAGCCTACCCCGACTATGAAATAGTCGGATGGTCACTTCAAACCCTAGCTCTGATCATATTTCCCCATTTTCCCGCCCCTTTACATCCACTTGAGCTCCCTAGTTGTCATCCACTATCCCTCGTCACCATGGTGTGGACCAATATTACTTGGAACAAAACAGTTGACGCCGTCGTGCCATGCAAAAATCCACGGTTGAGGTCCATGCCGCGGAAACTCGATGTTGGGCCCACATTAAGGCGGGCAAATCTCCAAGCTCAACGGAGTCGATCTTGAAGGAGGAGGATGGAAACTCCATGGCCATGGCAATGGTTGCGGAGGTGCATCCCACGCCCGGTGACACCATGACATCGGTTGGTGATTCAGAAAGAATGTTTTCGATGGCAGAAGCAAAGGAGCAATTCCGACTCGCCTTAATGAAGGTCTAGTGCACGTTCATGGCGCAACTAGCAATGGAGCGTGCGGATGCCATGGCCTTGAAGTCACTCATTGACACGGATCCAAAGCTTGTTAACGTGAACCGGGCGGTGAAAGTGCGTTATATTGGCTAGAGGGGGGGTGAATAGGCGATTTTTACAAATTCATCACTTGAGGAATTTAAACTTTGAGGAATTTGAAATGTGATGAATAACTAGCAGCGGAATAAGTACTCAGGTGCATGAGGAGCATAGTATCAGCTTAGTCATCATGATGAAATGAAACATGCACAAACAGTGAGTAGCGTGATAAGGATAAGAAGTGATGAACAAGGCAATTTGAAGAATTTGAGGTGAGGAATTTGCGAAAGTCTTCAGTCAAATTCTTCAAACAGTAACAATCAATTTCATCAACAGGTTCATGAGGAATAAGGAGGTTGAGGAAATAGAACCAGGTAGCTTGATGAAGACAATGGTTTGATGACCCAGTTCCAACTGCTGTGACAGTCGTACGTCTGGTTTGGAGCGGCCTGGTATTTAAACCAGAGGACACACAGTCCCAGGACACACAGTCCTTACCGTATTCTCCTTGAGCTAAGGTCACACAGTCCTCGCCCAACACTCGTGGTAAGTCTTCAGGGTAGACTTCCAAAACCCTCACAAACTGGTCACCCGGCGATCCACAATTTACTGTTGGATGCTCTAGACCAAGGTCACTTCGTGGTCCCCAATTGACTGCAGGAGCACTAGACCATGACGCCTAACCGTCTAGAGGATACACAGTCCTCAAAGGTAACAAGCGTCGGTTCCACACAAGAACTTCTTCAGTGATTCTCAATCACAATGGGTTTTGTGGTTTGGTTGTGGGTTTTTCCTCACTGATGATTTTCTCTCAAAGTCCTCAGAGGATGGGTTGCTCTCAAATGACAACTGTTAGTTCTCTCTGAGAGCAGCCAACCAGCT